>JBANSL010000013.1:16314687-17564687 GCA_037127255.1 Persicaria tinctoria
AAAAGCAGAAGCAGCAGCCGCCGGAGAGACCCGGAGACCGAGCGCCGCCCCCTTCAACCTTCTTCCCCTGTTCCCGATTTCAAATGGTAAGGACCTCCTTTCTCGCTCCTTTTCTCTCCTTCCACCTCCTAGTAGCACAAAGATGGAACTTTACACTCCTATCTCCCTTCCCAGATCAGGAGCAGTGTGTTTCCGACTCCGACGAGCCCCGAGCGGCTCCAATCGAACCTCCGACAACCTCGATCCCTCGGTGAGCACCCCTAGCCTCGCTTTAACTCCTTTTACCCGAGTTTCTGTGTGCTTTTGTCCTATTCTCGTTTCTCTAATCGAAATGACCGGAGAGTGAGAGAGGGAGCGCCGGAGAGAGAGAGAGCGGGATCGCTGGAGAGCGAATGGCGAGAACGAGATCGAGAGAGTGAGGGTGAGAGCGCGAGCTGTGCGAGAGTGCGAGGGTGTGGGAGGAGCGAGTCTATGAAACGAGGATGCCGGAGCGAGGAAGGGAGCCGACGCCGACGGGCTCTTCTCCTTCGAACAACAGTGTCTGAGGAACGGAGGAGGAAGAAGAAGCATGTGGGGTCCAGCTCGTGTCCACGCCAGCCCTGAGCCCCTTACCTTTTCCTTCTGAATTCGAAAACAGAAAAAGAGAATGGGTTGGGCTGGGCTAGAGTTGAGGGTTATGTGAAGGTTGGGCCTATTTTAAATTCTGAAAGTATAAAATACTTGGGCCTATTTTTGCCTATCAAATGTGATTTTGGGTAATTCTTTAACAAAAGGTTCGGTTTTGGTCAATAAAATTAATTAAAGGGCGGTTTTGATAATTTATAAAAATAAGGAGGATCGGTATTAGATTTTATAAATACAAAGTCGGTTTTTAGTAATTTAGAAAGGGATGATTTTATTAAATGAAAATGGTAGGAGTTTTAAGGGATGGGAAATATTTTATAAAGGAAAATGGTATTTGAAATATTATATTATATTGTGTGAGATTTAAAATATAAAATATTATTCTTGAGATTTAAAAATATAATATTATGGTGATTTAAAAATATGATATTAGGAGACTTGGATTTTAGAAAAAAAGAATTTGATGAACATTTTCCAAGGTCGGAAATTCTAACTAGTCGATTCGGATTTTAAAGCGGTTTCGGGACTAACTCGAGAATTATGTGGTCGATGACTAACTAGCATGCTTGATGTGAATGATTGACTAATATCATGATTGGTGTGTACTAATGGTATGATTGATTGACTAATGGCATGATGAAGTGTTAGACTTGTGTATCGTTAATTTATGCTTTCGAGATATGATGGACTTGATATCTGTGATATGCGGATTATTATTGCGGATATATTGTGGCGAATACATGAATGTGGCTGAATGGAATGATGAAGGATGATATGGTCTTGTGGAATGTGGCAATATGATGAATGGTTGAACTTGACGGAACGATGATTGCGATATGGTTGCTATTCTCGTTGAATGATATGCTTGAGTGCTTGGATGATTAGACGTAGACTTATATATGTGTTCTTATATGTATCTAGGTGATCTTTAATCTATCTTAATGCTTGCCTTGCTGTTCTGCACCGCCAGGTGAGTTCCTATATGAGCTCACTCAGATTCGAAAAGAGATCTCCCTTCTTGTAGCCATGTGCATACTAGGTGCTTGCATTCATAACAAAGCATGCCCTGTAGTATCCTGCTAGGATTGCACTCATGATTGAGCATTCGTTTACTCATTGCTTTTGTAAACAGAACGGCCGTTATCTGTGAAGTAACTAGAGTCGTTGCTAGGGTTATAGGACGACCTAGTCTCATTGGGTCCCGTCCTGAGTCAATCGAGTCATGAACTTCCTTATATTATGAGATGCATGCGGGCTTTATTGTGGATACGGGTTGGGCATGCGTGCCACCCGATTATATGGAATGCATGCACGAGCTGGCCAGTCTCCGCCCTATCGGAAGGGGGTGGAGGTAGGAGAGGGATATACCACTTGGTATTCGGTGCTAAGGCCTTATTATATTTATGCACTTGATCTTAGGGCCATGCTAGTGTGTTAATATTCCGCCTTGCATCTAGAAGCATCTTTATTAGGACTAGCGTGTGTATATGTCTACTTGTTTGGGATTATATTGCGTAGGGCTTCGATCTGACACCGCCCCGCATACATTTTTTTTAGGTTTGTTTTGCAGC
Organism: Persicaria tinctoria; assembly: GCA_037127255.1. Lineage (NCBI taxonomy): Eukaryota > Viridiplantae > Streptophyta > Magnoliopsida > Caryophyllales > Polygonaceae > Persicaria > Persicaria tinctoria. Next base: position 16,316,883 of record JBANSL010000013.1, read on the forward strand.
ATGATTATTCCTTGTTTCCGTGACGTGGGAACTCTCTTGGGCGATCTCGAAGAAATGGTTTAACTCCACTAACATTGTATATTAAATTTCGATAAATACGCTTGTCGATTTGGTTTTGACTCGGCTCTGCCATGTCACCCTCTTGTATTACACCTTGATTCTACTATTTGCATGACTGTTGGTTTTCCACGCTTAGACTTATGACAGGTACAGGGGACTTCCCCAGGGATTCCAACGATCCCTTCGAATTTTGGGTATGAAATCCCACTTTAAAATGTTAGAATAGAATTTCAAACCTTCAACCTGTACTCGGGGCGCAAGATCCTAACGAGGGGTTTCATTCCTCGAAACGTAACCCGGGAATCATAATCCCGGACCGTTACATAACATGAATGTGTTTAGAACACCCTTAAAAAGAAAACTACTCCAAGACTCCTAACTACAAAGTTCGAAGGTACATAAAGAACAAGAGGATGATATATAATATGCAATTAATCAACTTCATATTAATCTACTAATTATATTAATTACGAAACAAAACTCCCAAATATCTATATGTACGTGTATAAAGTAACAAATTGAAGTTAAAATTATTTTCTTTTATTTTAAAACAAGAAGTTACAAATTATTCTTAATTAGCAAAAACTAGATTTTACAACTAAATATTTCTTTTGCCTAAAAATTCAATTTATGAGGAAATTTTCACTTTTCATAACAAAGGAAATTCAATTTTTATACAACTAAAAGTTTATATCAATAAAAAAAACTTTTCAATAAAAATGACCCGTCATTTATTAAAAATAAGTCAATATGTATTAACCAAAAATAACATTAGATAATAAACAAAACTATTTTTCTTTATTATAATATCTAAATTAAAATATTAAATCTGTTGTCTTTCCTTAATTTTCTTATTTAGGCTTTTTTTAAATAAATACTTATTTAATTAATCTAATATGTAATCTAATTAATACTTACTTGATATGTTTTCTTAGCCTTATCTAGATTTCATCTGGAGGGTAAGGTCAAATCTTAATTTTCATTTTCATTTTAATTAAGTAACAATATCGATCAACATAGCTATCAACTAACGCTTTTTTGAGTGTTTAATTTTATTTCCAATTTTTTTTTATTTAGCTTAATATCATGTCTCCATGGGAAGTTTGTTATAATTAACAACCAATAAGATTTTGTAAATCAATTTTCATAAACTTTAATGATCTTTAAAAAAAAATTGTTTATTAACTATAAAGGGTTATTAATCATATTTTAAAATTTGAAATTAAATTATGCTTATTTTCTAGATAATCATCTTTTTTAAAGATTCATCAAATTTCATATTTTTATTGAAAAAGCAAAAACAAATCTAAAATTGAAATTTCAGTCTCAATCTTCATCTACATCAATAATTAATCTAAGACTTCATTCTTATCTTATTGTTGAAAAATAATAATAAATTAAAGTTTTTGCCTAAATTGTTCAACGAATAGGCCATTCTATCAATGTTTCATAGGAATATATTACCTCCAAGATTTTCTTTCACATTGTAAGCATTAAGTTTTCTATTATTTTCAACATTTTCTTCTTATAACTATCGATTGGGCTACTGCTTTTTTTTTCTTATTAGTAACTGTATTTTTAATTTGATTTCAATTTTTATGTTGCACAGGGTGAGTGAATGATTTTCATTTGCAATTTGTAATAGGCAATACTCCTTATAACATGCTCTCATCTACAATCCATGAAAGGTCTTGCCATCGTCTACTCTTCCAACATCAACCCCGACACATCCAAAGGGTCTGCATATCCAACTTCGACATCAAATAAAGACAATTGGACTCCACCATCATTTTCCTTTTCTCTTTATCTCTAGAAGCTATCAAATCCCAAATGATGGAATTTGCCTCCAAAATCTCAGTCATGTCTATCTACTACACTCTCGAAAACCCTAAAAAATGACTTCACTCCATCTTGCTCAAGCCACAATCCTGATCCCATAGCCATCGATCTCGCGTACAACTACACTGTAGTTTAGTTTATGATTCCTTGAATTGATGCATTTTGTTTTTCTTTCTCACTTCTGCACTATATTATGTATGAAGTAATTATGACAAATTTGTTTATGATATATTTTCACACATCATTGTTTATCGAGCATGACTTTTTATTTCTATTAATGACTTCGGTCTATTTCTTTATACTTTTTTTGTATAAAATATTTGTTTAATTCTCAATAAATATTTTTTAAGCAATTTTATATAAACAATAATGCATATAACACTTAGAACTAATTTTGATTCGAATTAAGTAGTATTTTAAGCTTAACATTTTCCCAAATTTTGATTATCAATTATAAGTATGATAAAAGGATATTAAAACTAGAGTCACTTACATTTTGATGTGTTTTCACCACATTAGAATTTAAAATAGTATAATATAAATCGATCAAATTTGATCCAAATTTATAATTTGTGATTATTAAGAAAGCACATGTGTGTAAGGCATATGACAATAGCTAGTCACTTAAATTGTGATTAAAAAGATATTAATTTATAAAACATAATCGTATAAAATATTCATCCAATAAAACTATTAGTGTATATATATATATATATATATATATATATATATAGGGGTGCGCTCCGGTGAAAACCAAAATTGCGGTAAAAAATCATGAGGACTGGCTTTTTACCCTGGATCACTTGCTTTATAGCCCGGTTATGAATAGAACTGATCTATAAAGTCATAAATTTTAGCCCGGTTTTAAGCTATAAAGTCACTATATAATTTTAAAACATGAGTTTTTTAGCACGGTTTTTAGGCTTGACCGAACTATAAAGTCATTTGTTATTTTAAAATTAGAGTTTTTAGCACGGTTTTTAGGTTGAACCGAGTTGTAAAGTCACCGTGTGATTGAGGTTTTTAGCACGGGTTTCAAATAAACCAAGCTATAAAGTAGTCATCACGGTTTTTACCACAATTTGAGGTTTTCACCGGAGTCAATCCCTATATATATCCTATAATATATTGGGCTCACCTAGCATTTTTTGAATGTGCAGTCCATTTAACAAAGTATTTGGTTCTACCTTTCGGCTTATTATGACAAAAAATATTTGTTTAATGTTCAAAAGTAACCAATCAAGTTACAAAAAAATTAGAAGGTGAAACAAAAAATTTAAAACACTCTCTACATAATTAGTTCATGCAATTGTGTCTATCTAGAAAGCTGAGACATTGGTGTTTTGCCATATATATTACATACTGTTATAATATATAAGCATTCTTTTTTCCAAATGAATATTATTTGGCTATATCATTTTCATATCATTATAATATTATAATATATCTAATATATAGTGTAAATAAGTTATGATAATATCTCTTAACCAATATAATATATTTTACAAATCATGTGCGTCACGCACGGGTACTGCGCTAGTAATATCTTAATTTAGAATAATTTTTGATGATATGTCAATATCTCCTTAATTTAAGATTTTTCAACTAATCACAAATTTCTCTTATTATTTCTTTTTCTTTTTCTCTTCATCTCTTTCATACATTTATATTTTTCCCTTTTATTTTTTATCCATTTACTAACCATTGGGTTTAATTTAAAATATTGAATTAAATCTAATGTCTACTATTAATCTATATTTAAATCTTTATATATTATAATAATAATAATCTATATCAATATAATATCTTAATATAAAAACCTTTTTGATGAAGCCTAACTTTATGGTAATCATTTTTACCATTTTCTTAAAGATTTCAAGTCTGCCTTCATTATTTTATCATAACTTTTTATTAATATTTTATAATATTAATTTTCTATATATATATATTTATAAAAAATTTATTTATTAAAAATCGTGAAATGGCGCGGGGATTATACAAGTTGATTATAAAGGTCGCAGCATACAAACTGCATTAAAAACGAAAGCGATCGCCCTTTGATCCGGAGTCCAGTGGGTTGTCGAAAATGGAATTGATATATCGACTTCGAAGGCGACTCACTCACGGTAATAAAGGTCATCAAGAACCAATGGCGTTGCCTATTGGAAATTGAAATGATCATCTCATATTCATTACGACAACTCTGATCAATTAGAAACTGGGAAATTCTACACGTATATCCACCATTCGAGGAATGTGGTGGATGACAAGGTTGCACACCTTTACCACTGATTCCGAGAAAATTAGAAAAGTGGAAGCCTTACTGATCATACTGGTCTATATGACCTCATCAAAAAGGATATCCCGGTTGGCAGCTAGTCTGCATCGAACTTTTACCTTCATCAGCAAAAAATACAAATATAAAATTATTTGTAACGATCTTTTAACAATAGTCAATAATCAATATGTACACATGTGTTTGGGGGTGCTGTAGTCAGTCACAACAAGCAACACCTTCAATGATGGCAGCCAATGCGTTGGTGGCGATGGCTTCAGATAAGAGGTTCATTCGGAGTACAATAGCATACATACAAAAACCATCCCCTACAGAACACTAGCATGATCCTCTTTAGTTTCCACTCATCTGGGATCAACTTCGGTGATTGAAACGTCGTTCACTGACACTGGAGCTGATGTGCTTGTCAATTTTTCCATCGAAGAGAGGGGATATGTTTTGCTGCGGGCAAAGAATGCGGGTTCCAGTGGTGCTGACAATGACATTGAGTGGCTGTTCAGCATGAGCACTATTGATGCCATCGTAGGCCTTTGATTGATTTCGTCTTGGATGCACAACAACCCAATATGAATGCATCTCATCACTTCACTGCTCGAGCATGAATCTCTTAGCGTCTCATCCACAAACTCCATCGGCCTTCCCTCACTCCATAGTTTCCAACCCTGTCAAAGGTTTAATTGTCCTTCTCACCGTGTATTGTACGTTTTTTATCACTTAAAAGTTTTAAGGTTTAGGATGAAAAACTTACGAAGCTCAGGAGATCCTCGGCATAGCCTGATACATAGAAGGTTGTATTCCTCTTGCCACTTATAATTTCCAACACCAATACTCCAAAACTATACACATCTGACTTCACCGAGAATTGTCCTTGCATTGCATACTCTGGTGACATGTAACCACTACAAGAGGGCGGCTAAGAACACCATGTTTTATTCGAAAAAGAATGAAAAATTAATGATCAAGGCTAGGAAGACTTACTAAGTACCGACGATTCTGTTTGTGTTGCCTTGGGTTTCATCTCCACCGAAAATCCTGGCCATACCAAAATCTGATATTTTTGGGCTCATATCAGCATCCAGCAACACATTGCTTGCTTTAAGGTCACGGTGAATGATTCTCAATCGAGAATCCTCGTGGAGGTAAAGCATCCCTCGAGCAATGCCTGATATGATCTTGTAGCGCATTGACCAATCCAATTTTCCTTGCTTTTCAGGGTCTAAAATTTATACACCACAGTGAATTGTTACAAGTCTGATGATTTCAGGGTCTAAAATTTGCATAGTAGCATACCGAATAGGAAGAAGTCGAGGCTCTTGTTGGGAATGTATTCATAGACAAGTAGCTTCTCATCCGCTGTCAGGCAAAATCCCAACAGCCGCACCAGATTTCTGTGTTGAAGCTTGGCTACTAACACAATCTCGTTCTTGAATTCTTCCGCTCCTTGACCAGAGTTCCTCGACAGCCTCTTGATCGCTACTTGTTGTCCGTTTGGCAATGTACCCTGTGACAAGGAAGGATCAGGTGGTTATCTCCACATCGTAGCACAACACAAAATAAAATAAAAAAGTTAAAAAGTATGTTGATCTGCTCGGAATTAAAACAAGAATTAGTTGTCACCTTATAGACAGGACCAAATCCACCTTGTCCAACCTTATTTTCATCAGAGAAGTTGTTTGTTGCAGCTTGGAGTGTGTTGAATTCATATTGCAGGGACTCAGCAGTACTGAAATCTTCCGTTGCTAATACCACAAACCAGGAGATCAGATCGAAGGGAGAATATATAAACATGTCATAAAAAATGAGAAAACCGTGGAATTACTTCAAGTCATTTACTTACCATTAGCATCGATTACAGCTACTTCAGTAAGTTTCTTCTTCTTGTTGGACTTGACCAGACAAAAGATGGCCCCTGCAAGTAACAGCAGCCCAGCTGATACTGCCCCAACCGCAATGCCAATCACTTTGGATGAAGATTTCTTCCCTGAATTCAATCAAAATCAATTCAAATGCTTAATTAAGATTATATGAGATATGAGATTTCAAAATCAATTCAAATGCTTAACTTTCGTTAATTCTCCGGTTGTCCTGATTGATTTAAAGGTTAAATTCAAAGACTGGCAGGTGGTGTTGCTTACTAATCATTTCTCTGTTAGTTATTTACATCAATTTAGAATCTTCAAAATCGCACAAATAATTTGACAACTGTAGGTGGTAGATTGGAGCATCAATCATGATCACCTCACCAGAACTTGGTTGGAAGCTAACAAGTAGAAAATAAATTCCACAAGGCACAAATAATTTAACTCAAGGGGTCAAAGGATTTGAATAAATATACTAATGACTGATTTTTATTTTTTCAATTATAAAAGGTAAAATTGCAGGAAATATCCCCAACTTTGGGGGTAGTTGCTCTAAATATCCTGAACTTTTCAAATTTCGTGTAATATCCTATACTTTGGGGTAAGTTGCTTTCGGTATCCAATACATATTTTTTCTTTACCACTTATTGAATTTGGGTAGGAATATTAGTATCTTATATATTCCAATCCATATCTCTAGTTTTTTTTCTTCAAATTATGACAAAAAGTAATGACATTAGACTAAAATTAAACCAGCAAAAAAAAACTAAAATTTTACTGTCATATGCATTTACAATCATAAGAGGAGAGAATTAATCCAGCAAAAAAAAAAACTAAAATGTTCCAATCAATATCTTGTACGTACGTATTCCAATCAATATATCATTTTTCCAAGCAATTATGCATTTACTGTCATTTTTCCAATCAAGATATTAAACAAAAGTAAAAAAAAAAACTAAAATTAATCCAGCAAAAAAAAATGATTCTTCATTAAATATGAAAATAGGGGTGGGCAAAAAACTCGCAAATCCCGTTCCGTCCCGCATCCCGGTGGGATTTAGAGAAAAAAAAATTCAATCCCGTCCCGCAAAAATTACGCGGGACGGAGAGTTTGAATACCGCAAATCTCGTCCCGTCCCGCATATATATAAAATTATATATATTTTAATTAAAATTAATAGAAATATATAAGAATATATTTATATTATACCTTAACATTTATTTAAACCCAAAATTTAAAATTTAAAATTTAAAATGAGGGATACCGAAAGCAACTTAGCCTAAAGTATAGGATATTACACGAAATTTGAAAAGTTCAGGGTGTTTAGCGCAACTACCCCAAAGTTGGGGATATTTCCTGCAATTTTACCATTATAAAAAATAAATAAAAAATAAAAAATGGGAAGTACCTCCACCTTGGCCGGCGCCGCCTCCCCCGCTGGTTGTCCCGTTATTAGCTGGTGTGATCAAACCAGCCGGCGCCGGAGCCGGAGCTGCTGTTTCAGTCCGATAGAATTTATAAATCTCATAACGGAGGTTGCAGCTGAAGTACAACACCCTGGCGCCCTGACGGATGCCGCCGCCGGGCATGGAATTGATACACTGTTGCAAGCACTGTGAGCAGTCGCTGGTAGAGAGGTCCGGCGTGCACTGCCCCAGCGCATACACTGTCTGGAAAGAAGAAAACCTGGCCTGCTCCGTCGCGAATTTCTCGGTGGCGTCGCCGCTGGCCGCCAGGGTCGCCGTCTTGGCGAGGGTTGATTGGAGGACCTCGTTGAAGCCGGAGGCGTTGGTGGTGACATTGAGCCGGTTGGTCATGTACACGTAGAAATTTGAGTCTAATTTGGAGAAGAAGGACTGGTTGGAGTACCTTATGATACACTCGTCGTACCAGATGATGGCCTCTGTCTCCCGCGGGCAGTCTTTGGGAAGCCTGGCAGAGGCGACGGCTACGCAGTCCCTGCAGGTGGCGGGGTCGTCGTCGCCGCGGCAGAGGTAGTAGCCGTAGACGGAGGAGGTTGAGGTGTAGTTGAAGCCGGGTGAGGAGGAGCGATTAGCGGCGGAGGAGAGGGAGGAGAGGAGGGAATTGATGTTGGAGCGGAAGGCGGTGTTGGTGGCGGGGAAGACGGTGGTGTTTGGACAGTAGGTGTACAGGAAAGTTGGGGCGGCGGATATGAAAGGGATGAGAACGGAGAGGGAGAAGAAGAGGAGAGGAAAGGGAATTGGAGAAAGGGAAGACATGATCGAATTGAAGTTGACACTATCTCATTTGACACTAGTGATATTTAAGGAATTTGTGAATGGAAGGTTGTATTCATATTTTTACTTTCCTCTTTTATTCATCGGCTCACTTTTTATTTTTATTTTTATTTTTATTTTTAGAGGAAATTTGGTGGTTTAGATCCTAGGGTGATTTTGGTAGAGTGCCCTTTTTTGAATATTCAATTAGGCACTTAGCTCCTAAATCAATTTAATTAGTTTTGTCCTACACCCCTTCCCAATATGGTGGGTTGGTCAATAGTCAACCGTTTGACCATTGATCGGTCAACGGTTGACCATTGATCGGTCAACGTTGACCGGTACGGTCAACGTTGACCAACCCATTTTGATGCCAATTTTTTTTTTTTAGTGATGCCATATTTTACCGTTTTGATGCCAAAATTTTACTATATTTTATTTTCACTTTGATGCCACTTTTTTAATGAAATGATTGGATGACACTTTTTTAATGTCACTTTTTTTTAAACATTGATGACATTTTTTGTTTACAGTAATGTCACGTTGATCATTGATGCCATTTTTTTTTACTGTTAACGACAGATGCCACTTTTTTTTATGTCAATTTTTTGATGATATTTTTTTTACCGTGATGCCATATTTTTGATGATATTTTTTCAAAGTAGTATTTTGATGACATTTTTTTCTTTACTGTGATGCCACTTTTTCAAAATGGTATTTTGATGTCATTTTTATAATGTAATTATTTGATGCCATTTTTTTTAATCAAATCGATTGATGCCGCATGTTTTTAATTTAATCAATTGTATATCGATTTATTTTAATCGATTATACTTTCATTCACTGATGACACGTTTGTGATTACACTTCATTGATGCAATCACTTGTGGTGACATGTTCATTAAATTTTTATTCATGGATGACATTTGTTATTACGCTTCATTAATCACAATTATTTATGGTGACAAATTTATATAATTGATGACATAAGAGCTTAAAACGTGGAATCAAAATATTGTCACCTTATTGCACATATAAAAATACAAAGTCTTTGAAACTACGACATTAATATTGGTTGTCACCGATTTCATAGATGATTTGAATAATGAATAGAGTACTAATAACAAATTGAGGCCCCAAACAAACAAATATATGTGCAGATGACAAACCTAAAACAAACAGGGCTTTTTATAAAGGCAGCCAAATGAAAGCTGAAGCCCCAAACAATCCAACAAAAAAAAACAGACCCAAGACCAGAAAAACAACAGCCCGGGAAAATGAAAAGTGGAGACCATTTATACACAAAATAATTAAAATACACTTTCAGCAGACCCACAAATATGTGCAGAGAGAGTTGAGTTTTGGACATCAGCAAGGATCATTGATGTAGAAATGCGAAACCCGAGTTCTGGCGTAGTAAGTAGTAACGGAGGAGGTTCGACATCGACCATCTCTGCTAGTTCCACTGCCTTGGCTATGTCGTCGATAGTAAACCAACATCGACAAGGCGAAACGAAGCCCAACAAAGCAACCGGCAAGCTGGGAAGAGGTGCGATCGACCATTGTTTCAAGTGTTTTAATTGCACCAATATATGTTTGTGTAGCCATATCTTAGAGTCAAAAGATGAAGACGATTCGAAAGCTAAAAACCCAAATTAATGACTTACTTGAAAAATGGATGTCATCATCAAGGAAGCAATGTTTGAGTGCACAACTATTTGACTGCAATCTTCATAATCCATAACTAAAGCTTCTGTCCTCTCACTGCAAGCACCTTCAAAATCAGCCATAATTAGGATGATTCAATTCAAGTGCGTAGTTATGTTGTAAAGGATATATCCAATAATGTCAAGGGCAGTGAAAAGAAAATGAAGAGTTACATATTTCATCAATGAGTCTCTCAGTAGGAAAGCAAGAAGGAAAGGAATGGTTTAGCATTTAGAGTAGAACAAGAGGAGATTTAAGCTTTGCAGCCTGTCAAAGATAAAAATAAGAAAGAAAATCAAAATAAATGGATATCTCTGAATACCAAACTTACATAGAGAGATGTTTACAAGGTTGATGCAAGTTTTACTCACCAATTTCCTGATACCCGAAGAAACATCCTGATCAATAACCGTGAAATAATTAGAGGCTATGTGAAGTGTGAACCATCTAAAACCTAGTCCTAGTTGCAACTTGCAACCACACAAGAATAGTTCAATACTCTTTTACTCTTTAGTTTAGTAGCAACATATAAATTCTTGCTTTCTATTAAGCAGGATTCCAAACTTGATGATGTTCTATATCCACTAATTCATATCAATTTTAACACCGGATGTCATCGAAACTGTATGAGAAGAGCATTGCAACAATCAAAATCACAATTTTAAAGGGGGAAAAAACACACACACAATCACACATATAAACTCCATTTGAATCTATCCTACAACTTCATCATATAGATAATTAGGCGCGCACCATACTTACCAATAAGCAAAGAAGCAAATGGTTACTGCTTCAAGAAGAGTAGCGCCTCCCTGAGTGCATCATTCTCAACAGGATTTCTCGCAAAAGGAGCCGTTGTAGGATCCAAATTCTGCCTCTCTTTTGTAATGAGACCCTACATTACAAGAATATTTTCTAGTTATAAACAAAAACAAACTCAATTCATCTAGGCATTTCATCGAACATCTTGGATGCAACTCTTACCTCACCCAATTCAAAGCTATTCAGCACCTTCAAATTTCTCAATCTTCCCCTAATTTCCTCTCATTTCGAAAACCTAAAGATACACAAAGAGTACAATAGCAAGACGAATACATAAACAAGAAGAAAATGGAAGTAATTTCACAAAATTTGATGGAAGTGAGTAAATTGAAAACGCCCCATTCATGTTTTGATGGAAGTGAATCAGGTTCAAACTCAAATTACATTCGCCACAAACAATCATGAAAATAGGAGGAATTCATAAAATAGTGGAAATTGAGAATTAATGTGAAATTGAAGGAAGGGGGAGATTGAAATTGAGACTGAGACTGACAGGGGATATGTTCAATCAAAGGAGCAGCGACTTCGCGAAGGATATCAGGCGAAGATGAGAGAGAATCACGGTAAAAACCATACCTGCTCGTCGATGTTCCAACTTGAGACGTTCTTCCTTGTTCGGCGATTCGAGGCCGAGGTAAGGGCTGGCGCCCTTAATTGGGAGAAGGATAGCCGTCGGGAGAGATAGAGAGCGGAGATTGAGAGAGGGGAAGATCGAAAATTGGAGATTGAGAGAGAGAGAGAGAGGTAGATCAGAGATTGAGAGAGAAGAAGGTCGAAAATCGCCGAATGAGGGCTCAAAGCCTCAGATGCCACGGAGAGAAGGAAAGAGAGCGGGGGTCTATAAGGCTAATTCATTTACACAGGACTCTTGCACGCTTAATAAAAATTTTAAAGGGGCTAAATACCTAATCACATTATCAAAAAGGTTCTTTTCCCCAAATTCCCTCTAGATCCTACAGTAGAAACTTTTAATTATATTTTTTAGGCGTCATAGACCCTTCTTAATGTTTATTAGCTGTTTGTACCCTTCTTCCTCTTCCCATCAATCGGTCTCTCGCTCTCACTTCCGGTGATTCATCTGTCCTTTCTCTTTCACTATCTCTCGCTCTCACTTCCGCTTCCTCTCAATCGTCTCTTTCCGGGCGATCTCGCTTTTCAAGCGCGCATCACCAACGACTCCCATGGCGGCTCTCTGATCTCTCATGCTCATCTCGCCGTCTGTCCCCTGCTACCTGAGATCTACGTGTCGTCGGCGTCGCCCTTGGATCACTCGTCCGACGCCCCTCTCTCTCTCTCGCTCTCTTTGTGTTCTCAAATTGCTGGTTGTCTGATTTTCTTCCTCTATTGCCGCCACAAACAGGTTACGTTTTAGGGTTTCTCTACTCCTTGTAGTTGTATATGATTTGATTTTCCTTGTCACCTTGATTAGGATTTCTCTGCGCCACAAACAGGCAACGATTCCTTCATATGATTCAATTCTCCTTGTATATGGTTGATTTTTGAGGTCTCATATGGAATTTCACCTTGTTTTTGTGCATATAAACTTGCACTGAATTGCAGTTGATTCTAGAGTCTAATTGTGTCAGATTATGTCTGATTCTTAGTTTGATTGGTGCGTTTGGCTTTTGGAAATTCCGAGTCTTGTTTAATTTGCCTGTTTTTCATCAAGTTTACATAATTAGTGCAAGTTTATGTAGGCGCAGGGAGCATTTGGATGTTCAATTTCTCAAATGGGATGATCTGAGTATGTTTTTTAGATTGTTTTAAGAAGATTTGATGGATTTCGATGAGTTGAATGCTTAGCATGGGATCTGATTTTTGAGTATCAATGAAAATGGATTGAATTCACTTCGTCTATTAGTGCGATTTGTCTTATTTTACAGCAAATGAGGATTTAATAGTTTGCTTCCATGTTTTTTTTCTTCATCTATGTGCTTATATATCTCTTTATGGAGCAATTAGGAGCGCATGTAAATACTATTGAAGCTTAAAACGATGATCTCAGTAATGAAGTTGAGCAACTTAAACAAACTCTAGTGGAAAGTAAGTTACTACTTGTTCTGTTAGCTCAAATACTAGGAGTCTAGCATACTGATTTTGACGTTGGTACTCTGTATACTTTTTTTTTTGTTTGTTTGATGGCTCAAGTGATGCCTTGTGTTCCTAATTTATGCTTCCTCTCATTTATTTCAATTTACTGAATTTGAGGTCTAGCCACTATTGGTTGCTTATGTGAATTGGGTAAAACCTGTTAATGGTGAAGACATTTAAGTTTTTGTGAGTAAATAAGTAAGTTTTAGGGGATCTATAATCAACTTTCTATATTGTCTTCCATTGAGATTCCAGTTATGTTTGGCAACGAGACTTCGTACGAGCAATTGATCACGTTTAGGAAATTATTTTGCCCTCATGAAAAAACAAACAAGCACTGAGTTTGTTTTACTACTTCATGTGACGTATTCTGGAAGCATATGAAGTAATTTTTTCCTCAAGAAATACAAACAGGCCCTTGGAATGGGAAGTGTTTTGTTTTTGTACTTTGAGGTAAATAAATTACATTTATATCTCCAATAGGTGATGTTTTGGATGGATGGATGCTACCATCGGAGATGTCCTCAAGCTGTTGTCGATCATGGGTATAAGGTTTCATTGATTTTTCTCTATTCTCTCTTATTTCCATTAGTCCAATGTCCAAAGACAAATAAAAGTTCAGAGCATGTTGTTGTTGCCGCTGCCGCCCTCTGTCTATGTTGTCTATGAGGTTGTGGGCTTAATTTTTTGTTTTTATTACTAAGTACTCTGTATTGATGTTTGATTTTCTAGCTTTCATAGAACTAGAAAGGTCAGATTTAGATGTTGCGAGACATGTATGATAGTTCCTCTCTACTTATGTTTTTAAATGCTTTATCAAATAGAAGTTGTATCTGTATGTGTAGCAAAACTGTTATATGAATATGGTCTGCACCTTTGCTGGTTACAGTATTTGAATGTGCAACTTCTTGTTGATATTTGTGAGATTAATCTTCTAATTTTAACAAAGAAATTGACCATCAGTCCAAATCTTGGATTTCAAACTTGTTCCATTTGATGTAGCACTTCCACATTTTAGTATACTAGGTCATTAGCCGCGCGCATTTGCGCGCGGTGTTATCATCTTGTATAATTTGTATGCATTTTCAAACACTCTAAAATAACTTCATATGTTTAGCGGAAAAATATATGTACAATAATGTCTCACTTAAAGTAATTAATAAAAAAAAAATACAACCTGCAATATTTGCAACCCTATCCACTATATATTGAAATCTCGTAGCTAGTAAATAAAATATTCATTATGAAACAACATCAAGCTCGTTAGTCTCACCTTCATCCATCCATCTCATTCAACGCAACCTCTTTTGTTCCTTCCATTGATTTCACAATACAAAACGTAGATCAATCAAAGATCAGAGTTACATAAAAAGAAGGCTAAAAAAGTTCAATGAACCTCTATTTACTCCAAACTGAATTGGCTAAGATTCATCTAAGACTACAACAACACATTAGATAGCAACAAATGAAACATTGTAGTCGATAACTCACATGAGAGTTTGTCTCTACTTTCACTTCTGTTGTGATGTTCTTGTTTACCAGCTTAGTGGTGACATCTCCAAATAGCAAGTCTCCCTTCTTGATTCCATTAGATGTAATAGCCTGCAAATGAAGCAGATGACCAAGTTACATCATCATTTATACACAGTAGTAAATATCACAATTGGAGAAAGTTAATGTCAAATTTAACAAGATAGCATCCGTTTGCAGCACATCGTAATAAATACAGAATCAATAAGGATCTGCACTTGCTGTTTTTCAGCTTCATTCCTTTCACTTCTAAACATATTCACATATTTCACCAAACATAAACTGACTTATATGAACAAAATACTCAATAGAGTAGCCAAATATTTTGCAATTTGCATCACATAAATGCTAAAAACCATTCATTGCACACTTTATACATCAGTTATAAACCTAAACCGAATAAAATGTAGACGTTGAATGCTTCCAATCCGAACAGTACTAATTGGAGTGTAAAACCCTAAAATCAGCCAATTCCTCAACTGCGATATCAATTGTACATCAATATACTGTGAATGAATAATCAGCATAACTATGAAACTCAATCAATCAACTCCACCAGAAGTGAGAGTGGTAAGGGTGAATCTATGGTTGGTTTGGTAGTGCAAAAAAAAAGTTGGAAAAAAAGGGTGTCTATCTAGGGAGCTGAATGCACTGAGCCCTATTAATATATGATGCGGTAAATTTAACCACCTTATTGTTGTGGTTAACGCTAAAGTTTACTTGTACCTCTATCCTTACAGCAGACCTGTGCATTACGTCACCAATAATCCTTCACAATTTTGTTCCTTACATGACATATTGACATGATATAATTAAAATCCTAAAAACATCACGTTGCGAAAAGTATAGGAAAAAATATAGCTAACTCTTGGGAAGTGCAAGGTTTAACTAAAAGCAGTTTGACAGTTTGAGGAACCTACAATCTAGACAGGATTGTTAATATCCAACTTTAAATGAAACCAAAGAATTTCTTTATTGTCCTTAGCTTCCATCGTTCGGAATTAGCCATTTCTTTCGGGGTACACTAAAGAGCATGTTCTTTTATTTCCTCTAGACAAGATCGTTAATATCCAACTAAATGAATCTCATGGATAATTCTATACAGTAGTCGGTCTATTGATTCTTTTTATATGTCAATTAAGTTTTCTAATGACATTTGAAAGAGATGTTGCAACCTTCTTTTTTTTATTGCCAATAAGCAATCACAAATGAATTTCAAATCCAAGTGGGACTGAGCGGTCTCCTTAGCAACAACTTCCTTCAAGGATAGAGCATTTGGATCAAGCCTCGGCTCTTCTACTATCTGATTATTAGGTCCAATTTTGTACTTTATGGTTGGAAGAAAAGCTCACATCGGCTGAGACTGATTGTAGTGCCTCCTTGTGCATCTCATGTTCATTATCGGGATTCATCTTTGTCATTGTACCATATGTCTGCACAAACAATAAACGCAAAAGCATATCAGACATCACACTTAACACATTCAACTATGCAGCATACCAAATTTCCTTGTTCCAGATCTGGTCCCAAAAGAAGAAGAAAGAAACTAAAAGATGGAAAACACATTTAACACAAACTGTTATTTTACAGCATAACAATCAGACATAACATGACAAAATCTAGCTCTCGCATTTAAAGCTGCCAACACATGGTATCTTGTCAGATCACCAATCGAATGTATCATTAATGACGATTTGCAAACAATGATTTGCCCATATGTTATGCAATTACACAAAGAGAGCAAAGCATACACCATTGCTCATAATTTCATAGAGGATATAAAGACAAAAAAGAACTGACTATTGAGATGACAGCTCCGAATGATCCCCTCAACTGTTTTTATAGAATCCAATCAACAAGAAGACAAGCTTCTACAGAAAGAATTAAACCATAAGAGTAAATGCACATGGAATTTATAGATAACATTCCACGATCGGTCTGATTGTGTTGTCTCTCGTGGACCGAAAAGCAAGAAGGTATTAATGGATTTATAGACAAAGCATGAAAAAAATCAAAACATACATAAGGAGATACTCCCTTTCCAACACTAATAATGACTCTCTTGACAGCCTTACTTGAGCAAGACCTTCATCATGGGCTATATACAACTGAGGATTTTTTGGTGAGTGGGGAGCAAAGAACAAGGCCAGGTATTATGGACAAACCCCCCACCAGATTCCTCCATCAGCAAAACAAAGGGAAAAAGACATAGAAAACTACTTTGGTTGCATAGTACACCACTGTGACACCAGATGTAAGTTGTTTGCTTTAACAAACCTCTATAATTTGGTGAATTGTCCAATCAAATTCAGCACAACACCCATCTCTAAAGGAAAAGGAACCTATATGGATCAAATTGGATTTTTTTTTCAAATCAACCTTTTTTTCTATCTTAATAGCAGATCAACCAAGTTATAAGAGAAAATGGTCCAATCAACCAAAACCATGATGGGAGGGAATTATTTAACCAATTAGTATTAAAATTGCATTCATGCAGCGACTGATATTTTTTCAGAAATATCTAAATTTTGCAATGGGGCAAGAACAGGTAACCCATTTGTGAGAACAGAAGAAAAAGAATAAAACTGTTACACCAACCATTCATCTGGAACCATGGAATAGCAAGTGAGAATAACTGGACAAAAAAAAACATAAAGACTCCAAAGAAAAAAAATTCAACAACAACAAAAAAAAAAGAATCCAAAGCCCACCCTGGATAAGTAAACAAGGCTGAAAATTCTAAGCAGCCCGGAAATGAAAGAGAGAGCAAGAGAAGCAAATTGCAAGGGGCAATGATCAATCAAATACAAAAAAAAAAAGCAAGATCAAATCTTTTTCCTACTCAATTGACATAAACACAGGCGACGGAAAAGAAAAGCAGAAATCCAAAGCCAACCCTGAAGAAGTAAACAAGGCTAAAAACTCTAAGCAGCCCAGAAAGGAAAGAGAGAGGAGGGAAGCAATTGCAACTTTGCAAGGTTCAATGATCAATCACAAACCCCAAAAAAAAACTACAAAGAAAAATCAAATATTTTCCATTTTAAATTGACTGCACAGACGAGAGAAACAACCCCATAAGAGGGAAGAAACAGAGGAAGAGAAAAAACTTACATTAGAGATGAATCAATCAAGAGGGAAGAAAGGGGACCGGAGAGGAAAGAACAAAGGAATCAACCGGCAGGGGAAGGAGAAGGGGATGGAAATGGGTGCTCAGTTGATAAATACCATAGAAAGATCATAAGTTCTCACTTTTCCTTGATTTTGCAGGTTAACAGTGTTGCAATAGAAAATACGAATTCTTAACCTCATGGATTCATGGTCTTGGAAAATTATAAAGACTCCACCACAACATAGATCTTTCAAAACTGCATATTCTGTGCAGACCTCAAAACATTACAGAGCGTTGGTATTTCTTATACTACCTAAAATCTTCAGGTTAAAAATTCTCAAATTAAGATTGTAGAGACTAAATTTTCACTTTTTGAATGACCTGACCCAATTCGCATTTTCTACATAGAGGGAATTCGATTCAATGCTCTTATGCATCTCCAACTAAATTTTGGATATGTTTCTCATCCCTAAGTCCCCTGTCTTCCCTTATTTATTTCAATATTTTTCACCAACTCCAAACTCCAAAATAAGCCTATTTAAGAATCAGTCCACAGCATGCAGATATCACCAGTCCTAGAACCATAGAAGAGCGATGAGAAATTGAGAAAAGGGATCAATAGATCCCAAATTTAGAAAATGAATTGCCCCATAAAGTAACAAAAATAAAACAAAATCGATGTTCATACCAAGATTTGACCGAGAGAGATGGAACCTAGAACCGGAGACGAATCCGACAGAGGACAGAGGAGGGAAGACAGTCGCAATATGTTGAAGAGAGGAGGCAGATCCGGAGGAGAGAGGTGGGAGGTTGACTGCGAGACCGAGTAGTGCCACCATTGTGAAGATGCGAGCACCGACGAAAGAGAGTTGTAAGCACCGACGAGAGGAGATGTCCGGAGAGGGCCGACGAAATCAGAGAGAGGCCATTAGAAACTGCGATTGTAGAGGCAGGCGGTGGACACCATAAAGGAGCAACTTATATTAAAGTAAAGTTACAAATCTAACCCTAATTTGAGTGAATAATGAGGAATTAAAGGAAGGGCAAAACTGTAATCAGCATTGATAAAACAGTAAAATTAAAGTTAGGCTTTTATATAGTAATGATTTAAGACAATAAGGTACTAATATTTCAGCTTACAAATGAGACAGTGTTTGAGAATATGAGATATATGAATCGAACCGATTGATTGGCAATTGCATATTAGCTACTTAATTATAATCCATGATTTAATCATTGCTTTTACTTTTTGTGTAGGTCACGGGTTCAAAAGCAAATTCAGCCGCTAGAGCAAACGGTTCGATCTAATTTTGTTGATGAAGAGAGCTTCTTAATGATATATTATTAGTTGCACCTTCTATTGATTGTGAGATATGAAAAGAGATCGTTTGATATTATATTTTTATATAATTCTTGGATTGTTACATTGATGTCACCTTTTATTGATTTTATTGATTCCATATTATATTACTTACATTGATGCATGCTTTTTTTTTACAGTAGACAATAATTGATGCATGTTTTTGAGTTGATGACATGTTATAATAGGTGTTTTTATGTATACAACCAATTTTAATGTCATAGTTTCAAAGACCTTGTGATTTTCCATGTGAAAGAAGGTGACAATAATTCGATTCCATGTTTTAAGCTCATATGTCATCATCAATTATATAAAAATGTCACCATAAAAAATTGTGATTAATGAAGTGTGATAACAAATGTAATCAATGAATAAAACTCGTCAATAAAAGATGCAATCAATGAAATGTAATCATAATATATGTTCTATGTCATCAATTGTATAAAAATGTCATCAACAAAAAATTTCATCACAAATTAGTGAGATCAATTAAGTATAATTACAATGTCATCAATTAATAAAAGTCATCAATAAAAGATGTCATCAATGAAGTTTAATCACATTTTATGTCATTGTGTCATCAATTGTATAAAAATATAATAAAAAAAGTGGCATCAAATGATTTAATTAAAAAAATGACATCAAATAATTATATTAGAAAAATGGCATCAGAACAATACTTTGAAAAAATTACATCACATTAAGGAAAAAAATGTTATCAAAAAACTACTTTGAAAAAATATTGCATCACGATAAAAAAAATATCATCAAAAAAATCGACATAAAAAAGTGGCATCACATTAAACAAAAAATGTTATCAAGGTTTAAAAAAAGTGGCATTAAAAAGTGTCATCCAATCATTTTATTAAAAAATTAGCGTCGAAGTAAAAATAAAATATAATAAAATTTTGGCATCAAAATGGTAAAATATGGCATCACTAAAAAAAAAATGGGTTGGTCAACATTGACCGGTCAAACAGTTGACCATTGACCATTATATATTCTTTGGGGAAGGGTCTATCCCACCTAATTTATTTTTTAAAGGGTCTAAGTAGCTAATTAGATTTTCATATAGATCTAGGTACTAAAATCACCCCTTTTTTTAACCATGTTTTTTTTAATATTAACTAATATTCTCTGTGTAAAACTAGCTAGGCCAAAATTAATATTTTAAGCAATAAATATGATTCTATAATATGTTCACAAAATTTTAGAGTGAAAAATTGATTGAATATTTAACCACTTTCAAATTTAAGTTTGAAAATATTTGATGTTTGACTTTAAACATCGTTTATAGGAAACTTAAAAATGCTACAAAATATTATTTTCAAAAAATTTATAAAATATTTTTTATTAATTTTTTAAAAATAATTTTATATTTAATAAGTATAACACTTTTTTTTTATTAATTTCGGTTTTATTATATATGTTTGACGGTTAACCCGTCCGATGACTTGTCGGCCTCTCGAGTTTCAGACTTGTCTGAATTCAAATTATTACTTAATCAATATATATATTTTTTAAAATGTTAATAAGAATTTGAATATTTTATAATAAGTACAAGTTTATAACTTTATTTTTAAAAATTAATAAAAAAAATTAACATTTTATATAATTTTTATCCCCTAAAAAGCAATGTCAAACGATCTATATTTTAAGATCAATGAAGTAGAATATATTTTCTTATCAGTGCATGTTATCGATCATAATCTAATTTTGTTAATAAAATGTATCATATTATTTGCCTACTGATGAGCTAACTATATTTACGCTTGTAATTCTCCTATATTGCTTTCGATAAAAGAAAATTAAGAAAGTTTATCTCATTCTTCTTTTGGAATGAATTGATTCTAGTTTAACCCAAGTTTAAACTTTTTCTAATGTGTAATTGTATATTCGGTTGTTATAATTTATGAAACGGCCCGGGATTATGATTCTCGGGTTACGTTTCGAGGGATGAAACCCCTCGTTAGGATCTTGCGCCCCGAGTACAGGTTGAAGGTTTGAAATTCTATTCTAACATTTTAAAGTGGGATTTCATACCCAAAATTCGAAGGGATCGTTAGAATCCCCGGGGAAGTCCCCTGTACCTATCATAATTCTAAGCGTGGAAAACCAACAGTCATGCAAATAGTAGAATCAAGGTGTAATACAAGAGGGTGATACGGCAGAGCCGAGTCAAAACCAAATCAATAAGCGCATTTGTCGAAATTTAATATACAATGTTAGTGGAGTTAAACCATTTCTTTGAGATCGCCCAAGAGAGTTCCTACGTCACGAAAACAAGGAATAATCATGCTGCAAAACAAACCTAAAAAAAATGTATGTGGGGCGGTGTCAGATCGAAGCCCTACGCAATATAATCCCAAACAAGTAGACATATACACACGCTAGTCCTAATAAAGATGCTTCTAGATGCAAGGCGGAATATTAACACACTAGCATGGCCCTAAGATCAAGTGCATAAATATAATAAGGCATTAGCACCGAATACCAAGTGGTATATCCCTCTCCTACCTCCACCCCCTTCCGATAGGGCGGAGACTGGCCAGCTCATGAATGCATTCCATATAATCGGGTGGCACGCATGCCCAACCCGTATCCACAATAAAGCCCGCATGCATCTCATAATATAAGGAAGTTCATGACTCGATTGACTCAGGACGGGACCCGATGAGACTAGGTCGTCCTATAACCCTAGCAATGACTCTAGTTACTTCACAGATAACGGTCATTCTGTTTATAAAAGCAATGAGTAAACGAATGCTCAATCATGAGTGCAATCCTAGCAGGATACTACATGGCATGCTTTATTATGAATGCAAGCACCTAGTATGCACATGGCTACAAGCAGGGAGATCTCTTTTCGAATCTGAGTGAGCTCATATAGGAACTCACCTAGAAATGCAGAACAGCAAAAGGCAACAACTAGGTATACAGAAAGCCAACATGTCATAGATGATCACCTAACACATATATAAGTAATATAAATAAGTCTACTTCTAACGTTACTTAAGGCATATAATATCACACAAGTTATCAAATTTATTTACCAAGTTAGGCAAGGTAATGCATTTTTCCAAGATTTTCAAAAACTCTTTTAAAACCTCAAGTTAGATCAAATCACTATTCAAAACGCTTTCTCAAATCATCCAGAAAATCCATTTACAAGGTGTTACTCTTTAAATCAACTTATTTTATTACTTTATCAAAACAATCCGACAAGATTAGGGTATTTCCAAAATTCCCTCTTTTTTATTTTATTAAATTCATTTCCAACCTTTAAAACCTTTTTCAAATCCAAGTCGAAATATTATACTTTAAATATCAATAATAATATTCTATATTATATTCCATCTATTTAATATTTATATACTTGAATATATAAACCTCTTAAAACTCATATTATTAACACATTTTATCAAAATAGGCCCAAAATCCCCTTTCTTTTAAAACAAAACAGATCTGGCCCAAAACACAGATAGATCCAATCTTTATTTCTTTTGAAGACAAAATCGGCCCAACAAATAAAAGACCCAACTCTTCAAAACCCTAATTCCCTCAAAACCGAACCGGGCCCTTTTAAATGAAACCGAACCGAACCAGGTAAAAAAAGAAAAAAGAAGAAGAACCGGACCCGTCAAATTAAGAAAGTAAGAAACCAGACCAACTTCCCCTTCCCCTTGAAAACTACTGTCGACGGAAAGAAAGAAGGGAAGGAAGCATCTCGCCGGCGACGACTGGCGGATCTGACTACCTTCCCGACACTAGAGGACCATTAATCGACAAGGAAAGGAGGAGAAAGAGAGGTTCTCACCGGAGCCGGAGTTTGTAGGGAAGGGTTCTTGACTTCGCCGGAGAAGGGAGCTCGGGGCTGCGGTGCGGTGTTCAGGGCGTCGGAGCCAATTTCTTGCCGGAATCTTCATAGGGAGGGCGGAGAAGTGTTAAATTCGAAGCTTTTATGTCAATTTTAGAGCGAGAGAAGGGGAAGAGTGCTCATCGGATGTGTTTGGACGGAAACAGGGGGGAAGAAGAGAGGAAGAGGCTCGGCGGCGGCTCTGGCAATGACTGGCACCGGGATCTCCTGGGCAATCGCTTGTGCTCAACCCGGGAATGTCTGAGGACTGCTGCTCGGACGGAAGTGAAGGAGACGCGGGGTGCCCGGAACATCGCTCGGGGAAGCAGGGACAAGGACTCGGCGATGTCGACCTCGGGGCGGCTCAGGAGTGCTGAGGGAGGTGCTCGGGAGTGGGCTTCGAGAACAGACCCGGTGGTGGTGCGCTGTGGTGGTTGAGGCGGTGGAATGGATGAGCTAAGAACTCCCTGGGCTCTCGGCAACCGATTGGGAGGGAAGGTAAAGTGGTGTTTTGCTTTTTGTTTGTAAGGGTGAAATGTGTGGTTAAAGTCTGATTTTATGGAACAAATTTTGGGTTTTCTTTCAACATCAGATATGGGCATGGAAAAAGGGTTCCTCATTTCCTTTTTGGTGAGTCAAAGCAAGAGTAACAAAAAGGTGTATGTGTTTGTTGGGCTAGTTAGGGAAAGAGATAGGAAATTTCAAAATCAATTCTCAAATTGTGGGAACCAAGGTTGAATTTGGACAAGGATGGGAGAAAGGGGACGGAATTGAGGTCTTGAGTCGGAAATTTGAATTTCCGATGATTGGTCTTCCAAATTCCGCTCTCTCAGTCGATTAGATATTTAAAACTGAATAGGATATCGACGACGGAATGAATTTTCGAATCCCGAGATGAAAGACGGATTCAATCTTTAAAGTAAAAAAAATTGGGTCAGCATTCATTTTAAGAATTTCAATTTCGTTTAATTAATTTTTTAGAACGAGTTTCCTTGAAATATCTGAATTAAATTCAATTAAATTTCATTTTTAATTTCTTTTTTCGAAAATTAGGGTTTAAAAATCCGAGCCTTTACAATTTAATTATTTATGTTTACTATTTATAACTAGTAGTGTATTTATTTGTACTAGGAATAGTGGTCGTGCGTTGCACGACGTTTTGTTGTATCTGATTTGGTTTTTGATAGAATAAATGCTTTGCTTAACTTCTTATAAATCATACGATAAATTTTATATATAACATGTACTAAGAAATAAAAGAATTCATTTGGTCTGTTTGAACGTATGTGTAAAGCTTTTAGAGAACATAACAGAATGAAGCTACAACAGCTTCATTATGTAGTCTCTCACTTTGCTAATAACAAACATGCGCCCACGTGCAAGGTGAAACCAGAGAAGTCAATGCAAGTTAATGTAAGGATAGTCAAATATTAGGGTATAAATACCATATCTCATGTAATTGGGAGATTATCCAAATACTGAATAAGTATTTTTTGCTTTTTCTAAATGAGTGACATCTTCAGCTATTTATAATTTCTTTATCCTAGCCAAAACTTTCATAAGTGAATTTGGTATAAAGAAGATGCCCCTGAAAATTACAATTTATATGGGTTCATTCAACTTTACTCAGATGTGAAATCCATAAATAAGAACAAAGAAACAATAGGCATACACTATATTTATCTAATTAACAAATGGAAATGCCAAACTGATGTTTCGCAACAGATAGGCATACACTATATTTTACCATCAGAACGACAAAGAATGTAGTGAGTGATTTTGCAATATTTGCGGAAAATAAATGATATGCTTTAAATGATTCGTTAGTACTGCTAGAAACTTAAATGAAACAAAGACCGAAGCCTAATTACCCTTGGTTGGTCTTGCAGAGATGGGTGAAATTAGGCTCCATTCTTGTTGCTAGTTCAAGTGAGGTGCAACGTGAATGAAACTGATTTTTTTTTTAAATTTAACAATTTTGTTGAGTGGTTCTTAAAATGAATTTGTGTTTTCTTCCTAGTTACCATTTCACCTCAACCTTCAACAGACAATTTAGAAAACCCAAATTTTCGGGATTAGATCTTAAAGCTCTGGTTTTTTCAACAAAAATAAATTACTTGCACTTGTCATATAGTATCCCCAAAGCGGTAAGGCCACTTCTAATTAAGATAGCTCCTTAATGATAAAGAATTTGTCCAAGTCCTTCATAGGCCACGAACTACAACCACTTAAGAGGATATTGCAAAAATAATCAATCCATTCTGATAATTTATTTGCAATTAGTGAACGAAAGAGTAATTTGACATAACATTTTTTTCTTCTGATTTGCTGCTCCGAGCTTAAATCATCCTAGCTCCTTCAATATTGTCCAAATGCAACCATTCAAAGCTCAAAATGCTCTAAACTGGAGCCAGTTTCTAGAAATCTAAGCTATTAGCAACAGTTCTGCCCACAAAATTCCCAGAAATTGCAGCAGGTAACCTGATCTCAATATTTTCCCCAAGATTTTGTTGGATAAATGGGGTTAGTTTTATGAGTGAGCTTACAAGTTACAAAATGAGCAGGTTTTTTTAGAGGAGAGAGATTGATACAGAAATGCAAGCAGAAAACATGTGGGTTTGTGTAAAAAGATATTCAAGTAGAGTGATTCACATATTGAACTCTTCTAGTGCTGATTTGGGTGGCGTTTGGAAGCCCTAACAAATGGCGCGGGAAGATATTGAAGTCGAGTGATTCAAGAATGGTACTTTATCATCAAAAACAAAAAGATCGACTCTAGAATCTCTCATGGATGTATACCACCAAATCATAAACCAACAACAAGAACCCTCAGGCCCTCCAATTCGAAATCTGATAACAAAGAAACTTTAGCCAGAGAATTCGATAATGAAATTCAAAACCCAATTAACCCTGAATCAAAACCATAATTCTAACCCACAAGATCAAGCAAAACAACAACAAGAAACACAAAAAAACATCCAAAATTAGTTATGAAATGGAGAAGATCGAGAAAGTAATTAAATATGAAATGGAGAAGGTCGAGAAAGTTAAATAGGACTCACAATGAATTAGCACCGAAGACGGTGGCTACATCGGCGATGGCCGACGATTGCAAGGAAAACGTCGGAGACTCACAGTATCGGTGATGGATGAAAAACTTCGGAGGTGGCTAGGATAGCTGCTGGAGGCAAAGAAGAAGGCGTGAGAGTCGGTGAGACAACCAGAGAACCAATCGACAACCATTGGGGAGGAAAAAAGAGACGGCGAACAAAAAAAGCGGATCGACAGATAGCAGTATAATTTCTTCCGACCAAAAAAAAAATAGCAGTATAATTTCATAATTACATGAAAAGACAAAAAAGGGTATTGAAACAAAAAAATAAATAATTTTAAATTCAACTAGTGTGAGGCCCGTGCTTAAGGCACGGGTATAAAATCGATATAATTTTCTAAGAATATGCATGACATGTGCTTGATATATTTATATGTTAGACCCGTGTCTTAGGCATGAGAAATTGATTGAATTTTAATATTAATCATTTTAATTTAAGACTGTATAGTTTGTTATTATTATAATTACAATAATAGATTATATAATGCTAGTTTTAAGTACCAAAATTATATTGAAACAATATTAATGATTGTGTATATTTTTGTAAAAAAATAAAAATAATATATTTATATGGAATTATTTAAAAATAAAATTGATCATCTAAAGGTATTTATATAGTGAAATGAGAATATAAAGACATCGTGAAAAAGAATATGAAACTCTAGATAAAATCGAATTTGGTTTCACATTTCGAGTCATTTCACTTTAGTTTTTTTTTTTTTTTTATCATTCATCAAACTTTAGAAACTAACTTGAAATGACTTGAAACTTGAAATCCGATTTGGATTTATATAGTCCGAATGTATTTGGTTGTAACATGGCTTGACTTATCATTGGTGAAACTATGTATTCTTTTTGTCTGAGAAATCTAAAGTTGAAACTCGAAATCGGGTTTGGTATTATATAGTCCGATTGCATGTGGTTGTAACCTAGTTTGGCTTATCATTGGTGAAACTAAGTATTCTTATTTTCTAAGACATAATCTTAAGCTGATAAAGTAATCAATAGAATTCGTCAAGAGCACAAAGATGAAGATAGAAGAAACATTCAATATACCTTGCCTTGAATTGGTAAATAAAGAGCGGACATCCGAGGTTCGAACCGGGGACTTTTGGGTACTACACGCAAGTCCATTTCGTTTGAGCCATTCAATATATATACCTTGCCACGTTTGGATGTTCAACGTGCATATATTCACCTAAACGAAGACTAAACTTGCAGTATTACCTATATTCGTCATTCATTCAAACATGTTCCATTTACATGAATTTCACAGTCGAGATGACTCATCTATAACAAAACCCATATTATGACATATACTGAAGTTGAGAGCTGTAAACGAAGCCCAAAGAATGCATTTTGAGAAGTATCTATTGTTCACCATGGTATTGGTTGTACCCACTGCAGTCCTCCCGGTGTAAGAGGCAACTGATCCGATCATCTCGGACACAGGGTACTTTTGCTCCACTGAGTTGATGACTTCCATTCCAGCATAAAAGCTTGTCAGAGAGGCCGATTCTGATGAGCTCAGCCACTTTCTAAGCTGCAGTGGAGAAACTTGATGGGACTCGTCAAAGGCTTTTCCCAAGAGCATCATCTTGGACAATGCATCTTTTCCCGGATCATAACCCTTGGCCATCATAGTGACCACATATTCTAGTGCCATATTCACTGCTTCCCCGGGGGAGGAAATAAAGGGTCTAGCATGAACTTTCTGCCAAGGTTTAATAAGAAAAATCAGAAAAATAAGCCAAAGCCGGACAAGTTGAAACTTGTCTAGCATCATCTTATTTTTTATATTCTTTTTTAAATAGTAAAGTTGTTAGTAAACACGGCCTAAACCAAACTATTTTCTACTTTCATAAAGTCAAAGTTGACATCAAATCGATCAATCATTCCTTTTCAACAAATCCTGAACCAAATGTACAATACAAGGTCCTAATTTGCAGCTTGCATAGAAAAGGCTACTGTAAATTCTATCCTAGATGGCCTTTCACACACTACCTTATTTCATTCGTGGCAAGTTTAGCAAGGTCTTAAATACTTGAAAAAAAAGGGGATATCTAAGAAGTCAGAAGCACAATATAAATCCAAGAGGATTGCATCAGCATGCATAGAGTGACAAGGAGTATAATTCATACAATTGTGCTATCTTTGGTTTTCCACTCCTTGCAGTGTTGCTTCAAGGATCATAATCCTCCATGTAGGTTCCCCACCAAGTGATACACACACGCTGATCGACAACGGTAACTCCCTGAAACATCAAGTTAGGAAGTTTTGTGGCAAAAGATCAACTGACAGGAATGCAAATCAGATTTATGCAATATTCAAGCATTTGATGCATAAACCCTTAAAAATAAAGAGGACAAAATGACACTAAAATAAGGTCAGCTTATGCATATTCAAATAAGTTTTCTTCCAAAGAAGGAAAAATCAATCAGAATTATACTCATTTATGAAGAACACAAATAGGGTGCAGATTTTAAAATCATAATTTTCATTCAACCCTATATATATATATAGTATATGCTCATTCATTCCCTTGCATCAATTAAGATAGCAAGAAACAAAGGATGGATGATGATGACATCACATTTAATACATGTGTTGAGATGAGACTATGAGAGGTTGGTCGACCATTGCAAGTTGAATTAAGATAGGAAAATTATACCATATATGAACAGAACCCTGTTAGTTATGCCACAATCCAAAAAGTACAACATTTGGAAATTGCCTCAATTAAAAATATCTAAGCTTAAAATATGTGCTAATTTCAGAAGAAAAATAATTGCACACAAATTACAGCAACTTTGATTTCAGAGAGTTATATAGGTTTATCCAATATGATGACAACCATGTGTGATGTTTGGAAGCTATCCATGAAATGATCATGATTAAAAGTTATGCAAAAACTTACCAAATAATTTGTCCGTATCTAGCAAAAATTGCTATGCACAGTCAGACAGAGCACATTCAGAGAAGGATTTAGACAAAACACTATCGCTTAACCATTCTCATCTTGTAAAAGGATAGTTGAGAAGGATTTAGACAGAACACCTGTTTAATCTAAGGTTGAGAAGTACAAGAAAATAAAATAGATCCTACCTATTTCCAAGAACCCAAATGGGGGAAAAAACAATCCGATAAGATAACAATTAGAGATCCTCTTCAATTTCTAAATAAGAACCCTAAACAAGGTTGGGAAATCAAACTCATCCAATTACAGTGGGGGGAAGTGTTATCTTTTTTTTTTTTGAGCTCAAACCAGAAAGATTTATTCACCATCAACAATTAATCTGTCCAATACAAAAACAGGCAATAACGATGCATCAAA
Organism: Persicaria tinctoria; assembly: GCA_037127255.1. Classification (NCBI taxonomy): domain Eukaryota; kingdom Viridiplantae; phylum Streptophyta; class Magnoliopsida; order Caryophyllales; family Polygonaceae; genus Persicaria; species Persicaria tinctoria. Next base: position 16,346,096 of record JBANSL010000013.1, read on the forward strand.
AAACAAAGTATCAAATATGGGTCTAACATTAGCCAAGGCATGTGCAACACAGTTCCCCTTCCTCCTCACATGCGCCCATAAAATTGCCTCAAAGGAGCCACTCAACCGTTGTATGTCCTCAATGATGTGCCTGAGAGCCCCTAATCCCTGATAGCCACCTTTCAATTTTGTGATTAAACTCAAACAGTCTGACTCCAGGTGAATCCGCCGATGCCCCCTCTCCTTTGCTCTTCTTAAAGCCCAAAGCACACTTTACGCTTCAACCATCTCGATGTCCTCCGAGGGTTGTACTCCCTTGTGACCAGCAAGCACAAAGGCTCCTCTGTCGTTGCGGACCACGAAACCGATCCCTGCACTCCCATCAGCCGAAATGGAAGCATCACAGTTGATCTTGATAAATCCCGCTCACAGCTTGCTCCACCTCTCACCCCCGGGCTTAGAATTGCGACTTTCACAGGTGTCGCTGGATCATTGTAGCTCAGGAACTCGCTAAGCAGCTGCTGCACATTCCTAAGCATTTGCTTTGGTTCCTTTCTTGCCCCCTCGAATATACACTCATTCCTCGCCTTCCAGGCCTGCCAAACGAGCATCGACCACAACCGACGTTCCTCCTCCTTTCCTTTGGTGAACACTAACATGAAAGCTTCAAATACCGAGTTCCCCGTGCTCCATCGTTTCTCCAGAGTAGGTTGTAGTCGCCAGAGTGCTCGGACATGCGGGCATTCGAAGATGGCATGAAAACCCGTTTCCACACGTCCATAGATTTCACATAAGGGATCAACCACCATCTTGCGCTTGTACAAATTCCCCTTACATGGCAATATTTCTTTTGCCGCTCTCCACGCAAGGGGGGTGATTTTTGGCATCATCTTGAGCTTCCAAAGAGCTTTCCATGTCCTCTTAATCACACTAGAATCAGACTGCCCCACCCCCCACTCCCATCCTCTTTTAGACTTCGGACCATGTGATATGCTGAGCGGACTGAGAACAGGCCGTTCTTCGTGAACCTCCAGATGGGCTTATCAATCGAATCCACCCCTCCTAGTCTTGTGCTTAACACCTTCTCTGCATCCCTTGGCTGAAGCAGCCTTCGGACCTCACCCTCATCCCAACACTCATACTCTCAATCAATCAAATCGATCACCTTCATATCCCGCTCGCCCCCATGGAAATTACCAATTACACGACCGCTAGATGTTCCCGGAATCAACCTGTCTTCCCAAACATTCACTTCTGACCCATTTCCAATGCACCAGAGCAACCCTTCTTTCAGCGCATCACGTCCCGCTAGCAAGCTTCTCCATGTATAGCTTGGTTGATATCCTACTGGCGCCATCAATAGTGACATCCGAGGATAATATTTGGCCTTTAAAAGCCGAGCCAATAGAGATTCAGGTTCCTGGACCAATCTCCAAGCCTGTCGAGCTAGCATAGCCAGATTCACGCATTCAAGATCCCGGAAACCCATGCCTCCGTCACTCTTTGGTTTACACATCCGCTTCCAGCTCATCCAATGTGTATTTCTCTTACCTCTCTTCTCTCCCCACCAAAAATTGCTCATAAGCATCTCGAGTTCTTTGCATAGCCCATCCGGAAGCCAAAAACACGACATTGTGTAGGTTGGAATGGCCTGTGCAACAACCTTGATCAACACCTCCTTCCCTGCTCTTGAAAGAGTCTTCTCTTTCCAACCTTTCATCTTCTTCCAGACCCGCTCCTTTAGTTGTTGAAAAATCATCTTTTTGGACCTTCCGACCATGGTCGGCAGCCCCAAGTACCTTTCATGCTTGGATACCTCCCTGATGTTCGTGGCTCTCTGGATGGCATCCCTCTGCACCTCACTGACATTTATGCTAAATGATAGCTCTGAATTGGAAAATTTCACCTGCTGACGTGCTCGGGCCCGGGCTCGAGCAAAAGGACCGGCGACGAGAGTTCCGAGAAGTCGGGAAGTTGTTGGCAGTTCTGGAGCAGCAGATCAGTCGTCAAATAATTCCGATTTCCCGTCGATTGGCTAGGCTTATGGAAACATGAGAGTACTACTTTTGTAGATCTTGAAGTCGCGGTCGCGGATTGGGGCAGATCTCGTCAATCGGATGTCAGACAAAGCGGGAAATCGCGTTTTACCGAGACATCGCATGTGCAGAGACGATTCCGAAATTGGGTTCGTTTGAGAGGTATTGAGGGGTGTTTTGGAAGTGACGTTTTGGGTATGATTGTGGGTGATAATGGGGTTATGGAAGGCCTTAGAATGGTGGTAAAGAAGGGGAATGGGGTTGAGGGATATGTGATGCAAGATCGCTCTCGGCCTCGCACTCCGAGCTCTCTCCAACACTCGATCTTCCACACTCTCGGCCTCGCACTCCGAGTGTTTCCGACCCTTTGATTCCGTCGTCTCTCACTGTTGTTGCAGGAGGATGGTCAAGTATGAAATAAATATAAAATAAAGTTCAGACTGACTTCCCTGTCTCAGCAAATAAATACAAGACTTCCTCCCGTTGTAGTAGAAGGTTGTCAGGATCGAATCCACGAGGAAGCACGTCAGCAGTTCTTAGGTAACAACAGATTCTCACAGACAAGCAAACAGAAGACAGAAACAAAGAAACAAAGGAACAAAGACAGAAAAGGCAAATGAAGGCAGAAATAAAAGCAAACGAAAGTAAAGAACAAAGCAAGGCAGAAGCTTACTCGATCTCGACAAGAAGTAACTCGAGATCGACAAAACTCAGTAAAAACAGAAACTTCAAAATCGACGACAGAAGCAGAAACTCAACTCGACCTAGACTAGAGCCAACTCGATATCGACTAAGGTCCTACTCGAGATCGACAAGGCTCTCCTCTGTATCGACTAAAACTCAGAAACTGTAAACTTGCAAATTTCGAACCAAAACTCAACTTTTTGACAGAAATAAATCAATATATGAAAAACTTCCAAGGCCAGGGTATCAACACCACAACGATAACCATGCAAAGTAACACACAAAGGCACAAAAGATCATGCTTTCCATCAAAATAACTTTCCTTACTAACAAATAGGCATATAGAGGCTTTCGCATAAACCCTAATTGTTACTAACCCTTTTCACATAATTAATCCAAGTTGCATTAAGATCACCCTCGCTTCAATAACACAAACAAGGATCACCTTCAACTCTCGCAAAAGAATCATGCTTATAAGGATAGAAGACGAATTGCATAAAAAGATATGACCTTTACTACATCATCTCACATGGCCACCGTCGGGCTCACCCCAGCCCCAGAAGTGGGTGGACTACTCACGCCTCATCGCAATCGCAGACATTGATTGATAAAAAGAAACTTGCATTAAACTATATTCAAAGCCTTTACAATCCCGACAATTAACTTTCGCAGAATGCCAAAACCCTAAAAACTTTAGAACTCTTAAAACTTCTCTGTGGAACTACTTCTTTCTCCCTAAGATTGTATAATTGAATTGGAATGAATGAAAAACCAGCCCCTAGGGCTTTATTTATAGCCTTCTAACCCTTTCTAATCAAGGATATAATCTTCTATCTATATCTAAAATTATATCTAAAAGGCTTAATGATAAACAAAAGTGATAAAGGAATTAAATCTAAAAGGAAAATAATAAATCTAAACTAGGTAAGTCTCTTCATGTTGATAGATCTCCCTTCCATGGATAGAACTTGATAGATCTCGGTGTACTCGACTTCCTTCGGCTCCAAGTAACTCCAGCTCGACTCGGACTGCTCACGGCGACGCGTTTCCAGAACTTGGTCTACTCGACATCGACAAGGACTCGTCGACATCGACTAGGATACGTCGTCGACTGATCTTCTCGGGCGACTCTGCTCAACAAGCTCGGATCTGGGCTCCTGGGCGTCGTCGATCTCGACTAGGGTTCCTCGAGATCGACTAGGGGTGTACTCGAAGACGACTCTCTGGTGATGTCGAGGACTCCTCCTCGGCATGGCCTCGGACTAGGGCATGATGGCTCCTCGATCTCGACAAGGCCTCTTCGAGATCGAGTAGGGTTGCTCAGCGCCTTCGTCCTCGACTTCTCGATCAGCTCCTCTTCTCGTCGACTCCGGGTGTGGCCTCTCAGTGTCGTCGATCTCGACTAGGTGGTCCTCGAGATCGAGTAGGGTCCCGGAGCTGGGTTGGTCTGGCTTTCGACACTGCTCTTAGTCGACAAGGTCTTGCTCGGACTTTCTACTCAAGATCGAGTAGGGTGTACTCGACATAGAGTAGCTCTGGCTTCAGCTCGGTTTGTCCTGGTTCTGTACTCTCGGATTCTGGACTTCTGTAGTTGTTTTCCGAGCTTTTCTGACCTTCCTGAAAATTGCTGTAAAATGTCTCGAATTCTGCGAATTTAAACAGAAACTGGTGTAGATTCCATAATTTGGCAAATAAACATAAACTACGTAGATTCTGTACTATCTAACCCAAATGTATGTAATGTATGCAGAAAACGATATAAAAGTTACTGTAAAATATGACAGATTCAGCTCACAACACTCACTAAGGAATCTCCTTCAGCCTCTCACCGAAGGTTTTGTTCCCGGCCTCTCACCTAAGAACGAGATTCTTGACCCGAATCACTGGAAGCTAAAGGGCTAACTTTTCTCAAATTTCAACTTATCTTCAAAAAGGTTCTTACATATATCCCTTTATATAGGAAAATATGGATGCTATGAAAAATAAAAGAAATTAACATAATTTGATAATCTAATGACGGATAATACGAAAGGGTTTCCGAGATTTATGACGGAGAGATGGACAACCATAATGCGGAAAAATGAATGGTCTTCGTTGCCATCAAAGAGATGGAAGGTCGGAAATCCCTAAAGCCTCGTTATTTAATCCGACCTTATTTAATGCATTCCGTCTTCATTTATTGCATTTCCGACAAGCTGCTTGATTTTCGAACTAATCCAAAGATCCTAGATTTTGGCCATCTTCCAATCTGAATTGACGATTGCATCCTTCAATAAAGTTGTAGTTACTTAAAATATCTTTCCAACAAGTTCTCATCGGCTTCAATCGGAATTTTATACAGCCAGAACAAGCCAAAATACTGAGGTGTCGCCAAACAGTCTTCACAAATGAAAGTTGATGTTCTGCTCTGAAGACAAACCTTTGTAGGAAAATAGAAGTGAGCTCATGGGAGACTACGATCACATCACCTGCTGACCTGGTGCCGCTCCATAAGTATGGAGGATATTCATCACCGTCTCGCTCTGTTGGCAGGATGCTCGCAAGAAAAGGACACAATCGTCAGCAAAAAATAAGTGAGAGATAGAGGGTGCCCGAGGAGAGATCCTAATGCCCTCAAGGTGGTTACGTGTCTCCGCTACTCGAAGGATTCCGGATAGCCCTTCGACACATAGGAGGAACAGATATGGTGACAACGGGTCGCCTTGCCTCAGCCCCCTCCCAGGCCTGAAGCTCTGTGTCGGCACCCCATCCATCAAGACCGAGAACGTCACAGTCGACACGCAGCCCATGATCAAACAGATCCATCTTTCCCCAAAGCCAAATCGGCGCATGCAATGTTCTAAGAATCCCCATTGAACCCGATCGTAAGCTTTCGCCATATCAAGCTTTAGGGCCATATACCCTTTCTTCCCCCGCCTTGTCTTCATATAGTGGAATACCTCAAAAGTAGCAAGGACGTTGTCCGTGATGAGCCTACCTGGTACAAAAGCACTCTGACTGTGAGCTACCAGTTTCCCAAGGATCCTCTTTAACCTATTGGTTAGTACTTTCGAAATAATCTTGTATAAAACATTGCACAAACTAATAGGTCTCAAATCCTAAATTCTGCATGGGTCTGTCAGCTTCACTACTCCTACATTCCAACTCTGTATGCCCCAAGCAACCACACGTGTAACAGAAATTAGGAAGCCGCTCATACTTGATCTCTACCCACATTCGCTTACCTCCAATCGAGATCATCATCCCTCTGCGCAACGATTTTTGCAAGTCGATCATCACTTTCACCCGGAGGAACCTGCTGCAAGAGATGAGTTCCTCCTCGTTTAGTTCCATAATCTCTCCGAACGCTTGCCCTATTTTCTCCGCCATGGATTTTGTGTACGCAGCAATCGAGAGATCATACACCCAGATCCAGAAAGCACACCTTTAAAACTGATCGCCGAAGTTTGTTCCCAACCCGGCTCCTTCAAAACCAGCAACGCCCTATCAAAAGACCATGGGCCTCCATGAATCACCTTCTCCTTGTCTTTTGCTGCACTGAATTGAAAGCTGAAAAGGTTTTTTCTTTTATCTCCCGGAATATGAACCTATTCCGGACTCGCCATGCCCCCTTCATCGTCGCCTTCGGCGCTTGAGCATTGGGTGCCCTACTTGACATGACTGTCCCGATCAGCGACATCTTTGCCTAGATTGAGACCTCTTCCCGCACGGCTTCATCCCCCTCGATAACTATTGCCTCGTCCTCGGTTGGATGTAACCCTTTCCCCTTACTTTCCATTACGAACCTGTCGAATACCGGTGCAAACTCTACGAATCCAAAGCCTTGTGAGTCCCCCTGAACACGGTGAATCTCGCACGGTGACGGCGAGAGGATACCTAGCTCTCACGGCCCTAGACCGGAGAGAGAGTAGACAAGCCGGAAACTGCCAAGAAGCAATCCGCCTTATCTGGATTAAATTATACATGAAAAACATATAACAGTCATAAACCCAAGATATATACCATTTGTCAAAACTTCAAACTTACATCTATTTGGCTTTGAAGTCGTGCAAGTGGTTTGATAAGGTCTTTAATATTAGACAACTCCCCTGGTTCATACCAAGACAATCAGACAATTTTGAACGAAGAATAATTCAACCAAAATCAAAAGTAAAGACATTTTACAACCCAATCACATCAAATTGATGCAAAACTAAGGGTCAAAGAATGGCCTAATTTATGTCTTTAATCAGTCCTTCGATTGTAAGAATTCAAGATACATAAAGGAGAAACATGTAACTAATCAAATATACATCAAAGGCAACTCACCTAGAAGATTTCTCAAGAAAGACTCCTCGTTAAAATAATCCCTACAAAAAAATGAATGACAATTTATATCCAAGGGATTCACTTGCTCTACCTTGCCAATTTGCTCCCGTACAGCCTGAGGCGGCTATAATATCAGGACTCAGGAGTATAACCAACTTTTGCCAGCTTTATGGAACTTGGTCGGAGTTCGTCCTTTTCAGATGCACCACAAACCTGCACAAAGAAGGAATTAAATAACATGCAGAAATTCAAGGATGAATTTCCAGCCACCTGGCTGCAAAAAAGTACTCCCTCTGTTTCATTTTAAAAGTCGTTTTGGACCTGAAATGTTGTTTCAAATTATAAGACGTTCCGTACCCCAACCTTATATATACTCAATATAAAAGTTTAGATTTGTATGTTCAAATCAGATAAAAATATCAGTTATCCAAGAAAATAAAGATAGTTATTCATTGGATAGTGGGGGAAGAAAATGGTAGGCTGATTTCCCAAAATGTTGGAAAGCAGTTGAAAAGCAAACATGGGATAGTGGGGGGAGATAACTATGCTAATTTCACAAAATTATTATGAGGCCTTAGAACAAAAAAAAAATAGTATGATGTCATGACTTTTTTTAATTAAAAATTGAAAATAATCTTTTTTTATAATAAAATGCACTGCTAATCTAGTTTTTGTTTTAAGTTCTGAATAAAATCAACAAAAAATTCACATGATATTCTAGGATTTTGAATATTTTTAGACTCATGTCCCTCCCATGGATTTTAGCAATAAAAAAAAGTGAAATTCCATTAGATAAATTGAATATGAATTGAAGACTATAAAACATAAGTGTAGGGTCTTTCCGAATTCTTTCCTAATAAAAATAAAATAAAATAAAAATAAAAATAAAAAGTGTAGGGTCTTTAGTCGAATCTCGCACCTGCAAAAGAGAAGAACTCGTCATTGAACTATGAAATTTGATGTCAAGATAGTCCTTCTAGACCCCATTTGTGATTTATTCAGAAATTTTAATTGAACAAAAAAAAAAGAGTACAGGGATTCTTTGTTATTTTTTCCAAATTTTAAGGATTTTAATGGAGCAAAATATAATACAGGGACACATTTGTAACTCTTTCCAAAGTTCAAACCTCATAGATGGATTTCACCCATTTAATCAACTAAGACAATCACTCACTTCAAATGAGATCATTCCATTCAAATAAAGGATAAGTCAAATATTCTACCCAATAAAACCAAGCCCTTCATCTAGCATTTTCTATATGAATTCGAATAAAAAAAAAGCATTTGCTATATGAATGTTGAATATGCACCATTCCCACTTTGATCCCTTTCAAATGTTCTATAGAAATGCCTACTTTTTTATATCCACCTAGCTTCTATAAGGTATTAATTCCCCTCTTCGTACAAAGCAACTCCTACCTTCCCCTCGTAGCCCCCAATAAGAGTTTTTCCAGTACAACAGTTTGGCATTGCTTAACTTCTCCAAGGACGCTAGTCGATCAATGGTTAATGAATCAGTCGGAACCGCTCAACAATCTAAAAGTACCTGCAATTAAACATAACTCATTAACAAAGAACCAAAACAAAGATTTGAAGCTGTAAAAAAAGATGTTCTTGATGAGAACTATGAAATGAGGCAGAGGGGAAAATGAAGACTAAAGATTAAACGTAAGTATATTATATATCTTTGGTCATCGGCTTATATTTTACGAGTTTTCCACTCAAATAAGAGCACCCAAGATAACACAAGGTAGACCTATGGAGCCATATGATGAAAGCTCGTCAACTATTGTGTTCTGTGAAGGAGAGATCGCTCTATGTAGATCCCATCGATACTAAACACTACCACTGAATGCACAAGGTCTGCGAATTCCACGGCAAGGCCCCAGTGGTCAACATGGCCAGCCTCCAACTGTGAAGTTTGTTGTGAATTGTGTAACAAGAAAACACAACTACAAGTGAGAGAGAGAGATTCGGGATGAAGAAAATGAAATGGAGGGAAAATGTATTTCTGTGTGTTTCTCGGATGTTCCACTGTACAATTTATATCTCTATCAAGAGACTGGGCCTAATCCTATACAGATGATCTAAGTCCCATTACAGAAACAAGCCCTACTCATGGTGCTAGGCTTAGCAATCCGAACAACTGTCTTGGACCAAGTTTGAACTCGGTCACACCCCTCTTCAAGCTGCAAGTAGTTGAGCTACCCCAAGCTTGTTCAGTACATCGGGAAAACTGGATCCAGGTAGAGCTTTTGTGAGGGCATCAGACAGTTGATCTTTGGATGGTACATGGAATAGCTTGATTAGTCCCTCAAGGACCTTTTCCCTTACGAAGTTACAATCTAACTCGACGTGTTTAGTCCTTTCGTGAAAAACTGGATTCTTGGCTATATGAATTGCAGCTTGGTTATCGCATCTAACCGGAATTGGCTTGATGCTTGACACTCCCAGTTCAGACAAGAGACGAGTTAACCAAGCAATCTTGGTGCAAACTCTCCTAATTGAGCGATATTTAGCTTCTGCTGATGAAAGAGAGATCGTGGTCTGCTTCTTTGACTTCCAGGAGATGAGACTTCCTCCAAGGAAAACCACAAACCCACTTACTGATCTCCGGGTTAGAGGGCATGATACCCAGTCCGCATCACAGAAGGCTTGCAGCTCAAAGTTTGGAGCTCGTGAACGGAATAAGGATTTGTGCTGTGTTCCTTTCAGATATCTTAAGGTCCTGATTGCTGCATTGAAATGCAATTGTCGTGGAGCTTTCATGAATTGGCTCAGGAATTGCACCGCAAAGCTTATGTCTGGCTTGGTGTGAGTCATGAAATTGAGTTTCCCGACTAATTTCCTATACTCTGTTGGATTTGAAATGAGATCCCCTCCTTCAACAATCATCTTGTTGTCAGTGATCAGGGGACTGGCTGCTGGGTTTGAATGTTCACAGCTAAACTCCTTTAAAGTCTCAGTTATGAATCTCTTTTGACTGACATAAATCCCCTCTTCAATGTGGACGAATTCCATAACCAAAAATAGATTTAGACGACCAAGATCCTTGATCCTGAATTCTGAGTCTAGGAAGGCACGAATGGAATCCATCTCAGATTGGTCACTACCTGTGATGAGTAAATCATCCACATAGACTGCCAGGTATGTGACTAAATCTCCATTGCTTTTGCAAAATAGAGAATAGTCATTGAGAGATTGTGTGTAACCCTTATACTGTAAAGCATGGGAGAGCTTGGCATACCACTGTCGGGAAGCCTGTTTGAGGCCGTAGAGAGACTTCTGAAGGCGACACACATGACCAGGTGGAGCAACCATGCCTGGTGGGATGCGCATAAACACCTTTTCATGGAGATCACCATGTAAAAAGGCATTGTTGACGTCGTATTGCACCATTTCCCAATTGTTCTTGGCAGCAACAGCAACCAGAGCCCTTACAGTTGTCATCTTAACTACGGGAGAGAAAGTTTCTGTATAATATATTCCTTCCCGTTGTGTGAAGCCTTTGACTACAAGGCGGGCCTTGTATCTCTCAATCGTACCATATGCCTTGTGTTTTACCTTGTAAACCCACCTGCAGCCAATAGGACGAGCCCCTCTTGGCAATGGAACCACTTCCCAGGTGTTGTTCATGTCCAGAGCCAAGAACTCATCTCTCATAGCTTTATCCCAAACCTCAAATTGACAGGCTTCTTTGTAGCTGCTGGGCTCAGAGACAGGTTGGATAGGTGAGAGATGGGAAGTGCCAAGATCAACATTAGTGGTGAGGGTATGACAGCACAGAGACTCACTGCAAATGGAGGAATCATGGATGTGATGACAGACATAGTCTCTGAGATAAGCAGGAGGCCCCATAGTTCTACTCGATCAGCGAGGCTCATCAATGACTGGCACTGAGGGTATGGATGGAGTGTACACTCGAATCTGAGGAGAGGAAGGTGGTGTAGGACCACTGGGGGCAGGACTACCAGATGTTGTATCCTCTCCTAACCAGTCAAAAGTGGGATTGGAAGGGAACGACCTTTCTGAACCTGGGCAGGTTGGCTTATCCTTGTATGGAAAGTAACTTTCATGGAAAACTACATCTCGTGAAACCTGTACCTTATAGGTGTCCAGGTTAAGCACTTTGTAACCCTTGGTCCCCACTGGATATCCTAAGAAAACACAAGGGCTAGCTCTAGGCATGAGTTTGTGACGTCCATGTTGGGGAGTGGAGCTGTAGCACAAACACCCAAAGCACCTCAAGCTGTCATAGTTGGGTTCCTTCTCATACAGTCTCTCAAAAGGACTTTTGCCTTGAAGGGTTTCACTAGGTACCCTATTGATAATGTGTGCTGCAGTGAGCACAGCTTCACCCCAATACTTAAGGGGGAGCTTTGACTGAAACAATAAGGCTCTAGCAACTTCTAGGAGATGCTTATGCTTGCGCTCCACCACACCATTTTGTTGCGGAGTAGCAACACAAGAGGTGTGATGCCCAATCCCTTTTGAACGAAAATACTCAGAAGACTCCCTGCTGAGTCCCAATTCCTGAGCATTATCAGTTCGGATTGTCTTTACTCGACACTCAAACTGTGTCTCAGCCATCTTAATAAAAGCTTTGATGACAGACAATGCACTGCTCTTAAAACTAATCAGATGCAACCAAGTAGTTTGACTGTAATCATCAACAATTGTCACAAAATACTTGCAGCCATTGTAGGTTTGGACTTGGAAAGGTCCCCACACATCAATGTGAAGCAACTGAAAAGGTTTGGTCAAGGCCGGACCTGAGGGGAGGCACAAGAGGCCTCCGCCTCGGGCCCAAAACTAAAAAGGGGCCCAAATTTTTTTTTTAAACTTTATGGATTTTTTTATTAGTAAGTTTAACTAAAGCAATTATAGTGTATTGGTAAAAAATCTTATTCTTTCCTATTAGTCAATAATTCAATTCTCTTTGTAACCCATTAATTTAATTATATTTTTTCCACCAAAATTTCATTTAATAATCACTAAAAGCCACCAATAAAGTAGAAATTATCCATTATATATGGTTATGAAAAATAAACAAAATTTTATAAATGTTTTATTTCGTTTTATCTTGTGCAACTTCATATTTAAAAAAAATTAGATTTTCACAAACCCTTTCTAAAAGAATAATTGCTCAAAATCACGAATACAAAAAATTTAAAACCACCCATATTGAACTTTTTTATATAAAAATAGCTAAATAAAATAAATGAATTGAACGAAATGATAAAGAAAATTCTCCAAAGAAATAATAGTAGAGGGCCCAATTTTTATATCTTGCCTCGGGCATTTCAAATCTCAGGTCCGGCCCTGGGTTTGGTAGAGGAGATAGAACTCCTGGGAAATGAAAGTTTGTGCTGTCTAGCTCTGGCACACACATCACAAGGTGAGATGTGAGCTTTGCTAGCAGCCAAGGGCACAATACCTTGCAACCTGGCGGCAGGTAGGTGACCAAGTCTGATGTGCCAAGTTTGAGCACTTATTACAACAGAATTAACCACAAAACTCCTAGAATTGTTCAAATCAAAAGCAGCATCCAGCTCAGCAACTCCATGCTCCAGGAAATAGAGGCTTCGACTACATCTTCCAAGAAGAAGAGGTTTCATCTGTGGTGTACCCTGCATCACACACAATTGAGGAGTAAAAAGAAATGAACGGTCTGTGTCTTTCACCAGCCTTCCTACTGACAGCAAGTGGCATTTGAAGAATGACACATATAGTACTTCCTTCAAAAGCAAACCTCCTGTCAGTTTCATATTTCCCATGGTATTCACTGTCAAGGAAACACCAGTGGGAGTTTTGGTATGGATGTTTTATCAACAAACAGAGAGGCATCCGAACACATATGACTATTGGCCCAAGTGTCCAATATCCAAATGTGTCCCTGCTTATGAGGTGAGTGTGGAGTACCTGCAAAGCCAGCAAACTCCTTGCTGGTGCCGGCCATCATCTCTCTGCTTCTTTGGTCCCTGACATTCAACAAATCCAGAAGTTGTGCATACTGATCTGCAGTCAGTTCAGGTGCAGCAACAGATGCCATTATCATCCTTAGCCTGAGCAGCAACTCGCTTCCCTTTCCCGTTCTTCTTGGGAAAACCATGAATGAAGAAGCATTTGTCTATTTCATGGTTGGTTTTCTTGCAATGAGTGCAATATAAACCTGTCTTCTTGCCTGTTCCATCTCCTTTCTTCGCCTCAACATTGAAGGAAGAAGTGAGATCCACAGACATGTGCGACTGAGATTTAAAATCCTGTTGAGCCTCATCTTGCGAGATCATGGAGTAAGCAAGGCTAACACTCGGTAATGGATGTATCATCAGCACAGATCCCCTAGCAGCAGTATATTTCTCATTCAATCCCATTAGGAATTGCATTAATTTTTGTTCTTCGTTAATTTTCAGATTCTCCTTAGCAGATCCACAAGTACACGGAGGTACTTTTCGCAAACTATCAATTTCGTCCCAAAGCGACTTCAATTTCGTAAAGTATGCAGAAATAGTAGACGAACCTTGCACGAGAGAGTTCATTTCTCGCTGTAGTGCAAACATCTGTGCTCCATTGGCCTGTCCGTACCTGAGCTCGAGCTCCTCCCAGATCTCCTTCGCAGTGTTGGCGTAGATCACGCTGCTGCGAATTTCCGAGCTGATGCCATTGAGGATCCAAGAGATCACCATGTCGTTGCATCGGTCCCAGATCTGTGCTCTCGAATCATCATCCTTCGGCTTTGGAAGACTTCCGTTCACGAAGCTGAACTTGTTCTTCGCGATTAGTGCGATTTTCGCAGATCTCTTCCATTCGCTGAAATTCTTTCCATCGAACACTCCTGCGACAATTGCCAAGCCAGGATGATCGCTAGAGTGGAGGAAAAGTGGATCAGTGGAGTCAATCGCAAGCTTTGCTGGTGTTTCTACCGCCATTTTCGCTTCTGGAGCTGAGGAAGGCTACAAACGAACGAGTCTCGTACAGATCTGAGCTTAGAACTTTGAGAACTGGAGCAAAATCACCGATATTTCTCTGATAGCATGTGAAGTTTGTTGTGAATTGTGTAACAAGAAAACACAACTGCAAGTGAGAGAGAGAGATTCGGGATGAAGAAAATGAAATGGAGGGAAAATGTATTTCTGTGTGTTTCTCGGATGTTCCATTATACAATTTATATCTTTATCAAGAGATTGGGCCTAATCCTATATAGATGATCTAAGGCCCATTACAGAAACAAGCCCAACTCATGGTGCTAGGCTTAGCAATTCGAACAACTGTCTTGGACCAAGTTTGAACTCGGTCACACCAACAGAGGTTCTGCGGTTGTATTTGTATGGTCTTAGGTTTTTTAATATTGCTCTAATGATCAACTGTACTTTCACTCTTTATATCTCCCTTTTAATTGCTTATGTGTTGAGTTTTTTTCATATCACATACTAATTATAGTTTAGACCCTCATCTCAATGTGTCTTGAGGCTTTTCATATCACAATGTTATTCAAGCACAATCAAGTATCAAACAACGATTCAACAAATACTACCAATGGTGTACGGAAATGAAGTTACCTGGGTGCGCATCGTCTCACTTGAGTTGCTACATCTAAATATTCCATGCTTTCCTGCATATTGATTTCTATTGAACTCAGAAGATTATTTTTCCATTCCTAGGATATTGAGAAGCTCCTGAGTGGACTAAGTGAGGTTCCAGATTACTTTACTGTTTAGAAATCTACTATTCCTTGTCGGGTCCACGAACTCTTGGAGTTTTATGATACCAAGAGGAGCTGTCTAAGGAGGATGGCAGGGCATAATGAACATAGGCGAAGAACCTCATCAGAGGTGAATTACGGGGAAAGCCCAAACTGAGGAGGTGGATGAATCAGATGGGCAACTCCACCTTTACTTGGTTATATAAAGAGGGATCAAACTTGTTTCATGTCCTGGTACTAAAGAAAATGAATCTGCTCAATTGTATTTTCAGTTTCAAAGATACAAGTACAAAAAAGGGGGAGAATAAAAGGCAATATAATTAAGCAAGTGATCAACAGTTAATCACTATGAAGAGAAATGATGTTCAAAGTCAAACTTGACTCAAATACAATACTCAAAAAGAATATGCAACATGCTAAAATCTTACCATATGGACTGGAGACCAACACTCACTAATTGTGCTACGGTGGCAAAGATGATGAAGTTCAAACAGATATGCACCATCCTCTCTTGAAAATTCCAGTCTGCAGATTACTCATACCCAAGCAAACTCCATGTTTTTTTCTAAAGAAAACCTAAAATCCATAACTTTGTACGGCACAAAGATTTGTTTCTGATGATGAGGTTGATCAATGTTGAATGAATGAAGACGATAGAGGAAGAGATTACAGATTGTGCACAAGATCAAATAAACATGATCATGTGCTCAGAAGAGAGGAAACAGAGGTCCTGAATTATGTTGCTACAATCTCAAATATTCAATTCAAGATTGAGTTTCGTTCAGTCATACCTATTCAAGTTAGAACTGGAATTTATAAGAGGGGGGCGAAAGCTATACCCATGATGGACACAACGCAAACATCAGAGGTATTCCTCTGCCTCCTTACTCGAGTATTTCACATGCTCATCCTTCATATGTCGAGGCCTCTCAGTGACGCATGTATGGTGATAGGCATTGAGCTAATGAGCTATTTGCTTCTCTGTAACCGCTAGGTCGCTTTGCATAATCTGTAAATGACAGGAAGATAAATATCAACTAAAAAAATAAAATAAAGGGTTACTTAACCTTTCTTCAACCAAGTGCATATATTTCAAAACTCCTTGGCATAAAATCATGGAAATGTGTTATTGCAAATGAAAAATATGTGCATCAATGGTAACAATAACAATCACTACATTAACTTAATCAGCAGCAAAAAAAGGACTGATAGAGTCTTGTTAAAGGCTGAAATAAAATCTGCCAAGCAACTATGAAAAAAAGTTGCACTCAATACATGTAAGTATGCAACTCCTGAGCTACTCAAAAAACCTTTGGCATCGATGTAACGATGACTCTTGGGAATCAACTACTACTTGGACTTATGAGGCTGACACTTCCTCATCAGTCAGTTCTTCTGACACTTCCTCATCAATCAGTTCTTCTTCAGACGAAGAACCGGTCTTCCTGCAAGTTTAGCCAAAATAAGTTACATCTCCTTGTGCTTAAATATAAGATTTAGAGTTTAATCCAACCAAAATTTGAAGTTGGATTTAGAAGAGGGCTGCCAATTAAAGACATACCCAAGTTGGCCACAAGGTATATGACCCACATATGCGCAGTCTTGGCAATAGTAAAACCATAGATTAGGATCAAACATACCTCCTCAATCATTCTAAAAACCTCAACTACAATACAGATAAAGAGAAATTCAGACGGAGAAATAAACAATGAGGGAGCATTATGTATAACAGTTCAATTAGCTTAAAAAGCGACAGCAACCAACACCAAAGGAAACAACAAAATTTAAACCTAATAAACCAGAACAATAAAAGTTAAGATAACACCTTCTCTACAAAAAAAAGGAGAAATTAGGAGATAACACCTTGTCAATAGCCCTAAACATTTTGACTGAATCAAACAAGCTGATGCCAGAAACAAACACCTTGTGAAGGAGGCGAAATGAATAAGAAAGCGAGCTTTGCTCTTCGAAAGTCAAGGTCCCTGGAGCAAGATTGAAAATGGTTTTGTGAGAAAGCAAATAGCAAAAGAAAAAATAAAACAGCAGAAGACACGCGAAGAGTTAGAAATTAGAAGCTCTGTCAGCTCTGACCATAGCATAATCTGGAAACAAAGAGATTATGAGCAAGTTTGAACATTCAAAATTACCAGCAGAATTCGAAACTAAAGGAAGAATCAAATGCGAAATTGATCCAGAAGGGAGATGGAGAGGAAGAAAAGGGGAGACATGGAATAAAGGAACTTACCAACAGAATTCAGAACGAACGTGGGTATGAAGTGGGAGAAATTGAAAACCCGCTTTGACAGATGCCAATTGAGCACCAAGATGGTGGCATCGACGACTTCCGATTCCATGCCCAATCGGAAAAAAGCATTGATACTGGCGGCGACAGGTAGAGATTCCAATCCCAATCGGAACTAAGCAAAGCTCGGCAGCAAAAACCCTGAATTCGAGTCCAAATCAGGCGGAGTTGTCAATAGCCATCAAAATTCAAAAGAAAGGGGAAGAAGACAGAGGGACGAACGTCAACCTTGAACCGCCTCTCCTCCTACGACATGCAATGGAAAGGAAGTTATAGAGCCCGTCGACATAGTTGCAGATCGTGGAAGAACGTGGGAGACAGTGGGGCGAACGTGGGAAGCCAGCGTGTAGAAGAAAGGTTGCCACATGGTGCCACGTTGGTATGAGGTAGAGAAGCAAAGGAGTAACACTCTTTTCATGCTCTTTGACATCTGGAATGCTGCTCTCTGGTGAAGCCTGGTAAGAGAGATTTACTTCTACTTTTAGGTGTAGTATAGATATAGATATAAATATAGATGTTTCGAGGAAAAAAAAGACATTATACGTCAGGGGACATGTCAGCCGTTGATCAGATCCTGTTAACTATATCCAACGGTTAATATAACAAAAATTTTTTATGAACAGTAAATTCCGACTTGTTACCTTTAGGGTAGGAGAGATATATCAATAAGATATAGGTATGCCATGTAAACAAATTTGTGAAAAAAAATGTTATATTTCACTCTAAGCTCTATCTTGAGTGTGTTTGGATTCCAAGTATTTATGTTTATAATAAAACTAGTGTAGGTTCCGTCCCGTGTACGGAGAATACATTAATGCAATATTATAAATAATTTAGGTAGTTTCCAATAAATAAATAATCTAAATATAAATCATTTTTTCACCAAAAATAATATAGATACAAATAAAATTAGTTCGACGGATTATAAAAAATCTAAATATCTTTTATTTAGATTATCTCAAAAATCAAAATATAAATAAAATTCCCATTTATAAGTTAAATTGTTTTTATAATCTACCATTAATTGAATCTCAAGTAATTTAATAGATAACAGTTAAATATTTTAATATTGTTTTTTTTATTAAATATATAGTATATATTTATTACGTTAGTTCACTAAAATATCTATCTACAAATTTATTTTTTTCCACCAAAAATAATCTACATATAAATAAAATAGCACTTATCAAATACTATATATTTATCTTTTAATATTTTGGTAAGTATGACTATGAAATATTTTATATTTATATTTATGTCAATTAACTAAAATATCAATATATAAAGATATATTGTGGCTTATATAACTTTTTTATAAACTATGATAACATATTATTTTATTATTTTTTCCCTAGATTCAACTACATCGCGCCACATAGGATTTTTGTCCCTAGAATCAACCACAACGCGCCACATAGGACGTTATGCATCGGTTTTAGTATATGTATACTAGCGTAGTACCCGTGCGTAATGCACGGGATTTGTAAAGTATATTATATTTTATAGAAGATATGTACTACACACACATTTCACAAACACCGGTGAATGGAATTTTCAGAACTTTAGAGTGGAGAATACATAAAAAAAGTCATTGTATATTATATTATATTTATAAACTTAAAAGTAAAAAAAAATCCTTTCGTCTCAAAATATAGGCCATTTTATTTTTTTATATGTCTTTTAAGAAGCTAAAATTCTTTCAAATATTATCTTTTTATTAGTTTTATTTGATCATGTTATATGATTTGCAATGTCAAAATAGAAGCTTTATTATTATATATTATGTCAAAGTATGGATAGTTAGTTAGTGTCATAAAACATATGACAAATAAAAAAAAATGAATGAAAATCTTTTGGATCTCAACCTTGTACTTTCAATTCATTTGTAAAAGAAGAAGAAGAAGTGTAGGAATGCCAGGAAAAACTATTAAACAAAATGAGGATTGAGAATCGAGCTCATAACCTAAAATCTTGAACTTGGATTCAAATTTTAATTCCCGTGCCTTGAAGCATATGTTATAATTGATTTTTATAACTTGCGGTCTTGTGACATACTTTTTATGAATTTTGAATTTAGAGAATATTATATGAGATTAAATAATTTAGTATTTTTAGGCAATCTATTTTCATATCTAGCTAGATTATAAACCATAATTGTTTTGATTGATGTTATCATTCCTCATTCTCGTCTTGATTTTCATCATCCTCTTCATCACTTCCATATTTTATTTAATATACACAGAATATTATTTTCCCCTTATAATCCTCTTTATCCCCGTCTTCCTTAACCTCTTAAGCTAAATAATCCCCATTAGCTTCACCACACACCAAACATTGCATGTTTGCCTTCTACATGCAATATAGATAAAACACTATTGATAGTTCATAAGTTCAAAGTTCTTTATTCCAAAAAAAATACACATTATTGTTTTATTTTTATATGCAAAGATTGTTTCAACATTTTTTTAGTTATCTTCTAATCTTATAATATTGTATAGTTTGTTAGTTCTTCAACGTGGTCCGTAATAAAGTTCATTCATTATTGATTATATGTTAAAAAAAATTACTCTAGATAAAACAATATTAGTAAAATGAAAGGAGAAAATATAGATATATTGATACATGTAGAGAAACTAAAAAAAAAGGGCCGATTTGCATAACTAGACCAAAAAAAAAAGTTTGCATAATTAGACATGTCCCTTTTTTTTGCTAGGGGTAGAAAGTGGTCTATTTTTGCAAATAAAAAAGAGGAAAGGGTAGTAATTAGACCAAAAATTGAGCCTATTTGCACAATTAGACCACAAGGTCAAAAAAATGGGCCAAAATAACCCTTCTACCTCCAAGCAAATAAAACTTCCGGTTTTTTTGCACTGTTTGAAACCGGTTGTAGAGGGTAAACCGGAGGAGGGAGATAGACGGCCATATCAGGCCACCTCTCATTGGCCCCATCCACCTCCTGCTTCACTCCTCCGTCGATGTCCAGGCCACCTCCTGCTTCTCTTCTCTCCCTCGTGGCCACTGCCACCTTCCCCTTTCGAGCTCCTCCGACTCTATAGACCGCCTTCTTCTTCTTCTATCCACCTTTCCTATCAATTTCTTATCTTGATTGTGCCGCCTCTTCCCGACTGGTCGTCTTCCCCTTATTTCGATGCCATCGATGACTCATTCGGGTCTTCTCCTGGCCTCCATCTTCTTCTCCATCGGTGCTCATCATCTATCTTCGAAGAGCTTTTCACGGGTTAATTTTCTAAAACCCTAATTTCACTCGTCTTTTCTACTGCCGATTAGTCTTCGAAGAGTTTTTTGCTTAGTTGATCGCTATTAACCTCGACCTCTCTATTTCTTGTTTGCTATTGTTGTTTTCATTTCGATTTAGGGGGATTTGAGGTTCTTCTTTTTCAATTAAGGAGAAGTTGTATGCGTGCTTTCGACTAAGTTTAGTCAAAATTCGAGGACCTGAAGGTTCTTGTTGTTGGTTTACGATTTGGTGGTATGAAATTCATACCACCAAATCGTGCTGTCTACTCAATTTGAGGTTGTATGCGTGCTTTCGACTAAGTTTAGTCAAAATTCGAGGACCTGAAGGTTCTTGTTGTTGGTTTACGATTTGAGGTTCTTCTTTTTCAATTATGTTAGTTATTCAGATGTTAGAATTCAGTATCATACTGTCTACTCAATTTTTTTAACTATGGCAGGAACTGAAAGCGGATATAACAGTTTAGGCTTCAAATGATGTTTGCATAAATAAGCTTCATTGCTAGGAGGTCATTCCTCCATTCAGGTTTCTACAACCTTAGGGTTATTTGTGAATTAAAAGCTTCATCACCTGATTAGTTGTTTAGGCTTGCTTGAAATTCACTTTCCCGAAAGGAAGAGAAGAAAAGAAAAGGAAATTAAAAGTTTTATGATGTTTATCAAAAACCATGGGCATCCTACTAATGCCATTTTATTGTATCAATGGTGATGATAGAACTGGTAGCTTGATTTTGTTCTTCATGAGAGACAACACTCTTGAACCATATTTTTACTGCTCAACATGGGAGCGTTGGCAAATTTGTCATTCACTTTTGCAATTTATATTTAGAAGTTCTTTTTACAAGTTTCGTAATGCTCAGAATAATCTCTAGGTAACTGCTACTTGCCTTTTCCTTTTTACAATTATCAAAATTGAAACTATAATTATCAACCAAAAGCAACTAAATATCTCAGAGTATTGACAGTTCTGAATTTTAAGTTGATTGAATCGTTAGGTAGATAAGGTTAATTTGCTACGGTTTCTAGCTTGATTTTCCTTGAAAGCTATTTAAATTGGTATGATAGATGCACAAAAATGGTAGGATAGATGAAAACTAATGGTAGGAGAAAACAACGATATCGGTAGGATCATAATGGTATGATTGATGGAAACTAATGGTAGGAGAAAACAACGATATCAGTAGGATCAGAATGGTATGATTGATGAAAACTAATGGTAGGAGAAAACAACGATATTGGTAGGATTATAATGGAAACCCAGTAATTCCTGTATAACTTGACACTAATGGTAGGATAGATGCACACCGATGGTACGATATATTTATACTATTGGAAAAATGTAAATGTATAATTGACTTTACGAAAAAAATTTAGTTCCACATGAATCTCAGAAAAGCAAAAGGAGAAGGCAAGCTCCACAGGCAGAGACTGAAGTTATATGAACTACATATGCAAAAGCTATACATGGATATATCATGTGTGATGATGAATCTCAAGCAATGGTCCCTATCCTGGATAAAGTTAGTGTTGCACTGAAAGACAAGATCCAAGTAGTGAATATTGACACTCAAAAGTACCCAGTCATTGCTGACAAGTTCATTATCATCATGTGGAGAAAGAAAATTGAGTAAAACATAGTCTGGAGAGATTTATGAATTTGTCTTACCATGTTCACAGATTTGTCCTATCACCAATGTATATATTTCCTGTCATGTTTATAATCGTATAAGTTCAGAGAGATTTATGAATTTGTCCTAACATGTTTGTAAATTTGTCCTACCATTAGTATATATATTTTCTACCAGGTTCATAATTGTATAAGTTTAGAGAGATTCATGAACACATACTCCATATTAGCCTATGTGATAGTCGAACTCACATATCTGTGTGCAAACACAACGCTCTACCAATTGAGCTAATAAGCTATTTATCATGGTAATAGTAAAGACCAAGTATTTGATGAGTTACGAGGTAGTCGACGGTGAACATAGACTTGTAGCATCAATTTCATTTCCATATAACATTTTTTGAAAATTTTGGAATCAACATAGGTTGATGATTGGTTGTGCCAAACTCCCACTCCCGGGAGCCCACCAACCATCGAACACGACCTTCCGACAAACCCTATCACCTGGGGTACAACACGGGAACAGAGGATCAGCCTGAGGGTAGTTATGTTATAAGAAAGAGGAACAACTACAAAGTATAGGTACAAGATCACTTACCCATCCTTGCCACTGCCACCGGACAAACTTCTTGCACTTTTTCAAATATGAAAGGACAGATGTACAATATTGGTAGGATGGAAATATTCTATTGGTAGGATGGGGACTGTATCGTTTCTTGGGATGAACAGGCAAATTTTTCCCCGTCCTTTCCGCTTCTCTCCTACTTTACCTCACTTTTTGCAGAGCATGTTATGGTGTTTCAAATCCTCCTCTCAAGCTTATATATGTTCTTGGGGGACAACCATCAATGTAATCATTGCATTTTTCCCTCATAAATGCTCCCCCCTTTCCCCAAAAAAGGAACCCTGTTTTGGCGCCAAAACTGCACTGACAGCCCGCCAAATCGGCTATAGTGAATCCCCTCCAGATTCTCTCCAAAATATCGCTAGGTATGGAAAGACATGTTTAGCCTATTGGTATGACCAATTCATTCTATTGTTAAGATGTGCAGTGTACAGTTTTCTGAAATGAACGGAGGATGTCTTTTGGTGTCACATGTCACTGACAGCTACAGTGTAGCTACAGTGTCGGCCTCACCTTCACCTGCTACTTCCTCTCCCGGTGGTATTTTTGTATTTTCAAAAATATACCACTTTCTACCCCTAGCCAATAAAAAGGGGACATGTCTAGTTATGCAAATGGGCTCTTTTTTTGGTCTAGTTATGCAAAAGGGCCATAAAAAAATACAACCGGGAGAGGAAGTTGCAGGTGAAGGTGAGGTCGTGATCATGCACATTTAGGTAGTGTTAATATAAGCATTTAGATGTGTTCAGGTAGGGTAATATGCATGAGTTAGAGTAGTTTTCATGTTTTCATTATGTTTTAATTAGAGTCGGAATCTACGAGATTTGTGCATGATTTTAGGTGATTGTAAAGATGAAAGCTAAGCTCGAGCCAATGTTGGAAGATTGGACAAGAATAGAAGAACACAAGAGCCGAGGAGATGAGCTAAAGCATGTAAAGGATTGGAGTTGTCCAGGTTGGCGACACTGCACTAAAACGAGTCGTTTGAAGACTGTAGTTATCGGATCAAGGCGTACTTATACTTGTTGGAAAGAAGATTTGAAGACCTACAACTTTAGTGTTTATGACTTTTCCAAATTCAGCCTTGAAAGCAGAGAAAACGGGACTTCAATATGGCTGTTGAATAGTACTCGGGTGTAGCAAGAAGAACTTGACCGAGTTCTTTGGCGAGTCCGAGTTCGGTTGCAAGATGTGGACTGTGACAGCTGTTACTATAATCCATTTATGAGATATGTTATATTTTTTATAAGTAATCAATTAGAAGGAGTTGAAACGGGGGAAGTGGAACAACTGTAGGTAATGTGTTTCTTTTTGAAGGGGAGTTTGGTTTTTTAGTTCTAATGGAACCACGAAGTCAGTACGTAGCAATTAGGAGAGCAATTGGAATACCTTTTGTGATTTTCTCAACTATGAATCACTAGACTTCTTGGCTTGGGAAGATTAATCGAAGCACCGGGTTTTCTATTTCATTGTGAGATTTCTCTATCTTAATACTCCTTTGTCGATATTATCAATTCTTTCCATCGAATGTTTAGGGTTTTCGTGAATTTCCATTAGCTTGATCAACTGATGCTTTTTCATGATAATCTATAGCTAGATATAAATAGTTACTGGTTGAGTTATCCATATTCTTGAGTAGCAAAGTATAAATCTCTGAAACTGGTTGATTTAGGGATTTGTATAGAGAATTGATTTGCAATTGATGCAATAACTGGTTGTGTGTGTCGATTGTCTTTGTTGATTTCCTTTAGTCTTCATCAATTATTGAATTGAATCTTGATAGGTTCAAGATTGTTTGATAATTAGGGTTTTCAGGGTCTGATTGTCTTGTTAACTAGAATCGATAAGGAATTGGGTTCCAAAGACCTAGTCTTTCCACAACAAAGTATTCAAGAGGAAGTTATCTGTTCGATATCAATGATCAATGAACAAACCTGATTGTTGAGATTGATTGACCTGAGCTATTCTCTCATATTCATCCATTTAATATGTTTTACTTTATTATTTTTCTTACTTTTGCATTCTTAGTTAGTTTAAACCATCAAAATCCCCCCCTCTTGGTTTCTTGTTCTTGTTGACACACTCTGATTTGCATACAAATCGTTGACTCTATGTGGGATCGACCCGTACTTGCCAAACTACATTAGTTAGGTTAGTCGGATTTATTTGATAGGATTTAAGGTGATTAAAAATCCTTTGTCAAATTTGGCGTCGTTGCCGGGGAGTGAAGTTGTTATTTGTGTGTTTGTCTTGTGTGATAATTTAGCTACTAACTTTTTTTGTGAACCTATCTTACGGTTCACAACACATATGCTACTAATAGTTTAAGATGTTGAGATTATCGCAGTTTAAAGGTGAGAACTTTCACCTATATCTCACTAGGTTGCAGAGGTGTGTGGACATCCGCAATGAGCGGGGTTTCCACGATAGTTTGCGAGATATGATTGTCTGCATTGTAGAGGGTATGACTGCTGAGACGAAGGCGCGTGCTATATACATGAGTGGCGGAAATTGTTGTAAAAGGAAATCGAGAGTGCGAATAAAATACGAATAAAGCAAAACAAACCGATTGGATCCCAGCAAATAATGTTCAAGACTCCCTCCCGATGTAGCAAGAGAAAGTCAGGTTCGATCCTCGAGGAAGAGTGTCAGCGGATCCTAGGCAGCGGAGGAATCTCACGGCAGAAATCGACCACAGATTACCTGATCTCGAGTAGGTTTAGTCGACAGAAGATCTGACAAGTCAAAACAAGCAAGCAGCAGCTATCATAGGTTTTACTCGATATCGAGTAAATTCCTCGATGTGGAGGAGATTTTTGGTCGACGTCGGGTACCTGCAGAAAACAGAAGCTACAACGATCTTGTGGATCGTATGTCAGAAGTCGATGTCGACCAAAATTGGCCGAGATCGAGTAAAACAGTAACTAAAAACGAAGGAAAATAAAGAACAAGGCTTTGCAAAACTCGGAATAAACTATGTGTAAAAGGAAACTTCAAGATTGGGGTTTGCAACAACGATAACCAAACATGCACAAGGCAAGATAAATAATGATAATCATGCAAATCGCATCGAAGGACCAAGCTTTCGCCTTTTCCAACAACTAGACAACTCTTTCAAGAAACCCTAATTGTATCTACCGATTTTACGTTTACAATCCAAGTTGTTAGCATGGATCTCCATTGAATGGGTAATAAACACATAAAAGGTAGTAGATGCTCAAAACATGATAAAAGTCGGATCTTTACCTTAAATATGCATGGCTATCGTCGGGCTCGCCCCAACCTTAGAAGTAGGTGGACTACTCGCGCCTCATCACAATCGCAGACATTGATTGAAAAGAAATAACTTGCATTAACTAAATTCAAAGTCTTTACAATCCCGGCACTCAAACTTTCGTTGAATGTCAAAACCCTAAAACCTTTGAACTCCTAAACTCTATGTGGAACTACTTCTCTAGCTTCTGAATTGTATTCCTAAAACTCAGCCCCATGGGCTTTATTTATAGGGCTTAATCCTTGCTAATCAAGGAAAGCAATCTATATATATATATCTAAAGATAAAGATAAAACATTAAATTTAAAGGGAATATCTAAATATCTAAAATATCTCTTAACATAAGTGGATAATCTTCTCTCCATGGATAAATCCTCGATATAACTTGATAGATCTTTGATAGACTCGAATTCCTTTGCTCCCAAGAAATCCAAACAATCCAGCTCGACTCAGACAGGCCCAACAGCGTCACGGCCCAGGAACTTTTTGCTCGATATCGAGGAATTTCCTCGACATCGAGGAAATATGTCATCGACTTGGCTTGTCTGTCTTGCTCGAGTAACTTCTTCTCGGACATGTGCTCTTGGTTTGGTCAATATCGATGAATTTACTCGACATCGAGTAAAACTTTGACTCGAGTTGAGTTCTCCGCTCAGCTTCTCGATCGGGCTTTGCTCGAGCAGGAGTTGTTGATGGTTTTTCGTCGATATCGAGTAATTTACTCGACATCGAGTAAAAACATTCTTCGAGTTGGCATCTCTCCTCAGTTTCTCGAGCTGGCATTCCTTGAGCTAGCTCTGTTTCACCATTTTTTCGATATCGAGGAAGTCTCCTCGAGATCGAGTAAAACTCGGCTTCAACTTTCTCTTCTTGGTTTTGTCCCGGAATAGCTCCAATTTCTTCAATATTAGACCAAAACTTATGTAGACCTCTATTTCTTGCAAATAAGCATATATTACATAAATTCAACATATTCCCATCCCGAAATATGCAAAGTGTATAGAATAAGGAGCTAAAATGTGCATTGCAACATGGCTATTTTAGTGGACATCAAATCACCCAATACTTAAGCTTGCTTGTCCCCAAGCAATAACTTGGATGGTCATTCAGGGGAAGATTTAAACTCTCAACATCATAGATTCATTCTTATATAACCCTGCAATCAATTACCATCATCGAAAAAGTACTTGTGCCATAATTCCATGTATGTGCAATTAAAAAGCAACATCTACTCACAAAAGGAGGGTTATGCAAAAGCAATTCATGTGACAAGGCATTAATAATCAAGAGGACTTTAATTTAAGCTCAATAAGGAATAGCTTGGTAAAAGGCTAAAGGTGGGTAATTTTTGGCAATGTGGTGCTAATAATCCGGGGAAATGGATTGTTTCCAAACTGAATTTCCACATTCCTTCTTCATAAGAATCATCACCTTCCATAATGCTTTTATCAATAATAATGCTTTTACCTCTCTAACCTCGGCACCGCCTTCTCGCGAGTCGCAAACATGGGTGTCATGAATGGACCCGGATACTTAGTGCTTTGGACTCCTCACATTCGTGTCCCATCCTGCGGAACTATTATCTCAACGTAGGCAGGGTCGATCTACCTTTATCTCCTGAGGTGACCGGATTTTTTTCTCACTCAATAAATTTTCCATATATTTCAAATATTCTCGCCAACCTCCAAATATTATAACAACACAACAACCATATAATATCTCCATGATTTAACATCATTCTCAACATAATCCCCGGATAGGAAATAAGGTAAAGAATGGAAAATATTTAGATCATGTGGAGCAATATATGAAAATAAGGCATAATATGGCTTTTGTGATGCATAAGCATAGGTAAGGGCTATGGTATAACAATATGAGCATTATATGGAAATATAAATTCCTCCATCCTCTTATCATGCAATATGTCAAAAGCAATATCAAATTTTACCTCCTTTCATGGTTTTCAAGAAATAATGCACTTCATTGTGACTTCCCTTTACTAGGCAATTTCATGCTATATCTCTAATGAATCCAATTTTGCATCTTCGAGTTTAATATAACTTCCATGACACTATTTCTTTGAACAATTTACAAGCATTGGGAAATGTCTCATAAAATTTTTGGGTTTAGCAATTAAGCACAAAATTTTAAAATTTTACTCAAAATTCACCATGTAAAACCAAGTATAAAACATATAATAATGATAATGAGCTCTTCCCCCACCCCATACATAAAATATACAGTGTCCCCACTGTATAAATATAAAACAAAGGTAAAGGAAGGAACTCACCGAATAACGCGCCGAGGAATCAAGACAAGGGCTGTCGAGTACTGGGTTGGTCGACATCGAGGAATTCTGGTCGATGTTGAGTAGACTGGCAGCATCGAGTGGAATGGTGAAGTCGAGGAGGCTTCTGACTTGGTCGACATCGAGTTTGCCTACTCGATGTCGAGTAAAACTGCGCTGCTTCTCTTGGTCGATCTCGAATGACCTAGTCGATTTCGACTAACTTTCAGGGACTTCCTTTTCCACCCTTCGCGATCCTTTTATGCATCTCGACCTAAAAATGTTAGGTTCCACACGAAGACAAGATTTTCCACATGAAGTATTCTAAACTAAAGAACAAAAAATATAAATAAAAAAGTTTCAAAATCCCAAAATTCAAAAGTTTTATATACATGCTCTAGATTTTAGAGTCGCTAGGCCGACTTCTCCATTTAGCGCTCAAAGACCATCAATGTGGGGCCCCCTCGTGCTTGGCCCTTCTCTTGGGTCATCCAGGTCTTGATGATAGTATGCAAGCTCAGCTGATAAGTTGTTGGTTGCATAGTCTCCCTTTCCTTCCTTCTTCTTCTTTCCAGCTCTCATTCTCCGCAGATTTGCTTGCCATGGGGCCTTACCTCCCCCTGAATTATTTATGATTTTCTTAATGGACTGAGGAGGAGTAGAAATAATACCTGGACTTACCTTTTCGG
Source organism: Persicaria tinctoria (assembly GCA_037127255.1). NCBI lineage: Eukaryota > Viridiplantae > Streptophyta > Magnoliopsida > Caryophyllales > Polygonaceae > Persicaria > Persicaria tinctoria. The sequence continues at coordinate 16,374,864 of JBANSL010000013.1, forward strand.
GCCCAAAATAGAAATCTTCGGGCTTGGGATCGGTCGATGTCGAGCAGGACTGGTCGACGTCGAGTTGTTTGGTCGACATCGAGGAGAATTGGTCGATGTCGAGTGTAGGGACCCCATACTTAGGCTTTTGGCAAGTCGGGTGTTCAGCAGAGGAAGTCGATATCGAGCAATTTTGGTCGACATCGAGGAGTTGTTTGGTCGACATCGAGGAGATTTGATCGATGTCGAGTTGCTTTCCAGTGCTTTCCTCCGTTGTTTACTTGATCCCGTGGTTGCTGATGCTCTTCACCTCCAGCCATGGAACTTCCTCCTTTACAGGGCCAAAAGAGAAATCTAAGACCTCGTCGCCTATTGTGAAGGTGAGCAAACGATGTTTTACGCTAATCTTGGCATCTGCAGTAGCTAAGAAAGGTATACCAAGAATAATGGGGCAAGTAGGATCTTCCGCACAATCTATAACTAGGAAATCAGCGGGAATAAAGAACTTACCAACATGGACAGGGACATTATCAACCATACATGTAGGAATGACTACTGTATTGTTTGCCATGTATAACTTGGCATCCACGGGCTCTATAGACCCTATTTTCACCTTTTGCCAGATTGATAGGGGCATGATGCTCACACTTGCTCCTAAAACACACAAAGCCTCATAGTTATATTGTCCAAATCCCATAGTAACAGAAAACTTACCAGGGTCAGGTTTCTTCTCAGGGAAGTGCATTACTTTGCATTCGCTGGCGATTTCTGAGATAGATCGCTTGTTGCTAAGAATCTCCTTGAGGAACTTGACATAAGCAGGCATCTCTTGAAGAGCGTCTGTAAAAGGAATTGAGACATTCGGTTCTTGAAGCATATTAAGAAAACGTTTAAACCTACCTGCAGTGGGATCTTTAAGGTTTTTAGAAGGGAACGGGAGCGTCTTCTTAGTTTTCTGAGCCCGAACAGTTTCCGGAGGTGATGAAGATTCCTCGACTTCGGCCTCTTTTTCCTCGACATCGAGGAGTTTTTCGTCGATATCGAGTTGAGTAGTCGACTTCGGCTTGGAGTGATGCGCAGACGAGTCTTGGCCAGGATTCTTCTCGACGTCGAGTTGCGTTTCCTCGACATCGACCAAATGTTGGTCGACATCGAGATGATGTTGCCCGTTGTCGAGGACTATTTTGTCCTTCTCTCCTCCATTCTCTGGCTCGTGCAATTTGTGACCGCTCCGTAGCTTTATAGCAGCGACATGTTCGTGCTGCCCCTTGGGATTTGGTTCTGTATGCCCTGGGAGTTGCCCGGACGGTCGTGGAATCTGTGCCGCGAACTGACCCATCTGGGTCTCTATGTTTTTCCTCCAAATATCTAGCTCTCCAAATCTTATATTGATGTTCTGGAACTGATTATTGATGGCGCTAGTAGATTGCTGTTGTTGTGCTTGATTTTTCCTCATCTCGTCGAGGATCATCTATAGATCATCCTTTCACAGATCCCTTTCTGGATGTCCAGGAGCTTTGTATGACGGGGGTTCCTAGGGGCACCTTGGTTCCATTGTGGTTGTTGGAACCTTTGGTCCCCCATATAGCGATTGGGACCCCCTACGTAAGCTACCTCTTCGTGGTTTTCTGCCATCCTGACTTGCTCTTTGTGTGGGCACTCAATAGTGGTGTGCCGCTGTGATCCGCATTTGATGCAGGGCTGGTTGACAGAAAGATATTTGACTTGTTTGGCGAGGTTTCGATTCTGATCTCTATAGTACTGCTCCCTGACATCTGAGTCAATCTCCTTAGAAGGCTCATAGAGGGGCATGGATGGGGCTGGCCTGGCGTAGGCATTCTCACCATGGTTTGTCGGAGCCCCATACTTGTTGTCGTAGTTGGTAAGCTTGTCGAGGATGGCCCATGCGTCAGCTGGTGGCATCGTCAGATACTCATAGCGAGTATACTGGTTGATCCTATCCTTAGTGGTCTAGTCAAGAGAGTTGAAGAAGATCTCCTGAATGACATAGGGTGGTTGTCCATGTGTAGGGCAGGATCGCAGTAGGTCCTTATATCGTTCCCATGCCTTTGCCAGCGGTTCCCCAGGCTTTTGTTTGAAAGTTGTAATCTTCTGGCGGAGGAGTGCTGTCTTGGCAGGAGGAAAGAATTTTTTTAGAAATTCTTGCTCTACTTGAGCCCATGTTGTGAGGGATTGATATATTCCAGAGTGGTACCTTCAGCAAGAGTACGGCACATGTCAGAAACATTGGTAATATGTTCAAGAGGACATTCATTAAACTTTCCATAGAAGGCATTATTTTTAAGCTCAATCATGAAAGCAGTGCGAATTTCAAAATTATTTTCAGGGATTAGAATGGCCGATTCAGGCACGACGAGAGTCGGGTGCATGTAATCCTATGCAGTGGTAGGGTATTGGGCAAGCTCACCTTTCAATTGCCTCTTTCACGCAATTTCCTGTGTAGTGCGTGCTCTCTCAGTGGTGAGAGCAATATCCTTGGCTTCTAACTCAGCTCGAAGCCTCTGTATCAGCTGTTCTTGTGTTTCTGCGGCCGCCATAGCTCTTTTTAGTTTGGCGTGGACGTGTATAAGGCGTTCCGGGTCGTCTAAGCCGCCAAACTCAGGTGGTTGACCAGAACGGCGCATACATCTGCGAAGTAACTCAAAGCAAACGTGAGATCTAACTACCTAAGGCACGAATGATTGCTTACCCGGCAGCGGCGCCAATTTTTTGTAGGAGAAAATCGAGAGTGCGAATAAAATACGAATAAAGCAAAGCAAAACGATTGGATCCCAGCAAACAATGTTCAAGACTCCCTCCCGATGTAGCAAGAGAAAGTCAGGTTCGATCCTCGAGGAAGCGTGTCAATGGATCCTAGGCAGCGGAGGAATCTCACGGCAGAAGTCGACCACAGATTACCCGATCTCGAGTAGGTTTAGTTGATAGAAGATCGGACAAGTCGAAACAAGCCAGCAGTAGCTATCACAGGTTTTACTCGATATCGAGTAAATTCCTCGACGTCGAGGAGATTTTTGGTCGACGTCGGGTACCTGCAGAAAACAGAAGCTACAACGATCTTGTGGATCGTACGTCAGAAGTCGATGTCGACCAAAATTGGTCGAGATCAAGTAAAACAGTAACTAAAAATGAAGGAAAATAAAGAACAAGGCTTTGCAAAACTCGGAATAAACTATGTGTAAAAGGAAACTTCCAAGATTGGGGTTTGAAACAACGATAACCAAACATGCACAAGGCAAGATAAATAATGATAATCATTTAAATTGCATCGAAGGACCAAGCTTTCGCCTTTTCCAATAATTAGACAACTCTTTCAAGAAACCCTAATTGTATCTGCCGATTTTATGTTTACAATCCAAGTTGTTAGCATGGATATCCATTGAATGGGTAATAAACACATAAAAGGTAGTAGATGCTCAAAACATGATAAAAGTCAGATCTTTACCTTAAATACGCATGGCTATCGTCGGACTCGCCACAACCCTAGAAGTAGGTGGACTACTCGCGCCTCATCGCAATCGCAGACATTGATTGAAAACAAATAACTTGGATTAACTAAATTCAAAGTCTTTACAATCCCGGCACTCAAACTTTCGTTGAATGCCAAAACCCTAAAACCTTTGAACTCCTAAACTCTATGTGGAACTACTTATCTAGCTTCTGAATTGTATTCCTAAAACTCAGCCCCATGGGCTTTATTTATAGGGCTTAATCCTTGCGAATCAAGGAAAGCAATCTATATCTATATCTAAAGAAAAAGATAAAACATTAAATCTAAAGGGAATATCTAAATATCTAAAATATCTCTTAACAAAAGTGGATAATCTTCTCTCCATGGATAAATCCTTGATATAACTTAATAGATCTTTGATAGACTCGAATTCCTTTGCTCCCAAGAAATCCTAACAATCCAGCTCGACTCGGACATGCCCAACAGCGTCACGGCCTAGGAACCTTTTGCTCGATATCGAGGAATTTCCTCGACATCGAGGAAATATGTCGTCGACTTGGCTTGTCTGTCTTGCTCGAGTAACTTCTTTTCGGACCTGGCTCGGACATGTTCTCTTGGTTTGGTCGATGTCGATGAATTTACTCGACATCGAGTAAAACTTTGACTCGAGTTGAGTTCTCCACTCAACTTCTCAATCAGGCTTTGCTCGAGCAGGAGTTGCTGATGGTTTTTCATCGATATCGAGTAATTTACTCGACATCGAGTAAATACATTCTTCGAGTTGGCATCTCTCCCCAGTTTCTCGAGCTGGCATTCCTTGAGCTGGCTCTGGTTCACCATTTTATCGATATCGAGGAAGTCTCCTCGAGATCGAGTAAAACTCGGCTTCAACTTTCTCTTCCTGGTTTTGTCCCAGAATAGCTCCAATTTCTGCAATATTAGACCAAAACTTATGTAGACCTCTATTTCTTGCAAATAAGCATATATTACATAAATTCAACATATTCTCATCCCGAAATATGCAAAGTGTATAGAATAAGGAGCTAAAATGTGCATTTTTATATGGCTATTTTAGTGGACATCAGAAATCTAGCACGGTTAGGTTTGGTGGGAATTTGGGATCTTATCTGCTACATGGGTCACCATGCCTTGCAGGAAGTGTCTTTTGCCCAAGAAACTCAACCAATGGATTACTTTGACGCACCTTCGGAGGATCTATTCAAGGCCTCTTATGAAGAGAATGAGCAATTATGTCAGCTGATCGTTGAACTAGATGAACGAGTGCATCAAATGGTCCAAGTGGGGAATGATATTCTAGCATATGAAGCGAGTGAACTACCATCTAAACCGGTGGTTAACCCGATAGAGAGGCTCACCATGAATACCTTAGGGAGTGGCAAGGACTTGTTTGTCACACCCGAGGGAAGCTCATAAAGTCATGAAGATAAACGTGAGTGTGTGTTTTCTATTCCCCCCTCATTGAGTTCATCCGAGTCTTCTTTGCTACCTCCCCTACCCTTGAGCTATGAGCATGATAATGTTTTAGCGTAGGAGGATATGTTCGCAGACGATGACAGTTTCTTCAGCGATGAAGAGGAGAGTACACTTCTTCCTGACATGGAGTGTCATGAGTCGACGCATGAGATCCCATGTGATTTATTGTCTCCTTCATTCGATGAGATTGTCTCGAGCTCGCCTATCAAGGAACCAAGTCTGGAGCTGATTTATGTGGCTCCTAAGCAAAGAATTGATATCATCTACAATGGTGAGAAGGTCGGTGATTATGTCGATCCTTGGGCTCATTATTTTGACATACCGACAATGGAACTGAATTGGTGGTTCTACATACCCGCGGCGGGGAGTCATGCTCGGGCATATGAAGAGTTGAGGACATACTTTGACCTCAACCTATAGACTTAACATGTCCAATATGAATTGGTGGTTCTACATACCCGCCAAAACAGGGTTCTTCATTGGGGGAAGACGGAGAGCATCTATCTGCCCAATATGATACATTTATCTTACTAATAGAATATAGTTATCTTACCAATAGACCTAACATGTTCTACTATACCTGGAAATTTTGGAGAAATTTGGAGGGGATTGACCGTAGCTGTTTTGGCGGGTTGTCAGTGTAATTTTGGCGCCAAAACGGGGTTCTTCATTGGGGGAAGGGGGCATTTTTGAGCGGAAAATGCAATCATTGCATTGATGGGTGTTCCCCAAGCACATATATATGCTTGAGAGGAGGATCTCAAACACCCCAACATGTCCTGCAAAAAGTGAGGCAAAGCAGGAGAGAGGCGGAAAGGACGGGGGAAAAGGCACACGTGCATCCGAGGAAACGATACAGTTGTCATACTACCAATAGTATAGTCCTGGCCTGCCAATAGTGTTAAACTGTCTACGACCAACTAAAGGAGAAGATTGGTGTTCAAGGGAGAGGCATGTACTGCAGCTATGGTGGTGGCACAGAATATTGGCTACGACCAACCGAAAGAGAAGATTATTTCCAAATTCGACATGGACATTGTTGTAGGAGGAAATCGAGAATGCATATTAAAATATGAAATAAGTAAAGCAAACCAGATTCTGTCTCTTGCAAATGATTACAAGACTCCCTCCCGATGCAGTAGTGGGAAGTCAGGATCGATCCACGAGGAAGCGTGTCAGCGGATCCTAGGCAGCGGATGAATCTCACGAACAGAAGTCGACCACAGTGCTCGATCTCGACTAGGGCTAGTCGACAAAAGATCGGGCAAGTCAAACTGGCGGCGGTTTTGGTCGATATCAAGCAGAGGTTACTCGATATCGAGTAAAGCTTCGTCGATGTTGGGTTCCTAGATTCAGACACAGAAGCAACATCGGTCTCTTTGACCGAAGATCAGTAGTCGATATCGACTAAACTTAGTCGAGATCGAGGAGAGCAGAAAACTTAAAAAAAATAAAGACAAGGCTTGTGGGATTCGAAAGTAAACTATATATGAAAGACTTCCAAGATTGGGGTTTGCGACAACAATAACCAAGCATGCATAAGGCAAGAATAAAACAGATAATCATGTAACTTGCATCGAATGACCAAGCTTTCGCCTTATCCCACAATTAGATAACTCTTTCAAGAAACCCTAATTGTGTCTACCGATTTTATGTTTACAATCCAAGTTGTTAGCATGGACCTCCGTTAGATGGGTAATAAACACATAACAAGTAGTAGATGCTCAAAACATGATAAAAGTCGAATCTTTACCTCAAACACGCAGGGCTATCGTCGGGCTCGCCCCCAACCCTAGAAGTGGGTGGACTACTCGCGCTTCATCGCAATCTCAGACATTGATTGAAAGGAAATAATTCGCTTGTATTAAACCATACTGAAGAGAGTACAAACCGAACAAAGCCAGATCACTTTCGCTTCTTTGCTCCACTCGGCCTCTCTTTCTCTCTCTACTATTACTTCTCCTACTGAAATTGAATGCTTAGAAATCAGCCTCATGGGCTTTATTTATAGACTTCTAATCCTTGCTAATCAAGGGTAGAAATCTCTATCTATATCTAAAGATAAAACATTAATAAAAGGAATATTTATCTTAAAAGGAAATATATCTAAAAGGCTAAAATATCTTCATGAGTGGATAAATCTTCTTCTCCATGGATGGATGTTGATAGACTTGATAGATGTGGATAGAATCGGATTCCTTTCGTCCCAAGCAAGCCCAAACCGCGTCGGACAGCTCACCGCGTAACGCGGCTCAGGATCTTTTTACTCAATATCGAGTAATGTCCTCGATATCGAGGAACTCGGTTCGTCGACTAGGCTGGCTTGGCTTGCTCGAGCAACTTCTGCTCGACTTGGCTCGGACAGGTGAGGCTGAACTTGTCGATATCGAGCAGACTACTCGATATCGAGTAACTGGTGTCGACTTTGGCTGGCCTGGTGTTGTCGAGCAACTTCTCCCCGACACTTGCTCAGTCATCTAGTGCTGGGTTTGTCGATATCGAGCAAAGTACTTGATATCGAGTAAAGGCTGCTCGGCATGTCTTCGTCTTCGGCTTCTCGACTAGGTGGTCTTCCTCGACTCCAGGCTGGTCTTCAGGTCTTTGTCGATATCGAGTAAAATACTCGATATCGAGTACGTTTCTGGAGTCGGGTAGCTTTGCCTTCAGTTCCTCGATCTGGCCTGTCCTCGATCAGTGTTGTGCCCAGACATGTTTGGTCGATATCAAGGAAAAGAAGTCGATATCGAGTAAAGTGTCAGCTTCTGTCTTTGCTTCTTTGGTTTTGTCCCGGAATGGCTCCAAATTCTGTAATATTAAACCAAAACTTATGTAGTTCTCCATTTCTTGCAAATAAGCACATATTACATAAATTCAACATATTCTCATCCCGAAATATGCAAAGTATATAAAATAAGGAGCTAAAATGTGCAATTCAACATGGCTATTTTAGTGGACATGATCTTTTATGCCTATTTGTTAATAACGAAAGTTATTTGATGGAAAGCATGATCTTTTATGCCTTTATGTGTTATTTTGCATGGTTATCGTTGTGGTGTTGATACCCTGGCTTTGGAAGTCTTTAGTTTATTGAATTTATTTCATCAAAATCTGTGTTCTGTGTTCGAAAGTTTGCACCTTTAAGTTTCTGTCTTTTGTCGATTCCGAGGAAGTTCTTGTCGATATCGAGTTGATCTTACTCGATATCGAGGAGGGTTTACTCGACACTGCTTTTGCTGAGTCTTTTGTCTGTTGGTCGATTTCTGTTTCTATTGATCGGCATAGTTTTAGTCGATATCGAGTTACTGTTTATCGATATCGACCAAGCTGCTGTCTTTGCTTTAGTTTCTGCTTTTGTTTCTTATTTCTATCTTTCTTTCTGTCTTTCTGTTTGCTTTTCTGTCTGTGAGATTTACAGCTACCTGAGATCCACTGACACGCTTCCACGTGGATCGATCCTGACTTCCCACTACTGCATCGGGAGGAAGTCTTGTAATCATTTGCAAGGGACGTAATCTGGTTTGATTTACTTATTTCATATTTTGAATTGCAAGTCTCGATTTCCTCCTTACAACACCCCCCCCCACCCACGAAATGGAGGACATAATAGACGTAGGAAGCTTCGACGATGAAATGATCGGGGGTGATTTCCCCGTGAAAGTGGAGGGAGGGAGGCCGAACGAGACATCTAAATCGTGGGATGAGGAGGCTGAGGCAGCGGTGAGAGAGATAGAGCGAGTGTACCAAGGACACAAACAACCTTTACCGACGTTGGAGTAAGTGGAAGAGGACGTGGCTCGGTTCATTCCTCTAGTCGGAGACCCTCGAGAGAGTGTGAAGGTGTTACGTGAGAGGGAGATGTTCGATACGAAGGCTGCCATTCAGTCCAGAGTGAAGTGGGAAGCTTTGCGCGGGTGCTTCGCGATCCAAGTGAAGCGATCGACAACAACGGCGTACGTGGTTGTATGTCCCGAACCGAACTGCTCATGGTACTATCGGGCGTCAACGTATCGGGAAACTAAGAAGTGGGTGGTTCGTAAGTTTGTGGACACACACACTTGCAAGGTTAGTGTCGTCAGCAACTACCAGCGCAACGCCAATTACAAGCCGATGGGGCAGAGTTTGGTGTCCGAGTAAGTTCCTAAACCGGCGTCTTGTTCCCCTTCTATGTAGTATTTGTTGGTGGATTTTTTTTGGTGTAACTCGTTGATCACATCTTTGCAGTTTTGCTGGGTCAGGGAAAGAGCTACTTCCCCGTCAGATCAGGACGATGATGAAGTCTCGGTTGGGCGTGGACTGCAGCTATTAGAAGGCACGCAGGGTGAAGGGAGCCGCACGGGACGGCTTGTACGGGACCTACGAAGAGAGCTACGATCGGATGGCCTCATACCTTTACATGCTTGAGCGAGCAAACCCCGGGACCATAACCACATTAGTCTGTGATGATAACCAGCAATTCAAGTATGCGCTCGTTAGCTTGGGTGTTTGGCGGACAGCCATCCCACACCTCAGACAGATACACCCTCGCAACTTTATTATCCTACCAAATGGCACATTTCATCTTACCAATTGTATACATTTGTCATTCCAATACATGTATTACCAATAGTCACAGTACATCCTACCGTTTATGATCCTACCAACTATGTCCCTTTATCCTACCAGCTATGTCCTCGTATCCTATCAATAGCAAAATTCCATCCGACCGTTTCAAACTGTGACATTGGCAGGTATTCTCGGTGGATGGAAGTTTCTTAAAGGGGAAGTATCGTGATTGCTTGATGTTTGCGACTGCCCAAGACCCAAACCACAACATATACCCCGTTGCATTTTCCATTGTCGACGGGGAGAATGACGCATCCTGGGGTTTTTTTCCGTCAAATGAAACGCGTGGTCCCGAATGAGACTCATGTGGTGTGGGTAAGAGACAGGCACATGAGCATCACCAAGGGAATTCGAGCGAGTTACGACTTCGCAAAGCATGGCCGCTGCACTTACCATCTATTTCAGAATGTGAAGGCATATCACAAGGCGGGTGGGCTACAAAAATTGTTCTTCCTAATGGGAAACGCATACACCGTTGCGGAGTTCAATGGGCACTTCGAAGCATTCAGAGAGAAGCCTCCCACTAGTGCTGACTACTTTAAGCTGGCCGGGTTCTCCAATTGGGCCTGGGCTTTCTATCACGCCAATCGGTTCAACGTCACCACCACAAACCATGCCGAGTGCTTGAACTCGGTATTCCTTGAACCTCGTGACCTACCCATCACCTCCCTGATGGAAAACATACTCGACAATATGGGTGAGTGGTTCGTGAAGCGCCGGGAGCTAAGTTCAAATCAGGACAAGGTTGTGACTGACAATGTGGACACCGTTTTGAGGCAAAACGCCATGCAGGCTATATGTCTTAAGGTGAAGACTTTGAGCGAACATGAGTATGACGTTCGTAAATGGTTGTCCGTCTGGCTGGTCAACCTTTCTGCTCGGAGTTGCACATGTAAGCACTTTGAAATTGACCAGATTCCATGTGCACATGCCCTCGCCGCGGCCAAGGTACGTCGGATCGACCCATACTCGCTCCCTCGTCCATCCTCTATATAGGACTGAGGCTTGGCGCGCGTGCTACGCCAATGTCGTCTACCCAGTGCCACCTCGTGACACATGGGCGGTGCCTCCAGAAATAGTTGCGAGGATTTGCTTGCCGTCGGTGGTGAAGCGTGCGCCGGGAAGGCCGAAGACGAAGCGCTATCCGTCGAAGGGCGAGGCCAGGGGGCAAAGCGCCATCGACATTAGTGTGGTTTGGTGGACGCTCAGGTCAGCTGACAGAGTTTTTTTGGGCAGTGATCGTCGTCGACACGAGTCTCATATTATCGGGTTATTAGGGGACTAATTGTAATGGATACTTGTCATGGATGTCATGTTTTGGCCACAATGACATGAATTATCGGATCTATTAAGTGTTTCTCATGTCATCCTACCACTATCTTCTTTGTATCTACCAAATAGTTTCTACTTAGCCTACCATTAGTCTTCTGTTATCTTACCAATACCTTCTCAAGATAACTGCAATTGTCATCCTACCAATATTCCGTTTCTATCTTGCCAATAGTGTCTTGGTATCTGCCCAATAGTTTCGTATAATCTTACCAACTATGACATTCATGCAAACATAAACTTAGCACAATAAAAAAATGCAACCGTTAAGCATAAATACCAGTTTAAACCATTACAATCACAACACATTAAAACCGTTAACAAAAGACATTACAACCAACAACATAAGTTTCCAAACAAACATAAGTTTCCACACCACCGAAGCTTTCAAACAACAGAAGTTTTCAAACAAACAACATCACAATCCAACAACATAGAAAACCAGGAGATAATGTCTTCACAAACCAAAAGCCAAATACGACGGATGACGATAGGTTGGGGAGAGACCTACAAAGCGTGGCGCTGTATGGAGAGGCTCAATTATTGGCGGTAGGGGGCAATATAATTGTCGTTGACGGTCTCGAATGTTTGTACGCCCTCTGCCACCAGCTGCAAAGTCCTGATCACGTATGCTCCACAGTCACCACTGCACAAAAAGGAATTAACAAACAACATAAATTAATTACATCTTTCCATTTCCATCATTTAATCATACCAATGGTTGGAATATATCCTACCATTAGGTGACTTATATCTTACCAATATTAGTAGAAGTACATAACCCACGAGTTAAGAGACACTTACGAGGTTTCGTTCCTATGGATCTTGACTGTTCGGGATATTGTGAGTGGGTTGGGGACATCGACGGTGTGCCTGGCATGGAACTCCACAGAAAATTGCATCACCACCGGGATCAGCTTTGCAACGGGCTCGAGGTGGTTTTGCAGCTCCTTGTCCTTGATTTGGTACTATTGACTATCCAGCACTTTGATGTTCCACCTGACAAGGTCGATGACGAGCCTGATCCAGTGCTTGGCCTTGTAATTCCAAGGCGCTAAGATCTTGGTGTCCGCCACCGACCATGTCCTGTCGTGGTTGTCCGGAAGTGTCCCCGCAAAGTACTTCAGCAGCGCCTTCGACACGTTGTGGCCTGTAATCCGGCTCACACCACCGCTCAATGTGTCCAACTGCTTCACCACTGCGTCCTACTAGTAGGGGTCGAGCACGACGACGCCCAACTTCTTGTCACCCTCCCGGGCGTCCAATGTCTTCCGTATCAAGACCAGGGACTGCTGGATGTGCTGCATTAAGGGGTACATTCCAAATTCCCATCAGCGTTGATACCATGACGTAAGTGTTTAGCATGGCAGATGACAAATCACCTGGGCCTAATGGCTTTCCAGCGGGCTTCTTTAAAAAAATATTGGAATATTATTGAACCAACAGTCATCAAGACAGTAAAAGGATTCTTTCTTAGCGGGGGAATACTCAAACAAACAAACCATACTTTCATCGCACTCATACCTAACTGCGAAAATCCAACTACCACATCCCACTACAGACCAATAAGCCCAAATCAATCAACTAGGGGAACTGCCGAGAGTGAAATCTCTCAACCCCAATTCAATCAACTAGGGGAACAACCGAGAGTGAAATCTCTCAACCCCAATTCAATCAACTAGGGGAACAACCGAGAGTGAAATCTCTCAACCCCAAACCAATCTATCCTTCACCGTCATCCATTCTCCTTTCTCCTTCCCATGGAGAATGGTTCCTTATAACAAATTGCTTCTCCTTGATTGGAGAGGTAAAATCTAATGGGAAACCCCCCATAATTTCAATCAGAGAAAAGTATTGAAAAAAAAAAACAAAGTGGATTGTTCCCACAATCCCACACCATCCTCTACCAAGGTGATAGTTTTGGAAAAGGCTACACATACACTCAGTGTACGTATACACCATTTTTTTCCTTAAAAATTTATTTTTTTAGGGTTCACCATTTAAAATTTAGGGTATCATTAGTGGTTATTGAAATTTTTAGGATTTATTCTTTATAATATGAGTATAATAGAGTTTTATAGAAAAATTTTAGGGTTAATTTTTACAATTTTAAAAGTAGTGGATAAATTTTATAAATTTTTACACATGGCAAAAAGATACACCAACGTACACTTTCCAAGTGTATGTATATCTTCCTCCGATAGTTTTCATTAGCTCTTTTCTGTCTGCAACCACCACCTCTAAACCACCACTGACTTGTTGCCAAATTTGCCTCATCTTCAATCAGGGCCATCTTCATCGCCATCCCACACCATCTTCAATCTGAGAGATTGGTGTCCGTCGTTGCCACCTTCCGCTGGCGACCTCGGGCTTCCGTTTCCCTGCCCAATCTGATTTGGTTTTGGGGGATGCTCTTCCAAATCAGTTTCACCACCACCACGATGTTTCTACCAATCAACCCCGCAATACCGTGGGTTACCAATCAACTCCAGACCTATCACCTTTACCAATTCGCTCTCTGTGTTAGTTTGTTTACAAACTACTGTTTTTCCCAAATCAATTTGGGATTAATCAAAAAACCCACACCCTCCATCGATCCAAATTCTAACCGATTCCCCGCAACTCTATTTCTCCTGGTCCGACGGTCGCCCTCCGCTGCCGTTCAGGTCTCCGCCACTCTCACACTCACCTTGCCCACTCTGTCTCCTACGGCCTATCTCCGTCCACAGTAGCCGTTTTCGTTCTATTGAGGGGCTGAGCGATGACCTCCTCCCCCGTTTGCCCGACTCCACCACGGTTTCCCCTCGTCGGCGTTTGGCCTAGACTTGCTTGGCGTGCACGACCAGTCTGGGGACTCTGGGCTCTGTTGTGCTGCCTCGCTCCGGTCATTGGCGTGCAAGGCTGTGTTTTGGTCTTGCACGCCACACCTCACCTGTTTTTTAGTATTGAAAAATAACAAAATATAAAAATATGTAACTGTCTTTTACCAATAATTAAACCAAGCTCTTCGTTGGGGCCTTTAACCAAATTTGGACCGAGAATCTTAGCCCAGTTTGGCTCCCATTTATTGGGCCCATCTCTTTGGTCCTTGGATCCCTTTAACCCATTTACCTTTTAACCCGTTTATTTTGATCTCGGTTTTTTGCCCTTTTGAGTGGAGTCGTTTCTTTGGTGCGGTTACATTTAGTTCCGGATGAAGTTGCAGACTCGTGCGCCCTGTTGTTCGAGTTGAACGTGGCAGTGTTCGTGATTCTCAAATATCTCTCATCTAGGTGGGGGAAACGTCGTTGATCCACACTTTCCCATGAGACACCTTTTTCGCTTATGAGTTTCTACCTCTGTCTCCCCGGCGTCGAGACGTCGTGTCAGTCCATCGAATTTTCCATGTTCTCGGCATTCGCAGCTTCCACTCGGTGTCCTTCGATTGTCTCTCTTATGGTCTTCTGGCTGAGATCTTTTGTATTAAAGTTTTCTTTTGTATTTTGCTTTTCTAGTTGTATCATGATGGTTAGCCCATCTGTCGATCTCTTTCGGCCTCTCGTTTTCCCAGATTTCCATAGTTTGGGATTTCGAATTATTTCCGGTTTAAAAAAAAATAGTTTTATTTATATATAAAAAACCAAAAAATTCGGATGGATAATCATAAAACGAAAAGTAGAAAATAAATTCAAATTTAAAATAGAGGCGGGGCAAAGCTAACCACAGTAAAATCTGACCGTTCGGAAGGACCCAACCACCGAAAGACAGCTAAGCAACAACCCTGGTTAGCTAACCCTGGTTACACCATTTAGGGTTTGAGCCTGTTCTCTTCTTCTTCCCACTATATTAACAGCAGCACCAGAGCTGCAAAAATTAGGCTTCATTCTAGAGCGTCTTGATAAACGCTCATCATCCCCTTCCATTCCAACTCCCCTCCCCAAATTCACCCTTCCTTCCACTTTTCCCTCGAAAATGAGAGAGTGCATCTCGATCCACATTGGCCAGGCCGGTATCCAGGTCGGAAACTCTTGCTGGGAGCTTTACTGTCTCGAGCACGGAATCCAGGTATGAAATTTGCGAATCTATGCAATTAATTGATCTATTTCTGCAATTAATTCAGATCTAGGCTTATTTTGTTGTAGAGTTTCTCAGATCTGTAGGATTCAGTAATAGATCCGTGCATTTGATCTTCTTCTATCGTGATGTGGACTTGTTAATAAACTAGATCTGAAGTTTCAGTTTAAGCATTTAGTAAATAAAGTAGATCTGAATTTCCAAGTGCTAGATTTAACCGTTGGAATTGAATCAGCTTGTGTTCTTGCTTCTCTTACATGATAAAGATTCAAAGATTGTGGATCTGAAACTAGATCTGAATCAGTATTTCATATCTTGATTTAATTTTATTATAATCAAATCGGTACTTTGTATTGTCTTGAAAATGATGTTGATGTTGATTGCCTTTGTGTGTTTCAGCCTGATGGACAAATGCCAAGTGACAAAACCGTTGGCGGAGGTGATGATGCCTTCAACACCTTCTTCAGTGAGACTGGTGCGGGGAAGCACGTTCCCCGTGCTGTCTTCGTAGATCTTGAGCCCACTGTCATTGATGAAGTAAGGACTGGAACTTACCGTCAACTCTTCCACCCTGAGCAACTGATCAGTGGTAAAGAAGACGCAGCCAACAACTTCGCCCGTGGCCACTACACAAGTAATTTTCTCAATTTGATCTGTTGATTAGAATATGTAAAATCAATTTGTTCTTAATGGTTCTGAATTCTGATGATAAATGTTTTTGGTTTGTCAGTTGGAAAGGAGATTGTTGATCTGTGCTTGGACCGAATCCGCAAGCTGGCTGACAACTGTACTGGCCTTCAAGGTTTCCTCGTCTTCAATGCTGTTGGCGGTGGTACTGGATCTGGTCTGGGGTCACTTCTTTTGGAGAGGCTCTCGGTTGACTATGGAAAGAAATCAAAGTTGGGTTTCACTGTCTATCCATCTCCACAGGTTTCAACTTCTGTTGTTGAGCCCTACAACAGTGTTCTATCCACCCATGCCCTGCTTGAGCACACTGATGTGTCCGTGCTGCTGGACAATGAAGCCATCTACGATATCTGCAGGCGTTCTCTTGACATCGAGCGCCCTACCTACACCAATCTGAACCGCCTTGTGTCTCAGGTCATTTCTTCGCTGACAGCCTCTTTGAGGTTTGATGGAGCCCTGAATGTGGATGTGACTGAGTTCCAGACCAACCTTGTTCCCTACCCGAGGATCCACTTTATGCTCTCATCCTATGCCCCAGTCATCTCAGCTGAGAAGGCCTACCACGAGCAGCTCTCAGTTGCGGAGATCACTAACAGTGCCTTTGAGCCCTCCTCCATGATGGCCAAGTGTGACCCAAGACACGGGAAATACATGGCTTGCTGTCTGATGTACCGTGGGGATGTCGTGCCAAAGGATGTAAACGCCGCTGTTGCTACCATCAAGACGAAGCGCACAATCCAGTTTGTTGACTGGTGCCCTACTGGATTCAAGTGTGGTATCAACTACCAGCCACCGACCGTGGTTCCAGGAGGTGACCTTGCCAAGGTCCAGAGGGCTGTTTGCATGATTTCCAACTCAACCAGTGTTGCTGAAGTGTTCTCTCGCATTGACCACAAGTTTGATCTCATGTATGCGAAGCGTGCCTTTGTTCACTGGTATGTGGGTGAGGGTATGGAGGAAGGCGAGTTCTCTGAAGCCCGTGAGGACCTTGCTGCCCTTGAGAAGGATTATGAGGAGGTTGGTGCAGAGGGCGTTGAGGGTGATGATGACGATGGTGAAGACTACTGATGAATCTGTGTTCCATTGTGTTTTCTAATTCTGAAATTTCATCTTGAGTGTGGAGCTGTATGATCTCCATGCAGACTTTCGTGATCTGGGGTTTCAATTTTTAGTATTTGGTTTATGTTTTCTTATGTTTGTAATGAAGAATTTGGGTTGAATTGTTCGTTTTCTAATTAAGTTTTTGCGATCTTCCAATGGATTGACCAATGGACGTTTTTTGCACCTCCCAACTCAAAGTCGTTCACCAAATACCGTCACTGAGTTCACAAGTTGGTAGTTGGCAAAAATGGATGTCGTTCTAGTACCCAACTGGGATGCGTATTAGTTTAAGTTTTTAGAGCTGAGCAACAACCACATCGGACAGTGTTAGTGTGTAAGCCTTTATGAGTTATGAAGTTGCCACTAGAGTCACAAAATAACCCTCCACCCCCGCTGTGAATCCTGGAAGGGTGGATTGCCATTCGACAACCTTTTGTCGTTAGGTTTACACCAGCCAGAACCAGAACCAGAGGGGACCAAATGTGCAAGGCTGTATAGGGATTCAAGTTGCTGATATCGTATTCCTGACATGGGCGTAAGTGGATACACCTGCCTGACAGGTAGTCCCACCGCATAGTATAATAAACTTCTAGATATTTTTGTAATTCGCGATCTGATTAGAGAAGAGTTTGTTTCGAACATAAGAAGACGAGTGATCCAGCGATAAATGATGCTAAGCTGCAGTAGTTGGTGAAGGGATAAGAACAAAATGACCACCATAAGCAATGATTAAAGGTCTCTAGAAAGGGGAAAATGATGCTATTTGCACAAACCAGAAAATACATCGGAAACTTGCTTCAATTTCGGTTTCACATGATTTGGGCAAAAGGACCAAAAACCTATCAAGAACTCGTAATAAGCCTCTCCTATAAAATACAACCTCTCACCAAAATGAAGATCACTGTTTCTAGAGGAACAACTAACAATTGTCCAGTAGTTGAAGTCTCTGCTAATGCACCAAACGATATTAATTTTGCTAAGAATTCGTCCCGGTGCCTGTCTTCAATTGGGAAGTCCATCCTAAGAAGCTACATATTAATTCTACAAGCACCAACAAATTTCAAGTCAAAAAATGCCTCCGCACAACAGAGAAATATATGTGATAAGAGGCCTAAAATTGGCTGCAGAAGTATTCACCTAGACATCAGGAAGTTTCGGTCTCGCTAATGACGAACGCTTGGATAAGACTCTGAGCAGCATGGGTTTGTTCGGGGTTGCCAGATATGATGATCGTTGTTTCCTGAGCACCAGGTTTGGGATCAGCTATCGTGACTTTCGCCTCTGAAATCTTTATAAGATCAAAGAGACAGACAGAGAGAGAGGGTAGAGGATATTAGAATAACAATTAACAGAAATTGCCTGCTTTTAAAATTATCAGAAAGGGTTGTAGAGGATATAATCTCATCACTTTACCAGACGAATTTGTCTCAAACAGCCTCCATCCTCTCCATAGATTGAAGGAACAACAGAGCTAGGAACCACTACTTCCACTCTAGTGTTTGTGATGAAGCTAGATTGGTTTTTCCTGTACAAGACAGTGCAGATTTTAAATCGATAATAATATATGCCTATGTCCCCCAATAAAGAATCCTATCAAAACCTACTTTGAATTGAAGTTTACATACCCTCCAAATCCTGCCATACGTCTTGGAGGACCTCCAACAAAGTCCGAAGAACCCATAGGACCACCTTCTAACATAGACTACAAGGGCCAAATAAACAGCATGCTCAGCTAATCAAATCTCACTGAGGCAACAATGTGAAGCAGTGGTTTCATCCATAGAACTTGGTAAGAAGTGGATCCATCCATACCTGGGGTCCCCATGGCCTTTCGGGCATATGTGGGATACCTGGTCTGTGCATATCATGCATAAATGGACCATCACGGGGATGAAAACCGGCATTAGGAGGGCCGCCGACAGAATCAAAATGATGGAATGGTGGACCGTGAAACAACCCTGGGGGAGAAAGTTCTCTTCTGCCCATAAATGGAGGTGCGTGTGCAGAATCTGGGAACATGGGTTCAAAAGGGAGGTTTAAAGAAGAAAAGTTATCGCGAAAGAAGTGGTTCCTCAACCTAGTTGTGATCTGCAAAAGAGCTTCCTGGACCATCTCAAGATCTCCATTTATCTGAAACAGCACCATTTCAAAAACCAACCCCGAAAATAGAAACATGTTTTAAATAGGAAGAAACACATCATCATATATCATAAACAACCAAGGATTTTATGTGAGGAACATCCAAACTCATAATTAAACTGTCAAAGCAAACAAAACAGAATTACCTGAACAACTTCTTCATTGTCTGATGCAAACTGTGGATTCTGCTCCTTTCCCAGGATTCGGATATAAGCACCAGTAGCCTTCCTCATTTCTGCTATAACCGCACCACCCTTCCCAAGTAAACAACCAATTTGATTGGAAGACACAAGTAACTTTGCTGCTACTGCCTTGTCAATGCTATCGGCTCCCAATTTTGAAATCCGGGCATGAACTCGAAGAGCTGCATCTTGAACAGCAGATATCCTATCATCTGGATGCTACATCATGCAACATATGGTCAATGATCCTGCGTTTAATCTTTTTGAAAGAGCTAGATGGTATTGGCCCTTATGAGTCATGTAAGTATGCACAATCTCATAGAAAATATAAGAGAACATACCACAGGGCCTGCAATAATAATAACACGGTCTTCTCCATATGGAACATCTTCAAGTACTTTGATGTCGCAGCCTGTCTCATGCTTGAGTGACTTAATAACAACTCCCCCTTTGCCAATAAGGGCTCCCACCCTCTCACCAGGGCAGAGTAAACGAATAATTAAGGTGGATTCGGGAGGAAAGTTCATCCTATTGTGCCCAAAGCTTTCACGAAACTTGGGATTTAATGTAGGCATATTAGAACGAAGATCCATGTCACGAAGTCCAGCATGATGAGGAAACCGTTGGGGAGGGAATCTATGTGAGGTATGAGCTTCCGACCTTGAAGAAGAGTTGGCGAATGATTGCGTTAAAGCTGCTGTAGGGTCACTGTCCCTAGAAGCATCCTCGATAATATGTTCAGAGATCAGCTTGACAGCTTTCTTTACTGCATCTACAATCCCTATTATCTGTAATGAAAATGTACAAAAGCAACCAAGTGAAAAAGAATACAAGGAATTAGAATGCACGTAAAACATGGATGAGATTCTAAGCTGCCAACATTTGAATCTCCCAAGGCATTATGATATATAATTTCCTAAACCTAGGCCATAAGAAGCATTTTAGCTAGGATCATTCATAAGTAGCTTCAAAACATAAAATTTACATGCAAGGACATCCTTAAAAACTTGGAATTAAATATCAATTATTCCAAAAATCCATTAGTGTGACCCTAGCTATTGGGTAGATTATGTGTATCTGAACACAAGATACTCGATTTGAAGAAAGTTGCAAACAGGAAGGTGGGATGGCATTTTGGGGGGAAATATGAGTGAGCTGCAAAAGATGATTTATCATGCTTCAGAAACCATGGAAGAAACGTACATCACTACCAGATTGAATGGAAAAATGTGCTGGTAATCTACCTCAACTACTTCATCTGAAGAAGAAGCACATGAAGGAACTTTATCCCTAGGAAGTACTTGTACTTCTGCCCCACTTTCATCAGAAATTTGCTTAATCCCAGAGCTGCTTTCACCTAAAAGGAAACCGACTTGGATGGAAAGCACAAGCAGCCTCAAGGTGACATTAGTAGATTTACTATTTTCTTCATTCTCATCTCCAAGCTCTTGGTCACTTTCAATCAACTTTTCAAACACAAGAAGGAGGGCTTTCTGCGCAGATGAAGAATCTCCCTTTCCTGACACTAACTCGTCAACAGAAACCGACTGCTTATCTTTATCACTCTCCTTGTTTTCATTTTGCTCTTCAGCCACATCAGCTGATTCCCCGTCATTTTTCGGCTGCTCTTCACCGGTTTCAGCCTTCTTGTCATTTGGTGTAATAAAAATTACCCTCTCATCACATCCGGAGGAAGGCTCTTCTATTCTAACCTCTGCACCAGTTTCTTCGCAAATTTGTGAAATGACATTACCATCACTTCCCACAATCTTATCAATTTTAGAAGCAGGACAGAGTATGCGAAAAAATGCACTTCCAGAAGAAGACTTGGGGGATTGTTTCTGTGTCTTCTGGACCTTGTTCCCATTTGACTCCGGACTTTGATCATGTGATCTCTTGGAAGGAGTTAATGACACAGACATGTTAAACAGATTCCTGCAATATCCACATAAAATCAAGTCATTGATAACAAATTTCATCCAAAGCCCCTAAACTTATCTGCTTAAACACTAAAAACCTAAAATTAAACATACACAATCCAGGACTAGCAATATGCAAATGAGATGATTGACTTCTATGAACAAAAAACATTATACAAAGAATCTAATAAAAGCCAGAAAAAACTCAAAACAAAAATGCAACTCAACACTGCTGAAAAAACCTAATCCATTCAACAAATAGTTCACCATTGACTCAAAGGGCCGAGCCGAAATCAAAATCAATTGGCCCCAATCCCGCAACACATTACGAGCAACACAAAATCCCAAAGCAAGTCAACGCAATTTTTCGCCCACGGAATCAATTAGACAGAACAATAAAACCGAAAAACCACATACACAATCCCGAACAATTAGCAAGCTCGCAAATCTACCAAACCCTAATTCGTCGTACATTTCAGCGGAGAGCGAACGAAAATGCATCACTAAGCCAATTGCTTAAAGATTTATTTTTGTAACAATGAATCTCGGACGTCTAAAACCCTAGAGAAAACCAGGCACTGGAGACTGAGTGAAACGAGAAAGAAAACCTAGAGACATAAGGAGAGAGTGGACTTACCAGTTGGTAATCGGAAGCGGAACCGAGCTTCTTGGTCGGCGTCAGCTGCTCTGTCCGGCAGCAATTTGTTCGACGCTCGCCCAACTATCCTTCTCTAAGCGGTGGCTACTGGCTGCTGGTTACTGCTGTGAAATTTCCGCCTATTGTGTTGTGTGTGTATATCTCTGTTGGGCGAGTTGAGAAATTCACAGTGATGGTAATGTTCTCTTTGCCTTGGATGTTGCCAGCGGGTCGACCTGGACCCGAACCCGAACCCGGTTAGACCCGTTATGACATGGACCTTATCGGGTTATGGGCGACGTTCACTTTATAATCTTTTTTTTTTTTATTATTGAAATTGATTTTCTAAAATTATTTCTCCTAATAAATTTGGTACTTTAATGATTATTTATCAATTTTTTTTTGATAAAATTATTTATCAATTAGAGTATACGGATTACTAAATTTTTTACTCTCTACCTACCTATGTAATTGGCCTTTTGGTTAATTTCACACTTTTTTGAAAAAGTTATAAATAGAAAGAAGAATAACTAAAATTTTAGCAAATAAGTAATGTGGAAGAAAAAATGGTTCAATGGGAAAAAAAACAGTATGAGAAGTTGGGGTATAGAGTATCTTAAAAATCACATACAATTAATAAGATAAATTGATAAAATTATATTTTTTTATCATTAATATATATATTTTTTATTATGAAAGAATTCGGGCGAGCGAGCTCTACCCGATGGCATCCTTACGGATGAGGTCAAGCAGACCAAGATTGTTGTGAATATCGACACCCCAGGCAGAGTGGCAAATGTGTGCAACCTTATCAGCCACTCTGTTGCCTAACCGGGGCACATGAAAGAAAGAAACTTCTTTCAAAGTCGATAGTAAGAGTTTAACATCCGATAAGATTAGTTCAATTTCACATGGACAGTTAGAATTTTGCTTTAGGTGGTTTATGATTATCATAGAGTCGCCTTCAATGTGGAGTTTGTCCATACGGAGTTGTAGAGCGTGTTGGATTCCCAGCTTAAGAGCAAGAGCTACCGCTTTCAAATGACACTGTTTGTCAAGTTTCTGATAACAAATCCGTATTGGACGTTCTTCTCAGTCCTGGATAATTGCTCCTGCATAGCTGTCATTATTAGCAATTGTGAATCCATCAAAATTTAGCTTGAAAATACCTCTAGGCGGTTTGCGCCATGTGATGTTATCCTTCTTTTTCTTCTTCTTCATGTAATTAGGGTTTCGTATGCCTAAGGGGGCGTTCTCCTCCAAGCGAGATGTTTTTATCATTAATATTGTTTAAATAGAAAAATATTTTGTTCTATAAAAAAGTGATCAAAAGGTCAATTATACTGTCATTTAGATACGGAAGAAGTATAAATATAGATTAGATGATCCATATCAGTTATGGGTAAACAGGTAGCAATTGTTTTTTTAATAGTTATCCATTGAGTTAAACTCAGTTGGACCGATGAGTGACACATATATTTAAAGTTTGGTTGTTGATTGGTGAAGTTTTTGCAATATGTGGTTGTCCCACTTCGGTAATATAGAATGATTGAACAACATATAAGGTTGAATGACTACTCCTCTTATTGTCAATTAATTTTGAGATGTTTGAACAATTGAATCAAAGTAAAGCATGGAAATCTATTGAATTGGATCGAAAATGGATACAAAGGAACCAAACCAAAGCAATCAAGAACTTCTGGGTTTGTTACAAAACTCACAACCAAAACTCCCACCTAGCACTCACCCCCTATTTATAATTTTGTTTCTTGCCTAACCGCAGAGGTGAAATTACCATTTTGCCCCTGAATCGGTAACCAAGATGTCGAGAGTAATGTATACTCTCATATACCCCCCTCAAGCAGGACTTGCACTAGGAAGAACAAGTCCTAGCTTGGACCTAAGAAAGTTGTGCTGCTTGGCTCCCAATGCCTTTGTGAGGATGTCAGCTGTCTGCAAGGAAGATGCCACATGATCTATCTTAAAAAAAACCCGCTGCACCATTTCATGAATGAAATGGCAGTCAATTCGAACGTGCTTGGTTCTTTCGTGGAAGACAGGATTGAGAGCAAGTAGCTGAGCAGATTTATTGTCACGTACAATATAAGGTGATGGGCAAGGAAATAGGAATGAAGATATCAGATAACAGGCCTTGAATCCAGACCAACTCACTGGAAGCAAGAGACATAGCCCGATACTCACTTTCAGTTGACGACTTAGAGACAAATTGTTGCTTCTTTGTCTTCCAAGATACCAGAGAGGACCCTAGAAACACACAATAACTTGAAAGAGATCGGCATGTGTCAATACAGTTGCCCCAATCAGCATCTGTGTAACCATGGACCTTAAAGGAAGATGAAGCTGAATATGCTAGAGCAAAATTGAAACTTCCTTTAAGGTACCTAAGTAAGTAAATCAAGGCATTCCAATGAGGTTGTAACGGGTGCTGTAAAAACTGGCTCAACTGTTGGACAATATATGAAATATCAGGTCATGTTGAAGTCAGATAGAGGAGGCGCCCAATCAACCTGCTGTAATCCTCAGGATTTGGAATAGGGTCACCATCATGTGAGGATAGCTTGACCCCATGCTGCATAGAAAAGTCAGAAGTTTTGCAAGCTTCCATGTGTGCATCCTTAAGGATATCCAACACATACTTCCTTTGGTTAAGCAATATGCCAGAGGATGATCTAGCAATCTCCATCCCCAAAAAATACCTTGCCTTTCCTAGATATTTGATGGTGAATTCTCTATGTAGAGCATCCTTAGTGAGAGCAATTTCAGAGCATGAATCACCTAGGATCAACATGTCATCCACATAAACCAATGCTACTGTCATGTGAGGACCAGATATTTTGACAAATAGAGAGTAATCATGAGTGGACTGTTTGAATCCCAGACGAACCATGAACTTAGTAAGCTCATAATTCCATTGCCTGCATGCCTGTTTAAGTCCATAAAGAGATCTCCTCAACCTGCAAACATGACCACTAGGAACCAACATGCCTTGAGGGGGAGACATGTACACTTCCTTATCCAAATAACCATGCAAGAAAGCATTGTTGACATCAAGCTGGTGAAGCACCCAACCTCTGGTAGCAGCTATGGCTAAAATTACTCTAACTGTTGTAAGTTTAGCCACTGGTGAGAATGTTTGTTTATAATCCTTATCTTTGACCTGATTATATCCCTTGGCAACCAACCTTGCTTTGTGCCTCTCAATAGATCCATCTGGCTTGTATTTTATTTCGAATATCCACTTGCAACCAATAGCCTTTTTGCCATGTGGCAATGGGGTTGTAGTCCAAGTGTGATTGTCTGATAATGCCTTCAACTCTGCCTGCATAGCAGCTTCCCATTCAGGAACACCTTTAGCATGAGAATAAAAGTTGGGCTCAAAAGTGGAGCACATGTTTATGCGTGACTAGATGAACTCATGAGAGAGATGAGATAAGTGATGAACTGAGAACATAGCAAATGATTCAAACTTAGAAGAGTCTGAAATATCTCTAGAAGGAAGATTAGAGCACACATAGTCTTGTAGGTGAGCAGGCCTGTGAATGGTTCTTTTAGGCAACACAGGAACAATGACAGGTGAAGGAGAGGAAGTGGGAGTGTCTGAGACAATTGAACCATTAGATGGGATATGAGGGGAAGAATCATTACCCAATCCAGAGGCAGAAGGAGGTGTAGTGTGTCTAACAGGACTGGAATCACAGGAATCAGAAGAAGGAAAGTGGTATCCATGATTTGTATCACTCAGAGGATGATAATGATGCATGATCATCCTTATTGTCAACTGGATAAGGTGTTAGTTGGGAATGGAGTTGTGTTGAAGAAAGTTGTTTGAAAGGGAAAATGTTCTCCTGGAATTGAACATGTCTGCTAATGATCACCTTTCTGAGGGTCAGATCATACAACTTATAAGCATTCTGACCTGGAGGATAGCTTAGAAACACACATCTCCTAGCAATGACACCAAGCTTGTCTCTGTAATCATTTGGCGGTAGAGCATAGCACAAGCAACCCACTACTCTCAACTGATCATAAGAAGGAGGTTTCTGAAATAAAGCTTCAAAAGGAGATTTCCATTGTAGCCTAGCAGATGGCATTTTGTTGATAAGGTGATACGGGGTTAGCCGTAGGATGGCCCGATCTTCGACAATCAAACTAGAATAACAAGAACGGAAGCAAACGACTCAAGAACAAGACAAAACGCAGCAAGACTCGAACAAAGAAACAATAAAGACTCGACCGATAAGGACTGATTCGAACTAAAATAGAACGAGGCAAAGACCCCAGGCCTCCTAAGAGGGTAGGAACCAAATACCAACGACTATAAAGCCCGCCTCTACAGCCTTACACAACCAAGCGAACAACTTGGAGGCACAAGGAGGGGACTTGTGATTACCAGGATCACCAAGCTCTCGCGAGGTTGACGAACTCAAAGCAAACCAAGCAAGATCTATACCAATAGTTGCAATCGACGAGCCACGCTTCGAGTCGATTGACTTTCTCTCAATTGTGTTTCACACAAACTGAAATTTTCATAAAAGAGACGTCTGCATTGTTCTACAAGGGTCGGCCGGTCTAATATAACCCTAACAAGCTATTTGGCCGAACATAATAATTAAAATAATAAAAAATTACTAACTTAATAAATTAATCCTAAAATCACTTAGAATAATCATAAGTAAATATGTTTCTAAGTTAACAATCATAAGCAAGTCCAACGTCACTTAGAATAAGTTTCTAAGTTAACGATCACCAATTTCCAACAGGCCGGCTGTGCACGCCCGCGCAGCCCCGGTGCGCGCCCGCGCACGTCGCCGACGCCTCACGTGCCTCACTGCTGGCTTCCATCGTCGGCAACCTGGGTTCCGATGCACATGTACGCCTTCATTGGTGGCTCCGGGAATTGGACCGCGCTCGAGAACAAGGAGTGACTCACAAAGAGGAATGAGTCGCGTTGGAGCTTCTTAGCTCGAGCTCTAGTCATCGGTCCGTCTCCGAGTATGATCGGCGCACCCGGAGGTGTAGATGACGGTGTATAAGATGGTCCAGCATCAACCTCCCCTTCTTGGAAAGGATTCGACCACGAATCCAAGTCCTCGTCCACGGCAAGATATGAGATGAGATCCGCGACGTTGAAAGTAGCACTCACGCCATATGTGCCAGGAAGCTCCAGCTTGCAGGCATTGTCGCCCACCTTCTCCAGAACCTTAAAAGGTCCATCTCCTCGGGGAGCAAGCTTGCTCTTCCGCTCGTTGGGAAACCTCTCCTTCCTCAGATGCACCCACACAAGATCCCCTGGCTGGAATGTCACCAATCTGCGGCCCTTGTTCGCCTTATTGGCGTTATACTCCGCCTTCCGCATAAGCTGTCGACGCGTCCGTCCATGTAGTTCCTTGACGAACTCCACATGCTTTCCTGCGTCAAATGACTCATTCTCTCTCATAGGATATGGAGTAAGATCCAAAGGGGTTAGTGGATTAACACCATACACACATTCAAACGGAGTTAATTTAGTTGAGGAATGCATTGTCCTATTGTAAGCAAACTCCACATGAGGTAAGGCTTCTTCCCAAAGCTTCAAATTTTTCCTTAAAATGGCTCTAAGGATAGTAGTTAAGGTCCTATTGGTCACCTCAGTTTGGCCATCTGTCTGGGGGTGACTAGAGGTAGAGAGTAACAATCTAGTTCCCAATTTATTCCATAAAGTCCGCCAAAAATGACTAAGAAACTTAACATCCCTATCACTCACAATTGTCTTAGGCACTCCATGCAACCTAACTACCTCTCTAAAGAACAAATTCGCAACATTGGTAGCATCATCAGTCTTATGGCATGCTATGAAGTGAGCCATCTTAGAAAATCTATCCACCACAACAAAGATAGAATCCCTCCCCTTCTTAGTTCTAGGCAATCCCACAATAAAGTCCATAGAAATATCTTCCCAAGGGGCTGAGGGTATAGGAAGTGGGGTGTACAATCCATGGGGCATAAGCTTAGACTTGGCCTTCAAACAGTCAATGCATCTCTTAAGGCAATGTTCTACATCCCTAAGCATATGTGGCCAAAAGAAGTGAGACTTGAGTGTGTGGTAAGTCTTATCTCTCCCAAAATGACCCATTAAACCTCCACTATGGGCTTCATTCACCAATAATAATCGAAGAGAACACCTAGGTATACACACTTGGTCTTTCCTAAACAAGAATCCATCAAATATATAAAATGGGTCGGTAGGACCCTTATCTAGGCACTTTCCAAAAACTTCCCCAAAATCAGCATCATTAGCATACAATTCCTTAATGTATACAAAGCTTAAGACTCTAGAATCCAAAGTGGTCAAAAGGACATGTCTCCTAGATAAAGCATCAACAACCACATTGTCTTTCCCTTTCTTATATTTTATAACATAAGGAAATGTCTCAATAAATTCCATCCATCTACCATGCCTCCTATCAAGTTTATCTTGGCTCTTAAAATGTTTTCGAGATTCATGATCAGTCCTAAGTATAAACTCACTAGGCCAAAGGTAATGGGACCATGTCTTAAGGACTCTAAACAATGCATAAAGTTCTTTTTCATACGTAGAGTAATTAAGACATGCACCTTTTAATTTTTCAGAAAAGAAGGCTATAGGCTTACCTTCTTGCATGAGGACTCCTCCAATCTCAACTCCG
The DNA here is from genome assembly GCA_037127255.1 of Persicaria tinctoria. Taxonomy (NCBI): domain Eukaryota; kingdom Viridiplantae; phylum Streptophyta; class Magnoliopsida; order Caryophyllales; family Polygonaceae; genus Persicaria; species Persicaria tinctoria. Next base: position 16,403,141 of record JBANSL010000013.1, read on the forward strand.
CTAGCATCACATTCAACCTCGAAAGGCCGAGTGAAGTCACGCAGAGCCAGCAATGGCGCATGAGTGAGCTTCTCCTTGAGCTTTCAGAACGCCTCCTCCCGAGCTGGACTCCACTTGAACTCACACCGCTTCTTTGTGAGCTCTGTGAGAGGGGCTGCGATGGAGCTGAAGTCACGCACAAATCTCCGATAGAAGCTTGCTAGGCCCTAGAAACTCCTCACATGGCCGATATTGGTAGGTGTCGGCCAGTCCTGGATTGCCTTGATCTTAGCATCGTCAACTCGCAATCCGCTTGAACTCACTACAAAACCCAGAAAAGACACTTGATCATTACAAAGCTCACATTTCTTAAGATTGGCATACAAGTGTTCTAATCTAAGAGTAGAAAGTACTTCCCTCAAATGTGCTTCATGCTCCTCAGGTGATTTACTATAGATAAGAATGTCATCAAAATAAACAACAACAAATTTACCTATGAAATTCCTAAGCACATGATTCATTAGTCTCATGAAAGTACTAGGTGCGTTAGTCAAGCCAAAAGGCATAACCAACCATTCATAGAGTCCAAATTTAGTTTTAAATGCCGTTTTTCATTCATCGCCTTCTTTCATCCTAATCTGATGGTAACCGCTTTTTAAATCAATTTTAGAGAAGATAGAAGAACCATGCAACTCATCTAACATGTCATCTAAGCGGGGTATAGGATGGCGATATTTTACAATAATGTTGTTAATTGCCCTACAATCTACACACATTCGCCATGAACCATCTTTCTTAGGGACTAACAACACAGGCACAACACTAGGACTCAAACTTTCCCTAATGTATCCCTTGTCCAACAGTTCCTGGACTTGGGATTGAACCTCTTGGGTTTCAGTGGGATTCATTCTATAAGCAGGCCCATTAGGCAATTCAGCCCCTGGAATGAGATCGATTTGATGCTCAATTCCTCTGACAGGGGGTAGACCTGCTGGTATGTCCTCGGGGAAAACATCCTTATACTCTTCAAGAAGAGATAGGATGCGAGGAGGGAGGGTAGCTCTAAGCTCCTCACTCAACATATTCAACCCTTTGCATAGAAGCATGAGGGTTGTTTCCCCATCCGCAAACTCGTCCAAAAATGTACTCTTGGAAGCCAAAAATACACCCTTAGGCCGAGTAGGGGTAGACACATGGCTCGACTGAGCCTCCTTATCTAACTCACCTTTACTTACCTTCCGCTTCTCAATCTCATCAGCCCCCTGGGTTGGCGTCATAGGCTTGAGAACAACATTTTTGCCCTGAAAAGTAAAGGAATACCTGTTAGTAAAACCATCATGCAAGACCTTACGATCAAACTGCCAAGGACGACCTAATAAGATATGACAGGCTTGCATAGGTACTATATCACATAACACATCATCTTCTTAATGTCCTAATTTGATATGCACTTTGACTTGCCTATTCACTTTCAAATTACCACAGTCGTTCATCCAATGCAATCTATAAGGCCTAGGATGCTGAATAGTAGGAAGGTGTAATTTATCAATCATCTCTTGACTAGCTAAGTTACAACAACTTCCCCCATCAATGATCACATTAACCACTTTACCCTTAACTAAGCATCTAGTATGAAATAGATTCTCACGTTGATTGTCATCACATGGTGCAGGAACAACACTTAAGACTCTCCTAACAATCAATGATTCTCCATGTTCATAATCAATGCCATCATCATCCTCATCATAGGTAAGCAGATTAAGGGTTTGATCATTATCATTAGCATGCTCTTCATTTTCATCACAAGAATTGTCAAACACATATTCACCCAAGTGATTAATCATGAGAGTTTTCTTATTGGGACAATCCTTCATAGTATGACCTCTACCCTGACATTTAAAGCACACAATGTCCCTAGATCTAGTAGTAGAGGGGTTAGGATTACTCCCTTTGGGACCAGTAGATGTCCCAGACGAATCTCGTCCTGTCCAAGACGCCTTACCCTTGTCAGCAGCTGTTGGGTTGGTTCGGCCATCTTCTCTCCCAGGGGCTTGGTTTGGCCGAGAGGTGTAACCGTCGTCAGACCGCCCTTGGGGCTGTTGTGGCCGGTTTTGGCGCCAAGGTTGGGGCTGTCCGCTCGTCCATCTTCCGCCTTGGTTCCTATATCTAGCTCCACGTTCAACTTTAATAGCCAAATGCAACAATTCAGTAGGAGTAGAGTAAGGAAAGCAATCAATGTCCTGAGCTAAGTCGGGATGCAAAATGCGAAGAAACCTAGCATTTGTATCCTCATGATGTTCAACAACATTTGCTCGTGCCATGGTTTCTTGCATAATATTAAAGCTTTCCTCAACAGATTTATTACGTCGCCAACGCCTCACGTGCCTCACTGCTAGCTTCCGTCGTCGGCAACCTGGGTTCCGATGCACATGTACGCCTTCATTGGTGGCTCCGGGAATTGGACCGCGCTCGAGAACAAGGAGTGACTCATAAAGAGGAATGAGTCGCGTTGGAGCTTCTTAGCTCGAGCTCTAGTCATCGGTCCGTCTCCGAGTATGATCGGCGCATCCGAAGGTGTAGATGACGGTGTAGAAGATGGTCCCGCATCATAAGGTGAGTAGCACTCAACACACAGTCCCCCCAAAACTTAATAGGCAAACCAGCATGCAACCTGATAGCCCTTGCAGTTTCTATCAAGTGTCTATGCTTCCTCTCAACTCTACCATTCTGTTCATGAACACTTGGAGCTGTCTTTTGATGTATAATAGCCCTAGATAAAAGCAAATTCCCACACTCCTTTTGAGTGAATTCTGTACCATTGTCTATTCTAATAGACTTAACTGACACTTGAAACTGAGTTTCCACCATGTTGAAGAAACCAGTTAAAATTCTTACCACCTGCAACTTGTCTTGCATTAGGTATGTCCAAGTAGTCCTTGAATTGTCATCAAGGATTGTGAGAAAATATCTTGCACCACACAAGGAAGGAGTCTTGTATGGACCCCAAACATCAATATGTATCAATTGAAAGGGACTCTCAGCTAAGCTAGAACTTCTTTCAAAAGGTAACCTATGCATTTTGGTCATTGCACAAGTATCACACGAAATAGTCTTTACATCAGACACACCACAGTTTGGTAAGTGTGGAAACTTAGAAGCTGACATATGACCAAGTCTTGCATGCAAAAGATGCAACTTATTACAATTCAAACTGACATTATTCAGTAAAGGGAAATTCTGGATGGGAAATGACTGACAACCATATGCCTTCATCTTGTACAGCCCTCTATCTTCATAACCTCTTGCTATTACAACCTTAGTTGTAGGGTCCTGTAACCAACAATTCATGTCATCAAAACTGAATCTGAGAGTCTGAGCCTGAGTAACTTTTGAAACTGAAAGCAAATTGTGTCTGAATTGAGGAACCAATAGCACATTCCTAAGCATTAAATCCTTGTGCAATCTAATAGTACCTTGTTGCCTAACTGTAATCCAGTTGCCATCAAGTAGACTAAGATTGATCACATAACTTAAGTCAAAGATCTCAGTAAAAACAGATCTATCAAAGGCAATGTGATCAGTTGCTCCAGAATCAATGATCCAAATATCATTCTGAGACTTATCAATACTGATAAGAAATGAAGCACTAAGAGTACCTGCATAATGCACCATAGCCTGACTGACTGAGCTATCAATGCTCTATGCAGGAGCCTTGCCTTTCATAAGCTTCAACACTTCTTGAAACACTGCATTGACAACTGCTTGATTTGACTTGGTTTTAGAAAAATTTCCATCAAATGGACTGTCTTGCTGTCTACTTTCTAACTGAGCAACAAATTTCCCAGGAGGTTTGGACTTGTAATCATCTTTTGGTCCCTTAAACCACTCTGGATAACCAACTAACTTGAAGCAGTAATCTTTGGTGTGACCTCTTTCACCACAATAATCGCACTTTCTCTCAAGGTTAGCCCTTTTAAAAGCTTACTTAGCTTGCTCTAACTGCTTGTACTGATCCCCACTTCTATACTTACTCACAACATTTGCTTCCAAATCAAACTGACCAAATCTAGTAAGAGCTAAAGCAGAAACATCACCCTGTACAACACCAGTAACACCTCTGGACCTCTCAATCTGTGTAGCCATTTGAAAAGCTTTGTTCAGCCCAGGCATGGGATTCACGTGTACAGGATTCATACCCGGATGGTCTGAATTCGATAAGAAATAAGGATTCACGTGTATAGGATTCATACCTTGCCACACATCACCGAATAACCCCTTGAGGTGCGTAATTCCATCCACGACCAGCACCGTTTCTAGCTCCTGGTGCCGCAGGTGTGACAGACACAAATCCTCGTCCTGCACCTCTTCAAGCTCCATGTCCATCTGCTCCAGTGCCAGATCCTTGACCTGGCGACGACATATTTCCTCTCCCAGACATCTCGCTCCACAAACACTAAACAGTTTCAAGCGAAAACTGAGAATTGATTGCGCAGAAGAACCTAGATCTGGAACTGGCGATTTCAGATTAAGCACCACCAGTTTCAGAGCGAGCAAACGAGGTGAAGATCGTCACTGCTCTGATACCATTTGAACAATTGAATCAAAGTAAAGCATGGAAATCTATTGAATTGGATCGAAAATGGATACAAAGGAACCAAACCAAAGCAATCAAGAACTTCTGGGTTTGTTACAAAACTCACAACCAAAACTCCCGCCTAGCACTCACCCCTATTTATAATTCTGTTTCTTGCCTAACCGCCAGAGGTGAAATTACCATGTTGCCCCTGAATCTGTAACCAAGATGTCGAGAGTAATGTATACTCTCATAGGATGGAACCTCGTTCGGGTTTATGTGTTACCCAAGTCTCCCGTAAGCGTGGGTTTTGTCATGCTTCTTACCACTCGTCAGTCGTCTCTAGTTAACTAGTTCCGTTGGCCACATTTTGTATTCATGCATATTTATTAGTATCTAATAGGTTTGTATGCAAGTTGATTATCTCCATATGTATGTTAGATGAGATTTCTTGCTTGATTTGATCTAATTACAGTTTGGTGTTCGATTGGACTTATATCATTTAGTTTAGTTATGTTTACTTCTTTGTGAACACGATACCTCATCAACCATGACCCATCCAATCATCCATTGGGTTGATGGTTAGTCGAGTAACTTTTTTTTTTTTTTTTGTAATGAATCGGTTGAAAAAATGGCTTAACTCATCCATCATTTACCCCATCTACACCCTTACTTTAGAGTCTATGTTGAACCATATCAAGAGTCTATACATTGCTCGACCAACCCGATGAAACCCCTTCAAAATAAATCTGAAGAAATAAAAAAATCATCGATCTCTCGGCAACAAATTGAACAAGCCAACTCCTGAATCTTATTAGCTTCTCCAAGTACAATTTGCACCACAAAATGTAACGAAATAACTTCAACGATTTTAAAATCAAGGCTTCTTAAAGCTTAATTGTTGATGAAACAAAACCGTCGTGTGTTTGTGTGTAGTTGATAACAGGAAATCAAAATAAAACCCGATTTATTTCGTTCCCTGAAAAAACATATCCCTATAAAAATCCCCAATTCCAATTGATCCGATCACCCCCACCGCCTCCCAAAGCTCGATCATCAAATTCGATCACATTCAATGGACTCGAATCGGAGAATCTTTCTCGCAGCAGTCCGCAGCGTCGAGTCTCTGCCGCCCCGCGCCCTGCGCCTCTTCTTAGGCGCGGGCGGGCATTCGCGGGCTTTCGGGATCCTGTGCTCCTCCGACGTTGGCGTCGTGTATCCATCGTCCTCGTCGAGGTCCTCCGTCGCCGGCCGGACGACGCCGGCGCCGAGGGAAGAGATCCAAGGTGGAAACTCCAATCGATCAGCCTTGATTTCTTCCGGAAACCAAGAGAATTCGTTTCCGAGCTGAAAATCCGTCGATCCACGCCCGTCGATCTCTATTCCGACCTGAGAAAACGGAATCAAAAGGGAATTTACTTTCTCTCTCTGTGCGATGCGATCCATCGGCTCGTTGTTTTGACTCTTTCTTGTACAGAAGCTCTTTATATATAACGCCATTTATTTAATTTTTTCTTTTATTTTGATTTATGCTGAAACTATTTGGGCGCCAAATTGGAGGGGCTATATGGTACTACCTCCGTTCCATAATACATGGGCTTTTCCTTTTTGACACGTTTTTTAAGGAGCGAAAAACTCTATGAAATATTATTTTTTTAATCAAATTTTTTATATCATTTGATACTTATTACTAATAAGTATCAAATTATATAAAAAATTTAATTAAAAAAATAATATTTCATATAGTTTTTCGCTCCTTAAAAAACGTGCCGAAAACTAAAAACCCATGTATTTTGGAACGGAGGGAGTAGTATTTTGTAATATGATCATACAAAGAAAGTAATTTGGAGGGAAATGAGATGGCTAATTTTTAAGACTTTAATTTGGTTGTTTATAGTAATAATATAAGCTATTAAATTGGTGATCGTTTGGTTTCTATTAGTTAATGCTAACTATCTAATTTAAGTTGAAATAAGTAATTGTGTAATTACAGAATTTTTTTTTTTATTGGTATATTAATTTGGTCTTGTATAGTAAGATATATCGAGTATATAATATGAATTTTTTTGCTTGATTGTGAAGTCAATAATCATACGCTTTTACCCCAAAAAAAGAGTGAATAATCATACGGTCGAAGGTGTTATAATTTTTAGGGATCAAAGTAGATTAGTGGTTGGATTTCACCATCATACAAGCAAATCTTGTTGTGTACCTAACGTAGCTTAGTATCTTTAATGGTATGATGTAAGTGTTTAAAAATGAAAATTTGAATATATACATCACTTTCACATTCGCAAAATGGAGATAACTCAGTTGGTTTATTTTATTCCTTTTTTTTTGTTGAAGAAAAATACACATTTAACTAATGTATACTTTGGGGAAGGTAATAGCAAATTATCCCGGTCGATTATTTTTCCGATTATAAATCCAGGTAAAAAAGATGACATCTAATTGGTGAAATTAAGATTTTGGTGATTCTTGGATGAGATTGACTTGTTTTTAATGAGAATGGTATCATTTGACCATATGTTATTCTTTTGACCCAATTTATCTATTAATATTACTAATTCTGCTAGCATTTTGCTGACGTGTCACGCCCACAATTAAAGTTGAATTTTTTATTCAAATGAGATTTTCTTATTGGTCAATATTATTATGGAAACTTTAAAATATTTGTTTCATATTTTAAATATGATTTGAATCCATTCCCTTTTTTTTATTTTCGGTTATATTGTCGTAAATATTGAGACATGTTTCCATTTTTTTCCCGATTGCAATCTCTTTTCGGTTATATTGCTGATGTGTCACGCTCACAATTAAACTTGAATTTTTTATTCAAATGGTATTTTCTTATTGGTCAATATTATTGCTGAAATTTTAAAATATCTGTTTCCTATTTTAAACATATTTATTTCCTATTTTTATACTAAAATATTATTTAATTTGATATGTTGTATGTCAATTTGTGATCTATTTTAATCGTCTACGTACATTGAACATTCGTCAATTCTTGGCTGATTTTATTCTTGGATATTGAAATTGTTGATTTATCATTTTTAACCGATTGCAATATTCCCCACAATGTCTACATACAACGAACATGTAATAATCAATTTGTAAATATTCGATTTCAAAAATTAATTATAAAAATCAATTAGAGCCAAATAAGTGTTATTTTATAATTTAATTATTTTAGACATCTTAAATGACTATCGAAAAATAAATAATATTTTAAGACTCACAAGCATTACTAATGCTTATTTTACATCTTGGATGAGGCTTCTTAGATCTTTTTTCTACCTTTAAGGATCTTTTTTTTTTACCATGTTACCTTTATTTTCACTATTAATTTCTCTATCTTTCTAACCATCTTTCTCATGAAAATAATCAATAAGTTATGTACATCTACATATTTAACTTCAAAATTATTCACACAATCATGTGCTTATGATTTTTTAATATTTGTACGGGAGCTTATATTTTACTTTTTTAGATCTATGCTAATGATAATAATTATATATTTATTTCAAATTATATTAGATGGTGTGTTTGAGTATTATTACTACTTTACCTTATTAAATCATTTTCAAAATTTGTATCGTATCTCTTTCCAACTAATTTATAAATTATAAAAAAATATTTTATAGATATTTTTATTGTAAACACGTATATATATATATATATATATATATATATATATATATATATATATATATCAATATAGTATTATATAGATATATAAAATGATGTTCAAATTAAAATAGATCAATCTCCCGTGCCTTCAAGGCACGGGTATTACACTAGTATATGGTCTGAAAAATGAGTCGGAATACTTTATTATAACCTCCCCAAAGGTTGGGTTATTGTTCTTATAGTTGAAAGGTGTTGATATTTTTTTAACATTCCTATTACAAAGGTTGGATTATTTTAAGAGTGAAATGGGTATAGAGACTACTTTCGAAGTATGTTTAAGTAAATAGACCCCATCAATAAAAAATTTTGTTAAATAAACCGTGTAATATTTTAATGGCTAAACTGGCCCTTTATACTAAAAAAAACCTCTAAAAAACCCTAACCGCAAGGCCCACAACCCAAACAACAGATCCAACCTTGCTCCGGCGCCGCCGCTCTCTGTGGGATCTCTTGGGTCCTTCCTTGGGTTCTGGTGGTGTCGGAGTGGTGTCCTCCGTCGATCCCCATGACTTCCGCCTGCCGATGACTCCTCTTCCTCCGTCGATCTCCATGGCCCCCAATCCTTAACAATACCTAGCCAAGAAGCCCCCAGCGCCGCCCTGGCTTCTTCCAATGTCTGCGAAAATCCCCCAAATCATATTCTCCCAAATCAATTTTCATACCCATGTTTGCGAAAATACTCTCCAAAATCTCAGCTTCAATTTCTTTTTGCATGTGGTTTTTTTTCAACTTTATGCAAAATGAGCTTTGAAAGTGGAATTTTTAAATCCTCTCACAAAACTTTACCCTATAACAAAAAATTTCTCACAAAACTATGCTCTATACCCTTGGATCACCCCCTTTGTATATGAAGTTGTTGGCTCTCTCCCTCCTTTCTCCCCAACTTTCAGATCTGATTACCAAACCTACCTATAATCCTCCACAAACCAAAATTAACCGCAACCCTTTAATACAAACCCAAAACTCCACCCCAAATTTCAACGGATCCCACTTGCAACATGATTGATAAGCAAAGTCTTTGCCTTCTCCAACAATTCCATGTCTACTGCGCCCTTGCCTTGCCTGCAAGCTGGCTAAGCCACCAGTTTAGATCTAAAGAACCAGTTGTTTTAATTTTCTAAATTTTTTTATTTTAAATTTCTGTAACTGTAATCTTAGATAATTTTTCTTTTTTGACTGGCGATCCTCTACGTAGGGTCATCAAACCATCTGTTGATGGCTTTAAGACCGCGTTGTCGATCTACTTCTTACCCATTGTAAAAAAAACAATCATTCCATTACAAATACAATGACCATTACAATACGATAATATTAAACATTACAACATGCAAATTTATTTATTACATTAAAGATTATAATATAAAATTTTATTGAGTATAATAATTATCACCACAAGATGACTGTCTTCATGTAATTTATTGTAATAGTTTTTTGGGTGAAAATTTATTGTAATAGTTTCTTGTTAGCGTTTCATCCATTATTGTAATGTATTATCACCAAGATATCACACATATAATTATAATGTATTGTAACAAAGGTATCATAATTTATTGAAATGTATTGTAATCATCTTTATTCTATCAATCGACGTGTAATTTATTGAAAAGGTATCACACATATAATTGATGGATTGTTGATTGTATTTCTAATTAAAATGTCAAAAGCTGGAGCAATGAAATTAGAGGAGAAGAGCGCAGTCAAGAAGATGAAAGCATTGAAATTTGAAATCTACTCGGTATTAATTTACTAATGGACCGTTTTTACTGCAAAATATTTAAATGATAAATTAGTAATAGCATATAGAGAAAGATCTATTTAATTGAAAATTTTATCAAGGGGTGCATCTAATGCTAAAATTATTAAAAAGGGTCTAATTCATCCAATTTTCTCTTATTTTAATTAGTTTCAATTCGTCTAAAAAAACATGTCATTCATTTTAGGCTTTACTTTGCGAAAATGCTCTTTCAATGATTATATGTTTAGTTGTAGATTTTGATAAATTAAAAAAAATAGTATGGGTAATAAATGTGGGTAAATATTAATTACTCCATCCGTTAATTAAAATTTGTTGTTTTAGGAAGTAAATCTTGTTAAAAAAAACTTGTCATTTTAGGCATTTTGTCTTTCATTTTACGAAATTGTTCATGTAATAATTAGATAGTTGTTAGTTGTAGTTTTTGATAAAGTAAATAAATAGAGTAATAATTAGGGGTATAAATGTATTTTTATTTGTTTTCTTAATAAGTGTGTAGATTTCTAAAATGACAAATTTTAATTAACGGAGGAAATACTATTTTTTATTGATTAAAAAAAAATGTGTATAAAGGTAAAATGGCTATATTTTTGGGAACAGAAGCACTAATAAGCTATGACAAATTGCAATTAGCTTAAGGTAGCTCAAATCCTCATGTGTGATTTTGCTTGCTGTTTTGGAATTCGGATCCTCTCCTTATATTAGGAGCCTAATAAGTTCATCTTCACCCTCTAAAAATTTTAATGGTCAAGATTAAATCATCTCTTAATTTTTTTTTTTTTAAAAAACTACCTATATCCCACCATCTTCATCCCCCAATCCTCCATCCGCGGATTCCCAGCCATCCACCATTGCCGCCGCCTTCGCTCCCCGGTCCACCTACTGCACCGCCCGCGCCGCCGGCCCTCGGCACCTCCTTGGTGCACCACCCTCCCCGATCCCCCTCACCACACGAAACCCTAATTTCGTGCTCCGGCGAACCGCCTCCGGCCATGTCGCCGCTCACGCCGCCTGGATTCTCCAGACCGGATTGAACTAGAGAACTTCAAATCCTACAAGGGCCACCAGGTCATCGGACCTTTCTTCAAGTTCACTGCCATCATCGACCCCAACGGATCCGGCAAGCAAACCTCATGGACGCCATCAGCTTCGTCCTCGGCGTCCGCACTGGCCATCTCTGTGGCGCTCAACTCAAGGACCTTATCTACACCTTCGACGAGTGCGAGAAGGAGCTAGCAGAGGGGTCGCCGTGCATATATGTTAAACTCGTCTACTTGCTTGGTAGTGACAACGAAGTCTCCTTCACTCGGACAATTACGAGTAGTGGTGGGAGCGAGTACAGGATCGATAACAGAGTTGTCGATTTGGATTGGGAGAGCGGCGACGTTGGCAATGGTGGTAGTTGTCAATTGGGATCAGGAGAGCGGCGACGTTGTCAATTGGGATCGGGGAGATGAGATGGGATTCCCCTTGAAAAACTTGTTAGAGAAGAAGATGGTGGGCTGATAGATTTTTATTTTTATTTTTTTGTAAATCAGTGAAATTGTTTAATCTTGACCATTAATTATTTGAAGGGTGGAGATTAATTTATTAGGTATCCTAATATGGGGAGAGGATCCGGATTCGCTGTTATGTCACCGTACCATTTAGTTTTTCTTTTTAGCAATTACTCCGTATATTTTTTTACCAATAAAAAAAATTGAAAAGGGATAGTTAGCTAATTATCCCTTAATTATTACTCCATGTTCCAAAATAAAAGTCACTTTTATTTTCGGCACTCGTTTTAAGAAAGTAAAAACTCTATCAAATATTATTTTCTTAATGAATTTGTTTTTATAAGTTCATACTTAAAACTAACAAGTATGAAATTATTTTAAAAAATTGAGTAAAAAAATATATTTTATAGTGTTTTTATCTCATTGAAAAACGTGCACTAAATAACAAAAGAGAGAAGGGAGGAAGTAGGTCATATTGCCATATTGGCACCTGAGATCCACAGAGTTGGAAAGAAAAAAAAAACACCAGAATAAGCCATAAAAGATCAACAATCAAACAATTTTTCTTCTTGTTCGACGAAAAAGAACCAACTAATTCTTGACAATATAAAACCAGCTTTAAATTTAGGTATTCGATTTAATTTGCACCCTAGCTTGTTGCTATATTTGCGAGTGCGCTCATAACGAACACACACGACACAGTGTGATAATGCGAGCTAGTGAGCCTAGCTAACACAATTCTCATATACTGCAGATTGTTTACATCCTCGTCTCATATCAAGTCCTCGCGCATACTCAATTAAACATACATGGATTTGAGCTATCTTTTGTTAAAAATTGACATAGACACAGTTTAGGATTCAAGCAATCCTTGTATCTCAACCGCCTATTAATTGTCAGTTAGTTTTAGGATCAAATTACATCACTCGTCTTATGCTGAGGGGATCCAAGGATAGGCGACATCGGTCGTCGCCTACATCCCAATCTGAAAAAAAATAAGAATATATGTGTTATATAAAAAAAATTAAAAGGTAAAATACAAGTATTTTTAGTGGCTTAGTGATTAAGCCCACTCCAAACTATGGAAGATATACATGGTTGGGTTAGGAGGTGTTAGCCCGGATAGGTCTAGTTAGCAGTTAGAACCATGGTTAGCAGGTTAGGTTAGAAGAAGCATTGTATACATACACTCTGGTCCATCAGTTTGTTACAGATGAATGAAAGAAAATAGAAAACTCCAAATCTCTCTTCTCTCTTGATCTCCATTCTCAATTTCTTCTCGAATCTCAGCTAGATTGCTGAGGTTTATATGGTATCAGAGCAAGATCAACACTAGGATCTTAGAGTGTTGAGGTATTTGCTTCATCAAATTCTCGGCAATGGCAATCTCGAAAACAGAAGGCAATGGCGACAATGGAGGCTCGTCATCAGGTGCTGGAGATCGGAATTTTGGAGAGAACCATGCGGATCCGCTATTCCTCTCGAATTCCGACCATCCAGGTATGGTCCTTGTCTCAGCTCCATTCATCGGCACCAACTTTCACAGTTGGAGCAGATCTGTGCGAATGGCGCTTGGCGCCAAGATGAAACTCGGTTTCATCAACGGAAAAATCGAGCGTCCGTCTGAGAGTGATGAGAACTATGATCGATGGCTTCGGTGTGACTATATGGTGACCAGCTGGATCATTAATTCGATGAAACCTGAATTAGCAGAGAGCTTTGTGTACATGACTTCTGCGAAGAACCTATGGGACGAGATTCAGGAGAGGTTTGCTGAATCAAATGCACCTTTGATCTACAAAATCAAGAGGGAGATATATCAATTTCAGCAAAACAACCTAAGTGTAGGAGATTACTACAACAAACGCAGGAAGACATGGGACGAATTGCAGGAAATAGAGTCGATACCTGTTTGCAAACGTGGAGGACTGAAGAACTGCTCATGTGCAATCCTCAATAAGTTGGTAGATCGTGAAGCAACCACTCGTCGATCTGATGCAATTTCTGATGGGATTGTCCGATTCCTTTGATGGAATACGCAGTCACATCCTCTCTCTGGATCCTCTAGTCTCAGTTAGCCGAGCTTTCCACATGGTGCTTCAAATAGAGAGGCAAAGAGGAATCACTTGAGCTCCATCTCAACATCATGAGGTTCTATCTACTCGAACTTACAATCAGACTGGTAGCTCTTCCAAAGGAAACACTGGATCACAAGCAAACAACTCAGGAACGTCGAGATCTAATGATCAGAGACCTAGGCCATCTAAGGAGGATTTGAAGAAAGCTAAGATGGAATTATTTTGCAATTATTGCAAGGAGCGAGGGCATGTTAAGGATACATGCTTCAAGCTCATCGAATTTCCTGAGTGGTACAATGGGCCTAAACGTCCTCAGAATGATAAATTGGTAGCAAATGTTCACCAAGATGCTATGGAGGTGGAATGCCTGCTTACATGTGAGAATGGATCTTCATCCAGTCTTGGATCGAGCTTCTGCCAGATCTGGTGGTGAATCCGACTTATCTCTGATCAATGTTGTGGTTGCTGAAGTGATACGTGCCATGAAAGGAAAGGCACCAATGGATGCAGGTGATCCGAACACCAGTTCTGTAAACTTTGCAGGTATGGTTTCTCCTTCTTCAATTGATCAAGGAAATTTAAGTCACACCAAGACATGGATCATTGATTCGGGAGCCTCGGATCACATAGTGTGCAGTGATGTCATGTTTAATCACATGAAATTGCTGGATAGATCTATTGTGATTGGGTTTCCGGATGGGATCACTCAGGCAATAAAGTACTCTAGGAGTGTTTGCTTTGATTAGAGTATTCTACTAATAGACACATTCCATTATTTTAAAATTCTTATAATTTATTTGGTATTTTATACTTAAATAATAATATTTTTTATTACAAATTTAAGGCAATCTCTTCATATAATTATTTAAAAAATTATTTCTTATAAAAAATAATATAAAAATTATTCATAAAAAATCGTGTCAACCCCAAAAATTTCTAGATCCACCCTAGTCTTATGTACTAGGCTACTTACACATGCACGCCCATCCACACGACCCCGTTACTCCGTTAGTCCCAACAGGATCATAGATATTATTATGGGCTTCGACCTTAATTATTTTGGATAAAAGCTAGATATACAAAAAAAAAATGATTTTCTAATTTATATGATCTTGATTTGAAAACTATTTCCGAAACAAAAACGAAATAATCCAATAAATAAAATTATATTAAAAAAATTAAAAAACATAGATAAATAATTAAATCTTTTCGAATAGGGTAGCTCATATAAAAGATATGAAGACAAACCTTATCAAAACTTATATGCTTTTCACCTTCAAAAATTATCAATCAATTTTGAAGATTGATTAATGTTTGAATCAAAACTTATATGCTTTTCACCTTCAAAAATTATCAATCAATTTTGAAGATTGATTAATGTTTGAATCCAATTCGAATTCTCTCAATTGATGATAACCCCCTCATCCTATCTATATATAGTATAATAATCCCCAAAAAAACCAATGTTAACTTTAAAATCAACAATGTCTCGGTTGAATCAAACCCTAACCCTAATCACTCTCCTCCTCTTGACGCTTGCAATTGCTTGCACATCGATTCGATCGCTAGAAACCCTAAACCCTCCGACTCCGACAAACTCAAGCTCGAACTCGAGCTCCTCGGAGGGCGTACCCGAGTGGTTTGAGAACTGCGTCCTTCACTGGATCTTCCGCGTCAACTACGCAGATACCCTCGTAGACACCCAACCATTCACGACGTTTTGTGGCAGCTACAACCCCGACGAGCGAGTCGCAAGGTGCTGGCACAACGAGACGCTGGCTGCGGCCGAACCGCGGGAGCGCGGCTACGGTGTCTCGCCCAACGACGCCTCCCCTTGGGTGCTGGAGGCACTACAGAAGCTCGTCGCCAAGGGGCTCGTCAAGCCGTTCTCGCTCTTCGAAGAGCGGTCCCGCATTTACGGCGTCAGGTGGGCGATGGACCCCCCGCTGGATCGCTACGCGCCCTCCACCCGACAAGTGTTTGTGGATTATGTGTCGTTTCAAAGAAGCATGGAACAAGGTTGCACTGATGCGATACGGGATTGCGATGATGATAGCTACCGGAGCTGTGACCCGCACTCGTTGGAGTACTGGTGCCACTTCTTTCGTGTCAATCATCTTGTTGGTTACGAAGGACCATCCACCAAATACTATAGTAGATCCAAATATTATAGTAGTAGATTTGTGTGATCGGTCGATACAGTGGGTGCGTGTGGTTTTGATCAATATATACTTCAATGTTTTGTTCTTCAATTCATCCGGTAGCTATGCAGTCGATGACCAAACTTAACACTTGAATTCGGTCAATTTTATTTATATTACTAGCGTTCAGTAGTGTTCTAAACTCCTAATGTTTTCGTCTTTTCGACATGTTTGTTGTAAATCTACTTGCATTGTGTTGAGATATTTGAAAAACCAAAGAGAGTCTCACATTGTGTTGTCAATTGGTTTTAGAATGGAACCCAGTATAAGATGCTCGTGCACATGACCCCTGATCAGAGTCCACTTTAAGCTACTAGCATACAAGCCCTCGTACAGACGACCCCCGATCATAAGATGCTCCTCCTATTCGAGTCCCAACGGATTTAAGTACATTGCACATGTGAATTGAGTGATTCAAACTTGCAATTCCAATTTGATAAGGAAGATACATCATGTAACAAAAGAGGGCTTTGTTAAGGGTTAGGTAGATCATGCTATGTACTTAACCTTACCGGTACTTGTTTTTGGTTTATATATGCACGAACACGATTCACGTCTCACTCCATACCATATTCACAAGAGCTTGTGCTTCTCCTTTGTTAGTTCCATCCAAACACACAATGGCAACTCTTCGTTTCGCCATCGAGTGTCTCTTTACCTTTTCAGTCCTCCTAATCTCTACTACGATGGTATCCGCGGGGCTAACCCTTCCGCTCTACCATAAGCTGCATCCGAACCTTTCTCACCATTGGGTAGCAATCGCCGATGAGTATCTTAAGCAAGCTCCCTACAAAGGGGAGATCACCAACTTTCGAGGGGAATACATCGTCCACTTCTGGTGGGAACGCCCCCGTTTAAGACCTTTGCAGTACGTGTTCGACACCGGGAGCAAAATCACCTGGCTGCAATCCTCCTGCGAGCGGTGCTTCCCCCAGCCCCGTGACACCCTCTACGACCCTACTCAGTCGTCAACCTTCAACCTCGTCGCCTGCACTGACCCGGATTGTGCCGCTTGGAGTGATTCGGGGGCACATTGTGATCCTCGTCTAGTCGCGGACCCAAAGTGTTTGTACAAATATCGGTACTGTTTTCATCGATCCCACACTATAGTTTGAGTGTTTATAAATCTTTAGTAACACTAACACACCTTTGAGGCGATCCAACAGGTACATGGATGGAGTAAACACGAGTGGATACCTCGCTACCGATGTGTTCACATTCATGGATGCCGGGGCTCCCGACAAAAGCCTGGAAGTTAGCCTGCTCTTTGGAGTAGGAACCCGTAACTTCGGCATGTTTAGAAATGAGCGGGAGGAAATGGGGCCACCGGTATACTCGGTATGTCTGCCGGAGCAAACCCGTATCAATTGGAACTTAAGTTCGAGACAACAGGGCCGGGTATGTCAAATTCGGGACAGCTGCGGAGTTTTCGGGGCCCTCGGTGAAGCTGGATTTACATGAATTGTACTATGTATTGAGTCTAACTGGCCTATCGTTCAACGGTCGGCAGTTGGAGAACCCTAAAAGGTCCAGCTGGGAGGGCTACAAGATGATTATCGATACTGGAGCTCCAGTTTCGAGGCTTGATAGGGACATACTCGGGGCCCTCATACCGGAACTGGAGGAGGCGTTCGATGATTCGGAGTACTTCAGCCATGAAGGCTATAAGATGTGTTGGGATGATCTGTCGCCGGAAGATGTCAAGAGCTTGACGATATCATTCCATTTTGGGGATATTGAGTTTAAGCTTTCCCAGCCACAGATTTGGATCCGGGGGACGGTGAACAATGCATTGGACATCTACTGCTTCAACATGGTTGAAGACGACTCCGGTTTTCTCAAGGATTCGATACTCGGAACGATGCAATCAACCAACAAGAACTTTGGCTTTAGCTATCTCACTCGAGAGTTGGCTATTGAAGATCGAATGTGTTGATTGTTTTACACTTTTTTTTAGAATGATAAAAACTATATAAAATACCAATTTTTTTAGAAACTTTTTTAGTAATCATTACTAAGCGCGGGATTGAAATCTATACCAAACTTGATAATGTAAATCAAGAACATAAATACAATAAAATCAAAAACTCCAAGGCAAAGTGGGCAAGTATAAGCATTTTGAAAAAAAAAACTCCATTATTACAAAGAGCTCGTATGTACAAAGCTAAGCCAGTGTTATTAGGCCAGCACTTTTGGCACCGAAATACCCAAGAGCAGCCGCGAGCAGATCGTTTGCATCCCCATCTGATATATAGTCCTTGCGCCAGCCTTTCCGAGTATCAACTCTCTGTTCCAAGAGCAATTGAACTAAACGGTGAAGATGACATCCACACTTTCGAATTCGGCATCTTCACCTCTGACTTGGTTTTGGTGAGGTCTCTTGGTGCTTCTTTGTGCTTGCTTTCTGTCAGGCTCAGCAGGAAGTCTGTGAATATATGCTCATAGCCTGGCATTTTCCCAAAACCTGTCAAGAAGAATTTGTCATCTAAAATTACTTTATTCCACTCAGAAATGCAAGGCATATAAGTAACCACCACAAAAGATTCAGATTCACTTTTTTTTTAAATTTAGATAAAGGGTTTGTTTAGCAAGGCTTTTCTACCACCATATCAGCATGTTGTTAACGTTTTGAGCACGCAAGATTCACTGACCGGGGAAGTAATTGATGTCAATCACATAAAACTTGTTCTGGCTCCTGTGTTCTCTGATGATATCCAGATTGAACATGCGGAGACCCTACAACAGCCCATAAATTTTTTTTAAAAAAAACAGCAATTTTTCCATCAAAAGACCCGAGAAAAATGTAAGGAATGAAGTAGATTGCAATGCTGGACAAACTATAAATTAGAGAAAGCCTACCCGTCGGCAACGAAGTTCTCTTGCAAGTTTCTCCAATAGAGCTCGAGGTGGGTGCTCTGCAATATAGGGATAATTGGAGGATTTAGTGACACATCTGTAGCATGTAAGTGGAATGCTTCACCCTAGATATAAGCTAACGGGATTTCCACATAACACGAGAACAGGACGTGTTACTATTTTGTAAGACTATAACATACGAACTGTGTTTATATTATGCCATACAATCTTCATATTATTGAGATAGCAAGAGAATCATCCCACGGAAGTGAAGGCTTTCTGCTAACTTACCTCCTATGCTTGGATCTAGGTCAGCATCATCAGCTGAAGCTGCTGCACAAGATACCCTTGGAAAACGAAAGACACCGGCATTTTCTGAGAGCTCATGTGTAGAAACATTTGGTAATGAGAATCGTCTCACAACCTTTATAGCATCTCCGATAACGTAGACTTTGAAAAGCACGCCTCCTAGCATTAGCAACATATAAGGAAGAGAAAATAAGAGATCACATAGACAAATTTTGCATATGCCCCAGATGCAAATTTGCAAGATAGCAAAAAAGAGAGAAAAAAAAATCACCATGGTTGACAAACTCCTGTAAAATAAGAGGTGGTTCGAGTCTTTGAAGGGAATATTGATCGTAAGCAAGGGAATGTTCATGCGACTTTGCACTTCCATCAGCAAACAGTGGCTTTGCAACTGCACAAATACATATAGATATAAGAATAATTCCCCATAAAGAAAGAACCTTGCAGGTGGAATTTCATGACTATTCGAAGATCTAATTGTACCAGCATTTATCATTCAGTAAGAGGATTTCTATACATATAAGGTTTTAGTGAGTATTAAAAGAACTGGAAAAATAAGGGAAAGGCAAGACAGGTTACATCAGCATACCAATAGGAAGTGATAGTCCAGCTTTAGCAACTGCGCTAGGGATTGATGATGCATCCTCTTTTATTACCAATTGTCTTGGAACTCCAATTGTACCTGAACTTAATCACCCTTGTCATGATGCAGGAAAAATAAACCAAATACGCCATTTGGTCCTTTGGAAGCCAAGATCAGGCCTCTTTTTTTGTGTACAGAAGTTCTCAAATATTACCCATAAAGAAGACTAATCAGATAGCTGTAAGCTTACCATGTGAGTTTGTCAAGTTCAAGTCAGCAACATCTTGCAGCATTGACTGCCTATTGCGAAGGTGTTGAATTGCATTTGGCGGATCAAGAATGGTGACTTCAGGATGTGCAAGTCTGTAGTCCTGCAAAAATATCATCCAGAGGTAAGAAGCAAGGATATAAATTACAAGCAATACATTCCTCGGTCTATACAATTCCTAAAATCTGGCTATGTTCCACTATGACTAAGAGACGAATGCGAAATTCTTGGGGCCAAGAAAATAAATAAATGTACAAATAATGCATGAAGAATGGTATCAAGTAGCTTTTAGACTAGTCATTATTCAATTCTGTTTCCCTTAAGAAGCTAAACACTGTTGGAAGATACTTTAAAAAAAAGGAATAAAAAGGCAAAAGAAAGGCAAACGAGATTTGCCTTCTTCCACAGCTCTGCAGTGGAATTCCAAAGACAAGCTAACTACACCACACAGCAACAGCTGAGAAATACATGAACCTGTGCAAGGAAAAGATAACCTTTCACAAACGTACAGAAGAAAAAATAAAAAGGATATTCCTAGAAAATGGGGTTTACAATTGCATGAACCTGAACAAACAACTACATTGGTTAAAGAAGACACATACTCACTGACTTGTACCTTGAGGCTTCTAGCTCAAAATTAGGTCATGACTCATGAGCATGATGATAGAAAAAGCATTCACTCTGCAAATTATGCTGAAGAGATAAATTTCAAGAATCAACTGATGCAGTCAAATGCCAACAATTTTCATTATATGTTGCTTTGTCCCCATCAATCAATTGTATTGTAACATAAAGCAGTCTTTGGTTCAAAGTTAGCAATCAATTCTGAACCCATACTCTCGACCAAAAGAAATTCAGACTTAAGAAGTAGCTGGGAGTTTATATAACCCACCTCAAGACTCTGGCACCATTCTTTTCCAGATAACTGCAAAAAAGGACGAAGACAAACTCATCAAATAAGAGTGAAATTTTTTGGCTAATCTCACAAAGATGTAGGACACTTGTCATTATTTCTAACTTTGAATACAGAGAAAGGTTGGAGCTGAAGAATAAACTATTACCTTTTGCAACAAGATGTCAAATGGACCTTGTTCTGAAAGAGGCTTGTTTAGATCAATAGCAACAAAAGTTATACCCTTGCTTCTGCAAAAGAAAAAAAAATAACACAATAAGCAACTGCTAAAGATTGGTCACCACGCAGACACGGCATTGTTATTCTTCAAATGCTCTCAGAAAATATTGATGACAAAAGACATTCAACATAATTTAGAAAGCAACAACCAGGGAATAAATATTGCTCAAGAAATGCCACTTACAATGTACCCTGCAACTGGGCATCTCCATGGTAACTATGAAGTAGTACAATAGAACCAATCTGCTAAATGATAAAAATCCAGGGAAGGTATTCCTAGATTAAGATCACTTACACTTAAAAAAGCCACTTCAAAGTCCAAAGTCCAAACAGGGACTAACCCAGGCTAATCCAAAAGCTAATGAGATTAGAGATTCTAATAAAGAAGCAGTCTTGGGCATAAAACCAAAAAACGGAGAAATTTCCTGAGTATGTAGCCAAAGCTGTCAGCCTGTTCTAAACTACTGGCCAGTTCATCTATAGGATTAGTAAGAGGGGAAAAAATCAAGGAAACAATCTAAACAAAATTGTACAGTTCCCAAACAACAAGCTCTAACAAACTAAAGGACAATAAATATTCCTTCCCCAAAAAAGATGGAAGAAAAAGGCGACAAATTTCCTACATTTGTAAGGGTAAAGGAGATTTAAAAAAAATCCAATTAAAGTCTAAAAATCGTCTCCTCTAAGATCTTATGGCCACAATAGCTGTACAAGATTTCCAAAATGCCTCCCACTTGCTTACAAAAAGCCAATGAGAAGCAACAGAATATAGGCAGAACATTCAACTGTTGCAAGTGGAAATAGGAAACCAGATTCTAAAATTTCCCCATACAAATGGAACTCTAGCTTCTGGAAACCGAACCAGTGCATTCCACAAACGTACGGATCGCATTAATCTATTAGCACAGTGAATGATGTCAGACAACTTTGCAGCATATTCGGATCGAATAAGCTGAATAATCAACGAATAGAAAAAGAAAAAATCATCAACAAAACAATCAATATCTTTTTAGCATTTATTTGAACGAGTAAACCGAAATTTTCAAAGTCAGAACTCAGAACACACACCTGGCAACGCCTTCGAGCGTAGGCTGCAAAAAGCTCTTCGTCTTCTTCGACGTGAGAGCGTATCCAACCACAAGTTTCAATGGCCGCGGAATGTCCCTGGAAATCGCGAAAGATTGCGAAGAACTCTCTTTCTCCATAATCTCGCCGTCCTCTCCGTTCACAATCGTTCTTTCTCCCTCATCTTGCAACAGCCTCATTACTCTCCTACCTTCGACCACCATAACCCTAATTTCCCACTGGAAACCAAAATCTCGGCTCCGATAACAAACTTCCCGGCACCGGATTCCAAAATTTATCAGCAAAAAAAAAGAATCGATCGATTACAATGCCAATTTCAAAGGAAAAAAGAGCAGATCAGGAGAGCTCAAAATCGAAGGGAGAAATCGAAAACGAAATGCGATATAGAGTGGAAGATAACGGAGATGAGAAATGGGAGGTCTCCGAAACAAAGAGAGGGAGGGGGGAGGGAAGGAAGGAGAACGGAGGAAATGGCGTAGGGTCCGTATATATAAAGAGTCACGAGCGTAGTGCGGCCTAAACTAAAGCTTTACACATGTGGTTGGAGTTTGACACGCGCCTTATCAGCGCGTTACTTTTACTCGCTTTGAAATATTCCCACGAAGATTACTTTACCGTAATTAAACTACAAGACAAGCTAATTAACTTCACTTTCCAGTTAATCACTTTCTACGCTACTCTCATGGGTCATGACTAATGTTTAAATGCTTTTCAAACCAGCTTGTACAGAAATATCGTAAATTATGAAATGTTAAAAGGGATTTTCGTTCACCTAATCCGATATTATATATATGAATTAATGGATAAAGACGTCTATAATTGATCCTTTCTAATGAGGGGTAATTTGATATTTTTCATTATATGTAAGTGTAACATATTGCAACAAGAGGTCACAAACTTTACAATCTGTTTTAGTGACATGCAATTTCAATTTTTATGATTGTAAACTAATTAATCACCAATTTGAAGATCAAATTCTGACTAAATGTTTAAGGTAAATTATAAAAATGACACCCTTATTTGTACAAAAAAAAAAAATTAAGTCATTTCCCTTATTTCACACTAAACAAACAATATTTTACAAATTTGTGCTATTTAAAGCAATTTTCATTTTAGCTATCTTTAAACATTATGCAAATTGTAAAATAATTTCATACAACTAGATGAACATGAATTTTAAGTTCAAATTTTTAAAAAACGAAAACAAGTTAATTGAAATATGAACTTTTACATTTAAGCTTAACATAACTTAAAATGTAAACTAGTGCTAGCTTGACATTTATGTATAACACGAGTTTTAACACAACTTAAAACTAACATATTTAAATTAAACTTCGAGTTAATTCTTGCAAAACATCCAGTTTAATTTAATTATAATAAAAACTTATAACTTAATTTTTGTATAAATATAACCTACTTGTCAAATTGTTGACGAATTCCAAATGAATTGGCATTGGTATTAGAAAAATAAAATTATAGAGTTTTTGTCATTTTTCTCAAAATTTAGAGAAATTTTTTATCTCTTCTAAGTTTTTTCTCTTACTAAGAGCTTGTTTGACACAAGTTTTTTTTAAAGCGGTTTACAAATATTAAAGAAACGATTTTTCTATCATATGTCACAGGGCATAGGATAAGAAATCCAATTGAGAAATATTTCTCTTAGATACACCCGATTTAGAGATTTTTAAATTATATTATGGGTTCACTCATTTCCCTTTGGGTTTTTTTCTCCAATGAACTATCCTTATATTATGCCCTTAGAACACATAATAGACAAACCGTCAAAGAAAATGCTCCCCATTATATATGTAAATAGTCCATAGCATTTAATATAACACTTAATGTTTCATATAACTCTAATATCTTTTAAATTTTCATTAAAAAAATCAATGATAACTTGTTCATCGCGATCGTCAGGGACTGCGGCGGTGTGACTAATCCATCAGATTGATGACCAAGAAAAAGTTGAAAACTATATCTTGCCGAATAAGACACGGAATATTGAAGAAAATATGCGGGAAATCCTGCCTACAAACATTGTTGAGATAATTACAAGTATCCCGACCCCTTCATTCGCACGAGATTGACGATAAACTATATTGGAAACCTAGCCTCGATGGCTGGTTTTCAACTTATATCTAGCGCTTTAAAACTAATCATGAAATCCGATGACAACGAAATAGAGTTATTTTCGAGAACATGGAAAATTGACTGCCCACCAAATGTGAAAAATTTCTTATGAAAAATGGGATTTGATGGTTTACCTACTAAAAATAGACTACAAAATAAATGAATACATACACCTATGGATTGCATCTTTTGTAACACTAGGGAAGAAGACGTTATCCATCTGCTTATGGAGTGCCCGAAAACATTAAGAACCATTGGATCTCTAGATAGAGATATTGAACGACAAATAACAAATGCCGACAAAAGTAATCAAAGTATAAAGATCGACCATTACCAACGAGATATTTCAACATCTAAACCCTGAACAAAAAGCTACTTTGGTTTTTTCCTAGTGGTGCATTTGCACTAAAAGAAACAAGATTATATTCGAAAACTAGAATCTACGAACAATAGATGAGCTAGTAGCCATAATAAAAAAAACCACATGAAAACTGGAAAACAACTAAACAAGACGACTCAGTCAAAGATGAGGGAAAATAATGAGAATCAAACCAAGAAAAAACCCTCGCAAAAGGGATATCATAACATGGTGGTCTTTAAACTAAATTTTGATGGCGCTAAATCTCTGTTTGGGTTTGTTTCTGCAGGGTTTGTAATTAGAGACGACGACGGTGGGGTGATTGCTTGCGATGTCAGTACGTAGGTGTGTGGGAGGATGTCAGTGGTCTAGGGCGGAGCAGTTGGTTTGCAGCTCAGGCTGCTGGAAGCTCGGAGGCTGGGGATCCGAGGAGTTGCTATGGAAGGAGATTGTCTCACGATCGTGAATGCGATTAATGCTGTTTGGCCAACTCCCTAGGAGATCGAGATTCTCATTTCGATTGCTCTTTGTTTGCTTCACTTTTTCGAGACGGCCTCCGTGTCCCATATTTTCAAGGAGGCGAACAGAGCGGTTGGTCGATTCACTCATATAGCCTTGGAGTCTGATTCATCATCTTAGAGTTATGATTTACAGTTTCAAACTCCCATCTGTAGGGACGCTATTTGGTTGTGGTATAACCGTGGTTGACACCCCTAAATAAATAAACAGAAGGGACTACACGACGGTGTAATATATTAGATATACGTACACGGTTGTACCACAACCAAATAGCGTATGTAATACGTAAAAAAAAAAATGGATATACGTACGTAATACGTATGTAATATATTGATATACGGTATTATATAATTATATAGCAGATAAATGGTCGAATTAAAACATATATTGATGGGTGATTTAAGTAAAAATAGAAGGGAAAACTAATTAAAATACCCCCACATTTGGGGGTGTGGTAAAAATATATCCTCAACTTTCAAATATAATAAAAATATCTCAACCTTTGAGGGTAGTAGTAATATATTACCACAAGTTTTTTCACGAGTAAAAAATGTTGACAAGGCATTCTACATGGATTTTTTTACAAGGGTTTTCTTAAACAACGTTATACTGTCCTTAAGAAAAAAATAAAGAGTTTGACTGAGTTCATACCCAACACATTTTCCTCCCTTATATCTTCTTTTGTGGTCGCCTCTTGAATTGGCTTCTAGATCTTCGAGGTAGCTCATGGTTCCTCTTCAATGTCAGTCTTTCTCCCTCGTGGTTGACTATCTTGAGATGTCTCTCCCACATCTTCTTCACTTCTAATTCGTTCACGGACTTGGTTGGGTAAGTTTTATTTTTTCACCTCTTCGTTGTTGTGGTCGGTTTAGTTTTGTTGTCGGTTTGGTGTTAGGAATAGCCGTGTTGTGTTAATTTGAGACAATTTTAATTGGATTAGTTGCTTGGTTGAATCAATTTTGTTTTTCATGTTTAATTTGTTATCGTTTTATTTATTTTTTCCCTAAGGAAACCGTTCAAGAAAACCCAAATTTTGTTCTAATTTGTAAAAAAGGCTTCCACGTATGTTGTCTTGTAAAAAAAATCCACGTAGGCTATATTGTCAATATTTTTAACCCGTGAGAAAACACATGGTAATATATTACCACCAACCTCAAATGTCGGGATATTTTTATTACATTTGAAAGTTGATGATATATTTTTACTATACCCCAAAGGTGGAGGTATTTTAATTAGTTTTTCCAAAATAGAATGTATCCGAAATTACAAATTAATCAATCGTTGATTTGGTTTTAGTACCATATATACTAATTAAATGCTTATTACTATTATAAGTACTATACAACGTTGTCTATAACATGAGGAGATGTACGAATAGAAAGTGATGAACGGGCTATTTGCTTTTTTAATGAGATTAACTTAGAATTGAACTATTAAATGTTTAAAAAAGGAGTAATTAGTTTGGTTCTCTAAAACTTGTTTGAGCGGAAGGAAACAATTATATACTGAATAGATGGGTCAAATTCTAATAAAAACGGATAATACAATACCAGTATAACGGAAAAATGAATAAATATTGTGTGATATTCATATACATGTGTGTTATATGAATATGAAAAATATAAATATTAAGTTGTGTGAATAAGAATAGTGTAAATATGGGTATGTATATTTTTTTTTGAAAAGCAAATAATTCGAAATCCCAAACAACAGAAATCTGGGAAAACGAGATCGAAAGAAATCAACAGACGGGCTAACCGTCATGAAACAACCAGAAATAAGCAAAATACAAAAAGAAAACCTGAATACAAAAGATCTCAGCTAAGAAGACCAGTAGAGAGACGGTCGAAGGACACCCAGTAAAAGCTGCGAATGCTGAGAACATATGGGAAAGTCGATGGACTGACAGGATGTTTCGACACCGAGGAAACTGAGGCAGAAACTCATAAGCAGAAAAGACGTCTCTTGAAAAAGCGTGGATCAACGACCAATGGCCCAATGGGTATGTATATGAATATGACATTATTTGTATTGACCTAATATAAAATGAATAGCATCATATTCACATTCATACAGCATACTCCGTAGTAGATTCATATATATTCATATCATATAATGTCATATACTAATATTCATATTAATATAACGCAATATTCATTTGTTTGACCGGATTTTTTTTACTACCATTCTTGTATTGAATGGATAACATGTAGAACTTTGAAAATGAAAATTGTTGGTAGCATATTCTATATTCTATGAGGTTAATTATTAAATATATTATTGAGTTGTATTGGCTCAGTTGGAGAAAATAATTAATATGCATATATAATAATCTATTATGACATTTTCTTTACGTACGAATGAAAAAATATATACAATGAATAACAAGTCTAAATTTGCAAACTCTTACAAAAGTGTATATATATATATATATATATATATATATATATATATATATATATATATATATATATATATAGGCAAGACTTATAAACGGAAAATACGGTGTAACAAATGAATATTGTGTAATATTAGTATGAATATTGAGTTATGTGGATATGCAATATTCATTATGGTGTATCAATATGAATATAATATTATTCATTTTATATTATGTGAATATAAATAATATCATATTTATATACCCATATTTACATCATATTCATATTCACACAACATAATATTCGATCATATATATGCTCATATTCATATAATATAATCGAAAATAGTGGTTAATCCGGAAGCTATTCATATAATATAATATTCATATGAATATGACACAATATTCATTTGTTTCACCCCACCGGAACGTACCTTACCTATATATATATATATATATATATATATATATATATATATATATATATATATATCGAAAGGGTTTGAAAAAAATCTGATAGGGTAGAAACTAAATCCCAAAAGGGTTTAATTAAAATTCCGAAAAGGCCTCAATAAAATCCCGAAAAAGCTTCTTGGTGCCTCTTACTAGGGTGGTTCTCGATCGATTATGAATCAATCTGGTTGTTCTTGAAGGTCTTTTTCCGAGTTGGGACTATGACGTCCGGTGTCGGGTCTGGCTAGAGTTGATTGATGTTAGGAGGAAATCGAGACTTGCAATAATAAAATAAAATTAAATCACAGCAAACCAGATTCCGTCCCTTGCAAATAATTACAAGACCTCCTCCTGATGTAGCAGCGGGAAGTCAGGATCGATCCACGAGGAAGCGTGTCAGCGGATCCTAGGTAGCGGAGAAATCTCACGATCAGAAGTCGACAACACGGTCCTCGATCTCGACTAGGGTAGTCGACAGAAGATCAGAAAGTCGAACACAGCGTAGCAGCAAGCACCGGGTGTAGTCGATATCGACTAGAGGCTACTCGATATCGAGTAGAGTCCTCGTTGACTTCGGCTTGTCTTGTTGAGTACCTGCACAAGTAAGCTACAGCGATGCTAGATCGAGAATCAGTACTCGGTATCGACGAGTGCTATTCGATATCGAGGAGGCAGAGAATAAAACGAAAGTAAAAGAAAGTAAAAACAATTGCTTTGGGAATTCGAACTAAACTTAATGTAAAAAGGACTTCCAAGATTGGGGTTTGCAACAACGATAACCAAGCATGCATAAGGCAGAGATAAAACAGATAATCATGTGAATCGCATCAAGGACAAGCTTTTGCCTTTTCCAACAATTAGACAACTCTTTCAAGAAACCCTAATTGTCTCTACCGATTTTATGTTTATAATCCAAGTTGTTAACATGGATCTCCATTAGACGGGTAATAAACACATAAACAAGTAGGAAAATGCTCAAAACATGATAAAGGTCGGATCTTTACCTCAAACACGCATGACTATCGTTGGGCTCGCCCCAACCCTAGAAGTGGGTGGACTACTCGCGCCTCATCGCAAACTCAGACATTGATTGATGAAAAGAAACTTGTATTAAACTAAATTCAAAGACTTTACAATCCCGGCGATCCAACTCTCGTTGAACGCCAAAACCCTAAAACCTTCGAACTCTCTAAACCGTCTCTGTGGAACTACTTCTCTAACTGAAATTCAATTTCATAAAACTGAGCCCCATGGGCTTTATTTATAGCCTTATATTCCTTGCTACTTAAGGATAGAATATCTATATCTATATCTAAAATGCTTAAGGATAAATAAAAGCAATAAGGAAATTAAATCTAAATATATCTAAATGTCTTAAGTGGATAAAACTCTCTTCTTCATGATAGATGTAGAAAATTCAGATAGACTAGGCTATCCTCGGCTCCAAGGACTCCAACTCCGAGTAGGATTGCATCAATGCGTCACGCGGCTTCGGAAATCTTCGTCGATCTCGAGTACGACGTACTCGATGTCGAGTAGGAAAGTCGTCGACTGGGCTGGCTTGTCGTCTCGGCTAGCAGGTCCTCGACGTGGCTTCTTCCGCTGCAGCGAGCCGCTTCTTCCGCTGCAGCGAGTTCGTCGATCCGCAGGTGCGAGAGCTCCCTTCCGCTGGAGCGAGTTGGCGAGCTTCGTCGTCTTGGTGCATCCCGCTGGCAGCGAGGATTTCCGCGGCAGCGAGAGGCTCGCTGCAGCGAGTCTAGTCGCTAGTAGCGAGTGCTGCCTGGTCGTCTCCGTCCTCGGCTTGCCTCCTCTTCTCGTCGACTCCGGGTGTGGCTCTGAGGCGTCGTCGATCTCGACTAGTGGTCCTCGAGATCGAGTAGGGCTCCGGAGCTGGGTTGGTCTGGCTCTCGACATTGCTCCTAGTCGACAAGGCCTGTGCTCGGACATGCTCGTCTAGATCGAGTAAGGTCTACTCGAGATCGAGTAGCCTGGGCTCTCGTCTTGATTCGACTGGTTCCGCTGCTTCTTTGACCTTGGACTTCTGTAGTGGTTTTCCGAGCTTTTCTGACCTTCCTTAGAGTTGCCGTAAAATGTCTCGAATTCTGCGAATTTAAACAGAAACTGGTGTAGATTCCATAATTTGGCAAATAAACATAAACTACATAGATTCTGTACTAGCTAACCCAAATGTATGCAAAGTATGCAGAAAACGATATTAAAGTTACTGTAAAATATGGCAGAATTAGCTCACAACAAACACCCCATACTTAAGCTTGCTTGTCCTCAAGCAATACTTTTATTTGTCATTCAGGGGAAGAAATCAAAACTC
Source organism: Persicaria tinctoria (assembly GCA_037127255.1). NCBI lineage: Eukaryota > Viridiplantae > Streptophyta > Magnoliopsida > Caryophyllales > Polygonaceae > Persicaria > Persicaria tinctoria. Next base: position 16,433,317 of record JBANSL010000013.1, read on the forward strand.
TCAACATATCAGATTCATTCTTCTATAACCCAGCAGTCAATTACCATCCTTGAAAAGGTACTAGTGTCACAAATCCATGCATGTGCAATTTAAAGAGCAACATCTACTCACAAAAGGAGGGTTATGCAAAAACATTCATAAGTGACAAAGCATTAATAATCAAGAGGACTTCAATTTAAGCTCAAATAAGGAGTAGATTTGGTAAAAGGCTAAAAGGTGGGGAGTTTCTGGCAATGTGGTGCTAATGATCCGGGGAAATGGAGTATTTCCAAACTTGAATTTCCACATTCCTTTTCATAAGTTTTATCACCTTTCATAATGCTTTTATCAACAATAATGCTTTTACCTCTCTGACCTCAGCACTGCCTTCTCGCGAGTCGCAAACATGGGTGTCATGAATGGCCCCGGATACTTAGTTCTTTGGACTCCTCACACTGTGTCCCATCTCTCCAAACTATTATCTCAAAAAGTAGGGTCAATCTACCTTTATCTCCCGAGGTGATTGGATTTTCTTTCACTCATTAAATTTTCCATATATTTCAAACAATTTCCTTCCAAACTCCAATAATGATAATAATCACAACACAAACACCATATGATATCTCCATAATGTAACATCATTCTCAACATAATCCCCGGATAAGGTAAAGAATGGGCAAATATTTAGATCATGTGGAGCAACAATTGAAATAAGACATATTATGGTTTTGTGTAATGCATAAGCATAGGTAAGGCTAGGAATTGAAACAATGAGCATTGTATGGAAATATAAAGTCCTCCATCATCTTATTTTGCATTATGTCAAAAGCAACTTCAAATTTTACCTCCTTTCATGGTTTTCATAAAAATATGCACTTCATTATGACTTCCCTTTACTAGGCAATTTAATGCTATATCTCTAATGAATCCAATTTTGCATCGTCGAATTCAATTAAAGCTTCCATGACATTAACCAAAATTTTAAATTGGGGTCATTTTTCTCAAATTTTGGAAAACATGCATATATAAGCACATAAATCAATAATGCATTCCAAAAATAGCCATGTAGCAATCCAAAGAACTAAACTTTAAACATGCGCACATAATGTCAAATAAAGTAAATATGCATAAAGTAAGCCCTTCCCCCACCCCATACTTAAAATTTACAGTGTCCCCACTGTATAAAATCAAATAAAAACAAGAGTAAAGGAAGGAACTCACAGGATAAAACATCGAGGAAGGCAGATCAGTGCATGTCGAGTAGAGGTAGGCTTGTCGATCTCGAGTACAGGGTAGTCGATCTCGAGGAGCCTCGTCTGCGTCTAGTGGTTTTCTGAAGTCGAGGAGCGTCTGGGCTTATCGATGTCGAGTTGGCCTACTCGAGATCGAGTAGTGTCTGGGCTGCTCCTCCTTGTCGCCGTCGACTTGGCCTTCGTCGATTTTGACTGTTTTTCAGGGACTTCTTATTCCACTTTCCGCGATCCTTTTATGCTAGCCGACCATAAAGTGTTAGATTGCACACAAAACAAGACTATCCACATAAAACATTCTAAAAGACATAAAACCCTAAAACCAAAAACAAAAACCAAAAAAAGTTCAAGAGTCCCAAAAATCATAAAGTTTTATATACATGCTCTAGATTTTAGAGTCGCTAGGCCGACTTCTCCGTTTGCGCTCAAGGACCATCATTGTGGGGCCCGCTCAAGCTTGGCCCTTCTCCTGGATCATCTAGGTCCTGATGGTAGTATGCAAGCTCAGCCGACAGGTTGTTGCTTGCATCATCTCCCTTCCCTTTCTTTTTCCTTCCAGCTCTCAGTTTTCGCAGATTCTCTTGCCACAGTGTCTTATCTCCCCTTAAATCATTGATAATTTTCTTTATGGACTGAGGAGGAGTAGGGTTCATACCTGAACTTACCTTTTCGGACCCAAAACAGGAATCTTTGGGCTTGGGGCTAGTCGACATCGAGTACAACTGGTCGACCTCGAGTACAGGGACCCCATACTTAGGATCTTGGCAAGTCAGTGGCTTAGCAGAGGTTGTAGAGATCGACAAAGTCTTGTCGACATCGAGTAGGTCCCTTGTCGAGATCGAGTTGGTCTTGTTGATCTCGAGTACAGCGTCAGCACCTTCCTCCGCTGTTTGCTTGGTCCCGTGGTTGCTGATGCTTTTCACCTCCAGCCATGAAATTTCCTCTTTTGCAGGGCCAAAAGAGAAATCCAAAACCTCATCGCCTATGGTGAAGGTGAGCGATCTATTCTTGACACTTATTTTGGCATCTATTGTAGCTAAGAATGGTCTACCAAGAATAATAGGGCTAGTAGGATCTTCGACACAGTCAATGATAAGGAAATCAGCTGGAACAAAGAATTTACCAACCTGGACAGGGACGTTCTCAACTATACCTGTAGGGATGACTACTGTATTGTTTGCCATGTATATCTTGGCATCCACAGGTTCTATGCATCCTATCTTTACTTTCCGCCAGATTGATAGAGGCATGATGCTCACACTTGCTCCTAAATCGCATAGAGAATCATATTTATATTGGCCAAAACCCACAGTAACTGAAAACTTACCAGGGTCAGGTTCCTTTTCAGGGAAGTGGAGTACTTTGCATTCGCCTGCGATCTCTGAGATGGATCGCTTCTTGCTTAGGATTTCCTTGAGAAATTTGACATATCCAGGCTTCTCTTGCAGGGCTTCTGTAAAGGGAATAGAAACATTCAGTTCTTGCAGCATATTAACAAATCTGGTAAACCTACCTGCAGTGGGATCTTTCTGTGCTTTTGAAGGGAAAGGAAGTGGCTTTTTCAGTTTCGGAGCCTGAGCAGCCATCGGAGGTGCTGCAGAGTCGTCGACGTCGGCCAGACGCTGCTCGTTGATCTCGACCACGGGCTCCTCGACATCGAGTAGGGTGGTCGACCTGGAGTTGCTGGTCTGCGCAGCGGAGTCCGAGCTCAGCTTCTGGTCCGTGTCGAGTAGTGGCTTGTCGACATCGAGTACACCCTCCTCGAGATCGAGTTGCTGCTCTGCCTTGCTTTGTTGTTTTCCGACCTCTGGCTCGTGTAATTGATGTCCGCTCCTCAGTTTGATAGCTGCGACGTGTTCGGTCTTCCCTTTAGGATTTGGTTCTGTTTGCCCAGGGAGTTGTCCGGACGGTCGTGGGATCTGTGCAGCGATCTGACCCATCTGCGTCTCTATTCCCCTTTTCCAGATGTCTAATTCTCCAAATTTTGTAGTGATGTTCTGGAATTGGTTGTTGATGGTGCCCTGATTCCGACGCATCTCCTCAAGGATCAACTGCAGATCATCCTTCTTTTGATCCCTCTCTGGATGTCCTGGAGCTCTGTATGGTGGGGGATTCCTAGGAGGACCTTGGTTCCATTGTGGTTGATAGAACCTTTGATCTCCCATGTGTCGATTTGGACCCCAGCGTAGGCTGCCTCTTCATGTGTTTCTGCCATCCTGACTTGCTCAGTGTGTGGGCACTCAGTAGTGGTGTGCCGCTGTGATCCGCATTCGATGCAAGACTGGTTGACAGATAGATATTTGACTTGCTTGAGGAGCTTGCGATTCTGGTCTCTGTAGAACTGCTCCCTGACATCTGGGTCAATCTCCTTTGCTGGTAGGGGTGTGCATCGGCCCAAAACCTAACCGAACCGGGCCGAACCGAACCGAACCGAAACCGAAATCTCAAAATTTCAAAACCGAAAGCCGAACCGAAAGCATTAGGTTCGGTTCGGTTATTTGCCGGTTTGGTTTGTGTTCGGTTCGGTTTTAACATAGTTGAACCGAATTTCTATAAAAAAAATTTTTAAAAAAATTCTCTTAAAAAAATTCGATTTAACACAAACCAAACATCAAAAAATATATGTATTAGCGTATATATGTGTGTATATACACTGTATATATGTGTATATATACACACTACACACTACACACACAAAAAAAAATGTGTATGATTGTATATGTGTATATATACACTGTATAGTGTATATATGTATATACACTTTATATAAAGTATATGTAGTGTATATATGTATATATAAGTATACCAATATATGTATATTGTATTTATGTAGTGTATAAAAAGTATTGTGTATACATATATAGTGGAATATTGGAAAAAATCGGTTTAACACAAACCGAACCGAAACCGAACACAAACCGAACCGAAACCGAAAAATGAAAATTCTCAAACCGAAAGCCGAACCGAAAAACTTCGGTTCGGTTCGGTTCGGTTAGGTTCGGTTTGTGTTGGTTCGCTCCCAAAAAATTGGTTTGGGCCGAATCATGCACACCCCTATATGCTGGCTCATAGAGTGGCATAGATGGCGCTGGCCTGGCGTAGGAGTTCTCCTCATAGTTTGTAGGAGCCCCATATTTGTTGTCGTAGTTAGTGAGCTTTTCTAGCACACCCCATGCGTCACTTGGTGGCATCGTCAGATACTCATAGCGAGTATAATGGTTGATCCTATCCTTAGTGATTTGATCAAGAGAGTTGAAGAAGATCTCCTGAATGACGTAGGGTGGCTGTCCATGAGTGGGGCAAGATCGCAGTAGTTCTTTGTAGCGTTCTCATGCCTTTGCTAGCGGTTCCCCTTGCTTCTGTTTGAAGGCGGTGATTTTCTGACGGAGAAGTGTTGTCTTGGCGGGTGGGAAGTATCTGTTCAGGAACTCTTGCTCTACTTGGGCCCAGGTGGTGAGAGATCTTGGCTTCAGCCCTTCAAGCCACTTCAGTGCAGGTCCAGCGAGCGACCAGCGAAAAGATTTCATCTTGACATATTCCAGAGTTGTACCTTCAGCAAGAGTACGACATATATCATGAAAGTTAGTAATATGTTCAAGAGGGCACTCATTAAATTTGCCATAAAAAGCATTATTTTTAAGCTCTATCAAAAATTGAGTGCGAATTTCAAAAGAGTTATCAGGGATTAGAATCACCGATTCAGGCACGACGAGAGCTGGATGCATATAATCCTCAGCAGTAGTTGGATATTGGGCAAGCTCAGCTTCTGCTTGCCTCGCGCGCTCAGCTTCTTGTTCCCTCGCTGCCCTTTCATTGGCGATAGTGGTATCCTTTGTGGCTAGTTCCCTTGTAAGCCTTTCGATCATTTGTTCTTGTGTTTCAACGGCCGCCATGATCCTTTTGAGTTTAGAGTGGATGTGTAGGTAACGCTCTGGTTCGTCTAAGGCGTCAAACTCAGGTGGTTGACCAGAACGGCGCATACACCTGTATAATAACTCAAACCAGATGTGAGATTTAACTACCTAAGGCGCGAATGATAGCTTCCCCGGCAACGGCGCCAATTTGATGTTAGGAGGAAATCGAGACTTGCAATAATAAAATAAAATTAAATCACAGCAAATCAGATTCCGTCCCTTGCAAATAATTACAAGACCTCCTCCTGATGAAGCAGCGGGAAGTCAGGATCGATCCACGAGGAAGCGTGTCAGCGGATCCTAGGTAGCGGAGAAATCTCACGATCAGAAGTCGACAACATGGTCCTCGATCTCGACTAGGGTAGTCGACAGAAGATCGGACAGTCGAACACAGCGCAGCAGCAAGCACCGGGTGTAGTCGATATCGACTAGAGGCTACTCGATATCGAGTAGAGTCCTCGTCGACTTCGGCTTGTCTTGTTGAGTACCTGCACAAGTAAGCTACAGCGATGCTAGATCGAGAATCAGTACTCGGTATCGACGAGTGCTATTCGATATCGAGGAGGCAGAGAATAAAACGAAAGTCAAAGAAAGTAAAAACAATTGCTTTGGGAATTCGAACTAAACTTAATGTAAAAAGGACTTCCAAGATTGGGGTTTGCAACAACGATAACCAAGCATGCATAAGGCAGAGATAAAACAGATAATCATGTGAATCGCATCAAGGACAAGCTTTTGCCTTTTCCAACAATTAGACAACTCTTTCAAGAAACCCTAATTGTCTCTACCGATTTTATGTTTATAATCCAAGTTGTTAACATGGATCTCCATTAGACGGGTAATAAACACATAAACAAGTAGGAAAATGCTCAAAACATGATAAAGGTCGGATCTTTACCTCAAACACGCATGGCTATCGTTGGGCTCGCCCCAACCCTAGAAGTGGGTGGACTACTCGCGCCTCATCGCAAACTCAGACATTGATTGATGAAAAGAAACTTGTATTAAACTAAATTCAAAGACTTTACAATCCCGGCGATCCAACTCTCGTTGAACGCCAAAACCCTAAAACCTTCGAACTCCCTAAACCGTCTCTTTGGAACTACTTCTCTAACTGAAATTCAATTTCATAAAACTGAGCCCCATGGGCTTTATTTATAGCCTTATATTCCTTGCTACTTAAGGATAGAATATCTATATCTATATCTAAAATGCTTAAGGATAAATAAAAGCAATAAGGAAATTAAATCTAAATATATCTAAATGTCTTAAGTGGATAAAACTCTCTTCTTCATGATAGATGTAGAAAATTCGGATAGACTAGGCTATCCTCGGCTCCAAGGACTCCAACTCTGAGTAGGATTGCATCAATGCGTCACGCGGCTTCGGAAATCTTCGTCGATCTCGAGTACGACGTACTCGATGTCGAGTAGGAAAGTCGTCGACTGGGCTGGCTTGTCGTCTCGGCTAGCAGGTCCTCGACGTGGCTTCTTCCACTGCAGCAAGCCGCTTCTTTCGCTGCAGCGAGTTCGTCGATCCGCAGGTGCGAGAGCTCCCTTCCGCTGGAGCGAGTTGGCGAGCTTCATCGTCTTGGTGCATCCCGCTGGCAGCGAGGATTTCCGCGGCAGCGAGAGGCTCGCTGCAGCGAGTCTAGTCGCTAGTAGCGAGTGCTGCCTGGTCGTCTCCGTCCTCGGCTTCTCTCCTCTTCTCGTCGACTCCGGGTGTGGCGCTGAGGCGTCGTCGATCTCGACTAGTGGTCCTCGAGATCGAGTAGGGCTCCGGAGCTGGGTTGGTCTGGCTCTCGACATTGCTCCTAGTCGACAAGGCCTGTGCTCGGACATGCTCATCTAGATCGAGTAAGGTCTACTCGAGATCGAGTAGCCTGGGCTCTCGTCTTGATTCGACTGGTTCCGCTGCTTCTTTGACCTTGGACTTCTGTAGTGGTTTTCCGATTTTTTCTGACCTTCCTTAGAGTTGCCGTAAAATGTCTCGAATTCTGCGAATTTAAACAGAAACTGGTGTAGATTCCATAATTTGGCAAATAAACATAAACTACATAGATTCTGTACTAGCTAACCCAAATGTATGCAAAGTATGCAGAAAACGATATTAAAGTTACTGTAAAATATGGCAGAATTAGCTCACAACATTGATGCGGTGTGTATCAATGCGACTCCGTGATCCGGAAGTTTCTTTCGAGGATCGTCTTCACTGCCCACAGGGACTCCTGATGTACCGCTGGCTAACGGTGTCACTACTTGGTAGTGTTTGACGTTGGTTCTTAATTAGTCTACGTTGTCCCCGACATTTCGAGTTAGGTTCGCGACGAGAGGGTTTCTCGACCAAATAAATTTGTAGTCAAGACCCCGCTATAGGATAGTGGAGTCAGGTTCGTCCTCAGGAGAGAAGTCAGCGGTTCGAGGTTTAGTGTGTTTTGGGGTTCAGAGATAGCAGGAAATGGTGACGAGGGTGGCTGTCGACAAAGAATAGAGGGGTCGATGTTGAGGGATGGAGAGAGAATGGTTGTTTGATATCGAGTGGAATATGTGCCGAATAAAAATAATAAAATAAAACAAATAAAGATGCAAACTTCCAAGGTTAGGGATCACCACAACAATAAACATATGTGCAGATCATAAATCACATAAAGATGCATGCTTTATATCAAAGAATCGACTTTCGCAAATTCCAACAATTTAGGTGATAGAAGCTCTCACATAAAAACCTAATTTGTTTCTACCTTTTCTTAATTAGGATTAGTCGGCTCTCGCAAATAAACCCTAATTACTATCCAATTCATAATAAGATCCCTTTCGCTTCAATATCATGAATACGGAATTTCCTCAACTCTCGCAACGGATTAAGCACATAGGTAGATGATGATAAAGACATATAAATTCATGGATTTATAAATCAAACACACATATCTATATTGGGATCACCTCAACCCTAGAAGAAGGAAATTAGAAACAAACCATAATAAAAGAAATTAACTTTAACATAAAATAGACTAAAACTTACAACCGTTCGTCTCCTTCCTTCTCCTTCTCTCTCGCCTCCTCCTCTCTCTCTCTCTCTCTCTCTCTCTCTCTCTTCTCTCTCACCTCCTCCTCCTCCTCTCCTCTCTCCTTGCGCCCTAAGACGACTTGACTTGAATGAATGAAAATCAGCCCCCTAGGGCTTTATTTATAGCCTTCATTCCAAGCTAATCTAGGAAAGAAAACTATATCTATATCTGATTTTATCTATCTAATAACATAAAGATAAAACATGGAAATAAATAATTATATCTAAAGAGTAACTAGAATTAATTGTGGATAAATCCTCATTTGACTTGATAGATCTTGATGGAACTTGATAGAATTTGATCTCGTGGATATCTCCATTGGATTCGGTATAGAAACTTAACAAGATTCGAATAACCTCGGAATCATCCTCTGGAATCAACTCGATATCGAGTAGGATTGCTCGATATCGACTAGCATTTTTCCGTCTTCTGCTTAGCAACTCGATTCCGGCTTCCAGGAGCAAAGTCGACTTGATTTTTACTCGATATCGAGTAGGTTTTCCTCGATATCGACTAACTTTCCTTCGTCTTCAGTCTTCTTCGTCGATCTCGGCTTCAGGATGTGAAAATCGACTAAGTGGTTACTCGATACCGAGTAGATTTCCTCGATATTGACTTGCATCTTCTGCTTCCAGCTTGCTCGTCGATTCCTTGCTTCCAGCTCGATTTGTCCTGGTTCCACTTCTCCTTGACCTCAGACTTCTGTAGTTGACTTCGAGCTTTTTTCTCCTTTCTCAGAACTGCTGTAAATTGCCTCGATTTCTACGAGATTAAACAGAAACTGGTGTAGATTCCATAATTTGGCAAATAAGCATAAACTACATAGATTATGTACTATTCTAGCTCAAATGTATGAAATGCATGCAGAAAACGATATAAAAGTAACTATAAAACATGGCGAATTAGGCTCACAACAATTCGCTTGTTCGACTGTATCTATATGATTACCAATTTTAGTATTTGAACCATTTTTCTTTTTTCTTACGTTGTATGCTTTGACGGTTCGTCGTCTACTAACTTTGTCGACCTCTCGAGTTATCAGGTCTGTTTGACCCTCGAATTGTTTCCTAATATAATATAAGTAGTGGAGGATGTGTAGATTGCAGTTTTTTTTTTAATGTTATATATTCACATGGTTAAAATATCGCCAAGTATATAATCATGGTATCGGTTTTTGAAATGAGTAAAAATTTCTGTTTGAAAATAGTCCGTTGATACCGACTTGCAGAGTAAGTAGATATTTTGCCAACTTGGGAAGTAGATATTTTGCAGGCTTGGGAAGCTCGTATTGACAAGTTTTTTTTTAAGATAAGTCAATATCGTAATCGTACATTTAACTATTTTGATTGTCTGTTTAAGTAGCCTTTTTTTAAGAGAAAATTTGCGCCCAAATTAGCCAAATATACACGTTTGTGTAAAAATTGCAAAAGTATACATCTCAATTTGAAACACAACCCCCCCCCCCCCCCCCCGATACCCCCCCTCCACTGCTCACTCCCTCTCTATCTCTCTCCCGTTTCTCACTCCCTCCATCACGGTTTTCCTCTCTCCAACTGTTCTTCGACGGTTTCCTCCGAGAAGCGACATTTTTCGGCCGTTTCGTGCTCGTTTTCGTATGGTATTGAAGGTTATTCAGTATGGCTAGCAGCGCAGGTAAGCGTTTTGTTGATTTTGTATCGTTTCTGTGTGTTAGGGTTTTGTTTATGTCAGATTATGCGTTGGTGAGTTTGTGCGATGGCGCGATTGTTGTCGTTAGGGTTTTTTTTTATGAATGTGTGTTGTTCGTTCTCAATCGTACTAGTATGTGCGTTATTGAGCAGTTACGACCTCTATTTGTAATGCTGACCTCGATTTTGGCATCTCATTCTGTTCTTTTGGAATCCATCTCCATCCTTTTGCATGTCCACTATTTGTCGTCTTTGATTTTTGGCGTGTTCTGGGTGTGGTGTGTGTGTATGTTTGTGTTTGGGTTCATATTTCTGTGGGGCTGACATCTATTTGTCTCTTTGGTTATCTTGTTTTTGTTATGTTGGCAAGGACCTCAACTGATCTTGATACTTACAAATGGAAGTTTGATGTGAGTCTATGAAATTTATATAGCAGTTGTTGTCATTGTGTCTGCCTCAGATGCTGACATGTGCTTTTGTATTCAATCTGTATACATTTTTTGCAGAAATTGAAGTTTTGTATTCCATACAAAGAACGTTTCCATGCCGGATCTAATCTATACTGTCATCCTGGAGTTTGCGACATTATTAAATAAGAGTTGCTGCCTTTGCACTATAAGATGTTGAAGGAGAGTTTTCTGGGATGGGTGCTCTCCCAGGGAAACAATATGACTGTTAACTTCCAGTTAATCCATCAAATGATGTTGTGGCAGGTTAAGACGAAGAAGAAGAAGGAACCCTGGTTCAAAGTTGATGAACTTATAGCTCGTTTTTCGTTGGCTGAGTTTCATGTAATGACTGGTCTTCCATGCGAAGACCGTGTCTGAAATCCTCCAAAAGTAGTGACTTTTTCTGATTTTCTTGGGATGGATAGATGCTCCCATGATGATTTGATCAGTTGTTTTCGACAGATGAAGAAGACGTCGAAGAAGAAGCTAATTATAGCGAGGTTGTTGCTCATTGAGATGGTTGTGTGTTATAAGCGGATAGACTATATCACTGAGGAAAATCTATCACTTGCTTGTGATGACGAGACGTTTGGACAATATCCATGGGCCAGACAGTCCTATGAATCTCTATTGAAGGCCTTGAAGAAGTCAGCTACGATGGATCGCAAGAAAGCTAGGCCTTTGTATGAGTTGTATGGATATTGGATTGCTTTCCAGGTATTCTGTTTACTTTTTTGATATATCTTTGTAATCAATCCTCACTATGTGTCAGCATTGAAGGTATTCCTTACTACGTGTCAGTATTGCATGTATTCATTCCTTGTGTTAGCATTGCATGTATTCCTTGATATGTGTCAGCATTCATTACTTGTGTAATCATTCCTCACCATGTGTCAGCTTCTTATGCATTGTTATTGTGTTTGCATGACCACTTGTTTTGTTTTTACAAGCCTGGATATTTGAAGCTTTTCCGGCGTTGTCTGATAAGTTTGACTGTAATTTGAGGATGAATGATAGAGATCCTCATTCTTTGCATTGGGTTTGCAAGGTTAGGCATACTTATGATGAAGCTGACGAGCTATTTGATGGTGACTTGGTAAGAGAAATATATCAGTGCTGACACCAACTCTGTCTTCTTATATACATGTGTTTTCTTATTTATTTTTTTTTATGTGCATGATAGACACCGATGTTCCCAAACTATGGAGAGTTTGCAAGAACCCCAGGTATGGGTTATATTGATGAAGAGGCTGACGATGTATGTGATGCCATTGGTGAGCCTATGTTTTCTCAACCACCTACTGATCTTCTGTATGATTGTCAGTATATGCGCAAGTATGCATATGAAAACAAGTTTTTACGTAATGATGGTTCAGAGATTGAATCATTTATGTCTTTTGAGTATGGTTTTGTTGGAGGAGAGGAAGAGGAGAGATCTGCTGAGATAGAGAAGCGAACGAACAGGAAACGTGATGTTGATGAAGGAAATGTTGAGGCCAAATCTGTTGATGTAGAGAAGGGGAAAAAGAGGAAAAATGCTAACACAGGAAAGCCTTCTAAGAAGAAGCAGAAAGGTCCATCCACTGAGATCCAGGTGAAGAGAGTTGCTGTGAGGAGAGGGCGTTTTAGTGGACCTCCACGAACCAACCCTCAAGCTGGGAGGAAGGCTGACATAGAAGTTATAAAATCAATCAGGAGGAAGGCTGAGAGGATTAGGAAGAAGGCTGTTGACTTTAACAGAGGTGAGGAATCTAAGAGAGATGTGATTCCTTATGCTGACACAGAGACAACCACAGTGGATGCAGACAGGGTTTCCAAGAAGGGTGGTGCTGACAGGGAGGAGGATGTTGTACAGGCAGAAAAACATGACCAAGTTGGATATACTTGTGATACATCTGACGAGGATAAACCTATTCAGTATATTTTGAAGAAGATGAAGAAAGCTATAGGAAGTATAGGGAAACGTAGAATGTTGTACAAAAGTAGCAGTTCAAACAAATCTTCCTCCATTCCCCAAGCCCCTATTGATGCGTGTTTATCTCCCGTTGAAGTTGTGAATGATGCATGTAGAGTGATTGTACCATTTGGTGAGGTGCAAGGTGAAGCTCAGGCTGACACAGTAAAGGCTGACCCCAATGATGATCAACTAGATGGCAACCAAGGTGTTGATGCTGACACTGAGAATGCTGACCCCAATGATGGCAGTCAAGGGTTTGATGACACCAAGGTTGATGCTGACACTGAGAATGCTCTCTTACTTCTGAACAAAGGAATGGATGCTGACACTGAAGATGTTGTTGGTGATGGTCAAGACGTTGACACTAGTGGTGATGACAAGTTGGAGGTAGGTGCCAACAGAGACACTGGTGGTGATGCCAAGGGTGATTGTGGTGACAACCAGAAGGGAGTGTCTGACGAGCATTCAAAAGAGCCAGAGTTGGATGGTGGTGATAAAGATGAAAATGCAAAAGGGCATGGTGTTGCTGGTGAGGCTGACGCTAAATCCAACCCAGTTTGGGTACATGATTTAATTAAAAGGATTGAAAAACTTGAAAAGCTGCCGGCATGTGTAGATGATTTAGTAAGAAGGATTGAAAAGCTCGAAGAGCTGCCTGCACGTCTAAATGAGTTGGGCTCTCGTGTTGATAGGGCGGTTGAACTTGTCGCAATGGTTACAGACCTGATGGAAAAGTATAATTCACTTGAGAATAGGTTCACACTGCATGAATCTATTGTTGCAAGGTCACAGTCATCTATCAACATTGATCAACCAAGTACCAAGATGGTGAGTGATGTTATTGCTGACATGAAGATGGGTGTTATCCATGAGGATGCTATGGCTGAGCAGGAAGCTGAGTTGGATTTACCCAAAGATTGTAAACAAATGAAGACACCTTCCTGTGGTGATGAGAGAGATGAAACCCAAAAAATTACAGTTGAGGTTGTGGTTCCGGAGTCTATCATTCCTGTCACATTGGTTGAAAGACAGAGGACACTAGAGTCAGATTCAGTTCACTTTGCTGTTGATCTAGGCCGTGATTCTGATTTGATGTCCATGGAGCCAAGAGGCGAAGAGTTTAAGAACAGCAATGATGGAGCTCATGAAAATGCTGACAGGGGACTGCAGAGCACCGGTGAGGATGTAGAAGCTAACCTGCTAGTGAAGTCAAGTAGTGAAGAGTGTAAGGATGTTGTTACCCCATTAGGTGGCAAGGGTGATGGGGATGAGAAGGCTGATGTTGCAGCAACTCCACCTCCTACCATTGCACCACCAGGGACTATCAACTTGGATACTCCTGAAGGTGATGAAAATGCTGACACGGTTGGATTGCCTGTAGTGAGTGACTGGGTTGCCTACAACAAGCACCCTAAAGTAGTCGAAGAGATTGAAGCACTCAGGCGATCCAAGCGTATCCCAAAAGCGAGTACCTTTCTGACGAGTCCATATGAGCAGCAAGAAAAGAAAGGGAGGTGGCCCAAGCACAATGTGAAGAAGTCACTTTTAAGTGAAGACGATCATGAGTTTTTGTACAAAACTATGAGGAGTAATCGGTATTTTTTTTATCTTTTTACTCGTTATATAATCATTAACTGTCTTGTGCTGACACCTCTACCTCTTATGATTCTGTGTTTAATTCATAATTTTTGCTTGTTTTCAGGGATTTTTCTATCATTGTTGCTTCTGGAAGAGTTGATAAATCCTTTTTTAAACCAATTCTAAACAAGGACATGTGGCTGGATTGTTCGGTAAATGATCTAGCAGCAATTATATTTCATATTGTTTGTCTTCTGGTTTTTGTTTATTGATATTTGTTGAGGTATATCTAATGCTGACAGTAGCTTGTTACTGTGTGTTGTAGCATATTGAAGCAGGGTTGTATTATTTGAGGAAGAGGATCCATGAGGAAGCCGATAAGTATGAAGAGTTCGTTGTCCTTGATTGGGTTTTCTATCAGAACTACCTGCCATCTAATGCCAAAGCGTACGAAGTAGATTTGCCTGTGTCAGACATGATTGCGAGCTATTTCCTGAGTCTTTTCCCTGACCAGTATGGTAAACCATGGGCGTATGCAAACAAGATTTACACACCCTTTAACGTCATCAACAAGCATTGGGTTGCTTTAGAGATCATAATTGATCAGAAGGTGATCAATGTCTATGACTGCAATGTCTACGGCGTTGGCAAGGGTGTACTAGATGCAGAACTCCAGCCTATTGCTCACTGGCTTCCTATACACTTGGAGAAGTGTGGAATATATGAAAACTTTAGCTCTACACCATTTGAGATAAGGAAGGTTCCCGACATGGTCCATGATAAATCTGGGTTTTTACTCTTACCTAACTTTTATATTAATTGCTGACATACATTTACTTTCTATTTATCTTTTGTTGACACACCCCTATTTGTCTATTTTGTGAGTGTGTGCAGAAGTGCTTGTGGAGTGTTTACAGTGAAAGCAATCGAGGCTGTTGTATTTGGCGGAGATGTCATCACAATCACAAATGAGAAGCTATTCCGCTACAGGGAGCTTATTTGCTCAGACTTGATCAAGGAGTCTTAGAGCTTCATAATTTGAGCAATGCTGACACCATCATTCTGAGTACTTAGTTTAAGTGACATTGTAGTTGGATATGTAGTTGGATATTAACTGTATGTATTTTGTTGACACCATCATTTTAGGTTTGGATATTAACTGTTTCCATTGAACATCGTTCGTGTATATTGAATGTATGTATTTTGTTGTGTTTAACGTACTTATTCGGAATTAAGCATTTGGCTTTTTACATTAGATCGAATTTGATATAGTCCCCAATCACATACAATGTACAAAATATAATATGACATAAGTAATGCTGAAACAAAGTGCATTGAATCTTTTTGAAAACATATGGGAATGTATCAGTGTCAGCATTGCCCATAATGCTGACATGGGTTTATGTAAACTATGAAAAAAGTAATTTCCAAACAGAACAGGTTTATTGTATGCAATATATATCACTGGGGTGTTTCTAAGTGATTGTATCTTAGAAGTATACGATATAAAGCGAGCCGGTCTTGAGCAATGCTGACACCATCATTTTCTGGAGTACTTCAGTCTTCTCTTTAGCTCACACGCAGACAACAGTCTCTTAGAGGGAGGTCTTCCTGGTCCCCTCTTAACAACAGGAGAGTAACACTTTATAGATCTTATTACTTCAGGGACGCCTGATTCATCGTCTGTCAGCACTGGGTATATTATTTCAGCATAAGCTAATTTCCAAGCATCAGTTGTGTAAAATTTGGCAACAAAGTCTGATACATTTGCCTTAATCTTCATGATGGCTGAAAGAGCATGAACACATGGGATCTTCTTTATATCGAAAAACTTGCAAGTGCATGTTTTTGCTGACAGGTCCACTATTGCATGAGACCCTTTCCCTTTTACTTCAAATTTATATTCATCCAGCCTCTGAACCTTGTATGCTCTAGCTTCATCTTGTAGGTTCCTAATCAAATCAAGTATTGTTGGCGTCAACTTGTCCTCATGTTTGGATGCCTTTTCTCTACGCTCTTGGAACCATGCTCCGAGTTTCTCTCTAGCAAAATTCAACAGTGCAACAATAGGATAATTTTTCTTCTCCTTGAAAATGGCATTTATGCTCTCTGCATTATTAGATGTCATCATGTTGTATCTGGTGATTGGTGAATGTGATCTAGCCCACCTATGTACTCCTGCTGACACTAAATAGGTCGCCATCTTCGGGCAGCTTTCCTTTATGCGGTCAAAATATTTGTCGAACTCCCCAGTACTATAACTATCTGCTGCTTTCTTGAACCAATTTCCCAAGTATCTTTTCTTGAAGGTGCTTCTAATGTTTTGTTCCATGTGCCATTTACAAATGCAGTGATGCGCACTGGGGTAAACCAAGCTAATTGCTCTTGAAATGCTGACATGTCTATCAGACACAAACACTAGATCATTTGACGGAGGAACAACCTTCCTCAGCTGGCGAAGAAACCACTCCCAAGAGCTGTTGTTTTCTGTGTCAGTAATGGCAAATGCAAGCGGGAAAATATTTCTGTTTGCATCTTGTGCTACTGCTCCAAGCAAAGTCCCTTTGTATTTTCCAGTTAAAAATGTTCCATCAATAACAACAACCTGTAAAATAATGAATATAAGTTGTGTGATGACAATGAAATATTCAAAAGTGATCTGTGCTGACACTGATAATTTTATACCTTTTTCAATACAGGGAAGGCCCGAATGCACTGTCCAAATGATAAAAACAAGTATTTAAACCTGTCATCATTATCTGTTGACATCAATGCAACAGTTCCATCATTTTTCTCCATAATCATGTGACAAAATAATGGCAAGTCAGCAAAATTTGATTCCGGTGTCCCTCTGTCCCTTTCTTGTGCAATTCTTCCTGACCGCCACGCTGTCCAATAACTAATGGGAATTCTTTTTTCGGTCCTCATTTTATCCATTATCTGCTTTGGATTGTAGCCACTGCTGACACTGTAATAATGTATACATTAGAATGAATGATATGATACTTGAATTAAGTGTTATTTTGATGACATATAGACACTTACATTGGCTAGATTATGCTTGCTACCACTGAGGAAGGTGCTTGCCTGCAATTGCTTGTTCTCACATCCCATGTGCATGTGTGCACATTATTGTACGCTGACACCTCGTAGCAATTCTGAGAAATAGTATTTACGTGTAACTTCCATCTGCAGCTATTGTCCACGCAATGCGCCCTAAAATACTTGGGTTCAGATCTCATTACTCGGTACCCAAATATTTCTGTCACCGATAATATACGTAAATCATCCTTTATTTCCTTATTTGATTCAAAGGTTCTCCCAATGTACATTGTGCTGGATGAGGTATTGTTGAAACTACTCATGCTAGAGCTGTCATCCTTGTAATCTTCTAGTATTTTATCTCTACTGCGCATTGAAGAGTGCAGTCTCCTCCAGGTGTCAGCATCATAATCAATGTCATTATCATCATCCATATCATCATACATATCATCTGACGCCACCGTCTGCATTTGAGTGTCAACAATCATATGATTTTGCTCCCTGTCATACTCAATCAATCCAACTGATTTCCCACTCTCCCTGTCAGTTGTGTCAACAATTGCAAGTGTTTGTGCCTGTATGCTGACACACAACTCAACAGCATAGTTTACACCATCTAGTGCTGATATATCGAGGAATTCTTTCAAAGCAGTGTCACAATCAACTGTAAGTGGGGCTTTCAGCTTTTTGCATGGGTGCAAATGACTAAATTGCAATTCAAGCACACTGTCTACATTGAATCTAGTGCACACCTTTCTCTTCAAGTCATGTAGTGTGGTTGAATCATATAGCAAAAACACCTTTGATGTTGTATTTCCAACAAATTCCAGGCCTGTGTCAGCAAACACCCATGATCCACCAAATACTACTGTAATCACATGAGGTTCCATTTATGATTGACCTATCAATTAATTAGAGACAATATGCAAACAAGCACAATGAGTTAATTCTGATTCCATGTCAGCATGATAGATATAAGTTAGATACAGGCAATATACATACAAGTACAATGAATTGCATCTGATTTCGTGTCAGCATGATAGAAATAAGTTAGATACATGTCATTTATTTACGAAATCTCAGACAGTGTCAGCTTTACACAACGAATCCAGAAATCAAAACAGATCTATGTAGAACAATTCATACAATTATTTCCTTTCAATTCATTCAAGCACAACATTTCGAATTCATCCAACAAACAGATTTAAGTTTCGTGATGTTGACAAATCGAGTATCTATTAACGAAGCAGATCGACGAAGAACTTGAAACTCTATATATTGTTGACGACTTACTCTGATTTGTATCGAAACAGTAACAAACGAAGTCGAAATTACACGATCTACACTATACGAGTTCAGCTATTGGATATAAAACGATATTTACACACGAATTGAAGTTTTTTTCACAGATCTATGAACGACAGATCTACCAACTATACGAATGCTGACATTAAAACCACAATCCAGTAATGCTTTGATATTAGATAGATGTAGTACCGAAATTCAGGAGGAGATCGGCGTCGATCGATACCTACAGCGATCGAAAATCAGATCTCGGTCTAATCTCGTGTCAGCGTTGGCGAAAATCAGAAGGAGAGATCGGGGGAGGTCCGCGCGGCTTTGTCGTAGTATTGTGTATAGTTTTGCAAAATTTCCAAAATCTTGTATATTTGGCTAATTTGGCCTTTGTATTTGTATAGTCGGTAAATTGACCCTTTTTTTAACTCTATGTTAATTAAAAAGATATCCCAATGAAATTTGTTATGTCATTATTTTAGATATTTTTGTTTTTACTTTTCAACATTAATTTTTATAATTATTGATAATTATATATAGGATATTTTCATGTTACTATTCATGTAATGAGTTATCACTTGTCACCATTCTTCATACAAACTGTGTTGCCTTTTCGCGTTTTGTTTCATATGGGGTTTCCAATGAATCAATCACTTCTTCATCCACTTGAAATTAGACTACAAAATGAGACCACTTCACATGCCATTATACTTATAATGTAATACATCACGAGTCACGACTATTAGTTTCATTTCCTTTGTTAATAGTATCATTCGACTCGAACTTGAATCACATAATTAATCCAAAAATAACAATAATAAAACCTAAAAAATTAGGTGAAAAATGACAATGGGTGATCATGTGATAGATCGAATTAAGAGATGGTTGAAAGATGATTATTTTCACCGGTCCATACCCAACTCATCAGCCGACTCATCACTCACCATCCATTTATAATCTCATTTTTTTTAGAAATAAATTATTTTCTTTCATAACCCTAAACCCTAATGATGATCTCCAATCCTTACTCCTTATTCATCTCATTCTAATAGTTCTTTGAGTCAACACATTTCTCTTCAAGTCCATGTACGTGTGTTGTAAAGTAATGTTATTTAAGACAATGTTTTATCTTTTATATTAGTCGGAATTAAAAGATGAGCAGATCGATTACAAATGGATAAAAAATCACTCATATTTCACCCATCTCATCTATTTAATAATATATGGAACACGTGATGTAATAAGGTACAGAATCATAAATTAAAAATTCGATAGACTAGGTAGGATAAGTTTTTCTCATACACATATTTTTATTGACAAAATCCTTAATTTAACAAATAAATGAATAATTTTTATTAGTTTCTATTAAAGTTTTACCTATTATTTTATTTTTATAAAAATACGACGGGTTTAAGTGGACCTCAACCCATCCCTCGATTAGTACCTAGGAGTAATGATTCATTATGGTTGATCTAGTGAAATGAGAGTTCATCCCTAAATCTCTTATCCCCTGTCCTTCACTTTTTCCCTTCCCCAACCAAACGGGCCTAAATGTTTTTAATTATACATGTGTTTTGTGTTCCTTCATTTGGTGTGTTTGTGCTTTGGCATGAAGTGGACGTTTACGTAGACGTATTGATTGATATAGTTGAAGGCCCCGCCAAAATTCGAAGAGTTGGAGAAGATCGATCTTGTTGATAAGGTTTAATTCACTCCTTTCAAACAACGAACGGTAAGGTTTAATTTACTTCAATTATTTACCTTTACATTATATCCGACCTCTTAGCCTAGCGACTTCGATCCTCACAAAAGGCTTCCGCCCACAACAAAACCGCCTACAACCACCCTCTAATCAGCTTCGGGCACCCAGGCTTCGTCCACCACAAAACTGCCTTCAGGCAACCCTCTAACCGCCTTCGGGCAACCCAAACAAGGCCCACCCTCTAACCGCCTATGGACAACTCACCCTTGGCTTCGGCAACCACAAAACCCGCCTTCAGGCAACCACCCTTGGCTTTGGCCACCACAAAACCTGCCTTCGGGCAACCACCCTTGGCTTCAGCCACTACAAAGCCGCCTATAGGCACCAGAAATCGGGCCATCCTAGCTATCGCCTACGGGAAACCCCAAACCTGGCCTTGTCCCATCTTACTTGGCTTTGGCCAACACAAAACTGCTTTTCTGCAACCAAACTCTTCCTCGACTTGCTTGATCTGCTTAAAACCCATTTTTTCTTTCATGGCCAAAACCACATTCGGCCTTTCCAAAAAAAAAAACCATCTCATGCCTAAAACCGTCACTACCCAATCCGCCAACCATGGTCTCCGCCGCCGAGATCCGTGATCCATGGAAGAAGACGCTTGTTTGGCTCATCACCTTTGAATTTGCAAAGAACGCATGAAGCTATTGCCATCTCCCTGGCACATCTTCCCGTTTGTGCTATCATATTTGTTAGGATTTTTTTTTTATTAGGAAAAAATTTGGGTGAGCACGCTCTACCCGAAAGCATCCTTGCGGATGAGGTTTGTAAGACCGGAATTGTCACAAATATCAATACCCTTGGCAGAGTGGCTAAGGTGTGCAACCTTATCAGCCACTCTATTGCCAAGACGGGGTACATGAATGAAAGAAATATCTTTCATAGTCGATAGAAGAAATTGAACGTCAGACAAGATGAGTTCGATTTCCCATGGACATCTGGCCTTGTTGTTGAGATGGTTGATAATTATGCTGGAATCTCCTTCAATATGGATTTTGTCAATATGTAGCTGTAGAGCCAATTGTACCCCAAGTTTGAGTGCTAGGGCTTCAGCTTGAAGCGTGCTTTTAATACCTAAATATTTATAGCCTATGTGTATTGGATGTCCATTCCAATCCCTGATAACCACACCAACGGTACTACGGTTATCAGCGAGAGTTGATCCGTCAAAGTTGAGTTTGAACGTACCTTTTGGTGGTTTGCGCCACTTGATATGATGAGCTTTGTTCCTCTTTACGGGTTGTTTGACGCTTCGAGAAAGAGGGGTTGTGTTATCATCTAACGTACTATCATATTGGAAAGTGTTACTCCAATTTATCTCATGTGTAGTAATAAGTTTCAATGCGGCATCCCTATGAGGGACTGGTACCTGCCTAAACATATGTTGGTTTCGAATATACTACGTCGTCCACCAAGCAAAAGCAAGTTTACCTAGAGTAGCCTTTGGTAGGCTATTACCAATGAATGGCATGATTGAGTTTATATCCCTTGATAGTGAGATTTGACTACCTATTGTGGAGTTTATGTGCCCCAGAAATTGAACGAGAGATCTCAAATATTGACATTCGAACAGTAGATGAACATCATCTTCCATATAGCAATTACAAAAATTACATGTTGAGGGGATAGGGACTCCCTGTTGGGCGAGCCTAGAAGCCGTGGGAAGGCCATTTGACAGATTTTCCATAAGAAATTTTTGATCTTCGGTAGGATGTCAAGACGCCATATCCAAGAGTTGTTGTCTAAGGGAATTGAGGATTCGGCGGAAACTAATTTATATGCGATTGACGTAGTGAACCAACTCTCTCGATCCGGCCACCAGTATAATCTATCCACAAAATTTGAGGCTGGGAGCGGAATGTCAAGGGATTCCTCCACAATGTTGTGTGGGAGAACAACAGAGAGCTTCTCCTCCCACCACTTACCTCCCAGGATATAGTCACTGACTTTATCATCGATGTTATCAATTCTTGGGCAATCATCCCTTGACTGAATAGATGATGTTGTAATCCAGTTATCATACCAGAATTTGATAGAGGTCCTGATGCCAACCGACCAAATAAGCCCCTTTTTGAACTTGTCAATTAGAGATGTAAGTTTCGCCCATTGCTAGAAGGTGGCACCACTTTTCTTATAATGGAGAATATCCCCCCCTCGAAGATATTTATATTTGATTATTTGCATCCAAACATTATCCGGCTTGGCCAGCGTTTTCCATAGCAGTTTCATCTGTAGTGCTTCGTTCATTTCTTTGGATTTTCTAATCCATATGCCCCCGCATTTCTTTATTCTACAAACTCTATCCCAACTAATCAACGGGTGGTGTTGCAAATCTTTATTCCAGAAAAATATTCTATTAATCTGATCAAGTTCCTTATGAATTGAAGATGGCAATAAGAAACTCTGCATCGTATATAGAGGTTTGGCTGATAGATTTGAGTTTATAAGAATAGCACGACCTTGTTGAGATAGAGAGTTTGCACGCCATTTACTTAGTTGTTCTCTAGATTTACAGACAATATCTTTGAAGGTTTCTTTGGTTACTCTGTCGTTGATAATCGGACATCCAAGATATTTTTCCAGAGATTTGACGTTGGAAATAGTTAGGCAGCTATTGAGTTCCAGGAGTCTGGACTGTGCGATTCCTTTAGTAGCTTGGAAGCATGATTTTTGGTAGTTTACTTTTTGGCCGGAGACTTTACAATAGGAGTCAATAATTGTTTTGATTCTTCTATAGACATCTAAGCTGCCTTTCAAGAAGATGATAATATCATCAGCAAATGATAGAAGGGAATTCTCGGCCCATTCCACCCAAATGTGAAACCAATTGGGCTTCTATCACTATTTGCCTCAGCAGACAGGTGGCGTGCCAATATTTCTGCACCTAGGATAAATAGAAATGGGGAAAGGGGATCCCCTTGACGAAGGCCCTTAGAAGGGAAGAACATATCTGTAGGGCCGTTATTCACAAGTATAGAATACGAGACTGTTGTTACACATTCCATAACCCAGGAAATGAAATTAAGGTGGAACCCAAATTTGTCAAGAATCTTTTTGGTGAAGTTCCAATCAACCCTGTCATAAGCCTTTTCCATGTCCAGTTTGATTGTCAGCCACCCTTCACGACCCAAACGCGGTCGAAAGGAATGTAAGATTTCGTGAGCTATTAGGACATTATCTTGAATTGACCTGTCTGACACAAACGCCCCCTGTAAAGGGTGAATGAGCTTACCAATTACTACTTTAAGTCTTTCTGTTAGAATTTTTGAGATGATTTTATATAGGTTGGAACACAAGCTTATAGGCCGGTAAGGCTTAGTAGTCGAGGGGTTATCTTGCTTTGGTAGTAGAGAAATAAATGTATGATTTATTTGTTTAAGGATTTTTCCGGAGTTGAAGAAACATTTAATGGCTTTGATAATCGAATTCCCAAGAATATCCCAATAATGCTTGTAGAATTCGGTCGTCATCCCATCGGGACCTGAAGATTTATATTTCCCAAGGTTGAAAACGGCGGACTTAATTTCACCATTTGTTGGGACACGTATAAGGAATTTATTTTCAGCAGGGGAGATTAAAGGGTGAATTATGTTAGTCATTTCATTAAGAAATCTATCGTTAATCGCTTTCTTATTAAAGCGTTTTTGAAAATCATTTTTAATTTCTTGCCTAACATTTTCTTCTCCGATTATCAGGGTATCTTCTGTAGTAGTAATGTTACGTATTTATTTCCTATGTCTTCGGCCTGAAGCGACACGATGAAAATAGGATGTGTTAGAATCTGTAAGCTTGAGATGTTTTGTTTTAGCTCTCTGATTCCAAAATGATTTCTGGAAAAGCAACATTTTTTCTCTTTTTCTTAACAATCGACATTCTTTACTATTATTGAGTTGATGGTTACTGACTGACACCGCTGACTGGATTTGTAGCAAGTCATTCTCCACCTCATGTAGTTGACGAAAGATGTTTCCAAACGAGTTCTTGTTCCAAACTTTAGCTTTTCGTTTGAGTATTTTTTGTTTAAAAATAAGTTGAAACATTGCAGAACCTGGGCAAGACGCACGCCATGATTGTTTAACAATATTTCGGAAGTCCTTGCATTGAACCCATGTATTCTCAAATTTGAAGGGAAGTGCTTTGAAGAGGGAGCTACATTCGAGCGTTATTGTTATAGTGCACTGATATGAGGACAAAAATGCCCCATTTTTGGTGATAAGATTAGGTAGTTTTTGAAGAACTTGGTGGTGAACAAGCCCACGATCTAATTTTTCGTGGATATTATCCAAAGCTTCGGGGGATTTTCTCCAAGTAAAGGGATTACCGAAAGTTGGCAAATCCAAGAGAGAACAAATATTCTTGAAATTAATGAGTCGTGTGAACCTAGCCGGAAGAGTGATAGCTCCGCCCAGTTTATCTTCTCTACATGAGATTTCGTTTGGATCCCCCATAACAATGCACGGGATGGGCGACTCATTGACAGTTGTTGTTAAACCTTCCCAAACAGGTCCTTATCCCGGGAATCTGAAGGGGGGTACACAAACAAAAGAAGAATTGTGAGGTTGTCAGTAATGTTTTCATATCTTAGTCCGATGATCCTAGGCAAATGAAATGAAATTGATAAGGTTTCGCTAGATAGTTGGTCATTCTTCCATAAAACACCAAGGCCACCTGAGCGCCCAATGTTAGGCGACCCGATAGCCATATCAAATCCTGCGTGTTTCCATAATTCTTCGCCAGGCACGGATTCCGATTTTGTTTCGGTGAGGGCCAATAATTGTATGTGTTCGTTTTTGCACAAAGAATTAATTTCCATCCAAAATGTTTGCTTTTTAATGCCTCTACAATTCCAATAGCTTATTTTCATATGCAACTTAAGAAGATACGAGGAGAGACGATAAAATTCCTCATATCGAAACGTTTTTTAGGATGAATTTGTGGGAAAAGGTAAACAAAGCGTGAGCCTAAGCCAACCTGCCAAGGGAGATGTGAATGTTGCATAGCCAACGAGCAGCAACCATTATATTGAGATTTGGATAACAAGAAACATGAGATAATAATGCACATGTTATCCAGTTTGTGGATCATGCCAAATGAAACAAAAAGGGCAAACCGCTTTCTAGTATCACACCAGCACAACCAAGTCCATTCTATCCCAAATCCAAGGATGAAGCCAATACACAAAACATGGGTAAGGTTAGCAAAGAAAATGCTCACCTTGTGGACTTGTGTTAACTTACTACAAATAGGTTGAGTAGAGCAGTGTAGCAGCCCCGCCATCAAGGTGTTAAACCAATAAAACCTGATGTGAGTTCTCAATGAAAATGACCTCTCTAAGTAGAGACTAACCAAAACGGTGTCATAAAAAATGCAGGTAGGCGGGCAAAATGAGAACAAGCTGCAAGATTTGAGAGACAAATATATCATATATTTTCTAAACCAAATGGAACGATGTCAATGTACATGTACTAGGTGTAAGACAGACCGGGGAAGCAAACCCCAGCCCCGAATTTTAAGGCTGAATACCACACTTAACTATAAAAAAGTAATGTCAAAATCATAAGCAAAGACATAAGCAATGCAATTCTCAGCAGCCAGAGGACAAAGAGCCCCTCCAAACCACAACACCAAGAGCAGAAATCTGCTAGGATGCAACAGCCCAGAGCCGATTGCACTGGAAGTTAGGATGGAAGACTCGTCTGTACCCTTATATTGTTGGACCTCATGACGAGGGGTTGGGCCCTTTCGGGATTTGTGTGGGGAGGAGACCAAGCTCATAGACCTTTTATCATAACTGTGATGTAAATAAGATTTGAATTTATGCAAGACCTGATGCTTCATCGTTTGTAAACCTTTAGAAGGGAGGTAGTGTTGTAAGGAGGAAATCGAGACTTGCAATAATAAAATAGAAATAAATCACAGCAAACCAAATTCCGTCCCTTGCAAATAATTACAAGACCTCCTGATGCAGCAGCGGGAAGTCAGGATCGATCCACGAGGAAGCGTGTCAGCGGATCCTAGGCAGCGAAGAAATCTCACAGTCAGAAGTCAACAACAGTGGTACTCGACCTCGACTAAGGGTTAGTCGACAGGGGTCAGGCACAGTCGAACACAGCGCAGCAGTAGTCACAGGGGCTCGTCGATATCGACAAGGCCTACTCGATGTCGAGTAGATGTTCTTTGTCGACTTTGCTTCATCTCGTCGAGTACCTGCACAAGTAAGCTACAACGACCTTGGGTCGAAGATCAGTAGTCGAGATCGACGAGTGCTATTCGATCTCGAGTAAGACAGAAATTAAAACGAAATAAAATAAATGCAAAGGCTTTGGTGATTTCGACTAAACTTTATGTAAAAGGACTTCCAAGATTGGGGTTTGCAACAACGATAATCAAGCATGCATAAGGCAGAATCAAACAAATTATCATGTAAATCGCATCAAAGGACTAAGCTTTCGCCTTTTCCAATAATTAGACAACTCTCTCAAGAAACCCTAATTGTCTCTACTAATTTTATATTTATAATCCAAGTTGTTAACATGGATCTCCATTAGACGGGTAATAAACACATAAACAAGTAGGAAAATGCTCAAAACATGATAAAGGTCGGATCTTTACCTCAAATACGCATGGCTGTCGTCGGGCTCACCCCAACCCTAGAAGTGGGTGGACTACTCGCGCTTCATCGCGAACTCAGACATCCTCAATTGAAAGAAAACTAATTGCATTAAAATAAACCAAAGTTTACAACCGCTTGAAGCCAATTCTACTCTCGCTTCACAACTCCAATCGGCCGCTCACTCTCTCTCTCTACTACTTCTCCTACTTACTTCTCTCTGGAATTGAATGAATGAAACTGAGCCCCATGGGCTTTATTTATAGCCTTCTATTCCTTGCTACTCAAGGATAGAATATCTATATCTATATCTAAAACTATATCTAAAATGCTTAAGGATAAATAAAAGCGATAAAGAAATTAAATCTAAATATATCTAAATTGTCTCAAGTGGATAAATCTTCTCCTTCATGATGTAACTTGATAGAATCGGATAGAATTCGGTCTTCTTCGAGCCCAAGTAATCCCACACCGAGTAGGATTCGCCAAGCCACGTCATACAGCTTCTGGATTCGTCGTCGATGCCGACTAGGGCCTTGTCGACATCGAGTAGGGGTGTTGTCGACTGGCTCCTCGGGTGACTCTGCTCGACAAGGCTCGGACATGGCTCCTGGGCGTCGTCGACCTCGACAAGGCTTCGTCTACATCGACTTGGGTTCTTCCTTTCCGCTTCCGCGAGTTGCTTCTTCCGCTGTAGCGAGGTCGTCGATCCGCAGGTGCGAGAGCTCCCTTCCGCTGGAGCGAGTTGGCGAGCTCCGTCGTCTTGGTGCATCCCGCTGGCAGCGAGGATTTCCGCAGCAGTGAGCCTCTCGCTGCAGCGAGTCTAGTCGCTGGCAGCGAGTGCTGCCTGGTCGTCTTCGTACTCGGCTTGTCGACTCCGGGCGTGGCGCTGAGGTGTTGTCGATCTCGACTAGTGGTCCTCGAGATCGAGTACGGCTCCGGAGCTGGGTTGGTTTGGCTCTCGACATTGCTCCTAGTCGACAAGGCCTGTGCTCGGACATGCTCGTCTAGATCGAGTAAGGCCTACTCGAAATCGAGTAGCCTGGGCTCTCGTCTTGATTCGACTGGTTCCGCTGCTTCTTTGACCTTGGACTTCTGTAGTGGTTTTCCGAGCTTTTCTGACCTTCCTTAGAGTTGCTATAAAACGTCTCGAATTCTGCGAATTTAAACAGAAACTGGTGTAGATTCTATAATTTGGTAAATAAACACAAACTACATAGATTCTGTACTATCTAACCCAAATGTATGCAAAGTATGCAGAAAACGATATTAAAGTTACTGTAAAATATGGCAAATTTAGCTCACAACAAACACCCCATACTTAAGCTTGCTTGTCCTCAAGCAATACCTTTATCTGTCATTCAGGGGAAGAAATCAAAACTCTCAACATATCAGATTCATTCTTATATAACCCAACAGTCAATTACCATCCTCGAAAAGGTACTAGTGTCACAAATCCATGCATGTGCAATTATATCAAAGCAACATCTACTCACAAAAGGAGGGCTAAGCAAAAACATTCATTAGTGACAAAGCATTGATAATCAAGAGGACTTCAATTTAAGCTCAAATAAGGAGTAGATTTGGTAAAAGGCTAAAAGGTGGGTAATTTCTGGCAATGTGGTGCTAATGATCCGGGGAAATGGAGTATTTCCAAATTGAATTTCCACATTCCTTCTCCATAATATTCATCACTTTTCATAATGCTTTTATCGACAATAATGCTTTTACCTCTCTGACCTCAGCGCTGCCTTCTCACGAGTCGCAAACATGGGTGTCATGAATGGCCCCGGATACTTAGTGCTTTGGACTCCTCACAATGTGTCCCATCTCTCCAAACTATTATCTTAGAGAGCAGGGTCAATCTACCTTTATCTCCTGAGGTGATTGGATTTTCTTTTACTCATTAAATTTTCCATATATTTCAAACAATTTCCTTCCAAACTCCAACAATGATAATAATCTCAACACAAATACCATATTATCATCTCCATAATGTAACATCATTCTCAACATAATCCCCGGATAAGGTAAAGAATGGCAAATATTTAGGATCATGTGGAGCAATAATTGAAATAAGGCATATTATGGTTTTTTGTGATGCATAAGCATAGGTATGGCTAGGATTTCAAACAATGAGCATTATATGGGAATATAAAGTCTTCCATCATCTTATCATGCAACATATCAAAAGCAACTTCAAATTTTACCTCCTTCTATGGTTTTCAAGAAATAATGCACTTTAATATGACTTCCCTTTACTAGGCAATTTCATGTTATATCTCTAATGAATCCAATTTTGCATCGTCGAGTTCAATATATGCTTCCATGACATTATTCAAAAAAAATTCAGTGGGGGTCATTTTTCAAACTTTTGGAAATCATGCATGTAAGCACATAAATCAATAATGCATTCCAAAATAGCCAAGTAGCAAATTAAAGAAATAATGCACATAAAATGTTAAATAAAGTAAAGGGGTCATTTTTCAAACTTTTGGAAATCATGCATGTAAGCACATAAATCAATAATGCATTCCAAAATAGCCAAGTAGAAAATTAAAGAAATAATGCACATATAATGTTAAATAAAGTAAATATGCACAAAGTAAGCCCTTCCCCCACCCCATACTTAAAATTTACAGTGTCCCCACTGTATAAAAATCAAATAAAAACAAGAGTAAAGGAAGGAACTCACAGGATAAAACATCGAGGAAGGCTGATCAGTGCATGTCGAGTAGATGTTCTTTGTCGATATCGAGTACAGTACCCGATATCGAGTAGACTCTCAGCGTCTGGTGGAATCTGAAGTCGAGGAGCGTCTGGCTGGTCCATGTCGAGTACGTCTACTCGAGGTCGAGTTGTGTCTGGGCTGCTCCTCCTTGTCGCCGTCGATTTGGCCTTCGTCGATTTTGACTGTTTTTCAGGGACTTCTTATTCCACTTTTCGCGATCCTTTTATGCTTGCCGACCTAAAAGTGTTAGATTGCACACAAAGCAAGACTATCCATATAAAACATTCTAAAAGACATAAAAACCTAAAACAAAAACCAAAAATAAAACAAAAAGTTCAAAAGTCCCAAAATCATAAAGTTTTATATACATGCTCTAGATTTTAGAGTCGCTAGGCCGACTTCTCCTTTTGCGCTCAAGGACCATTATTGTGGGGCCTGCTCATGCTTGGCCCTTCTCCTGGATCATCTAGGTCCTGCTGGTAGTATGCAAGCTCAGTAGACAGGTTGTTGCTTGCATCATCTCCCTTTGCTTTCTCCCTTTTCCTTCCAGCTCTCAGTTTTCGCAGATTCTCTTGCCACGGCGTCTTATCTCCCCTTAAATCATTTAAAGTTTTCTTTATGGACTGAGGAGGGGTAGGATTCATACCTAAACTTGCCTTTTCGGACCCAAAACAGGAATCTTTGGGCTTGGGGCTATTCGACATCGAGTACAGCTGGTCGATTTCGAGTACAGGGACCCCATACTTAGGACATTGGCAAGTTTCTGGCTCTGCAGTGGTTGTCGACATCGATGAAGGCTTGTCGAAGTCGAGTAGGTCCCTTGTCGAAATCGAGTTGGTCTTGTCGATCTCGAGTACAGCGTCAGCACCTTCCCCCGCTGTTTGCTTGGTCCCGTGGTTGCTGATGCTTTTCACCTCCAGCCATGAAATTTCCTCTTTTGCAGGGCCAAAAGAGAAATCCAAAACCTCATCGCCTATGGTGAAGGTGAGCGATCTATTCTTGACGCTTATTTTGGCATCTGCAGTAGCTAAGAATGGTCTACCAAGAATAATAGGGCTAGTAGGATCTTCAGCACAGTCAATGATAAGGAAATCAGCTGGAACAAAGAATTTACCAACCTGGACAGGGACGTTCTCAACTATACCTGTAGGGATGACTACTGTATTGTTTGCCATGTATAGCTTGGCATCCACAGGTTCTATGCATCCTATCTTTACTTTCCGCCAGATTGATAAAGGCATGATGCTCACACTTGCTCCTAAATCGCATAGAGAATCATATTTATATTGACCAAAACCCACAGTAACAGAAAACTTACCAGGGTCAGGTTTCTTTTCAGGGAAGTGGAGTACTTTGCATTCGCCTGCGATCTCTGAGATGGATCGCTTCTTGCTTAGGATTTCCTTGAGAAATTTGACATATCCAAGCATCTCTTGCAGGGCTTCTGTAAAAGGAATAGAAACATTCAGTTCTTACAGCATATTAACAAATCTGGTAAACCTACCTGCAGTGGGATCTTTCTGTGCCTTTGAAGGGAAAGGCAGTGACTTTTTCGGTTTCGGAGCCTGATTAGTTGTCGGAGGTGCTGCAGAGTCGTCGACGTCGGTCAGACGCTGCTCGTCGATCTCAACAACGGGCTCGTCGACATCGAGTACAGTGGTCGACCTGGTGTTGCTGGTCTGCACAGCGGAGTCCGAGCTTAGCTTCTGGTCTTTGTCGAGTAGAGGCTCGTCGATGTCGAGTACACCTTCCTCGAGATCGAGTTGGCTGTGCTCTATGTCGAGTTGCTGCTCTGCCTTGCTTTGCTGTTTTCCGACCTTTGGCTCGTGTAATTGATGTCTACTCCTCAGTTTGATAGCTGCGACGTGTCCGGTCTTCCCCTTAGGATTTGGTTCTGTTTGCCCAGGGAGTTGTCCGGATGGTCGTGGGATCTGTGCAGCGATCTGACCAATCTGCGTCTCTATTCCCCTTTTCCAGATGTCTAATTCTCCAAATTTTGTAGTGATGTTCTGGAATTGGTTGTTGATGGTGCCCTGATTCCGACGCATCTCCTCAAGGATCAGCTGCAGATCATCCTTCTTTTGATCCCTCTCTGGATGTCCTGGAGCTCTGTATGGTGGGGGATTCCTAGGAGGACCTTGGTTCCATTGTGGTTGATAGAACCTTTGATCTCCCATGTGTCGATGTGGACCCCCAGCGTAGGCTGCCTCCTCATGCGTTTCTGCCATCCTGACTTGCTCGGTGTGTGGGCACTCAGTAGTGGTGTGCCTCTGTGATCCGCATTCGATGCAAGGCTGGTTGACAGATAGATATTTGACGTGCTTGAGGAGCTTGCGATTCTGGTCTCTGTAGAACTGCTCCCTGACATCTGGGTCAATCTCCTTTGCTGGCTCATAGAGTGGCATTGATGGTGTTGGCCTGGCGTAGGAGTTCTCCTCATAGTTTGTAGGAGCCCCATATTTGTTGTCGTAGTTAGTGAGCTTTTCTAGCACACCCCATGCGTCGCTTGGTGGCATCGTCAGATACTCATAGCGAGTATCATGGTTGATCCTATCCTTAGTGATTTAATCCAGAGAGTTGAAGAAGATCTCCTGAATGACGTAGGGTGGCTATCCATGAGTAGGGCAAGATCGCAGTAGTTCTTTGTAGCGTTCCCATGCCTTTGTCAACGGTTCCCCTTGCTTCTGTTTGAAGGCGGTGATTTTCTGACGGAGAAGTGTTGTTTTAGCGGGTGGGAAGTATTTGTTCAGGAACTCTTGCTCTACTTGGGCCCAGGTGGTGAGAGATCTTGGCTTCAGTCCTTCAAACCACTTCAGTGCAGGTCCAGCGAGCGACCAGCGAAAAGATTTCATCTTGACATATTCCAGAGTTGTACCTTCTGCAAGAGTACGACACATATCATGAAAGTTAGTAATATGTTCAAGAGGGCACTCATTAAATTTGCCATAAAAAGAATTATTTTTAAGCTCTATCAAAAATTGAGTGTGAATTTCAAAAGAGTTATCAGGGATTAGAATCGCCGATTCAGGCACGACGAGAGCTGGATGCATATAATCCTCTGCAGTAGTTGGATATTGGGAGAGCTGGATGAAAATGACCTCCCTAAGTAGAGACTAACCAAAACGGTGTCATAAAAAATGCAGGTAGGCAGGCAAAATGAGAACAAGCTGCAAGATTTGAGAGACAAATATATCATATATTTTCTAAACCAAATGGAACGATGTCAATGTACATGTACTAGGTGTAAGACAGACCAAGGAAGCAAACCCCAGCCCCGAATTTTAAGGCTGAATACCACACTTAACCATAAAAAAGTAATGTCAAAATCATAAGCAAAGACATAAGCAATGCAATTCTCAGCAGCCAGAGGACAAAGAGCCCCTCCAAACCACAACACCAAGAGCAGAAATCTGCTAGGATGCAACAGCCCAGAGCCGATTGCACTGGAAGTTAGGATGGAAGACTCGTCTGTACCCTTATATTGTTGGACCTCATGACGAGGGGTTGGGCCCTTTCGGGATTTGTGTGGGGAGGAGACCAAGCTCATAGACCTTTTATCATAACTGTGATGTAAATAAGATTTGAATTTATGCAAGACCTGATGCTTCATCGTTTGTAAACCTTTAGAAGGGAGGTAGTGTTGTAAGGAGGAAATCGAGACTTGCAATAATAAAATAGAAATAAATCACAGCAAACCAAATTCCGTCCCTTGCAAATAATTACAAGACCTTCTCCTGATGCAGCAGCGGGAAGTCAGGATCGATCCACGAGGAAGCGTGTCAGCGGATCCTAGGCAGCGAAGAAATCTCACAGTCAGAAGTCAACAACAGTGGTACTCGACCTCGACTAAGGGTTAGTCGACAGGGGTCAGGCACAGTCGAACACAGCGCAGCAGTAGTCACAGGGGCTCGTCGATATCGACAAGGCCTACTCGATGTCGAGTAGATGTTCTTTGTCGACTTTGCTTCATCTCGTCGAGTACCTGCACAAGTAAGCTACAACGACCTTGGGTCGAAGATCAGTAGTCGAGATCGACGAGTGCTATTCGATCTCGAGTAAGACAGAAATTAAAACGAAATAAAATAAATGCAAAGGCTTTGGTGATTTCGACTAAACTTTATGTAAAAGGACTTCCAAGATTGGGGTTTGCAACAACGATAACCAAGCATGCATAAGGCAGAATCAAACAAATTATCATGTAAATCGCATCAAAGGACTAAGCTTTCGCCTTTTCCAATAATTAGAC
This sequence comes from Persicaria tinctoria, assembly GCA_037127255.1. NCBI lineage: Eukaryota > Viridiplantae > Streptophyta > Magnoliopsida > Caryophyllales > Polygonaceae > Persicaria > Persicaria tinctoria. The sequence continues at coordinate 16,466,862 of JBANSL010000013.1, forward strand.
AACTCTCTCAAGAAACCCTAATTGTCTCTACTAATTTTATATTTATAATCCAAGTTGTTAACATGGATCTCCATTAGACGGGTAATAAACACATAAACAAGTAGGAAAATGCTCAAAACATGATAAAGGTCGGATCTTTACCTCAAATACGCATGGCTGTCGTCGGGCTCACCCCAACCCTAGAAGTGGGTGGACTACTCGCGCTTCATCGCGAACTCAGACATCCTCGATTGAAAGAAAACTAATTGCATTAAAATAAACCAAAGTTTACAACCGCTTGAAGCCAATTCTGCTCTCGCTTCACAACTCCAATCGGCCGCCCACTCTCTCTCTCTCTCTCTCTCTCTCTCTACTACTTCTCCTACTTACTTCTCTCTGGAATTGAATGAATGAAACTGAGCCCCATGGGCTTTATTTATAGCCTTCTATTCCTTGCTACTCAAGGATAGAATATCTATATCTATATCTAAAACTATATCTAAAATGCTTAAGGATAAATAAAAGCGATAAAGAAATTAAATCTAAATATATCTAAACTGTCTCAAGTGGATAAATCTTCTCCTTCATGATGTAACTTGATCTAATCGGATAGAATTCGGTCTTCTTCGAGCCCAAGTAATCCCACACCGAGTAGGATTCGTCAAGCCACGTCATACAGCTTCTGGATTCGTCGTCGATGTCGACTAGGGCCTTGTCGACATCGAGTAGGAGTGTTGTCGACTGGCTCCTCGGGTGACTCTGCTCGACAAGGCTCGGACATGGCTCCTGGGCGTCGTCGACCTCGACAAGGCTCGTCTACATCGACTTGGGTTCTTCCTTTCCGCTTCCGCGAGTTGCTTCTTCCGCTGCAGCGAGGTCGTCGATCCGCAGGTGCGAGAGCTCCCTTCCGCTGGAGCGAGTTGGCGAGCTCCGTCGTCTTGGTGCATCCCGCTGGCAGCGAGCCTCTCGCTGCAGCGAGTCTAGTCGCTGGCAACGAGTGCTGCCTGGTCGTCTTCGTACTCGGCTTGTCGACTCCGGGCGTGGCGCTGAGGTGTCGTCGATCTCGACTAGTGGTCCTCGAGATCGAGTACGGCTCCGGAGCTGGGTTGGTCTGGCTCTCGACATTGCTCCTAGTCGACAAGGCCTGTGCTCGGACATGCTCGTCTAGATCGAGTAAGGCCTACTCGAAATCGAGTATCCTGGGCTCTCGTCTTGATTCGACTGGTTCCGCTGCTTCTTTGACCTTGGACTTCTGTAGTGGTTTTCCGAGCTTTTCTGACCTTCCTTAGAGTTGCTGTAAAACGTCTCGAATTCTGCGAATTTAAACAGAAACTGGTGTAGATTCTATAATTTGGTAAATAAACACAAACTACATAGATTCTGTACTATCTAACCCAAATGTATGCAAAGTATGCAGAAAACGATATTAAAGTTACTGTAAAATATGGCAAATTCAGCTCACAACAGGTAGGCATTAGGGGTGGGCATGGGACGGGACGGGATTAGGGTAATCACGCGTCCTGTCCCTCGGATTTTTTGAGGGACGGGATTGGGACGAAATTGATATTTTTTTTTCAAATCTTGCCGGGTCTTATCCCTCACGGGACGGGACGGGACGGGACGGGACGGGACGGGACGGGACGGGATTTGTCCCTCGTAAAAAATAAATAAAGATAATCCAATTAATTCCAAATTAAAGTACATAATCCCCTTATAAAATATAGCAAGTAATAAAATACTGTAACAAATTAAAGTCTTACACTCTTACACAAATACTATTACAGTAGTAAACAAATTAAAATACATAAATTCCACTACAATAGCCATTAGCAAATTGCATTAAAAATCTCAGTTGAAATGCATGAACAAATCTAATTTAACAAACCAAGACAATAATGTGAGATGAGCATAATACTCACTTGATTCTCTCACACTTTTTTCCATCTAATTTATAACAAGTTATTCCATTACAGTAGCCGTATACTTGGGCAAGAAAATATATATATATACATATATATATATAATATCATATAATATATGCGGGACAGGACAGGATTTGCGGGATTCAAACTCTCCGTCCCGCGTAATTTTTACGGGACGGGATTGAAATTTTTTTTACTAAATTCCACCGGGATCGGGACGGGATGCGGAACGGGACGGGATTTGCGGAATTTGTATCCACCCCTAGTAGGCATGGTCCAGGGCCATGTGGTGTAGTTTAGCCATGTGTAAACAAACCTGCACTAGGGAATTAATCAAGTAACACCAACACTCTAAATACACCCGAACTACATTCATATTAAATTTGCATATGATATCAATTACCATTTTACATCCGGCTTTGCCGACTAGATCCAAAAAATACCATTTAGCTAGTTCATTAATTAGGCAAGAAAAGCACCTAACACTAACTCCATACCAAGTTCCAATAAAGTATTTATACATAATGAAACGAGGCAAAATGGCATCATCAAAATAGATAATAATTAAACCACTTGCACTATATTTGGTTTGTATAACACAAAGGGTACTCTTTTGGTCAAACCAAACTAGCCATACACCCAAAAGCTGGGTATATGCTAGAGACGTTTCATCAAACATACACTTGTGAATACCTGTTAGGAAGAACGGAAGGCCACCAACACCAAGAAACAACGACCCATGCGCCCACAAAGTGAATGTACAAGGAGCAGCCAAAGGAAGAGGCAGAGATTCAGCAAGGCCTTGAGCAAGAGCACAACTTAAGAAAAGTTTGTCCAGACTCCATCTAAAAACATAGTAGAATATACATAATGCAGCAGCTTTCTCTTGGCCTCTCCAACAGCTCGACGTTAACAATGCGTTCCTTCACGGTTATCTTGACGAGGAGCATTACATGACACCCCCCACCAGGCTATACAAAGGTGCTCCCAAATCAAGTATGTATGCTGAAAAGAAGCCTTTACGGTTTGAAGCAAGCGAGTAGGCAATGGAATGTTGAGTTAACTAAACACTTGGTTGGCATTGGTTTCACTCAGTCCTATCAAGATTACTCATTGTTTGCCAAGCGCCTTGGTAAACAGATCACCATTGCATTGGTGTATGTCGATGATATGCTTCTTTCGGGTAACGACGAATCTACAATAGCTTTTGTTAAGCAGTCCCTTAATGATGCCTTTACAATCAAAGATCTTGGGATGGCTAGGTACTTTCTTGGTATGGAAATCTCTCGGTCGTATTCTGGCATTAGATTGAACCAACGGAAGTATGTCATTGATCTCCTAACCGACTCGGGGTTGCTGGATTGCAAAGTTGCTAGTTTTCCTATGCAGAGAGGTCTGCATCTCAACTTAGATGACGGGGAGTTGCTTCTAGATCCCAAGTCCTATAGACGGCTCATTGGGCGGTTGTTGTACTTGACTGTGTCACGTCCTGACATTGCCTATTCTGTCCAACAATTGACCCAGTTCTTGTCTGCTTCTCGGCAGCCCTATATGAAAGCTGTTTTGTTTCTTCTTCGTTATTTGAAGGGGACTATCAATTGTTCCTTATTCTACTCGTCTAACATTTCTATGCATCTCAAATCTTACTCCGATGCGGACTGAGGTAGTTGTATGTTTACTGGGCGCTCTCTCATGGGTTATTGAGTCTTCCTTGGTGACTCGTTGGTATCATGGAAAAAAAATAAGCAACGGGCAGTTTCCAAATCCACTTCCGAAAGTGAGTATCGGGCTATGTCCACTACAGCAGGGGAGATGATTTAGTTGGAGGGTCTGTTTCGGGACTTTGGCATATATGTTCCTCATCTGATCCCTTTATGTTGTGACAATAAAGCCGCCCAACAGTTGGCTGCCAATCTGGTGTTCCATGAGAGAACCAAACATCTCCGGATTGATTGCCACTTTGTTCGGTAATTAGTTCAAGAGGGGTTCATTTTTACCATCCATGTTTCGTCCAATCTGCAACTTGTCGATTTGTTTACCGAACCCCTGGGTGCACAGCAACATCTCTTTCTTTCTCTCAAGCTTGGTCTTGTGTTTGATCACCCGCGTCCACCTTGTATAGTGTGTGCACAGATTTCTTGGTGCATAGCTGAGGGAGTGTAGATACCTCGGATGCTAATATAAATAGGTAGTTATACCTAACAGATTGTAAGTTTTGGGTTTCTAATTCAATACAAAGAAAATTCCCAAATCTGGTTTTCTCCCAAATTGAAACACCTCCATAGAAGGTGTTCATCAGATCTCAAGGTTACAGTGAAATCTAGAGTTGATCTCTAGATTTCATATGTTCATTCTCCAGAGTCGTTTCTTACGGATTGTGGTGTTGGGCCTGCCCTTGCCTCCGCTTTCTCGCCGCCGCCGATTAGTCTGCCCTCGTTGGCCTTACTTGGCATGCAAGGGTGGCCCATTGCCTTATTCGCTACAGTCTTGGGGCTGCAGGATTGGACTTGTTGCTTGGCGTGCAAGGGCGTCTTCTAGCTTGCACGCCAAGCTTAATTGACGACCCAATATATATATATATATATATATGTGTGTGTGTGTGTGTGTGTGAAAAATAGCCAAAAATAATACGAACTATCAACTGTGAACCAAAAATAATACGAACTTTAAAATTGATGATTTCATATACAAACTATGCTCACATTAATAAAAAAATAATACGGTTTCAATTTCTGGACAAAATTCATCCAAAATTTAAGTTTCGACTCAATATGTAATAAATAAGAAAACTGTGTAAAAAATGTAATTTTAACAAAAAAGATGTTTCATCTTCCTCTCACTTCACTATTCATCTTCTTCACATCAGTAGTCGCCACTGAACATCGTCAATCCACCTATACAAACTAGGAGCAGCACCCAAGAGGAGCAAAGTAGAGGAGGGAGACCAAATCTGGGTATATTTACCCTTGTTTTAATTTGTTGGATTGAATTACTTGTTCTGGGTTGTGGGGCAGCGGCGAGGGCTCGATAAAGAGTTTCGGAAGTAAATCTCTTTCCTTCCGAATTCATACCAAATCTCCCCACTTCTCAATCTCTCTAGTTCCCATTTCAATAATTATTAATGTCCAATTTGAACTGAGCTCCCAATTTCAAGATCTAGGGTTTTAGTTTGCATTGTCTAGAAAACCCCTAATTTCCCCAATTGATATATGTATGAATTGGTCAAATTGAATTGACACATGTATTAATAATGAATAAAAAAGGAAGCAAAATGAAGAAGATGCAGTAAAGATTAAAGAGTAAGGCCCCGTTTGGTTAAACGTGGGAAGTAGACTTTCCAGGAAGTAACTTCCCGGGATTTGTAATTCCCATGAATTATACTTCATGGGAAATGTAAAAATATGTTTGGTTGAAAATAATTTCCCTCAAATTCAATTCCTATGTTTTGTTTGGTTAAAATGGAATTTTCATAGTAATTTAATTAAAATTACTCTTGTAACCTTTTGCTTTTTGTTTAAAAATCTAAATCTATATGGACAAATTGGTGATTTTGTTTATAAAAAATAAATTTTATAGAAGATTTGGAAAAAAAGAATGGAAGAAGTAGATCTTACCTACCCCTCCATGGTAAGTTCAATTCCACCATTTCATGGGAATTTAAATTCCTAGGAATTGAAATTCCTGGGTTTTCTAATTTTTAAAAAACATACCAAACACATGTATTGACTCCTACTTTCTGGGATTTTGAACTTCTCGGGAAGTAGAGAGCTAACCAAACGAACCGGTGCGGTGAAGGAGAAACAATTAGAGACGAACATGCGGTTGAATCTATTGAAATCTTTAGTTTTTATTTTTTCAGTTTGTTTACCTAGCTTTCCTATTTATTACATATTGAGCCGAAACTTAAATTTTCGGATGAATTTTGTCCAGAAATTGAAACCGTATTATTTTTGGTTAATGTGAGCACAGTTTGTATATGAAATCATCAATTTTAAAGTTCATATTATTTTTGTTTCACGGTTGATAATTCGTATTATTTTTTATTATTTTTCATATATATATATATATATATATATATATATATAAACCGATAAAAACTTGAAAGAGCATGACTAAATCCTACAAGGACTTGACTACATTCCGTATAGGCTTGACTAAATTCTGATTAGTTAAATCTTTTGGCGTTTTTGCATAAGTAGTATGTGGCTCTTCTTTCGGCGTTTCTTTGAGGTCTTCTGCTTGGTTGCAGACGTGAAGTTTGGAGTTGAGACTGACTGGGAACGAGGGGTGCGCTCAGGGCGACTCCGTATCCTGGAAAGAGCGTCCTTGGAGTTTCATCTGCACTTCCCACATGAGATAGATTCATGTTGTATCGCTGACCCGCAATACTACCGTTTTGGTGGTGCTTTGCTTCGTTTTTCGTCGACGTCCGTAACTGTGGGGAGGAGTTTTTCTTAAATCCTTCTTGTTGTAGAGTTATTTTTACACGTTTCTTAGCGTCGTTTTTTTTTAATTATTATTATATGTTTACGCAGTCTACGTCTGCCGCCTGATCTCGAGTTCTTACTTAATAAAAAAAAAATTGCAACGATGTTATACACATCGATTTTGGTGTATCTCTATATATATAAAAGGGGCTTTTTGCAAAATAGCCACGAAATAGGGCTTATTTTGCGAAATGTCCACGTTTTGGGACAATTTTGTGAATTGTCCGCAATATAAACCCTCCCCTACGCGCCTACGCGCTCGCTTTCTCTCTCCAAAATTGGTGCAGTTCCTCGTCCCTTCACTGCCTTCGCCGGAGGTAGACGAAATCTGATCGGAATCCCTCTCAGATTCAATCAGCACAGTCGGAGGCTGGATTCATCACGAGTTTCAGTCTCGATTCGGATTCGGTCCCTCTCCTCCCTCTCCCTTATCTCCCAGTCTGCAACGCATCTGTTCTCGCTTCTCAATTCAGACTAAAATTAGGTCGAGAGCGGAGGCTCTGAAACAAAGGCGAACGCTGCGGGACGAGAAATCTGAGGGCAGCGACTCAGATCAATTGCGCGGGGAGCAATGGCGCCGCCGGAGGATTCTTCTCAAGATTCCAATCTCAATTTTTTTGAGGTGAAATTACTTGTTCCATCTCTAATTTTTCAGTTTCTGTTTTCTTACTCTCATGTCGATTTTATTACAAGGTTGAACAGTTCGATTCGCCTCGTGTGCTTACCGCGCCAGCGACGGCTTCTTCAAGATCGACTTCGGCAGCACCTTCACTTGCCCCGACTATTGCTCAACTTGCTTCGGCTTCGGCAGCATCTCCTTCGCCTCTCTCGCTCAACTTGCTCTCTCGCAATCAACGGCTCCATTGATGACAGCATCTGAATCTTTCGGTGAGTATCTCTCTTCTGGAACTTCAATCACTGATGTACTGATCACCTTACCTTTATATAGTTTTAGGTATTGATTTATGAAATTCGATGAGGAAATGTCCTTGTTTCGAGATCCGATGTCTTTCGTCCAAATCGAACGCTCTCAATCTTCCGATCCTCGTTCCTCAACCATTGGCTTCATTGAAACTTGTTTGGTTGTTCTCATTAATCCTTGTTCTGCGAATGAGATGTTGTCAGCAAATTCTTTTTGATTCACTCTTTTGTTAGTTGGATACTTATGTTGTTTGTCTTTCATTGAAACTTGTTGGTTAGTGAACATTAGTATTTTCTCATCTTCAAACTGGAGCCTTTGGTTAGTGAAAATTAATATTTCTTTATCAATCGATCGAAGATCGATTGATAAAGAAATATTTGCTCTACTTTTCTGCCTATTTGATATGTATGCTGCCTATTTGATATCTTTGCTTGTTATATTTTGCTGCTGACAGAGCTGGGACTGATGTTTATGAACTTATACGTCTTTACATTACTTTCCTCTCAAACCTTGAAAGGCGAAGAGAGTAGAACAATGCTTGTTTCTACTATGCATTCTACTGCACTCTTTCTTCATGTGCAGTTTACATTGCTTTCTTGTGCATCTTTTCCCCACTATTCTTAGTAATCTCTCCAATTTCCAATTCGTTTCTACTATGCATTCTTTCTTCATATGCAGTTTACATCGCTTATGTTCACATGAAAATCTTGGTTGAATTGATATTTAATGGTCTAGCAGTAACTCTGCAGTGAGGACCTTTTTGTTGGTTGCATACTATGAGCACCTTTAGCTTCTGTGTCTTTGATGCTTGATCATAGGTTCAAATTGATATATACCTCGGTTTAAAATTGTCCTCTTGTTTATCAGTAACCGTGCTGCAACTTTTCTGCATCTTGTCAAACTTACTACAGCATTAGTTGATGCTGAGATGGCGATCAAGCTAAATCCAACATGGGAGAAGGTACACCCGTCTTTTGGGATTTATATGCTGCTATTTCAAGCAAGCGAATTGTCAAAGCTGGTTTTATATTGATTTCAGGGTTATTTCAGAAAAGGATGTGTTTTAGAGGCTATGGAGCGATATGATGAAGTGAGCTATAGAATTGTCGTAATATTTTTCCATGCCTTTGATATCAACATTAGATTTCCAAATCTAAGTCTATGGAATTGAATTCAGGCACTTGTTGTATTTCAAGTAGCTTCGAAGTATAATCCGCAAAGTACTGAGGTATCAAAGGAAAATCAAGAGAATGACACAGCTTTCCAAGGATAAACAGAGAGCTCAAGAAGTAGAGAAGAAGAAATCTAACATAGATATTGCAAAGCACTTAAGTTTATTGAAGACTGAATTGGTGAGTGAAGTGAAAACATTTACCTTGATAACCTGTTATCTTCTACTAAGATCTCATTTGCATGTTATACTAAAAGTATCTTCTAGAGTCATCTGCTAATCCAAGCTTCCTTTTTTAATTTTTTCGAAGATATTAACCTTGATAACATCTATCCAAACTCACTTGGTACTAAGCGGTTATATCACTAATATTGATATCAAAGATGATGAGGTTTAACTATGCTTCATGTTGCCTTGACTCCATTTCTGAATTTGATTTAAAATGGAGGGATCAACTGTATTATGTTTATCTTATGTTGGATACTGTCGTAACTTCCGTTGGATTATAGCACATGCAGAAGACTACTAGTTGATTTCAATGTCAGTTATTTGAAAATCTTTTGGGTTTCTGACTTAGAAAGCCTAAATATCTTTATTTTGCAGTTAGAGAAGTACAGTTCTGAAGAAACCTGGAATGATTTATTCTCATTTCTTGTTGAAACTATGGAGACTGCGGTAAAGTCATGGCATGAAACATCAAAAATGGATCCAAGAGTCTATTTCTTTCTAGATAAGGAGAAGACGGATGCTGAGAAATTTGCCCCTGTAGTTTGGCCGAGCAGCTTGCTTGATTGCACCCAAGAGTATCATATCTTACCCCCAGGTACTGCTACAAAGTGTTGATATGATACGTTTTAGATAAATAATTATATGTAAACATGTATGTTTACATTAAGTTGCTAAGCTAATTTTCAGTGTTGTCTTTAAGTTTCTAATCTATCTCTTGAAAAATACACAGTTTTTGTATCATGTGAAGTGAGTGACTATAAACTTTGAAACACAGGAGAATCTGAGCTCTTAATGAATGCAACCATGATTCTTTCAGCTTCTTCCTTTTCAACACCACCGCTAGTTGATAGACAAGACGATCTGGGTAAACAAAATGAAAAATGCTTGATCTTGAGAGATGGATAGGAGGGTGATTTATCCATGTATTTTTTTCTTATGTGTAAACAACGGTTAATCAAAATGACCACTTTCTCACTTGATTAGGTTCGATTCAATGAGTTCTCTCAAATAAAGATTCAGTATTTTTCTCACTTTGGTTCATGAATTGTATCCTCTATTCACTTTGGCTCATGCAAATTAACCTATCAAGGTAGAGAGGCACATGAACTCTTAAAACAGAGTCGTGCAACTCTTACAACAGAGTCGTGCAACTCTTAAAACGGAGTCGTGCAACTCTTACAAGAGAGTCGTGCAACTCTTAAAACAAGAGTCGTGCAACTCTTACAACAGAGTCGTGCAACTCTTACAACAGAGTCGTGCAACTCTTAAAATAATATTGAGAGAAAATAAAATCATGTTGAAAACAATTTCACAGGTCTCGATTGTTGTGCAAAAATAACCTATAGTTGAGCAAAAATAAGATGATGGTGAGTAAAATTTCACCAATTCCCCATGTTGTGCAATTATTGTCTATTGATGAGCAAAAATAAGATCATGTTGTGCAATAATCTATTAAAAAAGTCTAAAATTATATTTACAAAAAGTAAGATCATGTTGAGACACAATTTCACAAGTCTCGAATGTTGTGCAAAAATAAAGTATTGATGAGCAAAAATAAGAGCATGTTGTGCAATAATTTATTGAGAAACTATGAAATTATATTGAGAGAAAATAATATCATGTTGAGAACAATTTCACAAGTCTCGATTGTTGTGCAAAAATAACCTATTGTTGAGCAAAAATAAGATGATGTTGAGCAAAATTTCACCAATCTCCCATGTTTTGCAATTTTACTCTATTGATGAGCAAAAATAAGACCGTGTTGTGCAATAATCTATTAAAAAAGTATAAAATTATATTTACAAAAAATAAGATTGTGTGGAGACACAATTTCACAAGTCTCGATTGTTGTGCAAAAATAAAGAATTGTTGAGCAAAAATAATAGCATGTTGTGCAATAATCTATTGAGAAAGTATGAAAACATATTAAGAGAAAAAAAATCAAGTTGAGAGTCGTGCAACTCTTACAACAGAGTCGTGCAACTCTTAAAACAAGAGTCGTGCAACTCTTACAACAAAGTCGTGCAACTCTTACAACAGAGTCGTGCAATTCTTAAAACAAGAGTCGTGCAACTCTTAAAACAGAGTCGTGCAACTCTTAAAACAAGAGTTGTGCAAATATAACATTTTGTTGTGCAAATGTAATATATATTTTTTTCCGTTTTTTTTTTGTTTCAACACTTTTCATTGTGCAACTATAACGGTATATTGTGCAAATATAATTTTATGTTTGCAAATGTAATATTTTTTTTCGCTTGGTTTCAACACTTTTCGTTGTACAAATATAAATGTATGTTGTGCACATATAATAATATGTTGTGCAAATATAAATATATGTTGTCCAAATTACTAAAAAATGTAAACTAATTATCTAATGAGTACATTGCTAATTCTATTTTTTTTTTTTTTGGATCAGTAAGCGGGCTAATGGCCAGTACATATTATTATTAAGAAATCAATCTTCCACTAAAGGGGAGTCCAGCAAGTTACAAATGCAACTAGAGGTGGGGTAGAAAATTCAGAGTAAGCACTAGTAGTTTGCAACTAGAAATTGGCGAGCACATCATGTAATTCTATGACAGTAAAGCAAAGTGCAAACAACGCCATACGGACAAGCACCCTATAACAAACATTCAACCATAAAGTATTTGGAATTAACCACCAATTCGTTTCCAAATAAGACAGAGGCTCACATTACAACACACTCAATTGAATGATAAACGACGTGCTAATGTCTGTAGCAGTTCAACACAGAGAATTTCACAGTGAAGAGAAGTAATCCAGTACACCATGAATCATGATCATCAAGTGACCAATTCAATAAAATGTTTAGGATTACTTTTGAAACAAGGCAAAATGGATTGGAATGCACTGATATCTCATTCCAAAATAGGTCTCGGCCTCGCTCGCCTCGCTCGACGTCGACCACGCTCGCTCGAGAAGGGGAGACTAAGTGATTTGCACAGGAGGCTTCATAAAACCAGTCGATCACCATAAATCAGTGGTTTCCGCCCGCCTTCTTTCTTCTTCGATTCAGATCTGGTCCATGGGGCCGTCGCTCGTTGGCTTCTTAGATCCGCCACCAAGCGATGAAGACGCAGGCTTCCAATTGTTGCTCGGATCTGCCGATCGCTGCTTTTCTCAGATTTGAGATGCCACCTGAAAACGCTTCGCCTCCAGCCTCCGGCCTCCCAAATTCAGATCTGGATGGAGTAGATCTGGTGGGCGCGCGGCGGCGAACAGGAGGAGAGGAGGAGCGCGCGGCTGCGGCTAACAGGAGGAGAGGAGGAAGATGGAGGTCCGGCCAGCAGGAGGAGACTCGTCGCCATCGGAGCCGGATCCGACGTCGAGAGAGAGAGAGACGGAACAGATTGAGAGAGCGAGAGGAGAAAGGTCCGGAGAGGGAGGGGAAGATCTCGGGTTAGCGGTTGAGAATTAGTATATGTAGAGGCCATTTTGCTAAAATGTCCAAAAATGCGACCATTTTGCAAATACGTTTAAATAAAGTGTCTGTTTTGCAAAAAATTTCTATATAAAAAGAGGGACTTTGCTTATGAACAATAACTTTTTTTTTCCATTTCCAGCTCAATTTTTTAATCAGGCCCAAGTGCCCAACAACATAGCAAATTCAATAATAATTTAATGTTCTACGGCCTTTCAGAGACTAGATTCGATGCACTAGAGTTGTTTGTATTCATAAGTATAAAATTATGAATCTTTTAAGCATGGGTTGATAAAGACACCATTTTAAATGTATGTTTTTGAAAGACACCAATTTAACTGTCAATATATCGCTTAATTTTCAATACCCACCCTGTAACGAGGCCATTAGTATATGAATTCTGTGTTTATTCACATAGTTATGTTTTGGGAGCTTAAATACCATTTATATAAGAAGACCTACTCGGTAGAAATCAGCAAAAACAAGATCATTAGTATCCGATTAAGCTAGATGAATCAACACTACCCGCTGTCGTCGTCCTTTAAGCTTAACTAATTCAACACTCTTTTTCCTTTGAATGTTAATTTTATTTTATTGGTATTATACTACTAGACAATGGCAAACAAAATAGGTTTGGTATCTTTATGACTTGAGTTGGAAAATATTATTAGAGATGTTTGTTTGGCTTAGTTGCTCACTTGAATGATATTTTTTAGTATATGCTAACTAGTCACAAAATAGGTCTGGATTTTCATTGTACTATATTCATAAAATAGAGGACTCCTTGTTGAGATGTGAATGAGATCAAAAGTGTCCCACGTCGGAAAGTTGAACATCTCAACATGAAGGAGTAGCCCACCGACTCGTATACTAGAGCTTGATATGTTCAACTTTCTAATGTGGGACACTTTTTGTCTCATTCACATCTCTAACACTCCTTGCTGCAATTTATAGTGCTCTTGCTGTTGCTTTTGGTTCATGAGGTTTGTTGCAAGTTTCCAATTTGACACGACAAATATAGGTTTGGAAAAAAAGATTACAAAGAGATGATTTTTTGCATAGGTGCAGCAGGTAAACTTTTAAGGACATATAATGTTGTAAATTTCCTTCCTTATTGAAGTTTATACTTTATATAGAGAGCTGGTAAAACAAGAAAGTGTTGTAAATTTCCTTCCTTAGACTAACTCCAATAGTTGTGTGCAAATGTCTAAATGTGCATTTTTTTGACATTTTGTAGCTCTATTGGTTGCTTTTGGGGTGTGCAAATGCGGTGTAAATCCTCTACCCCAAACCCCTACCCCAACTCCCTACCCCACAAGAGATAGAAATATTTTTTTAAGTTTTAAAAAGATGTGAGTAAATGCGGTGCAAATCCTCTACCCCAAACCCCTACCCCAACTCCCTACCCCACAAAATTATTTACTTCTAAATTAATATTAAAAAAAATTAAACATCTTTTTAAAACTTAAAAAAATCTTTCTATCTCTTGTGAATTATTATAATTTTTGTAAGTTGATTTTTTAAGATTTTTTTTCCAAATATGTTATCATAAGTATGTAAAAGCTAAATATATTTTTTTAATTTTTTTAATATTAATTTAGAAGTAAAATAATTTTGTGGGGTAGGGGTTTGGGGTAGAGGCTTTGCACCAGTGCAAATGTGCACATTTGAGCATTTAATGTGCAAATTTGAGCACATCATCTCCCCCATGTGCAAAAACTTTTTCAAAAAGAAAGACAATTTTATTGGTGTCTTTTTTATGATTTTTGTTTTCTTTTTTGTTTTAAATTAATTGTATTTGAATGGTGTGTAAAAAATACACATTTGATCATTGGAGTAAAATAACAAAAAGTAAGATGTATTTTTACACACCTTGTATAAATGTATACATTATAGACAAAACCATTGTGAATAGTCTTAATACAGTACATGGTGCTTTAAATTGCTTTAAAATTGCCAAACTGATATTGAATTCCTTCGTGCTCCGCACGTGGGAAGCCGACTAGTATATACTCCGTATAAAAGAGTTTGTTAATTATCTACTCCCTTTGTCTCATATTAAATGTCGTTTGTCTTTTTCTGTAATAAGTATCAAATTATATAAAAAAATTAATTAAAAAAATAACATTTCATAGAGTTTTTTCGCTCCTTAAAAAACGTGCAGAACAGTAAAACGACATTTAATTTGAGACGTTGGGAGTACTTTCCAACCAAAGAACAGAGAAATGATGAAATTAAAAGTATAAAAAAAAAGAAAGGAAGAAGACAACTTTTTGCTTTCTTTAATGGCTTTTTTACTAATTGCATAGTAAGTAGCAAAGATAGCTTCTTGTGCGCTTTTTTTGCATACAACAAACGAGGCACATCTGACTGTCTCTCTCACAACGACCGCATTACAAAACCCACTTTTGACAGCTTTTTGTGCGTTTTGCAATTTGCAATTTACATTCCGTTTTCCTCTTTCCAGTCAAAGCTTTGTCATTGGCTTACCCCACTTGCTGTTTTGCAATTTAGAGAGTGCTAGCTTATCGACCAATTCATTACCAACAGCAATACTTCATATGGCTCGCCAGGTGTTTGTTAAATTGCCTCTTCCAACCCTCATGAGTTTTCACTCAGAAATGTGAAAAGTTTTCATCTTTACTTAAACATTGAGGGTTTTGAGTTTGTGATGTTGTATTGCTTCTTGTTTGATGGATAAATTGTTTTGATTTGATTGTTGCAGGAAGAGGGTTGGCCTCTTGGTTTGCAGCTTCTGAATGTGAGAGTTGGATTGGGAGGAAGAGCAAGAGATTGCCATGAGTCCATTTCTTTTAACACTGCACTTACTAGTTCGTCAACTTCCTCCACGGATTCATCTTCAGATTTAGACTCAGAGGTGAGTGTAAGTAGAATGTATTTGGAATGATCCTGAGGAAACCTATTTGTTTTGGTTTGTTTTGGTATGAAATTCACATATTAAGGTAGAGAGGGAAGATAGTTAGGGACTTAGCTAGGGTGTATGTAACTCAAACTCGATTCCAAGGATAGTTATCGGGTTCGTTCGTTCTGATATCCATTGCAACTGATAGATTAGCTATATACCAAACATACTGCCTATTTTGACTGTAAGAAAGGAATAGTTCATATTTGCAAAATCTGACACATAATGTCTAACTGGATTTGTATGTGTTTAATTTTCAGTCCACAGGTTCCTTCTTCCATGACAGAAGCATCACACTCGGAAGCTTAATTGGAGCTGCGCGGCATGCAAGGCTACTTGATCTCTCAAGACACTCGATGAGGGGAAGAACAAGGGCAGGAGATCAGCCTATAAAACCCAAGAAACCCTGCAAGTCTAAAGCTTGGTTTTGCTCCTTCATTTGTTCAAAGGACAGCACAGAGGTTAAGAGCCCTGAAAATCCTCCATCTCTTGGGCAATTCCTTGTTGTCGAGAGACGATCTTCTACAAATACCGGAAACTTGTATGGAAGAACCCAAATCCGGATGGATAGGTAGTTCCGAATGAGATGTCTTTTGCCCAGCACTTGGCTTTGGTACCTAGTTCATTGTTCTTGATTCGGGAGATTGCTCCTCCTTGTCCTCATTCGAGCTCAAGATCAGCTGCAGAAGTTGAAAGAAATTACATAAGATTGTTATGAGTTTTGGCTGCTCGCCTTCGTAGGTTATCATGGATCGGAACATTTGAGTTTCAAGGTTGAATTACTTGTTTTTTGGTTATGTTGTAATGTTTACATGTATGTACTCCCATAGAAGGAGGAGAGGGCAAAGAGGCCATACCTCTGGAAGCTCAATGTCATTTTGTTCACTTAAAACAGATTCATTCAATTGGTTCATTAAATTGTGTTGGTAAGAAACACATTATTTACAAATCATGTAGAATATATTTCTTGTAAGCTTTTGTATTTGATGTAATTTGTGTGTAATCATCATCAATTATATTATATAATAATAAATGAGAAGTCGGTTGACACACATGGCGGCTTCTCCTTAAAATTAGTCATATGAATCAATCACATTTTTTGAAAGAAATAATTAATATATGTACAAGATAAAATTAGATATATCTATTCAATCAATCAATATATCTATATATGCATAAGATAAATTTTGACCCAATTTTATTAGATATGGATATATTTTTAGAAGATACTGTATTAACCAAATTTAAATACTATTATTTAAGATAATATTTAATAATTAATATATGCATAAGATAATATTTTATTCTAAATCTATTTAACCAATCTATATACTGAGATAGGGAAAATCTCGTTATCATAGCACAAGGGCGTTCTGGTCTTTTACCAATAAATTTGAGTATTCAATATGGCATTGATGCTGCCGTTTCGTCTATTGATTACGATAACGGTTTCGTACATTAAGAGCGTTGACTGAATTAAATACGGTAACCGTTTCTTCTATTTAATATCGTAACCGTTTCTTTTATTTAATACTCGACTAGTATAAATACAAGGAGATGAATTCATATTGAGTAGACAATGACTGACTTGAGCGTCGGAAGGTCCTCCGGGGGAGACAAGCCCCGCCCCGACCTCGTTCTTTGTTTCTTGGTAGGAACAACGGAGCTCAATCTTCCTCAACATCTATGGTGCGGATTTTTGCACTAACATATACATATACTAAAACCGATGTATTGTTGCCTGCGTGGCGGCTTGTGAGTGAATCTGTTTACGTGGCAGCACGTGAGTGCATCTCGCAAAACCTTCTCCCATCAAAAAGGAAATCTAATAAAAATAATAAGATAGTTCTAATCTATATAATTAAAAATAATTATTTTATTTTACCATTAACTCATATAATTGAATAGATGGAATATATTATAAAAGAGTAAATATTATATAAGGAAATAACTATATCAATATAATTAAACGCAATAATAGTAATAAATTTGGCATATATCGATGTACAAATTGTCATATAAGTGTATCTCCATCTGGATTATAAATTATAAATAATTTATCCAATGGACGATTTATATATAAATTACACCATATGGACAGGACATAAAAAAGACATTAGGTTCACCCAATTGCCAAATAGACGAATTTTATGGCGGGTCTTGGTGACCTTGAAGGCCTTGGTGGAAGGATGAGTTAAGGGGTTTAGGCGGGAGTCTAGGCGGGCCTTGAAGGGTATTTTTAGAACAGTGATTATAATTACCAAAAATATTAATAGATACATAGTGGTAAATATTTGATAGGTGTTATCGATTATTTTTTGTGGAAAGAATTAATTATTTCATAGTTATTTTATTTATATATATACTATTTTTCAAGAGAATGATTTATTTAGATCTAGATTAATTTTAATCTTATATTTTCAGTTATTAGTTTAACTATCACAATGTAATTGATATTTATTTATTTATTTTCATACTTATAATAGGATTTATTTTTATAGATAATAAATGTAATTTTATAATATTGTGTTAAAATATTCCCGTGCAGGGGACGGGGCATACACTAGTATATCTATATATTCATAAGATAAAATTTGACCCAATTTGATTAGATATGAATATATGTTTAGAAGATATTAACGAATTTATATATTATATAAGATAAGATTTTACCTATTATATAAGATAAGATTTTACCTATGCGCTCGCTATCCACTTCACCACGCCGGGCTTCCTTCCTCTCGATGTTGTGTCCGCTTGTTTGCTTAGGGTTTGGGCTTGTTCCGGGTTTATTTTGGGTGTTTCTTTTGATGTATTATGTGCTTGTATTTCTTTCAGATCTTCATGATCTCATCCTTCGGGATGCTCTCGGGTTGGCTAACCACCACTCGAATTTTTTCCTTATCAAAAAAAAAAATAAAAAAAATAATATTTTACCTATGTAACATATGTAACCAATTTTAGAATATATATATATATATATATATATATATATATATATATATATAATTAGATATAATAAATGATAAGTTGTATGTAACATATGACATCTTCTCCTTATCTTAATAGTAATAATCAATCAAAAAAAATTATCCACGCCTTAATCAATTTTCAGATAATAGTTTTCATAAGTTTTTAGAGATAGATATATTTTGGAAAGATTTTACCCAATTTTGATAATAATTATATAAAAGTTTGATAATACTTTCAATATATTAATGAGAATCAATGGTAATTTTATTTAAATTGTGTAAAAATTCAAAAGTGTTGAAATAAATTAATTAGCTCTCTGAACAAGTATTTATATTAAATTTATTTAAAATTATAAAAAAAATCGCACACGGTGCGGGTACTAAACGAGTAGGGTGTAAAAATGTAGGCCATGATTTGAAGGAGTTTGGGCTGGTCTTGATTAGGTTTGGGTGTTAGCTCTTTGAACTGCCAAACTATATTGAGCCACCCACACTCTGATGAGTCCAACACAAGAAAGCCCAACTTTGTGTGTATGTTGAGCCTGCTCGGATCTCTTCATAATCCTAAGTAAGGTTGTTATATAAACTGAACAGCTCGAGCTCGGCTCGGGATCGGTTCGAAAAAGCTCGACTCGATCTCGCTTATTTATTTGAACAAGCCGAGCTTGAACAAGATTTTAAGCTCGGTTGAAAGCTCGACTCGTTCGAATAAAGCTCGAATAGCTTGAATTCTATGGAATTTCTAAAATTTCCTCTAAGTTAACATGTCATAACAAAGTAGAACTACTTAAAGCTCGAAAAAATCTCGGCTCAAGCTCGTTCATTTCCTAAACAAGCCGAGCTTGAACAAAATAAAAAAACTCGTTTGAAAATTAGGCTCGGCTCGAGCTCGAGAGCTCGTTTAACAAACGAACAAGCTTGAACATGCCAAGCTCGGCTCGTTCGGCTCGAATAACACCCCTAATCCTAAGTTGGAGCGTTACGTTTTGACTAGGGTTAGGGCTTCTAAACTCTGTTTTTCTCCTCCCTATGTTCAAAGGACAACATACAGAGAGCCCCAAAAAGCCTCCATCTCTTGGCCAATTCTTTGTTGTGGAGAGATCTTCTAAAAATCCCAGCAACTTATATGGAAGAACCCGAAATCCCTATGGATATTCGGTATCGGATGAGATGTCTTTGGTCGAACACTTGGCTTTAATGCCTCGTTCAATTTTCTTGAATTTCTTGAATGGAGAGATTGCTCCTCCCTGTTTTCATTTGAGTGGAAGATTAGCTGAACAAGTTGGACATTAGAGCGTTGTGAATTTTGGTTGCTCGCCTAAGTTGGTCGGAATATGTTGGTTTTGGGGGTGAATTGTGTGTTGTTTTTGGTTGATATGTTTGTTAGGTGTGCACATGTGAAAAAGGAAAGCATTCCACGTTGGAAGTTGGAATAGTTCCAAGTTTGTATACAGTAAGTGGGCTGCTCTACTCAATGTCAATCAGTTTTGGGTTGTTATTTCATTTATTTGTGTGCTAAGCTTGAAGATGTTGTGCACCTCTCCCAGAAATTCACTGGACATTGATCCAGCACACAATTTAAACGATAGTAAATTTCTCGATCTTATAGTAGTTAATTTATTACAAGGAGTTCTAAAGCTTAATAAATATCGGGGATCGCACAAAGAGGGTGATGACATACAACAATGGGAGTTTATCATTGAACTCGTGTTATATCTTCGAGTGCCACATCAGATGTTGTAAATCGAGTCCAACAATGACTAATTCTTTTGTAGTTGATACAATCAATCCCGACCCAATCCTGGTGTAAATAAAGTTTTAGGAGTTGGCATATTATTTTATTATAATAAATTATACAAGATTATTTAGTTTTAGAGATAAAACTTATTTTGATAACTTTTATATGTTTTTGTTAGGATTCTAGGTAGATTATAAATGATTCTCAATTATTAAGTGTGTTAAGCTTGAAGATGTTGTGCACCTCTCCCTGAAATTCACTGGACATTGATCCAACACACAATTTAAATGATAGTAAATTTCTCGATCTTATAGTAGTTTATCTATTACAAGGAGTTCTAAAACTTAATAAATACTGGGGATCACACACAATTTGAACAATAGTAAATTTCTCAATCTTATAGGAGTTTATCTATTACAGGGAGTTCTAAAACTTAATAAATGTCAGGGATCGGACAAAGAGGTGATGACATACAACAATGGTTGTTTATCATTGAACTCGTGTTATATTTTCGAGTCTTAGCTTAAGACGAAGCCCAACTCGAGCCGCACAAGTTGAGCCACGACACGAGCCATCGCCTCCCTTCTCCAGTCTCCACGAGGTTGAGGATGGACAATGAATCATTCATTGTTTTACAATTTTTACCCAACTAGTTTTTTTTTATAATTATGTTATGAGTCCAAATTAATTTTAAGTTTATGAATTTGAAACATTGTATCAATATTAGTTTAAAAGGATATAGTTTGTAATTTTATTTATATGATCATCTAGTTGAATCTGCAAGTATTTGGATGATTTTAGCAAATCAGTGGTATGTTAGAAAAACTTGCAACATAATCAACTTACGATGTTGTGGGTGAGTTTGAATCAAGTAAGAGACTACCTCTTGCAAACATCAGATCGATGTCTAGTGAATTCTCAATCGAAAGAGGATCGTTCAAATTCTGTCTTGGAGTGCTTGAATCTATGAACTTGTGTACATCTTCTATGAAGTATATCCTCATGTATTATATATTCTATCTGCAAGTATTTTGATAACTTTTATCTGTAATTGGTTAGTTCATTCTGGGAAAAAAAATCGGTGAAATCATTCTCAATTATTAATTCAACTATAATTATTAACTAGTGCAGTTCCCGCGCCATGGCGCGATTTAAAAAAAAATATTAGTTTAATATTTTGAATTAAACTTATAAGAACAAACTCATAGGAGAAGAGTATAATAGATTCATTAAAGATGGATTCTATTGTGATAGTATATGAAGATTTACAAATAGATATAAGTTATATATTAATTTACTATTTTGAATTAAACCCATTTTATTTCAAAAATAAAAATTAATTGAAAAAGGAAATAAATCCATTAAAATTCTATTGTGATAGTATATGAAGATTTACAAATAGATATAAGTTATATATTAATTTATTATTTTGAATCAAACTCATTAGTTATTTCAAAAATAAAAATTAATTGCAAAAAGGAAATAAAAAGGAAAGAGAAAAAAAATGATTGGTTAAAAAGGAGAGGATTAAGGTGAGCGTGCCACGTAGGCAAAAACTCTTCTTTTTTAAGAGTTTATATAGATATAGATATAGATTAAGAGTATATATAGATGGTTACATTTTTTTTCTTCAATGTTTTAAATTAAGCCCAATTGTTAGTAAATATGTTAAGAATAAAAGAAAAAAATGTGATTAGTTTAAAGAGAGAAAAAAAGAATAAAAATAATAATTAAAGAAAATAAATAATTAAAAAAGGGACAAAAAAACTTGATTGGTGAAAAAGAGAGAATTAAGGAGAAGTTGACACATAAGCCTAAAGTGTTCTAAATTAAGAGTATATATAGATTGTTAGTAAATATGTTAAGAATAAAAGAAAAAAATGTGATTAGTTTAAAGAGAGAAAAATAAGAATAAAAATAATAATTAAAGAAAATAAATAATTAAAAAAGGGACAAAAAAACCTGATTGGTGAAAAAGAGAGGATTAAGGAGAAGTTGACACATAAGCCTAAAGTGTTCTAAATTAAGAGTATATATAGATTGTTAGTAAATATGTTAAGAATAAAAGAAAAAAATGTGATTAGTTTAAAAAGAGAAAAAAAAGAATAAAAATAATAATTAAAGAAAATAAATAATTAAAAAAGGGACAAAAAAACTTGATTGGTGAAAAAGAGAGGATTAAGGAGAAGTTGACACATAAGCCTAAAGTGTTCTAAATTAAGAGTATATATAGATATAGATTGTTAGTAAATATGTTAAGAATAAAAGAAAAAAATGTGATTAGTTTAAAGAGAGAAAAAAAAGAATAAAAATAATAATTAAAGAAAATAAATAATTAAAAAAGGGACAAAAAAACTTGATTGGTGGAAAAGAGAGGATTAAGGAGAAGTTGACACATAAGCCTAAAGTGTTCTAAATTAAGAGTATATATAGATTGTTAGTAAATATGTTAAGAATAAAAGAAAAAAATGTGATTAGTTTAAAGAGAGAAAAAAAAAGAATAAAAATAATAATTAAAGAAAATAAATAATTAAAAAAGGGACAAAAAAACTTGATTGGTGGAAAAGAGAGGATTAAAGAAAAGTTAACACATAAGCCTAAAGTGTTCTAAATTAAGAGTATATATATAGATTGTTAGTAAATATGTTAAGAATAAAAGAAAAAAATGTGATTATTTTAAAGATAGAAAAAAAAGAATAAAAATAATAATTAAAGAAAATAAATAATTAAAAAAGGGACAAAAAAACTTGATTGGTGGAAAAGAGAGGATTAAGGAGAAGTTGACACATAAGCCTAAAGTGTTCTAAATTAAGAGTATATATAGATTGTTAGTAAATATGTTAAGAATAAAAAAAAATGTGATTAGTTTAAAGAGAGAAAAAAAAGAATAAAAATAATAATTAAAAAAGGGACAAAAAAACTTGATTGGTGGAAAAGAGAGGATTAAGGAGAAGTTGACACATAAGCCTAAAGTGTTCTAAATTAAGAGTATATATAGATAGATTGTTAGTAAATATGTTAAGAATAAAAGAAAAAAATGTGATTAGTTTAAAGAGAGAAAAAAAAAGAATAAAAATAATAATTAAAGAAAATAAA
Organism: Persicaria tinctoria; assembly: GCA_037127255.1. Classification (NCBI taxonomy): domain Eukaryota; kingdom Viridiplantae; phylum Streptophyta; class Magnoliopsida; order Caryophyllales; family Polygonaceae; genus Persicaria; species Persicaria tinctoria. The sequence goes on from JBANSL010000013.1 coordinate 16,489,742, forward strand.
TAATTAAAAAAGGGACAAAAAAACTTGATTGGTGGAAAAGAGAGGATTAAGGAGAAGTTGACACATAAGCCTAAAGTGTTCTAAATTAAGAGTATATATAGATTGTTAGTAAATATGTTAAGAATAAAAGAAAAAAATGTGATTAGTTTAAAGAGAGAAAAAAAAAGAATAAAAATAATAATTAAAGAAAATAAATAATGAAAAAAGGGACAAAAAAACTTGATTGGTGGAAAAGAGAGGATTAAGGAGAAGTTGACACATAAGCCTAAAGTGTTCTAAATTAAGAGTATATATAGATATATAGATTAGTTATTTCAAAAATAAAAATTAATTGCAAAAAGGAAATAAAAAGGAAAGAGAAAAAAAATGATTGGTTAAAAAGGAGAGGATTAAGGTGAGCGTGCCACGTAGGCAAAAACTCTTCTTTTTTAAGAGTTTATATAGATATAGATATAGATTAAGAGTATATATAGATGGTTACATTTTTTTTCTTCAATGTTTTAAATTAAGCCCAATTGTTAGTAAATATGTTAAGAATAAAAGAAAAAAATGTGATTAGTTTAAAGAGAGAAAAAAAAGAATAAAAATAATAATTAAAGAAAATAAATAATTAAAAAAGGGACAAAAAAACTTGATTGGTGGAAAAGAGAGGATTAAGGAGAAGTTGACACATAAGCCTAAAGTGTTCTAAATTAAGAGTATATATAGATTGTTAGTAAATATGTTAAGAATAAAAGAACAAAAATGTAACGGCCCAGAATTATAATTTCCGGGTTACGTTTCAAGGGATAAAACCCCTTGTTCGGATCTTGCAATCCAGGTACGGGTCGAGGTTTCAAACACTTTTATGATTAGTATAAAGAGGGATTTCAAACCCTAAAAACCTCGAAGGGCCGTTGGGTACCCTTAATCTGTCCGAAGACTATGTCGCGGAATCCATTTCAAACGGAAGTAAAGCGGAAGCAAGGTAAAGATACAAGTGTCACGGCAGAGCCGGATCAAAACCAAATCATGAGTGGGTGGTTACCATTGTATTAAATTAGAATGTTAGCCAGATTCTTCGAATCGCCAAAAGGGAACCCCATCATATCGACATCGAGCACTCAATCTGCAGATAATACCTTTAAAAGAAGAACGGGGAAAGGAATCAGATCGAGCCACGCACGCGGGACCGGCAGTCCTCTCTGAGGCCACATAGTATGTGCTATACCTAATAAAGATGCTCTAATGCAGTACGGAATTCAAACACACTAGCATGCTCCTAGTTCATAATAATGTGCGGAAATACTGTAAAGGGCCCAAGACAATGCCAAGTGGCATATCCCTCTCCTACCTCCACCTCTTCCGACAGGCGGAGACTGGCCAGCTCGTGAATGCATTCATTCATAATAGGGTGGCACGCATGCCTAACCCGCTCCACAATAAAGCCCGCAGACATATCATAATGTAAGGAAGTACTCGATTGACTCAGGGTACCCGATGAGGCTGGGCTACCCTATGACCCTAGCAAAGACTTCTAGGACTATCACAGATAACGGCCGTTCTGTTTACATACGCACAAAGAAAGAGAATGCTCAACGATCGATGCAACCTAGCATGGTACTACATGGCATGCTGATCATGAATGCAACACCTAACATAAAATGCAACAACAGGCCTGAATGTCCAACCTGAGTAAGCCCCCTAGGGAACTTACCTGAAGATGCAGAACAGCAATATAACACAAGCAAGGGCCCAAATGCAAGTCCAAAGCAATCCGAAAGCAATACACACCTATCATTAAGCCATTTTCATAAGCTATCGGGCTAACATTCATATACACAGAACCCAAGTTCTCAACATACTCAAAACCAATCGATGGTAAAATCATTTTCCAAAACCTTTCCGATATGATCAACATCAATCAAAATCATTTTTCCAATTTCCTTCTCAAAACTAATATCATTAAGCCAAGACAAAATCCCGACATTTGAAATGACACTTTTAACATAACTTCAAGCTCAAGATCAATTAGTTCAAGTTCCGTCAAATCCCTTCCTTAATATGGAATATTAAAATAACATTTCAGAACTCATTTCCCCAAACTCTTAAATCTCGAGTTAAGTCAACTCATTTTTAAAATAATTTCTCAAATCATATTATAGAGACAATTCCGGCATTTTAGTTTTCAAGACAATCAATCCTTTTAAGAGATAATTCCGGATCACGTGATAACCCTTTTTAAATAATTTTCCAAAACTCTCCTTTTAATTTTATTAATTCCATTTACTTAAGATATTTTATATCAAAATATACATAAGTCTTAAAAATCCATTTTCCATTCCACCACATTTTACCCAAAGAATTAGGCCCAAGGAAATAGGCCCAATCTTTTTTTAAAATTTCGGATCCAATAACCCATACCCAAAAGCTGAACCGGTTTTTCATTTAAAACAAAATGAACCGAGCCAAAACCCGAACCAAATGCTGAAGGAATGAAAGGGGGAGAAGGGATCCGGATGCACAACCCGAAATGAACTGGATACCCGGCCCAGACCCGAAATATTAGGCCCAAGATCTGCCCAACTGTTAAGTGAACCCATCTCCTTCCTCAACAGAAGAACAGAGACGCAGCGACGGCGAAGGAAAAGGACGGGAGAAGGAGGTGAAAACCTCAGGCCACCGGCGGTGCCCTGTCTCCGAACAACCCTCTCCCAACCGAACTAGAACTCAATTTCTAAAACACCCAGACAGCCAGAAAGAAGATGCAGCGAGGAAGGAGAGTGAGGAGGATTACCGAGATCGCAAGATTCCGACTCCGAGGGGCTCCGAGACCGGCTCCGGCGGCGATTGACGAGGAAGGAGCTCCGACCGAGTCCTAGGAGAAGTAATGGGTGAGCAAAAACAGACTTTGACGAGATTAGGACCGGAATCGAATAAGAAAACAAAGTCGACCTTCGAGAGCTACGGTGAGCGCGAGAGGGCTGGTGGCGGCGTTGGCGGCTCCGGGAGAAGCTGCTGCTGCTTCTGGCGGCTTCGGGATCCTACTGGCGTCTCAAGGCGCTCGAAACAGGGGGGAGGGAGAGCCTGGCGCTGCTGGTTGCTCGTCGAGGAGAAAGGAAGGAGGAACGGAGGGAGGTTGCTGCTGCGGCTTGGTGGAAGACGGAGAAGGAGCTGCTACCGCTGCTCCTCGGGGAAGAAGAACAGAGCTACTGGTTGCTCTCGGCGTTGCTGGTGGAGAGGAGCTGAGCAAAATGGAGGTGTCTTGGGGAGGGGTTCCTCACGGCAACAACAGAGAGGGGAGATGGAACTGGGGTGTGTTTGGATTCCTTGTTTGTGTGAGAGAAAAGTGTGGTCAAAACCTGATTTTGGAAAAGAAGGATTTGTTGTTTGTTTTCCATAGGAAATGTCTCAAAGAAGGGAGGGAGTGAAAGGAGGGATAGAATTTTACCCAAATGAGAGGGATGACATGGAATGGATAAGAATGGGAGAAGGTGACGGAATTGGGGTCCCGAGTCGGAAATGTGAATTTCCGACAATTGATATTTTAAATCCCGCTCTCTCGATCTTATTCCGACTTGATCAAAATAACGCTTCAAATTTTCAAAGATGTCAACATCCCAAAGTTTATTTCAAATCCCAAGGTAAAATGACGGAATCGTCCCTCAAAGTTCAAAATTAGGTTGGAATCCGCTTAAAGGATTTCAATTTCGATTTAGGAAATTATGGACGAGTTTTTCTGGAAATATCCGAATTTTTATTTTATTTTATCTTATTATTATTTATTGAAATTTATTATTTAAAATCCGGGCCTTTACATCATCCACCTCTAAAAACAAGTCTCGTCCCCGAGACTAAAACCAAAATAAAGTAGGGGATGAAGTTTGAAATTGATGAGTCCAAGGACTATGTCTAGAATCTTGTAATCATCTCGGTTGCGTCTTCCGGGATTCTCACAACATCCCAGTCACCGTCGTGACATCTCCAATTGGCCTTGACAAGTATGCGATAAGCGCCCCTATCACATACTCGCTTCGACCTTTCGGAAGTACCACAACTCTAAAAGTTCTACAATATTATCACTAGGTCTTAGCAAGCACCCTACAAGCGCCCTTATAAAATGCTTGTATCCACTTCGTGAGTTATCATAGAGTTGCCCGGATTTGAAAAGTTTCTAAAGGGATTCCGCAATTGAAAAAGATTGGCCTCAATATCGTGGAAATTATCGATAACGTTCATTCTTTTACAATCCAAGTTAGTTCTTTTTTCAAAATCGTTCAAAATCTTCAAATCCGACGCCTAATCACGCAACCTTATACCAAAACAAGTCAAATCCTTTCAAATCAAGATTTCGTCAAAATATTCCAACCACCAAATCAGTTTACCGCATGACAATCAATCAAATTCAGAAATCAGGAGGTGGAATCATCCACCTCTAAGGGCTAATCCCATATTCTCTTCCTAGTTTCCATAATCAAATCAATCCATCAATCTCCATTCAAACAAGATTCATACGCCATAACAAATGCATAACAGCTTAAACCAATCAATCTTCAACCAACACATCGTACGACAAGTCTCAACCATGTACCCACACAGTGCCACAAGGTCACATCAAGCATCTCCAAATCATACTAAAGGTTATAATGTGCATCTCAACAACATATCAGAATCATAACAACGTCTCGACATCACACCATAAATCATAGAAGGTATCTCACTATCGCATATCAACACCGCAATCATAGTAGGGTCAGTCACAACAAGGGATCTCATTTAGCGCATAAATTCGCATAATCATCCTATCCAATTTCTATCCAGCATTATCATAACAGATTTATCACATCAACATTTGTATTTGCAAGGATAGCCACAGCAGGATTTCATCATAAGTCAATGAAACAAAACTAATTATGACCACATCAATACAAACAAGGTCATGCTAGCAAGATTCAACAAAAGGGAAGATCAAGCAGTATATCAACATCAATATGTCAACATGCTCTCCAGATATCATCTCAACTCGTCGCAACACCATATAACGATCATTTAGTCATTAGGCAGACATACACTATTACCTCATATATATACGAGTCATATTCATCATTTAATATATTCATAATCATGCCTACCGACCATATAATATAATACCATGCTTACTACTTCATAATAAGACATCATGCTCCCACATAATAACACACCATGATCTCATATACTATCATATCACAACACATCCTATCATGCTTCTAAAACAACATAACAGGATAGCAAAACATCAATATATCGTGATAACACCAGTCACTACCAATTAGATTTTAACATTGCATATCAACATGTAATTCCACATCAGGTTTATCATGGTCGTTATCTAACATCATGCCAGCAGATATAAATAAATCACAAAATCAAGAAAATTCCTCACATCATACCGGTCAAAATAAAACACAATCACTCGCCCATCTCAACTCTCAAGCCAAGACTAATCCTCTTCTAGACTCGCCAACGCCAACTCAGGCAAAAATTCCCCAAAGAAATCCCAATTCATCTCGATGCTCGAATCTTACCCCTCCTTCTGCCGATCACTACCACACCATCCACCTCTAAGAACTCGCTCCTATGTCTAACCTCATGCCCGAATACCTGCTTACACTATGTCCTCAACATCCACAAAGGCCATTCCTTACACTCCCCACACTTCACAAGACATCTCAAACATCATGCCCAGCTAACCATACCCCCACCGAAAATTTACCCAAAAGCTTAATAGAATCACCCAAGCATTGCCTCTCATAAATCCCAAGACTCACTCTGTCTCTCCTAAGCCTACATCTCTCTTGCGATTCATCTCATAACATCCCTGATCATCCTAATCACTCAAGCTCTTTCACCACTCTTCTACCACGCTACCAATGACCTCACCCACAGGTTTAAGGAAGAAGCAATAATGAAAATCATCAAACATAAGGTCTACAACATGTCAACTAGCAGTTATAAACATAACATCATGAGTTCAACGAGTCTCAGTTTACCATCATGCTCAATAATCATTGCAAACATCATATATGAACATAATGAAGTCAAGCTAACATGTTGCATTATAAACTTATCCGATACAATTCATGCTTCTTAACATATGTAGTCCACATTTTACAGGCAAAGGAATTCAATCATGCTTAGCAACTTAGGGTAGCAACACGCCAAGACATCATGGTACATGAGATCTATAAGTCATCAAATCATATCATCATAGACGACAGGCAATCAGGCAATAGTCATCATCAAGTCAGCACATCAACTCATAAATGTCACCATCAAGGCAATGCAACATAGTTATCAACATATTCAGAAAAGTTAGCAATTCAAACAGAGAACGCTCTTGCTTGCAAGTCATATCGTAATCAGTGACCGCCATTCTCGAAATGTGCTTGTCTTTCCGAAATCGTTGATCCTGAGGCCCGTGGGTTATGGGCCCACGCTTCTGCTACACTGCTCTATCGTTATGCAACTTCCTTTCTCTTTCAAGCAGTCGCTCACCAAACATCGCAGAGGAGTCTAAGTTAGCAGAGGTAGGGGAGTGACGGGAGAAGACAACCCAAATCCCTTTCGGGGACAGACACGGACCACAACTAAAGACGACAATACTAGAGACAAGACTCTAACCCGAGAATAACAACAACGCCCTTATGGAAGTCTATGAGGTTATAATCGCGACAAGTAACACGAATTCATCATGGAGCATATCAATTTCACTAACCCACACTAACATGTACCTATCTCAAGGGAAAAGAACATGCGTATTCATTCCAAAAGACACAATCAAGTCCTACACGGGTGCATGCGAGATAAACTAGTAGTATGTGATTCCATGGAACCAGACATGCTCAGCAACTTTAAACAGGGTACGCGGGATTTATTGAGCATCACAATTATCACATATATGAACAATGCACGAGCTTGGCGTATGCATCATACGAGAACATATACTAGCAACATAGTAACTACCTCATCTAACACAATGATCATATAATAGGTCAATCATGGCACGTAATCATATGACGAGGTACATTTAGAAATCATGGGTCCCACACGATACTAGCGATACATGATGTAATACAAGCATAGTCACAAGTCATTAAGAGGAGCTCAACATAATATTCACGAAACATGAGGCATCCTCAGAATAACAAGAAAGGCATCATTGGCGACATATTATAGTCATGTTAAGAGCGAACCATCATAGAGCACATATATAGTACAATAGTCATCACATCATAGAACAAGTGCAACAAGTGATCCTCTTAGTTAGTTATATTGGAAATCATGAGCCCTACCAGACACTGCTAACACTTATCAAACATTAACACAATCAGGGTAACTCGACTAAATCCATTCTAACATTCGTGCATCATGCGTATGCGAAATCATGATATAGCGTGGTGTGTGATCATGCGAGGTGTCCAGTCATATGTTCATGCAAGCACGAGAGAATATCATAGGGTAATAGGGAAATACCACCGAGCGATAACATATAAGCATGCTAGGATTTACCATCACGAAAAGCAAGTCGATCATCGAATTCAACATCAGTCTAATCAGGATGAGTAAAACACTTTAAGAAGAGGGAAGAATCACACTATCAAGGACCTAGTCTGGGAGAGAATTAGCAGTACTGTAGGCAAGATATAAGCTCACGCCAGTCACAACCAAGGGTCCTACACGACACTAATAGCTCAACATAACATGCTTTACATATAAACATTTAATTGATAGTTACAACGGTACGCAAGAAATCCATCACTCATATCCCGACGATATAGAAGCATGGGGGCAATGCAACAGTGTATAATACGAACCTAGTAATGGGACAATATAGCTAGAATACGGGGACATGACCTCAAATCAACACATAACATGATATAGCATGCATTCATCAAGACTCAATTATACCACATACTCTCCATCCAAAGCACGTAATCATACAACAATATTAACTTGCAAGATCATCAATAATGATTGATTTAACGAATACAAAATAGATGAGCATGCTACATATTCTCGTCACAAGGGAGTGATAAGCATTGACACATCATCATCCATCATGCTAAGGCGATCATGTACAAGCATTCATACAGGGAGGGTTTGATCACACTACCACAAACCTAATCCAGGAGGAAATAACGATCATGCAAGTTCGTATCATATGTTTCATGCTTCCTATCAACCATACGATCAGTAAGCCAAGTAAACATGCTATAACAACAATAGTCATGGTATAAGAAAGGACACAACACGATACTTGAGGAGGGTAACTAACCACAACATGAGCTTAAACAAATCATGACAGAAAGCAAGGCATAACATGAGCAACTTCTTACAACGATCATTTACAAGGTACATGCGAGAGATTACGAAATCATGTCATGCAGTTCAAAGAGAGTCACCATTACAACCGGACAGAGATCCCTAAAGACAATCATTGACTTTTCCCAACCGACTCATCACCCCTGTTTCCCGTGGGACTCCGATACGACTTTTCATGGCAAAGAGACATTAGTTGATCATTATAAGAATAAGGGAGGACAACCCTATAAACACCTTATTTCTGACTCAGAGTGACATCCAAAACTTCCAACACTCACTCAGACAACTTAACATAGCACCATGATTCCCGACACAATGTGTTTACCAACCCAATTTCCCGTGGAAGACACTGACATCCAGGAAAAGGCTAGATAGAACCGTCAAGGGGTTAACATAATGGAAGGGGTTATTCCACACAAGCTGGGTTTGACCATGTAGAATTAAAGGGACTCCCGCTATCCCGTTCGTACAGGTAAGTCAGTACACATTTAATAGTCAGGCATACCAAGCAGATATCTAACACAGCAAGCACTCAACATCGAATCAGTTAGTGACACTCATAATCATCTCATTGGAATCTTCCAGACCCATCTGTAAAGAGCAAGCTAGTATTTTGCCTACCGTTCCCAACTACACCCAATAGGGGAGGTCTAGCGCCTTTACTACCCACTCGCGTCCCTATTTAGTCGGTTTTCCATATTTTATGATAAGTCAAGTTCATTACTTAGTCCAATTTAGGTTAGACATCTTAAATTCATTTTGCCCTCTTTAAAACACTTTCAAGTCATTTGAAATTCATGGGCGGTTTTCCAAACATACACTCGACCCTTTTGTACCCGAATTGCACAACCTCAGCTCTGATACCATCTTTGTAACGGCCCAGAATTATAATTTCCGGGTTACGTTTCAAGGGATAAAACCCCTTGTTCGGATCTTGCAATCCAGGTACGGGTCGAGGTTTCAAACACTTTTATGATTAGTATAAAGAGGGATTTCAAACCCTAAAAACCTCGAAGGGCCGTTGGGTACCCTTAATCTGTCCGAAGACTATGTCGCGGAATCCATTTCAAACGGAAGTAAAGCGGAAGCAAGGTAAAGATACAAGTGTCACGGCAGAGCCGGATCAAAACCAAATCATGAGTGGGTGGTTACCATTGTATTAAATTAGAATGTTAGCCAGATTCTTCGAATCGCCAAAAGGGAACCCCATCATATCGACATCGAGCACTCAATCTGCAGATAATACCTTTAAAAGAAGAACGGGGAAAGGAATCAGATCGAGCCACGCACGCGGGACCGGCAGTCCTCTCTGAGGCCACATAGTATGTGCTATACCTAATAAAGATGCTCTAATGCAGTACGGAATTCAAACACACTAGCATGCTCCTAGTTCATAATAATGTGCGGAAATACTGTAAAGGGCCCAAGACAATGCCAAGTGGCATATCCCTCTCCTACCTCCACCTCTTCCGACAGGCGGAGACTGGCCAGCTCGTGAATGCATTCATTCATAATAGGGTGGCACGCATGCCTAACCCGCTCCACAATAAAGCCCGCAGACATATCATAATGTAAGGAAGTACTCGATTGACTCAGGGTACCCGATGAGGCTGGGCTACCCTATGACCCTAGCAAAGACTTCTAGGACTATCACAGATAACGGCCGTTCTGTTTACATACGCACAAAGAAAGAGAATGCTCAACGATCGATGCAACCTAGCATGGTACTACATGGCATGCTGATCATGAATGCAACACCTAACATAAAATGCAACAACAGGCCTGAATGTCCAACCTGAGTAAGCCCCCTAGGGAACTTACCTGAAGATGCAGAACAGCAATATAACACAAGCAAGGGCCCAAATGCAAGTCCAAAGCAATCCGAAAGCAATACACACCTATCATTAAGCCATTTTCATAAGCTATCGGGCTAACATTCATATACACAGAACCCAAGTTCTCAACATACTCAAAACCAATCGATGGTAAAATCATTTTCCAAAACCTTTCCGATATGATCAACATCAATCAAAATCATTTTTCCAATTTCCTTCTCAAAACTAATATCATTAAGCCAAGACAAAATCCCGACATTTGAAATGACACTTTTAACATAACTTCAAGCTCAAGATCAATTAGTTCAAGTTCCGTCAAATCCCTTCCTTAATATGGAATATTAAAATAACATTTCAGAACTCATTTCCCCAAACTCTTAAATCTCGAGTTAAGTCAACTCATTTTTAAAATAATTTCTCAAATCATATTATAGAGACAATTCCGGCATTTTAGTTTTCAAGACAATCAATCCTTTTAAGAGATAATTCCGGATCACGTGATAACCCTTTTTAAATAATTTTCCAAAACTCTCCTTTTAATTTTATTAATTCCATTTACTTAAGATATTTTATATCAAAATATACATAAGTCTTAAAAATCCATTTTCCATTCCACCACATTTTACCCAAAGAATTAGGCCCAAGGAAATAGGCCCAATCTTTTTTTAAAATTTCGGATCCAATAACCCATACCCAAAAGCTGAACCGGTTTTTCATTTAAAACAAAATGAACCGAGCCAAAACCCGAACCAAATGCTGAAGGAATGAAAGGGGGAGAAGGGATCCGGATGCACAACCCGAAATGAACTGGATACCCGGCCCAGACCCGAAATATTAGGCCCAAGATCTGCCCAACTGTTAAGTGAACCCATCTCCTTCCTCAACAGAAGAACAGAGACGCAGCGACGGCGAAGGAAAAGGACGGGAGAAGGAGGTGAAAACCTCAGGCCACCGGCGGTGCCCTGTCTCCGAACAACCCTCTCCCAACCGAACTAGAACTCAATTTCTAAAACACCCAGACAGCCAGAAAGAAGATGCAGCGAGGAAGGAGAGTGAGGAGGATTACCGAGATCGCAAGATTCCGACTCCGAGGGGCTCCGAGACCGGCTCCGGCGGCGATTGACGAGGAAGGAGCTCCGACCGAGTCCTAGGAGAAGTAATGGGTGAGCAAAAACAGACTTTGACGAGATTAGGACCGGAATCGAATAAGAAAACAAAGTCGACCTTCGAGAGCTACGGTGAGCGCGAGAGGGCTGGTGGCGGCGTTGGCGGCTCCGGGAGAAGCTGCTGCTGCTTCTGGCGGCTTCGGGATCCTACTGGCGTCTCAAGGCGCTCGAAACAGGGGGGAGGGAGAGCCTGGCGCTGCTGGTTGCTCGTCGAGGAGAAAGGAAGGAGGAACGGAGGGAGGTTGCTGCTGCGGCTTGGTGGAAGACGGAGAAGGAGCTGCTACCGCTGCTCCTCGGGGAAGAAGAACAGAGCTACTGGTTGCTCTCGGCGTTGCTGGTGGAGAGGAGCTGAGCAAAATGGAGGTGTCTTGGGGAGGGGTTCCTCACGGCAACAACAGAGAGGGGAGATGGAACTGGGGTGTGTTTGGATTCCTTGTTTGTGTGAGAGAAAAGTGTGGTCAAAACCTGATTTTGGAAAAGAAGGATTTGTTGTTTGTTTTCCATAGGAAATGTCTCAAAGAAGGGAGGGAGTGAAAGGAGGGATAGAATTTTACCCAAATGAGAGGGATGACATGGAATGGATAAGAATGGGAGAAGGTGACGGAATTGGGGTCCCGAGTCGGAAATGTGAATTTCCGACAATTGATATTTTAAATCCCGCTCTCTCGATCTTATTCCGACTTGATCAAAATAACGCTTCAAATTTTCAAAGATGTCAACATCCCAAAGTTTATTTCAAATCCCAAGGTAAAATGACGGAATCGTCCCTCAAAGTTCAAAATTAGGTTGGAATCCGCTTAAAGGATTTCAATTTCGATTTAGGAAATTATGGACGAGTTTTTCTGGAAATATCCGAATTTTTATTTTATTTTATCTTATTATTATTTATTGAAATTTATTATTTAAAATCCGGGCCTTTACAAAAAATGTGATTAGTTTAAAGAGAAAAAAAAAGAATAAAAATAATAATTAAAGAAAATAAATAATTAAAAAAGGGACCAAAAAAACTTGATTGGTGGAAAAGAGATGATTAAGGAGAAGTTAACACATAAGCCTAAAGTGTTCTAAATTAAGAGTATATATAGATATAGATTAATTATTATATTGAAAACATTAGAAGATAGGGGTGTTATTATATCTATAATAAATATAAAATATAATTCTATTCTCACCCCAAAACCCTATTATAAGTAAGGCATTAACCCATACTCAATCTGTTACGAGTATCTCCACCTAAGGTTAGGTTTATACTACGTTTTTGTACTAGTCTTTAACTATTTGAGTTGACTTATAAATCTCATCCTGCATACAGTTTGCCCTCTTTCTGTATCAAAACTCAATCGATTCTTACTTTTTATTTATTTTGTAAATCAATTAACGTACTATTGTTTTCACTAGGGTAACTATGAATTAAAATCTTATGAATTTTTGTTTTGATCAACAGATGTTGCGTTTTCATTAGGGTAACTATGAATTATTTTTCCAACATGCATTGAAAGTCGACGTTTTTATCCTATCCCGCACCCTCCTGGGGCTATGGGACCAGAGACCCTTGCATTTGACTGCCAAGGAAAAGGACCTTATGTTGGGGTTTCCGATGGACGAATACTCAAATACATCGGTCAAGGACATTGGTCTGAATATGCTACAATGCCAACTTGGTAAGTTATTTATGTTTCTCTTCATTCTGACTTTTATTATATATCTTATACGGAGGATTTATTTATTTCTTAGAAAAGCAATCCTAGATTATTTAGAATTATCAATTATATGTATTCTCGATCTTATTATCTTTTTGAATATTATTTATCAATGTTTTCCCAAATATGTATACGAACAATGATTATATATCTTATATGGAGGATCTATTTCTTTCTTAGAAAAGCAATCCTAGGTTATATAGAATTATATGTATTCTCGATCTTATTATCTTTGCGAATATTATTTATCAATGTTTTTCCATTCTATTTAGGTCTAGGATGTGTATTGGAATCAACAATTCACCCTATGAACGTTTATGTGGAAGGCCTCTTGGTCTTAAGTTCCACCCGAAAACATGTACACTATATGTTACGGATGCATACCATGGATTAGTCGAAGTTGCCCCAGGAGGTGGTCAAGGTTTTACTGTAACCAATGCCACAGATGGAGTCCCGTTTAAGTTTATGAATTCACTAGACATTGATACAGAAAGTGGAGTGATATATTTCATAGATTCAAGCACACAATTTGAACGATGGTAAAATTCTCGATTTTATGGTTATATTTCTCGATTGATTTGGTCAAACTTCTAAGTTTAAGTTTATCTATTGCAGGGAGTTCCAAAGCTTAATAAATACCGGGGATCACACAGGAAGGGTGATGACATACAATCCAACTGATCGCACAGTGAAGGTGCTGCTTAACAACTTGTCATTTCCTAATGGAGTAGCACTAGGGAGTAATAATGAATTTCTACTCATCTCCGAGACGACAACTGGCCGAATCTACAAGTACTAGTTGAAGGGTCCAAGAGCTCACCGAAGTGACCTACTTCTTACCCTTGAAGGTCGTCCCGATAACATCAAGAGAGATTCCGCTGGAAACTTTTGGATCGCTCAAGTACTAACATTCCTGTCAGTACTCGGTTCAGGGGATAGAGGTTTTCCTACAAAAATCAATTCAATGGGACAAATATTGGAAGAGTTAGATGGTAGAAATGGGGTACCAGACTTCCCAGTGGTCTACGCAAGTGATGTTAAGGAAGTCAATGGGAGGATATGGATTGGGAACGTTATTAACAATATTGTTGGAGTACTTTATTAGCCATTAGACCGACTAATTATATGATGAGTTGGATAAAGTTTGAATTTTTTTTTTTTTGGTGAACATATTTTCTTTTATTTTTAACTATTGTATTATTTATTAAGAAAGTAATTGTAAAAGATTTATTTTTATCTTTTTTTCCATATCTTTTGTATATGATTATACTTTGTAACCTCTATTATAAATATAATGTATATCTTGGTGGGGAGATCAACAGAGATTACAATCAATTCATTGTGTAATCTTTTATGGTATCCAGAGCAGGTTCCGAACCCTAAAAAAAAAAAATTTCACCACCGCCGCCTCCCTTTCTTCTCCACCATGTCGACTTCCGCCTCCTCCACCAGTCCTGACGGCACTGGTACTCCCACCCCAAACACAACCAATAATTCCGCCAACCTCCTCTCCGCTGCAATCGGTTCCAATCCCAATTTCGGCCTGCAATTTCCTCAGTTTTCTGTCAAGTTGGATCGTTCCAACTTCTCTGTTTGGCGTGCAAACGTCCTACCACCGTCCGTCTTGTCTTATGCATTGCTCTAACTAAGGGGTGGCCTATTCGACAACTTGATATCAATAATGCCTTTCTTAATGGGGACTTGTCTGAGGATGTTTACATGGATCAGCCACCAGGTTTTGTTAATTCCTCCCGTCCTTCGTTTGTTTGTCATCTCCGTAAGGCTCTCTACGGTCTCAAGCAAGCTCCTAGGGCGTGGTTTGGTAAGCTCAAGTCCTTTCTGCTTCAGTCGGGGTTTCAGGCTTGTCAGTCGGATTGCTCTCTATATGTGTTCTCTTCCTCCTCCGATGTGATCTACATTCTGGTGTATGTGGATGACATCATCATCACTGGCAGTTCCTCTCCTGCGATTAGTCGCTTCATCGGCAGACTCAACGAGATGTTCTCGCTCAAGGACCTAGGTCCCCTGCACTACTTCCTGGGCGTTGAGGTCACTTGCTCCCCCACTCGGCTTCTCTTGTCCCAGCAACAGTACATCCGATCGCTGCTCCTTCGCTCCAAGATGGACGAGGCTAAACCCATCTGTAGCCCGGCTGAGCCTCACTCGCGGCTTCACCAGGCTGGCGATCCAATGGCTGGCCCGTCTCTTTACAGGAGCATCGTCGGTGCGCTTCAATATGTGGTCATCACTCGTCCTGAGATTGCTTATGCGGTCAATCGTTTCTGTCAGTATATGCAGTCCCCAACAAAGGATCATTGGTCGACAGTCAAACGCATACTTCGCTATCTGAAAGGCACTTTGTCCTACACCTTTTAGATTCGCTCGTGCTCTCGCTTCTCCATCACCGCTTTTACTGATGTCGGCTGGGTGTCAGATTCGGATGACTGCCGCTCGCAGTACGGCTTTTCTATTTATCTTGCTGATTCCCTTATCAGTTGGACGTCCAAGAAGCAACATGTCGTTGCCCGTTCTAGTACGGAAGCGGAGTACAGAGCCATCGCTGAGACTGTTGCTGAACTCAGCTGGATTGCTCAACTGTTTCGGGATCTTCGTCAACGACTTCCGTCCATCCCTGTCGTCCTCTGTGACAGCCTAAGTGCCACTTTCATGGCCAGGAATCCAGTTCTCTCTAGTCGCTCCAAGCATATTCCTGTCGACTTTCACTTCGTCCGGGAAAAGGTTGATGCCGGTGAACTTGTGGTTCGTCACATTGGGACTCATGATCAAACTGCTGACATCTTCACTAAGGCTCTCAGCAATCGCCGTTTTGAGTTGTTACGCTCCAAGCTTCATGTCGTTGCCCCTCCATGAGTTTGCGGGGGTATTAGGAAAGTAATTGTAAAAGATTTGTTTTTATCTTTTTTTCCATATCTTTTGTATATGATTATACTTTGTAACCTCTATTATAAATATTATGTATCTCTTGTTGGGGAGATCAACAGAGATTACAATCAATTCATTGTGTAATCTTTTATTATTCAATAACTCTTTTTTTAATAAAGTAAGTAGCATTAATACTACTTAGAGTTGCATCTTTCCATTTCATATTTGTGCAAGTATGATTAGTCTTTATTTGTGCTAGCTGCTGGTTCCCGTATTACAGTCCAGCAGCTAACTCAATTCATGGCTACATGTTGCGATACTAGTCGTTCATTAAGCGGCTACTACTGTTTCTAAGTCTTCAAGAGAGAGCGAGTATCGGAGCATGTCCTATGCTGGAAGTGAAGTTGTGTGGATCACTGGGATTCCGTTGTGTTGTGACAACAAGTCCGCTCATCAGCTAGCTGTAAATCCGGTTTATCATGAACGGATGAAGCATTTGTGTATCGATGAAAGATGAGCATCTAGAGTTCTCTGCAAGGTAGCAGAGGAAGAGGTACACAGATCTCAGATCTGTGCTTGGAGTGTGGAAACACAGCCCTTGCTGTGTTTTCATACCAACCAATCCTGATCTCATCAGAGATTGACAAACCCCCACAAGAAGGATTTTTGACACACAGTTTAACTACAAACCAGATTGATTTCTGGTTTCCATCAAGCTAAAAAGGTAAAATAGAAAACCAAATTGAATATACAAATAATACAGTATATATTTACTCTACACAAAACATCTTTGACAAAGTTAGAAAATTAGCATTAACTAATTAATACCGAGTAGAAACCAATCGATCAACAATCACTAAAAGCAAGCAAATTAAAGTGTTGAAAACGATCGAGCTAGCTCTCTCTTTTTCCCTCCAAATCTCCTTGTTATGGACATATTACAAATTACAAAATAATGCCATTTAATCATATTCTTATTTTGGCGCGAAATTGAAAATATAGAGCTAGCTACCTCCAAATCCAACCCTTCTCGATCTTATATAAACAGCTAGCTTTCATGAAATTAAGAATCAAATACACAAATTAAACCGATGGATCGCCTCCCACAAACAGAGAAGCTTCATTCCAATTCAATTGTTTTCTCTCCGATCAGGGTTGGAATCGAGATAGACAGCCGTAGATCTATAGATTTTCAGTTCGTAAACAAAAGCTCTTGCTTTTCGGATGAAACCGATCAAGAAGACGATGGATACACGACGCCGACTTCGGAGGAGCATAGGATCCCGAAGCCGAGGTCCCATAAATGCCCGCCCGCGCCTAAAAAGAGGCGTCGTGTTAGAGAAAGCTATGGTTCGACGGTACAGACGGCTGCAAGAAAAAAATTCCGGTTGTTCTCTGATGAGCCACACTGATGTGGTGGTGGTGTTGAATCGGATCGTTGAAATTGGGGATTTAATAAGGGAATTGTTTTTTCATGGAAGGAAGTAAATTAGGTGTTTTTTGATTTCCTGTCATCAACTATACAAACATGAGGATACGACCTTAAAATTTTGGTTGATTACTGGACTCTTCAGCTTCTTTCCTTGTGTGTTTCTGGTGCAAATTTAATTGTATTTGAAGTTCATTCTTTGGATTTTTTGTTTAAAAAAAAGTTAATCATGGTTTATTTGCAATGAATTGGGCAGATTAGAAGTCCATCAAGAGGTAAAACCTTTGAACAAGATTATCCCTTTCTCATCATGTTTGAATGTCATAGTTATATGATTAGTAAATTGTCATAGTTTTTGTTTTCAACGCTTTACAAGAGTTCAATCCGAATGTGTTCTACTGAATCCATACTTACCAAAGAAAGGCTTTTCTAGACAGTAGATGATGGGATACTGTATTGGATTCATTGTTAGCACTTAACCATAAATGTTATCAAAAGCATTGGGTGAATTCAAATTGATTGAACTTGCTGATATCTTTGATCCTCCTATGGCAGATTGAGCTTGCCTTTCACAAAGTAAAAATGGTGACAACAAGGTTTTTGATAAATTTGAGGCTAACAAGGTTTCTGAGAGGAAGCTAAATTAAATGGTGTGCTCAAACTACAAGTCTACAATGCTTGATTTCCAAACAGTAGATGACTGACTCGATTGTAAGTCCTCTAAAATCGAGTTGTAAGTCCTCTAAAATCACCTGTTGTCCATCCATTATGTTCGAATCATCGCTGTCCTAGATTTCTCACTTGCCCTTGTTCTCGTCAACCAACAGACCATGGCTTTATCTCAGCTCTTCTGTCTTTTAGGATGGTTTGCAATTGCCTTCTCAGGTTTAACACTTACACACAGCACTGCCATGTCAATCATATATATCCTTTGTTGTCCTGTATAATCATTTTAAGCCAACCTGGTTTCCTTTAAGGTTGTTTTGCTACTAGATGCTGGGAGATTGTCGATTGGCCTTGGAATCGGACTTCTTTCGTACTGTATATAGTAAGTGCTGCTGCATGATTGAATTTCCCACTAACTAATTCATCTGAAAACATTCATCTTCTTTAAAAAGAATTGTAAAGGTACCTGTTTACATAGCGGAAGTAACTCCACAGAACCTTCATGGTGGCTTCGGAACAGTGCATCAGGTTTCACACCAAATAGATGTCATTTCATTGACATAAGAACTGTTACTACATCTGTCCTCTTACATGGTAGTGATCTTGCAGTTGATGATATGCTGTGGAGTGTCACTGATGTAATGTAATGTAATGTATATCATAGGAACTTTTATTCAGTGGCGTATCTTGGCACTGCTCGGTACATTCTAACCCGACTTTTGAATACTTGGTACAAGTTGTTTGCTGAAAGATTGTGGCATTGCTGTTCCATGCCTCCTCCAACTGTTTGGGTTGTTCTTCATTCCTGAATCTTCAAGATGGCTGGTGAGTTGCAGATCAATTAGTTTTCACCTACCTTGTTCACTTGTCTGCTGTTGCATTTTGCAGCATAAAAAGGCTTTCATGTTTGGATGTGCAAATTCATTGCAGGGAAAGAATAATCGGTGTTAAGATTGCAATGACACTTTAAGGCGCCTCAGACGACCCAGTTGTGATATTTCTTACGAAGCAAACGAGAATAGGGCAAGCTTCCAAGCTCATTTGGAAATGGACTCTTTGAACATACTAAGAGCATCCCCAAATTTTAAGAGCTACACAAAGTAAAACAGACTCAGATTTTGGCAACTTTCTAAGCAATTTCCAGATTAGCTTTGATTTCCTCCAAACAATACCAATTTACTTCCTGAAGTCCCAGTTAAGCAATTTCCAGGAAATTAGAATTGATAAACAAAACCATTCATTACTTCAGAGCCACAAATTAACAACAACAAAAACCAGATCGATATATTTTCATACACATCCGCAAACCCTAATTGAAGCCAATTTGCAGCAAATTAACCGCCGAAACCATAGAGAGTCCTCCCCTGCCTCTTGAGAGCGTAGACGACGTCCATGGCAGTCACCGTCTTCCGGCGAGCGTGCTCAGTGTAGGTGACGGCATCGCGGATCACGTTCTCCAAAAAGATCTTGAGAACGCCTCTGGTCTCCTCGTAGATCAGGCCGCTGATGCGCTTGACACCGCCTCGCCTGGCGAGACGACGAATCGCCGGCTTGGTGATTCCCTGGATGTTGTCTCGGAGAACCTTCCGGTGGCGCTTGGCTCCTCCCTTTCCCAGCCCCTTTCCTCCCTTGCCACGGCCTGACATTGTCGAGTTCCGATTTGCTTCAAAGATACGATTTGGAGTGAACGAATGAGAGATTTGTGAGTGAAAGCGATTTGGGAGAGGTGAGATATTTATAGGTCTGTCTTGATTTTTGGGGGTGAGATGTGATCCAACGGATGAGAAGGCCTATCCGAGGGACGCGGTAATATCAAATATGGGCCGTTGGATTGAAGAGATCGTACGGTGCAGAGTGTCCTATATTTGAGCTGCGGATTGAGTTGTGGCCTTGTGGGTTGGGCTCGCCAACCGTTCCCTCCGTTTTTTGGATATGGCTCCATTTATCCAAATTTGAAAGTTCAAATGCTTTTACCATCTTTAAAATTTTAGTTCATCAAGGATCCGTATAAGGCGAAGTTGAAAAAGTAATTGAAATTTAAAAATAGTTGAAATTAAAAATTTATATAAAATAAAAGTTGAAAGATTATAAAATAATATAAACTTCATATGGTGTGAAAAATAATTTATTTGTAAAATATGAAGTTTATTTGATTGTTATTAAGAGTATTATGGTAATTTCAAATCAAATAAATATTTGAAAAGCTACGACAAATAGTTTTTTTTTTTAATTTCACTCAAAAATTCCAAATAACCGGCCTCTATACACCGTTAAAAAATAAAAAATAAAAACTCTCTCATTTTAACAGTTTTAAAACACCATACACACCTCAAATGTTTAATGGATGTTTTTATGTGAATGAATGAAACATGGTCAAGAGATTCAAAGTCAAACCATAGTGACACATAAGACTTAGAAAGAATAAAAAATATCAAATTAACTACTCTTAATATTTTACTCCTGGACTGCTAAAACAAAATATAATAGTGACACATAAGACTTATATGCCTTTCTTCTAACATGTACAAAAAAAGTTAATAAAATTAATTAGTCAAATAAGTGCGCATTGCAAAAGAATTCAACTTCTCATAAAATTAAATTGGAAAAATGAATAAAAATAATACCAACTATCACTTATGAACCAAAAATAATACAAACTAAAAAAAGTCTCAAAATAATACAAACTATCCATCCATAAACCAAAAATAATACAAACTTTAAATTCAACTAAAAATAAGGGTTATTTTGGCAACTAACACATTATAAATATCTAATTAGCTAACTAGCACCCAAACAAAATTAATTAACTAACCTAGCACCCTTCCCAATTTGACTATCAAGGTCAACGCCGGCCAACACTGATTGTTGACCGGTCAACGTTGGTCAACAGTTTTGTTTTTTTTTTTAACCAATGATGCCATTTTTTGTCGTTTTGATGCCATTTTTTTTTTATATTTTATTTTCGCTTTAATGTCATTTTTCTAATAAAATGGATTGATGACACTTTTTTAATGCCACTTTTTTCAAATCTTTCTGATATTTTTTTGTTTACTGTGATGCCACATTGACCATTGATGCCATTTTTTTTACCGTTGACTACTGATGACACTTTTTTGATATCAATTTTTTGATGATATTTTTTTTTACCGTGATGCCATATTTTTTTAAGGTAATGTTTTCGTGATGCCATATTTTTTCAAGGTAATGTTTTGATGATAATTTTTTCTTTAATGTGATGCAACTTTTTCAAATAAGTGTTTTGATGCCATTTTTCTAATGTAATTATTTGATGCCATTTTTTTAATCAAATCGTTTGATGCCACTTTTTTTTTAATTTAATCAATTGTATATCGATATATACTTTATTGATGCTATTTTTCATTGATTCCATGATGGAAATTTTCATTCATAAAAAAATTAGGAATCAAACTAACAAGGAGTCTCCAACTGTGTGTTCATTGATAAAAAAATAATAATTAAAAATTAGGAATCAAAATGAAATTCCTTTGAAACTGATTCCTCTCACAACCATTTTGATCCCAGCTTGTGCAAGCTTGTCAATCCACTCAAGCAACTAATCAAGAAAGAACAACCATTAAATAACACTTAGCCCTGAAAAGCCAAAAATTGTGTAACAACCAAGTGATTCCTCATAGCCATATAGGGTGCAGGTACAAGTCCTGGATTGTGCATCACGGGCTTCATCCCAGAGAACATTGGCATTCCTTGCGGCATGAAAGCTTGGAATCTTGGTTGTTGTAAAGGCAAGCCATAGGCCTCAAACAAGAGCACACCTTGATGTTGCCTTCCCACATGATCAGACACTGAAGCATCAGAGATGTTGGAATCCTGAGCAGCCATTTTGATATTGTGTTGTGCATCATTACTTTTCTCGGGAGGTGTAAACGTCGAAGGAGGATCACCATTACCAGGTGCTCTTGTGTGATCGTTCAGACCCTGCAACTCTGCACATGTATCAAATCAATCTGAAACTGAATGTGCCTCATAATTTTTTTTTTTAAAAAAATTCTGAGCTATTTGATGAATCAAGAAACTAACAAGTTGCGTACTTTGGTGCCACAAAGTGCATCAGATTTGACATACATAATTGTTAATGAGTGAATAAGCAATGAATGCATACACTTTTGATTATTTTTCAATTAGGGGAGCATGGTATTCAACAATTGCAATAATTGATCTCATACTAATATACTACTGCATCACCCAACACAAAATAATGATGCATTATGAATTTATTTTCTCAGTTAATAATTGTAGATGTAGTCCTTTTAAGATTACAACTCACTCAGTTGTTATGTCAACAAGAAACTTGAGATGGTTATTAACTTATTAGAGATTTCATCAACCAGGAGCAATCCACGATCACATACCAAAAATGTAAAAGAGCAATTGAACACTTAAGAGTCCATATACACAAACAAATGGCTATGAAGCAAAAGCCAAAAGACAAACAGATTTCCTTGACAAGTACAGCAATAAAGCAAAACAGAATATATATGAAGTGCCAGTTTACACATAAGAATATACAGTTAAAATTTGAAACCTGGATCTCATACTTATTGAGGTATAACCAACGATTCTTCCTCTATCAGATTAATGGCATCAAAATCGGATGATGTTTATGACTCTAAGGTTGAACAGAGCTGGAGTGGATGGGTTATAACCAACATGACCCATCGATCCCATCTCGATTACTCGGTCCTCACCAATCTCACAATCTATAATATCAATATCAGATAAGTTGTAAGCAGCCTGATTAGGCAAGACCCTGCTGATTGCCCGACCTTCACCCAACTCACCATCTAGGACATAAAAAAACACCAAATATTCTTGCCTAGACATTTCCACAAACACTTGGTGGGAAGCTTTAGACACTAAGATTTCAGAACATCAGACCCACTGCCCTGTCCTATCATATATGGAATTTGGTGAGCATAATCCTTGACAACATCAAAGATTTGTCCATCATCAATGAAATGCTATTTGGTTTTCTTCAAGTAACATAATCCTATATTTGGTCACAAAGAAATGAGTCCATTTCCACTGAACTTATCAAATAACCAGTACACTATTCTATCTAAAGGCAATTACTGATTCAAAAACTAAAAACCAAGAATCCAATCAGTAAGCAATGCTTCTTATGTCAGCACTGGTTATAACGTGATTCCAAAACCATCACTCACTAAAACTAAAAGTAGAGTCAGCAGAACCTCTCTAGCGATAATATTTAGAGATGTTTCAATCCAAATTTACTCAAAAATTTGCAAAGCCATTAACAATGAATGATTTATTTCAACTAAAAGTTACCAAGAAACAACAAAAACATAGTCAATTCATCTAGGCATTTCATCGAACACTTTGGAGGCAGTTTTTCAAAATAGTGAGTTGATATCTATGGGATTTTCAAAATAGCGAGTTGATTAGTAGTGGAATTGGAGAACAAATTAATCACAACAGATCAGATACAAGTAGAACCTAGATGCCAAAGCCCCAATTTTCAGAAACTGAAGTGATCAATTGGAATTGGAAAGAAGTACGAAGAGTACCTAATTCACAAACCCTCGCCTTCAACCCTTTCCAGTTAGGGCAAGAAGGTGTTCAGGCCGGCACCGCCTACTTCGATGACGCTCTCCATCACCGGAGGTTCGGAAGTCGGAGAGGTATCCGCGGGGAGGCCGCCGCACCTCTGGCATCGCCCGACGACCAAGATCTGGTGGCAGGAGGGGCAGGAGGAGTGAGATCCGAGCAGGTGTCGACGCAGACGACGTGGAAGGCGTGGCCGCACTGAGGGAGGACGCGGATTTCGTCTCCGGCGACAAATTCGGAGAGTCGGATAGGGCAATCGGCGAGCTTGCTGGCGAGGTCCTCGGAGAAGGTGAGCTATGGGAGTGAGCGATCCGAGGCAGAATGATGGGGACGATCGACGATCCGAGGCAGAAGTGGATTTGAGGAATCTCTCACGCCATGGATGGGACGATCCGCCGTTTCCAAACGCAAAGGATGTTATTAACCTATAAAACATTAAAGAGGTGTTAGTCCGGCCCATTTAATAAGTTAGCATGCTAATAACCTAATTAAAATAGTAAAAGGTGATATTTCACCAAATTTTCTCTAAAAATAATACAAACTATGAACTCTTAACTCAAAATAATACAAACTTTTGAAGTTGGACTAGGAGAAGAATTAAAACAAAATATTATTTACCAAAATTACAAAAATATGTGTATATAGTTACACTTTGCACAAATGCACCCCCATTATTTTTAAATACACCAAAACCACTATATATTTATTCAACTTTACAAAAAAAACCACTTTTATTTTGAAATTAAATAAAATCACATCCACTTTATCCATAATTATTCAAAAAAAAATGAATCATATCCTAGAATTCATGTAATTTTGCGTAAATTCTAAAAATTGGGTTGTATTATACAAAGTTGGACAACCAAATAGTGGGTTTGATGCATTTAAATTATAAAAGGTGGATTTGTGCAAAGTATGAATATTTATAGATTTTTTTAATTTTAATAAATAAAATTTTATTTAAAATCTTATCCTAATTTAAGTTCAAAAGTTTGTATTATTTAAAGTCCAAATTTCATTGTTTGTATTATTTTTGGTTGATTTTAAAGTTTGTATTATTTTTGGTTTATGGGTGGTTAGTTTGTATTATTTTGAGACTTTTTTTAGTTCGTATTATTTTTTGTTCATATCTCATAGTTGGTATTATTTTGAGTCATTTTTCCAATTAAATTCCTCTGATTTGGAGAAAGTTCACATACATATAGTCCTCCTAGATAAGAAAAAATCAGCACTCCTAGAATACAACCTGAGATTCTAGAAACAAAGATCCAAAGTAAAACACCTTCAATTAGGAGATAGAAACACTAGATACTATCAAACCACTATCAAAATAAGGAATTTCAGAAATTCCACTTCTAGCTTTATCACCAAAGATGGTATCCAATTAACTGATACCCAAGACATTTCTAACCAAATCACTAAAGAGATGTCTCATAGATTTATAGCCCAACCTAGATTTCCTATCTCAAGGGATCAAATAAAACATATACAGGCTCAAATCACTTCTAATGACAATGCCACCCTTCTAATCCCTCCCTCAAATAAAGAAATCAAAGATACTTTAAGTAGTATGGCGGAAGATAAGACCCCGGGTCCAGATGGTTATCCCCCCGAGTTTTACTTAAAATATTGGACAATCATTGGATCCTCCTTATGCAAAGCAGTTAAAGCATTTTTCCATTCTGGAAGTATGTTATCTGAAATTAACCAAACCTTCATAACCCTTATACCAAAGGTTGAAAATCCTTTAAATATCAATCACTATAGGCCTATTAGCTTATGCAATACCATCTACAAGCTCATAACTAAGATCATAGCAAACCGACTCAAACCTATTTTACCTAAACTGATTAATCCGTTTCAAGGTGCTTTTATAGAAGGAAGATCCATCCAAGACAATACTGTTATCGCTCATGAAATCTTTCATAACTTTCACAAACAAAAAGGAAAAAGAGGATGGATGGCTCTTAAGTTAGACATGGAAAAAGCTTATGATAGAATCAATTGGGATTACATAAGAGCTACTCTTTCTAAATTTGGCTTTGCACCCCAATGGATTAACTGGGTCATGAACTGCATTACAACAACTACATTCTCAGTATTAGTCAACAATCGCCCTGGCACCCAATTCAAACCCGGAAGAGGGATAAGACAAGGAGACCCATTTGCCCCTTATATCTTCATCCTCGTCATGGAGAATTTAACGCAAGAACTAATAGAGGAAGCAGCATACGATGATGCCCTGATAGGAATTAAACTAACCAAAAATGGTATTCCAATTCCCTTTCTTTCTTTTGCAGACGATACGATAATTTTTTCGAGAGCCTCCCATAAGAGTCTCCACACGATTAAAAATGCTCTCAATAATTTTTCAAACCTCTCGGGGCTAACCATTAACTATAACAAAAGTTCTCTCCAAGTTTCGGAAAACATAAATCCAAACCTGGCCAATTCCCTAGCCCGAGATATGAACATCCCGATTTCAAAAACTCTTGAGAAATACCTTGGTATCCCATTAGTAAGGGGAAGGGTTAAAAATGTTGTATTCAACGAAGCCATTGAGAGTCTGAAAAAACAGCTATCTAAATGGAAGGCCTCTTCTCTCAGCCAAGCGGGGCGTGCAACTCTAATACAAGCAAACTTGAGCTCCAAAACCAACTACCTAATGCAAAATTTCCTTCTACCGAAAGGAATACTAAACCAAATTGATCAAATTCAAAAGAATTTCTTTTGGAACAAACTTCAGTCTCAAAGATACACTCCATTAATTAGTTGGGATAAAATATGTAAACCTAAAGAGCAAGGAGGATTAGGACTGAAACTTGCGGAGGACATGAACATCAGCCTCCAAATGAAATTACTTTGGAAAATTTACTCTGAGCCAAATAACATTTGGGTTAAAATTATAAAAGAGAAATACCTCCAACAGGAAGGATTAATGGAAAGAACATCGCAGAATACATCCTGGCAATTTGGAAGGCTACTTCATTTAAGAGAAAAATTCCTTCAAGGGTTACTATGGATAGTAGGAAACGGAGACTCCATAAACGTTTGGAAAGATCCCTGGGTTCCCAATCATAATCTCATAAGCTTTCAAGAACATATGGATCCCGACCTTAAAGTTAACCAATTGTTCACGTCTAACAAGAAGTGGAATGTTCCCCTTCTCCATGAGATTTCCCCCAATAACATTGTCCAACAAATCATCAGAATTCAAATTCCCAACTGGAACACTCCTGATAAACTAATCTGGAAATTTACCTCGGATGGCCAATTTACTACTAGATCGATCCGACAAATGGTTAACAATAGCAACGATTCTACCGAGGATTACAAGTGGATATGGAAACTAAACCTCCCCTCGAGAATAAAAAATCTTCTTTGGAAGATAACCACTGATAGTCTTGCTACAAAGGAGAGACTAAATAGGTATATCAATAGAGTTCCGACTTGTTGCTGCTTTTGTAATGATAATAACGAAAACAACAACCACCTTTTTATCCTTTGTCCATTCACTAGAATGACTATTGATGCCTACGAACAAAGATTAAGTAAAACCACACCACTTATACCCAATTCTTGCACCAGTATGAGCGAAGTTTTGGCACTTGATAATAACAACAAATCTATCGAAGAACTTTGCTTTATTTGGCAAAAAATCTGGGAAGCTAGGAATGATATGATCTTTAGGAATAAAAAGCCGAACACCCCTTTCCAGATGGCTATAAGAATTATAACGGATCTTAGTGAATGGCATGGTGCAGCCAAAACTAAAAATGTACCCTCAGCGCCAACTATAAAAAGAAGACGCAATTCTAAATGGATCAAACCGCCTAGGGCTATCTACAAAATCAACGTAGATGGCTCTCTGAGACCCACTGGCGATTGTCAAGTGGGGGGGATTATTAGGGACCATAATGGTTCTGTGATTGATATCTTTCAATCTGAAACGGAAGCAAGCTCTGCTATCCAAACAGAAGCTGCTGCGTTTTGTGCAGGTGTAAACTTAGCTCTAGCTAAAGGTCTACAAAGAGTCATAGTGGAAGGCGATTGTTTGGAAGTCATCAAGGCAATCAATGATAGCAAGTACGTAAGATGGGAAATTCTCCGGGAAGTGGAACTAATCAGGAAACTTAGCTCAAGCTTTGACAGCATCAAATTCAAACACTGCTACAGGGAAGCAAACAAGGCAGCTGATTTTATAGCTAAGTCTAGGAATATTTGTACGTTTTCAAACCTCCCTACCTGTAGGGATCTTTGTAATATCATCCTTTTGGATGATCATGGTGGCATCTTACGTCTGTAAGATCCACCTAATTTTTGCTTACTGTAAAAAAAAAAAAAAACTTCCACACTTTTGTATTTGAAAATTTTCAATTCATCATTTTAATCCTCTAAAATAAAAAATCAAACCAAACCAAACACATTTTCACAATTCTCATCAATTAAACTTTTCGAGAATTCAATTCACATAAAGTAACTTCCTGAGAATTTCAATTTCCACATTGAACCAAACAAGCCCTCGTATGCACCAAAAACATAGAAAATAATTTTTTCCAAAAATATTTTATAATCAAAACTCATCAAAGTTGTTTAAAAATGGATAAAGACAAATAACAACTATTTACCAATGACCTCTTGCTCTAGTGGTAAGAGTGAGGTGCTTCCTTGTGCCTCACTACCATGAGGTCAAGGGTTCAAATCCCACTAGAAGCAATTTGTGCTTGAGTGGGTACTCATGCCTTGGTTTACCTTTGCATGGGTTAGCCTGTCTTGCGGCTTGCCGCTTGGCTTACCCGGCTCGAGTGCTTTGCAGGCTAGTGTTCGGCCCATGGAGGACTAGTCGATAACCTCGGAATCTCCACATCATAAAAAAAAAAAGTTTACCTTGGCATGGGTTAGCCTGTCTTGCGGCTTGCCGCTTGGCTTACCCAGCTCGAGTGCTTTGCAGGCTAGTGTTCGGCCCGTGGAGGACTAGTCGATAACTTCGGAACCTCCACGTCATAAAAAAAAATAATAATAAATAGATAAAATAACAACTATTTTATTTATTAGTCAATTTGTTAAGAATTAGCTTTAAATCCTTTAACATTTGATCTATAAATTAAATCCAAATAAATATTCTTGCATTTTCTGTTAATATTTTATTAGGTTCCATCCAAAAGATTTATTTTGTTTAAATTTAATCTTACCATTTACGTTCAAACTAGTTTAGTATCCACACTGTGTCCAGTTTCTTTTTTTAAATTTAAATTAATTTGATATTAATTCCCGTTTAATTAACTAATTAATTTTCTTCAATAATTATTAATTATTACATAATTAAGATTATAATTAAAAGAAATTATTATAACATATTCATATATATATATATATATATATATATATATATATATATATATATTCTTTAATTTTTTTAATTAAAAAAATTATTACTATTACCCAATAATCTTCTAATTATATATACGATTCTAAAGTAAACCAGAGGTTAAATCTTAGATAATAAAAATTAATTATTTAGTTTTTATAAGTATAAACGAATTGATTATTTATTAAAATGGATTAAGTGGAGACATGTCTCGTAGCCAAATAAATCGAAGCCAGGTTTGTTTGATTTAGTAGTTTTGTAATTATATTTTTAAATCTTGTAAAAATATATTTATATCTAACGAAATTGGATAAAGTGTTATCTTAAACATATATTATTATATTGATATTTAATATCTTCTAAAAAATATATCCATATATAATGAAATTGAGTCAAAATTTATCTTATTTATATATAGATATATTGATTAAATAAAGTTAGAATAAAATTTTATCTTATACATATATTGGTTATTTCAAAAATTTGTGATTGATTCATACGACTACTATCCATATCTAATGGAATTGTGTCCAATTTTATCTTATACATATATAGATATATTGATTAAATATAGTTAGAATAAAATTTTATTTTATGAATATATTGATTATTTCAAAAAAAAATTGTGATTGGTTCATGCAACTATGATAAAGGAGAAGGCGTATGCAGATAAATTTTATTCTGGCATGAATTATTTGATTTGTTTTTTAATTGTTTAATAAGATTTAATCATGATTTTTTTGTTTGGAGTATACAGATTTAGAATTTTTTTTTACAGTATGTAAACAGTTGGAGTTTATTACGAATTTCGTAACAAACAGCCAAGATCATCCCTTAGGATGATGGAGTACAACTCCTTAGTAAGAGGAGATGTAGATATAATACAATCGACACATTTTCTAGCTACAAAGTCGGCTACATAGTTGGCTTTTGTATAACAGTGTTTAAATTATATAAAGTCGAACTCTTGAGCCATAATGATGATCTTTTCAATTTGATGGATGACTTCCCATGGAGTAATGATCTCTTTGCATATTGCTTTGATGATAGTCTCGTTATCACTTTCAATGATAGTCTTCCGAATTCCTATACAGATTTAGAAATTAACTATAGCTAGATGGTTGATTCAATATCATGGATTAATCATTAAAAATTGATTTATGCTACACAGATGATGAAATAATTCATTCTAGATGGTTGGACCTAAATTTTGTACGGCCCAAAGCGTAAATCAATTTAATACGCCATCATCGCTGTCAAACCGTGGAGTCGAGATCTCTTTCTACCGATCCTCCCCTCCCCTCTTGCTCCCCTTCGGAATTCACCTCCACCATAATACAAGCCGACATCGACAAAATTTTGGCGATTACCTCGCAACGATTGAGGTAGACTCTATTTATCTCTTTCACCTTGATCGGCTTTGCGTTCTATCGTTTTGTTTTGGAAAATTTTAAGCAGGCAGATGCAATTGGGAAAGATTTCCAATGCATCTGAAGCCCTAAATTGGAGCTGTTTGCTTGCAAGTTTCTAGGGCGTCTGATTCATTCCTCCTTCCTCTGATGATTACTTTGAATGTTGGAGGCTTTCCTGTCGTAGTTTTTTTTGGGGGGGTCAATTTTGGCGATTTATGTGATTTGTTCTTTGTGCTATTAGGAGAAGGAAATTCAAGGATTTGATTTATTAGTTGAATGTCGGAGATTTTCCTGTTGGTGGTGTTTTTAGTAAAAAGTTTTGATATTTCGGAATTCTAATTTGATGCGTAGATGCAATTTGCAAGGAATGAATAACTCCAACTAGCCGCATTATGTCTAATATTCTTCAGATAATGAGAATTCGGAAATAGGAGGACAGTGTTCGATGTGAGTTTCTGTTACATCAAACAGGCAAACAGCGTAGACTACTTGATCCTGTTATGTTCAATTTCGAATCTAATCCTCTCAGTTTTGTTGGTTGTTTCAGCTGATTAACAAGTCAGGATTGGGGAATTGAATGGCAATCCAAGGAGCTGTAGCTAATATGATGTGGACGGACTTGTTGGGAGCCGTGGGAACAGGCGTCTTACCAGGTGACCTAATGATTGAAATACTCGGGAGGCTTCCAGTTGAATCCATCCTCCGCTTCAAATCCGTTTGTAGAGCATGGTATGCTCTTTTCATGAGCCCAATTTTCATCCAGCACCATGTCCACATAGCTGGCTCCTCTGCAGTGATGAACAATCTGTTGTCTTTGATTGTCCATACCCGAACTCATGAGGGGAACGATGAGATCCTCTCTTTGGTGCTTGACCAATCGCACGGTAACCCCCACATGAAAAATCTCAACCTACCATTTGGAGGCAGTGT
Organism: Persicaria tinctoria; assembly: GCA_037127255.1. Lineage (NCBI taxonomy): Eukaryota > Viridiplantae > Streptophyta > Magnoliopsida > Caryophyllales > Polygonaceae > Persicaria > Persicaria tinctoria. The sequence continues at coordinate 16,521,078 of JBANSL010000013.1, forward strand.
GAGTGAAATCCAAGTGGTGGGTTCAATAAATGGATTGATTTGTTTAAGTCCTTGCGGCAATGCCTCATCCATTGGGCTATGGAATCCAGCAATAAGGGAGTATTTTCAGATCCCTGAACCTCCACTGGTGATGGGAAGCGAAGAGCGTATTTCGTTGGGGTTTGCTTATGATCAGAAGACAGAGAGCTACATGGTCATCAGAATATTCTACTCCAAGCATTTCAGTGCATCAATGCCCCCTGCCCGGGTTGAAATCTACAGTACCCGGACCAATGCTTGGAGAGAAATGAAGGAGGTTGGTTTCCCTTGGCTTTGTTTTCAGAAAACATGCAACACTGTTGTTGGCGGTGTTCCCTATTGGTATGCAGTCGAACTAGAGGAGGAGGGATCAATGTTTCAAGAACTAATGACATGGTTTGATGCAGCAGATGAGTGCTTCAGATATCATCGTTTACCATGCTGCCATGATATTTCTGGATTTCGCATGCGCCTGGGAGCTATGGGAGAGCATCCTGTTGTCATCATTTATTCCATTGAGATGCAGGAGAATGCGAAGGTTGAGATCTGGAAACTCAACAAGCAATCTGATGGTGGCAAGGATGTGTTGTTTTGGAAGAAGAAATGGACCTTGGAGCCCATATCTGGCTTGGAAAGGGTTATTGGGTGTTGGAGAAATGGCGAGATCATTGCAGAAGACAGACACGGTGTGCTTTCTATATATGATCCTCATCCTAACCAAATTCAGGGTCTTCCTAGCCATGGATCCTCGGGTTTCATGGAGGTTTATGGCTACACAGAAAGCCTTGTTTCCCCTTCTAGGCTTGCTTGAGTCCTCGACTTTGCTCATGCCTTTTTTGCATAATGCCGATTGTGGGTTTATGGAAGTTTATGTGTAGTAAAAAAGGCTAGAATTAGTTCATGTAGTTGAATTAAAATGTTGTCTGTTTTGTTTTTGTTTTTGTTTTTGTTTTTGTTTTTGTTTTTGTTTTTGTTTTTGTTTTTGTTTTTGGTTTTGGTTTTGTGTTATGTATTATCTAATAAACTCAGATTTTCACTCTTGGATCCAACTTTGGATGCTTCCTGTGTGCGAAAATTGACAGATGTGAATAAAGGTGTTTTGTGGAGATATTGCAGGATTAAGCAAATAAATGCTCAAAGATTGACGGTAGCTCTGGTTAGGATTCAACAAAAGTGTATTTGAAAGGTAGGAATTGCCCCATTGGTATAAGACTTGCACTTTAATCCCTCCCAGGTTCGAATCCCACCTTAAACAGACTTTCAATTGCTTTGTTTGCCTCTCGAGGTTCCGCGTCTGTCCGGCCTCGAATTATTTTCTGATTAAAAAAAAAAGTGTATTTGAAATCATACACCATTCAGATTCAGGGATTCAGGGGTGTGTGTACGGTAGTCGAAATAAACTATTAAAAATAAATTATTTGTGATTGTTTTTTTTAAACCGGTTTATAGTTGTTTGGACACCTAAAATTAACTAGAACAGGTTAAAAAATGTGTTAAAAAAAGCTAGAAAATGGAGGTTATTTTTGTGTTTATTTTGAAAAGTACTGATTCACTCCTTCACTTTTATCTTATTTGGTTTAAAAGTACCACAATAGCCCTACTAACAATCAAATAAACTCCACCTTTTGAAAAATAAACCGTCGCCCCATTTGAAGATAAATTTTTAATTACTTTAACCAAGAGTTTATAAGATTATCATGGATCTTAATTTTAATTAAAAAATGTTAATATATGAAACAAAATAATTGTAGGGGGAAATCATATTATTACCTTATCAATGAAAAACTAGCTAATAGAGATTATTTGTGATAACTACTAAAGATATGGGTAACAATTTGGGAATTGGATATAATATTATAATATATTTAAACACTTAAATAGTGTTTGGTTAGTAAATTGAAAACATATTTATAAAAGACCTTATAAATTGGGAAAATCATAAACCAAATATTGCATAACAATGTAAACTAAGACATAATTTACAATGTATTTCATTTAAAATTTATATTATTTTAATTTAACCATGCTATAAAACAATTATAACTATATACAATGCATTAGAATCCAAACACACCCTTAGTGGAATATAAATTATTAATATTTATAATTGTTTATAACTGATCAATATAAACGTAGTGTCTATTTAAGAATGAATATTGATTAAACTTACAATTACAAATTTGATTTGGTGAGGTTATAGGTTAATTAGAACAAACTAATTACGGAGTATAAATTATAATTCTGTATACTTTATAATACATTAATCATTTTTTTAAATGATATCTTATTTTTTATGAGATTCTATCACAATATACCACCATATATATAATTTCATTGATTATAATATTTTTTTAAATGAAACATGAGTACTTTATGTATAAATAATAATTCATTTATTTAAATCGATAAATATATATATAAATAAAAAAACTAGTTAACAATGAAAATCAAAGGCAGAATTGTTGATTAACAAATTCAATCACAACATACAATACTTGCACATACAATACTTGCATCAAGAGAGGATCATCAGCTAATTTGACAATAAAGGATAAAAAAAAAAAGCTAATTTGACAATAGATGTTTTTTCCCCTCTTTTTGGGTCTGTTTGACATTAGAATTTATGATGAAGCAGAACGAATTCATCCAAAACCATACACTCATCAATCATCACCAAGGCAAAACCCAGTACAGTTTCAGAGTATCGTTGATCGCATCTAATGATAAAGATCAGTAACAAAACCCATTTGACAGATCTAAAATAAACAATGCAAATAACTGTATTAATCAATTCAATACCACATTGAAGATACATTTGCAAATACACTGTTAATTTCGCCACAGACCCAACGCTCTAAGAAGAAACGCAGAGCCGGCGACAACCAGACCCGAAAACAGAGTAGGGATGAAGAGATCCACCGACGACCTCTTCACCATATACGTCGGAAAGCACAGCCTCTCTCCCGGCAACTCCATCGGAATCCTCACGTAACCGTTTCCGCAAGGCCTCGAGTACGCCGAAGACGGCGAAACCGCCCTTACGAAGGCCATCTCCGGCGAGAACGACGCCACCGCCACTGTCACCGTTAGCAGCGCCGTCCATGTCCCGGCATAGCACAGCGCCGGCCGCCTCGTCGAAAACTGTAGGTACAGAGATTTGATCGCAGACAGATTCATTAAATTCTTCAGATGTACAGATTGAATAACTGCAAATTGATTTCTGAACATATATAACTGACAAAGGAGTGCGGGGAAGGTGAATTTGAACGTGATTGAAATTCACGGAAAATTTGCTTGCAGATTCGCCATCTTCGCGGCTAAATAGTAGGAGAAGTTCACACGATTTCACCTCGTTGAAATAAATCGATCTCGTTTTATAAAGTTACAGGGTGGGACCCGTAGCGATTCATCCGGTTATTTACTTGAATGCAAGAAATTGGTTACTAGATCCAACCGTCCAGACAAGAACAAATCAAATCGAAAACACGGAAACGAAAATTAACACAAATTGAAGCTATCAACAAGCTAATCATAACATTTCATAGAAAAACCACAAGTCAATTACACCAGATCTCCTAAAAGAGTCATTTCCGCCATTGATTTAAACCAGAAAACTTAAGAGCTAGTGAACTTGGTGACAGCCTTTGTCCCCTCAGAAACGGCGTGCTTAGCGAGCTCACCGGGAAGAACAAGGCGGACAGCGGTTTGGATCTCGCGAGATGTGATGGTTGGCTTCTTGTTGTAGCGAGCGAGCCTGGAGGATTCCTGCGCAAGCTTCTCGAAGATGTCGTTGATGAAGCTGTTCATGATCCCCATGGCCTTGCTGGAGATTCCGATATCAGGATGAACTTGCTTCAAGACCTTGAAGATGTAGATCTTGTAGGTTTCGACGTTCTTCTTCGACCGCTTCTTCTTCTTGTCGCCGCCGGCGCCTCCTTCCTTGGGAAGCTTCTTCCCGGCCTTTGGCTTCTTCTCCGCCGGAGCCTTCTCAGCGGCGGTCTTTTTCTCCTCCGCCGGTTTCTTCTCGGCGGGCTTCTTCTCGGCCTTTGGCGCCATTGGAATTGAAGGAAATAGGTTAAGAGGGAATGGATTTGTGTGTATGAAAGCAGAGTAGGAAGTTTCGATTGCTGTAGATGAAGAGGTTGCTGCGTTTCCTTTTTATACGTAATGAAACTTTTCTGCTATTGGTTGGAAGCTGGGGGTCGGGATTGATGACATGGCTTTCTTTGGTTCGTTGGATATTTTGAAAAAGGTGGGGAGATCGGATGGCTGCAAAGTAAGCGGATTTTGAGTGGCGGATTGATGACCTGGCAAATTGGTCGCCTATTAAAGCTTTTTGGCGGGTAGTAGGAAATACCGAATAGTACATTCTTTTAAAAAAACTGATAATAACATAATAAAAAGATTGCTTTTGTTGTGAAGTAAATTTGGACTAATGAAGAAAAAAATTCTTGTATACTTGTCCAAAGAGACAAAGTAAATGGAGTTGAGTGGCTGCCGCTAACTCGGCTTCGGCTGTCTTAACCGGGTTTCGAACCCTTCTCCACACCGGTCTACCTTTCGTCTCAGGCGTGGGTGATCCCCAATCTCCGGCTTCGGCCTCGTACATATTCAGCTTCTCTATAGTGGGTCGCTGCGTTACCCCCTTCTCCTTCTCTCGAAGTTCACCCCTTGTATGGAAAACTCAACTTGAAATTCCACCTTCATATGGTGAGCATAAATCAAAATTAAATGGGTGCTTTTGCTGCCTTTGGATTTCTATTCTAGCTTTCCCCTTTCCTCTCGTTCAATTTGGGCTTTCCATCCCATTTTCTAGTCTTTGGGGTGAAGGGTTGTCTCCATGCCTTGCCTCCTTGGTTTTGTTTTCCCTTCATCGTCATCGCTAACCGGCTCTTCACCGTCTCATTTGACATCCCCTCTTCATCGTTCCACGCGTCCTCTCCGACCTCTATCAGGGGTCGCTGGCCTCCACGCTTTTGCCTTTGTCGCCCCGCCACTGTGTACTCGGCGTCGCCGGATGTGGTTTCCTTCGCGGCCGCATCCATTTTCCCCGACCTTCGGCATCGCTGTCGTCCTCTTGTCGGGGGCCACATCTTCATCGCCTCCTCCCTCCCTACCCTCCTTCCCGCTCTCATCGTCATCCCCTTCCTTCCCTGGTCCCCGACTGTACTTCATCCACCGCCAACCTTCACTTGTTGCTCCCCGATTCCGGCCTCCTACTTCTCATTCGCACCAGTTGTTGTCCTATTATGTTGCCCGTCCTCTCCATCGCCTGCCCTCCCGTAGCGCTCTTCCTTCGGCGTCTCCTGGTGTGGCTAGTGGTCTTCTCTCTCACGTGGGCAGCCTGGCTGTCACGTGATGGACCTATTCTATCCTTGGCGTGCAAGGATCAATCCGCCCCTTGCACGCCAAGTCTTCTGAGCATCCTAATCTACTTTTAGGAATATTAAAAAAAAATCAAATCACTTGTATATATAAAAGCCGGTTTGACAATAAATTATATATATATATATAATTATCAAAATCCCGAAAGGGTTTGAAAAATCCCGCAAGGGCTTTAACCCCGCTCGAAAGGGCGTATAATAAATCCCGTTAGGGTCTTTGGGTGCTATTTACTCGGGCGGTGTGTGGCTCTGCGGCGGCGTGATCTGGCGTTTCTTTTCCGTGGATGTGGTTCTGACGATCGGAGTCGGGATAGGTTGGGATCGTGGCAGTGTGTATCGCGGCGTCTCCTCTACTCGGGTTGACTGCTTCCCTGGAGTTTCGTCCTCACTGCCCACAGGATGATCGGGTCCTGATGTATCGCTGGCCTACGGTTCTGCTTCAGAGTGGAGCTTGGCTTCGTCCGTTGGTTTCGTCCAGATCCGTTTGGTTTAGTTCCGCTGGGTTTCGTTTTTTGTAGAGTGTGTTTGCTTGAGTGTGCACCTTTATGTTCTGTTGTATTGTATGTTTCGATTTCTAGACGGTTTCCCGTCTGCCGGCTTGTCCGGCCCTCGAGTTTCAGATATGTCTGAACTCGAATTTTTACCTAATCAAAAAAAAAAAGAAAAAAAGAAAAAGATAATAACATAATAAAAAAAATGACCGAAAATAATACTATCAAGTATCGAATTTTTTTTCAAAATATTCACGAAAAAATAATTACTTAACAAAATATTCAAACGTTTAAAATATTTACAAAAATATTCATTTTTTTGCAGGTTTGATAGAAAAATGCGGTCTGAGACCGCGTATTATTCAAAGGGTGGAAAATTTGAAATTAAAAGAAAAGGTAACAAAAATTTAACAAAAGAAATGCGGTCTCAAACCGCGTTTCTTTTGTTATATTTTATTTGGGTTAAATTATGTAACTGTGGAAAAAAAATGTAGGTAGAGACGCGGTCTGAGACCGCGTCTCTCTGTTTTTTTTTTTTTTTGAAGTGAAAATAGGGCAGAGCGAGAGAGGCTCGGGAAGGAGGAGGAAGGAAGAGAGGCTGGAGGTCGTAGCCCCGAGGAAGGAGGAGAGGTCGAAGGTCGCGCTCTCCCCGAAGGTCGTCTCCGCGGCTTCGCCCCTCTCCGTCCTCCTTCGGATCCGGCGTCGACGGCTCGAGAGGGAGAGGAAAGGCGAGGCGATGGCGGCCATTAAGAGCCCCCATTTTCGGATCCAGGTGCCTCCGGCTGGATCTCCGGCGCCGCTCGCGATACCCCACACCCCTGCCTCCGCCTCCGCCTCTTCCTCCACCTTCTGTTCATCTCTGGCACCGGGGCGCCTCTCTCCCCCAGATCTCCGCCGACCTCCTCTCTCTCCTCCGGCATGGCCCCCTCTCTCTCCTCCGGCCTGGCCTCCTCTCTGTTTCAATTTTTTTTTAAGGGAAGTGCGATTCCGGCCTCCGGTCCTCCTCCGTCCTCCGTCCTCCTTCCTCCTCTGGAGTCTTCGTCCTCCTTCCGAGGAATCCGAGCCTCCCTGCTTTTTTTTCACTTTCCCTTAAAAAATAATAATTAAAAAACACAAGAGACGCGGTCTAAGACCGCACCTCTACCTAAATTTTTTTCCACAATTACATAATTTAACCCAAATAAAATATAACAAAAGAAACGCGGTCTGAGACCGCGTTTCTTTTGTTAATTTTTTGTTACCTTTTCTTTTAATTTCAAATTTTCCACCCTTTGAATAAAATGCAGTCTCTCTGTTTTTTTTTTAAGTGAAAATAGGGCAGAGCCAGAGAGGCTCGGGAAGGAGGAGGAAGATGGCGGAGGAGGAAGGAAGAGAGGCCGGAGGTCGTAGCCCCGTGGAAGGAGGAGAGGTCGGAGGTCGCGCTCTCCCCGAAGGTCGTCTCCGCGGCTTCGCCCCTCTCCGTCTTCCTTCGGATCCGGCGTCGATGGCTCGGGAGGGAGAGGAATGGCGAGGCGATGGCGGCTCGCAAATCCGAGGCTCCGTCTTCCTTCAGATCCGGCGTCGACGGCTCGGGAGGGAGAGGAAAGGCGAGGCGATGGCGGCTCGCGAATCTGAGGCTCCGTCATCCTTCGGATCCGGTGTCGACGACTCGGGAGGGAGAGGAAAGGCGAGGCGATGGCGGCCATTGGGAGCCCCCATTTTCGGATCCAGGTGCCTCCGGCTGGATCTCCGGCGCCGCTCGCGATACCCCACGCCCCTGCCTCCGCCTCCGCCTCTTCCTCCACCTTATGTTCATCTCTGGCACCGGGGCGCCTCTCTCCCCCAGATCTCCGCCGACCTCCTCTCTCTTCTCCGACATGGCCTCCTCTCTCTCCTCCGGCCTTGCCTCCTCTCTCTCCTCCGGCCTTGCCTCCTCTCTGTTTCAATTTTTTTTAAGGGAAGTGCGATTCCGGCTTCCAAGGAGGCGGATCTCCTCCGGCCTCCGGTCCTCCTCCGTCCTTCTTCCTCCTTCGGCCTCCCATCCTTCCTCCTCTGGAGTCTTCCTCCTCCTTCCGAGGAATCCGAGCCTCCCTGCATTTTTTTCACTTTCCCTTAAAAAAAAAAATTAAAAAACACAAGAGACGTGGTCTAAGACCACGTCTCTACCTAAATTTTTTTCCACAATTACATAATTTAACCCAAATAAAATATAACAAAAGAAACGCGGTTTGAGACCGCATTTCTTTTGTTAAATTTTTGTTACCTTTTCTTTTAATTTCAAATTTTCCACCCTTTGAATAATACGCGGTCTCAGACCACATTTTTCTATCAAACCTGCAAAAAAATGAATATTTTTGTAAACATTTTAAACGTTTGAATATTTTGTTAATTAATTATTTTTTCGTGAATATTTTGAAAAAAAAATCTCAAGTATCAACTATCACCCGTGAATTAAAAATAATACGAACTATGGAAACCATAAATAAAAGTATAGTCAAACTATTACCATACCAAAAATAACATATCGACTCATTTTTCGACAAGGGTGTACATCTGTACACCGGAAATACACCTAGGCAAAAAAAAAATTGACATGTCTTGTCATTACTAATGTATGTGTGTTTTTAAAGTAAATTAAATGGAATAAAGAGACTGGGAACTAACCAATTGCAGAGAAGAATAAAACCAGGAAGGGCGAGATCGAACAAGAAAGAGAACAAGTGTGCAAGAACAAGCAAGAGCGAAGGGGTTCTAAGGATGACGGAGGGTTAGGGACAACGAAACTCATCCGTGAAATCAAACTCTTGGAGAAGAGTGGTCAACGAATCTTCAATTGAAAGGTATGATTCCCCGTGAGATTGCAAACTTGCAAATACACTAGAATTTCGGGAAAATAATGTTATGTTTGTCCATTATATAAGGTATGATTCCATTCTTTAGTTTATGTCATCTGTCAGCTTGAATAAATGTAAAATGGACAACCTTTCTTACAACACACCCCAACCTTTAACATACGTTTGTCACACACCCCAAATGTGAAACTGTATCCATTAAAAATACCATACCTTTTCACTGCTTCCTTGAACATTTCAATATTTGGAAATCTCAATCCAACTTTCCACACCAAATGGTTTAAATCAATTTTATGGCCAACAGTTAACCTGCATCTTCTTCTCCTCAACAAGACATCTCATCATCTTTATTTTCTGAAATCGGTTGGATGTTGTCATCGAAGTCTTCATATTCACATAATTGCCCTTCCTTTTGCTTCTCAATTTTCACTTTATATTCAACAACCCTTTGCTCCACCATTTGAAACTCCTCATCAAAAGTATCCACATCACGCCTATACAATCCATACTCCCGAAATTACTCTTCGTCGGACAACTCATCTAGTTCATATATTAAACATTTCCCTCTTTGGAACACCTCATTGAGCGACTTCCTTCTCCTTCAACTATTGTCACGCCTTCATCCTCGTCTACATCTTCACTTGAAGAATAGTCATCTGAGGCAATACAAGATTCCCCCTCAGACATGGCACTGTCAACGTTTTGATCTAAAAACTCCTTCCAGGTCATTGTAGCCATTTCATTTTTATCAAATCCTCATTTTTCATCCTCACGGAGTCACGTGGTTGTTATTAGGGTCGGCTCCCCAAACATCAAGTTCATCCATGGTTAAACCTATTGAAATCAGGTCATAAGTTGTCAAACACTTGCAATCCTAAACTATCGACACTACTAGAATTCTGTTATTTAACATCGGGTGATTAACATCGGTCAGAAAAACATGCCATGTTAAACCGTTTTTTAACATCGGTTTCTAAATCTGAGATGTAAAAAATAAAGCAGACATCGTTCTATTTTTTTGACCGATGTTAAAAGTTTCTTTGAAAAAAAATTTCAAGCGCGGAATTCAAGTTCTGAATTATTTACAAAGCTCGCTTGCAATTTTTTCCCCAAAAACACTTATTCTCTTCGATACTTCAATTTTATTTTATTTTATTCAGTGCCCAAATTCAAGTTTTCCCCAAAACACTTATCCCCTTTCCTAATTCCGCTGGAGCGAACTCTCTCCACGACCTACCTTCTTCCTCTCAAATCAACCCTGCCAGACTCCATTTGTGACAAGAGGCGGCTCTTAGCACTACCACTTCTCCCGCCGCCTCGATCCGCCTCGCAGACCGTACTTCGAAACCATCCGCAAAGAGGAGCGCCGCCTATACCAGATCTGCGACGGAGAGCGTCTCTCGGTGCCCCTCGATCGAGTCACTGTTGTCAAATCTCCCTCCTCCGTCCATCGATTTCATTTCACCGCTGATGTCTCTCCTGTAAGACAGCCTCACCAACATCTGCACCGCTAGTCCGCTACCTCCCGCCTTGAGTCCGCCTCCTCCGCCCTCCACGACCTCTCTCTCGCCCCTCCGGTAAGCCCTTGCTCGTTCCTCTCACGGCCTCCCTCTACGTCCCCGACTCCCTCCACGATCCCGACCACATCCTTGTCGATGTCGGCACTGGCTACTTCGTTGAAGTAATTTCTTTTCCTTTTTTCTTTCCCTCTTCTCCCTCTCTCACTTTAGGGTTTCTTTCTCCCCTCTGTCGATGTCTGTGTTTGCCAAATTAGCCTTCCTTGTGGCTTCTGTTTTGTTGAGGTATGCTTTCTAATTCCTTTAAATAGCATATGTGATGAGAATGAAAAGAACTTAGTTATCTGTAAAATGATGGAAAAGTTGGATACTTGATCCTATATGTGTAAATCTAAATCTGGGTACGTCTTGCCCTTAGATTTAAAAGGGTACAAAATAGAAGATCCGGTGGAATAAGTACTTTTTTCTTCCGTAGAATGCAACATCGGGTATTTGTTTCATTTAGTGCATTTGTAACTCTCTTCTATTTGAAACAGCTGGTATGGACTATGCAAAACTTGAATCCCTTGTCAATTGTGCAGGTATGGAATACTCTTAAAGTTGCATTGATTGATACTTCTACTCCAAGTACACACAAGAGTATCACAGTAGCAGATCCACTTGCATCGAGCACCTGGGAGAAGGTGAGGATCTCTCATCTATTTATCTTCTTTCATGTTGTTGCTGCACACACAATAGATGCCGCCTTTTGCAAAATGAGGCAGGACTGTAGGAACTCAGGCTGAGTTAAAGACGATCTTTTAATGCAGTTATTGAGTCAGTTTGTTGTCAGAACTTTTTGAATAATAGTCTTTTTGATTATCTTGGTTATTGGCAGTGTGGAGTAAGCACAAATTATGTCAGGTTTGATTGGTTAGGCTTAGTTTTGTCAGATTTAGTTATAAAGTAAACCTATATACAGATAGTTGTGTAACTTGTGATCTACGGAGTAATTTAGATTATTTTTTTGTGCAATCTATTTTTGATTTGTAAAGTGAGATGGGGTATTTAAATAAGTGCTCTGACCTGCTGTTTAACATGGAAAGTGTTAAGTATCTTAACGTGATAAATCCTCATACTTTGTATTTTCTTTACAGGTACCATCCTCAAAGACATTACTTAGCCCTGTTCAATGCAAATCATTATGGAGACAATTCAAATCAGAGACCGAAAATACTGTCTGCCAGGCCATTTCTACTCAGGTTTATGATTTTCTTCATTTGTCAAGATATGATTTCCTTCATTGATTTATATATGTTTTTTGCTTTTTGTTTGATGCCCTTGCCATTTTTATGTCTCCATTAATAGTTAGTGTAACTGTTTTGCTCATTTAGACTGTTCAATACGAACATGTAGTTAGTTTTTCCTTGCACAAGGTATTAATAGAAAACAAAAGTTGACATATGTAGCTGCCCCCAACTTAGGATCATATTTTCTGCATCCTTGTAAGGCTATTGGTGTATTTTTTTTTTTTTTTAAAAGTCGGCTTCGTAATTGAATCCCTTGTCAATTGTGCAGGTATGGAAACTTAATTCCCTTACTGTTTCTATTATCTCAAAGATATAGATTTCCTTTTATTTAAGTGAAATGGGGCAATTTTTAGATTTTCTTTAGAATCTAAAGTATCTAGCTAGTTAGCAGAGTAGCTTTTCTCGTCACGTTTTCTCTTGCATCCAGGATGTACTCATCAGTTATTAATCCCTGCCTTTGCAGGTTTTTGATCGACTAAAATTAGAAAAAACTCTCCTGAAACTGTGATGAGAACACTCTTGAAACGCATCGCTCGGCTCCAAGACAAACATTTGATTCATTGTTGAAGGGGGTGGTTGCTCGTGTATGGAAACTTCTCGATCAGAATGTTGCAGGTTAGTGAATCTAAACATTTCATACTATTAGATGTAAATCAGTTTCATGGAAGTCTTATGAGCATGTTTTAAAGACAATGTTACGGATAGATGAAATCTGATTAATTGACATAATATTTTGAAATCCGGATGTAAACTCCATATTTTTGTGCCTTATGCCAACTAAACGGTGATCTGCTTGAAAATTTAGCTGTCATTATAAAGTTTCTTGTAATTAAGATTGATGTCCATCCATGGATAATTTCAAGGACCAATTGCCGGGTGTAAGAGCATCCTTAGAACATTCATTTATGCATTTATTGCATCTTATGAAATCAGTGTTCAGGTATTCTATATCTGCATTTGATATCTACTCCTCTTTCTTTCCCACCACTTAAAAGATTGGGTATCTATGTGAACGGATTAATAGTTTGTACTATACATCTTTAGAACTATCAACCATTTTATTTGTGAAGGCAAGTTTATATTGCTATGAAAGAAAGAAAAAAAGAAAGAAAGAGAAGTTAGTAGTATTAGGTAAAGAGCATTAGCCCAAAAGAAAAAGGGTTACGATATACAAGAAAACAATTAAAGACCATTAATTTCTCTGCACACTTTACCCTCGTTACAAATCTTGCCCTTAGCAACATCTATCTTTTTTCTTTTTTTTTTTTATAAACAAGGGGTTACGAGTAGATATATGAATCACATCCCCACCGAAGTTAAATTTGAGTATGTGTTTGCCAAAGTAAAATAAATAACAACCATAAGAAGCATAAGTTGTGTTTTGGACTATAATACTTTTCTTTCTAATGGCTTGAGCAAACCAGTTGAGTCAATACTTCTCCTATTGAGGTAAACGGCGATCTTTTGGTGGAGGTTGTTTCTAGGGTTGAAGCTTTGGTGATTCCGAGAAATACAGCAGTAGTCTGCTGACATGTAATAGAATGCAGAGCCGTCTTTGATTTTTTCTTTTGCTGTTTGTTTTGGCCTTTTGGGAGAAATAGAGCAGAAATCTAAGGCCAAGTTCTATCGTCAGTTCATGATCCTTCCTTTTTGGAGAACTTTGAAAGCCCATTCATCGAGTTTGTGATTCTGTAATATTGTTTTGTAGTGTGTTTGTCTTAATATTGTTTTTTTAAATGTGATTCTAGATGCTGGAACACATTATATGGATGTCATCTTGTTTAACTAGGGAACACATTATATGGAGAACTTTGAAGGCTATTTGCTGCATACACATGGGGAACTTTGATGAAGCTGAGTCATTGTTACTTGATGGTCTTTATACAAGGCAAGTGGATACCCTTAAGCAACTTCCCTGACTGTCCTTAACCTTATGATAAATTGGTAGACCGTAGTTTATTAGGGGTGAATCTATAATAGTTTGTTTGATGTTTTCTTTTGGCATTAGTATTGGATTAGTAAATGATGTAGTAATGTGTTTTATTATTGCTAAATTAAAGCCTATTAGCTCAAATTGGCAGAGCGATGTGTTCAAGCACAAAGGTGCGGGTTCAAATCCCGTATAGGCTACAACGACAAAAAAAACAAAACAAATATTTCATTTAACATTAGCTACAACGACAAAAAAAAACTATAAATATGTCATTTAATATCGGATAATAGTCGATGTCTTTCAAAACAAAAAATCGATGTCTATGTGGGGGATGTAAAAAGTTTTGACTTTTTAACATCGGGTAATAGCCGATGTCTTTGTATGTTATAACATCAGATATATTTTAAAATCGATGTCATACCACATCAAAGACATCAGATTTAAAAATATAACAGATGTTATAACATACAAAGACATCGGCTATTACCCGATGTTAAAAAGTTTTGACTTTTTACATCCCCCACATAAACATCGATTTTTTTTTAAAATACATCGGCTATTACCCGATGTTAAATAACAAAATTCTAGTAGTGCGACAAACCAAAAACCCTAAAACAAAAATTTAACAATTGTAGTAAATTGCTCCATAATCATGAAATTAAACTCGCGACTCACGAGGAACACGAAAATTGTACTTACCTTTGTCCTTTATAACGAAATTTAAGTCTCCAACTTTGGCGCCTTCATTCACTCGATCTTGTTCTTTTGTCGTTTTCTATGTTCTCTACCTTCTTTGTTCTATGTAATCCTTAATTAATTGGGATACTTTTTTTTAGTTTTTTTTTCCAGTTTTATTAAGTATAAAATATAAATGGGTGATTATAAATGACGTGTTAATTTTTTTTTTACCTAGTCGTAATTCCGGTGTACATATGTACACCCTTGCCGGAAAATGAGTCGGTATGTTATTTTTGGTAAATATGGTAATAGTTTGGCTATACTTTTATAATTTTGAAAGTTCGTATTATTTTTGGCTCACGGGTGATAGTTGGTATTATTTTCGGTCATTTTTCCTAATATAATCTACATCCAAGTCTAGCAAAAGACGTCTTTTATAGTTTTACTGTATGTATTAGCAATATGATTTTAAAAAAAATCGTCCTTTTAATTTTGTAAAAATATTTACGTACGTATTTGGTCGAAATTAAAAAATGCATGTGTCTTTTTTTTTTGTTACAGTAGGCAAAAAAAGGGTGCCTTGACAAGTCAAGGTTTAGCCTTGATCATGCTTACGGATGGTGGAATACAACTCCATATTCACAGGGAGAGTTAAAATATTACAATCATTCCTAGATTTTGCTATATAATCCGCAACAGAGTTAGACTCTCTGTAGCATGTAGATAGTGAATAGAACTGAACTTATCCTTGTATCAATGGATATTTTTGATGAATTTTGTAATTTTCCAAGGGGGTTTGAATCGACTTTTATAGCACTAATGACACCAAGGCTTTCACCTTCAATAATGATGTTTCATAGGCCCTTCTCTAAGCTAATTGAAGTCCTGCACAAGCAGTATATGCTTCGGTCTGAAGCACTGACCCATTAGTGGTCTTAGATTGGAAAATATCAATAACTTGACCATCACTATTCTGAATAATGCCACAAATGTAGCATTCTCCGGACAATTTCACTGAAGCATCTACATTTATTTTGTGGAAGCCTCTTGGTGGTTTAAGCCACTCATTGGGTTTATAGTGTTTTGGTTTTGTGGGGCTATCCTTTTTTTGAGATTCGGACCAATTTGTAATGTTCAATATTACTCGGTTGACAATCCCCCTTATGTGGTCCATTTGTTTATTGTTCAAAATTGTTGTTCCTACCCTCCCATATTCCTTGACATAGCAAGCAAAGCTCTTCAAAGTTGAGGTTTTCGTTTTTTTTAAATGGTTGAGAGATCTTCCCGCATATCATTTTTTTATCCTATATTAATAAAAGAGCGTCAAGTGGTTTGTGAGTAATTACATATAATTGATCTTGTTACTGAGCATATATGCTATGAAAAGATGGTGGGAGTCCTTCTCTGCAAAATCACAAAGACATCATTAGGTCGAGACCCTATTGAAATATCTATTCAGTCTTTCTTTGGTGGCTAACCCATCAATTGCAAGCTTCCATGTAAAGTTTTGTGTTCTTGGGGGTAGTTTTAAGTTCCAAATCCATTTATACTCTATATTGCTTATATGCATATTGTTTCTGTGTAGATTTGGTTGGAAAAACGCCATTTGAGTTTAATTTCTAAATCAGTTTATCCGGTGTGTCCCAGTTTGAAACTGAGAGTGTTTGTATTAGTTGTACAATTTGTGGTGGAAACAACAAATTTAGAAGACTCATATTCCATTTTTTATATATAAAATTGTCCAATAAATAAGCCATTTTTAAATTAGGGTTATTTTGACCCATGACAGAATCTAGAGGGGTGTCATTTATCCAAGGGTCGGTCCACACATTTATAGATTTTCCATTGTCAATGATATACAAAAGTCCTTTCTTGAATCTTTCTTTGAGATTTAATAGCCGTCCAAATTGCCATGATACATTGTAATCGTTTTGTCCATAATTGTATTAGAATGAAGATATTTTTCTTTAATTACATTTACCCATGAATTATCTTGGTCCATGCAAATTCTCCATAATAATTTCATTTGTATGTTGATTATATTCTCTTTCTCAGCTGTGCGGAAGCCTAAGCCCCCATTTTCTTTGGGAGTGCATAGTTTGTCCCATCTAATGAGGGGAGTATAGCGTTGAGTTTGAACTTTATTTCAAAAGAAATCTTTATTTACTTTATCAATTCTCCCCAGAATCCCTTTGAGAAGTAAGAAACTTTGCATTAGATAGTTTGATTTTTAGCTAAGATTTGCGCAAACTAACACCGTTCTTTCAGCTTGGGATAGTGTGGAGGCTTTCCACTTTGAAAGTTGTTTAAAGAGATTTTGGATTACATCATCAAAAACACAATTTTTAATGAATTTTTTTTCGAAATATTCATAATTAATTAAATAATTACGTAATTATTCAACATTTGAAAATAATTACAGAAATATTAATTTTTTGCAGGTGGGATAGAAAAATGCGGTCTAGCTCCGCGTTTTATTCATACAGCATGAGAGAGAATTGGCGCGCGGGAGAATGTTTGAAATTTACGAAAGAAACGCGGCATAGGACCGCGTTTCTACTTTAAAATAAAAGAAAAACGTAGAATATAATACAGATGCCTACCTGGCACTAGAAACGCAGTCCCAGACCGCGTTTCTTGTGTTGACTGGGGACCCACTCGTCTGTTGTTGCTGACGGGGATGGGACAAATAGAGAAACACGGTCCCAGACCGCGTTTCTCTTTTCCCTAAAAAAAATTAAAAAAAAATGGTCAAACCGCAATCAATGAGGTGGCTGACACTTTACCCATAAAACGCGGCCCCACCTCGCGTTTTTCTATTAAACCCTAAAAAACTGACTCCGGCCGTCTCCACTTCATCTTCTTCCTCCGTCTCTTGTAATCCCCCTCAACCTCGAAGCCCCAGCGGCGGATCTGCTCCCTCAACCTCGAACCCCCATCGTCTCTTGTAATCCCCCTCCATCTTCAAAGGTTATCCCCCTCCATCTTTGCTTGTAATCCCCGATCCGAGGTTAGTTTGTATTTTTTTTTTCCTGTTTTTGGTATGAACGATTATGTGGTAGGAGATGTTAAGGGTTGTTCTTGGTTTAAATGGTGTGATAGTTGTGTGTTTGGGACAATAATTCGAGTTTAGTGTGAATTCTTGATTATTATTTTTTTTGGTTTGAAGGATTATGGATTAGGAGATGAGATGTTAGGGTTTAAATAATGGTTTGATAGTTGAATGTTTGAGGATGTTGATTAATTAGTGATTATTACATATATGAAATCTTATGATAGTTGTATATCCGAAATTGTGGGATGATTGCATGTTGAAACAATTATATTGTATGAATATGGGAGGAGAATATGTTTTAAGTGGCCTGAAAGAATTAGATTGTATGAATATGGGAAAGATTAGGAAGCTCTTAAACTGAGAACAAAATTTTTTTAGTACAAAATAATAGGATAATAATAGATTATGTATAAGATTTTTTTTTTATAAAAGAGTAGAATTTAATTACGTTAAAAATATATAGGGGAGAAGAAGATGTAGATAATAGATTTTGATTGTTAAGTGATTGTAGGTTAATTGATTTTGAAATGCATGATAAAAAAAAAAGATTTAGTATGTAATTTATTTGTGATTCTGAACAAATTAAGTTCTTTGTCTTAGGGAGGCAAAAATGGCAATGCAAATTAATCCCGGTCCGCTGGTGAATGAGGTGCTCCATAGACAACATCTTCATAGGTCAACTGATGTGTGGAATCGGGAGGAATATGTAAGTACATATTGTTTTCATGACATATACAATTACATGAAACGTTTCAAACATATCATATGCTTATGCTTGTCAGTTTTATATTTGTAGACGAATGGTGTGATCCAACATAGACTTCACTTGCGTAAGTTTGGGCGAGATCTAGCTCCAGACCCTAGAGTGATGCAGTACATAAAGGCGGTAGGATTCGAATGCATCTACAAGCTTGGATATGGATTTGAGCTAGACAACGACTTAATCACGGCGTTGATAGAAAGATGGAGACCTGAGACTCACACCTTCCACTTAAATGTTGGGGAGGCCACAATCACCCTCCAAGATGTTTCAGTTATATTGGGGTTACGTGTTACTGGAACTGCTTGCTATGATTGGCCACATCTCGCTGAAACATTGCTTGGGCAAAGACCCCCTCCAAATCAGATTAGGGGTTCGTCGGTGAAGGTGGCCTGGCTTCGACAATTGCTATTAGTTCCCCTACCAGAAGATGCGGCGGAACATGCAGTGTAGTGCCAGGGTAGGGCGTACATTCTACTACTATTGGGAGGTGTCATGTTCGCTGATAACAGTGGCGGTCAAGTGCAATTATTGTACCTCTCACTGCTAGCGGATTTAGCGGTTGCTAGCTAGTATAGTTGGGGCAGTGCAACATTGGCCTTCCTCTATCGACAGCTTTGTAGAGCTACATAATGGGAAAAGGTTGAGATTGTAGGCCCCGTCATCTTATTGCAAGTATGACAACCGCTTCATTGTCTGTTTTTTCTAGTTATATAACTTAATTGTTACCTTATTAACGTTATAATATATATGACACCAGTTGTGGGCATGGGAGCGCATACCCATTGGCTGACCACGCTGCATTATCCCTATCGGTGAAGGTGATGACCAAAATGCAGTTCGAAGGGCGAGAAGACGATAAGCTAGGAAGAAGGCAGGCTATGGTTCCGAGCCTCCTGCATTTAGCTCCCGATTTGTAGATGGGGAAGATTCTTTAGCTATGAGATGGCTTCATTGCTCATACTCCTATGGAACTACCACGAAGACGTTGATGTACTACCGCGATGCATTCGATCGTCAAACTTCTGATCAGGTTAGTCAATATTTTCACTACTTTTCATTATCGTTTATGTTAGAATGACCAACAATCTTAAATAGTCAATTGCATTACTTTTCAATCTAGTTTGTGTGGGAACCCTACACCAGCGACATGCTAGCTCACCTTGCACCCTTATGTAAGGAAGGTGAGAATATCTGGCGATCTACCACACCTCTCATATGTTTCGAGATTGTCGAGGAGCACCACCCAGAGCGTGTTTCCCGCTAGTTTGGGGATGTGCAGGTGGTCCCCCCATCGTTTGTATATGATGAGGCTTTGCACAAGATGGATCGAAGGGGAAAACCCCATGACAACTGGACCCAGGTTCATGCAAAGTGGATCCAGTTGTGGAATGATCGGGAAAACTCTGTTCAGGCCGTAGTGGAGGTGGACGATGAGGATGAGGCTATTGCACAATATATGGCTTGGTACACACGCATCACCAGACGCCTCATTATCCCTCCTATGAGTGCACTGACGGGGGTTTATCAAGCAGTTGGTGGTCCTGACTACCACATGATGGTGAGCTAGACAACATATCTTTACATATTTGACTTGTTGAATTAATGTAGACAACATATCTTTACATATTTGACTTGTTTTTCAGGGGAACTTCGTTATGGATGTCAGTGCTCGAGCTACCCAAACTGCAGAAGAGTTGCATAATTTCTACAACCCCTCTCAACCACAAATTCCGACTGGACCCAGAGTGCAACGACCACCTCAACCAGAAATGCCACCAACAGGTTATGGAGTGTCCTCTCAGCCAGAGATGCAGACACCGTCATCCATGGTTTTTCCTTCCTATCCATCATACGATACTCAGGGTGGCACACCCCCTTTCGTAATGGACCCATACAACCAACCACGATTTATCTTCCCCCAGTCTACTTTTGTCGCGGGCGGCGGATCTGCTTCGACCCAGTTCGATTCTACTCCCACTTCGACCCAGTTCGGTTATGCTCCTACATTCTTGACCACTCCGCCTCTTCATAAGGGTCAGATTGTGTATGCCGACCCCAACAACCTGTACGGGTCCACACGTCCAGCTCGGCCTGCTCCAGACCCGAACTTGTTCTCCCAATCCGACGATGAGGATGATGAGTAGGTCGCGTAGTAGCTTGTGTTTGTTTTTTATTTGGGGATGTTGCTATATACACTTTTGTAGTTTCATCTGTTTTAGTTTCCATAACATGTGTGCTTGACTCTGTTTTAGTTTCCATACGTTTTAGTTTCTATATTAGTATAAGCATGAGCAAGGTTGATGCCTTTCAAACATAGGAGAAGCATAAAACATACTTACAGATTAGTCATCAAACCACCATACATAAAACATAGTTCAGCTCCACTTAATAATTCTGAAAACATACCACCATCGTGCAAATGGATAACAAAGCAGTTAATGAGTTCTTAAAAGGAAGACAAACCCAACAAACGGACTAACAACACATACCAACAATACATAGGAGATGTAGAAGGAGCATAATGCTCACGATCCAGATGGGCCCGCACGACTCGGGCAACTTCTTCTGCTGTGCCCATAACCTCGACATTTGCCACAACGGACTTGACCTGGGACTCCTAAATCCATCTCATTCCGAATCCTTCGTGATGGGGTTCGCCCAACATCTCGCAGACGCGATTGATCGGCGACCAACCTGGGACCTCCCACTTCTGGCCAGTTGAATGGCTCACCCACCGACATAAATGTCGGTTGGTATGTCAACCAGTATAACTCCGTAGTAAAGTACCTCTCTACTAATGGCACGAAGGAAAGGCTCTGAAATCTGCAAACCGCCAAGGCATGTGCGCATGGTATCCTCAGCAACTTCCAACTGGCACATGTACATGTCCCGTGATGTAAGTTCACTGTGTACTACCGCCCACTTCTCCTACCTTGTGACCCCCGCGGGTTCAAAATCACCTCAAATATTCCATTATGCAAATCATATGATATGACGTGTGCATTTCTTCCATCTTCCACAATTACTGCTATCTTGTCATCGGTTGCCTTCGTCAGTGGGAAACCGCCCGAGATGCGAGCGCTAGATTCCCCTCTCCTCTGCATGAAGTAACTGATCACCTTATAAAAGGTCGGTCGAACAAGAGTTGTTATCGGAAGACTCCTCCCACCCTTCAGAACACCACTAAAAACCTCAGATAAGTTTGTTGTCATCACACCATACCTCGCCCCCCATCCTTAGAGATGGCCCACTTCTCTGGCTCAATCGCAGCTAAGTACTCCCAAGCCTCACCGTTCATTTGCTGGAGGGCGCGGCATCCCTTCTCAAACCCGCTTGTGGTGAGTTGGTAAGCAGTCGAGCCAATCATTTCTTTCACCTTGTGATCGTGGAACATGGAGTTCACATTGGACTTCAAGTGTCGAATGCATATCCGATGATGTGAACTCGACACCCTCCATCTAGGCAGCTCCTCCATGGTCTTCAGGATGCCTGCATGTCTGTCTGAAATAACACATATTCTGAGTCTCTGAGTGACGTGTCTTCCTATACAATCCATTAACCAAGCCCAACTCTCTCCATTTTCACTCTCCACAACTGCAAATGCCAGAGGGAAAATCTGATCATTTGCATCCATACCCATTGCAATTAACACAACATGCTTGTACTTTCCATACAGATGGGTGCCTGATGTGAGCCTAATTTGCCATGTTTTATACTTACTTTTGTATCAATTTCTGCATGCATTTTGTACATTTGGATTAGAATAGTACATAATTTATGTAGTTTATGTTTATTTTCAATATATGGAGGTCTACACAAGTTTTTGTTGTATTTAACAGAAATCGGACGCACTTTGCAGCTTAAAGGAAAGTCATGAAGAAGCTAAGGATGGTGCAGCAGGAGAAAAGCCCACTTTTCGCCATTCATCATTCTGAATCAAGTTCTGATGTCATCATGAGAGTTGTAACCCTCGAAAAGAGCTTTCCAACGCATATTCATAAACGTCAATCGGACAAACGAGGACTCAGGAAAGTGCGTTTCAAGAACGGAGCAAAATGCTGAAAGCCCACAGAACTAGTCAACGTCGACCAAACTAGTCGACATCGAGTACTTTTTGGTTGACTTGCCTCCCAGAAGTCGAGAACGAGCACCAGACCACTAGGGAGAACAATTCTAGTCGACGTCGAGTAGGCTACTCGACATCGAGTAGCCATGTCAAGTCCCGAATGTAGCCGAGCTCGAGTGCAACCCAGGAGGAAAAGTCCCAGCCGACGTCGGCTAACTCTAGTCGAAGTCGAGTACAATCCAGACGAGTCCGAGATCGAGTTGTGCCGAGAAGATAGAATTGCTTGCAAGAGAAGTTATGTGGAATTCTATCCATCCACATCAAGATCTATCAAGTCAAGAAGGATTTATCCATAATAGTCCTAGTTTCCTTTTAGATATATTTCTTTTATTTCCAAGTTTTATCTTAATATTATAGATAGATAGTTTTAGATATAGATAGAATTGTTCTTTCCTTGAATACCGGGGTTGGAGCACTATAAATAAGGTCTTAGAGGCTGAGTTTTATTCATTCAATTCAAGTTACAATTAGTTACATAGAGAGATAGAGAGAAAGAGAGAGAGAGAGCTTGTGGCGAGAGGAGCGAAGAGTTGAGAGACGATTTGGCTTTGTTCGGTTGTAAGCTTTCTTTTATTTAATTTAATGCAATTTAGTTCTCTTTTATTATTAATGTCTTTCCTTGCGATGAAGAGCAAGTAGTCACCCAACTTCTAGGGTCGGGGTGAGCCCGACGATAGCCATGTAAGGTGATGCGATAAAGGTACAATCTTTTGATGCGAATTCATCTTCTATCCCTATAAGCACGATTCTTTTGCGAGAGTTGAAGGTGATCCTTGTTTGTGTTATTGAAGCGAAAGTGATCTTAATACAACTTGGATTAATTATGTGAAAAAGGGTTAGTAACAATTAGAGTTTATGCGAAAGCCTCTATCTTTCTATTTGTTAATAACGAAAGTTATTTGATGAAAAGCATGATCTTCTATGCCTTTACGTGTTATTTTACATGGTTATCGTTGTGGTGTTGAAACCCTGATTCTGGAAGTCTTTTCGTTTATTGAATTTCCCATAATTTTCGTGTTGGTTTTCTTTTATTTCTGTCATTGCAAAGGTCACGTTTTTACACTGCAAAGCACTCGACATTGCCTGAATTCTACTCGACGTCGAGTAGGTCTAGTCGACGTCGAGTACACTGTGTTACTCGACTTGCTTGTTTTTGCTTCGTTTGTGTTTCTGTTTGCTTCTGTTACAGTTTTTGATCGACTGTGTGGTCAACGTCGAGGACACTGGTCGATGTCGAGGACTCTTATGGTTGAAATAGTGCTGAGTTTGGAATTGAAAAGGCGGGCGCTGACACGCTTCCTCGTGTATCGATCCTGACTGCCTTCTACTACAATGGGAGGAAGTCTTGTATTTATTTGCTGAGACAGGGAGTCAGTCTGCTTTTATATTTATTTATATTTTCATACTTGACCATCCTCCTGCAACAACAGTGTCATCAATCGATATCAAAGGACGACAGTGTGCAAACCCAACAATGGATGGTGCAAAAACCCAGAATACACGACTAAATATCTTCTCCTGTGGATTTGGGGAATCCAGATGGCATCATTCAACCACTGTTCCTGGATTTGTAGCGTAGCGCAGCCATGAACCTTGGCAACTCCGTGTACGACTCCTCCCAATCACCATAGATCTCTGCAATAGCTTTCTACTTTGCCCTCCAGGCTTTCATGTATGAGACAGAAATCCCATACCTTGTAGTCAGATGCTCGAGTAGTACTTGGCTTCGTGTCTTGATCCTTGTGAAGAAGCTCAAGAATCTCACCTCTAATGAAACTGGAGGTGACGTTACGATTATCCAACTGCAAAACCTCTCCAACACAATTGGATGCATGAGGCCCATTGTATTTGACGACCATCCACATATCAACAGTTCGATCAACACGACGAGTAGATAGTCGCCATGTGCATCCACAATTGTCCTTCCTGTCACAAACAACTATATACCATTCTGGACTCGCCTTCTTCGTCCTGTATGGCTTACTCATACGCACAGAATACTCGGTAAAATCACATTTCAGCTTCTCCAGCGAGTTGAACATCTGTCAGCGAAAAAACTGTCTTCCATCATCTAATGGGACGTGTGAATTTAACCCTTGCCGTGAACTTGATGTCATTGTATCAGCTTCAACTATATTCCAGTTCGGATTGGAGGCCTCACCCCTAATCGCAGCCTCCCTAGTAGAATCATCGTCCTCTTCATAATTATCCAAGTCATCTTTGTGATCAACATCAAGACCATCCACATAGATCTCACTCAGTTGTTCAAACCCTTGATGAGGTATGTTGTTATGCTCATTCATCCTATATTTTTATTAACATTAAGTTAGTTCATCAACAAATATTAACTAAAAAATCCTACAAGTTCAACAACTTATTCATAATAACAATGACAAGTTCATATAAATCAATATAATCCTCCAACAACAATAAAATCATTATATTCTTTAGCATATAATCTTACATCTTACTCACTATAAAGATTCAAAACACATAATCTTACATCTTACTCATGATAATAACTACGTACGTAATCCTGCGATTTTTTATTAAGGATTCAAAACACATAATCGATCCTAAGCACAAGCATGAGAGACTGAATATTAAAGATTTAAAACATATTAATCATTCAAATAAGAGCGAAAAAAAGTCTAATAAGAGAGTGAAACTAACCTTAATAAAATCTTCAGGCAACAATGTGAGAGTATTACAGATTGAATAATTGATAGTTTCAACCGGTACTATTTTGGGAGTTTCATGCGAGAGAAGCAAGAGCAAAGAGATGAAGAGATGATGAATAGAAAAGGAGGAAGTTCAGTGTTCGTGATGTATATACCTAAAAACGCGGACTGAGTCCGCGTTTTTATGCTCAGACTCCCTTAACCTAGTAGAGGGGAATCGTAGCAGAGAGCTATGGACCAGAAAAACGCGATCTAGCCCCGCGTTTTATTTGGAATTGCCCTAAAAGAACCTTTGACCAATTTTTTTTTATACCGAAAAGAGAAACGCGGTCTGGGACCGTGTTTCTCTATTTGTCCCATCCCCGTCAGCAACAGCTAGCGAGTGGGTTGATGGACGATTTTTAGTCGCCTAAACCGTATCAAAATAAATTCGAACCTACCTAACTAATGTAGTGTGGTAAGCAAGAGTCGATCCCATAGAGAATCAAGTTATTTCTAAGTTAAGTTTATTTACCAATTAGTATGAAACAGGGGTTTTGAGTGATTGAAACAAGAAAGAAAATAAAAGAAACTATAAACAAATTAATGGAGATAACGATTAATAAAATAGTTTCACCTACAATTATCCACTTTAGTTGGTTGAATTGATATTGTAACTTCCTCTTGTCCTTTTAGGTTTCCTATGAATACCCTTGTCCCGACCTAATATAGTTACTAGTCCAACCAGTCCTAGAAACCCTTATCAATCGAACAGTCCCTAAAGAAGGATTTAACCCAATTGATAGCTTTAAGTTCAGAGATTAGCCAAGGTATTTGCAGTCCCTAAAGAGGGATTTAACAACACATCCAACTTCCTACTTATTCAATTAGTTCAACCAGCCCTAAAGGAACAAGTTTGCCACTTGGGTTAAGGTTCACAACCAGGAATCTACAAAACCCTAGCAATTGAATTGATTCTACCAAGTTGCGTGGGCTAGATAGAATAAAACAATCAAATATTCAAGCACGAAGAAGTCGAAACATTCAATATATGAAATAAGGAACAAGATTTAGAAACTCACAATCAATCCAAGCAAAGCTTCAAATTGTAGACGAAACGGGAGCTCCATAAAAATAAGACAAAGACAATTAGGGTTGAATAATATCAGTCGGCCGTCACGTTTCGGCCTCTTCTTTGCTTTGCCGTATGAATCAATATATATAAGGCCATTTTGCATAACTAGACCAAAAAAAAAAAGTTTGCACAAATAGCCATGTGCCTTATTTAATTGCTAGGGGTAGAAAGTGGCTAATTTTTGCAAATAAAAATTGCAATCGGGAGAGAAAGTAGCAGGTGAAGGGGTGGGACACTGTAGCTGTCAGTAGTTGTCAGTGACATGTGGCACCAAAAGGCATCCTCCGTTCATTTCAGAAAATTGTACATTGCCTATTTTACCAATAGAATGAATTGATCCTACCAATAGGCGAAACCTGTCTTTCCATACCTGGAGATATTTTGGAGAGAATCTGAAGGGGATTCACTGTAGCTGATTTGGCGGGTTGTCAATTTAGTTTTGGCGCCAAAACAGGGCTCCTCCTTTGGGGAAAAGGGGAAGCATTTATGAGGGGAAAATGCAATGATTGCATTGATGGGTGTCCCCAAGAACATATATAAGCTTGAGAGGAGGATCTGAAACATCATAACATTCTCTGCAAAAAGTGAGGCAGAGTAGGAGAGAAGCGTAAAGGACGGGAAAAAAGTTACCCGTTCATCCCAGGAAACGCTACAGTCCCCATCCTACCAATAGAATATTTCCATCCTACCAATAGTGTACAACTGTTCTTTCATACCTGAAAAAGTGCAAAAAGTTTGTCTGATAACAGTGGCAGCGATGGGGTAAGTGATCTTGTACCTATTCTTTATAGTTGTTCATTTTTCTTATAACAGAACTACTCCAAGGTGACGGTTTCACGAGACCAGTTGCAGAGAGTTCGTAATTTATACTCTATCTTTTTTATCAATTGCATAACTTGCAAAATAAGATTACAAATTTATAAACTCTCTTTTTGATCAATTGCAGAACTTGCAAATTAAGATTACAAATTCAAGCGCTATTTTTGCTTCCTGCGAAATTATCACTTCTTGATGCCTAGACGATCATAAGGACCCAATACCATTGTTTTCTGCTTCCTGCGAAATTATGATCCTACCAATATCGTTGTTTTCTCCTACCATTAGTTTCCATCAATCCTACCATTCTGATCCTACCGATATCGTTGTTTTATCCTACCATTAGTGTCCATCAATCCTACCATTCTGATCCTACCGATATCGTTGTTTTCTCCTACCATTGGTTTTCATCTATCCTACCGTTTTTGTGCATCTATCATACCAATTTAAATAGTTTTCAAGGAAAATCAAGCTAGAAGATGAAGGAAACCTACCGTAGGAAATTAATTCTACTTCTTTGCCAATAGTACAAATATATCTTACCATTCGTGTACATCTATCCTACCATTAGTGTCAAGTTATACACTTAGGAATTTCGGTTATTACATTTTTATCATACAAATATCGTATATTTATCCTACCAGATTCACAAATTTGTCTTACCACTAGTCTATATATTTCCTACCAAGTTTATAATTTTATAAGTTCAGAGATATTCATAATTCATAAATTTGTCGTACCAGATTCATAAATTTGTCCTGCCATTAATGTATATATTTCCTACCATGTTAAATCGTATAAGTCCATAGAGATATGAACGCATACTCCGTATTAGCCTATGTGAGAGTCGAACTCACATCTTTGTGTGCAAACACAAGGCTCTACCAATTGAGCTAATAGGCTATTTTCCATCCATCTTCATTATATGGATTGGTCAATATTAATTCTATTTCTTTGCTCAAAGCTGAGTACACCTAATAAAACCATAAATATGACAGAAAAAGGTGTAATTTGCTAAAGCTGCACACTGAGCCAACGACTGAGGGCTGCCAATGAAATTTACCCCACCTCTTTATTACTGAATGGAAGATAGACATAAAATACCAAGTTTTGAAGGCTGAACAATCCGAACATATACAGATTGTGCAAGCCTAAGTTAATTGACAAATAAATTTAGCTAAGCTAGAAACCGTGGCAAATTATGTTCCACATTTTTCAGAAAAAAAAAACAAGGGTAGAGGGCTTCCAGTCTACAACAGAAGATGAAGGAAACCTAAGTAACATTATATCCAAGAGTAGAGGCTCTAATTCGGTCATCAGGAAAACACTCCTGAACAAAGTATACCAAATCATCAAATAACCTAAGAAGAACATGTAGTTTGTGATAATGTAACTCCTAACTTGGCCCACGGTACGAGCAAGAGGATTTATAAGGATTAACATACATGTCCACACTGAGACGATACATGAAAGCATGTATAGGACAACAAGGACCCAAAGCTTTGTTAGTAAAAACTTTGCACGTTTAAGCTTCTTTTCAAATAGCACACAGTCCATCTAATAAAAAACACATTAAACTGAAATCCAACGTTAAGTAGAAATGAATTACTCATATAAATCAGCAAACTTTCATGTAACTCTAGGTTCAACCATATTTTAATAGGAAAAATCACTAAGTTCAGCTGTAATAGTATACAGGAAAACCATGCCACTAAGCATTTGAGAAAGCCGTCCTAAAGGTTAAATTCAAAATAGACGACTATACATTGAACAGCAGAAACAGAAATATGCAGATGATCACATGCTTAAAAATCATAAACCAAATAAATCTCAGCAACATGTCTTACCACCACGCAACCCCTCATATATAAATATCAAGTCACCAATTGCAGCAGCCGCATGCCTGCAGCGTCTTGTTAATTCAACGGAAGCATCACCCCCAGCTGCATCAGCACTATATCTGCCTGTCCTAGGACTAGTAACAACAGACCTCGTATCACACCAAACTCCAGCTGCCGTATCCAACACTGTAAAACATAGAGGAAGGAGTGAGATTATGTCCAAACTCCACAGCGCTAATGGCAATACAAAAGGTATACATGTCTTTAAAAAAAATGGACCACCAGTATATCTTGACAATGTCCACCAGCTCTAGAAAAAAAAAAGTAACTCGAAGAAGATTTGGAAAACATACAGCCTCTACAAATGACTCCACTAATGTCACAAAGAGAGCAAAAAAGAGGCATTTAAAAGGTCAAGCATGTAAAGCAGTAACATGCCCAACAACGGATACCAACTACAATGAGCACAAGACTTTCAGTCAAGCATCTTTGAAAATCCAAGATTTTGCGAGTGACTAATCCATATTTCTAAACTCATTATTTCCAGTTGCTGTCTATAGTACACAACACATTTTAAAGCACCCACCAACTGCACCCCCCAAAGATCAAATCTTTACACAAGATCCATAGCCCATATGCAAACCATCACAAACCCGTGAATCAAACTCCTTCCAAGCAATTAAAGATAAAAAAAAATGATATTTCTTGATAAGAGAAACTCCAAAGATGAATGTAGATTCTTTCTCACCTGACAAGCAAAGATCCCAATCTATGGTGAGCTCTAGCATATCCAGGCTCCAACCTCACCGCCTCCTCACACTCTCTCACGGCCTCCGGAAGCCTCCCAAGAGCAGTCAACACCGCCGCCCTATTGCTCCGGTAGGCAGCATGTCTCGGGGACAATGCGATCGCCCTGTCATACAACCCCAAAGCCTCTGCAAAATTGCCCCTCTCGTACTGATCACTCCCCATCCTTTTCACCTCCTCCGGATCCATACTCATCATTGCCCTCTTCACCGAATCCCCACTGATCAGACCCACATTCCCCCTCACGTTTCCGAACCCCAAATCCCCACCCCCTCCGGCGATCCCTACACCGCCGGATTTGGCTGAGCTTAAACTGCTACCGGCGCTGCCAGTGCCGGAGTCGCCCTGCATAATGCTGCCGTGCCCGTACAGCCCCGTGCCGGAGCCCAGCACGTCCGTCCTCGCTGACTGCCGGGACGCCATGCCTGTCTTCAAGATTCGTTCTGAACTATCAAATTCCAACTCAATATCAAATCTTAACCCTAAATCATCAAAATCAAATCTAAATCCTTAAATAAAGTGTTTAGGGAGAAATCCATACCAGGAGAGTTGCAAAACGAGGGATTGAAATCGAAAATAGAGGGGATGGGGGCGTTTGGTGCGAATCTGTGAAGATGAGAAAAGGGGGCACTGGGCTGCTGTTGCGGGATGGCTGTGAGATTGGGAGGAGTGCAGGTGGGGCTGCGGTGGGGCGGCGGCGATGGCTTCTTCGACTGGAACCGCCATGTCTGCGACTTCGGAGGTGAGCCCGCTCAAGATCTGCGGAATTGGGGAAAGGTTGTTCCTCGTTCGTCCGTCCCTTGCCAACCGTCCCTCCCTCAACCCATTTTTGTCGGTCATCTACAGTTGCTTGCAAGCGGCTGTTTTAATTGCGTTAGATGGCCAGGTCATTTTTTACCCTCTTAGCTATTTGTGCAAATAGGCCCATTTTTTAACCTATTTTATGCAATTTCCTCTATATATAAAGTATGTATCTCCTAATCTAATTATATAATATTAATATATCTAACTAATTTATCAAGTTCAATATATTTGACTATTCTATCTAATTAACTAACGGACTATATCCTATTATAATTATAATATATATTAATAGCATAATAGCATCACAATCACGTGACTCCTCCGTCCGACTTTATGCTCCGCCTGATGAAGACCAAACTGCACCATTGAATCCGGTCCAATTAATTAGCTCGTGCTTCCATCCGATCCGGCCCATGTTGTCTTTCAATTTATAAAATCATCCCATAAATTATCGTCCATCTCCGAATTCACACGATCCTACCCAAAAATACCTGAAATATATAAAAACACTAGTGTAGACTCTGAAAACTATATGATATAAATTAACTATAAAATATGTAAAATATGCTCTAAATTACTATGCAATTCTATATTAAAAACATGACTAAAATAGACTCTATCATGGGTCCCCAGTCAACACAAGAAACGCGGTCTGAGACCGTGTTTCTAGTGCGAGGTAGGCATCTGTATTATATTCTACATTTTTCTTTTATTTTAAAGTAGAAACGCGGTCTGGGACCGCATTTCTTTCGTAAATTTCAAACTTTCTCCCGGGCGCCAATTCTCTCTCATGCTGTATGAATAAAACGCGGAGCCAGACCACGTTTTTCTGTCCCACCTGCAAAAAATGAATATTTCTGTAATTATTTTCAAACATTGAATAATTACGTAATTATTTAATTAATTATGAATATTTCGAAAAAAAATTCATTTTTAATTATACCATTAATCATTAGAATGTCAAGATATTTTTTTGTAGTTTAATTAGAGACATGGATGTTCATTTGTTGTGCCATGCTTCTTGTCATTTGTTGGCTAATATTCTTGGAAACATGTAGGGAACTCTTATTGAAGTTTATTGTTAACCCTGAGAGTTTAGAAAATGCGTTAAGCATGTTTTGGATTGTATGAAGACTTTGATTTGAAGCCCTTGTAAAGATAAATGTATTATCCGCAACGGTGAGGAAAGGAATCGGGCTCTCTTGATGAGTCAATTTGATTCCCACTAAAGGATCATCTTGGATAGATTATGGTGAAGGTCTCTAGAGAGGGATTCCATTACAAGAATAAATAAATAAGGTGCCAAGGGATCACCTTGTCTAAGTCCTCTTTAGGCGATGGAAGTTTTGCCAAGCGTGTTACCAGAACCGAGAAAGTTGGAGTTGTGATGCCCTTCATGACCCAATTAATCCAAATTGGATTAAACCCGAATTTTGTTAGTGTAGCTTTGATAAAGTCTCAGTCTACTTTGTCTTATGATTTCTCCATGTCTAACTTGATAGCCATCCATCATTTCTTACCTTTTTGTTTTTTGGAAATTATGGAAAATCTCATGGGCTATCAAAATATTGTCTTGAATTGACCTTCCTTCAACAAAGGCTCCTTGAAAAGGGTTAATTAGTGATGGGAGAATATGTTTTAATGTATTTGCTAGTATTTTCGTTATAGTTTTGTAGACGGTGTTGCATAAACTAATCGGTCTATAGTGGTTTGTGTTTAAGGGGTTATCAACCTTTGGGATTAAAGCTATAAAGGTTTGGTTTATTTATGAGAGCATTTTCCCAGAATGGAAAAAAGATTTGATTGCTTTACAAAAGGATGGCCTGATGATATGCTAGTATTTTGAATAAAATTCTGGTGGGTAACCATCAAGCCCCGGTGTTTTGTCTTCTACCATACTCAAAATCTTGTCTTTAATTTCATTGTTAGAGAGTTGTTTTATTAAAGTCATGTTGTCTTCATAAGTGATTTCACAGTTGATGTGCCGCAGCGGATTAGAAGTGACTGGTGGTTTATAATGCAGTTGGAATCTTTCAGCCATTTCATCAGTAATTGCATCTAAAGCTTGATCTTTGTTGTTTATAATCTACCCGCTTTTGTTTGAAAAATGTTTGCTCTATTGTAGAACCCCATACATTCCGGTAGCCTATATTAATCATATGGATTCGGTATTTTCTACCAAGTGGGCTTGTGAACTGGATTTGTATTTCTGGAATCAATTTTGCGAGGATAAGCCTTACTAAGATGCATTACCATAGACATGGGCGGTGTGGGTCTATACTTGGTAATTTGGACCTCTCCATCTCATCCAATACCTTTTAACAAGAACTCTTCCTTTGTTCAATTTTGATGTTATGTCTTGCCTCAAGGGTTGAAATCCTTCACATACCAGATGTGGTCAGTTTTGCTAGCAAAAGTTGATGTAGTTGTGTAGGATAGTGTTTGTATAGAAGTTTTGATGGTAGGTGTTGCTGTAGTTGCTCCCCACAAGAAGCCAAATTGCTTCTATGGGCTGCAGCTGATTTTTTGAGAAAAAAAATAAAAGAACAAACTTGTTTGTCGATGCCAGGAGTCATCCACAATTGTTAGAAGGGAAACAAAACAAATGGGTCTCCCAAGAAGAGTTCTGACAAACCCCAACCTCTTGTTGATATGTCGTCTATCGGGTGCTTCACTAGGCATGTTGTGAAGGCAGTATGTCGAAGACCAAAAAATGTGATGCCTCCGATAGCCTAAGTGAGTTTAAGCAATGCTAGCATCATAATAAAGGAGACTGTTCTTGGAATAGAAATAGAAATATAACTTACTAGTGCAATAGTCCATAATGACATCATACATATAAGCCATAAAAGCATAAAGCTTAGTAAACCAAAAAACATGAAAATCATAACTAAGAAACATGATAGTTCTAAGAGAAGGAGGGAAAACGTGACATCTAGCTATTTTAGTACTAGAGGTTATTTCATAATGAGCTTTAGTCAGCTCCCGAGCTTCCGTCTCCTAAAAAGTTATCATCTTCATCATCAGATCTTCTTCTTTCTCGATTTTTCGGTTGCTGAAGAGGAGATCTCAACATGTTCATCTTCTTCTCGACGTTTTCCTTGGTCAGTTGGGTTCATGGTGGAGTCATCCTCATGTTGTTGGTGGATCACAATCCCACCCATCTTTCGGACAACCGAATTGTCTAATTTGAGAGAAAGGTGGGATTCCTTAGATTCATTGGCGACCTCAAAATTCAGTTTAAATGTTGACCTGGGGGGGGGGGGGGTCTCTTCCATTTTTTCCTTTTGTGCGTGGTGGGTGATATATGTTTCGAGCGGGCAATGTTGTCGTTGGTTCCTATGGTGGTTGTGTCAAAGTCAGTATGATGGGATTTTATCCACGTGTCTTTGGACGTGTTAGATTGTCTGTCAATATTTTTATAAATGGTACCAAGTTGTCTATCATTGAAATGTTTCATGCGTCTCTGTACGTGTTAGCTTGTTTGTCGAAATGTTAAGTGGTTCTTAACATACCAAGCTATCCACCATTTAAATGCTAGGCATAGCTTCTCCGTCTTATTTAGCCTACGACCTATAGTAGTCATTACGAGTTTCATATCTCTACTGACTACACCTCATTTCTAATATTCGATGAAATCCAATCTAGTCTGCAGACACACGGACACTCAAGAAATTGACGTATGTCGTCTTCGTTCATGGTTACAAAATATGCATGTTGTTGGAACACTAGTTCATTTATTCGCTAACCTTGTCTTTGTTGACATTCCATTTTCACACAACTTTCATAAGAAGTTTTTAGCCTTTGGTTGAATGTCAACTTTTCATATCCAGGAGTTTTGGTTCCCTTGGTTAACATTATCTTTTGCTAGAAATCGATAGGTGCTTGCCGTAGTGATTTAGCTCTCCTATGTATTTCTTTTACTTTTCTCTACCACTAGGTGCTTAACCGCGCGCATATGCGAGCGGTGTTGTCATCTTGTATATAATCCGCATGCACTTTCAATCAATCTAAAACAACTTCATAAGTTTAACGGGTAAATATATACAATAATGTCTCACAAGTAATTAACCAAAAAAATATATTAGCCTAAAATATTTGCAACTCCACATGCTATATGGTAAGTTGACCTCTCATGTTCACAGTGGCAGTTGAATTCTGTGCCGCGCCTTTCTTTTATAGCCTTTCGCTACTGTATTCGAAGAAGTAAGATTGGTGTTCACTTTGATTTAGATATTGAGGCTGATCATGACGGAAACACCCTATTGCATCTAGCAATCAAAAGACAGGACCACATTATGGCAAATATATTGTTGGACATTGAATATACAACCGAACATCAAGAACAGAAATGGTTTCATGCCCATGGATCTTATGACATTACAACAAGAACGTTCTGATGATATGGTAAGCAATTACGAATAAATCCCATGACCTAATATTTCATATGCATTGAGCAATCATCATGTACTGACATGAATTATATTTTTTCAAGGTGGAGATAGGCTATCAGCTAATAATGCAAGAAAGACCCAGGCAAGTTAATTCCAAACCTGAAACCATTCATGGAGCAACAATGACAGAAGAAATACCAGCAAGGAGCCCTGAAGCAATTGAGGAAAGAACCCCTATTGAAGATCGTACACAGATCTTGCTTGTAGCTCTTCAAGAACACAGTCACAAACATACAAAAGTAAAAAAGAACAATCATACATAAAAGAAGTAACAAATTCATATATACAGAAGAACAAGATGGGACTTAAAAAAAGAAACTACATTAGTCAGAATCATATTAAAGAGTTCCGCCCCCGCTTTTGAATCCAACTTCTCATGAATACTTCTGTTCAAATAAAAGAACGTTCTTAAGAGAAAAAAATTCTGAAAATCAACCAGAAAAGAAAACAAACAGACGCAAATCATAAAACAGAAATAGAAAATAAGATTAATCTCAATAACAATTAAGAAACAAAAATAAATCATCTCTTGCACCATCTCAGGGACATGGTGGGGTGATTCGCCAAGAATCCGACTCAACCAAAATATAACTCTTTAGTTAGAAAGGATTCATATCCATTGTCGAGCAACCAGATTGAATCACTAATTTCGAATCAAAGTAAGATCCACATTGTTTTAGAAACAATATGCAATCTAACATATAAACCTGAACCTAAAGTTGCTAATGAGTAAATACATTGCCTTCGGATATTAAAAATTGCAAGATTCTATCTAAAATATTGGTATGTGCCAAAACTTACACATGATAAATCGTTGCTATCACATTGTACTCTTTAGTCTTCAAGGATAGATGTTAGGATTTAAAAAATTGCAAAAAAGGTAGTCAGCCACCAAATATTTTGAGTCAAAATCAGAAGAACAAAACAATAATGCCTTAGGTCAGCACATGTTTACCTGTTTGAAGAAGCCATGAACCAATGCCACTGTCCAAATGGTATTTTCAAGATGCTTCCGAATTTCTTTTGTTAAGAACTCATTCCAAGTAAATGTTGATCCAGAGGATGTTGATCCTGTATTATTGCCACATAAGTTCTGCTGTCGGCTGTGCAGCCTGTGTATCAGATCATATGAATAGCTAAAGCAGTAATCAGTGAAATTTACTCAACTTCTAAGGTGGAATCTGGATTCCAACAGAGTTAATTGCTAGGCGAGGATCCATATTGGCAATGACAGTGAGTGAGAACTGGTTTCACAAAGGAGGCGAGAGGTAGGCCGACAGGAATAATTTTTACCTAAATTCTCTGGCTTGAACATGCAAATAAGTTACCTCTTTGCATATTGTAAGTATTGCTTGGTCCTCTTTAGAAGCCATTGATGATTTCCTCAAATAGAATTCACGTCAATCTGCAAAACATTTTTATCTATCGATGAATTTTAATCTTCATCCCACAAGTGAATGTGTCTTTAAATAAGGAAGACCGGAAACCTTTATCAATTAGCACCATAGGGGCATTTCGTTGAGCACATTGAGTGCATGGACAAATTACATTTCTAAATCTTAAACTTAAAAAATTTTAATTCTAAAAACTTCATATAATTATATAAAACATCAAAATGCAGCACAACCCTCTCAATTTATCAAACTGCAATCCAAAAGTAATTGAATTTCAGCTCTTAATTTTTTCATCAATTTAGGAGGTAATTAAGGGAACATATAATTTTATCATCAAAAAGGCAAAATTAAAGAATTTCATATTACATAACTATATATATAATGCATCTTAAATTACATTTTGCCTTGGTGAAACCATCAAAGTTTTTGGCTTCGATTTGAGAAACGTTACAACACAAACACATTGTTAGATGTTAGAAATTGAGAATGATCTTTTCCTGAACAAAAAAAATTGTTTGTTCATACATGAGGCAAATCAAAAGCTTAGAGACAGAAGCTGTTTTTTTTTAAATGTTAATCTTCTTCCATTAGGATGAATTGAGACGAATCAATTCAATTCTGGATGAAAGAAAACTTGTAATTTACATGCATTCCGTACTTCAATAGTCAATCAGATGGTAATATATGATATAGGAAGTAATTAGACAAACCTTTTTAATTGCCACAACTTATAGAAAAGCATCACTATCAATGGAAAGAAACATTAGAAGAATCTCATTCCAAGCATCAGGTGGTTGTGGTTGTCTCAGAGGCCCATACACCCGTTTCTTTCGCATTGCCGCTGACTATGGAATTCAGTTTTGCTTATCAGAGCAACGTTGGCCCTCTATTATCTTCTATATGGGAACTATCTACTTTCTATCAAGAAAAAAATGATTCGGGCAAAAAGGAGGCATTACCTATTTTGGTCTAAGTTCTTTGACTCCTCGATATTCAATCAAACCCTCTTTTACTCGAACTATATATTGCTACGAAATCTACTAATTCCGGTTGCATGCAATGCAATGGCATCCAGGATCAACTCCAACGATTTCAGATCCATTGATCCCAAGTCCAAACAAACATCCTGGCATCATATTTGCTCAACTAATTTTCTAGATATGTAATTATGCAGAAAAATTCTATAATTGGTGATGAATTAAATTGAAAAAATATGCAACCGCGATAAAAAGGGATTTGTTTATACCTTAGTGGACTTGAACATGATCTGAGCAGGGAAATTGAGGAAGGCTAAGGAGCCCTCGGTGAGGCCATGGGATCCCATAAGAATTGCTGACAGCTTCACATAAGTCTTCCATGGATTGACCATTTGCTTGGTGGTGAACCCATTCATGTAAATCAGGGTTAAATACACAAACCCTTGAATGACTGTGAAGTACCATCCATAGATAAAGAGGGCAAAAAAAAAAGGAGAAAAAGATTACAAATTGAAAAAAAGTTGGTGATGAATTATATTGTCTCCGAAATTAATCATAAAGCATTTATCAAATTGAAACCCTAAAGAACGGAAAGATTATAGCATTACATGAAGCTAAATGAGCTGTAATTTCAGCCATCAAGGTTAAATCAAAGCTGGAACTCTACAAATTAAGCATGTAAACTGACACTAACAAAGTTCATATACCTGTTGAGATGATTCCTTGTCAAATTGTAGCTAAAGAAACTAAATTGAAAAAAAGACTGCGTGTGTGAATGTGCACAAAATCTTTTGGCATTAACATTCAGAATTCACATCTCAAATCTCTATAAATCTCTCTATTCCTTTCGTCTCAAGCCTCTCCAGGTTAGCTTTCTTCCCTTTGCTGATCTCAGAGCTCGAGAACATTCTGAATTCAGATTATTTTGATCTCGTTTGGAATCTAATAAATTTGGTGCTCACAGAATTTGTAAATGGTCGAGATTGTCAAGAAGTGCCAATGTTTCTTCCAATGAAAATTTACTCAAATCTTTACATGGATGATGATAATCAGGATTTTAGCTTATGATTGAATCATAAGGATCACAATAAACTTTAAGCTGGAATTTTAGCAAACTGATGCCTACCTTTTTTTAGAAAAAAAAAACTGAAGCAAGGAAGATGATTCAAAAGTTCACTTTATCATAGCAATGAAGAAATATGAACATTACAGATACCTTCAGCATTAAGCGCTGTAAAGACCGAAAATTTTAATTATGATTAATTAAGATTTAATTAATTTCCGAGGGATAATTCGATCAATTATCCTTCTTTTGACGATTTTGAAAACCTGGAAAAATAAAAAAAAATAAAATTTATGACATATTTTATATGGAAAGAGGATTACAATTCCAATCTATTAGAATTCGTATGATAATTTTCCGAGAAATATTAGTGAGGCAAAAGCCTTGTCATCCGTTTATTTCGGTAATTTTCGTAACTTGTCGCGACATTTCGGGACGTTGCTTTAACATTAAATTGCTGCCTAAACCACCCCATTTCAGCCCTTTATATGATCAAATATGAGCCATATGTTTTTGCATTAAACAAATAGAAGTCATGT
Organism: Persicaria tinctoria; assembly: GCA_037127255.1. Taxonomy (NCBI): domain Eukaryota; kingdom Viridiplantae; phylum Streptophyta; class Magnoliopsida; order Caryophyllales; family Polygonaceae; genus Persicaria; species Persicaria tinctoria. The sequence continues at coordinate 16,559,653 of JBANSL010000013.1, forward strand.
TGGATGAATGACTTGTTCCTATTTGGCCACTATTCTACCTAAGCCTTACCAACTCCTTGACCAACTTTGGCTTCACCTTTTGGCTCTCTTAAAGACACATTTCTGGCCTCATTCAGCCACTTCACACGCCAAAAATCAGAGAGAAAGGAAGAAGGAAAGAAAGAAAAAGAAAGAGAGAAAGAAAGAGAGAGCAAGTTGCCCTAGCAACCTTGCCAACTTCAAACCACCATAACTCCCTCCTCACTCAAGCTTTTTGGCTGATTCTTGAAGCCAAATATCCACAAAAGAGAGGCCTTTCCAACCATAGTGAGTTCACAAAAATCCAGTCCCATTAAGCCACCCGTTGAGCCCCGTTTCCGATCCAGCTGTGCTGAGCCCTTTGTGTTCTTGAGGTTTTCAAGTGTGTTTGGGTGAGTCTTGGTTTCCTCCCCTTCAAATCTGATTTTATACTTGTTTTACAACTAATTTTGAAGGTTTTTGTCTAAGAATTCCTTTTATGTTTTGGTTTGGATTTGTCAAAAATGCTAGGTGTTTGGCGCAAGGTCCCGGGAAGCTTGGAGGGGTAATTTGGTCTTTTTCGAGAGAGGCTTCGAGGGTAATCTCTCATCCACCTTCCCCTCTATAGGTTAGGATCCTTATGTGTAAATTAGGGCTTAGGAAGTGGAGCCTCTATGTGTTTTTGGTTGCGTTTTGTAGCAAACGTCACAACAACAAAATGGATATATGTGCCTCTGTAATTTGGAATTTAATTCTAATCCAACGGTCTTATTCGACTGAAATCTTAATATGATGTTCATGAGAATGTTATCTAACTGTCCTTCAAAAATTAGGGCGATCCAACGGTTGGATCAAGAGTTATTATAATTTTAGTAACCAGTGTTTATAATGACTCGGTTAGAAAACTTGGTTAAGGGAATGCTAAGAATATGGTTAAATATGTGATGGCATAACCGAAACTTAGAGCATATAAAATACAGAAATGAAGTATACCCATAACTTGGCTTATGATCCGATAAGAATAAAATCGATTATGTGATAATACGATATAGATTATAACTGGTTAAGTCCGAATCACTTAACCAAAGTGCGTAATCTATAGAATCGTGAACCTTATGTGGATGTATGTTGATTATTAGGTTGGGTACATTGCATTAGAATACCACCTAATGAAAGCTTAATGAAATTAATAGGCTCTTGTTGATTGGATCCTTGGTTGTGCACTTTATTGCTTGCTTATTCTCCGGACTCCAGGTAAGTCCCCTGGACTTACTCATGATGGATTTATGTGATACTCTTTGTCTTATCGAGAGTCTTCATGCATCAGGCGACCTAGTAACATGTTTAGGAATATAAACTGGTAATATAACGTAGGATGAACTTAGTAATTCCAATAATTCATATGTATGCTATGTGTCTATGGTAGGACGGCCGTCAAAATCTGAATAAATGACTTATACTCGATGGAACAAGAATGAAATGATGAGAGGCTTAAGATGAGAAAGAATGAGTATGTTTGAGAAGGATGAGTATGTTTGAGAAGGATGAGTATGTTTGAGAAGGATGAGTACGTTTGAGAAGATATTATGATGATGATTATGATGATGATACGGGCCCTTGTGTGTTTATTTCGCATTTATATATATATATATATATATATATATATATATATATATATATATATATATATATATATATATATATATATATATATATATATATATATATATATACACTTGCTTATGTGTTACATTTTAACATTCATGTAGTTTAAGTATGCCTCTTTATATGGCATTGAGTGTGTATATTTCCGATGATTGACCCCGATTTATTTCTTGTTTTTAGATTCAGGTACCCCTTACCCGATATGATTTACTTATGTGAATGGTTGTCGGGACAGACTTGTTGGACGATTAGAGTGAGGGAGGCGCTTGACATTCGTACTCTTTTGCTCATACGTTTTATCGTTTTGACCCGGCGTGGCCGTGGCATTTTGTTGTATTTATGATTTCCGCTTTTATTTCTGTTCGAAACATTTTCGCGATAGCCTAGGACAGGTAAAGCCTCCAACGGGCTTACGATCTTTTCGGGGTTCGCAATCCCCATCTTTTGACAACTAAATCTTCCGCTTAAATGAACCTAATAATAACTCGTACTCGGTCGTAAGATCCAAAGCTCACGGAAGAAGATCAAACTTCTTCTATAACGTTCCTCGATAATCTAGTATTCCGAACCTTATTTACCTTCTAAGTAGGTTTATGGAGGTTAATTCGGGTACTTAAATTTCGGGTCGTTACAAGCGCAGAAAGGGAGAGGCGCAGGAGAAGGATGAGGAGGAGAAGAGGAGGGGGACTGAACGAGACATATAAGATTGTGTTCTTCTCAAGGTCGACCGGTGGGTTCAGCAAGTGAATATCGTTTTGGAGCACCTAATTTCACAAATTCATAATTTCTCAAATCCATTAGGGAAGCTCAAATCCGATTTAACGAAAACCCTAGAAATCTAATCCCCAAAACAGAACTTTCATCCTCCAACTCATGAATCAATCTGACTGGGAATTAAAGAAAAAGAACAAGAACTCAATGAATTACCATAGTAGGAAGAAGATCGAGAATTCGGCGAACATAGCATTTCGACACTCCCCGTTCTTTCAATTGCTGAGAGTCGGTGTTCCTTTGGCGTCTCCTGAAACTTCCCGAGCGCCGATTTCACTTACCCCATCGTCAATTGCCCTAACCCAGAAGCCCAAAAATTATAGATCCAAGAAAAAAAATCAGACAAACCTGAAAATTGAACATCCAATCAAAGGTAGATGAAAGAACGAATTCAAAGTTTGGGGCACAAATCACCTAAACATTTAGCTAAGTAGCGGTGTCGAGGTAGAAAAATTCGGGAAAGGCCGAGCATACCTAAGTAGCGGTGTCTTCCTGTGCCCTCGTAGCGACATCTTCGAAGGTGTTGGCGTGCCTACTACCCTCTTTTTAAATCGCACATGCCGGAGCTCCTCAAGACGCCACTGTCATCCTCGAAGAGGTCGTCCAAAACTCGCTTATGTCATCTGTGCAGGGACGTGTGTGAAGAACGCACAGAGGCAGGCGCCGGAATCACCAACCAGTTGAATCAACCGGGGAAGAAGAAGGAAAATAGAGACGGGGAAGAGGTGATGATTTTGGTGGCATCCAGCTGGGACACAAAACAAACCATAAACCCAAAAATAACCTTGAATTTTAATTCCACATGAGGAAGAAATTGAGGGGCAAAAATGTAAATAGCATTGATGAACAGTAAGAGTGAACTCAAACTTTTATATAGTAAGATATAATTAGTTTGGTGTAAATAAGCATATACCTCGATTCCTAACTTTACTTATGATTCATTAATTACCACACAAATTTCCTACATTTATTTTTCATTGACCGTTATTTATTTATATTGTATACGTTAAATTTCAAGAAACCCCCGCTAAGTTGTATAAAAACAGGAATTGTATCATATTTATTTTGTTTTTATTTACAAGGACATACTTTACCTTTCTAAGGGCTCGTTTGGTTGAATGGGGAAGTACAATTCCCAGGAACTGAATTCAATTCCCATGAAATGTACTTCTCATGAATTGAAAAAAATTATTTGGTTGAATTTTGGTATTTAAAAATATAAATAGAAAAACAACAAAAAATACATTAAAAGGGGTGGAAGTTGAACTTATATAGTCTCCAAGTAAGTGAACTACCTACAATTTGGAGGAATTGAAATTTATGAGAAATTGAATTCCTGTGTCTTTCTGTCAACCAAACACATAAATATATCTACTTCCTAGGGTTTTAAAGTCGGGGTTCGAACTAGGGACCTTTGAGTACTACTCGTAAATCCTTTCCGGTTGAACCATTCCAGAATGTTTTTATGGTTCTTTTCTATTCCAACCATAATCGGATGATATCTGCCCCAACAGTATCTTATTTGTTCAATAATTGAATTTTGTTTGTTTCATGTGTCACAAGTTTCTGAAACAAAATACAGTAATACAATTGTGACAACCATTGAAAACTCAAAGGTCAAATGACCAGCTAATCATTTATGGGTGGAAACTGGCAAGCAATAATATTAACTGATCGGATGACAAAATCACAAAAGGGTTACCCATCCGTTATTCCACCTGAGGTACTGAGGTAGTATGGCTCATACGGTGATACGGGTCAAGAAGCTGTAATTTACAATCCAACCCATTGCATCATATGATGAATTAACCAGAGGAAATCCGGGAAAAGTGTAGAAATTGCCCTTCATTTAAAGAAGAGGTACATGCTGTAAAAGGCCTACATCCATTGAAACATAACGAATCCAACACTCAAAACACAAATCCACGACAGAGAAATTCCCCATTACAATTTCAAGTGGCCATTCCACCAAATGCCAATCTTAAAGAAAGAAACCATATAATATGATCTAAGACATGACAGAAACGGTGATAGCAAGATCATAGGTGAACAAAATAAAACAGACAAGGCAAGGAAACACAACCTGAGCATCCAGCAAAGCTATTAACAACAAATTTCGGAAGTAACACGCACACAAGATACAATCTCTTCATCACAGGCTAGCATACAGTTTTTTTTATCAACTTCAGCGAACACGGCTATTGAAAACATCAAGATCCATCTCAGTACGATCGGTAGCCTGGAGCTCCACCTGAATGCCGTCAAGCTCCCTTTTGAACCTGTCCTTGGAACTCGCGTAGATCATCTTGCTCCTCACCCTTGATGTGTCGGGTGACCTTCAACGAAAACAGAGGAAATAAACCAAATATGGTTACCAATAAAATATAGAGGAAATAAAATTCCTGCAGGATCAGCTTGTCTATACATATTTACCAGGCAACGAAAAAGATCCTGCTCTTCGGGACGTTTTCCTCAGTCATGAAGTCGAAATCATAAACAGCATAGCGGCATTCGTTTTCCGGAAGGCAGGCAGCGAAGTCATCATAGCTTTGGCCAGGTTCTCCGACCTTTTCAACAATAACCTGCTTTTGTTCCTCCTCGATCTTGAACACTATGTAGCGATGAGAACGCTTTGTTTTCAGCTCCAGGAATTTCAGCTTACAGTCATCGTGTACAGCCATCCCAGATGCTGCATTGGCCTAGCATTTACACAAGGAGATTACACTCAACACACATATTTCACCCAAAAGAAGCAAGTAATAATTCGATAGTCTCAATTTCATCTGAAGTTTGAACAAAAAGAGTTCATCATCGACTTGATATTTTACCAATCATCATTGAAGCAAAGACAATGCTCCCTAGTCAAGAAGGAAGAGCATGCCAAACAACTAAGAGTTTTAATTTTTGAGAATCGCAATAATTGGGGAATCAAACAACCCTATTTTCAAATTAGAGTATTAGACTAATCAAATACCAATTTATTTTTTAGAAAAATTGAATTTTTCTTCGATGACATGGTAAGATAATTTCAGATTTGGTCAAACAAACAATCCCCTTTCACACTGCAGCAACTGCAAGCAAGTCTCCCGGAAGCTGAAGCGAAGCAGGACAATATCCCACTAGAAGAAATTCATACCAATCACCAAGCAGCAAAACTAAACCAGGTATCATTTCAGGTATACCAATTACCAACTCGATCATATTTCATAAATAGGGGAAACCACAAGTTCTCATCCGAAATACGGTTCTTCACCTAAAGAGCTCACAGAATCGAAGTTAAACATAGGTTATCAAGTTCCAATTTACTGACAACAGATCAATCACAGAGAGAACGCCGGAAAGCTAGGTACTCTTAAAATTTCCGTAAGCAAAATAAAAAATCACCGTCAAATTTCGGCCAGAAACCCGACGAGATCAGCACAGAGAGAAAAGCTAGACCAGATCTAAGAGGTAAGCACACGCGGCAAATCGAACTGCCGAACCTTATAACGAAATCAACTCGAAAAATCACCGAATTCCAACTTAAAAAAGCAATCAGATCAAGATCGAGAAGCGAAATGAAAAAAAGTTCAAACATCCAACAAGCAGAGAAATGAAAACCTAGCAGCCGCAAAGCGAGCAAGCAAAAAGAGAGGAAGATCGATACCATGGCTGCAAGAGAGGATCGGAGACGGCTCTGGAGAGAGATGTGAATAGGAGTATGGAAGAAGGTTAGATTAAAAGCTTATTTTGCTCTCTATGTGTCTGGCTCTTTTGCAGTGTGGGGTGGGGTGAAAGAGAGAGAAGCAGGTAGTAGGAGTCTCTCTCTGTCGCCAATGGCTTTCTGCAAGCAAAAGGAAAGGGGGGGAATAGGGTGGGATGGGCCTTAGGGGGAGGGGAGGGTGGTGGGCTGAATAATTATAATGATGGACGACATCCGTGACAACCGATAGACAACGCATATAAAGTGGGTCGATCGACTCAACCCACCACCAAAGCCAAAGGTATATAAAGCCCTACAATTTTTTTTTAAATGACTAATGCATTTTAAAATGATTTGATTAAAATTTTCCAACTATAAATGGAAGAGTGAAAAGAAACACCTTCCACGACGCAATATGTAAAACTAGACAACACCTGATGAAGTGGAAATTAATGGAGATAAAAGATAAATTTTATATTGGATTGATCTGGCAAGTAGGAAATGATAAGACAGTTAGATTTTGAAAAGATAAGTGGCTAAAAAGTGGGATAATAAAAGGAAAGGAAATGACAGAGATCATAGACTAGGAAGAGGTTAAAGTGGAAAGGTTTATAAACAATAGAAAAGAGTGAAAGAAGGAAGAATTAAGAAAAGTGCTCTAGAAGAAAAATATGTTGCATTCAAATCCTAAGAAATCTGATTGAAGATAAGATTATACTAGTAAGCCAGCAGGGATGACTGGTTCTCCACGTCAAGTGGTAGGGAATTAATAAAAGGATACCGCCATAATAGTAGTGAAAACCTGAGCTGAATCTGGAAAATAAATACACAATAAAAAAAATTGTATGAAGGTTAGCCCATGATGATGTTCTTACGAAATCAAGATTGACTAACAAAAGAGTAGATGCACTAGAACATTACAATTTTGAATAAAATAGATACAATTGTAGAACAAACAACAACAAACATTGAACATCCAACCCAAGAAATGGATGGTGCTAATGACAGAACTCTTTGAAAAGTTAGAAAAGGAAAAGAAAGCAACCCTATCGACCTCTTTGTAGATGATATGAAATCAAAGGAACAAGGTTATATTTGACAGCCAAACCTTACTCAACATTGAAACTATTACATAAATGATAACTAATTAACCATATAAGAAATTGGGAAAAAAGCATCAGGAAAACAAAAACTGACTACACAAAAACCAGAAAAGACAACTAGACCACGCTCAACGAGGAATAGAACACAAAAAGCATTGGAGAAACCACCTCGTGGTAGTGTGAAAATTAAATGTGATGTCTCTAAACCTCTTGATGGTTGTGCCTTTACAGGTTTCATTATTAGGAACGACGATGGTTGTGTTGTGTCTTTAGACGGCGCACCGTGTGGTAAGGTTACAATGCTAAAGGTTGAAGTCAGGGCCATGTTCCTTGGCATCCGGTAAGCGCATGAGTAATACTTGAGTCCAGCGTGCACAGTGGCGGAACTTAGTGTAGTCGGGAGGTGGCCATGCCCCCCCCCCCCCCCCCCCCGACGGAAAAAAAAATGTTATATGTTATATATTTTTATGATATGTAAATAATAAAAGAACATTTTAACAACTAATTACTTTAGTTTAGTTGATAAATGATGATTATTTTAATCAATAAGTTGGGGGTTCAAATCTTCATAACTTCTTTTTAAAATACTGTATATTTTTTTCTAAATTATTATGTACTTGGTATGAAACAAATAAAAAAATCCAAAAATATTTGTTAGCCCCTCCGATCAGAGATGTTAGGTTCCGCCACTAGGTGTGCATTGAAGGTGACTGTCTTACGATCATCAATTGTCTTACATGACTTTGGAAGCCTCTTTGGGAAGTGGAAATGTTAATTGCATACTGCATGCTTCTTTGCCAAAACTTGGTGGTTGACTATGTGAGACACGTGTTTAGAGAAATCAACACGACTACCGATAGAATCACGCACCTTCTTAATCTACAAATGCAGACTACCTTCTTCAAGACCCAATACTTCGAGATCTCATCAGCAAAATAATGCCTTGAGATTGCAAGTCCATTGATTCGAATCCAAATCGCTTACCTTTTAAATTTTTTTTTTCTCAAACTCAAGGGATCCATTTTTTTTTTATAAAAAAAACCGACGATCCTTAAGATAAAGATAAAAGAGTGTTCATTTGTATCTCTATACTAATTAGGAGTTTCAATACCACTATTGATATTTGTGCTAGGTGGACGTGTAGGGGAGTATATATATACTCCCATAATTTTGGCCCAAATCCATGTTGACTTGTATGGGCCAGTTTCGAATGTGGGCCGGAATGTGTGTATATAAATTAAGGGTAATCTGCAGAAAACCACCCCTTAAATATGGTCTTTTGCACAAAACCACCGCTTAAAATCGAAATTGCATAAAACCACCCCTAATAACATTGCCGTTAGCAATCAACCACCCCAGCCAGGTTTCCATCCAAAATTCTGTTAAATGTGCAAAATGACTAAAATACCCTTTCTTTCTTTAAGGTAAATGAAAGGATTATAAAATAAAGGGTAGAGTGAAAACGAAAAGAAAATAATGAATTAAAAAGGAACCCTTTCTTCTTCAACCTCTTGTTCAGACTGTTCAGTTGTTCATCCATTTCATGGAGAATGTTAAGATTGAAAGGAAAGTAGAAAAGAGGAACATCAAAGGGAAGGAGTTGTTAATCAAGTTTGAATATGAAATGATTTATGAGGAAACGAGGGCTTTTTATCTTGTTCTTCTGGGCATGAAAGGAATTGAGGTTGGGTTGGTGGGATTTCCATGGTAAGATATGCAAATCGACCCTATTTCTTCTCGCTTGGACATTGATTGTTTATTCATGCGATGAATTAGAGATTTGTGGTTGGATTGTATACATAGATGGCTGATTAGATTAGGGTTCCTTGGTGTTTCGCATAAATCAACCCCAAATTGGGGCTTTTCCAAGAATTAGGCAAGGATATTGATGGGTTTTAGAGCTTTGTCCTAGAATTTGAGAAGCTCTCACTTGGGTTGGTTGATTTGGTTAAGTTTGTAGGGTACCCGCAAGATCCAACAAGAAGATGGAGAAGAAGTTAGCGGAGTCGAGGACCTAATCTAATCTCGATTTATCACCACCTCCACCACCAAAAGACCTTCGATGGCAGCAGCGGTAGTCCGCCATGGCCAAGGGAGATGAACATCGAAACCTCCTAAATCTGAAATGAAAAAAATCTGATCGAATCAAAATAGTACTTGTTCTGTTCTTTTTAGTTTCCCAAGCATTTTCAATCAGGTTAATTATAAAAACTATTGATTTTTTTTATTTAATAAATTGATTCATCAATTTTTTTTCTCCCTTTCGATCGTTCCTAAACCCATTGTAATGTGGCGCTCACTTGCAGTTGCTCCCCCTCTCTCTTTTAGTGTAATTATTTTCTACTGATTTTAATTGCCTGTTTTTTGTTAAATTGTATTAAAAAATTAACAGGGGTTGATAATGACGCATGATTTAACGGAGTACAGACAAAAATTCTTGCAGGGTGGTTATTTGCTAACAGAAATAGTTTTAGGGGTGGTTTTATGCAATTATGCATATAAGGGGTGGTTTAGAGCAAATGGGCATATTTTAAGGGTGGTTTTCTGCAATTTACCCATAAATTAATCATGGGGATCTCCGCAACCCATTAAATATGAGTAAGGATCATCTACAATAGGTAGGGTGTGCGGTGCACCCTAAAATTATTTTTGAATTCCATCCTCCAAATGCACGAGCCCAACAAACTTGGACCATCACTGCCACCGATCTATATGTATGGCAGTGCTTTTTGCATTCAACACTCACTATGATGAAAATATAAGTGTTGAATGCTCTGTATATATACAACAGGAGTATCTAATTCACCACTGGCATCAATTCACTAAGAAACACAGTACCCTACTGCATCAAGTCTAAAAAGTGTCTAACCATTTCATAAAATCAATGATAAAGAAACCCCCAACCAAAATGATAAGATTGGCTATATATGGCTACAATACAGAGTTTCTACCGTTGGCAGTCTTGGGAAGTAATTCAAATGTGTTCAATGTGACCCGTCGGCCGTCAGTACATGGAATGTACCATTTGACAATGGTTCTTTCCTTGTATAATGAAGATGTGTACTTCATATTCAGCTTTACACATATTTCTTTAAAAACAAATATATCTATATCTATATCTATATCTATATCTATAATCTATATCTATCTATCTATAATACATGAAAAGTTGTGTTCACCACCCTATTTATTACTCATTTATCTCCATGTCTCTATCTACTTTATTTTCTTTCCCCCCCCCCACAATTTGCAACAAAGTGTCTATGTTAGCTCAATGGAAATATTCTTTGTCAAGTGCCACTTGGTTTTGAGTTCGACTCCTACTATGACACTTTTAATCTTTATATTCTATATAGCCATATTGAGAATATTTAAGGAATTTCTTTTGAGTTTATATTGTTGAAACTATCATAAATATTTTTTATTTTATATAACAATATGATGAATACTTAAAAAAAAGCTTATATTATATTATTACCTCAAAGAAAATTAATAGCACGGCCTATTTCCATACAATGACCCATATATCCTTTATAAATTGAATTTCAGCATAACTTTCCATCATACCCCAATCATATTACGGAGTATTATATTGTTAAAACTATCATAATTATTTTTGATTTTATATGAAGATATGATTAATATTTTAAGAATTTTTTAGCTTATATTACAGAGTTAATTATAAGACAACCTCAAAGAAAATTAATACCATTTCATACAATGATTCATCCTTTATAAATTGAATTTAAGCTTAACCGTCACCATCATTTAGGGTTTAGGAACACAAATAATCCAAAAATAAATAAAATTATCCCCACATAATTGTTATATATTAATTTTAAATATATAACTATTGTAACACCAAATCAAATAATTTTTCGGTTGTTTCAAAAACTACACACACATATATATATTAGATATTGTATAAATATATAACTATTGTAACACCTAATCAAATAATTCTTCGGTTGTTTCAAAATCTACACAAACATATATACTCCGCCAAATTGTAACATTAACACCCAAAATTATTCTAATTAACACTTCATTACACCTAATTAATATAATTGTAACATTAATATCACCAAAATGTAACCGCCAAAATTAAAGTAATTAATTGCATATAGCAATTGAATAAGACTAAAATGTAACGGTCGATCGGAATTAAAATGATATCAATAAATCTATATTTTCGTAATAAATATACCTTATCAAAGGCAAGCCTACACTCATACGATATAGAAGCTAATTTACAACATCTCAAGGTGAGTGATTCCATCCCCTCGATCGATTGATAAAAACAAAAATGTTGGTACTATTTGTGTACGTGGATATATGCTAACATTGTTTTGTGTATCCTTGGATTCCAAGTAGTGATCACCTATATATTCCAATGCAAAAAGAGAGAGCATCTATCTTGATCAACGTCACATTGATCAATCGGAGGAAGACCGCGTCCAAAGGTCATGCAATACATCAATTTTTACCTTGAATTTTATTTATTTTTTGCATTATTTTCAATTGTATTTATTTATATGTTATGATTTTTTTCACAATCTCTATGTTGTTATTATATATCATAAGTTTTATTTCTTATTTAATTATTTTTTTCTAATTCATATTCTTATTTTTTTATTGAAGGGTGAAAACTAAAAAGTGTCGTATTCGCCGCCGATATGTAAACATTGCAGATTAAAAGTATGTTTTTCTATTATTTTTTTGTTTTATTCATAATTGATCCATATTTTTTATTTCGTTGAAAACAAATTTATGATTAGTTTATCTCCTTTCTCTTGGCTTTATATATGTACAATTACCCATGTTTATTTAATTATCTTTATTATCGGTATTGATATATTATGAATTTTCCCCAATCTTTATGGTGTTATTTTATATCATATGTTATATTTCTTATTTTGTTCAAGTAATATATAATTGGTATTTTTTCTAATATGTATTCTTATTTTTTAATTAAAGTGTGTTAAGAATCTTACAACATTTGATCCATTGCAAGTTTGCAACAGTATGTAATATTTATCACATATGTAATCTTAAGCATAAAGAAATATATTAGTGGCAAGAAACTCCTCTCTCTCTCTCTCTCTCTCTCACACACACACACATTTTGTTTCGATTTGCTAATTTTATACATTGGAGATTGTGAATGCTATTTTTTCATATTTTTAATATATGTGTTAATTATTATTTTGTTGAAGTAGTACATTATTAATCCTAACTTGGAATCCAAATAAATTATCATTTAATTATTTGTAAAATAAAAAGATAGTCATTTAATATTTTACAATTAAGGCATTCAACTTAATGCATTGAAGGTAATATGAGAAAAAATTTAAGTTAAATTAATAAATAGACATAAATTAGAAGATGAAAAGATATTCATTAATATTTAACTAAATCTAAAGAAACTAATTGGTCATTAAATCATTTAGAATATGAAAAGATATCCATTTAATTTTTTGCATCTAAGACTATAATTTTATGTATTATTGAATGTAATATAAGAAAAAAATTAAATTAATTGAAAATGGAAGTATTAATTAAAATTTTGAACTCAATGAAATATAATGCAATTCGAATTAGTATTAATATATTAGATTGTAATTTAACATTTCAAAGTGTTCTTTATAGAAAAATACCAAATATCATTAATAAGGATATTTAAATTATTATAATATATTTACTTAATTATAATAAAATTTATTTATATCTTAATCAAAATCCATTCAAATTCAAGTATATGTTCTTTTGTTCAGTTATGAAAAATATTCCATTTTATGTTTTTTGCGAGTGAATCAATAATAGATTAAAATCTTTACCAAATAAGAAAGATGTACATAATTGACTTATGCAAAGTAGAATATTGATGGTATAAATATATTGTTTGAAGGAGATTGATCGATGAAGCAGACGATAAAATGTTAGATGCGGAAGTTGAGCTCGGATGCCATGTTGAGGTACTAATGATTTTCTACCGGATTATTAGAGAACTTCAAAATATTTTATTTTCATTTGTTTATTCTTTTTGATTACATGCATATAAATAATACTACTAATATTTCTTTATTTTTTCTTCTCGATTCTTTCCTCTAAAAAATCTACAAGTAAATCAGCTATTAAAAATAAAATTCAAATGAAAATCTATACAAAAGTAAAAAACTTATTTTACTTTTCCTTTTACATTTTCTAAAATTTTATTATATAAGTAATATATTATTATTATTTAATTAGAAAATAGATAAAATAAGATTACTCATTAGAAAATCAATATCTATATAAAACCTTAAAAGTTGAATAGAAGATATATTTAGTGCTCATTTATTTGATAATTGAAGTTTAACAATTTTTTTTTGTTTATATTCCCTTAATTTCGTTTTTTTCTTTGTGATATTTTCAAACTAATTTTTATGAATTAAATAATTACATACAATTTTAAATGATAGGGTATGATCATTTGTTTTAAAATCACACTATTTTTTGAATAATCAAGCATGTTATTTGTTTAAAATTGCACATTTTCTTCTTAAAAGATAAATTTGATGGAAATTAATTAGGATGGCCAAAGTCATAACCGTTTCTTATTATTTATTGTTATTCTTATTGTTATTTTAATCTCACTCATTAGGAAGGTCAAACTCAAAGGTCATAACCATTTCTTTTTTTGTAAAGGTTGCATAAGAATTTAATGTAAACAATTCATGTTATTAATGGGTAGTAAATCAAATGATAAAATATATCACATGTAATTAATCACAATTAAATATATCATTAATATTAAAAAAAATATCCTACTATATAAGAATCAAGGATTGAGAGGGGAAGACAAATTATGGAAGCGTTCTCCAAACATTTTTTGAATTCGATTTCGATCACGGTCGTTCATCAACTGTTTTGATATGTGCTGATTTCTCCCATTCATCGTTGATTTTTTTTCGGTGTTTTTAGGAGTAGATTGTTGTCAATCCGTTATATATAAAGTTGGGTATGTAGTTAGTACTATATTTTCGTCAACCCCTTTTATTTTGTTTGTAGTAATGCATGATTGCACATTACGTTTGCAGGTTAATTAAGAGTCGATGATGAATGGAGACATAGGGCTACAAGTTTACGAGTGGCAAGGTCTAACTCTGAAGGAGACTAGCTTTAAATTTGGTTATTTTGAAGGGAAAAAAATATATCTAATTATAACTACTGTTATTGTTTTATAGTTTTACTTATAAGAATTAAGTGTTTATATCATTTTATAATTTAATATTTTTATGAGTATCTTAAATTAATAATTTTTTTGAAAGTTAATTGAAATTGTAATGGGTATTGATTTCTATACTCTCTTCATATTAAAATTTAATTAGTTAATTATAAAACAAAAAATATTAAAAATGTGCAATAAATTTACCGTTGTTTAAAAATTGATTATGTTAAACATTTATACCATCGATCAAGCATTACATTTAAATTATATCAAGTAATTAAATTTTTTTACTTTTAATATGACATATTAAGTTTTAAATATTACAAGCCTACATTATGTTCATAAATAAATGATAAATTGTTTATTTTCACGAAAACATTAATTATACTAGAATTTCTCCAAAGCTATTGATGCATGAAATTGTTTGATACATGTGTGTACTTGATTCTACGCACTTTGGTCATATACAAAAGAACTGAAGGGTATCAAGGGTGTCATATATTTCAAGATTGATTTGTTGAAACATATATTTCGAGGTTGAAACATATATTTCAAGGGCGTAATCAACGTGGAATATTAGGCAAAAGAAAAACCAAATAGATTGATACTAGAAGGTCAAACTCATTAAGTAAGTTATACTACTCGGGTTAGGGCTTATAGGGGTACTTATAGATTAGATCGTGTATTTCATATTTGATTAGTGCATTATTCATCATCAATGATTTTTCTCACTTAGATGTTTTGTTTTATTACTATCAAGTATCAACCTCATTGTTATTTCTTACACATTACTTACCAATTTTGTTTCCACTATAATATTTGATACAAAACACATGCCCGTGCGGAGCACGGGTCTGTCCCCTAGTGACATTGTATAATTCAGGTTCCATATCAACTCATCATGTATATCATCTCTCAATTTGTTTGCTCCAAGGCTTTGGGTCTGTTACAACCTGCACAAAACCACACACTTGTTCAATTAAACAAGGGTCCAGTGATCCTAGACAACTGGTTCTTACATGGGGTTGAAACGCGCCACTGAAACGTACAGCCACGAGACAGCATATGGACAAGAATAGTTTGAGAAAGCAACAGTTTGAAAGCTGTAAATCCAGATATCTCAACAAAAGCTGTATGAAATAAGACTTAAACCAATTTCTCTCTAATACAAACAACTAGTATGACAAAAGATAGGGTCATAGGCTAATTCAAAAGCCAATGCAGCAAATTCATTTATTTTCTGTCATTCTAGAATATTTTGATTGGATTAGATTTACAACATAGGTTACAGGCACAGAACCAGGGGTGGGCTAAAGTAAAATAATATCATAGCATAAAACATAAAAGTTTGATTGGCTTGATGGTTGGGAGTCAATTTATATCAGACGAACTCTCCTGAAAGTTGATGCAATAGTATTGGAGCACCAAACTGGGGCTTCAGGGTGATATAAGGAGTCGGAGCATGTGCATAAGACGGTGAGAGCTCGAAGGAGAAGCGCTGCAGGATCATTGCTAACGCCACTTTGGCCTCAATAAGAGCCATGTTTTGTCCCAGACATGTGCGTGACCCCCATCCAAATGGGAAAAAAGTTGAACTCCCTGATGATGCCTTTGAAATCCCTTCAGAAAACCTCTCAGGTCTGAATTCTGTTGCATCTTCACCCCATTGTTGAGGATCATGATGAGTAAAGATTATCGGCATGTATACAAATGTCCCGGCTGGCAGAAACAGCTCTCCAACTCTGGTATCCTTCTGAGTAGTCCGTGCAGTCGAAGGGATCGATGGGTATAGCCTTAGAACCTCATATAGTATCATTGTCACCTAACAACAGAGTTTTTTTAGTTTAATGGCATAATCCCTTTGTTTAACATGAACAAATAGCACAGATTAACTTACTGTTTTTAGGTGGTTTAGCCCATCAAAGTCGGGTGTATTTTGGCCGAATGTCTTCAAGACCTCTTCTCGTGCTCGTGCCTGCCAATCCGTCTGCTTGCTTAACATCACCATAGTATATGTAAGCAATATGTTGGTGGTATCTTGCCCGGCAAGGTAAAACAGTTTGCACTCATCAATCACTTCTTCTGTTGTTATCTTATTCCCATCTTGCTGCATTTCGTCGCTATAGTGCATTAGCAATCCTAATAAGTCATCCTTAGTTGCCTCTCCTGCCTCCATCTTCTTCCTTCTTTTGTCAATGATGCTTTCAATTATGCTTTTTATTCCTTTCTGAGCCGCGTAAAACTTCCTGTTGGTGTTCGTCGGCAAGTCTCTGTCCATCAAGAGAGGCCTATTTCACCACATGCTTCATTTGAACAATAGTGTGAACTGTTACATATATACTAACAAGCTCACCTCAATATTGGGAGTGATAACTCCAATGTGTTGTTAGTAAAAAGTCGAAGTTGTTCTTGAATGAGTTCAAAGGCCTTTCTTCCTTCTTCATAGCCACTGCTAAATGCTGCCCGAGAGATAACATCGGCTGTCATAATGGTAAGGTCTGACCACACATCTAGTTCCACTGAACCTGTTTGAGATACCTGTTTCTCCCATCTGCTGATCATCTCACTGCAGCTTGTGTGGAATGCTGGGACCATAAGCTGCAGATTTTCAAATGGAAAAAAAAGAGTTGATCATGTATTCAATTCCTGCTTAGCATCCCCAACAACATCTCTGTTATAGAGAAAAGTAGAAATTTAGCAAAATATTGGAGTTTTTTCCACCAAACCGCTCATCTATTTCTTTCTCTAAAATAGAATAAAAAGGTTCCTCTAATTCAAATTTGAACCAATGAATGATAAAAAATAATAAATGTAAAATCTGTAATTGGAATTGTAAGGTAAAACTTATAGAGATTTTGTAATTTTTTTCTCTATTTTAGATAATTTTTACGAAATTTGTTGGGAATGCTCAATAAATATACATCAAACAGTTTTTAGATGACAATTTTGATGATGTAACCTTTAGTTTCTCCATGTGGAAACCTGGACTGATGAGTTTTCTATGCTTGGCCCATTTTTCGCCTTCATAACTTACTAACCCTAGAGCAATGTGTTTCGAAGCCTTGAAGTATAGCTTGTGGAAGTCGCTTGTCCTCGAGAAAACTTGTTTTACGAGTTCACCTTCCGTGAGCACCACCACTGGTATAGGACCCAACCAAGCGAACGAGTTTTTACCTTGATGAAACAACAACAACAGACAAACCTCATTTGTAATTATTATTACTTATCTTACATCAAAAGCATGAGATTTGTGAGAGGGAGGCGAATAGCAATACCGTGTTTCTTGATGGTTTGATGCAAGAAAGGCTCAACATGAGACGAGATGTCGTTGGAGAACTCGATGGGGTTTGATCTTGCATGACTTGTCATCTGGAGAAAGTCTACTGCATCTCCAATCACAAGCCTGTAGGAATTACCGGAGAGGCCTTGTTGTCGTAGGAGCTTCTCTATTTTCTTCGGCCTTAACCAGACCCAGTTCAGCACTCTCCAGGCTATTGCCAACACCACAGCAAAGATCACAGGAACAGCAATGGTGGCCATTCCTACTTCCATCTTCCTCTTTCTTTCTTTTCCTTCCTCTGTGATTCGAATTTATGGGGTCGATTCAAAGGATGAGATCTAAGAGTAATCTTTGTATGTTTTCTTTCAAGTCAACCTATTTGATCAATACTTCATTTGTTTGAAGTCAATGATTGCACTTTGCCAGAATTTTATTCTTCCTGCCTGGAATCATTTTCAATTCAAGCAATAGAGTTGACACTTTGTTTGAAACTTATTAGACTATTTTGTAATACACATTAATTCAATTTGGAACTTAGACTATATCTTACCCATGAAACTGTAATCGCTGCATTTTGGAAAGTTGATGACATATCTGCAGTAGGGGTGTTAGTCGAGCCGAAAGAGCCGAGCTTGACATGTTCAGGCTTAGTTCGTTTGTTAAACGAGTTCGAGCTGAGCCGAACCAAATATTTTTTGATCAAGCTTGACTTGTTTAGAAAATGAACGAGCTCGAACCTAGTTTTTTTTGCGAGTTTTAAGCAGTTCTCCATGGTTACAACATACGTAGTATTAATTTCTGTGAATTGTTCGAGCTGCTGATCCATTTGTTATGGTTTTGATTTGAGTTATGTCCTCGTGCCATTGTTTACCTTCTTCCATGTATGTCCTCGTGCCATTGTTTACCTTCTTCCATGCATGTCCTCGTGCCATTGTTTACCTTCTTCCATGCGCCTTCCCTTTCCTATTCCCTGCTATCTCTGCTCCCTTCTCTGAGTCCTATTACTATGTGGTTATTGCCCTAACATTCTGGGTCTATCGGAAACCCTCTCTCGATCCGTTCGGGGTATGTGTGCGTACATCCTGGCCCCATTCCGTCTCAATCCTCCGTATCCGTCTTCCCGCCGCCTGCTGTGCCCTCGTTCCATCCCGCCGGCACTCCTGCTTCGATTTCACCCCCTCAGTTCACTCCCGTTCTGTCTAACCTTAATTTGCCTGGCTATTAAACGCAACAGCCTGGAGTTCCGCTTCCAGAGGTGAGTTATGCGCAGGGGATAAGAGCGCCTTCTCCTATGGTTCCAGGAGACATGTACCAGTCCCCTCTTCCAGAGCAGTCCGCAGTCGTTGACCCTGCTTCTCCGTCCCCCGTACATGGTCATGCCGAATGGTTACATGCCCCCTGGTGTCCTCAGGGCACTATTCCTCCTCCAGGTGGGTCGCTGTTTCTATATATCTCGCTACTCTTTGATTCGCTATGGTTTCCTCTCCATGATCGGTTTAAATTTTGCTTCCTCTGGATGAAATTGTGGCAATGGATCGTTGTCACTATTTTGATGTTTTGTATGAAATTTTTTTAATCAAAATTGTTGAAGTTTAAGATTTAGAAATGTAATTTCTCCATGCACTCAATGTGCTCGACAGAATGCCTCTAAGGTGCTCATTGATAAAGGTTATCAGTTTTCCTGAGTTAAACACATATTCACTTGGCTGTTCAATGGATAGATTGGGGATTTATTTAAAGACACATTCACTTGGCTGTTCATTGGATAGATTGGGGATTTTAGCCTAGCGATTTCTTTCCTTTTGATATTCATAAGGCGATTGCAAGGTTACCTGAAAATAATTAAGAATCTGTTGCAATAATAGCTCCGGGTACTAATTGTGTAAGTTGTAGATTAGTTCTAATAGTTAGTGGTATTGTGGTAAATATTTAAATAATTTAGTTAGCTTCACTCTAATATTTTTTTTCAAGATTATCATATTGTGTATGGCTGAAAAAGTTACTTATTACTTACTGATTATAGCCATATTTTTGGAACTTCAAAGTTTCTAAAGTCTTTCTTCTTCAATTTTGGCATCATTAATGACTTCGTGCTTCAGTTGTCACATAAAGGACATTCTTGGCATTATTAATGCAACTCCCACGATTGTTGCAGGCTGCAAGTTCTCTTGAAGATTCTAAAGGACATTCTCCAGTATCTCTTCATTTCTGCTGTCGTCTAGGTAACACTTTTTTTTTTTTTATCTACTCTCTTCACAGTTCACAGCGTTTTAGCTTTCAACTGTTTAGTCAAAATCACTTCTTCTATTGCTTAATTGTTTATGGCCTTTGAATCTATTGGATTGTTTATGACCTTTGAATCTATTGGATACTTAGTATTCTAGGCACTGATTTTTGGGGATGTTGATATCTATTAGGCATGATTTCTCTGGTTTTCACTTAGACTATTAGTAACTTGTTTAAATTACATTGTTGCAATTGACATGAATTCCATTTGAGGAAATCAGAAATGACTTCTAAAGAAGACCAAACAATACTATATGCAAAGAGGTAACTTATTTGCGTATTCATGTTAGAGAATTTCGGTAAAAATGTATTCCTTTCAGCCTTCCTCTTGACTCGCCTCCCTTGTAAAATCAGTACCATATGGATACTTGCCTAGAAATTACCTATTTACCTCTTAGCATGAGCAATTGCTCAAATATTACAATTGTGATGCAACAAGTATGGCATAAGAGCTAGTTGTATGTTTCAGATGAATTGAATGATCAAATATAACCTTTCAAATCAAAAGAAATTGCTATAGGAAAGGTACTGAGATGGCCCAAAATTTTTATTAGAAAAGGTAAATTAAATAGGAAAATGGAAAGAGGCATCATCTAGAATATATGCTGATTTTTTTTCTTCTCAATTTACAGTTCCAATCTGTAAAGCCTATCACTCTAAGTTCCCATCAGATGGAATCAAAGATCCCAAGTCTTGCTGAAGTTTTCTTAAATATATAAAGGTTCCCTACTAAATTGTGAACAGATGATTTGGCCGCGCATGAGATCAATTCAAAAATTCAAAAAAAAAAAAAAAACCTCAAAACACATTCTAGCACAAATTTACTCATAATATCTCGAGCTGGTTATAGAAAAGGAGTAAGTAAGAGGGAAGCAAATTGAACCTTAGGTCATAATTTGCACCAAATTTCACCATAATATGAAAATATTCTAAATAAGTATCTCAAACAAAAGAAACTAAAATATCTTTTTACCTGCATTATAACTTAATGAAGATTTGCATGTTACTGAATTTTTTATTCCTTTCAATCACATTTTTGTTCTTTATTTTTTTAACATCTGAAATTCAGTTGCTTTATTTTTTTGGGTCTCTCAGTGCTCTTTTATGATCAATATATAAACCTTCTTTGTTTGATGAAGCTTGCTTTCATATGTTTTTTTGTTTTGTTTTGTTTGCCCAGGAACCTGAATCCAACAGCATAAGATATATTGAATATAGTAGTTAACTAAGGGTTGACTGTCGTAAGAAGCTTACACACTAAAAGCTCCTTATACAATATCCTTATTGTCATCGCACGAAGCTTGATAATTTTGCCTTTCACTGTGAAGTTTGCAAGGGTTATGGTGGCTTGAAAGCTCTTGGGCGTACTATTTTTTCTAGAGAATTGATTCCTCTGTTGATGGAAAGATCTTTGAATGAGAAGATAATACAATAGATAAATGTTTAGACAGTTAAAAAACTATTTATTCCTTTTTTCAGGTTTATAAATGAAATATTTCTCACAGTTGTACATTTACAAGATAAGCTAACTCAAGAGGAGTACAAGCCTTGATGGATTCTACAGCACACAAAATGTGTGCCAGAAATGCCCCTCAGCAGGGCATGCATGGCTTGATATGTTTTTTTTTCTTCTCTTCCCCACTATTTGAGCAACTTTCCATGAGAATGCAAAGGATTTAAACTTGAAATTAAAAAGAATGAACGAAGTATAAACCGTAGGCTATCTTATGATGAAAAATGTCCTCTCTCATTTTATGGAATGATAAAAAACTGTTGAGAAAAGTGGTAAAGTTATGATGTTTTTCCATAAAATTACTAGGAACAACCGAACAAGGCAAAAGCCATTCCATAGAAGGGGATTACTGAATGACCAAAAGATACAAAGGAGTGTGGTTGAACTTACGTCTGAGACTTCTTGCAGGAAGATGGATTTTTTTAGAGCACCAAATAGTTTCACATATAAGATTAGGTGAGTTTAAAAGTTGTATTATTCTCATCATGCTGTCATTTGGTACTATATCTCTATTCTGAACTTTGCTTGGTTTCCAGGATGATTCCGATGTGAAGTCTGCACAGTTGCATGACGGTGGACAAAGTCACAAAGGCATCCTTGAACTTAATCAGACACCTACTATTCATCGAAATTGTATTGAACCTTCCAATGCTCCATTCATCCTTGGCAACCTAGCTTAACTCTACTCCAATTATTGTAACTAGCATTACAAAAGATAGGGTCATAGGCCGATTCAAAGAGCCGATGCAGCAAATTCATTTATTTTCTGTCATTCTGGACTATTTTGATTGGATTACAACATAGGTTACAGGCACGAAACCAGGGGTGAGCTGAATTATTACAACATACTACGTAGGTTACATGCATGAAACCAGGGATGGCCTGAAGTAAAATAATATTATAGCATAAAACATAAAAGTTTGATTGGCTTGATGGTTTGGGAGTCAATTTACGTCAGACGAACTCTCTCGAAAGTTGATGTAATAGTATTGGAGCACCAAACTGGGGCTTCAGGGTGATATTAAAAGTCGGAGCATGTGCATATGACGGTGAGAGCTCAAAGGAGAAGCGCTGCAGGATCATTGCCAATGCCACTTTCGCCTCAATAAGAGCCATGTTTTGTCCCACACATGTGCGTGACCCCCATCCAAATGGGAAAAAAGCTGCACTCCCCGACGATGCCTTTGAAATCCCTTCAGAAAACCTCTCAGGCCTGAATTCTGTTGCATCTTCACCCCACTGTTGAGGATCATGATGAGTAAAGATTATCGGCATGTATACAAATGTCCCAGCTGGCAGAAACAGCTCTCCAACTCTGGTATCCTTCTGAGTAGTCCGGGCAGTCGAAGGGACCGATGGATACAATCTTAGAACCTCATATAGTATCATTGTCACCTAACAACAGATTTGTTTAGTTTAATGGGATGATTAATTCCTTTGTTTAACATGAACAAATGGCACAAATTAACTTATTGTTTTTAGGTGGTTTAGCCCATCAAAGTCGGGTGTATTTTGGCCGAATGTCTTCAAGACCTCTTCTCGTGCTCGTGCCTGCCAATCCGTATGCTTGCTTAACATCACCATAGTATATGTAAGCAATATGTTGGCGGTACCTTGCCCGGCAAGGTAAAACAGTTTGCACTCAGCAATCATTTCTTCTGTTGTTATCTCAAGATGTTGCTTCTTATTCCCATTTTGCTGCATTTCGTCGCTATAGTGCATTAGCAATCCTAATAAGTCATCCTTAGTCGATTCTCCTACTTCTATCTTCTTCCTTCTTTTGTCAATCAGGCTTTCAATTATGCTTTGTATTCCTTTCTCAGCTGCGTAAAACTTCCCGTTTGTGTTCGTCGGCAAGTCTCTGTCCATCAAGAGAGGCCTATTTCACCACATGCTTCATTTGAACAATAGTGTGAATTGTTACATATATAGACAGCACGCTTGCCTCAATATTGGGAGTGATAACTCCAATGTGTTGTTAGCAAAAAGTCGAAGTTGTTCATGAATGAGTTCAAAGGCCTTTCTTCCTTCTTCATAGCCACTGCTAAATGCTGCCCGAGAGATAACATCTGATGTCATACCGGTAAGGTCTAACCATACGTCGAGTTCAGCTGAACCTGTTTGAGATACCTGTTTCTCCCATCTGCTTATCATCTCACTGCAGCTTGTGTGGAATGCTGGGACCATAAGCTGCAGATTTCAAATGGACAAAAAAAGAAGAAAAGAGTTGATCATGTATTCAATTCTGGCTTAGCATCCCCAACAACATCTCGATCTGTTATAGAGAAAAGTAGAAATTCAGCAAAATATTGGAGTTTTTTCCACCAAACTGCTCATCTATTTCTTTCTCTAAAATAGAGAACATATAAGTGAGAATGAAAAAATCTCTATATTTATAGCATTTGAGAAAACCTCTAAAATTAAATTGCTCACTAGCTCCCAAAACCACATCACATGCATCACAAAAAAAGGAAAAGAAAAAGAATAAAAAGGTTCCCCTAATTCAAATTGAACCAATGAATGATCAAAATAATAAACGTAAAATTTGTTGGGGATGCTCAATAGACATACATCAAACAGTTTTAAGATGACAATTTTGATGATGTAACCTTTAGTTTCTCCATGTGGAAACCTGGACTGATGAGTTTTCTATGCTTGGCCCATTTTTCGCCTTCATAACTTACTAACCCGGGAGCAATGTGTTTCGTAACCTTGAAGTATAGCTTGTGGAAGTCGCTTGTCCTCGAGAAAACTTGTTTTACTAGTTCACCTTCCGTGAGCACCACCACTGGTATAGGACCCAACCAAGCGAACGAGTTTTTACCTTGATGACACAACAACAGATAACCTCATTTGTAATTACTTATCTTATTATGAGATTTATGAGAGGGAGGCGAATAGCAATACCGTGTGTCTTGATGGTTTGATGCAAGAAAGGCTCAACATGAGACGAGATGTCGTTGGAGAACTCGATGGGGTTTGATCTTGCATGACTTGTCATCCGGAAAAAGTCTACTGCATCTCCAATCACAAGCTTGTAGGAATTACCCGAGAGGCCTTGTTGTCGTAGGAGCCTCTCTATTTTCTTCGGCCTTAACCAGACCCAGTTCAGCACTCTCCAAGCTATTGCCAACACCACAGCAAAGATAACAGGACCAGCAATGGTGGCCATTCCTACTTCCATATTCTTCCTCTTTCTTCCTTTTCCTCCCTTTGTGATTCGAATTTATGGGCTCGATTCAAAGGATGAGATCTAAGAGTAATCTTTTTATGTTTTGTTTCAAGTCAATCTATTTGATAGGTACTTAATTCATTTGTTTGAAGTCAATGAAAGTGCAACCGCTGCATTTATTTGGAAAGGTGATGACATATTAAGACTATTTTGTAATACACATTAATTCAATTTGGAACTTAGACTATATCTTACTCATGAAACTGCAACCGCTGCATTTATTTGGAAAGGTGATGACATATCTGCAGTTAAGGGTGTTATTCGAGCCGAACGAGCCGAGCTTGACATGTTCAAGTTTGATTAGTTTGTTAAATGAGTTCGAGTCGACTCGAGCCGAACCCAATTTTTAAATGAGCTTTATTTTTTGATCAAGCTTGGCTTGTTTAGAAAATGAACGAGCTCGAGCCGAGCTTTTTGCGAGTTTTAAGCAGTTCTCCTTGGTTACAACATATTGATTTAAAGAAAATTTTAGAAATTGAGCCTCTCTAATTTCTTCGGCCTTAACCAGACCCAGTTCAGCACTCTCCATGCTATTGCCAACACCACAACAAAGATCACAGCTTCACAGGAACAGCAATGGTGGCCATTCCTACTCCCATCTTCCTCTTTCTTTCTTTTCCTTTCTATTACGACGATCGATCGAAAACTTGAAGATTGATAATTTCAATTTTATTTTTTTTACTATTTCATTACAATCCGATCGAAAAACGTTGGCCTATAATAGGCTATAGTTGAGTGCCTTAACATTTGTAATATATTTTCTTGGCAGTGGATCATGACTTTTTTGCTACACGAGATACGTGCCTGTTTGTGGGGTTTTCCCTTTAATCTCGGCAACTTATGGTTGGTTAAACCAGGCTAGAATCTTCATAGCCACTGCTAAATGCTTGCCGAGAGATAACATCAGCGCGCTGTCATATTGGTAATTAAGGTCTTACATACCATACGTCTTAGTGGCGGATCCAGAAATTTATGTAAGGGAGCTGAATTTTTTTTCCCAGAAATGACTTTCAAATGTTCAAATTTAAGATTGTACCTATATACACCCTTGACACCTACAGTCCTACTTATATGTTGAATGACACTAAAAACGTCATATATTTACCGCTTCAAACACTAAAAACGTCACTATATTGTTTTGCGAATTCAGGAACCTACATCACCAACTGTAATCTAACACCGAACTTATATCATTTAATTAATTTTTTGAAATATGCGGAACCATTGGTTTCTGACTGGCCAACTCTGAAACTATGTGCAAAATTCTAATGGTTGTTATTCATAGGAAAGTAACAAATTCACAAATTCATTATCACAACTACAATCACAAACCACAATTCTAAATCACAAACAATAAGGGATTCACAAATCTATTTCTCACCACAACCACAAACCACAATTCTGAATCGCAAACAACCAATTCAAAAATCTATTTCTCGCTCACAACAACAAATCACAATTTCAATTTTCAAACAACAAATCACAAAGCCACAAATTTATTTCTAACAAATCACAAACCCTAATCGAAAATCCCCAAATTGATTTTCATTTCTCAAATCTCAACTCCACAAATTCCACTCAAAAATTGATTCACACTCAATCAAATCAACTTAAAAACAATCAAATTAAAAGGAAGAGAAAGAAAAATAACACAAAGCTACAAAATTATTTCTCACAAATCATAAACCCTAATCGAAAATCCCCAAATTGATTCTCATTTCTCAAATCTCAACTCCACAAATTCTAATCAAAATTGATTCACACTCAATCAATTCAACTTAAAAGGAAGAGGAAGAAAAATAACTTATCTTTTGAAGTTTAGATTGAAGAA
This sequence comes from Persicaria tinctoria, assembly GCA_037127255.1. NCBI lineage: Eukaryota > Viridiplantae > Streptophyta > Magnoliopsida > Caryophyllales > Polygonaceae > Persicaria > Persicaria tinctoria. Next base: position 16,586,223 of record JBANSL010000013.1, read on the forward strand.
AAGGAGGAGGAAGAAAAATAACTTATCTTTTGAAGTTTAGATTGAAGAAAAATAAATTCTCCTTCACAGGTTCGGCCGGAGGGGGACGAGGCAGAGGCCAGCAGCTCGGAGAGCTTCTCACGCCTCAGATTCGAACCGGGGATTCTGCATTCCCCTAATAAAATCTTCCGTGTCCTTTCCACTTTGCTAATTCATCATTGTGAATTTAACCTACTTCAATTATATATATTTCTAAACTAACAAATATATAAAAATAGTGGGGGCTTCAGCCACACCGAGCCTCCCACAGATCCGCCACTTCACAAAACAAACAAAGGAAAGCCTTGTTTGTTGTTAGAGTACATATCTTCTGTAATCTTTTGTAATATTTGTTATTATCTTAATTCGATTTGGTGTATCACAGATTGGCCCAAATCTTCTCTACCTCATGTATATTTATACGCTTTACCTCTATGAATGAATTCAACACATTCAATTCTCATATTGCTTATCTTACATGGTATCAGCCTAATCACGATCCTCTCGATCAACAATGGCCAACAACCCTACTTCCCCCACCCAGCTTCTCTTTTCCGCCGCCTCTGACGGCTCTAGCCCTAATTTTCATCTCCCAAATTTCGCTATTCGTCTGGATCGGAGCAATTACTCACTTTGGCGCAGCACTGTTCGATCCGCTCTTGAAGCGTTTGATCTTGCCTCCTTCCTCACCCCTACCGAGCCCCCACCAGCCACCATCCCCGCGCCTGCTCCGTCTAATTCCTCTACCCTCACACCCGAAGAGGCCCTCGCTGCATTCACAGCGCCGTCGCCTGCCCCAAACCCGGCCTACCTTGCGTGGGTTCGCAAAGATCGCCTGGTTTTACTTTGGATCAGGTCGACTCTCACCACCCCGCTCCTTGGCCATGTCGCTAGAGCTACTACTGCGGCTGAGGCGTGGCAGATTTTGGCCACTATGTTTCATGCCCAGTCCAACGCTCGTCAGATGCATCTCCGTCATCAATTGCAGACACTATCGAAGGGTTCTCTGTCGGTTCTCGAGTATGTCGAGAAGAAGCGCGCTATTGCCGATGAACTTACCGAGTGTATGTGTCTTGTCCCTGATGCGGAACTTGTCTCCTACCTCCTCTTCGGATTAGGATCTCAATTTGCCTCCTTCCGATCGGCCATTGCCCTCAAATCGGAGCCCGTCTCGTCTGATCAGTTACTCGACTTTCTCCTCCAGTAAGAACAGAGTCTTGCCGAGGACACGAAGACCCTCACCGACGCCAATCAGTTTGCCGCCAATGTCGCCTCTACCCGGGGTCGTGGGCGCGGTCGCGGCCGTGGTCGCTCCTCCACCGATCGGCCTCCTCATAGTGAATCTGGGAACTCGTTGTCTGATGAGCGCTCTCCCCGTCCGACATGTCAGATCTGCGGAAAATTGGGCCATGAGGCCTTCAACTGCTTTGGGCGTCTCAATCTCAATGACTTTCCGGTTACAAATCGACATGATGTTGCTGCTCTCGGCCGATCAGATGCTGCCCCGCCACCTTCAACCAGGTCCGCCTATTCCATCAGCTGTCAATCGGACATCTCCGATCCATGGGTCGTCGACACCGGTGCCAATGCTCATGTGACCAATGATCTGTCAGGCCTGCAGTCTTCCTCACCCTATGTTGGCAACGACAATCTGGTTGTCGGGAATGGTATGTCTCTCCCCATTACTCATTCTGGCAACTCTATTTTATCTACACAACATGCTTCTGCAGCCCCTTTACGCCTCTCAAATATCCTATATGTCCCTAATATCTCCAAACAACTACTAAGTGTGTCTCAATTAACCAAGGATAACCGTGTTTATCTCGAATTTCACAAAGATTGTTGCTTTGTTAAGAATCTGCAGTGGCAAGTGCTTCTAAGAGGACTCATTGATGGTGGCCTCTATCGTCTTCCTTGTTTGTCCAAGCTTCGTCCTTCGTGTCAGGGTCCGTCAGTTGCTTTTGTCGGTGAGCGTGCCACTCTCGATTGCTGGCATCATCGTCTAGCTCATCCCAATGAGTCTGTCTTACGTCGTCTAGTCTCGAGTCAGCATCTTCCCGTCTCTTCCAATAAATTGGCCACTGTCTGTGGTGCCTGTCAGCTTGGTAAAAGTCATCGTCTTCATCTCCATGCCCGTTCAGTCACTGCAGAGAAGCCTTTTGATCTTGTCCATTCTGATGTATGGGGTCCTTCCCCTCATTTATCTACAAACGGAAACTCTTATTATATAAGTTTTATTGATGATTATTCCAAGTTTGTCTGGATTTATTTTATCTCTGAAAAATCCCAAGTTTATTCTATTTTTGAGTTGTTTCTGAAACTCATTCAAACACAATTCTCCACCACTGTAAAAAATTTTCAAACCGATTGGGGAGGGGAGTATCGTAATGTCTCAACTATGCTACGCAATCTTGGCATTAACCATCAAGTGTCGTGTCCCTACACTCCTCAACAGAATGGGTCGTCTGAGCGACAGAACCGTGTCATTGTCGAAAAGGGTCTCGCTTTTCTAGCCCATGCCAATTTGCCCCAGCAATTTTGGGAAGAGGCTTTCCACACCTCTGTATACCTCTCAAACAGAACCATCACTCCAAATTTAGCCTTCAAATCGCCCTTCCATACCCTTTACGGCAAGTCCCCGGACTATACCTTTCTCAAATCTTTTGGATGTCATTGCTACCCCTTTCTTCATCCCTACAATCATTCCAAAATTGAATTCCGCTCTCTTCCCTGCATCATCTTGGGCTACAGTTCTAAACACAAAGGCTATTTATGCTATCATGTTCCCACTCGACGTTGTTACATCTCTCGGTTCGTAGTGTTTGATGAGTCTCTTTACCCCTATTCATCCGATGTTACCCCTGCCGAGTCACCCTCTCAGTCATCCTCCCTTCCTCTCGGCATCCTTCACCAGGCCTCTGCTATTGGCCCGTCATCCTCCTCCCCCTCGGCAACTTTGCCGTCTCCTCCGGTCACCCCACCATCCTCCCCGAGTCACTCTTCCAGCGTCTCCCCTGTCCAGTCACCTCTCGGGTCTCCTGCGTCCCTGCCATCAACACCAGCAACGTCCTCCCATAGCACGAGTCCTGCAACTTCTTCGCCCGGAGACACCATCGCATCCCATAGCTCAGCCGGTTCCACCACTGCTGAACACACTCCCTCCGCCACCTCGTCGGCCTCCACCACCTCCCCGAGCCCACCACCCCCTACCGGCCCCTCGTGGTATCGTCCTTCCGACGTTTCCACTCACCCAATGTCCACCAGAGCTGCTACAAATTCACTCAAACCCAAATCATTTCATGCCACCAAATACCCCCTCCCAATGTCCCTCATCACCACTGTTGAACCCAAATTCTTTCACCAAGCATCCAAACTCCCACCCTGGCAGCATGCTATGCAGCTCGAATATGATGCCTTAATGCGTAATGGGACCTGGGACTTAGTTCCTCGGCCTCCTGATGCTAAAATTGTTGGTTGCAAGTGGGTTTACATGATCAAACGGAAGTCAGATGGATCTATTGATCGCTACAAGGCTCGCCTCGTCGCAAAGGGCTTCAATCAAGAAGAGGGTGTGGACTTCTTCGACACCTTCAGTCCTGTTGTCAAGCCTACTACCATTCGTCTGATCCTCAGTCTTGCGCTCACTCGCTCCTGGCCTCTCCGACAGGTTGATGTCAACAATGCATTCCTTCACGGAGACCTTGCTGAGACCGTCTATATGACTCAGCCACAAGGCTTTGTTGCTTCCGATCGCCCGACTCATGTTTGCCTTCTCCGCAAGGCTCTCTATGGCCTCAAACAGGCGCCTAGGGCTTGGTTTCAGAAGCTCAAGGATGCTCTCATTCATCAGGGATTCAGAGGTTGTGTTTCCGACTCTTCTCTTTTCATCAAATCTCATGGACGTGATGTTGTCTATGTCCTCATTTATGTTGATGATTTGATTATTACGGGATCCCATGCCTCCTTCATTGATGAGTTTGTAGCCCGTCTAAGTCAAGCTTTCTCGTTGAAGGATCTTGGTGTCCTAAGTTACTTTCTGGGCATCGAGGTTAATCGCAGCGCTTCCCTTATACATCTCAGTCAGCAGAAGTACATCGCTGAAATCCTTGATCGATGCGGAATGACGGGTGCAAAGCCCATTGCCACTCCCGCAGAACCAGGCTCTCGGCTGCTCCGAATTGGTGATCCGTGCTCCGACCCGCATCTCTACCGTAGTATTGTCGGCGCTCTCCAATACGTCACAATCACCAGACCAGAGATCTCCTATGCAGTGAATCGTGTTTGCCAGTTTATGCATGATCCTACGGACATCCAATGGACTGCAGTCAAACGGATTCTGCGCTATCTTAAAGGCTCCATCACAACCGGCCTCTCCCTCCACAAGGCATCCGACAATCGTCTTGTCGCCAATTCTGATGCTGGCTGGGCCTCGGATCCGGACGACTGTCGGTCTCAGCACGGCTTTGCGATTTACTTCGGTGGCAACCTTATCAGCTGGTCTTCCAGGAAACAGAATGTTGTTGCTCGCTCCAGCACTGAGGCCGAGTACAGGGCTATTGCTTTTGCCTCGACCGAACTTATGTGGCTACAGCAGTTGCTTCAGGAGATGGCACTTCCGGTTTCTCGCCCTTAAATCCTTTTATGCGACAACCTTAGTGCTACCTTCCTGACAGCAAACCCAGTGTTTCATCAGCGCTCTAAACACATCAAGATTGACTATCATTTCGTCAGAGAGCAGGTTGCTTCCGGAGACCTTGTTGTTCGGCATGTCCGCTCCCTTGATCAGATCGCTGACATCTTCACCAAAGCTGTTGGCAATCATCGCTTCCACTCATTGATAGTCAAGCTTCATGTGCGTGCTCCCCCATGAGCTTGCGGGGGCGTGTTAGAGTACATATCTTCTGTAATCTTTTGTAATATTTGTTATTATCTTGAGTCGATTTGGTGTATCACAGATTGGCCCAAATCTTCTCTACCTCATGTATATTTATACGCTTTACCTCTATGAATGAAATCAACACATTCAATTCTCATATTGCTTATCTTACCTTTGTAATTCACTTATCTTACTACTAAACTAGTTTATGAACTAGTTTTCTCTTATAGAGGACAAAAAACAGTGTTCTAAGTTAACAGCTCATATATTATGCAACACAGTCACATCAGCAGGCCTAAGCTAGTCAACAGTTAAGTATACGAGAGGATTCAAAATGATATATGGTTATGGGAGGGACTACAACGACTTCTTTGTCTTCTTACAAATTCGCTGAAACTCGGATTACAACACAACTAGTATTACAAAAGATAGGGTCATAGGCCGATTCAAAGAGCCGATGTAGCAAATTCATTTATTTTCTGTCATTCTGGACTATTTTGATTGGATTACAACATTGGTCACAGGCACGAAACCAGGGGTGGGCTGAATTATTACAACATACTACGTAGGTTACAGACACAAAACCAGGGGTGGGCTGAAGTAAAATAATATTATAGCATAAAACATAAAAGTTTGATTGGCTTGATGGTTGGGAGTCAATTTATGTCAAACCCGAAAGTTGATGTAATAGTATTGGAGCACCAAACTGGGGCTTTAGGGTGATATAAGAAGTCGGAGCATGTGCATATGACGGTGAGAGCTCGAAGGAGAAGCGCTGCAGGATCATTGCCAATGCCACTTTCGCCTCAATAAGAGCCATGTTTTGTCCCACACAGGTGCGTAACCCCCATCCAAATGGGAAAAAAGCTGCACTCCCCGACGATGCCTTTGAAATCCCTTCAGAAAACCTCTCAGGCCTGAATTCTGTTGCATCTTCACCCCATTGTTGAGGATCATGATGAGTAAAGATTATCGGCATGTATACAAATGTCCCGGCTGGCAGAAACAGCTCTCCAACTCTGGTATCCTTTTGAGTAGTCCGGGCAGTTGAAGGAACCGATGGATACAATCTTAGAACCTCATATAGTATCATTGTCACCTAACAACAGATTTGCTTAGTTTAATGGCATGATTCCTTTGTTTAACATGAACATATATAGCACAAAATCTTAGAACTTACTGTTTTTAGGTGGTTTAGCCCATCAAAGTCGGGTGTATTTTGACCGAATGTCTTCAAGACCTCTTCTCGTGCTCGTGCCTGCCAATCCGTATGCTTACTTAACACCACCATAGTATATGTAAGCAAAACGCTGATGGTATCTGTCCCAGCAAGGTAAAACATTTTGCACTCATCAATCACTTCTTCTGTTGTTATCTTTTGCTGCATTTCGTCGCTATAGTACATTAGCAATCCTAACAAGTCATCCTTAGTCGCCTCTCCTGCCTCTATCTTCTTCCTTCTTTTGTCAATGAGGCTTTCAATTATGCTTTGTATCCCTTTCTGAGCCGCGTAAAACTTCCTTTTTGTGTTCGTCGGCAAGTCTCTGTCCATCAAGAGAGGCATTTGAACATATATAGCAACAAGCTTACCTCAATATTGGGAGTGCTAACTCCCATGTGTTGTTACCAAAAAGTCGAAGTTGTTCTTGAATGAGTTCAAAGGCCTTTCTTCCTTCATCGTAGCCACTGCTAAATGCTGCCCGAGATATAACATCTGCTGCCATACCGGTAAGGTCTAACCATACGTCGAGTTCAGCTGAACCTGTTTGAGATATCTGTTTCTCCCATATGCTGATCATCTCACTGCAGCTTGTGTGGAATGCTGGGACCATAAGCTGCAGATTTCAAATGGATAAAAAAAGAAGAAAAGAGTTGATCATGTATTCAATTCCTGCTTAGCATCCCCAATCGCATCTCTATTACAGAGAGAAGTAGAAATTTAGCAAAATGTTGGAGTTTTTTCCACCCAACATCTCCTCTATTTCTTTCTCTAAAATAGAGAGAATAGATGAGTGAGAATGAAAAAATCTCTATATTTATAGCATTTGAGAAAACCTCTAAAATTAAATGCTCGTTAGCTCCCCAAACCCCATCACGCATATATACACCACAAAAAAAGGAAAAAAAAAAAGAATAAAATCTGTAAAATAGAGAACTGTTGGAGTTGTAAGGTCAGACTTATAGAGATTTTGTATTTTTCTTCTCTATTTTAGAGATTGTTTCGAAATCTGTTGGGAATGCTCTTAAATAGACATACATCAAATAGTTTTTAGGTGACAATTTTGATGATGCAATAACCTTTAGTTTCTCCATGTGGAAGCCTGGATTGATGAGTTTTCTATGCTTGGCCCATTTTTCGCCTTCATAACTTACTGTTGGGCACTTGGGTCCCTCCTTAATGGGCTAAAAAGGTTCTCAAATTTGGGCTATAAAATCAGCCCAAATCTAGAAAATTCAAGACAAATTTGTTGATTCACTTGTCTAGAATATTCATGTAATATTTAGAAGGCTAGATGACTAGAATTATCTAGACAAATCCTAGGTCTAGGAAGAATGGAAGGTCGGTGTAGTGAGGCTATAAATAGCCTACCATGTGCTCCAATTTATCCAATCCAAGCAAAGCAAATCCAAGCCTAAGTGTAGAGAGATCAAGCCTAGTAAGAGTGAGTGTAAGTGAGCCACAAAATTATATAGTGAGAGTTATATCCTTGTAAAGTTTTCCACTATATAATAAAAGTGCCACTTCTATACAAAGTGAGTATTTGCCCATCTTAATCACACGAAGAGGGAAAACCCGATTTTTCCCAACAGTGGTATGACTTGAATGGGCCCATAACCCACAGGTCCGAGGACCACTGTTGGGGAAAAACCGGGTAGCTAACACTCGATCTCGTGTGACTCGGATAGATCAGGCTCCACTTGCAAATGAGAACTTGTATTATATATTATGTACACATGTACACCTCTCACAAATACAAGACTCACGTACACCACTCGACTCAAGGGACTAACCTCACTCTTTGATGGACCCCACACTCGTGTGATTGAGACGCCCTCATGCTCAATCAATCACACCTACTGACCAACCCACACACTCTAGTGTATGATCGAGACACCCTCATCCTCAATCGATCATACACTAGGACTCACACTCATACTCACTAGTATGTGATCGAGACGCCCTCGTGCTCGATCGATCACATACTAGGCTACACAACACCTCACATGCTCACACTCATTTGGAGGAGCACTCACCTTGCCCGCTCACTCCTAACTCACACACCACTAAGCCTATTTATAGGCCATGCCATCTCTTACATGGAGAGTCCTAGAACATCTCTAGAATACTCCAACACCATAATCATCTCTATCCCAAAAGTTCTCATTTGTTGGACAATAATTCATATTTCACATACATGAAAATGTGTTTTGGGCTAAATGGTGAAACGTTCCGGAAGAATGTAGAATGTGGCGGAAGTCTCCGGAATGTGGTGGAATATTCTAGAAGCATACGGAAGTGTGTCGAAGACTCCGGAAGCGTGTGGAACCTTATGGAAGGTTCCGGGATGGTGAAGAGTCTAGATATGCCTAGACATGTGTAGAGTTCTCCGAAAGCTTGGAGAACCTTAGGAAAATGTGTGGAGGAGTCTAGAAGGATATGGATGATTATAGTGTTGGAATATTCTAGAGATGTTCTAGGACTCTTGTAAAGGAGGGAATGGCCTATAAATAGGCACAAGGAGCTCATGTTGTGAGTGAGCGGGCAAGGTGAGTGCTTCTCCAAATGAGTGTGAGTATGGAAGGTGTTGTGTAGCCTAGTATGTGATCGATCGAGCATGAGGGCGTCTCGATCACATACTAGTGAGTGTGAGTGTGAGTCCTAGTGTATGATCGATTGAGGATGAGGGTTTCTCGATCATACACTAGAGTGTGTGGGTTGGTAAATAGGTGTGATCGATAGAGCATGAGGGCGTCTCGATCACACGAGTGTGGGATCCACCAAAGAGTGAGGTTAGTCTCTTGAGTCGAGTGGTGTACGTGAGTCTTGTATTTTTGAGAGGTGTACTTGTGTACATATATAATACAAGTTCTCATTTGTAAGTGAAGCCTGATCCATCCGAGTCACACGTGATCGAGTGTTAGCTACCCCGGTTTTTCCCCAACAGTGGTATCAGAGCGAGGTTGCGAAGGGTGTCGGAGTCGGAAAATCGGTGTAGCATTTGTTGGTGGAAGGATTCCGTGTTGACGTGATGACATCAGGCTTGTCGGAGGTGTTCGAGAATCCACTCTTTGATGGAAGGCCAACTTCACATAAGGAGGGAGAGTATGTGTGATGCACTCCGGTGGAGGAGAAGCTCGTCTCCAAGAGTGAGGGAGGAGCCATTATGAGAGAGACATGGTGACCTGAGATGGAGAGCACAAGCACGTCCATGTGGAGATGATTGACGTGTGTGCTATAGTAGGGAGAAGGGTCACATGTAGTGTGATGTCCGCTATTGAGGGAGGACGTGATGATGATGAGAGAGACGTCCTTGCGGATGAGTGGTGATGGCTCCTACAATGATGTGGTTGATGATGTTGAGGATGATGGTGTCCACTTAGTAACAGATGGAAAGGTTACTAAGTCGGCTAGATGGATGGTGTCGTCTTATGTGCAGTGTGTTGGGATCAAGCATTTTTGAGACCTTGAAGATGGGTGGAGAGTTTGGTCCCTCGACTTAGTGGATGGTGAAAAGTTGGAGGGTACGTGTGACGCTCTCCACAATGAGAGGGTGCAAGGTGCTCACAACCGGGCTTGATCAAGTGCAGACGACACAAGTCGAGAGGAACATTTGCTTCCTTGAAGAGCACGTCGTGATGGGGGAGATGACACGGCATTGGAATCAAGGAGCGAATGAAAGAGAAGATCGAGAATGCTATGGAGGTACGTGAAAATATGAATTAAGGGAGGAATTGTTGGACAATAATTCATATTTCACATACATGAAAATGTGTTTTGGGCTAAATGGTGAAACGTTCCGGAAGAATGTAGAATGTGGCGGAAGTCTCCGGAATGTGGTGGAATATTCTAGAAGCATACGGAAGTGTGTCGAAGACTCCGGAAGCGTGTGGAACCTTATGGAAGGTTCCGGGATGGTGAAGAGTCTAGATATGCCTAGACATGTGTAGAGTTCTCCGAAAGCTTGGAGAACCTTAGGAAAATGTGTGGAGGAGTCTAGAAGGATATGGATGATTATAGTGTTGGAATATTCTAGAGATGTTCTAGGACTCTTGTAAAGGAGGGAATGGCCTATAAATAGGCACAAGGAGCTCATGTTGTGAGTGAGCGGGCAAGGTGAGTGCTTCTCCAAATGAGTGTGAGTATGGAAGGTGTTGTGTAGCCTAGTATGTGATCGATCGAGCATGAGGGCGTCTCGATCACATACTAGTGAGTGTGAGTGTGAGTCCTAGTGTATGATCGATTGAGGATGAGGGTTTCTCGATCATACACTAGAGTGTGTGGGTTGGTAAATAGGTGTGATCGATAGAGCATGAGGGCGTCTCGATCACACGAGTGTGGGATCCACCAAAGAGTGAGGTTAGTCTCTTGAGTCGAGTGGTGTACGTGAGTCTTGTATTTTTGAGAGGTGTACTTGTGTACATATATAATACAAGTTCTCATTTGTAAGTGAAGCCTGATCCATCCGAGTCACACGTGATCGAGTGTTAGCTACCCCGGTTTTTCCCCAACAGTGGTATCAGAGCGAGGTTGCGAAGGGTGTCGGAGTCGGAAAATCGGTGTAGCATTTGTTGGTGGAAGGATTCCGTGTTGACGTGATGACATCAGGCTTGTCGGAGGTGTTCGAGAATCCACTCTTTGATGGAAGGCCAACTTCACATAAGGAGGGAGAGTATGTGTGATGCACTCCGGTGGAGGAGAAGCTCGTCTCCAAGAGTGAGGGAGGAGCCATTATGAGAGAGACATGGTGACCTGAGATGGAGAGCACAAGCACGTCCATGTGGAGATGATTGACGTGTGTGCTATAGTAGGGAGAAGGGTCACATGTAGTGTGATGTCCGCTATTGAGGGAGGACGTGATGATGATGAGAGAGACGTCCTTGCGGATGAGTGGTGATGGCTCCTACAATGATGTGGTTGATGATGTTGAGGATGATGGTGTCCACTTAGTAACAGATGGAAAGGTTACTAAGTCGGCTAGATGGATGGTGTCGTCTTATGTGCAGTGTGTTGGGATCAAGCATTTTTGAGACCTTGAAGATGGGTGGAGAGTTTGGTCCCTCGACTTAGTGGATGGTGAAAAGTTGGAGGGTACGTGTGACGCTCTCCACAATGAGAGGGTGCAAGGTGCTCACAACCGGGCTTGATCAAGTGCAGACGACACAAGTCGAGAGGAACATTTGCTTCCTTGAAGAGCACGTCGTGATGGGGGAGATGACACGGCATTGGAATCAAGGAGCGAATGAAAGAGAAGATCGAGAATGCTATGGAGGTACGTGAAAATATGAATTAAGATAAGTTCCACTTTTATACAAAAGTGAGTCTTGCCCATCTTAATCCTACGAAGAGGGAAAACCCGATTTTTCCCAACAGTGGTATCAGAGCCCGGTTCATTTTCGGAAGGTGTTAGCTCGTGCGGATCAAGATGGAGGCTACCGTCACTTACGAGGGTGACATGTTCAAGCTCACGGCAGACAACTACTCTTATTGGAAGCCGATGATGGAGGATCATCTCTACTGCAAGGACATGTACGAACCCGTCTTCAACAAGGACAAGCCTCAAGGAAAGAGCGATAAGGAGTGGGAGCTCCTTAATCGGAAGGCGGTCGCCATGATCCGTAAGTATATCGATAAAACTCTCTTTGAGCATGTTTCTAATTATACAAATGCTTTTGAATTGTGGACAAAGCTAGAGTCCATGATTCAAAAGAAATCGCCTCGTAACATGGCCCTCCTAGCTAGACGGTTGGTGAAGATGGAGTATAAGGATGGCCAAAGCATGATTGAGCACTTGAATAATTTCAAGGGGCTTGTCAATCAGCTAAGTAAAGTGGATATGGTGCTTGATGATAAGTTACAAGCCATCCTACTCCTCACCTCTCTACCAGAGAGTTGGGATACTCTGGTAGTTACTCTAAGTAACTCATCACCGGACGGGAAGCTCACCATGGATACCGTCTGTGATAGTCTTCTGAATGAAGAAGCTAGGAGGAAAGAGAGAGGAATAACTAATCACTCCGAGGCCAATGTCCTTGACAACCGTGGCAATAATGATGCCCGTGGACAGAAGCAAAACCGAGACCGAGATCAGTCTCGAGGGCGGTCCAAGTCACGCACCAGGGTCACGTGCTACTACTGTGGCAAACCAGGCCACAAGAGGCAAGAGTGTCGCATCCTCAAGAGAGATCAGAAGGCCGGAAACGTGAAGCCAGACCAGATCAATCCTATGAGGAGGCGAGAAGAAAGTAGTACTACCGCCATGGCTGATGAAGGCGATGATTCATATCTCGTTGAGGGAGGTAACATTCTAAACATTGAATGTAATGATATCTCCTGGATTGTCGATTCTGGTGCCTCCTTTCATGTTACCCCACACAAAAGCTTTTTCTCATCCTACCGAAGTGGAGACTTCGGTACCGTCCTGATGGGAAATCATGGATGGAGCAAGATCGTGGGGAGAGGAGATATTATCCTCACATCCAACACAGGATGCAAGCTCATCCTAAAAGATGTGAGGCATGTCCCTGATATGAGACGTAACCTCATATCAACTGGAAGGCTAGACGATGATGGTTACTTTAGTCAAAATGGCGGAGGCAAATGGAAGCTGACTAAAGGTAACCTAACCGTGGCTCGAGGAAGAAAAGAAGGAACATTGTACTGGACAGAAGCAAAGGTTTGCAAGGGAGAGGTGAACGTTGCCAGCACTGACATGGAGATCTGGCACCAAAGACTTGGACACATGAGCGAGAAAGGAATTCAAATCCTCGCTCGAAGGCAGCTCCTCCCTAACCTGAAAGGTACTTCCCTCGACCCATGCTCTGATTGTTTAGCCGGTAAACAACATAGAGTAGCTTTCCAGAGATCATCTCCACCCATAAGGAGGAAGCATGTCCTAGACCTTGTACACACGGACGTGTGTTCAATGACCGAAAAATCCAATGGAGGTGCACTGTATTTTGTGACCTTCATTGATGATCACTCAAGAAAGGTCTGGGTGCGCTTGCTGAAATCAAAGGATCAAGTCCTCGAAGCATTCAAGGAGTTCCATCCCAAGGTGGAACGGGAGACTGGTCGGAAGCTCAAGTGTGTCCGATCAGACAACGGTGGTGAGTACCGAGGACCCTTTGAGGCGTATTGTAGCTCCTATGGGATCAGGCTTGAGAAGACACCGCCTAAGACGCCACAACTAAACGGGGTTGCTGAGAGGATGAACCGGACTCTCACAGAAAGAGTCCGATGCATGCTCTCTCATGCCAAGCTACCCAAGTCGTTTTGGGGAGAAGCCTTGATGACCGCTGTCGACAACATCAATCTCACACCTTCTGTCCCTCTAAACGGAGATATCCCAGAAGAAGTCTGGTCAGGGAAGAAGGTCTCCTACAAACACTTAAAGGTGTTCGGGTGCAGGGCGTTCGTTCACATTCCAAGGGACGAGCGGGCCAAGCTTGATGCTCTGATACCACTGTTGGGAAAAATCGGGTTTTCCCTCTTCGTAGGATTAAGATGGGCAAGACTCACTTTTGTATAAAAGTGGAACTTATATTATATAGTGAAAACTTTACAAGGATATAACTCTCACTATATAATTTTGTGGCTAACTCACACTAACTCTTACTAGGCTTGATCTCTCTACACTTGCTCTCACTTGAATTGCTTTGCTTGTGTTGGATACAAACCAAGGCTCCTTAGCCTATTTATAGGACTCCACCACCACCGACTTTCACCATCCCCTAAGTGGGAATTATCTAGATTATGCTAGACTTCCTATTTCTAGAATTGCCTAGATTAATTAATAAACCTCCCATTTACAAGAAAACTCTAGAGATCTCTCAAACACTCTAGTCTTCTCTTGTGCCTACCATTCCAATTTTGGGCCAACAATTGGTTTGGGCTTCATATGTACTTACCCACAAACTTAAGTCTTATGATGAGTGATTAAGGAGGGATCGACCCAACAATTCTCCCCCTTCCCTCCTTAATGGGCTAACAAAAAAAAAAAAAAAAAAAAAAAAAAAAAAAAAAAAAAAAAAAAAAAAAAAAAAAAAAAAAAAAATTGTTGGACAATAATTCATATTTCACATAATTCATATTTCACATACATGAAAATGTGTTTTGGGCTAAATGGTGAAACGTTCCGGAAGAATGTAGAATGTGGCGGAAGTCTCCGGAATGTGGTGGAATATTCTAGAAGCATACGGAAGTGTGTCGAAGACTCCGGAAGCGTGTGGAACCTTATGGAAGGTTCCGGGATGGTGAAGAGTCTAGATATGCCTAGACATGTGTAGAGTTCTCCGAAAGCTTGGAGAACCTTAGGAAAATGTGTGGAGGAGTCTAGAAGGATATGGATGATTATAGTGTTGGAATATTCTAGAGATGTTCTAGGACTCTTGTAAAGGAGGGAATGGCCTATAAATAGGCACAAGGAGCTCATGTTGTGAGTGAGCGGGCAAGGTGAGTGCTTCTCCAAATGAGTGTGAGTATGGAAGGTGTTGTGTAGCCTAGTATGTGATCGATCGAGCATGAGGGCGTCTCGATCACATACTAGTGAGTGTGAGTGTGAGTCCTAGTGTATGATCGATTGAGGATGAGGGTTTCTCGATCATACACTAGAGTGTGTGGGTTGGTAAATAGGTGTGATCGATAGAGCATGAGGGCGTCTCGATCACACGAGTGTGGGATCCACCAAAGAGTGAGGTTAGTCTCTTGAGTCGAGTGGTGTACGTGAGTCTTGTATTTTTGAGAGGTGTACTTGTGTACATATATAATACAAGTTCTCATTTGTAAGTGAAGCCTGATCCATCCGAGTCACACGTGATCGAGTGGTAGCTACCCCGGTTTTTCCCCAACAGTGGTATCAGAGCGAGGTTGCGAAGGGTGTCGGAGTCGGAAAATCGGTGTAGCATTTGTTGGTGGAAGGATTCCGTGTTGACGTGATGACATCAGGCTTGTCGGAGGTGTTCGAGAATCCACTCTTTGATGGAAGGCCAACTTCACATAAGGAGGGAGAGTATGTGTGATGCACTCCGGTGGAGGAGAAGCTCGTCTCCAAGAGTGAGGGAGGAGCCATTATGAGAGAGACATGGTGACCTGAGATGGAGAGCACAAGCACGTCCATGTGGAGATGATTGACGTGTGTGCTATAGTAGGGAGAAGGGTCACATGTAGTGTGATGTCCGCTATTGAGGGAGGACGTGATGATGATGAGAGAGACGTCCTTGCGGATGAGTGGTGATGGCTCCTACAATGATGTGGTTGATGATGTTGAGGATGATGGTGTCCACTTAGTAACAGATGGAAAGGTTACTAAGTCGGCTAGATGGATGGTGTCGTCTTATGTGCAGTGTGTTGGGATCAAGCATTTTTGAGACCTTGAAGATGGGTGGAGAGTTTGGTCCCTCGACTTAGTGGATGGTGAAAAGTTGGAGGGTACGTGTGACGCTCTCCACAATGAGAGGGTGCAAGGTGCTCACAACCGGGCTTGATCAAGTGCAGACGACACAAGTCGAGAGGAACATTTGCTTCCTTGAAGAGCACGTCGTGATGGGGGAGATGACACGGCATTGGAATCAAGGAGCGAATGAAAGAGAAGATCGAGAATGCTATGGAGGTACGTGAAAATATGAATTAAGGGAGGAATTGTTGGACAATAATTCATATTTCACATACATGAAAATGTGTTTTGGGCTAAATGGTGAAACGTTCCGGAAGAATGTAGAATGTGGCGGAAGTCTCCGGAATGTGGTGGAATATTCTAGAAGCATACGGAAGTGTGTCGAAGACTCCGGAAGCGTGTGGAACCTTATGGAAGGTTCCGGGATGGTGAAGAGTCTAGATATGCCTAGACATGTGTAGAGTTCTCCGAAAGCTTGGAGAACCTTAGGAAAATGTGTGGAGGAGTCTAGAAGGATATGGATGATTATAGTGTTGGAATATTCTAGAGATGTTCTAGGACTCTTGTAAAGGAGGGAATGGCCTATAAATAGGCACAAGGAGCTCATGTTGTGAGTGAGCGGGCAAGGTGAGTGCTTCTCCAAATGAGTGTGAGTATGGAAGGTGTTGTGTAGCCTAGTATGTGATCGATCGAGCATGAGGGCGTCTCGATCACATACTAGTGAGTGTGAGTGTGAGTCCTAGTGTATGATCGATTGAGGATGAGGGTTTCTCGATCATACACTAGAGTGTGTGGGTTGGTAAATAGGTGTGATCGATAGAGCATGAGGGCGTCTCGATCACACGAGTGTGGGATCCACCAAAGAGTGAGGTTAGTCTCTTGAGTCGAGTGGTGTACGTGAGTCTTGTATTTTTGAGAGGTGTACTTGTGTACATATATAATACAAGTTCTCATTTGTAAGTGAAGCCTGATCCATCCGAGTCACACGTGATCGAGTGGTAGCTACCCCGGTTTTTCCCCAACAGTTACAGAAGACCGTTGTCTTGTCCACCACTGAAGCAGAATACATCGCAGCTACGGAAGCCTGCAAGGAGATGTTGTGGATGAAGAGCTTCTTACTCGAGCTGGGAGTAGAGCAAGAGAAATATGTCTTGCAGTGTGATAATCAAAGCGCTATTCACCTAGCGAAGAACCCGACCTATCACTCCCGCTCGAAGCACATTGACATCCGATATCATTGGATCCGAGACATACTCGAAGAGAAGCTCTTACAACTTGACAAGGTGCATACGGAGAAGAACTGGTCAGACATGATGACCAAGGTAATCCCGACAAAGAAGTTTGAAGATTGCTGCCAAGGATCCGGCATCGTGACACGCCCATGATTAAGTCGGGAAGGGGGAGATTGTTGGGCACTTGGGTCCCTCCTTAATGGGCTAAAAAGGTTCTCAAATTTGGGCTATAAAATCAGCCCAAATCTAGAAAATTCAAGACAAATTTGTTGATTCACTTGTCTAGAATATTCATGTAATATTTAGAAGGCTAGATGACTAGAATTATCTAGACAAATCCTAGGTCTAGGAAGAATGGAAGGTCGGTGTAGTGAGGCTATAAATAGCCTACCATGTGCTCCAATTTATCCAATCCAAGCAAAGCAAATCCAAGCCTAAGTGTAGAGAGATCAAGCCTAGTAAGAGTGAGTGTAAGTGAGCCACAAAATTATATAGTGAGAGTTATATCCTTGTAAAGTTTTCCACTATATAATAAAAGTGCCACTTCTATACAAAGTGAGTATTTGCCCATCTTAATCACACGAAGAGGGAAAACCCGATTTTTCCCAACACTTACTAACCCTGGAGCAATGTGTTTCGAAGCCTTGAAGTATAGCTTGTGGAAGTCGCTTGTCCTCGAGAAAACTTGTTTTACGAGTTCACCTTCCGTGAGCACCACCACTGGTATAGGACCCAACCAAGCGAATGAGTTTTTACCTTGATGAAGCAATGTACAACAGACAAATTAACCTCATTTGTAACTACTTATCTTATTACACCATCACAAACATGAGATTTGTGAGAGGGAGGCGAATAGCAATACCGTGTTTCTTGATGGTTTGATGCAAGAAAGGCTCAACATGAGACGAGATGTCGTTGGAGAACTCGATGGGGTTTGATCTTGCATGACTTGTCATCCGGAAAAAGTCTACTGCATCTCCAATCACAAGCCTGTAGGAATTACCCGAGAGGCCTTGTTGTTGTAGGAGCCTCTCTATTTTCTTCGGCTTTAACCAGACCCAGTTCAGCACTCTCCAAGCTATTGCCAACATCATAGTAAAGATCACAGGACCAGCAATGGTGGCCATTCCTACTTCCATCTTCTTCCTCTTTCTTCCTTTTCCTTCCTTTGTGATTCGAACTTATGGGATCGATTCAAAGGATGAGATCTAAGATTAATCTTTGTATGTTTTGTTTCAAGTCAACCTATTTCATTTGGTTGAAGTCAATGATGCCGGCCACTTTGCCAGAATTTTATTCTTCCTGCCTGGAATCATTTTCATTTCAAGCAATAGAGTTGACATTTTGTTGGAAACATAGACTATTTTGTAATACACATTAATTCAGTTTGGAACTTATCCGTAGTTAGGGGTTATTCGAGCCGAATGAGCCGAGCTTGGAATGTTCAAGCTTGATTCGTTTGTTAAATGAGTTCGAGCCGAGTCGAGCCCAATTTTTAAACAAGCTTTATTTTTTTTATATAGCTTGACTTGTTTAGAAAATGAACGAGCTCGAACCAAGCTTTTTTGTGAGTTTTAAGCAGTTCTCATTGGTTATAACATATTGATTTTTTTATAAATAATATTTAGATATATATAAATCATAGACATTAGATTTAATTCAATATTTTTAATTAAACCCATTGATTAGTAAATGTGTTAAAAATAATAGAAACAATACACTTAGGTTAAAGAGATAAAGAGAAAAATAAATAATAAATAGTGAAAGATAAAAGTTTTGAATTAATCCCATTGGTTAAAAAATGTAACATCAAATAATATTGGGTAGTTAATATTAGAATATTTTTCAAAAATAATAATATTAGGAAATATAGTTACCATAATAAAATGATATTATGTAAATAATATTTTCACAAATAACTTTGAACATTGAGATGACATGTGACATAAATTAATATAGTATATAGATATAGATAGTTAGTAAATGAATTTGAGTTAAGCCCAATAGTTATATTAGATCGAATTCAATGTTTTGAGTTAAACCCAATAGTTAGTAAGATTATAGAAAAAAAAAGAGAATTAAAAGAAAAAAGAAGAAAAAAAGAGAATTAAAAAAGCAGAGGATTAAAGAGAAAAAAAAAATTATAATTGGTCAAAACCCCTAAAATCTCTTTAATGTTGACACCTCAGCATAAACTCTTATAAAGTAAGAGTTTATATAGATAGTTATATTAGATTGAATTCAATGTTTTGAATTAAGCCCAATGTTTAGTAAGATTAAAGAAAAAAAAAAGAAAAAAAGAGAATTAAAAAAAAGAGGATTAAAGAGAAAAAAGAAAATTATAATTAGTTAAAACCCCTAAAGTCTCTCTAATGTTGACACCTCAACATAAGTTATAAATTAAGAGTTTATATAGATATAGATATAGATAGTTAATAAGATTAAAGAAAAAAAGGGAATTAAAAGAAAAAAGAAGAAAAAAGGAGAATTAAAAAAAAGATTAAAGAGAAAAAAAGAAAATTATAATTGGTCAAAACCCCTAAAATCTCTCTAATGTTGACACCTCAGCATAAACTCTTCTAAATTAAGAGTTTATATAGATATAGATATAGATATAGATGGTTAGTAAGATTAAAGAAAAAAGAAAGAAAAAAAGAGAATTAAAAAAAAAGAGGATTAAAGAGAAAAAAGAAAATTATAATTAGTCAAAACCCCTAAAGTCTCTCTAATGTTGACACCTCAGCATAAGTTATAAATTAAGAGTTTATATAGATATAGATATAGATAGTTAATAAGATTAAAGAAAAAAAGGGAATTAAAAGAAAAAAGAAGAAAAAAAGGAGAATTAAAAAAAGGATTATGCTGAGGTCAAAACCCCTAAAATCTCTCTAATGTTGACACCTCAGCATAAACTCTTCTAAATTAAGAGTTTATATAGATGGTTAGTAAGATTAAAGAAAAAAAAAAGAAAAAAAGAGAATTAAAAAAAAGAGGATTAAAGAGAAAAAAGAAAATTATAATTGGTCAAAACCCCTAAAGTCTCTCTAATGTTGACACCTCAGCATAAGTTATAAATTAAGAGTTTATATAGATATAGATATAGATATTTAATAAGATTAAAGAAAAAAAGAGAATTAAAAGAAAAAAGAAGAAAAAAGGAGAATTAAAAAAAAAGGATTAAAGAGAAAAAAGAAAATTATAATTGCTCAAAACCTCTAAAATCTCTCTAATGTTGACACCTCAGCATAAACTATTCTAAATTAAGAGTTTATATAGATAGATAGTTAGATTGGTTAAAAAATGTAACATCAAACAATATTGAGTAATTAATATTATCATATTTTTCAAAAAAAATAAATAGAAAATATAGTTAGCATAATAAAATGATATTATGTAAATAATATTTTCACAAATAATTTGAACATGGAGAGGACATGTGACATAAAATAATATAGTATATAGATATAGATAGTTAGTAAATGAATTTGAGTTAAGCTCAATAGTTATATTAGACTGAATTCAATATTTTGAATTAAGCCCAATAGTTAGTAAGATTAAAGAAAAAAAAAGAGAATTAAAAGAAAAAAGAAGAAAAAAGGAGAATTAAAAAAAAGATTAAAGAGAAAAAAGAAAATTATAATTGGTCAAAACCCCTAAAATCTCTCTAATGTTGACACCTCAGTATAAACTCTTCTAAATTAAGAGTTTATATAGAAGATTAAAGGAAAAAGGAAGAAAAAAGGAGAATTAAAAAAAAAGATTAAAGAGAAAAAAGAAAATTATAATTGGTCAAAACCCCTCAAATCTCTCTAATGTTGATACCTCAGCATAAACTCTTGTAAATTAAGAGTTTATATAGATAGTTAGTAAGATTAAAGAAAAAAAGAGAATTAAAAGAAAAAAGAAGAAAAAAGAAGAATTAAAAAAAAAGAATTAAAGAGAAAAAAGAAAATTATAATTGATCAAAACTCCTAAAATATCTCTAATGTTGACACCAAATTAAGAGTTTATATAGATATAGATTTTAGAAATTCCATAAAATTCGAGCTTAAATCGAACGAGCCAAGCTTTCAACCGAGCTTAAAATCATGTTCATGCTTGGCTTGTTGAGTTAAGTGAACAAGCTCGAGTCGAGTTTTTTTCGAGCCGATCGCGAGCTGTTTAGTTCATATAACAACCCTATCTACAGTTCCCCAACCTTCAAAATTCTTGCAGTTCAAGGTGTATTAACAATCATTTTAGGGGCGTTCGGCGCACACTAGAATTTTTTTAAATGTGCAGTTTCGAGGTTTGTCGATTAATTTCTCCAGAGAGTCGAGACTCAAAGGAAAAGTAGCCAACCGGCAAGTCAGGGTTCAAACCAATGAAGGTTTGACCATATTCAAATGATGCAATTTGTGAATTGCATTTGCATGAGATTGTTTTTATTGGGGTCATTGATAAGCATTTTTTGATAATTTGAAACTCTTCTCTGTATTTGTCAGTGTAGAATGATAGAATTGATGTAAAGTTCTCATTGAGGGTTTCATTCATTAGACAATGGTATATATAGGTTACAAGAGATTAGACCTTTTGACCCACTATACAATATGTCATCTATATAATCTATCAAACCCCCGCAGTCGAAAGTGGAGGGTCCCGTACAGTGAGACTGGACCGAAAATCGAGGAACAACTAACGAGGTAAACCCTTGGTGAAGATATCAGCGTACTGATAGGAGGACGAGACATGGAGAACACGAACATGTCTAAGAGCAACCTTGTCCCGAACGAAGTGGAGATCGAGCTCAATGTGCTTCGTTCGCTGATGCTGGACTGGATTGCTGGCCAAATAGACGGCGGAGATGTTGTCGGTATAGACCAGGGTGACCTTCTGAAGAGGGCAGCGGAGCTCAAGGAGGAGATTGCGCAGCCAGGAGCTCAAGGAGGAGATTGCGCAGCCAGGAGCACTCGGAAACAACGTTGGCGACGCCCCTGTAATCAGCCTCGGTGCTAGAGCGAGACACCACAGACTGACGCTTCGCTGACCACGACACAAGAGTGTCGTTGAGGAAGACACAGTAGCCAGACATGGAGCGACGTGTGTCAGGACAACCACCCCAATCCGCATCAGTGTAAGCTACGAGGTCATGCCGAGAGGAAGGGGAGATCGTGGTGCCCAACTCGAGGGTACCGCTGATGTACCGGATGATCCGCTTCAAGGCCTGAAAGTGCAGCTCCCTGGGCGCATGCATAAAAGGCAGATCTGTTGAACGGCGTAATTGATGTCTGGCCGAGTAAACGTAAGATATTGCAATGCACCGGCGAGACTCCGGTACAACGTCGAATCATCAAACAGAGGACCAGAGTGAGCACTGAGCTTGTTGGAGGTATCCACAGGGGTGACGACTGGCTTGCAGTTGCTCATCTTGGCCAGAGCAACAATTTTGGTAGCATACTTACTCTGAGAGAGAAACAATCCAGACGCATGACGCTCCACAGCGACGCCCAAGAAGTAAGACAACGGACCCAGATCTGACATGACAAACTCGACGCTCAACTGGGCAATAATAGACGTCCGAAGAGCATCAGAAGAGGTAGTGAGGATGATGTCGTCGACATATAGTAACAGAAAGACCATGTCTGTGCCTCTGCGATAGATAAACAGAGACGTATCCGAGCGGCTTCCAATGAAGCCCAAACGTAACAGATGAGATGCAAAGCGCTGGAACCATGCCCGCGGAGCCTGTTTCAGACCATACAGAGAGCGCTTCAGGAGACAAACGTGCTTGGGACGATCAACATCAACGAACCCCGACGGCTTAAACATGTAAACTGTCTTATTCAGATGGTCATGCAGAAAGGCGTTCTTGACATCCAGCTGATGAATAGCCCAATGTCGCGATAACGCTAAGCTCAGCACCACTCTGATAGTGGCAGGCTTGACCACGGGGCTGAATGTCTCATCACAATCAATACCTGCCTGCTGAGATCGACCATTAACCACAAGACGAACTTTGTAGCGTTCCAACGACCCATCAGAGCGGAACTTGTGTGGTTTAGAGGTTGTCGATTAATTTCTCCACTGAGTTGAGACTCAAACTGAAAAGTAGCCAAACAGCAAACCAATGAAGGTTTGAACATATTCAAATGATGCAATCTGTGAATTGCATTTGCATGAGATAGTTTTTATTGGGGTCATTGATAAGCATATTTTTGATAATTTGAAACTCTTCTCTGTATTTGTCAGCACTAAATCAATCAACATTGGAAGCTTGGGAATGAATTATAAGCATCTGACTGCACTTAAACAATTTTACTGTCATCCCTAATTTATGCTTCACCTTGATGCTCATGAATCTGTGCTTGAGCCTGATTCTCTTGGCCGACCGTCGTCCATAATTTGTCTTATTTATGGGTATATTTCACTGGCAATGAATAACTTGGCTAGCTCATTGTTTATGGTACTTGTTGATCTATAATGACATAGCCTATTAGCTTAAACAGTAGAGCTATGTGTTTTTACATATGTTTGTGGGTTCGAATCCCACGTACGTTTCAAACACTTATACTGTATGTAAACATTAAAACCCATCTTTCCTCCATATTTGTCCAACATTTCTATATATACACCATCTACTGAATCAAACACCATGCCTACTCTAGGAATCCACTCGATGGATGTCTCTAGTGTAGCAACTTAGTCGACAAATTCCTTCTTTTGGGTAACTCCCTTATTGTGTAGTCATTGTTTTACAATACACAAAATATAAGGCTACAATGCCTTAATTCTTATTCCAAAGCAAACATAAAATAGTTGCAACTCCTATTATGGATGCAGTGTGAAGGGGAAGCCATAAGACTACGACCCTAACGTTGATGCAATAGTATTTGAGCGCCGAATTGGGGTTTCAGGGTGATATATGGAGTGGGAGCATGTACATAATACGGTGAGAGCTCAAAAGAGAAGTGCTGCAGAATCATTGCTAATGCCACTTTTGCCTCAATAAGGCCAAAATTTTGCCCCAAACATATGCGAGCGCCCCATCCGAATGGAAGAAACGCTACACCTCCTTTTGATGCCTTTGAAATCCCTTCAGAAAACCTCTCTGGTCTGAATTCTGTTGCATCTTCACCCCAATGTTGAGTGTCGTGATGAGTAAAGATTATCGGCATGTATACAAATGTCCCGGCTGGTAGAAAGAGGCTCCCAACTCTGGTGTCATTCTTAGTAGTTCGTGCAGTCGTAGGCAATGGTGGATATAATCTTAGAACCTCATACAGTATCATTGTCACCTTATAACAAAAATTGACAACGGAGTTGTTTAGTTCAATCAGCACGAACAAATGGCGCAAAATGAATTGATGGAGCATATAACTTACTATCTTTAGCTGGCTTAGACCATCAAAACTCGGTGTATTATGACCAAACGTCTTTAAGACCTCTTCTCGTGCTCGTGCCTGCCAATCCGTATGCTTGCTTAACATAACCATAGCAAATGTGAGCAATGAGCTAGTCGTCTCTTGCCCGGCAAAGTAAAAAATTTTGCACTCATCAATGAGTTCTTCTGTCGTTATCCCAAGATGTTGCTTCTTGTTCTCATTTTGTTGCATTTCGACATTGTAGTCCATCAACAATCCCAGTAAGTCACACTTGGCTGCCTCTCCTGCTGCTGTTTTCTTCCTCCTTTTGTCAATATCACTTAAAATTATGTTGTGGATTCCTCTCTGAGCGCTGTTAAACCTCCTGTTTGCGTTCGTTGGCAAGCATCTGCCCATCCCACTTCATTAGTTTGAGCACTATTTAAAGCTCATGTAACCTTTAGCTATACTTACCTCAGTACCGGGAGTGTTATCTCTAACGCGTTGTGTGTAAAAAGCTCAAGTTGTTCTTGAATGAGTTCAAAAATCTTCCTTCCTTCTTCATAGCTACTGCTGAAAGCTGCGCGGGAGATAACATCAGCTGTCATACTTGTAAGGCCTGCCCATACGTCGAGTTCTGCTGAACCTGTTTCAGAGACCAGCTCCTTCCATTTGCTGATCATCTCACTGCAGCTTGTGTGGAATGCTGGCAGCATAAGCTGCATACATATATATGTCAAAATTAAGCAAAAGAAGTTGAACTATAAATAGACATCAAAAACTGTTTAGTTCTGTTATAAGTTAACCTTTAGTTTCTCCATGTGGAAACCGGGATTGACGAGTTTTCTATGCTTGGCCCATTTTTGGCCCTCGTAGCTGGCTAGACCAGGAGCGATGAGTTGCGTCGCCCTGAAGGATGGTTTGTGAAAATCGCTCATTCTTGAGAGAACTTCTTTTGCTAACAGAGGTTCAGTGATCACCACCAGTGGTATAGGACCAAACCACGCAAATGAATTCTTGCCTTTATGAAACAAGACACATATATACCTTGCTCATCAATTCAATATGGTGTATGAAGTAGAAATTAATCTATTATAGAGGACAAAAAAATGTAATTAATCTAACATTAAGAGTCATGTATTAAAGGGAAAAATTGCACTAAATAACCCCGACTTTTAATGTAGTTGCAGAAAATGACTTGAACTTTAAAGGTTTCGAAAAATGGTATCTACTGAATAGTAGACCTGAGCATGGGCCGGGCCTCCTAACATTTTGGCGACCCATTGCACCGGGTCGGGCTTGGGCTAGGCCTGGTTTGTGGGTCTAGTACCTTGCCCAAGCCCGCCCATGTTGACAGGCCGGGCTGCCCACCGGGCTTATTGGGCTTTTTTTTTTTGTTAGGAAATGATTCGGAACGGGGGAATCCTGCCCGATAGCATAACTGGTTATGTTACTAAATTTTCCTTTTAGCTAATATCCATAAATCAAAGACAATTAAAGACATAACACGTATAAATCTATACTTTATAATACACAGTGTATACACACACTGCATTTTATATATACACTGTTTTAGAAAAAAAAATAATATATGGAGTATAAATATACACTTTCTACACTATATACACACACACTATATAAATATATATAGTTAAAAATATATATACACATACTGTTTGAATATATATATATATATATATTTTGTATTTATGATTAAAAAAATCATTATATATATAATTAAACATATTATACGTATAATATTAATATATACCGGGCCGGGCCTACCGGCCCGCTTGGGCCTCATATTCAGCCCAAGCCCAACCCGGTGGGCCTACCACGGTGGGCCTACCGGGCCGGGCCTGTCGGCCTGCTTGGGACGATTGTTCTACCCAAGCCCGCCTTTTTTCCCGGACGGGTTGGGCGGGCCGGGCGGATTAGCCCAGGTCTGCTCAGGTCTACTACTGTGGGACTAGTTGTAACTAATGGCCCAAGCATCACTTTCAATGAGTTTTTTGTTCATCAAAATTGGCCGGAAAGGTAAAAAAAAAAAAAGTATGAAAAGTTGCAGGTGACGGACCCAATAGACCTGCAACTTTTCAGACTTACTTTTCTTATTTTTTCTTTTAAAGAAATTTATCTGTCGAATCCATGACCGGATAGGCAAATAAACTTTACACCATGAAATGAAAGCATGGATGTTGGAATAAGAGGCAATACCATGTTTCTTGATGTTTTGATGTAAGAAAGGCTCAACATGGCAGGAGAAGTCGTTGGAGAACTCGAGGGGCTTTGATCCTGCTTGACTGCGCATCTGGAGGAAGTCTATTGCATCTCCAATTAGAGGCCTGTAGGGATTGCCGGAGAGACCTTGTTGTCGCAGGAGCCTCTCGATTTTCTTGGGTCTCAGCCATACCCAGTTCAGCCCTCTCCAAACTATTGCCAAAGCAACAGCAATGATCACTGCAACTGCAATGGTTTCCATTCCTACTTCTCTCTTCTCCCTTTCCCTCTCTTTGTGAGTTTAATTTATGAGAGATTGAATGAATGATGAGATCCAATCTTGTTGTTTGCTCTGTTTCAAGCCCACACAAACACAATGATGTAGCTAAAATAATTGCTCCATCTGTCTGAACTCTGAAGCCAACACAATAATGTGGTTCCTTATTTAACTTATCTAGTTTAATTTATACATGTATTTTTATATAGTTTTTATATAGAAACAGTTAGTCATACGTTTAGTACTTTAGTGTGGACCCTTTTTGAATATATATATACAGAGAGATTTTTATAGAGTGGACGTAAAATGCTCTTATAACGTAAAAGGTAAAATTCTAATTATTCTATTACCATGATCGATCGAAAACTTGAAGATTGATAATTTCTATTTTTTTGACTATTTCATTACATTAATCTGATCGAAAAACGTTGGCCTATAGGCTAGTTGAGTGCCTTAAAATTTTTAATATTTTGTCTTGGCAGTTGATCATGACTTTTTTGCTACACGAGATACCTGCCTTATTGTGGGGTTTTCTCTATAATCTCGGCAACTTATGGTTGGTTAAAGCAGGCTAGAATGTCTTCTTTGCTGCAGTACTCTTGGCATTGTATGGTTGGTTGAACAAATACTGGGATGGTTGAGATCGATCAATTTGTTATCTAAGGAGTTGACGCCTCTGAGATAAAATTAAAGTGCAAAATCAAGATTAGAAAGGACTTATTTTTTTTGTTAATTTTCTAGTCGTATAAATTGATTTCAACTGATGGCTAGCCGCCACAACCAAAAAACCCAGTCCGCCGCTCCCCAACCCCCCTTCGGCGACCATGGTTGCCCGGCTCCCCGCCGCAACCAACCATCACCCTCACAGCCCTGTTCTGACCGGCCGCTCCGTTCAGTTCCTGTCCATGATGGCCCCCTGCGATACCGGAGAGGAAAGCCTTCTCGCCTTCCCGGCCGCCTAATCGGCGCTGCCAAGCACTGCACAGTCTTGGAGCTCCGATAAGAAACGCTTTCAAAAAAAAAAAAAACCAAAAAACTGACCCTCAAAACCGAACCCTGCCAGCCCTTTGAAGTTCCAGCCGACGCTGTTGCTGGTTTCATTTGTCCGCCGACCTCCTGCGGGCGCTTCCGGTGCTGACCGGGTCAGCTCCCCCCGCCCCGGCCTTGGCGGGTTCCTGCGGCTCCGGCCTCCTGTCACCACCGGTCTTCTACTCTACAGCCTCCTCCTCCGCCACCGCATGATTCATCCTCTCCCTTCTATCCCTTCTCTCTCCCCCTTTGTCCAGATTACTCTCCCAACCCCTCCTCAAATCCCCTCTCCGATGTGCTTCTAGCCGCCAGCCTCCAAATCTATAACATGCAGAAACATATCTCCCACCTCAAACCCCCGCCCATCCTTTTCAACCTACGTCCCCTTGCCGATGCTCTTCATTTGAGCCTCTCTCTGGGGACTCCAAACACCCCTTATTCTGACCGCTCTCCGGAGGATCTGAAGTCTCAAAAAAAAAAAAAAAATCAACACCTTGATCCAACCAAACATGCAAACCCAAATCTCTTCTAACAAATCTGTTTTTATCCATAGATCCACGAAACTGAATACCCCAAATCTAATTTTATGACCTCTGGGTCTAAATCCAGCATCACCGTCACCTAATTACTTTGGTTGTGCAAATCGCAAATTTTCGATTCCGAGCCATCACAGGCAACATTAGTGTTGAGCGAGTCCAAGACATCACATGCAACAATCATCTCCGCAACAATCTCCGCTCTTGAAGCCAAAAGAACAGAAATCAAGAATCAACGGTTCCAAATACTGATCCGAAGAAGCAAGTTTTTTAAATTTTCTAGTCAGTTTTAATTCTAAATTTCTGTAATTGTAATCTTAGATAATTTTTCTTTTTTAGACCGATGACCCTCTACGTAGGGTCATTCAAGTCATCTGTTGATGGCTTCAAAATCGCTTTGGCGATCTACTTCTTGTTCTTGCCTACTGTAAAAAAAAAAAAAACTGATGACAGTTTCTCTCTCTTCATATTAATTTTGATGTTATAGCAATTGGGTTCAAATGTAAAATATTGTTTCTCGGAAAGTATATGAATAATATTTTTAAAAAGGGATATGTTGAATTGTTTCATGGAAAATATAAAAAAAAAAAACGTAAATGGCAAATAATAAAAATATTATAAAAAATAAACATGCTTACTTTTTAAAAATGCCATTCATATTCTTTCCAAGAAACAGTATTATTTACATACTTGTCAATATTAATAATCAACTTTGCAATAATATTCATGCTCTTTGAAATATTATTCATATTCATATACTTTTAAATATTAAATATCATTTTTTAAAAACTCAAATTTAGTGCACATTTATTAATATTAGTTAAAAATTTGTAATATTATTCATGCACTTTGCAATATTATTTATATATTTTATAATATTAAATATACACTTTATAATATTATTCATGCACTTTAGAACATTAAATTTGTACATTAGAATAAAAAATTTAAACTTTATATTTTGAAAAAGTGCAAATTTGATAGTTTTATTTATGAATATAATAATATTATTATGTACTTTATATTTTTAAATAATCATTTTATAATATCATTTATACATTTACAATCTTATTTATACACCAATATAAAATACAGTTGTTGGCATGATTTGTGAACTAAACGAAAGAAGAGATAATCATGCATAGAATATATGAGATTTGTATATGCATCTTTGTGCCTGCACACATAACTCTATCATTTGAGCTAAAAAGCTTATAATTAATCACAACACTCATTGTCATTTTTCTAAAATAAAACAAAAATCACATATGTATTGATGAAAACAAAAAATAAACATATAATATTATAAATATCTCATTAAAAAAAATATAAACGTTATATTTTTTTTAAGAAACGTATAAAAGTTATTTAATTTAATACAATATAAAATCAAATACATTCGAAAAGAGACATAAAGAGTGAATAGCACACTAACGGTATCCATATAACCGATCCTCTTCTTATAAAAACGGAATTCGAGAGTGAATATAAAAGATGATTCTCTTCCACTTTGGACCCTTCGCTGGATATTATTGGAAATCTCAATTTCTTAAGAAAATCTGTTTCTGACTCAGACAATTTAAGGCTCTCATCGTCTGTAACAAACTCTGAGATCAGGGTGGCTGCTTTCTCAATTCAGTCCGACAAGGCACCTGGCCCGGATGGTATGCCTGCTGGCTTCTACGAGAAATATTGGAGTATAGTTGGACCATCGGTCACAAAAGTTGTTAAGAGCTTCTTCAGATCTGGAAAACTCCTAAAACAATTAAACCATACGTTTATCAGCTTGATTCCGAAAGTTGATGATCTGAAAGGCATTAATCAGTTTCGACCAATTAGTCTGTGCTCCACTGTCTATAAAATAATTGCTAAAATTCTTACTGCAAGGCTTGCTCCCATATTTACACAATTCATTCACCCTCTGCAAGGGGCATTCACAAAAGGATGATCAATTCATGATAATATCCTTATTTCCCATGAGATCTTCCACTCTTTCAAAGCTAAACGAGGAAAATCGGGTTGGTTGGCTTTGAAGCTAGATATGGAAAAGGCATACGACCAAATCGAATGGCCTTATTTGAAAGTTGTTCTTACAAAGCTAGGTTTCAACAATATCTTCATTTCTTGGATTATGGAATGCGTTTCGACGGTTTCCTACTCCATCTTAATCAATGATGCCCTGACGAAACAGTTTTTCCCTCACAGGGGGCTACGCCAAGGGGATCCTTAGTCCCCTCTTCTATTTATTATAGCATTTGAGTTCCTTGCCCAGTCTCTACAACATGAGTCAACGATAAACGATAATATTGGCTTCCCTATTAAAAAACACGGGCCTACTATACCGTTCCTTGCATTTGCCGATGATATGATGATCTTTGCTAAAACTTATGCTTCGGCTTGTAGCTCTATTACCACAATTCTTAGTAACTACTGTCGTCTCTCGGGACAAAAAATTAACTATCACAAATCTTCCTTCCAAGTATCTGGCAATACTACTAATACCACAAAAACGTTGATCTCCTCTCATCTTGGAGTGGGTAGTTCAACTTCCTTGGAAAAATATTTGGGCTGCCCGATTATCAATGGTCGGGTAAACAAAGACACTTTTTCTGAGGTTGTCTTAAAAACAAAGAAACAACTTACGAAGTGGAAGGCTTCTTCCATCTCGATTGAAGGCTGAAAGGTTTTAATCAAAGCGAATCTTAGTGCCCAACCGGTATTCCTAATGTAGTCATTCATGCTCCCAGCTGGAATACTAGCTGAGTTAGATCAAATCTATCGTCGCTTCTTTTGGAATAAACAGGAAAGGTTTACTCCTTTGATAAGCTGGGATAAAATCTGTTCTGACACCCTTAACGACGGTCTGGGCTTGTACAAAGCAGAAACAATGAACATTGCATTGTAGCTAAAGCTTCTATGGAAAATTCTGGCTGAACCCAACAATAACTGGGTTAAGGTGGTGTCAGCAAAGTATCTGAAAGGAGTTTCTATCAGAAAATATAACAAAAAAGGTAGCACATCCTGGCAATGGGGTAAGCTTTGTCTCCTATGCCCTACGTTTGAAAAAGGACTTCGTTGGTTTATTGGCAATGGGTCAGATGTTGATTTCTGGCATGATAACTGGGTCTTGGAAACTCCCCTCGCGGTTTGTGTTGATCGTCCTCTTTTAGATGAGCATTTGAGCTGGAAGGTTGATCGTTTCATTTATAACAATTCTTGGAATGTACACAAACTTGCCACAGACCTGAACGGGATTATAAACCCAACTATTATTTCTCAGATTGGAGATATTCCTATACCAGTCTCTCCTATAACGGACCGTCTATACTGGGGACCTAACTCTACGGGTTGGTTTTCAACAAAATCGGCTACCAAAATTGTCAACAATAACACAAAAGATAACCAATTCAATTGCGAGTGGATTTGGGATTTAAAAATTCCACCTAAACTTAAACACTTCTTGTGGAAAATTACAACGAATAGTTTACCAACCAAACAACAGCTACAGATTTCCCATATTGGAGTGCCTATGAGTTGTGTCTTTTGTGACTCCTTTTGCGAATCGCTACACCACCTTCTGATGGATTGCCCGTTCACAAAACAGGTCATGTCCTTTATTCCCCAATACAATCACAAGGCGCATACATATAATTTTGATGTTCAAAAACCAAATGTGGTGCTTAGTAACATCCGCTTAAGTTATTCTAAGCTAGTTTTATATGATCTTTTTTACTCATGGTGGGCTATTTGGTTCTTTAGGAATCAGGTGGCTTTTGGACATTTGCAAAATGTCACTATAAATCAAGTTCGAATCCATATCAATACTACTAAACATAGTTGGTTTGAAGCCTCACGGTACAACTTGGAAACTCAATCCTTTCAGACAAAACATACTGGTATGCCCAGGAACTGGCGGAATGCTGCTACAGTAGGATCAAGCAAAAGGTTGAATGCTCGCTGGGTTGCCCCTCCAGCACCGTTTTTTAAACTCAATTTTGATGGCTCCTGTAGGCAGTCTGGTGAGGCTTCGTATGGGTTTGTCATTAGGGACTCAGAGGCCCGTGTGGTTTCTGCTGGCTCGGGACGATGTAATAATACATCGGTTCTGTTCGCCGAAGCTTTGGCTCTTCGGAACGGGATTTTACGTGCCCGAGAGTTGGGGATTCGACGTCTCCTTGTTGAGGGGGATTATCTGCAAATTGTCGATTCTTTACTGGATATTTGGGAGTGCCCTTGGTGCATTGAACTGGTTTTATCAGATATTCGTTCCATTGTTTCTGCTTTTGATTCGTTTTCTATTCGTCATATTTTCAGGGAATCCAATGTTGTTGCCGATAGGGTCGCGCACCTGGCTTACAGCATCCCTGCCGACGATGATCTGCTGGCTGATCCGGTTCTGGAGGATCTCGTCCGGAAGGACGCTCTAAGATGGCGCTTTCTTCGCTAGGATTGCTCCATCTTAATTACTTTCCTTGTATTAAAAAAAAAAAGAGTGAATAGCACAGCCGGTAAGAGGATTTAAACAAGGAATAGCTAATACAGGAGTCTTAGAGGTCAGTTAACTAGTTTAATTTACAATAGTTGTATGCAGAGGCGGATCCAAACGGGGGCATGTAGGGGCACGTGCCCCCACCCTCATCCGACGAACCCTATATATGTATTCTTCTCGTCGATAGCTTCGTTTTGGTATATAGTACGCATTAATCCGATATCCGAATAAAAAGTTATGAATGTATTAAAATTGAAGATATATTAATCACTTTAAATCTTATTTAAATAACCCACAATGCTTTATATTTTATTTAGATTGACATTCCTATACTACAGTATAATTTATCTTTGAGATATTTGAAATGAGAGGTTATATTACTCATTTCCACAATCAAGTAAGAAATTACGAAGGTTTAAATGAGGAAAAATGTCAGATTTTCTACTTTGCAAGATATTAGTGTTGTTTCTAAAAAGACGATCGAGGTAGAAATTCACAAAGCTTTTGATTTTGTATATCATCTCATTGAGTTGATTTTAGTGTTATCAGTTGCAAAAACTCTAGTGGAAAAGTTTTTCTCTGTGGATATTATCAAGCCATATTTTCGCAACAAGATCAGAGAAGATTTCCTCTCTAAGAGTTTTGTCTGCTAGGTTGAAAAAGATATTTTCAAGCGCATTGATAATGAGGTTATCATTCAACATTTTTAGGGTATGAAAACCCATAAAATGGATTTACCTCGTGTCGAGTTGAACTATTTCATTATAAAACTCTAATTAACGATGAAGAATTTTTTGAACTAGTGAACTCTTTTATTTTTATCGCTATTTTGTAGTGTTAAAGACGTTATGTGTTGTACGAGTTCGTGATTCATTGTTGTTTATCGCGGGTGTGCCCCCACCCTCTTCGGGTTCTGGCTCCGCCACTGGTTGTATGTATGCGTTTTCATTAGATATGAGTATTGCTAAGATCAAACTTTTATCAATTGAACTATAGCAGTACTGTGTAAATGGTATGGCTTGTGTCCTTTACTCAATGCTCAATACAGTATATATATCTGAGATCGAAACTGATCTTGAATATATCAAGATACCAATTTGAATTGAGCTATAGCAGATGGGAGCAAGAGGCCTGTATAAAATGACTGCCTTAAGATGCTGTCTCTCAACTTCAACACTTGATAATTATGAACTTTCTCCTGGGACTGTAATGCTCCGTTACACTATATTTTACAGATACTGTACTGGAGGAGGAAGAATAAACATTCAAGCTGCATTTTGGCAAGTTGATGACCTATCTTCAGTTCCTCAGACTTTCATCTATTTATAGTTCATACTTCATACCTTCAAAATCTTGAGAGAAGCAAATCAGTATAGGAATATTGTGTAGAAATTCTTGCAGGTTTGGTGTATCAACTGTCATTATAGGTGCACATCTGCATTTTCTTGCATTCTCATGTAGTCAAAACTCAAAACTATAATGGCATATAGTAAGCAAAACTAGAACTATAGTTAACTGTAGGCAGGCATTGAATGGAACCATTGAAGCTCCTTGGTAAAAGGCCAATGACTTGCATAATTGCATTTGACCATTTCTGTCATGCCTGTTATATATTGGGTTAGGAAATGTATTCATACCACCCACAGGGGCGATGTGAGTAGGCAAAGTAAGGTACTCTCCTCCCTTAACTAGAGATCTGAGTTTGGATTCTGTGAATGGAAAACCTTTAAAACTTGTTTTGACAAAGAAATGTTCATACTGGTACTTTGGACTACCTGCAAAGAACAACTGTATGGTTCAACATTTTAACCAGGACCATCAACAAATGGTTTCCGGAAACCAACTTTTAGGATGTAGTCATGAACAAAATATAAGGCTGGACTATGTTTAGTTTAAAGTACAACACAAACATAGAATGCGAAGAGAAATGACTCGACTCTGGCTGTGCACTGTCCCCTAGAGTTGATGTAATATTACTTGAGCACCAAATTGGGGTTGAAGGGTGATGAAAGCAGACGGAGCATGGGCATATGATGGTGAAAGCTCGAAAGAGAAGCGCTGCAGAATCATTGCTAGTGCCATTTTCGCCTCAATAAGGGCAAAGTTTTGCCCAACGCAAGTACGCGGACCCCATCCGAACGGAAAAAATGCTACACTCCCTCTTGATGCCTTTGATATCCCTTCAGAAAACCTCTCCGGTTTGAACTCCAGTGCATCCTCACCCCACTGTTGAGGATCATGGTGAGTAAATATTATTGGCAAAGATATCAATGTCCCGGCTGGTAGAAAGAGGCTTCCAACTCTGGTGTCATTCTTAGCAGTCCGTGCAGTTAATGGCACTGGCGGATATAACCTTAGAACTTCATATAGTATCATTGCCACCTTATAACAAACATTGAATAATTCAGTAATAGGACTTAAATAACATGACTATAGTCCCTTCTTATTCTATGAATTCTCAGGGTATTATATTTGACAATCTAAGTGATTTTTACCAGCCAAAGAACTTTTCATCATAGCCTACTCACACTAAGCCTAATTGCACTTGAACATGATCAATCTTAGGGTATTATATATGAAAATCTATTTGATAGAAAGAATAAACAGCTTACTGTTTTGAGATGGTTTAGCCCGTCGAAATCTGGTGTATTTTGACCAAATGTTTTCAGGACCTCTTCTCGTGCGTGTTCCTGCCAATTTGTATGCTTGCTTAACATAATCATAGTAAAGGTAATCAATACTGAGGTGGTCTCTTGCCCGGCAAAGTAGAATAGTTTGCACTCATCAATCAGTTCTTCTGTTGTTATCCCAATATGTTGCTTGTTGTCCTCATTTTGTTGCATTTCGACACTGTACTTGATTAACAGCCCCAATAAGTCTTCCTTGGCTGCCTCTCCTCCCTCCATTTTCTTCCTTCTTTTATCAATGATGCTTTCAATTATGCTTCGTATTCCTCTTTGGGCATTGTTAAGCCTCCTGTTCGCCCTCGTTGGCAAGTAACTGTCCATCAAGAGATTCGGATATTTAACTGTACGTAAATTACTCCATTGTAAGATACCAAGTACATAGCAACAAGTGTACCTCAATCCAGGAACTAGTAATTCCAATGTGTTTGTGGTAAAAAATTTAGATTGCTCCTGAATGAGCTCAAATGCCTTTCGTCCTTCTTCATAGCTACTGCTAAACGCTGCATGAGAGATCACATCGGCTGTCATACTAGTAAGATCTGACCATACATCTAGCTCCACTGAACTTGTTTGAGATAGCAGTTTCTCCCATTTGCTGATCATCTCACTGCAACTTGTATGGAATGCCGGGAGCATAAGCTGCAGATTATCATGTATCCTGACTTGGGGCTTGTTTGGCATGCTCACTATTAAATCTAGAATATTAAAAGACGGTGAAAGGTATTTCTGGATAGATAAGTAAAGGCAGAGAAGAACCTTTAGTTTCTCCATGTGGAAAGCTGGATTGACGAGTTTTCTATGCTTGGCCCATTTTTCGCCCTCATAACTGAGTAAACCTGGAGTAATCATTTTCGATGTCCTGAAGGATGGCTTGGGGAAGTCACTCATCCTTGAGAGAACTTCTTTTACAAGTTCAGCTTCAGTGAGCACCACCACCGGTATAGGGCCAAACCACAAGAATGTATTCTTACCTATCATCAAACAAGGCCACACAAACTTATTAGTTACTCCATCTCGTAATTAAAACATGTCGTTTACAATTCATTTACGCTTTTTTATTCAACTGGTCATTTCATGTTAAGCAACAAGCCTTATTAAGCTAATTGAACAGGAAAGATTTAACTGGTAGGTAGGATGAGTTTGATACCATATTTCTTGATGGTTTGATGGTAGAAAGGCTCGACACGGGGACAGATGTCGTTGGAGAATGCCATGGGCTCGGATCTTGATTGCCTGCGCATCCGGAACGTGTGTACTGCATCTCCGATGAGAAGCCGGTAGGAATTGCCCAAGAGACCACTTTGTCTTAGGAGCCTCTCTACTTTGTTGGGTCTCAACCATGCCCAGTTCAGCCCTCTCCAGGCCACTGCCAACGCCGCAACGATGATCACTGAAACCACAATGGTGGGTATGCTTGCTTCCATCTCCTCCGTTTCCTTCCTTCCTTGGTGATTGAATGGATGAGATTAAAGCTTCTGGTTTTGTTTTACAAAGTCAATTAACCTGTCTCTTTCTGTTTTCTTTTTCTTTTTTTTTGACCATGAAACATGGCGTGTGCAAAGAGGCAGTTAAGCCTTGCGCGCCACGGTCTCCTATTGTATAGTGGGCTCAAAGCCCGATAAGGCCCAATACCTTTGCAACCTATATATATGTTATATCAATGAATGGAAACCGTCAAGGAGGACTTTACATCAATTCCACTATTCTACATGGTATCACAGCCTTTTCTTCCTCACGGAACCCTAAATTGATCCTTTTGTCTCATCGGTCAGCCGTCATAGTCGTCCTCTCCCTTTCTTCCTCACTCTTGCTGTTCTGCACCGCCGGCCACCACATCGGTCGCCCTCGCTCGCTAGCCATCCCGAGCCAAGTCCGCTCCCTGTCCAGATCCGAACCCCACCCTTGCTCGCAAAACCCCTCATCCCCACAGATCCGGCATCCCGTCACAAGCTCCGGCCTCCTACACCCCGGATCTACCCTCTCCGAGCACAACCACACCCTTGCCGAACCCAGATCCGGCAACCCTTCACTGGACCTCAGCCGACGCTTTCCAAGGAAGAAGAAAGCGTTGAGTTTGTTTTTAATCTTTTTTTGAAGAAATTACAAAAACAGCCCTTGTGTTCTCCTATTTTTCGTTTCTGACCCTAACTTAATTATTTATTAAGTTAGGTGGTCAATACAAAAAAAAAAAAAAAAAAAACCAATTCTTACCATGGCCTTCTACGATCACCAACATCACGCCTTCTCTGAATACTCTAGATATCCTACCCCTCGACATGCCGGTCCTCAAGCCTCTCTGACATCGCCTGACCTAGGCTATGTTCCGCCAGCTCTGCATCACGCCTTCTCCTCTACGCAGCCGACATCTTCAGACTCTTCTTGGTACATGGACACTGGTGCCACCTCCCACATGACGAACTCCTCAGGTAACCTCTCATCTATTTCTTTTAAGGGCCCTGCCCACTCTATTATCGTCGGAAATGGTGGTCGTCTTGCTACTTCGGGAATTGGCCACGCCAATTTACAGACCTCAACCCACCCACTACACCTGAACAATGTCCTTATTGCCCCA
The DNA here is from genome assembly GCA_037127255.1 of Persicaria tinctoria. NCBI lineage: Eukaryota > Viridiplantae > Streptophyta > Magnoliopsida > Caryophyllales > Polygonaceae > Persicaria > Persicaria tinctoria. Next base: position 16,624,112 of record JBANSL010000013.1, read on the forward strand.
AAGATTGTCAAAAACCTTATCTCTGTCCGTCGGTTCACTACTGACAACAACGTTTCCCTTACGTTTGATCCCTATGGTTTCTCTGTGAACGATCTTACTACGGGGGTTACTCGCATGAGATGTAACAGCACCGGGGAGCTCTACCCTGTCACACCACCTCCTGCGTCCAGTCAGTCGTGTCCGGTCACCCTCTTGGCATCATCGTCCGGCCTGTGGCATGCACGCCTGGGTCATCCCAGCGCTGTCGTTCTAGATGTCCTCCGTTCCCAGAACCTTGTCGCCTGTACCAAAGACACACGCTCTGGTTTATGCTCTTCCTGCCAACTAGGCAAACATGCCAGACTGCCGTTCAAACGGTCTTTGACCTCTACCCTTGCTCCCTTTGATATCATTCACAGCGACATTTGGACCTCTCCTGTGCCTAGCAAGGAGGGTCACAAGTACTACCTCTTGTTTCTGGATGATTACACTCATTACTTATGGGTCTTCCCGTTGCATTTCAAGTCCCAAGTGTTTCCTATTTTTGCTAGATTCCATACCTACATCAAAACACAATTCCACATGTCCATTAAATGTATCCAATGTGACAATGGTCGTGAATTTGACAACAAAGACTTTCACTCATTCTTTGCCGCAAATGGGATCTCATATCGCTTGTCTTGCCCCTATACTTCTCAACAGAATGGCAAGGCAGAAAGAATCATCAGAACCATTACCAACATGATGCGCTCTCTCCTCTTCCATGCATTTATTCCCCTTCCCTATTGGCCTCACGCCTTATCCACCACATGTTATCTCCTAAACATTCTCCCTTCCACTACCCTACACCATCGCTCGCCAGCTCAGACACTTTATTACGCCGAGCCTAGGTATGATCACCTTCGCACCTTCGGATGCTTGTGTTTCCCAAACCAGTCATCCACAACCCCGCACAAGCTTCACCCGCGCTCCACTCCATGTGTCTTCCTAGGCTATCCGTCTGATCATCGCAGTTACATTTGCCTCGATATCAAGACCCACAAGATCATTCTCTCACGTCATGTCACCTTTGATGAGTCGCGGTTTCCCTTTGCGTCTCCCACACCCCTTGTGTCTCCGTCAGAGTCTGAGTCACCATTCCCTCACTTCCTTTTTCCCCAGAGCTCTCCCGGTGCTCCTGCTTCTCCCCCTACACCACCACCACCACCCCCCACCACCAGACCACACACCCGCAGCGTCTCCGGTATCTTCCGACCCCGTCAGATCGTCTCCATGACCACCGCCCATCACCCCGCTATCCACATCCCATCACCCCGCCAAACAACCTCGCCTCACCTACGTGCGACGGCCGCCGCATGTCATGCGGCGCCCGCCGCAACCCCAAATGCTGCACCCACCGTCCATAACCCCTCCCTGGCGGCGCCCGCTGCAGGTCATGCGGCGCCCGCCGCAGGCCTTGCGGCGCCCGCCGCAACCCTCGCCGCATTTGATCCGCCCGCCGCCCCTTCCCCTTGCTTAGCCCCTCTTACCCCCGTCCTTCCCGACTCCCATTCACCCTCTGCCTCCACCCAGACCTCCCTCTCCCCCGTTCCCACCTCTCACAAAACAGCCCTCCTCGACCCGAATTGGCAGGCGGTTATGCTTGACGAATACAGGGCCCTTACGAAGAATGGTACTTGGGTTCTTGTTCCTCGCCCTCCTGAGGCAAACGTCATTCGCTGTATGTGGCTCTTTCGTCACAAGTTCCGCTCTGATGGGACGTTGGAGCGCTACAAGGCCCGTCTTGTGGTGAACGGTAGATCTCAGCAGGCAGGTATTGATTGTGATGAGACCTTCAGCCCTGTGGTCAAGCCTGCCACTATCCGAGTAGTCCTGAGTCTAGCTCTGTTGCACAACTGGGCCATCCATCAGTTAGATGTCAAGAACGCCTTTCTGCATGGTCATCTGAACGAGACAGTTTACATGTTTCAGCCGCCGGGGTTTGCTGATGCTGAGCGTCCAAAGCATGTCTGTCTCCTCAAGCGCTCTCTTTATGGTTTGAAACAGGCTCCGCGGGCATGGTTCCAGCGTTTTGCCTCTCATCTGCTCCGTTTGGGTTTCACTGGCAGCCGTTCCGATACGTCTCTGTTTATCTATCGCAGAGGCTCAGACTTGGCATTCTTGCTGCTTTATGTCGACGACATCATTCTCACCGCCTCTTCTGATGCTCTTCGGACGTCCTTAATCTCGCTGTTGAGTGCGGAGTTCGCCATGTCTGATCTGGGTCAGCTGTCTTACTTCTTGGGAGTTGCTGTTCAGCGGCATGCGTCTGGTCTGTTTCTCTCACAGAGTAAGTATGCTGCTGAGATTGTTGCTCGGGCTAAGATGGTCAACTGCAATCCCGTCGCAACCCCTGTCGATACATCCAACAAGCTCAGTGCTCATTCTGGTCCTTTGGTTGACGATCCAACACTGTACAGGAGCCTCGCTGGTGCTCTTCAGTATCTCACTTTCACCAGGCCTGATATCAGTTACGCCGTCCAGCAGATCTGCTTGTTCATGCATGCCCCTAGGGAACCTCACTTTCAGGCTTTGAAGCGGATCATTCGGTACATCAGCGGCACCCTCGAGCTCGGCACCACCATCACTCCTTCCTCTAAGCTTGATCTTGTGGCGTACACTGATGCAGATTGGGGTGGTTGTCCAGACACATGTCGCTCCACGTCTGGTTACTGTGTCTTCCTCCATGACACTCTTGTGTCTTGGTCAGCCAAGTGTCAGTCCGTCGTGTCTCGCTCCAGCGCTGAAGCCGAATACAGGGGTGTTGCCAACGTTGTCTCCGAGTGCTCTTGGCTCCGCAATCTCCTGCTTGAGCTACGATGCCCCTTACAAAAGGCCACTCTGGTCTACACTGACAACGTCTCCGCCGTCTACCTGGCTAGCAACCCAGTCCAGCATCAACGCACGAAGCACATTGAGCTTGATCTCCACTTCGTCAGGGACAAGGTTGCCATTGGACATGTCCGCGTTCTACATGTTCCGTCCTCTTATCAGTACGCTGATATATTCACCAAGGGTTTACCTAGACAGTTATTCATTGATTTTCGTTCCAGTCTCACTGTACGGACCCCTCTCGTTTCGACTGCGGGGGTTTGATAGATTACATAGGTCTCCTATTGTATAGTGGGCTCAAAGCCCGATAAGGCCCAATACCTTTGCAACCTATATATATGTTATATCAATGAATGGAAACCCTCAAGGAGGAATTTACATCAATTCCGCTATTCTACAGTCAAAAATACCAGCAGCCGAGGAGGCTAGTTATTACTCTCAAACTTGTCATTTTAGAGTCTTAGTTTTGTTCAAAAAAATTTGTCATTGTAGTTATTTTGTTCTTCACTTTATAACTGAGGCGGATGTTTGTGGGAGCTCACCCAGCAACTGCTGGGTGAAAATTTTGGAAGTAGTTCAGTAATCAAGCCCATATATAACCAGCACTAATTAATACCGAGTACTATTGAACCTTCTTTAGCCCTTAATTTGTTTAATTGTTTAATTACTTTTTTTAATCCGATTAATTGTTTAATTACTTCAGTAGTTCACCACTTTAACTATCAAAAGAATAAATCCCCCATTCACTCATCAAGACTATAAAACCCCTCATGTAATTATTTAATCTCTTGTCTTCACAAATTAGATAGGTCTATACATTCTCTTTTTGTTATTCTTTCAACACTATTTATTTAATGCCTAAATTTCATAATTGTTATAATATTATTATTATTGTATGTGGATATACATGGGAAACCCTAGTTAGACTTGGGGCCCAAGATTTGTAATCTCTATATAAAGGGTCTTTGGAACCCTAATGAAGATATCAGTTTCTCCTTTCTTCTCTCTATCTATCTTCTCTATTCTCTTCTCTAAGTTTATAATACGTTATCAGCACGAGTTATGCTCTTGGATTTATTGGAGAAGAAGTAGGGTTCACCTTTCGTTATCCTAGGCGATGGTTAGGCTCCCGACAGTGCCCCTCGGTTCCACTGATACATCTACCACTGTAAAGTTCTCTTCTTTCTCATATAAACCGGGAGACGATCGAATTAATTTCAATTTATGATAATCATGATCTTATTTATAGAAAGTTTGCTCTTTGATCGATAAGGTATGTTAATTGCAATTGTTCTCCCTGGGTGCGTTTTTCTTTACCGCGTGATCTGTATATGCTTTGCGTTTTTGAGCTCGATTAATTAAGGATTATTGAGTTTAATTTCTAGCATGATCCTCCAACTCCCAAGATAGGTTATATACTTTATATATGTAAGAGCCCCAATCTTTATTCTTTTAACATATGCTTGATTCTTCGATCTTGATCACTGTACTTTTGTTCTCTATGTTGATTACTTAACAGATTTGTTTTCAATTGAATTAGTACCGTCCGTGATTAATTAGTTATTCAAATCTCTATGTATCGCTCGATTAACTATTGCTTAACTTTGCTTAGTGTTGTTGCAAGCGAATTTCTTCGATGATTTTAGTTAGATCTAGCTATATATCATGATACAATACGTTTTGATGTCAAATTTGTTCTATATTTCGATGTTGTTATTAGACATCTATATATTGTGATAGAGTTGTATTGAATTCATGCCTTGTTTTGTCCTATATATACTGTTTCTTATTTCCTATAATCAGCACATGACTTATATTTATTAGCCTTTTACTAATCTATGAGGCTACTCTATGGTGTGCTCATCGGAATTTCTATAAACTTGATAAATCTATACGACATCAAAAAGATTAAAAAGGATGCTTTGATTAATGTATTTGACAGTTGATAGATCATTATGCACTGATCACCTTCTATGTATATGTCGTATAGACTCAATTAGTTTAATCTCAATCCCTAAAGTGGTTGAATCAATCGAGAATTTATAATATTCCCTGAAGCGGATAAATTAATTCCAATCCCAGACGTGGTTGAATCAAATTAATCTCCACACGTTGAACTATTTGGGCGATGACAAGGTTTGCTCTTACGTTATTTATTTATTTAATTTTACCGTGTGTTTGCTTTTACTGAATTCACGATGTTTAATTAATTTTACAGTAATTCCATAATATAATATTGCACTAATCATTCAATTTTGATTTGATACGTGTATTCGTATTATATATATGAATCCATATATGTGTATGAATTAGGATGAATGTTTGTATATGTCCATCGATCTATCGTGAATATAGGGGACCCGTATATGTGTATTAATTTTATCGGTTCATTTGAGATGACATATGATCGACATCTATTGTTATGTATGGTTTTTCTATACATATATTTATGGTTTATGTTTAATTTTTACTTAATCTCCATTACCTAAGACGATATAAATATACGTATATTTGTCATCCCTGAAGTGATGAATCAAATGAATAAGTATTTCATTTGGTGATGGATGGTGCCATACGAGTAATTTGTACACGAAATTATATCGAGATATCGTGGTAAAAGGAGGCACAACTTAGAAGATGGAACTCTACTGAGTAGTGAGTCTATCTAGGCGCCGCTCAACTTTAAGGCTTGTGATGGAGCTGAGACGATTTCTTAATCTTGGTATACGTACATGCGAGCTTGCGGTCTGGTAAGCCTAAACATCATATATTTGAGTTATGATTTTTGTTCCTCTTGCGGTCTGGTGTGTGTGTATGTGTGTGTGTGTATTTGATTTGATTTCCATTTTATGTATATGTATATGCATTGGAAATGTTTCTTAAAGAAACCATTATGGGTAGATGATGCCAATTTTTGTAAGACCCGGGGTCTCAAGAGGCGCCAGCCCATGCCACCTAGCCCTCTCAGGTCCGTTGTCCTCACTTGGAGCCTGAAAAGGAAGAGCTCTTGTGACATGGGTAGGGCTTGAATCACTTATAAAGCACTCTCAACATCTTTATGATATCCGATGTGGGACGGGGTGTTACAATCTCCCCCACTTAAAGCACTGACGACCCCGTCAGGCCCAAGAGACTGCCCTCCGGGAGGAGCATACCCGAGCATACTGTCGGTGCACATCCGAGCCCGGAGTCGGCTCTGATACCATATGTAAGACTCGGGGTCTCAAGAGGCACCAACCCATGCCACCTAGCCCTCTCAGGTCCGTTGTCCTCACTTGGAGCCTGAAAAGGAAGAGCTCTTGTGACATGGGTAAGGCTTGAATCACTTATAAATCACTCCCAACATCTTTATGATATCCGATGTGGGACGGGGTGTTACAATTTTATTCAAGCAATGATGATTTGGGAGAAGAGTTTGAAGCAAATCCTTGTTAAATTGTGTGAAATCGATAAATTTATTCTTGAGAGCCCGAAGACTCTTTATTTTGGGATCTTGTTCTTAATCTACTTGGGTATGGTAGAACTCAAATAAATAGCTAGCTAAATGACCTATGGTTCATAACGACCTCTCTTATTGCCAGATGCAATATATATTGTTACCTCTAGCAGAGGACATAAAGAGAATACGGTGCACACGACAGTTGTTAGGATATTGGTCATAATTTTGAAAATGATTATAGATAATCATGTATGAGTCGACTCCCACATCAAGTAGAATGTGGAAGAACAAGTCAAGGATGATGGTTTGCCTAATTTGGATTTGTAATCTCCCAAACTGTGAATGAATCATCACATGAAAATATTAAAATGGTTTAGAGCTTGGTATCTGATGATATGGAAAACCTGAAGTTTTCGGGATGAAATAACTAATGAGTATTTGTATAAAGTCTATACTTAACATAATTAAACCTTACATATCTCCAGAAGAGCATCAAATTAGTCATCAAAGTACTGCTGATATAATCAAGCAATAAATTCATATGAGAAGATGGCTCTAGAAGAGCGTCAAAACACTCTAAAGGGAATGAGTGATGACATATAAATTGGGATCGTGAAAGCCGATAATTGCCAGAAGCAGTGTTTTTCCTCTGATGTCAAAAGAAGATCCAACACATAATAAATAGAATACTCATGTTGGCAAATATGGATGTAATATGGAAATGCTATCAATAACATTGATATGTTGGATAATTGAGCATTGAGAAGCTGACGATTAAATCAACCAAATGAAGTCGTTACTTATGAGATTATCGTTCAGGATAATGCTAATGCATAGAATGACCCAGTAGGGTCGTCAATAATAGCTAAAAAGCAGGCATGAACATCAAGAGATTGATTCGATTTCGGTCAACAATAGAATAAATTCCCCTTTGTAATTTATCTCCAGAAGAGAGTTTTATATTTATAAGGTTTTAAAAGTTGGTATAGGTACCGAAATCTCCCCAGATTACACTAAATTGTTGTAAACCAAGAAAGATGATGTATATGGAGGATTGGGTCCCCATAGATGATCAAATACCTAGAGTTTATCACGAATGATAAAATACTCGGTATTTAGGAGGAGAGGAAAAGGATATCAAGAAGTAATATGTTGCATGAACTAGAAGGGAACCAGAAGTTCAATAAACTATATAGCAAACAAGCTAGTAAAGACATTAGTAAATGCAAAAGATGGTGACAAAAGTCACATTTACAACAAATAATGCACTAGCATAATTTAGATCGAGGTTCTAATAGTAACTTCAAACAATGGTGATATGTCCACTGGTATAAAACTCCTGAAGAGATTTCATGAACGTTGACAATGTTAGAATTGATTATGAGTTGATGACACATATCTAAGTTTGCACTTGAAGTGCTTGATAAGAATAATTAGAGCTTACAAAACGCTTAGAGCGTAATGCGATTGGTTTGCTGGACAATTCATAAGATATCTAATAAGCAGAGGATTAGTTGGAAATTAGTTGAAAGCTCTAAAAATATCTCAGCATGTGGTTTGAGTGTACAAAGAGAGATATTACGATATCAAGACAAATGATCTTTTCATCTTTGAATAGATTGTGAAAGGATATTAAGGGTCCAGAAGTACCATGTCTTTAGAAAATTGGTGATTTATATGTTAAATTGAGAGGGAGAAAAGTTGTATTCTTTTCCTTAACTTTGGTTTTTTTCCATTTGGGTTTTTCCAAAGCAATGTTTTTAACGATGCAACTCCCCTCATAAGGATACATGGTATATCCTAAATTCCAGAAAGAAACAATTCATGCAAAAATGGATTATTTAAGCATGAAGTTTTTGGACCTATAGCTCCAACATTGAAAAGTGTAGTATTAATTGGTTTTAAGTGGTTATTCGTACAAAGAAAAATATAAATCCAAATTGATTGCACAAAAGCATATTAAAGGTTACATAAGAATGTATTCACTAGGAGTGAGTATAATTTTTAGCTCCAAATGTAAAGACGGGCATTGTAGGTGCATACCCATATAAATGGAAAGAATCGATTGAAAATGCCCGAAGCATTATTATCAAAGTCTTGCACGTGCAGTTGGTTAAAGATTCTTATTAGAGTACCTGACTTGCCTGTAATTGTGAAAGTGGTGACATTTTATTAGGCCCCGAAGTACCATAAAAGGTTGTACTCTTTTCCTTAATCTTGGTTTTTATCCCACTGGGTTTTTCCAAGGTAAGGTTTTTAACGAGGCAACTTAAGCATCATTTAATACATCAGATCCCCCAGATCAGCAATGAAAAGCACACTAGGTCCTGAAGTACCTTATACTTGTGCATCCAAAGCAGCTCAACACCAATACATGGAAGTCCAGCGCGTCAAAGTCAATCATGAAGACATTCCAGCTTATACACATCAAAGACAATGTTGAGATTCGACCATAAGCTCATGAAGACGGCGACATTAAGAAGAATGAGAAGACTTCGAGAAGGATGTTGAATTCAAGGGGAGTATACACGCACTGCACTCTCTTTTTCCCTTCGATCAGGTTTTGTCCCACTGGGTTTTCCTGACAAGATTTTTAACGAGGCAGTATCTTCAAAGCGTATCGTATGTCATTTGTATTTTTCCTTGGTCCTAGTTTTGGTCCCACTGGGTTTTTCTAGGCGAGGTTTTTAATATGACAGTTTTGTAATATTAGTGATGTATATCCAAGGGGGAGTGTTATAATATTATTATTATTGTATGTGGATATACATGGGAAACCCTAGTTAGACTTGGGGCCCAAGATGTGTAATCTCTATATAAAGGGTCCTTTGGAACCCTAATGAAGATATCAGTTTCTCCTCTCTTCTCTCTATCTATCTTCTCTATTCTCTTCTCTAAGTTTATAATAATATCTAGATTTTTGAATTGTTTGATAATTTGATTATAGAATCTAGGATTAATGTATTTTAATTAATATACCGTTGTTTATACTTTAAATAATCCATTATTTTATTAAGTTTATTTTGTACTACAAAATTACTAGGATGGATTTGTGTAAAATTTTGTTTTTAAATAATAATTTCCCAATGGAATACTATAAAACTCATATTTTGACCTGACAAAGTTTATAGTTTCTTAATCATGAAAACTTTTCCACTCACCTAACTTTGAAACACTAGATCCGCCACTGCTTTATAAAAATGTCTTTGATATGATTGATGGTTTATTAGTTGTAGTTTTCGATAAAGTAAAAAAAGAGGGTAATAATTAAGGGTAAATTAGTACATTTGGTAATTGCCTTAAAACTTATGAAATAAGCTAAAATGAAAAGTTTTGCCGAACGGATGGAGTAGTAATTTTTTTTTTAATTGTCCATGAAACCAGGCATAGGAGGAAGAGATCCTCAGCCAATGATAGCCCACGCCAAGCCCGACGGTGGCCGAAGGCGGAATAGGAGACGTCGGCGACCTGAGGCGGGACCGGCGAAGGTGAATCGGACGGATCGAGCCCAGCAGCCAAACGAGGAGAGGCGTAGGGACGAGATCGAAAAGGAGGGTTTTCGAATTGGGGGTTTGCTGGGCACTCTATAGAACCAGGCCGGGAGCTCGACACTTCGTTCGACAACGATCAGAGAAGGAGAGAAGCACCATGGTTGAAGATGAAGCTAGATCAAAAGGCACGAGTGCCACATTAGCAAACGCAACCATGGATTGAAATCCGAGATATTTAGCACGACCAGGGATATTGAAGAAATGGAGAAAGGGACCAAGAAACAACCAAGCCCCAACCCAAAATAAGTTTTTGACGAACTCCGACGGAGGGAATTCAGATTTAGGCCGATCGATTTCAGATTTTGGGGAGTAGATTAAGAACTACGAAAGGACCAAATCAATTTTTGATTTTGATCGAAATCAAAACGGATTATCGAACCGGTGACACACCGGAGTTTTGATGTGGCGGTACGAGATGGCCGGAGCCGTGGTTGAATCTCCTCCTCTCTCTCTAGGTTCTTAGAGAGAGGAGAGAGCGTTTTTTCACATACTTTCTGTTTTCTTATGGACTAAGAGCATGTGCATTGGAGGGCGTCTAGGCCCTTACAATTGCCAACTAAGCAAAAAATACGGAAATTTCGCCCAGGTACCCCCGAGGTATTGCCTTTTTCACGCGGTGTACAATAGTTTGTCCAATTTCGCCGGATACCCCTGAGTTTTATAAAGATTTCGCCCCGTGCCCTTGGACAGTTAAAACTAACAGACTCTATTCACTCCGTTTGTTTTTTCTGGTTGAAAAAAAAAAAATTGAACATAAGAAAGAGTTTAGAGAAAGAGAACCCGACCTGGAGAAAGTAACCTTGACCTGGAATCGGTGACACAAGGTAGCTGCAGGGCTCGGGAAGGCACCGACTGGGGTGGTGGAGGCGCCGGAATCCGTCGGTTCTCAGTAATGCCAGGTATGTACCATTTCAAATCCCTTTTCAAAAAAAAAAAAAATTAGGGTTCTAATGCTCGAATCGGGATTGCTAATTGTTGAGTTTAGTTTCGAATTTGGGATTCAATTTGTGTTTGGAAACAGAAAATTGTTGTTGATTATCGCCGAATTTCGTTTTCAATTTGTGTTTCCGCTGAAATGAAAAATGGGGTTTGAGGTTTCAATTAGGGGTTTCGAACCTCTTTTCTGTTTGCAAACAAACAGAAAATTGGTTGGGCAGAATTTGGGGTTTCAATTTCATTTTCGAATTTGTGGTTTCAATTTTCGTTTGGGGTTTCCATAGGTAAATACAATGTTGTTGATTATCACCATGAAAGTAAAAACAGTGAGATGTAAAACACTACAAGAATGAAGGAGTAAAACACTGCAATAATGAAAAGTTCTTGAGAGATTTGGCAATCTGGGTAGCAAAGAGTATCTATGTTTGCTTGATTTTATTGTTGCACCTGTCCAATTTAGCCCCTGATTGGCCTTGTTTTGGATGGGGATATTTGTTGTAAATAGGTATTTCAATTTGCGTTAATCATCTACATCAAATGCTGCATGATGTTGCAGAACTTGCATTTCAATTTCAGTCTGTCAATGAAAAATCGCGTTTATTTCGAGTCTAACTTACCCTTCACCCTTGTTCTTGCTGCTGATGGAACATTTCCATTCTCAAATCAACAATAAGCTAACAAATGTTTCTTGAATCAAATGCTCTACCTATGCTTGAAAAATACTACTTTGTTTGGGGCATTCCACTTACTAAGTTTGAGTTGTACTAGTATATAAACGTTTGTGCCAAACATACCCTTATTCTTATTACAATTACACAGGATAACATTCAATAAAGATTTTGATCACAATATATAAACTCGTTATAGTCTTACCTTGAACTTTGAGAGAACCGATGAATTCAATGGGAAATAACTAATTGTTGTCATATAGTATTTGGTTATTGATAGAGATTGGAATTTCGATTTGGATATGTAGGGTTTAGGTTCCTAGGATTGTATTTTGCTATAAAGTTCACATTGGATTGAATAAATGAAGATGAAATGTATTTTGGCGACGATTTCTATTTACTTATTGCTATTATATAACTGATTGTTGTCATACATATTTTTTCTTATACTTTGGTTTAGTGCTACCGATTGAATGAGTTGATTCACGGGTTATTACAAGAGTTGATTCTTTTATCTCTAAATGTCCTATCCACTGTCCATGAGGCTAAATTTAAGTTACTAATATGAAGTGATTCATGCTACCACTTTGCTTTGAGTAATTTTCTATTGATGACACAAACACTTTTGTTGATAATGTCTATTAGCTCAAATGGTAGAGCAATGTGGTGTACACATCGATGTGGGTTCGAATCCCACATAGGCTACAAATATTGATCTGAATAGAGCTCTAGTCAGGTTCTTTAACTAGCTTCTCTAATCTGATTTTTTTTATGAAAGAAACCATTCCATTTTTTTAATCTGATTTTTTTTAACTCCATTTTTATTATGATCACTTATTTTCATTTGGCACTATTATTATAGAATGGAGGAGAAAATATCGTTGGGAATGTGTGATATTGATCAAGGCCATTTTTGTATATTGAAATGCAAAAGTGGGAGTGAGAGTGTGAGGGTTTCTTAATGATTAACGAATTAAATAAGCCTATGTGAGATTCGAACCCACATCTTTGTGCATTAGCACATTGCACTCCCATTTGAGCTAATAGGCTAAAACATCACCTTCTTTACTGGTTTCCCAACACCTACATCACCTTCTTTACTAGTTTCCCAACACCTTCTTGATTTTGAATTCCTACTGTTGCCATACTCTCCTTGATTTAGAATTCCTACTGCTTTCATACTCTAGCTACAGCTGTATAGTGTCAATAATATTAGGCCAAGGCTGAAGTCACTGAATTACTGGTTTCCGAACACCTACATCACCTTCTTTGCACATACATTTTGCTAGAACACTCATTCTCTTTTCTAATGGACTAATTTGAGTGAAGAGAACCAAACACTACACAAGAAACACATTGTAAATTAACATGAGACAAGCAACACATTAAACATAACCACTCCATGGGATAACAGTACACACAGATAGATTATTCACAAATTTCCAGCTCGAATAGCAAAAATTCAGTCCTTCACCGAATCTGAAACCACAAATTGCTATCCCAATTATTGCAACCAAATTTCACTCTAAACTCTGACTCCATACGAGCAAGAACAAAAATACGGCAAGAAACATAGAAAATCAACTGTTTGAATCCCAGTAAAACCAAATCGAATGAAAAACACCTGAAAGTTTTGTCGTTGAACTTGAACGAATTGAAGATCAGAAACAAGAACGGTAATCAAAACTAGCGAAGAGATAGAAGATCGGAATCTAGAAGCACGGAGATATAGCGAGAGAGGTTGAAGGGCAGAAATTGAGAGATGAATGAAGGATTTCTGGAGAGAGAGAGAGAGAGAGAGAGAGAGAGAGAGAGAGAGAGAGAGATTGGGGATTCAGGATTGGGTACAGGGTGAGGGTTTGCAACTCCACCCGACCACCGAGTTCTTATCACCGACAGTATTGGACGTCCCTCGGTGGCGTCATCTCCTCTTTGAAAGAGAAGGTATGTGAAATCGCCGGTCATCTCCCCCGTTCTCTCTCTTGTGTTCATTTCTTTTTTTCAATCAGAAAAACCAAACGGAGTGAAGAGAGTCTGTTAGTTTTAACTGTCCAAGGGCACGAGGCGAAATCTTTATAAAACTCAGGGGTATCCGGCGAAATTGGACAAACTATTGTACACCGCGTGAAAAAGGCAATACCTCGGGGCTACCTGACGAAATTTCCCCAAAAAATATTAAAGGAAAAGCAAAAGGGCTAAGAGCCCCATCCCGAAGACCCTTATACAAGAGCCCAAAAAGTGAAGCCCTTAGCACGTACAACGACAATACATGTGAATTAACCCTATAAAAAATGATTTTTAGACATTTTCTATAATTATAAAATAAAATAAAAATTATATTCAAGTGAGAATTAATTTTATCTACCCATAGACACCCATTTTGTATATGTTATTTTTTAAAAAGGTAAATAGTAAAATGTAACTTAAAAGGTCTGAGAGTGGGGCTCTCCGATGAGGGTGCAAATAGTAAAAAGATGGAATGAGGCCCTTAAGCTGATGTGACAGAGAAAAAGTAAGTTAAGGGCCCGAGGCCCGGACCCTCCACTGTGCATGCTCTAACTTGTCATTGTGTGAAATTATTTCTTATAGGAAATTACATAAAACCAACATACTTTTCACAAAACTACCTATAAATTAAAAAATTACAGAAAACTATCAATAAATCTGGTTTTCTTTCAAAGAAAACCCAGTAATCTATTTCTATTTTATATTTTTATGTGCAAAAATATTAAGAAAATGTTAAATAATCACTCTGCTCATTAAATAAATTTTACAGTAAAGCCCAGTTTGATAAATAAAATTTAACATTTTGTTAACATATGTTATACATAAAATTAAAATGTATGTCGGGTGATTCTTTGAAAGAAAATCAAATTTATGAGTGACTTTATGCAATTTCTTAGGGTGATGATATCTTCACCGCTAATTTTTACTATTTCCACCGCTAATCACCGCATAGATATGCGGTGGGTTTAATGACAATCAACGATCCCACCGCATAGGTATACGGTGGGTCATCGCAATACTATACGGTGGGTCACCGTACGCATGTCAAAAACTGTCGCCATAACTGTTCAAAACCGTCACCATAACCCATCGCATATGTATACGGTGGATTTGAACCGTCGCCATACAGCCTAACACCGTCACCATAACAGTCCAAAATCGTCTCCATAACCCACCGCATAGGTATGCGGTGGGTTATGGCGACGGTTTTGGATAACTCCTACAACCCTTTCCAATTGCAAAAAACCCAACACATGTATACCGTCGCCATAACCCACTGCATAGGTATGCGGTGGGTTCGTATACGGTCAACGGACCCACCGCATGTGGGAAAAAGTGGATTAAGACCACCGCATACCTATGCGGTGATTAGCGGTGGAAATCGTAAAAATTAGCGGTGGAGATATCGTCAGTGATTCAACACTTGCTTTAGTCTCTGTTTGTGGTGACATAAGTCCCTCCCTACAACTCATCAAGCGAAAATACTCGTATTTTAAAAGCATTATTTTTCAATTTTTTCTTTCAGTAACTGGATTCAATGAAAAATAGAAACCAATACAAAATCTCAATGGATGTTTGCACATTCAATTACCATTTGCAGTCTGTAATCGAACAATTGGAAAGAAAATCACAACTCTATGGAATCACATAAAGTCGACAAGAAAACCCTAGGAAATCAAGGAGCGCAGATATTTAACCGGAAACGCAAATTTTCACCGAACACCACAAGATAGAGCGAACAGAAAGCACGATATTGAAACAAACAGCGAATACCTTAATCGCCGATTGCGACGAACCCCAGGTTTGGGGGAAAGGGCAACGAATTAGCGATCGATTGCATTCGATGTTCTTCAGATCCGGCCGATTGGGAAGTCGTTTGAAAGTTGTACTATCCTTCGATCATCGAGTAAATTCGTGCTGATAATGCGTTGTAATAATTTAATCTCATTACATCACACGTTATCAGCACGAATTGGCTAGATGAGAAGGGGAGAAGAACAGACGATAGCCCAGAGATGGGGACGACGGCCGGTGAAAAGAGGAAGGGAGAAGAGGAGAGAAAAGAGACGGGGAAGAGAGGCAGACTGAATAAATGTACTCGTTAGACCATGTGCAACAAAGAGTCACACCAATCAAAATTCATTTCAGCCACATCAGCAATTATTCATGTCACGTCAGCTTTCCACTAACTTTTCAGCTTTTTACATTTTTCATCCACAACAATGAGTCGCGCGAATCAAAACTTATTTTACACTTTTTTATATTTATTAAGCTAAATGTTGATTTATTTGACTTAAAAATTTTGGTTAATGATATTATTAATATTAATATTAAAATTAATACGTATCATTAAAATAAAAAGGCATACAATTAAATTTAGAAATATTTTATTAACTTCATATACTGAAAAACACCAAAAAAAAATTACACAACTTAAACTTGCAAACAACATATTAAATTTTTATGGTGTAAGTTTATGTTGATTTAAGTTAATGTTGTTTGTGTGACTATAAATCTTTAACATATGGTAAACTTAGCGGATTTTTTTTTTCTTCCAAACATATGCAAAATGGGTGTCATTGGATAGAGAAAAATAAATCGTATTCAAAAATAATTTTTTTTAAAAATACATTATTTATTTAACGAATAAATGGGGTTTTAATTTTAATTAAAACCCCATGCCATGTGTCTGATTATCATTGGCTAAAAAAAAAGAAAAGAAAAGAAATGGGGATGATGCGCATCAACTGGCTGATTCTCCCTCAAAATTTTCAGCCGGATCAAAACTGTCTCTCTCCTCCATCTCATCTTGTTGCTGAGCTGGCCTCCCAATTTGATTCGGGCGAATCGCCGTTGCACATGGTCTTAGAGCATCAGCACTCATGGGGTAACCCCATCCTTCTCTCTCCTCGTAATATTTTGACACCTCATTTTCCACTAACTCTACCTCATCCTATAAGAATTTTAAATTTTATCCCACATCCATAAGTTTACCTCATTACAATTTTTTTAACTTTAATTATACCCCACCACATATTTTAACTAATCAAAACTTAACCCACTTAATAAAAAAAATAAAAAACATCACTTTTATTGATTTTATAAAATTAAATGGAATGGGAAGGGGATGGGTTTAACCCATTCCACTAGGGTTGCCCCTTCCCCTTGATGGAATGAGTTTTATTCCACATCCATGGGTTTACCCCATAGGAGGGATGTGGGAGGGTAAAACCCATGGATGCTGATGCTCTTAGGGTTCTCATATTAGCCATATACATGTTACAAATAGAAGGGTAAAATAGGTATTTCATTAATATAAATAATACTCCCTCTGTTAGAGTAAGCTATTGGTTGGTAACTTGGTATCGATACCTAGATATCAAGTTTGTCGTCTTCGCTCACATCCTGCATGAATTAGGTCTTCTGATTTTGTTTTTTTTAAAGTCGTTTATTTGTGTTTGTATCGGTTTGTTTTATTGTATGTTTTGTTTTAGACGGTTCTACCGTTGTCTGCTTTCGAGTTTCAGATATGTCTGAACTCGAATTCTTACCTTATAAAAAAAAATCTAGATATCAAGATATCGATATCGATATTTATTGGTTGATATCTTGATATCAAGATATCAATATTAGTATCGAGATATTGATATCGGGTGATATAAATATCAAATGATACGAATGAAAATCCTTTACAGCCCTTTGTGTGACGTACACTAGGTGTAACACAAAATTAGGTATGCTATAAATTTGCAATAAAAAAATTCCAAAAATTATATTTATGTTTTAAATACTTGCTAGTATATGTTTATAAAAAAACCCGATGAAAATACATGTTTTATAATTTTTAGAAAATCTTATGGCAAAATAAGTAATATTTAATTTATATGAAATTTAAATACATAATTTTTCATCAATTTTTTTAGAAACATATACTAACAAGTGTTTAAAATATATAAATATAATTTTTGGAATTTTTTTATTGCAAATTTATATCATAATTAATTTTTGGCGAAATTACAGAAAACCACCCCTTAAATAAGTCAGTTTTCACAAAACCACCCGTTAAAATAAAAATTGCAGAAAACCACCCTCTAAATATACTCTGTTAACAATGTACCACCCCTTACCCACTTTCCGTCTCAAGACCGTTAGAATGCAGTACGTAAAATAAAATAAAAAAATAATTGCATTTAATTCCATATTTATCCAATGTCACTACTGCAAGTTTGTGGAAAGGTAGTGGTCCAATATAGGGTCGGCCATGGACGTCGTAGGAAGACAAGTTTTAGTCCTTCCTCAAGTGCAGCTACTAATCAGAAATCCTATTTATTTGGATGACAATCACTACCCAAACCCCCCCCCCCCAAAAAAAATTGTAAATAGCATAATTTTTTTAAAAAGTAATTTAGATTTCATACAGAAAATTAAAGATGCCCAGTGGAAGAAAGGAAAGGAGTGTAATTAGAAAAGAAATAAACCTTGAATCTCTCTCAAATTTATCAAAGCTAATCGACAGGAAAGGCTAAAGGCAAATTGAGAGTTGTCTTTGGTTAATTTGGTCTTACCAGTAAAGTCAGTGAGAGAGAGAGGAGAAGTCGAAGTCGACACTGTGTCATGGTTCGCACATCATTACACATTATTGCACGATTTACAAATTCGCATGAAATTGTGTAACATGAAATCATGAATCATTCATTATAAACACAAGTTCGCACATCAATTGCCAAGATTCAAGTACAAATTTGAAATTGATTTGCTCAATTAAAAAACCTAGGGTTTCATCGAAGAAGACCATAGTGTAGTGGTTAAACATGACAATGGTGTAAAAGTTGAAGACCGTAGGAGGAGTAAAGAAGACAATGACGCAGAAGGAATCGAAGGAGAAGATGAATCAGGGTGAAGAAGACCATGTTGCAGAGGACCAGAGGTTGAAGAAGACAAACCCCCACCGGCCACTAGGGTGGCTCAAAATGGACCCGACCCGAAAACCCCACCCGACCCGACTCGAAAAACACGGGGTCGGGATCGACCCGAAACCCCTAGGGGTCGGGTCTCGGGTCGAATTTTAGAAAATCCCGGGTCAACGGGCGGGTCGGGGTCAGACCCGGCGGGTCTCGAGGGTCGACCCGTTGACCCGGATTTTTAAAAAAAAAATTTTTTTATAAATATACATATGGTATATGTATACTTAATTTGTATATATGTTAATATGTATACATTGTGCATATGGGTACCGTACGTGTGTACAGTGTATATATACCATGGTATATACCATGTTAATATGTATACAGTGTTATATATGTTAATATCAATATGTATACAGTGTGCATATAACACATATATGCACACTTACATACTAGATATTATATATATATTGTATAATATATATAAGGAAAATAATAAAAAATAATAAAATATTATAAATCTATATGTGTTACGTCTTTGAAAACCGTAAAATATATCGGAATTTTAAAACTCGGGTTTTCGGGTGAACCCGTTACTCGACCCGGAAAACCCGGAATTACAAATCTCGGGTTCGGGTCGGGTGGCGGGTCGCATTTTTAAAAATCTCGGGTCTTCGGGTTGACCCCCACCCGGAATGTTCGGGTCGGGTCGATCCGGATGAGCCACCCTACCGGCCACCACAATCGACAACTTTTCTCCACAAAAAAATACAATATTGTATTAAAAACAAGGGTAAATATGACTTTTTACCCTTTTTAACAGTCTTCAAACGAAAAAGGGGTAAGAGGTGGTGAACTGTTAACAGAATATGTTTAGAGGGTGGTTTTCTGCAATTTTTATTTTAACGGGTGGGTTTGTGCAAAGTGGCCTATTTAAAGGGTGGTTTTCTGAAATTTTACCTTAATTTTTAGTTACACCTAGTGTCACACAGTGATGTAGAGGATCTTCATTCAAGTGATACCTCCCCTAAAATTAGTATATCAAATTAGGCTAAATTTGATATCTAGATATCAAGTGATATCGATATCTGGATATACCAAACACAGATATCAGATATCACTTGATATCTTGGGGATATCAAACGCTAGATATCGATATCACTTTTAAGTGATATCGATATTTAATCATACCAAACACTAGATATCAGATATCGGGGGTTAATATTCGATATCTGATATATATCAATACCAAACTGGCCCTATTACATTTTCCATGTCTTATACGCTATACATTATATAATTTCAAATTAATTATTATGTTATATACTCCGTATTGAAATGAATAAATTTAATTATTTGTTAGTATAATTTTTTATTGAAAATAGTAAACACTATAAATAAGACAATATACGTATAAAATTAAAAAAAAACATATACAACACTGATAATGAATAATTAATTAATTTAATATAGAAATAAAATAATAATTAATCTATAATTTTTTATATTAAAAATTAGTATTTTATTAATTATCATTTACCATGTTATTATTTTAGATTTATTATTATTATTATATATAATAGATATATCGGAAATTTCATGTGGTATTCTCGTGGTATTTGATTTTTCGCGTGGTGCACAGAAGATTAGCAAATTTCACCAGATATTCTTGAGCTTTGATGGAATTTCATATCATGTCCCTGCTCGGTTAACCGTAGACTTTAGATTTTTTTTTTAAAAAAAAAAGAAGAAGAAACTAGGAAGGAAGGAAAGACCGATTCACATAGAAGAGTGAGGGGTACCGTACAAAGGCGAAATAAAGTAGCAGGTCACCAGTAGAACGAGGAAGATGAACACGTCGACCGGCGACACGGACAGAGGAATTCGGAATCCTCCAGAGGGTGGTGTCACTCTCGGGTATATCTTTCGCAGATTCGAAATTTTGTGTGAAATTGGGTTCAAAATCCTCTTGTTATGTTAGAGTTTGTGATTGATAATCTCATTAGGCTGTGATTTGTAATTGTGATTTGTAATTGACGAAGAAGAAGTTAAACGGAGGGTTCTGCGTGGAGAAATCTCTCCTGAGATTTCTCGGTGTCCTTCACGGACGATTTCTAACCCTATTTCTTGTTTATCTTCTTTGTCCTTGTTTAGTTTGAATCGCGTCTTAGTGCTTATGCATCTGAAACCTTTGTAATCTGTCTCTACACCTTTGGATGCTTAGTGAAATTGGGTGAACCTCCCCTCTTGAGGTTCCACGGATGTAGGAAAACCGAACCGCGTAAACAAAGCTTGTGTGTGCTTTCTTAGTTGTTTCAGCCCTTATTTGGTTCGTTTTCTGCAAAGCTATTCGAAACTTGGAAACCCTAGATCGAACATCAACCATGCCTACCTCAACCCTCTCCAGGCCACTGCTAACACCGCAACGACGATCACTGAAACTGCAATGGTGGGTATGCTTGCTTCCATCTCCCCGCTTTCCTTCCTTCCTTGGTGATTGAATGTATGAGATTAAAGCTTCAGGTTTTTATCAATTAACCTGTCTCTTTCCGTTTTCTTATGGACTCACTTATCAGACTGATTCATGGTGTGAATTTATTTCTTAATTTTCTTATAGGAAATTACATAAAACCAACATACTTTACACAAAACTACCCTTAAATTAGAAAATTACAGAAAACCCACCCGTAATCTATTATGTATTTATGTGTAAAAATATTAAGAAAATGTTAAATTGTCACTCTACTCATAAATATTTTATTAAATATATTTTATAGTAAAGCCCAGCTTGATAAATAAAGTGGTAATTTAACATTTTGTTAACATAGGTTACACATAAAATGTATTTCGAGTGATTCTTTGAAATAAAATCAATCAAAGGCTAACTGTCAACAGGGCTCAGAAATTGTAAACATGCTCCGAGTTTACAGAGAAGCATCAGGACAACAGGTAAACTTTGCGAAGTCAGAATTGTCTTTTAGCAGGAATGTGAGTGCTGAGGTCCGAGAGGACATACAGAGCTTGGTGGGAGTGGTGGAGGTGGAAAAACATGAGAAATATTTGGGTCTCCCAACGATGATTGGGAGGTCCAAAAAAATCATCTTTAATGGGATCCGGGATAGGATTTTGGAAAAGCTGAAAGGTTGGAAAGCCCGAACCTTCTCAAGAGCAGGAAAAGAGGTCCTATTGAAATCAGTAGTGCAAGCTATACCAATGTACACTATGTCTTGTTTTCTGCTGCCGAGTCACATGTGCCATGAGATCGAGCAATTGATGTGCGATTTCTAGTGGGGGGATGGAGACGGAAAAAAGAAAATGCATTGGATGTCCTGGAAGCGGATGAGTCAATTAAAGGACATAGGTGGGTTGGGATTCCGGGATATGGAGCTCTTTAATTTGGCATTATTGGCAAAGATGGGTTGGAGAGTTATGACAAAGACGGAGGCCTTGCTCTCCAGGATTCTGAAAGCAAGGTACTTCCCTCATTCGTCTTTTATGAAGGCAAGTGTGGGAAGTAATCCGAGTTATGTCTGGCGAAGTTTACTCAGGGCTAGAGAGGTGCTGGAGGAAGGTGTTTATTGGACGGTGGGCAATGGAGCAAACCTCTATGCGTGGGGAGATAGGTGATTGCCGAGACCTTCATCGTTTGGACCGGTGGCTAATCCGAGCAATAAGGGAGAGTTCACGAGAGTTCTCGACTTCATCGATTGGGAGGTTGGAAGATGGGACGAGGCTGCGGTCTGAGACTCCTTCTTGCCATGTGACGTCGAGCTCATCCTGAAGATACATTTGGTTGACTCGGCGACACTGGACTCGATAGCATGGTTTTACACTCGAGATGGCAACTACTCTGTTCGGTCAGCCTACCATCTCATGGTCAAGAAACGTCGGCAAAGAGAGGGAGGTGGGGAGTCGTCGGAGAACGGTAGGGGAAGAGACCTATGGCAGAAGTTGTGGAAGATGTCGACGGTGCCGAGAGTTAGAAACTTGATTTGGAGAGCATGTCGGGGTATTTTGCCATGCCGTAGTGCATTGTCCAAGAGGGGAGTCCAGTTAGAGCCTTTGTGTGAGGTGTGTGGTAGGGAGGAAACAACATGGCATACTCTCTGGGCATGTAATAGGGCTCGGGAGGTGTGGAAGCTCCTGCCTGAAATCAGACAAATAGGCAAACGCACTGCTGATTTTAATAATTGGACAGAGAGAATGGTGTAAGAGAGGGATTGGGAGAAGGTTTGCTTATGGGCATATTCAGTGGCAGGGATTTGGCATGCCCGGAACAGTTTCTGCTTTGAAGGAGTGGACACACCTGCGATCTTCGTAGTGGAGAAAGCAATGGAGGAGCTCGACCGACACAAAGGGAGCAAGGAGCAGAGGACGGTGAGCCTTCAACCACGGGAAACCCGAAATGAGCACGCTAGATGGCTTCGTGAAAATCAATTGTGATGCTTCGTCGGAGGCCACGAGAGGATGTGGTGTCGGAGTTATTGCAAGGGATGCTTATGGCGCAGTCTGTTGGGCTGTAGCAGAACAGATACAGGGAGGATCGGAGCCCTTGGTTGCTGAGTTAGAGGCGATGGTGAGAGCGCTGCAGCTAGCTCGCGAGAAGGGTGTTCCGGCTGTCATTATTGAAACCGATTGCGCGCAAGCGGTACAGGTGGTGCAAGGGAGAGCTTCCTTCAGGGGACCAGTGGGGAGGCTGGGATATAAAGCGGGGTGTCTCGCTCGGGATTTCAATTGCTGTAGATGGAGCTTAATCGGCCGAAACAACAATCAGGCAGCCCATTTTTTAGCTCAAATGAGGCCAGCTGAGCAGATTGTTTACAATTCTGAATTTGATTTCCCCCTAAACCTTATTAATATTGTAATTGGTGATTTGGAAGTAGAATAAAGGCAGTATGTTCATCAAAAAAAAAAAAATCAATCAAAGTTATGAGTGCTTTCATGCAATTTTTAAGTTTATAGTGATTTTGTGAAAATACTCCTATTTTAAAAGGATTATTTTACAATTTTCTAGTTTACTTATTTCAGTAACTGGATTTAATGAAAAATAGAAATCAATACAAAATCTCAATTTACTGCGTGTTTGGAAAATGAGGGGTTTTTTAGGAGTTGGACTTTATTTGGTGTATTATGGAGGTGTGGGAGTTGGAGTTTTTGTTTTAAAAATAACCTTGTAAAAACATAATTGATGTTTGGGGGTATAAGGGGTTGGAGATATATTTATGGGCAAAATGACTTTAATGCCCTCACTTTTATTTGTTCAAATGCTCAGCCACCCAAGTGACAGAAATTGATCATGTACTAGCAGGCTTCGTTGGGTGATATCGGATAGTAGTTTCTCAACTCTGTCTTTGCTAAGGGAGTAAGGGTGACCAATTGTATGTTAGGATACGGGGTTGGTCTCCTCGGTTTATTATGTTTACTCATTGGGTTGATTGTATTGGGCTAGTCCAATTTCAGTTTTGCTTTCATACTTTTCTCTTCCTCGTATAAATACTCCAAACCCTTGTAAAGCAAGTTTCTAAGTTTTCAATGAAAGATTGCAGTTTTCCCTCCGTACTGTTCATAGCCTCCTTCACAGATTCACCTTGATCGATCACTCAACTCACAATTCCAACATGGTATCAGAGCACCGAGTGATGGATTGAGGAAGATTCCTGTATTTTCTTTAGCTTTTCCACATAAAAATTTCCCCTTTATCATTTCTCAGATTCTAAAGTTTGGCCATGGCCACCGACCAAAATCGCATAGACACCAATGACCCTTACTACATACACCCAAGTGATCATCCCGGAATGGTCTTGGTCAGACCTCCATTCGACGGCAAGGGCTTTGGAGAATGGAAGAGATCGGCCAGAATTGCCTTGTCAGCAAAGAACAAGATTGGGTTTGTCACAGGAGCCATCGAGAGGCCGATCCCGACTTCACCGAAACTTCGGAGTTGGGAACGATGCAACGACATGGTGATATCATGGATTATCAACAGCTTGAGCCCAGAAATATGTCGGAGTGTTATCTACAACGACTCAGCTCAAGGGATTTGGAGAGAGCTGGATTCCAGGTTCAGCAAGCTTGGTGGAACGCAATTGTACGCTATACAAAAAGAGCTGAGTACAATCGAGCAAGGTACAAGTTCATTTTCCTCCTATTTTACTCAGATGAAATCCTTGTGGGATGAACTCGATAGCATGAGAAATCTGCCAGCGTGCACTTGTGGGTTTGTTAGAGAGATTATGAAGTATGAGGAAAATCAAAGAATTGTCCAACTGTTGATGGGTCTGAATGAGTCTTACACCACGGTTAGAGGGAAAATTTTGATGATGGACCCTCTTCCGAACATAGATCGAGTGTATTACTTGCTTTCACAGGAAGAAAATCAAAGAGAATCGAAACCAGGGGTTGGATCTGGAGGGGCCGATGGAGTCTCTATGTATGTCGAGGCTCAAAATGCAGCCAAGTCTGGTTCACAGAACAACTCAAGCAGGTCGTTTGGTGATAGAGGACCTGTTGATAGAGGTCGCACAGAGAAAGGCCCTGAAAGAAAACCATTGTTCTGCACAAATTGTAAGAAAACCAACCACACGGTTGATCGTTGTTTCTTCTTGATTGGATTTCCTCCAGGGTATGCTGAGAGCAAAGACAAAAAGGAAAGACCGGATAGAAGGTTTGCTGGAAACGTTTCTCAATCACAGGGTCCTGACTTCTCTAGTGAGCAGATAGCACAGCTGATGAGTTTGTTACAGAGTACAGGGGCTGGCTCACATGGGAAAGAACCCATAGCAGACGATTTCGCAGGTTTTTCAGGTACCACTCTTTCTACACAAGTTCTAGATGGAAGAACTTGGATTATAGATAGCGGAGCAAGTGGGCACATGTGCAGTAATTTGAGTTTATATAAATCCACTTTTTCTATGTCAAAACCCTTTACAGTGACGCTGCCTACAGGAGAAACCACTCTGATTTCCACAGCTGGAACCGTAGAGGTTATGCAGGGTTTGACCTTGCCTAATGTTCTATTCGTTCCAAAATTCAGATGTAATTTAATCTCTGTGGGGAAGATGATTGGAGAGTTAAACTGCTATGTTTTATTTACTGCTGGAGGTTGTTATATGCAGGCTCCATCCATGAGAGTTCCTTTGAAGATTGGTGATCCGGTTAGAGATCTTTTCCTGCTGAAGGTTGGACAACAAAGGCAAGAGCAAATATCAGTTTCCAATTCTCAAGTTTTGAGCAATAATGTCGCAGTTGTAGTTGATGCTACGGTGTGGCATAAGAGATTAGGACACCTACCTCTAGATAGACTTCGATCCTTTTCTTTTGTTCCGATGAATGATGCTTGTAGTTCCGTTTTAAAGTCCTGTACTGTGTGCTAAGTCCAGACAGGCAAGAATTCCATTTCCCTTAAGCTCAATAAAGTCCAATGCAGCTTTTGATTTAGTGCACGTCGATGTTTGGGGTCCTTACCGGATCCACACTTATGATCATCATAGATATTTTCTCACCCTCGTGGATGATTACACTAGAACCACTTGGGTGCAACTGTTGCCCGGGAAGGGTGAAGCTTTTATTGCTATGAAACAGTTTTTTGCCTTAATCGAACGACAATTTGGGAAGAAGATCAAGGCGATCAGGACTGACAACGCAATGGAACTGGGGAGTAGCAAAGAGAATTCTCAGTTTCTACTGGGCAAAGGTGTGGTCCATCAAAGCTCCTGTGCAGCCACCCCGCAACAGAACGGAGTCGTAGAGAGAAAGCATATGCACATTTTGGAAGTGGCAAGAAGCTTGATGTTCCAATCGGGAACGCCACAGAAATTTTGGGGAGAGAGCATTCTTACCGCAGTCCACATTATTAACAGGTTGCCAAGTAAGTTGTTGAAGATGAAATATCCTTTTGAGCTCTTGCATCGTCGACCTCCGGCTTATACCCACTTAAAGTGCTTCGGTTGCTTGAGTTTCGTCTCCACCTTGCAACAAGGGAGAGACACATTTTCTCCTAGAGCCAGCCCATGTGTGCTACTTGGATATCCAGGAGCTAAGAAAGGTTACAAGCTCCTGAACATTGAGACCCAGCAAATTGTTCTTTCTAGAGATGTTGTGTTCCACGAGTGTGTATTCCCTTACAGAGACTCGTTGAGGCATTTTGATGATGAAAATCCTTCTTTTTCTGTTGCCCCAGCAGCCCCAGAACCTTATGATGATGCTCCTGAATCACCTATCTCTTCCTCGACCCCATTGTTAGCCCCTCGCAGATCTACAAGAGAGCATCATCCAGCTCCTCACCTTTCAGATTACGTGTTCTCTCACTGCACCACTGAAGTGCTCTGTTTTCATACTTTAACTTCCAATGTTAATTTTCCATCTCGCAGCGTTCGAACAGATTTCTTGCCTGATCGTGAGCCCTTGACATTTGGAGAAGCTTGTGAATTTTCAGTTTGGCAACAAGCAATGCAAGATGAGTTTAAGGCTTTGGATATCAATGACACTTGGGATGTTGTTGAATTACCCAAAGGCAAACGCGCCATAGGTTGTAAATGGGTATATAAAGTCAAGCGGAAAGCTGATGGAAGCATAGAGCGCTATAAGGCACGGCTAGTTGTGAAAGGTTTCACGCAGAAGGAAGGAGTGGATTACCATGAAACCTTCTCTCCGGTGGTCAAGATGACTACGGTGCGAGCTATGGTTATCACTGCCTTACAAAGGAATTGGAAGGTTATGCAGTTGGATGTTAACAACGCATTCCTTCATGGACAATTGGATGAAGAAGTATATATGCAAGTGCCTCCTGGTTTGGTTGTTGATGGCCTAAATCGAGCTTGTAAGCTCAAGAAGTCGTTTTATGGACTTAAACAGGCGTCTAGGCAATGGTACCCACACTTGTCGAGTGCGCTTCGCAGCAGGGGCTACATCCAGTCTCGCAATGACTATTCCCTATTTCTCAGAAAGCAAGTCGGGCTCGTGTCTTATGTAGCAATTTACGTGGACGATATACTCCTCACCGGGGACGATTTACAGGAGTTGTCTATGCTCAAACATTTCCTGGATGCTCAGTTTAAGATTAAGGATCTTGGCACTTTAAGTTTTTTCTTGGGGATTGAATTTATATCAGTTGAAGGGGGGCTGCTTCTCAGCCAACAAAAATTCATTTCCGAGCTATTTTGTGATTTTCCATGTGCAGAGAGCACTGTGGTCAGTCCCTTGGAGCCTCATCTTCAGTTATCTCCTTCTGAAGGAGATCTTCTTGATGATCTGTCTTCCTATCGATGGCTTATTGGCAAGCTTAACTTTTTGGTGCATACTAGACCAGACCTTGCATTCACCGTCCAATTTTTGAGCCAATTCTTGCAAGCCCCTCGTGTTCCCCACATGACAGCAGCTCGCCATGTTCTTCGATATCTTAAGGGGACAGCTAGCAAGGGGTTACTTTTGACAAAATCATCTGATCTTACATTGCGTGCCTATTGTGATGCCGATTGGGCGAGTTGCCCATTCACCCGAAAATCTGTCAGTGGTTACGTCATCTTCTTGGGGTCGAGCTTGCTCTCTTGGAAGTCCAAGAAACAACAAAGTGTATCCCTTTCCTCTGCGGAGGCAGAATACCGCTCTCTTCGCCGAGTGTGTGCGGAATTGGCATGGCTAAGTCGGTTGCTAGCAGACTTCGATGTGTCCGAGATTACCCCAATCGTAGTTAAGTGTGAAAATCAAGCCGCTATGTACATAGCAAGAAACCCGTTCTTCCACGAGAGGACCAAACACATAGAGCTCGATTTTCATTATGCTCGCGAGAAACTTCTGGAGGGCTTGATCTCTCTATCACATGTCCCTTCTCATGCTCAACTAGCATATTTTCTCACCAAGAATGTTCCCGGTGTTCACCTTCAACCGTTAATGCGCAAGATCGGAGTTGTTGAATCCCCACCTCCGTCTTGAAGGGGGGTTTTAGGATACGGGGTTGGTCTCCTCGGTTTATTATGTTTACTCATTGGGCTGATTGTATTGGGCTAGTCCAATTTCAGTTTTGCTTTCATACTTTTCTCTTCCTCGTATAAATACTCCAAACCCTTGTAAAGCAAGTTTCTAAGTTTTCAATGAAAGATTGCAGTTTTCCCTCCGTACTGTTCATAGCCTCCTTCACAGATTCACCTTGATCGATCACTCAACTCACAATTCCAACATTGTATGATAGAATTCACGATTTAGGAAATGGAGATCCAACACTAATTCTACTCATGATGTCCATAAGCATAGCCATAAACAAACTTTGACTTCAAACTAATCAAATCACAAAGTAAAATGTTCTTTGTACAAAGATTCATAAATTATTTTGGTCAATGCAAGCTTTCATCAAGGCATCATAGGCCTGAATTCAAAGACATAAAACAATGAGAAATCACACAACAACTTGTATTGACTTACCATGACAGATCTTGATCTGTGTATTCGCCATACATGGTTAAGAACATAAAAATCACACATGTTTTTAGCCAAAACCCATGCATCAATTGCAGCTAGCCCACAAAACAGTTGAACTGCAAGGGACACTGGTTTTTAAAGAGGTGCTATCGACGAAATGTTGCAATAGACAACCATGCCTACATCTAGTGCGTCAAAAGCATGACCTAGTTAACCCATCCTACCGAAACAAAGTTTTAAGTGTTTTGATTACACTATGCAGGAATGTAGGATGAGAGATAAGAGAGTGATGCAAATACATTATATTCATCGCGAATTCTTACTTCTTCTTCTTTTTTTTTCAAATTTTAATTATTATACATCATGCCATCTTGTAGACTTGTATTCCATATTTTCCTAGCAAAACTATTGCATTGATATATTCTTAGTAAGATTATTAGATTAATATTTTTTATCCATAAAATATTATATGACTTCTAATTATATCATCAAATTTTCTATCCTATGCCCTTGGGCCTTGGGGCATAGGATAAGATGCTAAATTGAGAAATATTTCCCCTAGATACACTTTGTGTAGCCATTTTAAAATTAGATTATGAGTTTCACTCATTTCTTTTTAGGGGTTTCTTTCCCAATAAAATATTCTTATCCTATACTCTTATGACACACAATAGACAAACCGTTATATCATTAGTAAGATTAATTATCAATTCAAATTTGTAAACTAAAGATTTTGCATATCTTTTTTTTTTTTTTGATTAGGTAAGAATTCGGATGGGGCACGGGACCCTCTACCCGAAAGCATCCTGCCGGATGAGGTCAAGGAGATCTGTATCAGTATAGAAATTGGTTCCCCTGGTAGAGTAGCTGAGGTGTACAACCTTATCTGCCACTCGGTTACCAATGCGGGGAATGTGAGAAATTCGTACGTTCTCTAACTCCATAAGAAGGGTTCGAATGTCAGCCAATATAAGCTCAATTTCCCAGGGACATTTGGTGTTTGTTCGTAAGGCATCCGTAATTATCTTAGAGTCACCCTCAATTATTAAGTTGTTTAAGTTGAGTTCCTTTGCCTTTTCGATCCCTTGCCTTAGCGCAATTGCTTCTGCCATTAGTGGCGTATGACCGCCCATCATTTTTCCTCCTATGCAGACAGGGTTCCCAAGACAGTCGCGATAAATGAAACCTATCGAGCTTTTTGTGGACGAGATAGATGAGCCATCAAAGTTTAACTTAAGCCAGCCAATGGGTGGTTTTTTCCATAGGTTCCTTTTTCCCTGGGATCTCAACTGTTTTTGTTCCTGTTGCATGTTTGTATTCTTTTTGGGTGGATATAGTTTGTCAGCTCTCTTCCAATTTTCTACGTTTCCTAAGATGAGTTTTTTAATACTTTCCGCGGACGGAATTGGAACATTTTTGAAGATTGCTTGATTTCTCGTATGCCATATGGTCTACCACCTGAAAGCTAGATTTTGCTTGTTTTCCTTAGAAAGATTAGTACTAAGAAAGTGCATGATTTGGTCCATATCTCTGTTTTGGGATATAAGTGTGTCAATTGCCCTAGCAATATTTTGAGGAAATTGTGCTTGGAAGTTATTGTAGGGGCATTCTAGGAAAAGATGGATATCGTCCTCCTGACCATAGTTACACAGTGTACATGTAGTGGGTACTGCAATACCCTTTTGAGCTAGTCGCAAAGCCGTTGGAATCCCATTTTGCTTAATTTTTCATAGAAAATTTTTAACTTTCGGAGAAGCGTCAATCTTTCATATCCAATTATAGTCTGTCGTAGTTATGTTTGTTGAGTTTGAAACTAAATTGTAGGCGCTACTCGTTGAAAACCATCCCTTGTTATCTGGCCACCAATAGAGTCTATCCTCGAAGCTGTTAATCGGTAGTGGAAATAAAGATTTTGCATATCTAACTCTTTGAGTATACATTAAAGATATGGAATTATTCATTTCCTTTTTTATCATGGATATACAAACTCTTGGATGCAAAATCTTTAGTTTCCAAATTTGAATAGATAATTATTCTTACTAATAACATAATTGGAAGTCATATAATATTTTATGCAAAATATCTTTGTTTCAACAAACTGGGTTAGTTAGGTCACTGGATTGAAATCCAATTGACCTAGCTAGAAGAATATCGATTTTTTGGGTTCGAGTAAAAAAAAATCTCGGGTTAAATTTATGGGTCTTGACCCATAATTTTCCAAGCATTCGAGTCAGTTGGATCGGGTTGAGTTTTGATAGCTCTAATTTTAAACATGTAAATTCATAATAATTGTTTTCTTACTCTTTTCAAGTTATATTTTACAACTAAAACTCTTGCATCAACAATTAATAACTGGTTTCTTAATATTAATATTAGATAAATCTTATATAATTAAGAAAATAGTATCTATATCTAACTATTAAAAGAGAAGCATTTTTTATGAGGTGTCACTCTCTTCTTAAAAGTAGGTTATTCAACCAATTTTTTTTAAAAATCAATTAATCCATTATCTCAGCCCAAATTATAATTTTAGTAGTTTTTTAAATTAACAAACAATGGGATTAATTCAAAACATAAAATTAATAATAAGGAAACATAAATTTAATTTTAGTAATCTGTATCTATATATATTACTTTAATTGCTTTTTCAACAAATGGGTTTAATTCAAAACATATAATTATCTAAACTTTAATTTAATATATTACTAAGAATTTATTTATAAAAAATCGCGCTATGGAGTGGAGATCATACTAATATATTAAAAACTAATTAAAATACCCCCACCTTTGGGGGTATGGTAAAAATATATTCTCAACTTTCAAATGTAATAAAAATATCCCGACCTTTGAAGGTAGTGGTAATATATTACCTCGGGGTTTTCTCACGGGTCAAAAATGCTGACAAGGCAGCCTACATGGATTTTTTTTCACATGAGTTTTCTTGAACGGTTTCCTTAGGAAAAAAAATAAAGATTTAGACCGGGTTCATATCCAACGTCTTTTCCTCCCTCCTATCTTCTTCAGTGGTCGCCTCTTGAACTATCATCCATGTCTCTTTAGACAGCTCATGGTTCCTCTTCAATGACATTCTTCCTTGCTCGTGGTCGTCTATCTTGAGTTGTCTCTCTCACATCTTCTTTCTCTTTGATTCATTGACGGGCTTGGCTGAGTCAGTTTTGTCTTTTTCCCCTTCGTTGTTTCTTTTATTGTCGGTTTGGGTTAGCAATAGTCGTGTTTTGTTAATTTGAGGCAATTTTGACCAGATTAGTTGCTTGGTTGAATCAATTTTGTTTTGCAGGTTTAATTTTGTTGTCGGTTTATTTTTATCCTAAGAAAACCGTTCAAAAAAACCCAATTTTAGTGCTAATTTGTAAAAGACTTCCACGCAAGCTGCATTGTCAAAAAAAAAATTCATGTAGGTTGTTTTGTCATCATGTTTGACCCATGAGAGAACTCGTGGTAATTACCACTACACTCAAATATCAGGATATTTTTATTACATATATTTTTACCATACCCTCAAATGTGGGGATATTTTAATTAGTTTTTCCTATTAATTATTAGTAAGATTAATAGATAATTAGAAAATAGTATATATTAATTATTAATAGTGTCTATCTATCTATATACATTATGTATAGCGTGCCGAGGGAGTACATATCGTGATCAAAACACAATTAATTGATTAGTAAGATTATTATATGATTAGAAAACAATCTTGATAGATATTAGATAGTATCTGTAAAGAATATTATTTGAGGGAAAAAGATACTTTTCTTATTCACAACCCTGAGAATATACAGACATTATATAGGAGGAGAAAAGATCTCAAAACCCTAATTAGATAGATTACAACCATAATTAGATATATACAAATCTATCCTAAAATATCATTAATAGCCTCCGGCAAGCTCACGGTGGATGAACCAAGAGCTTGGAACGAAGCTGTTGAAAACGAGCCGTACCCACAGCCTTGGTGAAAATGTCAGCGATTTGATCCGAAGAGCGAACATGACGAACAATAAGATCACCTTCCTGAACCTGATCACGAACAAAATGATAATCTAACTTGATGTGTTTAGACCGTTGATGAAGAACTGGATTCGCAGTCAAGAAGGTGGCACTGAGATTGTCACATAAAATGATTGGAGGATGATGAACATGAACCGACATCTCACGGAGGAGTTCCTGTAACCAGATGAGTTCAGCAGCCGCAAGTGCAACAGCCCGGTACTCGGCTTCTGTACTGGAGCGAGCAACAACCTTCTGTTTGCGAGATGCCCAACGAATAAGATTGCCGCCGAAGTACAAGGAGAAGCCATGCTGAGATTTGCAGTCGTCAGGGTCAGAAGCCCAACCAGCGTCGCTGTAGGTGATGATCCAATTGTCTCGGGCAGGACGAATCACCAGACCATAGTCAACCGTACCCTTAAGGTAACGAAGGATACGCTTGACAGTAGACCAGTGAAGATCAGTAGGTTGGTGCATAAACTGACAGACTCTGTTAACAACGTATGAGATCTCAGGACGAGTGATCGTGCAGTACTGAAGAGCTCCAACAATGCTTCGATAGAGATGAGGATCGGACACAGGGTCACCCTTCTGAACCAAGCGAGAGCCAGGCTCGGGAGGAGAAGCAATAGACCGTGCCTCTGACATCTTGCTGCGGTTCAAGATATCACAAATGTACTTCTTTTGGGAGAGAAGCAACCGATCAGAAGAGAGAACAACTTCAATACCCAAGAAGTAATGAAGGTCACCAAGATCCTTAAGCGAGAACACAGAGTTGAGGTAGGCAACGAACTTGGTGATGAACGGAGCATGAGAGCCAGTAATAATGAGATCATCGACATAGACAAGGACATAGATCACCTGAGACTCATGTTGTTTGATGAAGAGCGAGGTGTCAGACTTGCAAGAGGTAAAGCCATGTCGAAATAGAGCTTGCTGGAGCTTGTGAAACCATGCTCGAGGTGCCTGTTTGAGACCATAGAGGGCCTTTCGCAGGCGACAGACCATATCCGGATGCTGAGAGGAGGCAAAGCCAGGCGGCTGGATCATGTAGACGGTTTCAGAGAGATCCCCGTTGAGGAAGGCATTGTTGACATCAACCTGTCGCAGAGGCCAATTTTTAGTGACGACAATGCTCAGAATCAGTCGGATGGTTGTAGGCTTGACGACGGGACTGAAGGTGTCAAAGTAGTCAACACCCTCTTCCTGATGAAACCCTTTAGCAACCAGACGAGCTTTGTAGCGATCAAGAGAACCATCCGCCTTGCGCTTAATCCTGTAAACCTACTTGCAACCAATAACATTAGAACCCGGAGGCATGGGAATCAACTCCCATGTCCCATTACGAATCAAAGCATCATACTCTAACTGCATTGCATGTTGCCAATTGGGATCTTTTGAGGCTTGTATGAAGGTGTTAGGTTCAGAAGGGATGTTAGAAAAAGGAGCAGGATGATTAGTAGTAAGCAATGATTTAGGCTTAAGAGAATGAGAGCGAGCACGAGTTACCATGGCGTGAGTGGAATCCTCTACAGGGCGAAAATACGTAGGCGCATGAGAATAGGGGCCACCGGCTGCTGGAGAGGCCACGACAGGTGAGGGCACCGCCGGTGAGGTGGCCGGGGAGAGCTCGGCAGGGGCAGCAGGGGACGGAGGTGGGGAAGGCGGCGGAGACGGTGGAGGCAGCACAGGTGGAGCACGGGGGGATGACGGTGGCTCAAGGTCTGCTGGCTGCGAAGCCAACTGTAATGGATGTAAGGGGGGGTACACAGGCAGGAGGATGATCCTGTGATGCAGAGTGAGATGGGAAAGGGAAGACGGATTCATCGAAGATGACATGCCGAGCAATGTAGACCCTAGCAGTAGGGACATGATAGCAACTGTAGCCTTTGTGTTTGGGACTATAACCAATGAAGACACAGGGAAGGGACCTGTAGTCTAATTTGCTTGTGGTGTAAGGACGGATGAAAGGGTAACAAAGGTAGCCAAAGGATTTGAGCAGGCCATAATCAGGTTTGGCCCCATAAAGACACTCATAGGGAGACTTATACCTCAATGTGGGAGTGATGGTTCGATTGTTGAGATAGATTGCGGTGTGAAAGGCATGCTCCCAAAACTGTTGTGGTAATTTGGCATGGGCTAACAAGGCAAGACCTTTTTCCACAATAACCCTATTGCGGCGTTCAGCAGAGCCATTCTGCTCAGGTGTGTAAGGGCAGGAGATGTGGTGGAGGATACCCTGTGTTTGGAGAAAGGTAGAGACATTGCGATATTCACCTCCCCAGTCAGTTTGAAATGCTTTGATTTGTTTGGAGAATTGTGTTTGGATCATTTTGAGAAAGAGCTGAAGAACAGTAAGTACTTGAGACTTGTTTGTAAGAAAGTAAACCCAAATAAACTTGGTGCAATCATCAATAAAGGAAACATAATAACGATTGCCATTTATTGAATCTAGACGAGAAGGTCCCCAAACATCAGAATGAACCAAATCAAAAGGGTGCTGAGCATGCTCAACACGACTAGGTAAAGGTAAACGATGACTCTTTCCTAACTGACAAGAACCACAAACAGAAGGTAACTTATTGTTTGTAAAAGGCAACTGATTATCAAAAACAAGACGACGCAGGACAGACTCGTGGGGATGAGCCAGCCGATGATGCCAGCACTCAAGGGAAGCACGAACACCAAGGAAGACACGGGGTGGGGGCGACACGGACGATGGCAACCGGTAGAGCCCATTCTCAGCTTCACCTTTTAGTATTGTCTGGCCCTGCAAAGTCTTAACAAGGCAGTGAGTAGGATGAAATTCCAAATAAGCATTATTTTCACGTGTAAGTTTGGAAACACTGATAAGATTCTTGGCAATTTGTGGGACAAAGAGAATATTGTGAAGGACAACAGGTTTATGCGAACTATGCAATGTAGAGAGAGTAGTCTGGCCTAATTTCGTAATAGGAAGAGACTCACCGTTGCCAACCATAAGGGTGTCATTACCATCATAAGGGGCGGAGTTGGAGAGTCGACCGAGATCACTGGTCACATGATGAGTAGCCCCCGAGTCCACAACCCACGGATCATAGAGTGCAGACGGAGGCGGCATCGAGTGGGCAGCGACATTGGCCGAAGGTTGCTGAGCGGATTGCAGATGCTGCTGCGCGCCCCGATGAGTGGCTGGAAACTCGCCAAGATTGAGTTGATTGAAGCAGTTATGAGCCTCATGACCCGTCTTGTGACAGATCTGGCACTGGGGGCGTGTAGAGCGATCCGAGTTGGTGTTACGATCAGGTGCGGGGGGCTGCTGGGATGACGAGCCGCGGCCAGGAGCAGGTGCGGACGGCTGCTGTGGAGAGGAGCGTGAGCGATTCCTGGAGCGGGTGGTGTAGTTCGCCTCTGGAACAGAAGCAGCAAGAGCCTTGGCCTCCTCCTCAAGTCGCTGTTCTTCTTGAAGAAGTAGGCCGAGAAGGGTGTCGCTGGAGATGGTGCCGCCGTGCATTGTGAGAGCCGCACGAAAGGGACCATAAGCAGAGCCAAGACCATAGACGATGTAGGAAACAAGGTCCTGATCGCTCACAATGTGCATACACTAAGCCAGGCTATCCGCAAAAGCGCGCTTTTTCTCAACATATTCAAGAATTGAGAGAGAGCCCCGCTGAAGCGTCTGAAGTTGATGACGGAGATGCATCTGACGAGCGTTAGTCTGAGCATGGAACATTCGCTCAAGGATAGACCACGCATCAAAGGAAGTTTCTGCACGAGCAACATGGGCAAGCAAGGGCCGAGTAAGGGTCGACCGGATCCATAGGAGGACAAGGTGGTCTTTGCGAAGCCAATCGACATAAGCCGGATTGGGAAGGACAGTGGGTGGGGCGGTGACGGTGGTGTTTTCCGGCTTATCAGAGTCGGCCGGAGGGGGAGAGGGAAGGGTGGTGATGGTCTGTGGTGGGCAGAAGCCGCCAAGAGCAAGGAATCAAGGCCATAGGCTTGAAGAGCGGAGCGGATAGTGCCACGCCAAAGGGAGTAGTTGGTGCGATCAAGGCGCACAACAAGGTTAGGGAAGTGAAAGGAACCGACTTGGCCAGCAGCAGCAACGAGAATTTGGCCGTCCTTGCTGGAGCTGGGCACGGAGGAGGAGTCGCCGAACATGATTGGAGTCGGCGGTGGGTAGGGGCGGCGGTAGGGGTTGTGATGGGAGATCTTGAGGATCGCAGGGTTAGGCTGATACCATGTAAAGAATATTATTTGAGGGAAAAAAATACTTTTCTTATTCACAACCCCAAGAATATATAGACATTACATAGGAGGAGAAAAGATCTCAAAACCCTATTTAGATAGATTACAACCATAATTAGATATATACAAATCTATCCTAAAATATCATTAATAGTATCTATCTATCTATATAGTATCTATCTATGTATATAATTGATAGATAGGGTCTATCTATCTATATCTTAGTATTATCTATACACCATCTTACCTTCTATACTTTCCATATTTAGTACAACTTTTGCATTATTAATTATTGGATCATGAATTAGATTGACTCTAACCTAGCTACCGTCTTCCCTTAATTCTATCTCCCAAAAAATCAATCACGAACAGTAGTTCACCACAACTTTCCTCCTCTTTCCCGCTGCAAATTCTCTTTCTCCTTCCCTTTCTATTCCTTTCAAGAAGAGACCGTACACAAGGTTTGTTTGCGAACAAGGTTTGTTCAATAGAAAAGATATGCGGTTCACCACAAAGTTAACATGTCTTATCTTATTGGACTATTGAGAATATATAGAAGAATCTATCAACAATATTTCGGTAACTCCTTACTTTCTTCTTGTTCCACATCTTTAAACCAGTTTCTTTATTGGTTTTTTTTTGTGGGCTTCTTTATTGGTTTTTGGTTACATCAATCCAAGTCTTAGTTTTTTGGTCCGAATTGTGTTAATTCCACCTTAATTTCTCCGGCGATCTTGTGTTTTTGAAATTTCAATAAGTCGCAATTGACAAAGATATTTAATTAATTTGTGAATGCTTGATTCCTTGATTTGGTCATTCAAATTATTCAATAAGAGCACGTGAATGAAAATACAAACCAAAGGGCTTTAGAAGCGAACCCATTGATTCTCGGACGATTAAGGAGGAGTAGACATGTCAGGTAGTAGTATAACTTATTTTTTACCATTTAAAATAATACTCCTCCGTTTCAAAATTTAAGTCGTTTTAGAATTTTGCACAAATTTTAATAAAACACTCACTCATCGATCAACATTATCATTTCACTAACTTTTTCATAAATTTTATTATTTTTTAACACCCACTACATTTTTTAACCAATCAAAATCTTTAAAAAAAATCAACAATTTAACACCCACTACATTTTTTAACCAATCAAAATCTTTAAAAAAAAATCAACAACACACAAATCGATACAAATCATTACTATCCCCTACCTAGAAAACCTAAAACGACCTAAATTTTGATATAAGATTTAAAGGCTAAAATGACCTAAATTTCGAGACGGAAGGAGTAAATAATACTCTAGGTAATACATACTAGATAGATAACAGACAGTTTAGTGTGAAATAATTTTCAAAAAAAAATAATTAAAATAAAAGTTAATTATAATTTCAATTGAAAAAAATGTACTCCCTAACCCCGTGTTATAAAGTTGGTATCCATTTTAATTAGCAACTTTATTATCTTTGAAATATGTTATGCACAAATCATATATATGATATGTTCGATATGATAGATTTAATGAAAATTTTCATCATCTACTCGTAAAAAATTATAAGTTACTAGTGTGTAGGCCCGTGCTGCGCACGGGTCTATGTTTTAATTGGAAAAAAAATTAATTAAATAATATAATATATAATATTTACTGAAATAAATTAATTATTGTAAGCCCAGATATTAAGGATTTAGTTTTAAAAAAAATATTGATAATGTATAAAGCCACATATGTTTTGAAATCATTATAAGTATTTTAGCGAATACTTGTATGATTATAATAATATTGTAATATTTCTTTTTAAATGTTTGTGTGTCTAAGAGCAAACGTGAATTTTATTATTATAATTCATATTTTAATAGTGATTTTAGATATGAAATTAATAATTTTTGTACTTTGTTGTATCTCATTTTTAAATATTTGTGTCTAAGAGCATAAATGAATTTTATAATTATTTTTTGTGTTGTTATAATTAAATCAATTTTTTTTAATGATTGACTAATGGTTTTTTGATTAATGGTTTTTGTTTCATTTAATCCTTTTTATTTATCACAAAGAAAAGGTATTTTTTAGTATTTTATTTTATATGTAGGTGTTTTATTGCCAAAGAATTGAATAAAATTTACTCATTTTAATCATAGATATCAATGAAAAAAAATGTCCTTTATATTCTTACATGTATGTACTCCGTATATATGTATATAAGATACAGTATATTTTATTAACATTTATTTTGTGTGTTAAAAAAACAATCAGACCCCATTTATTTTTGTTTAATTTTTATTATTAAATTGGATTGGATTCCATTAATCCCCTTTCCTATCTCCCCTTTCCAGTAAGAGTTCCACTTCAAAAATAAAATAAAATAATAAAGAGTAAGAGTTCCACTTTCCACTTTCCCCCTTGTGTGTATCGAGATGTGAAATTAGATCTCCTACCGGTCATGGCCACCGGCGCACCGCCTTCGGGTCTTCCCATTTCAATCGAGCTCGTGGTGTTGAAGTAGGGCTACAAACACCTTGGCTGCGGTAGTTCCCTCCACGGTATGGAATTCTTCTAGCTACGACACCTTCTCTTCCACTCCATTGTTGTGGTACAGACTGGAAGATTTTGAATTGTTGTACTAGGTGTGCAAGGTTCTGCTGAAGATGGTAAGGTATGTATTTCATTATCCTTTTTTTTTGGTGCGTAGAATCGATATTTATTGTTTATTTGACCGGTTAAATTTTTAGATGAAAGGAAAATAAACCCCGATGTTTATTTTTTTTGTTTTGTGGTGGTTAATTTTTTAGATGAAAAAGAAAATATAACGGGACCAAATCTAAATAAATCTAATAAATTTGAATTATTTGATTAAAAAAAGGTTCATTTAAGTTGTGTTTGTCATTGAATTGAATAAGAGTAGGCAATACAGTGGTGTCAGATGTTGTATCAAGAGATGTGGAATATGCAAACGCGTGATCTGCATTAACTAAAGCATTTGTAAGAACCTTCTTAACAATCGAAGGAAAATGGATTTCCTCAATAATGAACTTCATAATGTTGTTTGTGGTAAAGAAGGCAGCATTGGTACCACTCCCATCAAATAGTTGAATATTGAAATGAAACTTGAGTGTGATTTAGTAAGTCAAGCAATTCAACCTTTATAAATCAAAGAGAGATCGACTTGATCGAGTGGATGTTCTTGATGAAAGACATTACCATAAAAGATGTAGAAAATAGAGCACTGGTTTTTTTCCACTATAAAAAAGAGCATTAGTGTATCAAGTCTCATAATTCACCATTTGATTTAGCAAGTAAACCAATACGATTAGAGGATTCAGAAGTGGTTAGGATTATTCCGGTGCTTCCCTTTCCTGTAGAAATAAGAATGGTGTTGCGTTACCTTTCATTAATTAGATGAACATCAAGAGTCTGGGAATAAGTAGGGTTCCTTTGCTTCTTTGATGGTGAAACATTCTTAACACTCCCAACCTTTGTAACATAACCCATGATATCTACAAGTAGATCATGTAAAACTTGAAAGTTTGTCAACCAAAATACCCAACAAAACAAAAGGATTGATTGACATACCAGTAAGGTCATTATTTGCACAAAGTTTGATGTCTTCAAACTCGGTAAACTCAAAGGGATAGCGAACAAACCCATGAACGCTACTTTGGCTTTTGGTGGCAATGGTAGAGCCCTCAAGTTCAATCATGTGTTTGTTCTTCTTAATGATTCGAAACTTGTCCTTGTTAGGCATCACAATGAAATCTTTCAAGTAATAGATTGAACCATCCTCCAACTTAGCTACAAAACAATGTGCTATGTTGCTCTTAGTAGTGCAGTGTATCAAATTTCCCTGCAAAAGCAAAGGCTGAATTAGGACAAAATTAAAAAAGACTCGTGAACAGTAGGTTGTAGTCTTGTAGATGTACCATGTTGTCGGAGAAAATGAAATCGGTGCCCAAATACTTTCCACCTGCAATACACACATCCCATTTGCGGCATACCATAACTTCAATTGTGCATTGCATCCTAACAACTAATTCATTTAGTAGGGTGGGTTTCTTGAGAACTTGGGAATTCTTGCTCATGGTTTCAATTTCTTTGCAGGTGTGTAGGAGGGAAGAGGAGTTGTGAGAAGAACGTCCGTTGTGCTATAATTTATATTGTAATTTCTGATTTTGATACAGCCGTTCCGATGCACTTTGCTGGGCATTTAATAGCATAGCATTATGCTATACAGCCGTTCAGTTACAACCTTTGACATTTCAACTACCTCAGTTATGGATTGCAACCTTTGGAATTTCTTAAGTTGGGTAATACTTACAAGCTATAGCAACCGTTTTGATGCACTTTGCCGTTCTGATGCACTTTGCTGGGCATTTAATAATATCAGCCTTTGATATTTTAATTATTATCGGTTACAACCTTTGGCATTTCATACGTTTGGTAATATTTAGAAGCTTATGTGTAGGCATTTATGGATTAGGAGTTACTGTACAACTTATTAGGATTAGATGTGTAGGCATTTATGGGCAAAAAGCTTACTTTATAGGTTATATATATAGATTTGAAACACATGAGTATCAATCCGAATTATATCATCACGTCAAATTTTTTTTTTTGATAAAAATCACATCAAATTTTAATTTGCTCGCAATAGTAAACTAATGTTATTCCATAAAAATATGTGCTTGAAAACTTAATTATAGGAAGAATGAAAAACATATACTTCCTATCTTGTAATCCTAAATTGATTAATTAAAGTTGGATAAAATTTTAATTAAATATTACATTTAGCATATATTGTTATGTTTTCTTATTAATGGAAAAAAATATGTTGATATATTATAAAATCATATAAAATCTTGTAAAAATATATCAATATCTAATAAAATTGGGTAAAATCTTATCTTAAGTATATAATGCTAGATTGGTTTATTAAATATGGATAAAATTCTGGTAAAATATTATCTTTAACATATATTGGTATGTTCTATTGTTTAATGAAAAAAATATAAAATATAAAATTGGTTAAAAACATAAGAATAAGGAGAAGTCCCTATGTATAGCATAGATGGTTAAAATTGATAGATATTGTCTATCTATCTAAGATCTTGGGTGTGTATAGATGCAATTTTAGTAGTTAATAAACTAGTAAAATTGTGTTTTGATCGATCAGGATACATTAATTCCCTCCACAGCTAATATCTATATATTCAATTCTTGGCCTGATCAGACGAGGATTTTTGTTTGAAAAAATTTGTGAAATAGGCACATTAAGTGGACGTTTTTGCGAAATAGACGCGTGTTTGGACAATTTTGCAAAATGCCCCTAATAAATACCTCGTACCCCCACGCACATTCTCTCTCCTCGCGTTCCCCTTTCTATCCGGCTTCACTCTCTTCCCATCGCTCTCTCGCTCTCCATCGTCGCTCCTTCCTCCTAGTACTTCAAATCCAGTTCAACCTTTCAAGCTCCCAACCAGCTCGAGCCTAGAGTTACACAACTCGAGCTTAAAGTATAATCTCAATGACTTTGGACATTAAGGTGCATGCTTTTTCAACTTTATACTTATTTTCATGTTCGTCTTCATGTTTCCCCCCAACTTGGCGTTTTTCCTGCTACTATTGGAGATGGTACTGTTGTTGTGGCTGCTTCTGTGGGGATGGTGAGTGAGAAATTAATAATAGGACATCTCATAAGGCTGTTTATGGATATGTTTAGTGAGAAGTTGACTATGCATCCTTATATATACCTTCGTTGCTACGAGTGTTCATAAAATGCTGATAACCGAGGCTTGATAGATGTGAAACCAAGAATTGATGAGCTAGTAGAGAAACCCAAGGCCTGGAAACTACCTGAAATCAATGAACCATCATAAGGCTGGGTGTTGCTTACATCTTTCCGCTGATCTTGTGGTTGATTTCTATTTACTTTGATTTCTGCAGCTTTTGAACTTCAGTTCATTTTATCGCATTTTGATGATTCTCATTTTGTGCAAAGGTTGAATTTAGGCCCTGATTTTGGAGCTTACCTCAAGAATCTCTTGTTTCAGTTACCTTTTTTTCTTTCTTTAAATTTTCTCTCTACTGAAAAAAGAAAGAAAAAAAAGTTGCACAAGAGAAATTGACTTGTACAGGTTAAAACATGTTGCACAAGGCTTACAGAAATTGACTTGTACAGGTTAGGAGTTGTTCTTTCATCAATTTAACAATGATTTTTGTCAATCTTATACTTCCATTATACAAGAGAAATTATTTGATCTTTAATGCCAATTGATGATCAGGTCCCAATTCTAAATTAATTGAATTTTTCCATATCTTCCTGATAGGGCTATGGGGATAACAGCCACAGGGATTGAGACAATTGCTAGTGGATGCCCTGCTTTAGAGTTTATCAACATAGCTTACTGTGATAAAGTTAGCGATCCATCTTTGATATCGTTGTCCAAGTGTTTAAGGCTTAAAGCACTTGAGATGAGAAAAAACTGTCATTATCAGTTCAGTTTTGTTTCAGTTTTAATTTTGTATATAGTTCGATAAGGTGATTCATTGCTTGGGAAATTTAACCATTGCGAAGTCAGCTATTGAGCCTTATATTTTGTCATGTCGTAGCAGTTCAAAGCTGAAGAAAAAAGCACTAGAGGGAAGGAAGACAACTTAGCTATTGTGCAAACAGTAGCTAAGTGCTTTTGATCAAGACTTTT
The DNA here is from genome assembly GCA_037127255.1 of Persicaria tinctoria. Classification (NCBI taxonomy): domain Eukaryota; kingdom Viridiplantae; phylum Streptophyta; class Magnoliopsida; order Caryophyllales; family Polygonaceae; genus Persicaria; species Persicaria tinctoria. The sequence continues at coordinate 16,667,814 of JBANSL010000013.1, forward strand.
GAAGGCCACCAACACTGTAAGCGCTTTTGATCCAAATCATATAATTTTTTATGGAGTTTGTTCCTGAATGCTTTTGATACCCAAAGAGCAATAGTTGTTATAGAAACAACAGGAGCTTCTTCTACAGCAGCTCTGCAATGAAGGACGCTGCTTCAACAACTGCATCTAAAACTTAACATCCAACTGAGATTTTGTACCCGAAGAGCAACAGTGGCGTGAATCTAAACTCTAACAACTCTAATTGCACGTTGACTATGTCAACAACTACTAGGCTCTTTATATTGTCATTGAGTTTGGATGGAAGTGTAACAAACATGAGTAGCAATGGCTTCAGTTTAATTGGGGCAGAACAGTCATATGATCATAATTGGGGCCAACACAAAAAAAAGGTGCTCTAGAAAAGGGTAAGATGGGTCATTGAGATGTGGAAGCAGCGGAAGGTGTCATTTCTCTAAGAAGAGGTTAGACTGAATACTCTGATCTACTCATGATCCAATCTTCAATTTTTCTACAAATTTTGCCGAATCTAACACTCATTATGTGTTTATCTCTATCAATGCAGAAAACATAGGGTGAAGAGATATCTCATCATGGCTCATTGCTTGTGACAATCAACTATTTTGGAAATTCAGCCATTAAGAGGTCAGCTATATTGAACCATTGCAAGTTCGCTAACCTGGCCGCTGTTCAGTCTTGGAGCTAAAGGGAAGAATTGGAATTATCTAAGATCTTTGTATGATATAAGCCTCTCACTAGAGGAATAGAAGACAGCCTAGTTATTGCACAAACAGAACGTGACTTTCTATATTGGATGGTATGAATAAAATGGTTAAGTATTTGAGGTTGATTATTTATTCACTACTTGTTTGAAAGATCTAGATCTTCCTCTTATACTATCGCAAGGGGTTTCATTACACTGAAAAGCGCTGACAAGGGTGCCAGCTTCAAAGGCTACTTTGTGTGTATGTTGATTTCAAGACCCTTGAGACGTGTCTAGAGACGGTTCCCGGATGGTTCATCACCAACCCAATTGGAAGGGACAAAGGGATAAGTGTTGGTGTGGTTGCACAGGATGAGAAAAGGAGAGTTGTGTTTTGCAGCAGCGAGATCAAGCCGCAAGTTGACCATGCTCTACAAGGTAGATACAGACTTGCGGTGTTGAATCTTGATACAAATTTCTGGTTCTGATATCCAATATATACTAAACATTATTGGTAATATAGATTCTATGATCATGAAATTTATGACAGAATATGGATAGATGAATCCATCAAGTCAGTGTCTTTACGAGTTTGATAGCATTTCAGGTGGGGCAGAAGCAGAAGAGGGAGTTCGATCCTGATGACGCATCTCAAGGTGCAGCCCGAGCTCATCGGTTCTTGAAGGAGTTCGCTGAGCTTCCGCTACACCATATGGACATAAAAGAGGCATTGCAGAGGGTTCGCACAATGAAAACCAAGTTGGACAAGGATGCTGAAAGTTGCCTTTGGTTGCAGCAGTTGCTTTAGTGTTATCGCCCATGCAAAGTTTGATCCCACTGTGATGGAGCCACATCCTGTATAGCTATTTCTTTCAAGTGATTTCTCAATCTTGCTTTGAACAAAACATGGCTCAAACTTTTGTGCACAAAACCGGTTCAATTTTGGGGTGACTAGTGAACCAGATTTGTTTTGCAACTTTAAAGTGTAGTTGTGCAATTATACAATACAGTTGTGCAATTGTAAAATAAAATTGTGCAAATTTTCAAATTTGTGATGTGATGGAAAAAGGAAAAAAAACTTAAAAAAAGTGTTGATGTGAAAAAAAAAATTATTTTAAAAAAGTGTTGACACAAATAGAATAAAAAGTGCACAAATTAGAATAAAAAGTGCAATAATAATATTATAAAGTAAAAAAAAATTGTTATCCATGTAAAAAAAATAAAAAAAAAACTAGATTTGGATCATATTTGTGAAATTGTTATCCAGGCTTATGGAATTGTTCGACATCATCTGATCGGCTTATGATTCATTGGTCCTGTGCTTCTTCGATTCTTTATGAAATTGTTATCCATGCTTGTGCAACTCTAAAAAAAGTGCTGACATGGGAAAAAAAAGTGCTGACACGGAAAAAAGTGCAACTCTAAACTAGACTTGGATCATATTTGCACAATTTATGGTTATATTTGCACATCGTACTCTTATATTTGCACGACAAAATGTTAAAAAAAAAGATTTGATTCATATTTTGCGCAACTTACGCAGATGGTTGCACGACGCTGTTGCAAGAGTTGCACGACTCTGTTTTAAGAGTTGCACGACTCTGTTGTAAGAGTTGCACGACTCTGTTGTAAGAGTTGCACGACTCTGTTTTAAGAGTTGCACGACTCTGTTTTAAGAGTTGCACGACTCTGTTGTAAGAGTTGCACGACTCTGTTGTAAGAGTTGCACGACTCTGTTGTAAGAGTTGCACGACTCTGTTGTAAGAGTTGCACGACTCTGTTGTAAGAGTTGCACGACTCTGTTTTAAGAGTTGCACGACTCTGTTTTAAGAGTTGCACGACTCTGTTGTAAGAGTTGCATGACTCTCTTATATTTGCACGACAAAATGTTAAAAAAAAATAAAAAAAATAGATTTTATTCATATTTGCACAACCTACGGTTATATTTGCACAATATGCTCTTATTTTTGCTCAACAATTCTTTATTTTTGCACAACATTCGAGACTTATGAAATTGTGTCTCAACATGATCTTACTTTTTGTAAATATAATTTTATACTTTTTAATAGATTATTGCACAACACAGTCTTATTTTTGCTCATCAATAGAGTAAAATTGCACAACATGGGGGATTGGTGAAATTTTACTCTACACGAAACTAAAAGCTACTATATAATATAAACTTTTTTTATAGGATTTCATACTTATTGCTGATAAGCATGAAATTATATATAAAAAAAATTAATTAAAAAATTGATATTGTTTTATAGTTTTTATCATCATAAAATAAACCAACCTAATAATAAATGAAATATTTTTGCACAACATGCTCTTATTTTTGCTCAACAATTTTTTATTTTTGCACAACAATCGAGACTTGTGAAATTGTGTCTCCACATAATCTTATTTTTTGTAAATATAATTTTATACTTTTTAATAGATTATTGCACAACACGGTTTTATTTTTGCTCATCAATAGAGTAAAATTGCACAACATGGGGGATTGGTGAAATTTTGCTCAACATCATATTATTTTTGCTCAACAATAGGTTATTTTTTGCACAACAATAGAGACTTGAGAAATTGTTCTCACCATGATTTTATTTTCTCTCAATATAATTTCATACTTTCTCAATAAATTATTGCACAACATCATCTTATTTTTGCTCAACAATAGGTTATTTTTGCACAACAATTGAGACTTGTGAATTTGTTCTCACCATTTTTATTTTTTTTTACAGTAGGCAACCATTAGAATGTCTTTGGAACAAAGATCATTCTTGATCATCCTGACGGATGATGTTACAGAGATCCCTATTCAAAGGGAAGATGGAATTATTACAATCAATGCTATGCTTAGCTATATAATCTGCAGCACAGTTGGCTTCACGGTAGCAGTGTTGAACGCGTACAGCTGTAAACTCCTTTTGCATCTTCTTGACTTTCTCTATTACTCTTAGTATCTCCCATGGAGCTGAGTTCGATCCTTCAATTGCCTTGACCACTTCCAGATTATCACCTTCGATGATGACCTTACGCCATCCTCTATTTCGGGCTATTTCTAACCCTTTGCAGAAAGCAAGGGATTTTGTGTGGATGACAGATCCCTTAGAAACTTTTTCATGAAAAATATCCATTACCTGTCCATTCCAATCTCTGGCAATACCCCCAATATGGCACTCCCCTGAAGGTTTGACCGACCCATCTACATTAATTTTGTAGATGGTCATTGGGGGTTTTGCCCATTTTGTGTTTCTATTCCTCTTGGTATTGCTGGGCTTGTTTTCAGCTTTTTGTGTTTCCCATTCAAGGATACAATGTGAGGCTTTCCTCACAATTGCATCAATGTTTTCTAATTTACCTCCTTTAAAGATAATGGAGTTACGAAGTTCCCATATGTGTTGCCAGATTATACAGAGATGTTCAAAGTGAATATTATTCCTTCTTATTTGGTCTATATTAGTTAAAGATGCCAGGGGGTCTCTAACCCCTAGAAAGCTTTTCACGGTTACTTTCTCATATTTGGTCGTGATCATTTTTGAGATAGGGCATTTGAGAAAAAGATGATCCTGGTCTTCATCATCAGTATTGCAGAGACAGCACTGCGATGGGACTCTGTTAAAGAATCTATTGAGCCGTTCCTTTGTTGCTAGCCCGTCAGGTGCGATTTTCCAAATGAAATTCTGTGTTCTAGGTGGCAGCTGTAGTTTCCATATCCAGGTGGTATCTACGTTGGAGGGGCCGATGGTTTCCGCCTTTTCCCTATATGACTTTGTGGTGTAGGTACCTTCCTTATCGAATTTCCAAATAAGTTTATCTTTAGCTTCCCAAGACGGGATACTGATTTGTGTGATTAGTTGATTTATCGCTGGCGGAAATAGCTGGCTTAGTAAGTCTATATTCCATTTCTTTTCTTGTGTTATGAGTTGTGAAACCTTCCTGTCCGGGTTGTGATTGTTCTTGTATGGCTCAAGATTGCTATCCGGGAGCCAAGGGTCAGACCAAACGTTTATATCTGTGCCATCTCCTATTAACCATAAGAGACCTTTATTGAATTTATCTCTTAGTTGTAAGAGACCAAATTGCCAGGAGGTATTATGTATGTTCAAGTCTGTTATTTTTCGTGTTTGCAGATACTTATTCTTGATAACCTTGACCCAGATATTTTCCGGTTCCGTGTGGACTTTCCATAGTAATTTTAGTTGAAGGGTTATATTTTGTTCCTCCGCTTTCCGAATGCCAAGACCACCTTTGTTCTTTGGGGTGCATATTTTGTCCCAACTAATGAGGGGACAATATCTTTGTGACTGTATTTTATTCCAGAAGAAATTTTTATTTATTTGGTCAATCTTAGATAAAGTTCCTTTTGGCAATAAGAAACTCTGCATGAGGTAGTTTGTTTTCGAGCTAAGGTTTGCTTTAATTAATGTCGTTCTTCTTGCTTGAGAAAGTGAGGAGGCTTTCCATCTGGGGAGTTGTTTTTTGAGGCTTTGCAAGGCTTCCTCAAAAACTTCATTTTTAACTCTTCCATTTACAATGGGGATGCCGAGGTATTTTTCCATTCCTCTTGCCACTGAAATGTTCATTTGTTGAGCCAAGCCTCTAGCCTTAGCATGATTCACATTTTTAGAGAACTGAATTGAGCTCTTTTGGTAGTTGATTGTTAGTCCTGACATGTTGGAGAAATTATTGAGCATGTTCTTGATCGTGTCCAGGCTTTTGTATGAAGCCTTTGCAAAGATTATAGTATCATCTACAAAGGTCAGCAATGGAATTGGAGCACTATTAGGTGTTATTTTGATTCCAACTAAAGCATCTTGTAATTGGGATTCTTTTTGTAACTCTCTAGCCAAGTTTTCCATAACTATGATGAAAATGTAAGGGGCAAGAGGGTCACCCTGCCTGAGTCCTCGTTCAGGTTTAAATGGTTTACCAGGGCAGTTGTTGACAAGGACGGAGAATGTAGTTGTTGTGAGGCATTTCATAACCCATTTAATCCATTGGGTATGAAACCCAAATTTTGTGAGCGATGCTTCTATAAAACTCCAGCTCAGTTTATCATAAGCTTTTTCCATATCTAGTTTTAGAGCCATCCAACCTGTTCTGCCCCTTCGTTTGTGGAATGAGTGAAAGATTTCATGTGCTATTAATGTATTATCTTGGATTGATCTTCCTTGGACAAAAGCACCCTGAAAGGGGTTGATGATACAAGGGAGGATCGGTTTGAGCCGATTAGCAATGATTTTTGCTATGATTTTGTATATTGTGTTGCAGAGACTTATCGGGCGATAATGATGGATTGTTGTGGGATTGTCAATCTTAGGAATAAGAGCTAAGAAGGTTTGGTTAATTTCTGTTAGGAGTGATCCAGAGTGGAAGAAAGCTTTGACCGCTTTACACACCGAATCCCCCACAATCTTCCAATATTTGGAGTAAAATTCCGGGGGGAAACCATCAGGGCCCAGAGATTTATCTTCTGCCATATTAAAAACAGTATCTTTAATCTCTTTGTCTGTTGGTTGTTTGATGAGACTATCATTTTGATCTTGTGTGATTTCTGGTTGAATAAAGGCTAGATGATTTGGGTCGATTCGATTCTTGTTGGGCGAAATAAATCGCTCTTTCATTTCTAGCGATATTTGTTCTCCGATTTGTTTTTTTTCTGTTATAATCAATCCATTCTTTGCTATAAAGCTTGTTGTCGAGTTCCGGTTGTTCCTTATCTTAGCTATCGCTTGGAAGTATCTAGTATTCTTATCAGTTAGTTGGAGATGCCTCATTCTAGCTCGTTGTTTCCAGAACTGGTGGTTGAATTTTAGTATATGGTTTCTCTTGTTCTCCAACCTATTGAGTTTATTGACATCCTCAGAGGAGAGAGTTCCCCAAGGAAGAGCTTCTTGTAGTTCCTGAATTTTTTGGTCTACTATAGCTAGTTGTCTGTCAAGGTTGTTTTTGTTAGTTTTACACCAAATTTTGGTATTCTTTTTGAGCAACTTCTGCTTTTGAACAAGCTTAAAACCAAAGGAGCCTACCATTTTGTTCTTCCATACATTTGCAACTATTTTTTCGTAATTCGGATTCGTTGTCCACGCCATTTCAAATCTAAAGGGGGATCCTTTATCGTTTGAGGGTGTTCCTATTTTCATCGTAATCAAGCAATGATCAGATGAGGAGAATGGGTGATGTCTCACTACCATATCTTTGAAGTATAGATATCATGGTGAGCCATAACTCTATCTAGTCTTTCAAATGTATTATCTACTTTATTCCGATTTTTCCTCCAAGTAAACGGAGATCCTTGGAAAGGCATTGTATGGAGATTTAGCTCGTTTTTAACCTCCCTCAATCTCCTAAATCTGTTTATCGAGGGGCTAAGACCACCAATCTTTTCATTATCGTTTTCAATATCATTTAAGTCCCCTATAATTAGAATAGGTATTGGGTTTTTTCATTTTCATTTGTAGGGGCATAGACAATTATTAGCATCATCTCTAAATCATCAATCGTAATCTTGATCATGACCAACCTGTCTGTTTTTTCTAATACCGAGCTATCATCAATAATTTTTTCATTTCTGATTAGGATCCACATCCCTCCTTTAAACCCATTAGAAGCAACAAAGAGAAGCTTTTGGAAACCAGCTTCTCTAAGCTGCTCAACAGAAGGAGGAGCTGTTGCTTTTGTTTCAGTTACAGCAAGGATATCCAATTTGTTCTTTACACGAGTATGCTTCAGTTCAGGCCATAAGAGGGGTCGTTTAGAGCCCCTTATGTTCCAATAACCAATATTAATCATCCGATTCCTTGTGTTTTTACCCAAGAGGGCGGGGAAGTTTTGATGGTTGTGTTTCTATCATTTCTTTTGATAGGGTGATTGTTGAGCATCCTCCACTGGATTCCAGTTAAGGACAGGTGCTTATAGTGTCTGGTAGTGCAGCAAACAGTCGGACTAATCTTGAGCATCATGCCTGTTTTATTACCTGTCTTGGTGACAACTTTCTCCACAGAGTAGAGAAGGAACTCATTTGGTATTGAAATATAATGTATTATAGTTTGTTTAGAGACTTCCACAGGGAAGTAGGTGTTGAGGACAATTGTTAATGGTAATGGTTGATATGAAGTTTTGGTTTGACTTACCACCATACAACCAAAGTCGATGGGGCTGAGTCTAAAGAGTTTGAAAGAAAAAAGAAAAGAAGAGGGAAGGTACTTACCAATGCTGAAAACACAGTCTGCACAAGCAAAGTATGCATCAGCCGAATCCAAGTAAAGAGAGTTACGAGACCAGCAACAACAAAGCCAGGAGCCAGGATACCTGACATCCCAAAGAAATACCAACAAAGAAAGCATACAGAGGAAACTAAAGAGCAAGATATACTCCCTCCGATCCAAAATATAAGTCGTTTGACTTTTCAACACGTATTTCAAGAAGCCCAAAACTATATAAAATATCAACTTTTTTAAAATTATTTTTTTACAACTTAATATTTGTTGGTAATAAGTATTGAATTGTAAAAAAATAATAATAAAAAAGTTAATATATTATATAGTTTTTAGCTCCTTAAAATACGTGTTAAAAAGTCAAACGACTTACATTTTGGATCGGAGGTAGTAATAATTAAACTTCCAGCTAATTTTGATAATAAGAACTGAGAGGCATCCAGCAAGGATTGAAAACAGCTGGGAGCCCCCATACAAAGCATAAGCATAATTCCTAGTGGGACTAGCACATAAGCTTCCTTGATAGAGATTAACATAACCAAAATAGATTCGAAAATTCAAACTAAAGGGGCTGAGATTATTTAATCTAAGAGTAGTAGACAGCCCAACACCATCCATCTTCATGGTCCTTCCTAACATCATTAGTTCTTCTTCTTCTTTGGCTTCTTGTTGACCGGGGAAGTGATATCAGTTTGATCCTCTTCGTCTCTTCTCTTTCCAGGGTCACTCGGGTTCATGGCTGTGTCATCTTCTTGAGGTCTTATGACAATCCCACCCATCTTTCGGATCACAGAGTGATCTGATTTTAGGGAGTGATGTGAGCCCTCCGAGTCGATACCAGTGTCAATCTCCTTACCTTTAGCTTTCCCAGCTATAACAGCTTCCAGAGTGCCTTCATGAGGTTGATTGGAAGCCGAAGCATTGGAGCTACCAGGGGCCATGATAGTGTGAAGAATTGAGGGGGCAATGGCGAAAGGAGGGATTGAGCACTCAGCAGTGAGTCTAGAGACGTGAGCATTGTTCAAGGTGATGAGGTGGTTGATAAGATCAGAGGGATAATTGAGGTTGCCTTGAGGGGTAGGGGGGAGTCTGGCATTGATTGGCATCAGCCCATAGTCACCCAATCTGGGGACCATAGAATTGGCGGGGTTCATCTCAGGTTCAGCTTGGTTATAGGGGACAAAAGCACTTGGGTTATTGGGGACTCTGGGTTCCTGAACATTTCTAGGGGCATTGATGTGGTGAGTGGGGTTCAGCAGATCAACAGTCGGGTTTTCTTCAAGGATAAGGTTAAACTTCCTGGGTCTGGGCGCATTCAGAGGGCATTCCTCGTAGGAGTGGTCATAAGCACCGCAACAACCACATCCTTCCGAGAAATCCTCATACCAGATTCTCAACTTCACAAATTCAGAATCATTTTTCTTGAACTGGATAAAAGTGGTAAGCTTAGTGAGTAAAGAGACATTCACACAGGCCCTTGCAAACCTGAATTTGTTGCGAAAGTTTGAAGCTTGATCCATTCTGATGAGATTGCCCACTCCCCCTTCCAGCAGGATGTAGGCTATGGCTTCTGCAGTGTAGAATTGGTGGGGGAGACCAGGAATCCGAACCCACATGTCAGCTGATGTTGTGTCCTCCTCCATCGGATTGAAGCTGTCGTTCCAGGGATAGATGGCTAGAAGGGAACCTTGGACGTGGTAAGGCCTGTTGCTCCACACCGTGGCTCTATCTTCCTTGTTGGAGAATCTGAAGATAAACCAATCGTTTCCGATTGTGTCCATCCCCCAACTCCATTTGAGAGACTTCCATTCCACCTTCATTTTGCCGGCCACTTGTTTGATATCGATATGGGTTTGGACAAACTTCCCTATCAGACTGAATTCAGAGAGTTTTGTGTGGAGGTCTTTAACCCCTGGAACAGAGAAGGGGTCAGAGAGCCGGTTGGCGTCAGCGTGATTGGCATCCAAGGGAGGAGCCGAGTTAACAGGCTAGGCTGGGCTGGAAGGCCTTGATTCTCAGCAGGAAGGGAAACAAGGGTTGTGTTGTCAGTGGTGTGGTTGGGATTCTCTTCATGCAGAGGGGTTGGATTGGAGATCTCCAAAGAGGCTCCAATCTGGGTAGTGTTGATGAGAGCAGCCATGAAGGAATTGTGGGTATCCATGAACACAGTGGGATTCAAGGCAGGAAGAGGAAGAGAATGGTTGAGAAGGCGTGGATTGGAATACACATAAGGATCACAATTTATAGAGTTGATTTCAAGGATGTCAATCTTCTTAGCCTGATAATTCCAAGTAAACTCAAAGGGAAGGAGATATAGGTATCTAGTAAATTTTAGAAATTTAGCCATAATCATACCTTCTCCTCCTCTGTTTTTGCCCCGTTTCTTATGCTCTCCATGATTACTGTCTAAGTTCATCACTCCTTCTTCTTGATCAAGCCTTGGGTATGTCACTTTGGTGTACTCAATCGTCGTAGTAGCTCGTTCTCCAATTGCCAAGGGAACTGATGAGAGAGGAGGGGTAAGAATCCACGCCACCGCCTTACAATCTCCAATCAGCTGCCCTGCATGTCTATAATTAATACGGTAAATGAGTTTAGTGGTGTAAGTAATGAGGTTTATAGGGTTAATTGTGATAGACTTGGTATGATTAACGGGTAAAAGTAGAGTTTTTGATACAAATTTTCGACTCATCACCATAAAGGGGGGGGGGGGGGGAGCTCCACCCCTCTGAAATGGTAAAGTGAGTAGATTTTAGGTGGAAATCATGTTTTTCCTTGGAACACTGCAAAATTAGTAAATGAAAAGGGTATTGGTTTGTGCCATGGTGGTAAATCTGGGAATTTGGGGTGATTTTTGGAGAGTTGGTTCGGGAGAGTTTTGATAAATTTTTGGGATCATATTTAGAAGTAAGTTTGGTATTGGATGTGGTTGCATGTAGGCTTAATCTTTGGATTTGATCAAAACAGTCTATCAAAATCAGATTTTGACCACTGGATTGATCAAACCCATCCCAGAACAGACCCTTGCCCACACTAGCACACTAAGAAACTCGCCGGAGAAGGAGGACGGACGCCAAAGGGTGGCCTTTGTTCTCACCATGATTTTATTTTCTCTCAATATAATTTCATACTTTCTCAATAAATTATTGCACAACATGATTTTATTTTTGCTCATGAATAGACAATAATTGCACAACATGGGGAATTGGTGAAATTTTGCTCAACTATAGGTTATTTTTGCATAACAATCGAGACTCGTGAATTTTTGCATAACAACATGCTCTTATTTTTGCTCATCAATACTTTATTTTTGCACAACTAGTGGTGAAAATTAGTGCTGACACTGATATTAGTTACAATTAGTGCGGACACTGATATTAGTTACAATTAGTGCTGACACTTATACTAGGTACAATTAGTGTTGACACTGATATTAGTTACAATTAGTGTTGACACTGATATTAGTTACAATTAGTGCTGACATTGATATTAGTTACAATCGAGTCATCTTCCTAAGTAATAACTTTGTACTTCGGTATGTATTTTTTTCGTGTCAGCATTTTTTTTTTCTTCATGTCAGCTCATTTTTTAGGGTTGCACAACTATATTTTAGAGTTGCACAACTTTAGTTTAGAGTTGCACAACTTTAGTTTAGATTTTCACAACTATATTTTATTTGTGTCAGCACCTCTAAGAAACACTTTTCATTATATTTATCATTATTTTAAGAGTTGCACGACTCTGTTATAAGAGTTGCACGACTCTGTTTTAAGAGTTGCACAACTCTGTTTTAAGAGTTTCACGACTCTGTTTTAAGAGTTGCACGACTCTGTTGTAAGAGTTTCACGACTCTATTTTAATTTAAGAGTTGCACGACTCTGTTTTAAGAGTTGCACGACTCTGTTTTAAGAGTTGCACGACAATCGAGACTTTCAATATAATTTCATACTTTCTCAATAAACTGTAAGCGTTCCATAATCTATATTTTTTTTTATTTCTTTAGCATTTTGTCGTGCAAATATAAGAGTATGTTATGCAAATATATCCGTAAGTTGTGCAAATATGACCCGAGTTTAGTTTTTTTATATTTTATTTTACATTTTGTCGTGCAAATATAACCGTATGTTGTGCTTGTGCAAATATAATCATATGTTGTGCAAGTATAACATTTTTTTGTGCAAAAATAAAAATAAAAATATAGATTATGGATCACATAATAAAATATAGATAGTTTTTTTTAATTTCCATAATTATGGGGTAAGTTTTGTAATTTATTCAAAATTCTTTCTTCTTCCTCCCGATTACTGTGAAGATAACGCCGGCCGGCCTCGCCTCGCCGCCTCCGGCTCGCTCGACCTCGCTCGGATCCACCGTTCTCGCTCGACATGACTCCGGGCGCTCGATTTCGCTCCAGGCCGCCTCCGCGCCGTCGTCGGCCTGCGCCTCGCCGCCTCCGCGCTGATCTCCAGCCGCTCGACCTCGCTCCAGGCCGGATTTGAGCAATCTCTCACTAGCGCCACTTCGCTCGATCTCGCTCGGCCTCGCTCGCTCGACCTCCAGGCCGGATCTGAATCGCGCTCCCTTCCTCGGCTCCCTCGCTTGCTCACGCCTCGTTGGAGGCCGGATCTGAATCGCGCTCCCTTCTCCGACCTCGCTCCGCCGCTCCCGACGTCGCTCGCCCGCTCGCTCCGGCGCCGAAGCCACAAAATTGGAAGGGAGACAGAGAAGAGACACCGGCCTCGCTCAGCCTCGCTCCAGAGAAGAGAGACACCGGCCTCGCTCAGCCTTCCTCGCTCCGCTCGCTCGGCCTTCCTCGCTCCGCTCGGCCTGCTCGCTCCGGATTCTCAAATCGAGGCCGTCGAATCCTCGCTCCGCTCGGCCTGCTCGGAGAAGGAGAAGCGCGGAGGAGAGCGCGTGCGGAGAGGAGAGGGCTGAGGAGAGAGAAAGGTGCGTGAAACAAAGGAAATGGGGTTTATATTGCGTCTATTTCACTAAATTGTTCCAAATCGTAACTATTTCACAAATTATGTCCAATTTCGTGGCTATTTTGCAAAACGCCCCTTTTTGTTTTCGTTCAGGCCTGCAACTGAGAGCTACTCTTGGCCGGACTGAAAGAAAGCCCTCTTCTGAGAGAGAGAAGATGGTGGCAGTAGAGGCGTTTGATAGGAGAGATTGTCGATAAGCAGGATCGTGAGGGATATAGAGATATATCCCAAGTTTGATAGGATTTCTGCAGCATTGTGTACAGTCTCACCTTGAACGGCATAGGAATGGGGGAGGAGAAAGGGAATTTCAGCGGAGACAAGGCGGAAAGATCCAAGAGAGAGATCGGAGGAGCTAATGTTCATACACAAGATTTTTCATGGATGGCAAAATCGCATCTTTGAAAGGTACCTTCTTAGTTGCAGAATAATATCAAGTAATGTCACCTTCTTAGTTGCAGAGTTAATGTCAACTGGTCGGTCTTTGTGTTCTTCGATCTTATACTGAGAAATACGGTAAAGTCTTTGTGCTCTTCTTCATATTCTTATACTGAGAAAGATGAAGCGATGCATAAGTCAAAGACAGCACATAAGGCTTCCTAGAATGGACGTTTGCGGAGCTCATAAGGCTTCCTAGAGTCATGAACCGAATCCAATTCAATAAGAAGTAAGAGGTGTTATAGGTGCTAAGGGAGTTGTAGTCGAGGAGGATATCGAGAAGAGGCCGCACCAATCTGACTTTTATCATCGTCAATGGTGATAACGGGCACTATCTTCTGATTCTAATCTTCATCACATGGAATGTACATTTGACAGTGATTCTTTCTTTATGTAATGTTGTTACTTCATATCCAGCTTTATACTAATTTCCTTGAAAAGAAATGCCTTGTACATGTGTATCATCTCTCAATTTGTTGGCTCCATGTTTTTGGGTCTGTTTCAACCTGAACAAAAAGCACACTAGTTGAGTTAGACAAGGGCCCAATGATTCTAGACAACTGATTTTTAAGTTGAAACTTTGTTTGCAAAAATGGTGAGGAAGAAAATTCTTACATGGGGTTGAAACGCCTTGTTGCGCCACTGAAACGTACAGCCACGAGACAGCATATGGTCAAGAACAGTTTGAGAAAGCAACGGTTTGAAAGCTGTATGAAGCTTCACTTTCTTCAGCCCTCCACAAGCCAACAGTGCAGCTGTCAAGCCATTTGGAGTTAACCCCATAAGGTGCAAGATGGTCACGTTGAGCAGCCTGCGTATGCTCGCTAGAGCTAGTAACCCAACATCTGTAACTGAACAGTAAGACAAGTTGATCTGGACAAGAGGATAGCACAAAATTCTTGATGTTAGGCTGGGTATGGTTCTTGTTTGCTTCAGGAATTGCGCATTCAACTTTAGAAGGGTACTGAATTAAGTACCTGTTTAAGGTTTTGTGAGTAATGGGCAAGGGAAATCATCCCTGAATCATCGATATTGAAGCACTTCTTCAAGTCTAGCACAAGAAGTTGCCTGCATCCAGCAGCAATGGCCGTCAGACCTTCAGATGTGATTGAGATACATCCTCTCATCTCAAGTGCTTTAAGCCTTGAACACTTGGACAACGATATCAGAGATGCATCGCTAACTTTATCACAGTATGCTATGTTGATAAACTCTAGAGCAGGGCATCCACTAGCAATTGACTCGATCCCTTTGTCTGTTATCCCCATAGCCCTATCAGGAAGAGTTGGAAAAATTCAATTTAAAGATCAAATAATTGCTCTTGTATAATGGAAGTATAAGATTGATAAAAATCACTGTTAAACTGAAGAAAGAACAACTCCTAACCTGTACAAGTCAATTTCTGTAAGCCTTGTGCAACTCACACCAATATGTTTTAGCCCTTCATCAGTAATGTTAAGGCATATGCCTAACTTTAAGCTGGTAAGCCTGGAACATCTGGAAATAGACTTCAAACCTGCAGTACAATGGAAGTGAAAGTGAAGGCGTTTAGATTTCAGAATCCATAATGGATGCCTAATGAGTAAGCGAAGATGGTTAGAAGCGAACCTTCATCATCCAAATCATTATCCGTGACATCCAACTCCTCTAAGAAGCAACACCCATGTCCAATTGAGCGAAAAGCTTCCTTAGTGACAAGCTCACACGATTCCATTCTTAATGAGGTGAGCAAACGACACGAACTTGTTATGCAATCAACCGAGGCAGATGTGATCTTCCGACAGCATGTAATGTCCAGCTTTCTCAGCTCCTTATGCTTGCTAACAAGCGAGAAGATATCTTCATCAGTGACTCCTAAACACTTGCTCAAGCTTATCTCCTTAAGGGAGATGCAACAAGTACTAATGGCTTCCAGGGAAGAACAAGCGACTATGCAACCATCTAACTTGACACACTGAATATTGGCAAAACTCTGAAAAGATTTTGCAACTTCAACAGTAACCTAAATCACCAGAAAATACCAACATTTAGAAAGAACGGCCCCCGCCAAAATTGAGTTATATTTCGAACTTTTAATGCTCAGACTCACCTTAGAACCATACGCCAAAGAGATGTGGGTTAAGCTCCCAGCTCCCCTGGTCAAACTAGATAGCCCAACGTGACTGATATTATGGCAATTGGACAAATCAAGAGCCTGTCAAAGTCGAAGAAAGTCAAGATTCAAGACTACTGAAATTGAATGGTAAGTAGATGTTGAAAACACAATCAACATCAATTGACCAAATTTTTGTTTCAGGTAAGAGGCAAACTCCGTACTCTTAATGATTTGCAATCGTGTTTAAGAGTGGAGAGGCCATCATCATCAATGCCAAAGCACCCAGCCAGGACCAGATCTTCTAGGTATTGTAGTTGCAGAATTTGTGTGAGGCAGTTTTCTGTGATCTACCAATAGACAAAATCACAAGTAAAATAATTTGAAGTTTGAATTGAACTATTGAATGATAAATTCACAAGACATTAAATACCGGCAAATAAGAGAGATCCAAGGAACGAAGCTCCTTGCATTTCAGCGCAACCAATCCAACTCCCAAATCGGTAACATTAACACACCATTTCAAGCTAAGCATCTTCAATCTCTTGCATCCGACGGCAATACACCCAATCCCTATGTCTGATACGAGCTTACACCTCGCCAGAGACAGCCTCTCGAGCCCCGGGGCCTCCGCGATCGCCGCCGCAGCCGAGTCGGTCAGCTCCGTCGAGTTCGAAAGGTCAATCTCCGTCAGATTCCGGCATCCAGAGACGATACCAGATATCCCGGCAGCAGTCACGAACCGAGATCCGGAGAGATTAACAGAGCGGAGGTCAGGGAGAGACGGCACAGCCAGGCTTAGGGACTCATCATCGACGCGGGGACAAAGAGAGAAGTCGAGGCTGGAAACGGCAAGGTAGCGGCGGCGGCGGAGGAGGCAGATCAGGAGGTCGGCGCGGAGCGGGCGGAGAGCACGCCGGTGGCGGGATTCGGCGGAGTAGAAGGATTTACAGGCGAGGGAGAAGGATTTGAGGGAGGCGGAGTCATCGACGAGGTTGTCGAGGATAAGGAAGAGGATCTCCTCGGTGAGGACGTCGAAGGGATTCGCGGAGACCATGGATCTCTGAAGCTTTTGAGTCATCAGCAATGGCGGATTCTCCGATCGGAAAACGGAATAATGAGAAAAAAACAGGCAAGCACCTTTTGCAGGTTCTCGGAGCGATGGGGATAGGGAGGAGAACTGAAATAGTCCGGGTGGAATAAAAATGTGAGATTACAATTTTGCCCTCGATGTACTCGGAAAATGACGGAAAAGGTGTAGGGGAGACAGAAAAAGAACGGAGGGGTAAAATGGGGAAAGGGAAAGAAGACCAGGAAAAGAGGTGGGGAAGTGATTATTCAGGGAAGTCAAGAAGTGGGGAAGAAAGATGTGCGGAAGGACGATTCAAAGTGGTACGGGATCGTAGTCCACCATACTTTGTACCCGCCCCTTTGTTTTATTAATATATATTGTCCCCTGGCTCAATGCTCACCCTCCACCTCACGCGCGTCACCAGCCACGCTCCAACTCTGTATTAAGTTCGTTTCTTTGGGTGAGAATGAGGGGGGATTTAGAGTTACACTATGAGTCCGTATGGGACGGAGTTAAAAAAATAATTTAAATTTAAAAATTGTTAAAATTGAAAACTGGTGTAAAATAAATGTTGAAAGATTATGAAATAATATAAACATCGTATGTGATAAAAAAAGTTTATTCGTAAAAAGTGGAGTTTATTTGGTTGTTATTAGGACTATTATGGTAATTTCAAACCAAATAAACAAAATAATTATTTCTTTAACTTTTTTTTAACTATAAACTAGCTAAAAATACCCCCTACCCAAGTTAAATTTTAATTGTTCTAACTAGCTCAGTACCCCGTGCATTGCACTGATCTTTGTTTTAAAATATGTGTTTATATAATATCATTCATTATTTTTGACATAAATATTATAAGTATCACAAACAAAGTAATAAAAAAATAAACATCCTTTAACAAATTGAATACTTAAATAAATAAATATGCTAAATAATAATAAACTTTAAGCATTAGAATCAAATATAAGCATAAAGTTATGCAAATATTGGTAAAGCTTGTAAATTTTATTAGTATGAAAATGATGCTAATAAATATTAGAATTAGAATAATAATGAAACGAAATAAATAAGGCAATGTAAAAATAAAACTAAAGAATACGTTTGAGATACATTTGAGCTAATTAAAAAAAAAAGTCTTCCAAATAGATCAAAGTATGTAATGGTGGTAATGTTTTTTCATTTTTTTCATGTAGATGATGTCTCGGTAATCAAGAGTGGTGGAATGGATTTTCTTCATGAATCACACTAATATAGAAATAATTACATGGAGAAATTAAATCCATTCCACCATTATTGTTTATAAAAATGTCAACTGCCTAAAAAATGACAAAAAAAAATGAATAACTTTAGGAAACAATACAAGAAAAGTAAATAAGATTTTGGAGCGTTGAGTATCAGGTAAAAATCCGAACAGATAAACTCATATTTATTTATTTATATTAATAAATAAATATAATTTTATTTTAATTTTATCTAATGAATATTTAAACTAAGCAATTTCCATAATATCGAGAATATCTCAACCGATTCGTATTATAAAGAATTAAAAGAAAATATGATTATACAAAATAACTTAATTAATTATTACGTAACTAACAAATCCTACATTATCGAGAATATATCAACCGACTCGTATTATAAGGAATTAAAAGAAAATCTTATTATACAAAATAACTTAAATATTAATTATTACGTAACTAAAAAATCCTGCATTATCGAGAATATCTGAACCGACTCGTATTATAAGGAATTAAAAGAAAATCTGATTATACAAAATAACTTAATCAATTATTACGTAACTAAAAAATGCTCCATTATCGAGAATATCTCAACCGATTCGTATTATAAGGAATTAAAAGAAAATCCAATTATACAAAATAACTTAATTAATTACTCCTACATTATCGAGAATATCTTAACCGACTCGTATTATAAGGAATTAAAAGAAAATCCGATTATACAAAATAGCTTAATTAAGTATTACGTAACTAATAAATCCTACATCATCAAGAATATATCAACCGATTTGTATTATAAGGAATTAAAAGAAAATTCACTTTTACAAAATAACTTAATTAATTTACATAACTAAAAAAATCCTACATTAAAGGAGAAGCCGCCACATGTCTTAGGCGACTTCTCCTTTAGTATTATAACTAGCGTAGTGCCCGTGCGTAACGCACGGGATTTGTAAAATATATTATATTTTATAGAAGATATTACCATAATTTATTTACATTATATATTAGATATATTATACTATTATAATAATATGAAAATGATATAGAAAAATAATACTACCTCCGTCCAAAAATACATTGCCTTTACTATTCACGCACGCTTTTTTAAGAAGGTAAAAACTATATAAAATATTAGCTTTTTTATTTTTTTTTAATAATTACAAACTTATTGATAATAAGTTTGTAATTATTAAAAAAAATTAATAAAAAAGTTAATATTTTATATAGTTTTTAACTCCTAAAAAAGCGTGCATGAATAGTAAAAGTCCATGTATTTTTGGACGGAGAGAGTATAAATTTGGATAAAAAAATATAATGCTTATATTATATCAATATATAATATATGTGGCAAAATGTCAATGTCTCACACCTTCCTAGCAGGGTCGGGTTTGAGATTTGAAATGCCCGGGACAGGATATAAAAATGTGGCCCTCTACTATTATTTTTTGTTGTGTTAATGGATTGGAAAGTAAGACTAAATAATTTAATAGTTCGACTACAAAGTTTGTAAAGGCTCGGATTTTTAAATCCTAATTTCTCGGAAAAAGGAAAATCAAAATGAATTTAAAAGCGGAATTTAACGAAAAACTCATCTAATTCGGATTTTAGAACTCTTAAAGCGGATTTCTGACCTAAAATAAAAATTTTGAAAACTTATTTTGAATGAGTCGAGATACGGTCGAAGAAGCGGGTTTTGAGTTTTGAATCTCGGATAGTTGAACGTTTGGGACCACACCTCTTCTTTCTTCCTAATCTGTGGGTATTTTGTAATTTTCCCAATCTGTTTGGCAAATTGAGGGGCAATGCCATCTCTGTTTCTAATCTGTATCCCATCCTTGTTTGGCAACCACTGCCCACATCTTCCACGCCAAAGAGAAGAAGACAATCTGAAGAGATTCCCCTCCTTTCCCTTCATTTTTCTTTTCAAAACCCATTGCTTGTCTGATGTCTCTCTCCCCTCTCGTTTTCATGTCTAAACACAGAGCTCTCCCCCTCCCTTTTTATCACTTAAAGAGATAAGCTCTTTTTACTTTCCCCCACACACACCAGTCACCACCACACTCCCCAGCATCCGCCACCACCCCTTCCCGTCAACAGTAGATCGCCGCCAAGAATCGTCGTCCCCTGCCTCCTTTCCCTCTGCTCTCCGAGAGCACACGCAGCAGCAGCTGCAACCCTCTCGTTCTCCCTTCTTCAGCCTCGATCCAGCTGCGTCCCCGTCCTCCCACCAGCGAGTAGAGAGCACCGAGCCAGGATCCGCCAGCAACACCTCCGCCGAGCCGCTACTTTCTCCCATGCCCTGCCTTTCCGAATCCGAGGCCGGTAAGCCCTCCTTCCTCCTCCTTTTGGTCTGAAACTCCATAAAGGTCTCGCCTTTAACTCCTCTTACTTCGCCCTAGGCCAAGCACAACTCGAATCCATCCTCGTCGGAGTCGAATCGAGGCGAAATCGATCGAATTTCCAGGCTCGAAGTACCCCTCGGTGAGCGCTCGAACCCTGTTCCTTCTCTTTGGTTTTAATCTTGTTCGTTTATGGGTTAGAGATGCTCGAGCGCGTGAGAGAGAGAGTTTTCGACGAGAACGAGTTCCGACGAGCATGTGGGTGCGAGCGAGATGAGCGTGAGGGCGAGTGGGGAGGGGCGTGAGCTGAGCGAGCGGCCTGGAGACGAGGCCATGGAGCCGAGGAAGGAAGCCGGAGGAGGAAGAGCCCCTGTCGCCGGCGGATGCTTTCCTTTCGAACGAACAGAGGCGGAGGCGGAAGCTGGGGAGGAAGAAGACGTCCCTCCTTGTGGAGCCCGCCTCCACACCAGCCTTGGCCCACTTCTTTTCTGAAGCCGGAATTGAGAGTGTGAGGTTGGGTTTTGTTACTTTGGGCCGGGTCTGGGTATAAAAAAGGGTTTTGGGCCTATTTTGTTAAAATGTGTTAATAAAATGAGCTTTAAGGGATTTATATATTCAAGTATATAAATATTAAATAGATGGAATATAATATAGAATATTATTATTGATATTTAAAGTATAATATCTTGACTTGGATTTGAAAAAGGTTTTAAAGGTTGGAAATGGATTTAATAAAATTAAAAAGAGGAATTTTGGAAATACCATAATCTTGTCGGATTTGTTTTGATAAAGTAATAAAATAAACTGATGAAAGGGTAATGTTTTATAAATAGATTTTCTGGATGATTGAGAAAGCGTTTTGAATGGTGATTTGATCTAACTTGAGGTTTTAAAAGAGTTTTGGGAAATCTTGGGAAAATGAGGAATAAATTTGATGACTTGTGTGAGATATTATATGCTTAAGTAACATTAGAAGTAGACTTATTTATATTGCTTATATATGTGTTAGGTGATCATCTATGACATGTTGGCTTTCTGTATACCTACTTGTTGCCTTTTGCTGTTCTGCACTTCCAAGTGAGTTCCTATATGAGCTCACTCAGATTCGAAAAGAGATCTCCCTGCTTGTAGCTATGTGCATACTAGGTGCTTGCATTCATAATAAAGCATGCCATGTATCCTGCTAGGATTGCACTCATGATTGAGCATTCGTTTACTCATTGCTTTTGTAAACAGAACGACCGTTATCTGTGAAGTAACTAGAGTCATTGCTAGGGTTAGAGGACGACCTAGTCTCATCGGGTCCCGTCCTGAGTCAATCGAGTCATGAACTTCCTTATATTATGAGATGCATGCGGGCTTTATTGTGGAGCGGGTTGGGCATGCGTGCCGCCCGATTATGAATGAATGCATTCACGAGCTGGCCAGTCTCCGCCCTATCGGAAGGGGGTGGAGGTAGGAGAGGGATATACCACTTGGTATTCGGTTTTAAGGCCTTATTATATTATGCACTTGATCGTAGGACCATGCTAGTGTGTTAATATTCCGCCTTGCATCTAGAAGCATCTTTATTAGGACTAGCGTGTGTATATGTCTGCTTGTTTGGGATTATATTGCATAGGGCTTCGATCTGACACCGCCCCGCATACATTTTTTTTTAGGTTTGTTTTGCAGCATGATTATTCCTTGTTTCCGTGACGTGGGAACTCTCTTGGGCGATCTCAAGGAAATGGTTTAACTCCACTAATATTGTATATTAAATTTCGATAATTACGCTTATTGATTTGGTTTTGACTCGGCTCTGTCGTGTCACCCTCTTGTATTACACCTTGATTCTACTATTTGTATGACCGTTGGTTTTCCACGCTTAGACTCAGGACAGGTACAGGGGACTTCCCCGGGGATTCCAATGATCCCTTCGAATTTTGGGTATGAAATCCCACTTTAAAATGTTAGGATAGAATTTCAAACCTTCAACCTGTACTCGGGGCGCAAGATCCTAACGAGGGGTTTCATCCCTCGAAACGTAACCCGGGAATTATAATCCCGAGCCGTTACAAAGTTGGTATCAGAGCTCAGGTTATGCAAACCGAGTATGATAGGTTGAAGTGGTTTTTAAAAGTGCCCAAGGTTTTCAAATGGTTTTTCAAAATGTTTTCGAAAGGGCAAAATGAATTTAATATGGCTAACTCAAATTGACTAAATATGAACTTGATTCAATAAATCTGGTAATCAAACAAAGGGAACGATGGGGTAGTAAGGACGCTAGACCATCCCTATTGGATTTAGTTGGGAATGGGTAGGCAAAATACTAGTTTTCTTTTACAGGCGGGATTTGAAGACTCCAAGGAGCCCGAAGGCTGGAGTGACATGGGTTAGGAGGCCGTGAGGTGTTTGCCCCTCCGGCCGGCCGTCCCTCGAAGGACGGCATATATCGTCTTTGTGACTGTATGCATTATATCCAACTGGGCCCGAGGGCGATCCTCCTCGAAGAGAATCATATTAACCACATTGATTGCTTCCGTGTTGGGTGCTATTGTGTTTAGGTTAGAGAACTAATCAGTATGCCTTAACTTGAGCATGTAAATAATCGAATGTGTGAACGGGATAGCGGGAGGGAGCCTTGTCCTTATGTAATCGGAATTCCCATCTTGTCAGGATAGCCCTTCCCTGATTCAAGCTCTTGATGATTCTGACTCCATCATGCGCCTCACCAAAACATCTAGGCACGTTAGCAAGAGTCGAGAAGCGTCTTCTCTCCCTGTGTCGAGTCGTGTTTGGTATTCCGCTATCTATGCTTCTATCGAATCGTACCTGAGGTTGGTGTCTTCCACGGGAAATTTGGGTTGGTCAACTAAATACCTTCGGAAATCGTGTCGGGTGTGAGGGTTACCTAATACGTTAGTAGGGGAGATGATTGAAGTAGTTTCGAGTTAGAAGTGAGTTACCTCATGGAGTCATCCCTTTCGATCATTGTAATGGTCAACCATGTCTTCTTGCCGCAAGAGCTTAAGCACGAGTTCTACCCTCACCTCTCGGAAGTAGTGTAAATGGCCTTGTGTCATACTGAGCGAGTCATACTAGCATCCCACGGGGAAACGGGGTGATGAGTCGGTGATTGCCCTTAGAGAATTTTGTCGGTTATAGTAGTATCCATTCTTGTGATTCTATGACCTGGTACATTGATATATTTCAGCATGACTTGCCTAATATCTTGCATGATTGCTTTTATGAGGAAATATATGTGCGATATGTGTGGAACTCCATATTTATTGTCTTTCCATCAATTAGGTCCATGATAGTGTGGTTAACCCTCGTTGCATGTTAATACGAGAAATGAATGTCTTAGCATGCTAAATTGATCTAATTGGACCTCGTTAACTGTGTACTTGCTTGATGAGTGTTGCTAGTATCATCTAGGACATACACCTCCCCATTATAGGCCCTCGTATGATTATTTGTCATCATGGTCTTACTATGCGAATGTGGATGTATACGATGTGATGGTTGGTACCCCTATATGACCTCCCCATACCCCTTAGCATGACTAGTAGGGTGTAACTTAACATGCTTGCATTGACACCATGTTGTCCTGACCTGCGTATGTGCGTACCTGAGTGAGTAATACATTGTACATGTGATATCTTGTGATGTTTGCTAGATCTTACACAACTTATTCCGCAGGTGTCCCATGTCAATTCGTGCATGTATGCCCTTAGTATGTCGAGCATGATTAGTGAATGAGATGATAGATTTCTAGCTTGTTCTGCGCACATGTAGAGTTGATTATATGAACATGTTATGAATGCATGGGTCACTATTCCTCGAGATAGGTGCATGTCAGTGTGGAATGATGTGACGATGTTGTGATTATTATGTGTTGTGTGCAACAATTATAACCTCATGGGATACCCTAAGGGCATCGTTTTAATCCTCGGGTGGGGATTCTATCTTGGTCTCGTCGACCCTAATCACGGTCCGTGTCTGAATCCTTAAGGAAGTCGTGTTGTCCGCCTTTGTCTCTCCCCTATCTCCGTAACTCTTAATCCTTGTGATCCTTTGATGAGCGCCGACATGAGAGAAAGAACTGACAACCAAGTGGCACCAGAACGACACAGTGGAAGCATGGTGGGTCCATGACCCATAGACCCCTTGGACGACGTCATCGATGGCAAGAAAGACGAATGTGCTCCAAAGACGGTGGTTGTGAACAGTACCCTCCCAGACGAGTCGAGGAAGAGCATTCTTGAATCAAATCGCGGATTCTTCTATACTAATCGGACTTGATGTGGTGCGATAGGCCTAGAACTGACATAATTGGGTATGTGATGACTGATATGTTGAACTAGTAGTAGATGGTTGCCTGACTAACTTGCGCTTGTGGTGATGTGCCTTTTGCTTGAGTGTACTGACCTGCTGGTAAATCGGTTATGGGTTATATAGGTGGTGGTGTTTTCCTCTTGAGCATAAGTCATGAGATTCTTCGGTGAGACAGGTCGGAAAGTAGCAGGTAGATTGAGGTATTCGGATTGGGTTAGTGGTTGTGTGAGATGGGTTGCAGGAAAGATGCGTCAGCAAGAGTAGAGCCGAGTGAGTTGGGATTTGTCATAAATAGTAGTCAGCGAGTATAGTTGAGCTTCCAGGTAGGTCTTAGGTGAGGGGTGGAGTTAGCATGGTGAGATCTTGAGGAAGAGGTCCTAGATCGAAGTGTCGGTAGGTAGTGGGTGCAAGTATAGGTGGTTAGTGTAGTCTAGAGGTGGATGAGTGAGCTAGGAATGGATCGGAGGGATTCTCAAGCGGAAGTGTTGTTCGACGGATTGGTGTGCTAAGGAAAGGGTCTAGATGGTATAGGAGCAGATCGTAGGCGGCATCGAGGATGATCGGTTGAGGAATGTCTAATGAATCGTGGAAATTGGGACTAGGTTGTATGTGTGGCGATCGAGAGCGATCTAGGTAAAGGCTGAGGTTGAGGAATCGCTAAGGAAAAGTAGTATAAGGTTGCTTGGGAAATTATCGATCTTGGGTATTAGGTTGTTCATATCAGGGTTATAAGTGTGATGAGTATTTGGGGGATTGCTTCGATAAGATTAGTAGTGCTTGGAGAATCCGTGAGTGAACGATCTTTAGATGCGTTGTTGGAGGATTTTAGCGTAAGGAATGAATCCGGATTATGAGTGGAGGTTATTGTGGCTATTGAGGAATTCTAGGATGTGAGATGAGTCTTCGAGGAAAGGCTGGTATCTAGGCAAGGATGTCGTTGAGATTATAGTAAGACTGTGGGCTTGAGATTGAGATAGGGAGATCTTAATCATGGATTTGGGTACTAGGCAAGGCAGAATGCATTGAGAACGTTAGGGGAAGAGGTTTTAAAAGGTTTGGCGAAGATGTGGGACTTGGGAAACTCGGGTGATGGCAATTTAGGGATTCCGCAGAAATGATGATCGGTAAAAGAGGCCTTGGACGGTAAGGTGTCATGGTTAAGAAGTGGGAGCTTGAGGCAATTTAGGATATGAAGAGATGAGGAACTAGAGTAGAATGACTTGAGGATTTCGAATGGTTAAGGTTTAGTAAGATTTTGAATGAGAAAAATTGGGAATATACTGAGACGATGATCTAGGATAGGTTGGATGAGGAGTCGTGGATGATTAGGTTTCGTGATATTCGGAATGGGACAAGCAGGTAGAATTTGTGATCGATCATTTAGGATAGACACGGCTGATGAGGAACTCGGTGATTCGTGGTTATGACTTATGAGTTGGCACTAGACGGCTTTCTGCCTCAGAGTTGTCGAGAGTAGGCGGTTGAGTGGATTCTAGCAAGGTAGGATGCTTGTGTTGGTGATGCCGAGGATAATGATGGGAGTGTCAGGTGTGAAATAGTCAGTATGAGTTGGGTTCTTAGAGGTGGATGGCTAGTGAGAGTGATTAGTGGTACAGTAAGTGTGATCAAGTTAGCAAGAGGATTCGAGATGTCTCCTTGGGAGATAGTGGTCAGGCAGATGGGAAGAGTAAGCGAGATTGTTAAGGAGCACCGAGGTCGATCGAGAGAGCAGTTCAGTCGAGGACTTGGGGATTTCTCTTAGAAGGTGAAGATGAGACTGGTAGAGGACATCTAGGATGAGGGTATGCTTTATAGAGAGTCTTGGTAGTCGATCGAGTTTTTAAGCTTGTCGGAATAAGGGTCTTTTAAGGGAATTTTGCGATTGGGAACTCCATCAGATGGTTAGATGGTCGAGTGAAAGGTAGGACGTGAGATTGGGTGTTGAGATAGATTGATCTTTAGATGTCTTAATGACATATGATTTGGGATGCCTAGTAGTCGATTTTGGGGATTTGGTCTTGATTACGGATCGTTATGAGGCTAGAGAGTTGTATATGAGCGGGATACAATGGTATTTAGAAATAGTATCGGATTTGAGTTGGTGGACCTGATGAGGTTGATCTTGATGCGAGAGATAAGGAGTACGTAGTGGTCGTGTCTTGTTATGGTTGATAGTTATAAGCAAGTTCTCTTGAGGATGTGATCTAGTGTATGCTTTACTTGGGGACAAATGTTTTGCGAATTCTATGCGATAGACAATGCTAATTTCTTGATGAATTGCCATAACCAATAGTGAGCTATTAATACTGATATAGTCTTCCCCTGAGCTTGATGAAATGCTAGTGTGCGGAGGTCCTTGATGCCTCTAAATGTGATGATGCTTGGTAGTTAGTAAGGGTATAATGTGATTATCTGATTGATACAATATGCAACCCCTCATATGTTATGATGAATGCTACTATATACGATACTATGCTAGACCTGTTATGATATATGACTATCCTCGACATGGATATGATTTGTTTATGAATGTGTGATACGAGTGCTATGTTATATGATGTCGTGAACGGGAATTGATAGGATGTTAGAACCGCATTGATGGAATTTGATTCTGACTTGGAATCTAGGGAGAAAATATGGGATTAGCCCTTAGAGGTGGATGATTCCACCTCCTGAAGTTGAAACTTGCTTGACTAACATCGGGTTAAGGGATTTGAATGATGTTTAAAAAAACTAACTTGGATTTTGGGAAATTTAACGCGATTGAGAATGTCAATGATTTTGAAACAAACCTTTCAAACTGAGATCCCCCTTGAAATTTTCTAGTCGAGCTTGCGTTATGACGTCCCACAAAGTGGATACATGCATTTTATAGGGGCCCTTATAGACTGCTTGCTAAGACCTAGTGGAGATGTCATAGTGCTTTTTTAGTTATGATATGACCGAGGAGTCGGGGTAAGGATGTGGTAGGGGCCCATATCACACTCTCGCTACGACCTATCGGGGATATTATGGCCATGACGACGATACTGTGAGAATCTCATAGGGACACTTATGAGGTACTTACGGGATCAATGGAATGGTCCTTGGACTCACATATTTCCAACTTCATCCCCTACTTTGTTTTGATTTTAGTCTCGGGAACGAGACTTGTTTTTAGAGGTGGATGATGTAAAGGCTCGGATTTTTAAATCCTAATTTCTCGGAAAAAGAAAAATCAAAATGAATTTAAAAGCGGCATTTAGCGAAAAACTCATCTAATTCGGATTTTAGAACTCTTAAAGCGGATTTCCGACCTAAAATAAAAATTTTGAAAACTTATTTTGAATAAGTCGAGATACGGTCGAAGAAGCGGGTTTTGAGTTTTGAATCTCGGATAGTTGAACGTTTGGGACCACACCTCTTCTTTCTTCCTAATCTGTGGGTATTTTGTAATTTTCCCAATCTGTTTGGCAAATTGAGGGGCAATGCCATCTCTGTTTCTAATCTGTATCCCATCCTTGTTTGGCAACCACTGCCCATATCTTCCACGCCAAAGAGAAGAAGACAATCTGAAGAGATTCCCCTCCTTTCCCTTCACTTTTCTTTTCAAAATCCATTGCTTGTCTGATGTCTCTCTCCCCTCTCGTTTTCATGTCTGAACACAGAGCTCTCCCCCTCCCTTTTTATCACTTAAAGAGATAAGCTCTTTTTACTTTCCATATGCTTCTTATTTCAATACCGTATTGCACATGTTGTTGCTTGTGAATTTCAAATGATTGAGGCATGTTTTCTTTAGCCATATTATACCCTATCTACCTTACATATTATCCTTTGCTTGAAGCCCATCTGAGCCTTAAAGCCTATTTTTTTGATAGCTCCACAAAAATATATCCTAGCCAATGATTAGCCTGACCCTATCCGAGAATTATGAGAAAAATTGGTGAAAAATAATCTTTATGTTGGAGTTTCTTTGAGTGGAGATGATGTATGTATTGTTGTGCATTGCGAGAGGCATAGCCAAAATAAGGTAACCTTCTTGCATAATAGAGATGGCTTATTACTAGGGACCTAAGGAGGATAAAATTCACTTAGGAGTAAAAGTCTAGTAAGCTTGGACCTAAGGAGGA
Source organism: Persicaria tinctoria (assembly GCA_037127255.1). Classification (NCBI taxonomy): domain Eukaryota; kingdom Viridiplantae; phylum Streptophyta; class Magnoliopsida; order Caryophyllales; family Polygonaceae; genus Persicaria; species Persicaria tinctoria. The sequence goes on from JBANSL010000013.1 coordinate 16,696,330, forward strand.
TAAAATTCACTTAGGGGCAAAAGTAAGCATAAAAGAAAAGAAAAAAAGTCATCATCCAAATGAAAAAAAATGCATAATTTGTATGGCTATTGGAATCGAAGAGCTTATTGATGTGTATTGGAGTTAATGTTATTGGAATGGTTTGCGAAGTATGGAAGTTTTAGTGTTGTTCTGGTTGGTTGTTGTTCCTTTTTCCCAGATTTTTAGCACCACAAGCCTACATATTTCCCATGCCTTATGTTCCTACCAAAGCCCCATTACAACCCTATAAAAGTCCTCATGATGTTATTTGCAAGTAATGACTTTCACGGTGTATAGAGCATTTTGGATTGAGTTGAGAGTTAGATTTTAAAGCCTAAACACATGAGAGCTTGAGTGAAACACATTATCCCGGTAAGGTTGGATTAAATTTGCCTTTACTATTGGATCCCTCATATATTTGCTAGGATATTTGTTCGCTTATTCATGGCTCCTATTGCTTGATGTTGCTTTTCTAAAACTAAGCATGAAGATCTTATTTGTGGGATAATCAATTCTATATTTGTTTTTCATTGCTTGAGGACAAGCAAAAGTCTAAGCATGGGGTAGTTTGATAGAGTATATTTTAGTCATGTTTTTATTGTAGATTTGCATATTAGTTTAGAGCATTTTTACATATTTTATAGCTTAATTTATATTAAGGAAATTCCGTTTGGTGCCCCTGAGGTTTTGACAATTCCGCTTGGTGTCCCAAGGTTTTTTTTTGTCCGGATGGTGCCCCTGAGTTTTGTCAAAAGTTCGCCTCATGCCCAAAACTCATATTTTCACTTTTTAAAATGAATAAAACGGCCCATTATTTTTTCTTATTTCACAAGACCACCTTTATTTTTAACAATGAATAAAATTAACCATTATTTAACTAAATCCAACATAAAAGTGAAAAAAAAACAACTTATATATATTTTTTCAATAAAATCACACATAATTTCCAAAATTTTAGCAAAAACTCACCCATTGTTACAAATTTTTTTTTGAAGAAAATCAACATTTATTTTTAACATGACATAAAAGATTCATTATTTTAATATTTTGCAAAAAAAAAAAAACTCATTATTTTCCAAACATTGTACATACATAACATACCATTTATTATTTATAAACAATTTGCATCAATTCCCCCTTATATTTTTTGAAAAAAAAATACCACTTACTGTATTATTTATAAAAGATTCATTATTTTAATTTAGAGGCCAATTTTTTTTTTCAAAAAATTGGCCTATAAAGTACAAAAAGAAAAAGAAAAATCATAAAACCATACTTTGGATAAAAAAATCTTCTTTATTCTAATTGAGTATTGGGAAAAAAAATCAACCCTTTATTTTTTACATTACTTTTTCAATAAAATTCTAATCAAGTATTGGGTTAGATTGATCAATTAGGATGGTTCATGGTGGGCCAATTCGATTCGATCCGACATTTTTAGGTCAGGTCAAACCCGAAGACCGAATATTAAAAGAAAACGATAGTTGTAATGTATTTCTTTCTTGTACAATGAACTATTGTGGCTAAATATTAAATTACAAAAAAATAAGTCCGAGTTTACGCATCGACCCGAAAAAAAAATATACTACCAAAATATTAAGCCACCATATGAGCAGCCGCATTTACAATTGTTAAAATTTAGTGAGTTATAGGTAAAATATTATTTTGGAAAATAATAGGTGTTAAATATTTTTTTGGAAAAAATAACGAGCGTTTTTATTTTATTTTTTCAAAGTATGGAAATTGGAAACTAATATGTCTTTTGTATAATATTCACAACCCCATAATTTTGTTTTAAATTTTTTTGGAAGAAGGGTGATTTTGTGATAAAAAGTTTTGGAAATAATATGTGATTTTGTTAAATTTTAGAAATAAAGGTGGTTTTTTCAATTTTATCTTGAACTTAGTTAAATAATAGGTAATTTTGTTCATTGTTAAAAAGTAAAAGAGGTTTTGTGAAATAAGGAAAAATAATGGGCCATTTTATTCATTTTAAAAAGTGAAAATATGAGTTTTGGGCATGAGGCGGACTTTTGACAAAACTCAGGGGTACCATCCGGACAAAAAAAAACCTTGGGGCACCAAGCGGAATTGACAAAACCTCAGGGGCACCAAACGGAATTTCCCTTTATATTATTTGGTTTTCGGAGTCTACACTAGTGTTTTTATATATTTCAGGTATTTTTATATTATGGGATTATTTTGGAAACAAGGAGATGGATGGATGAGCTAAACTTAACATTGGCCGGTTTGGATGGATGCACGTGACTGCTAAGTAAAACAAAGTTGCAAGTGGAGTTCGTACAGTGCAAGGCAGGAGGAGCCACACTTTCCATTGCTTCGTTAGATTAGATAGAAATATTAGATATATTAATATTATATAGATTAGGAAATTAGGATAGAAGTTTAGGTTTTATATATATATCAATTCATTCTTACGGCAAAAAAGGAGGCCGAACTAACAGTGACCACGGCCAACTTTGATTCCTCCTAGACCCTAACTATGTTTTGTCTTATTTTTATGGAGACCTAAACTCTCCCGTTTTGTCTACAATTTGAAGCTTTGTTTGGATTGATTGTGAGTTTCTAATTCTTGTTCCTTATTTCCTATATCTGAATGTTTCGACTTCTTTGTGCTTGATTGTCTATTGTTTTATTCTATCTAGCCCGCGCAACTAGTTAGAGTTAATTCAATTGCTAGGGTTTTGTAGATTCCTGGTTGTGAACCTTAACCCAAGTGGCAAACTTATTCCTTTAGGGCTGGTTGAACTAATTGAATGAGTAGGAAGTTGGATGTGTTGTTAAATCCCTCTTTAGGGACTGCAAATACCTTGGTTAATCTCTGAACTTAAAGCTATCAATTGGGTTAAATCCTTCTTTAGGGACTGTTCGATTGATAAGGGTTTCTAGGACTGGTTGGACTAGTAACTATATTAGGTTGGGACAAGGGCATTCATAGGAAACCTAAAAGGACGAGAATGAGTTACAATAATCGTTTCAACCAATTAAAGTGGATAATTGTAGGTGAAACTATTTTATTAATCCTTATCTCCATTAATTTGTTTATAGTTTATTTTATGTTCTTTCTTATTTACACCATTCAAAACCCCCCTTTCATACTAATTGGTAAATAAACATAACCTAGGAATAACTTGATTCTCTGTGGGATCGACCTCTTACTTACTTGCTATACTAGTTTGTAGGTTTGAGTTTTATTTTGATACGGTTAACGCGACTAAAAACCGTCCATCAACCACCTTGCCGACGCCCGAAGCCCCTCCCCTGTTTCTCCTCCGAAGTCGCCGAGAGCACCTTCGTCCTCCTCCTCCGAGCAGCAGCAGCGCGATCTCCACCCTTCTCTCCTCCGACGCCAATGAGAGCCCGAAGCCGAGCTCAAAGCGTACCAGAGGCCAGGACCTCCGCCGCCGAGCCCAAACCTCTCCATTTTCCCCGTTATCGCTGCGCAAGGTCGCTTTTATGTTCTCGTTTTCGATTTCGATTATTTACCTCGTAAAAGAGCCCCTTTCACTTATTCCTATCTCTTCCAAGGTCCAAATGGAGAGCTATCCTCGTCGCTGACACCGGATCAAGCGAGTCGAGTATTTCCCGGCGAAGATCTCGAGCCATCGGTGAGCCCTCGTTTTCCCACTTTTCTTTTTTCTGCGTTTGAGTCCTGTGGTGTGGGTCTTGGTCGGTTCTATGAGTCGGCCGGGGTGGGTGAATCTCAGGCCAAAAAGCCGCCGCCGGTAGGCCGAGCTCCTCCTTCTTTTCCTTCTGTTCTCCGTCGTTGTTGTTCGATATCTCTGTGTTTCAGCTCTGTTGTTTGAGGAAGAAGAATTCAGGGCTTTTGGGCCTATTTTCTGCCGGGTTTGGGAAAACGGGTTGTTGGGATCCGGGTTCCCTTTTCTTTCTTTCCTTTGTGGGCTCGGGTTGGGTTTTTGGATACAGGTTTCGGGTTTGGGCCTTTACATTCCGGGTATAAGTTGGGTTGTTGGGCTGGGTTTTGTTTATAAATGGTCGTTGTTAATTGTTGTGTTATTTTGTTACATAAATATGATAATGTGTGTTATTTTGTTATTTTGGGAAATATTATATTTCTAGAATTTTATATATTATAAAAGTATTTGGAGAATAACATTATTGGGATATTTATTTAGTGATGTTTTAATTTGTGATGTTGGGAGATTTGAAATGAAACATGGGTTTTGATTTATAAACATGGTTATGAAAATAGAATTATTTTGTGACTAAATGCCGGACTTTATTCTGATTTCGAAATAAGAAACGTGCCGGAATTATTTTAATTGTATAAATTTACAAGTTGATTAAAGATTTAATGTTTATAAATGGGTTTTTGCCGATTATGATTTGAGAAAATGTTTTGAATATGAGTTGACTTAACTTGATATTTAAGAGTTTCGAAAACTTTGGGAAATGAGTTTGGAAATATGGTTGGTACGATTTTATCAATGAGTTTGATTGGAAATGGCTTGATGATAGGTGTGTATTGCTTTTGGATTGCTTCGGACTTGCGTTTGGACCCTTACTTGTGTTATCTTGCTATTCTGCATCTTCAGGTAAGCTCCCTAGGGGGCTTACTCGGGTTGGACATTTATGCCTGTTGTTGCATTTTATGTTAGGTGTTGCATATGCATAAAAGCATGCCATGTAGTATCCTGTTTAGGTTGCACTAATTGAATGAGCATCTGCTTACTTATTGCGTTTGAAACAGAACGACCGTTATCTGTGATAGTCCTAGAGTCTTTTTTAGGGTCATAGGGTAGCCCAGCCTCATCGGGTACCCTGAGTCAATCGAGTCATGAACTTCCTTATATTATGAGATGCCTGCGGGCTTTATTGTGGAGCGGGTTAGGCATGCGTGCCGCCCGATTATGATGGAATGCATTCACGAGCTGGCCAGTCTCAGCCCTATCGGAAGGGGGTGGAGGTAGGAGAGGGATATGCCAATTGGCATTGTCTTGGGCCCTTTACAGTATTTCTGCACATTAATATGAACTAGGAGCATGCTAGTGTGTTGAATTTCGTACTGCATTAGAGCATCTTTATTAGGTATAGCACATACTATGTGGCCTCAGCGAGGACTGCAGGTCCCGCATGAGTGGCTCGATCTGACTCCTTTCCCCGTTCTTTTTTTAAAGGCATTTTCTGCAGATTTTGAGTGCTCGATGTCTATATGACGGGGTTCCCTTTTGGCGAATTGAAGAATCTGGCTAATATCCTAACTTAGTAAAATGGTAATTACACACTCATAATTTGGTTTTGACCGGCTCTACCGTGGCACTTGTATCTTTACTTTACTTCCGCTTTACTTTCGTTTGAAATGGATTCCGCGACATAGTCTTAGGACAAGTTAAGGGTACCCAACGGCCCTTCAAGGTTTTTAGGGTTTGAAATTCCTCTTTCTACTAATCTTAAAATGAGTTTGAAACCTCGACCCGTACCTGGATTGTAAGATCCGAACAAGGGGTTTTATCCCTTGAAACGTAACCCGGAAATCATAATTCTGGGCCGTTACAAAGATTGTATCAGAGCCGAGGTTGTGCAATTCGGGTACACAAGGGTCGAGTGTATGTTTTGGAAAACCGCCCATGAATTTCAAAGGATTTGGAAGTGTTTTAAAGGGACAAAATGAACTTAAGATGCCTAACCGAAATTGGACTAAGTAATGAACTCGACTTGTAATAAAAGAGGAAAACCGACCAAACGGGGACACGAGTGGGTAGTAAAAGCGCTAGACCACCCCTATTGGGTGTAGTTGGGAACGGTAGGCAAAATATCAGCTTGTTCTTTACCGATGGGTTGGGAGACTCCAAGGAGATCATTATGAGTGTTATTAACTGATTCTGTGCTGAGTGTTTGCTATGCTATAGATCTGATTTGGTATGCCTAACAATGAGTTGTGTATTGACTAATCTGTGCAAACGGGATAGTCGGAGAACCCTTGTTTCTGTGTGGTCAAACTCACCTTGTGTGGAACAACCCCTTCCACTATGTTAAACCCTTTTCGGTTATATCGAATCTTTCTCCTAGATGTCAGTGTCTTTCACGGGAAATAGGGTTGGTAAACACATTGTGTCGGGAATCCTGGTTGGATATTAAGGTTGTCTGAGTGTGTATTGGAAGGCAATTCTTGATGTCATCTTGAGTCAAGAGTAATGTGTTTTGGGGTTGTCTTTCTTGATTCTTATGACGATAAACCAGTGTTTTCTTGCCACAAAGAGTCGTACCAGAGTCACACGGGAAAGAGGGGTGATGAATCGGTTGGGAAAAGTCAATGGTTGCCCTTAAGGATCCCTGCCCGGTTGTAATGATAACTCTCTCTGAATTGCACATGATCTTATAGCCTCCTGCACATACCTTGGGAATGACCATTAGTACATACTGCTCATGCTATTGCATATGTGATTGATTATATTGCTTAAGTCTCGTATTGTGTCTTGCCTCCCATCATGACTGTATGTTGTTATAGCATGTTTACTTGACCTATTGATCGTATGATTGACTGGAAGCATGAACCATATGATATGAATCTGCATGATCGTTATTTTCTCCTGGATTAGGTTCATGATAGTGTGATCAACTCCTCTTTGTATGAATGCATGTAGATGATCGCCTTAGCAGTCTTGGTGATGACGTGTTGATGCTTATTACTCCCTTTTGTGACAAGAACCTATAGCATGCCCATCTATTTTGTATTCGTCGGATTAACTATTGTTGATTATTCCGCAATTGATATTATTGTGTTACTTGCATTGAGCAGAGAATATGTTGGTAGAATTGAGTCATGATAAATGCATGTTTTATCCCAGTATGTGCGGATTTGAACTCATGTTCCGGTGCCCTAACTATATTGCCCGTTACTTAGACTCGTAGTATAAATCGTTATCCTTGCCCTATGCTTCTATATCATCGGAATATGATTTAATTGATTTCTTACATATCGCCATGATTAAATGCATGTATGCATCGCATGTTGTGTTGAGTCATCAGTGTCATGTAGGACCCTTGATGGTAACTTGTGCGTGCTATACCTTGTCTGCATTATTGATGAACCTCTCTTGAGCTAGGTTCCTGATAGCGTGGTATTTCCTCTTTTCTATCACCTTAACATGTCTTACTCATGCAAATTAGATTGATGTTGAACCCAATGATTGACTTGATTTTCGTGATTGTTAGTTCTAGCATGCTTACATGTTATCGCTCGGTAGTGTTTCCCCTATTGCTCTATAATATCCTCTCATGCTTGCATATATGTATGATTTTGGCACCTCGCATGATCACACACCACGTTATATTATGATTTTGCACACGCATGACACCTAATTGCTAGGATGAATCTAATCGCATTATCTTGATCGTAATCATGTTCGATAAGTGCCAGTAGTGTCCTGTAGGGCTTATGATTCCCAATATGACTCGTTAAATGATCACGTGTTGTACTTGTTCTATGATGTGATGACTATTGTAACATATATGTGCTCTATGATGGTTCGTTGTTGGCATGATTATAATCTATCGCCGTGATGTCCTTCTTGTTACTTTTGATGATGCATCATGTTTCGTGAATATTATGTTGAACTCCTCTTAATGGCTCTTGACTATGCTTGTATCACATCATGTATCACTAGTACCATGTAGGACCCATGCTTTCTAAATGTATCTCGTCATATGATTACGTGTCATACTTGACCTATTATATGATTATTGTGTTAGATAAGATAGTTACTATGTTGTTCTTATATGTTCTCGTATGATGCATACACCAAGCTCGTGCATTGTTCATATATGTGATAATTGTGATGCCCAATAAATCCTGCATATCTTGCTTAAGCTGCTAGGCATATCTGCTTCCATAGGATAATAGACTATTATGTTGTCTCGCATGCATCCGTGTAGTACTCGAATATGTCTTTTAGGAATGAATATGTATGTCGTGCTCCTCGAGATAGGTACATGTTAGTGTGGATTAAAATGATTGATATGCCTCATGATGGATTTGTGTCTACTTGTCATAATTGCAACCTAATAGACCTCCATAAGGGCGTTGTTGCTATTCTCGGGTTAGGGTATTGTCGTCTTTAGTTGTGATCCGTGTTTGTCCCCGAAAGGAATTTGGGTTGTCTTCTCTTGTCACTCCCCTAACTTGGACTCTTACGTGATACATTATGTGAGCGACCACACGGAAGAGGGAACGGGAAGTAGATAGCGATAGAGTAGTGCAGCGGAAGCATGGGTCCATAACCCACGGGCCTCAGGATCAATGATGTCGGTGGAACGGGCACGCAACGAGAAATACGGTTACTGAGTACGATATGACTTGCAAGCGGGAGTGTTCTCCGTTCGAATTGCTAACCTTTTTGAATTTGTTGGCGATGATATTGCACTGACCTAGCGATGAGATTTATGTGTTGATGTGCTGACTTGATGATGACTGTGCCTGATAGCATGTTGTCTATGATTGTTGTGAGCTGAATCCGTCATGTTTTACAGTAACTTTTATATCGATTTCTGCATACATTTCATTCATTTGGGCTAAGATAGTACATAATCTATGTAGTTTATGTTTATTTGCCAAATTATGGAATCTACACCAGTTTCTGTTTAAATTCGCAGAATTCGAGACATTTTACAGCAATTCTAAGGAAGGTCAGAAAAGCTCGGAAATCCACTATAGAAGTCCAAGGTCAAAGAAGCAGCGGAACCAGTCGAATCAAGCTGAGAGCCCAGGTTACTCGATCTCGAGTGAACCTTACTCGATCTCGACGAACATGTCCGAGCACAGGCCTTGTCGACTAAGAGCAGTGTCGAGAGCCAGACCAACCCAACTCCGGAAGCCAACTCGATCTCGAGTACATCTTGTCGAGATCGACAAAGCCTAGACGCCACACCAGGAGTCGATGAAGCTGTGCCATGCCGAGAAGCCGAGGACGAAGACGCCGAGCAGAACCCTACTCGATCTCGAGGAGATCTAGTCGAGATCGAGGAGCCAGAACCACAAGTCCGAGCCATGTCGAGCAGGTCTACCCGAGCCACACCAATCAACGACAATCCTACTCGATGTCGAGTAGCCTTTGTCGAGATCGACGAGCCACGTCCAGGAGCGCGTACGCGGTTTGAGCAATCCTTGTCGAGTTGGGAATCCTTGGAGTCTAAGGAAGTCGAGAAGGCCGAGATCTATCCTACATCTATCGAATTCTATCTTTGGACGACGAGATCTATCAAGATGAGAAGACTTACCTATTTAGATTTATCCTTCCCTTTTAGATTTAATTCCTAAATTGCTTTTATTTATCTTTTTAGCCTTTAGATATAGATATAGATAAAGATAGATATTTCTATCCTTGAATAGCAAGGAATAAAGCCCTAGGGGCTGGTTTTTCATTCATTCAATTTCAGTCAGAGACAAGTAGTTCCACAAAGAAGTTTTAAAAGTTCAAAGGTTTTAGGGTTTTGGCATTCTGCGAAAGTTGATTGCCGGGATTGTAAAGACTTTGAATATAGTTTAATGCAAGTTTCTTTTTATACCTCAATGTCTGCGATTGCGATGAGGAGCGAGTAGTCCACCCATTTCTGGGGCTGGGGTGAGCCCGACGGTGGCCATGTGAGGTGATGCGGTAAAGGTCAGATCTTGTTATGCAATTCGTCTTCTATCCCTATGAGCATGACTCTTTTGCGAGAGTTGAAGGTGATCATTGTTTGTATTATTGAAGCGAAAGTGATCTTAATGCAACTTGGGTTAATTATGTGAAAAGGGTTAGTAACAATTAGGGTTTATGCGAAAGCCTCTATATGCCTATTTGTTGATAACGAAAGTTATTTTGATGGAAAGCATGATCTTTTATGCCTTTATGTGTTACTTTGCATGGTTATCGTTGTGGTGTTGATACCCTGGTTTTGGAAGTCTTTCATATATTGATTTATTTCTGTCGAAAATCTGAATTTTGTGTTCGAATCTGCAAATTTAAAGTTTCTGACTTTTAGTCGATACAGAGGAGAGACTTGTCGAGATCGAGTACATCCTTAGTCGATCTCGAGTAGGGTCTTGTCTAGGTCGAGTTGAGTTTCTGCTTTCTGTCGTCGATTTTCATTTTCTGTCTTTTACTGTTGGTAGTCGATCTCGAGTTAGCCCTAGTCGAGATCGAGTACGTCTGTTGCTTTGCTTTTATTTCTTGTTCTTGCTTTCGTTTCTATCTTTCTTTCTTTGTTTCTGTCTTCTGTTTGCCTTTTTCTGTGAGATTTACAGCTGCCTAGGATCCGCTGACACGCTTCCTCGTGGATTCGATCCTGACTTTCTCTTACTGCATTGGAGGAGTCTTGTATTTATTTGCGTGGGCCTAAATCTGGTTTGATCTATTTCGTTATATTTCATACTCGATTTCCTCCTCACAACAAATTGGCGCCGTTGCCGGGGAAGCTATCATTCGCGCCTTAGGTAGTCATATCTCACTTTTTCTTTGAGTTAATTTGCAGGTGTATGCGCCGTTCTGGTCAACCACCTGAGTTTGACGGCTTAGACGAACCAGAGCGCGTTCTACACATCAGAGCTAAACTGCAAAGAGCAATGGCAGCTGCGGAGACACAGGAACAGCTGATCGCAAGGCTTACAAGGGAATTGGCCGCTAAAGATGCTGCTATCGCCACTGAGAAAGCAGCAAGGGAACAAGCAGAGGATGAGCTTGCCCAATACCCAACCACGGCAGAGGACTATATGCACCCAACTCTCGTCATGGCTGAATCGGTGATTCTTATCCCTCAAAACTCTTTTGAAATTCGCACTCAATTTCTTATATAGCTAAAAAATAATGCTATTTTTGGTAGATTTAATGAGTGTCCTCTTGAACATATTACAAATTTTTCTGACATGTGCCGTACTCTTGCTGAAGGTACAACTTTGGAATATGTCAAGATGAAGGCTTTTCACTGGTCTCTCGCTGGACCTGCACTAAAGTGGCTTGAAGGGCTGAAACCAAGATCCCTAACAACATGGGCCCAAGTAGAGCAAGAATTTCTGAATAAATTCTTCCCACCCGCCAAAACAGCACATCTCCGCCAGAAAATCACCGCCTTCAAACAGAAGCAAGGGGAACCACTGGCAAAGGCATGAGAGCGCTACAAAGAACTACTGCGATCTTGCCCTACTCATGGACAACCACCCTACGTCATTCAGGAGATCTTCTTCAACTTTCTTGATCAAGTCACTAAGGACAGAATCAATCATTATACTCGCTATGAGTATCTGACGATGCCACCAGTTGACGCTTGGGGTGTGCTGGAGAAGCTCACTAATTATGACAACAAGTATGGGTCTACTGCAACCTATGAAGAGAACCCCTACGCCAGGCCAGCACCATCCATGCCCCTCTATGAGCCTCCTAAAGAGATTGATCCTGATGTAAGGGAGCAGTACTACAGAGATCAGAACAAGAAGCTCCTTAAGCAAGTAAAGTATCTTTTTGTCAACCAGCCTTGCATTGAATGCGGATCGCAACGGCACACCACTCCTAAGTGCCCACACACACAGCAAGTCAGGATGGCAGAGCACCACGAGGAGGTAGCTTACGCAGGGGGTCCCAATCGCTACATGGGGGACCAAAGGTTTCAGCAACCACAATGGAACCAAGGTGTCCCTAGGAACCCCCCGCCCTACAGAGCTCCAGGACATCCGGAAAGGGACCAGAAAAGGGATGATATACAGACAGTCCTGGAGGAAATACGGAGGAATCACTCAGAAACTAAGCAGTCCTTCAACTCCGTGTACACTCAGATGCTAGGTGTCAACTCTAGGCTTGGAGAAATTGATATATGGCGAAAATTAGTTGATACACAGATTGGTCAGCTAGCAGCAGGAATCCCCAGACAGTCAGGTGCACTCCCTGGATCTTCAGAACCAAATCCTAAGGGAAAGACTGGACACATCGCTGCTGTAAAACTCAGAAGCGGCCATCAACTGCAAGATCCAGAAGTTGGAAAACAGCAGAACAAAAGAGACCAGCAAGTCGACTAGCAGCTAGTCGACATCGACCAGACTCTGGTTGATCTCGAGGAGGGCCTCGTCGATCTCGAGGAGAAACTTCAAAAACCCTCATCTACACTGCACAGCAACTCGACATCACCCAATCTGGTCGAGATCGACAAGGGTGTACTCGACATCGACGACGGTCAGCCTGAGATCGAGAAAACTGCAGCACCTCCGACGTCTGTTCTGGCTCCAAATCAGAGGAAGAAGCTACCTTTCCCCACAAAATCTCCAAAGGACCCGGCAGAAAAGAAATTTCAGCGCTTCATCAAGATGCTTCAGGAGCTCAACGTCACCATCCCCTTCACAGAAGCTCTCAATGAAATGCCATCCTGTGTCAAGTTCCTAAAGGAGATTCTTAGCAAAAAGCGATCGATGGCTGAAATTACAGAAGAGTGCAGCCATTTGGACATACTGGAGAAGAGGCCAGATCCAGGTAAGTTTGCTATAACCATTGGATTTGGTCCATACAAAATTAATGCCTTATGTGATCTTGGAGCTAGTGTAAGTATAATGCCTTTAACAATTTGGTCCAAGATTAAGATAGGTGCCCTAGAGCCTATGGATGCTAGACTTTACATGGCCAACAACACAGTGGTCATTCCGATAGGCATGGTGGACAATGTGCCAGTACAAGTAGGTAAATTCTTGGTCCCTGCTGATTTCCTAGTTGTTGATATGCAAGAAGATCCTGCTTGTCCAATTATTCTAGGAAGACCCTTCTTGGCGACGGTGGATGCCAACATAAGCGTAAGGAAAGGAGTGCTCACCTTCAACATCAGCGATGAGGTAATTGAGTATTCCTTTAATAAAACTAAAAGGCATACAGGTCCAATGGAAGAGGTAAAATCTATCTCAGCTGGCTACATCACCTGCGGGGAACCCAAGATGAGAAACATGACTCCTGAGGAGCTGGAAAAGAGGGATATGGAAGCCCAGGTGGAGGAGATCATGGCAATCCTAAAAGAGGATGCAGAAAATCCAATCGACAGAAACAAAGGTACGTCGTTATGGACTAATTATTTTTCGGATGCCTTGACAGGAACCAAGTATGGGGTCAAGATCGACCAAGACTCCTCGACATATAGGACCCTAGTCGATCTCGACAAAAAACAGAAGCCTCCACCAGCACCAGCGTCATCGAGCAGCAACACAGAAGCTGAGGACTACTCGAGATCGAGTACGGTACTCGAGATCGACAACCACTCTGCTACCTCGGCTTCGCCTTCCTCGACGCTGACGACTCCAGAACCTGAACCCTCATCGAGATCGAGTACAGTACTCGAGATCGACCACCACTCTGCTGCCTCGGCTCCTGCTTCCTCGACACTGAAGACACCAGAAGGAGAATCCTACTCGAGATCGAGTAGGCCACTCGATGTCGACCAGCCCTCCCCTTCATCGACTCCTGCATCCTCGAGCAGCCCACCACCAGAACCAGCACACTTGTCGAGATCCACTAGCCCTAGTCGAGATCGACCAAACACTGCGGTCCCCGATTCCGTCTCTGCGAAGGTAAGCCAAGGTATGGATCTTTCTTCTCCTATTTCCATAAAAGATCTATCTATACATGGGAGAGGTTTGCCTTGGTATGTGCGCTTATGTAGGATATCCAATGATGAGGCCAAGGAATATGAAGTTGGAGACAAGCTCTATGTCTCTAAATCAAACGATCATTGGTTCCCTAACAAATTCAACAAGAAGAGGATGGGACCTTTCGTGGTGAACAAGATCCATTCTGGAGGATTACAGCTGATGGACAAGAATGGAGTCCTATTTGAAGCCCAAGCTACATGGGCCCTGCAGATGCCACCTTGAGCTTAATGGAGAAAGTCGGCCTAGCGACTATAAAATCTAGAGCGTGTACATAGACATTTACTTTTGGACTTTTGAGACTTTGCTTGTTTTTTGTTTTGAACCTTTTAGTTTTTCTATTGTGGGTATATGTTTTCTACACTTTTCAGGTCCATGGATAGAAGCAAGATGATACTCGGCCCAGGCGATTCCTTCATTCGATATTAAGAGGCCCTGCACACCTGTCTAGTGAGTTTCTTTCTTTACCCTTGTTTATATACAGTGAGGACACTGTAATGTTTAAGTATGGGGTGGGGGAAGGGCTTAAATTATGCATATTTACTTTATTTGACATTATATGTGCATTATTTCTTTGAATTGCTACATGGCTATTTTGGAATGCATTATTGATTTATGTGCTTATATGCATGTTTTCCAAAAAGTTTGAAAAATGACCCCCATTGAAAATTTTGATTAATGTCATGGAAGCTATATTGAACTCGACGATGCAAAATTGGATTCACTAGAGATATAGCATGAAATTGCCTAGTAAAGGGAAGTCACAATGAAGTGCATATTTTCTTGAAAACCATAAAATGAGGTAAAATTTGAAGTTGCTTTTGACATATTGCATGATAAGATGATGGAGGACTTTATATTTTCATATAAATGCTCATTGTTTAAAAATCCTAGCCTTACCTATGCTTATGCATCACAAAAGCCATATTATGCATTATTTCATATTTTAATCCACATGATCTAAATATTGCCCATTCTTTACCTTATCCGGGGATTATGTTGACAATGATGTTACATTATGGAGATGTTATATGGTTGTTGTGTTGTGATTATTATCATTATTGGAGTTTGGCGGGAAAATGTTTGAAAAATATGGAAAATTTAATGAGTGAAAGAAAATTCAATCACCTCAGGAGATAAAGGTAGATTGACCCTGCTCTCTAAGATAATAGTTTGGAGAGATGGGACACATTGTGAGGAGTCCAAAGCACTAAGTATCCGGGGCCATTCATGACACCCATGTTTGCGACTCGCGAGAAGGCAGTGCTAAGGTCAGAGAGGTAAAAGCATTATTATTGAAAAAAGCATTATGGAAGGTGATGAATCAAAAGAAGAAAGAGTGTGGTATGAAATTCAATTTGGAAATACTCCATTTCCCCGGATCATTAGCACCACATTGCCAAACATTTTCCCACCTTTTAACTTTTTACCAATTCTACTCCTTATTTGAGCTGAATTAAAGTCCTCTTGATTATTGTTGCTTTGTCACATGAATTGATTTTTGCATAACCCTCCTTTTGTGAGTAGATGTTGCTTTTGTATATTTGCACTTGTATGGATTCGTGACACTAGTACCTTTTCGAGGATGGTAAATTGACTGCTGGGTTATATGAGAATGAATCTAAAATGTTGAGAGTTTTTTATTTCTCCCCCTGAATGACAAATAAAAGTATTGCTTGAGGACAAGCAAGCTTAAGTATGGGGTGTTTGTTGTGAGCTGAATCCGCCATGTTTTACAGTAACTTTTATATCGATTTATGCATACATTTCATTCATTTGGGCTAAGATAGTACAGAATCTATGTAGTTTATGTTTATTTGCCAAATTATGGAATCTACACCAGTTTCTGTTTAAATTCGCAGAATTCGAGACATTTTACAGCAATTCTAAGGAAGGTCAGAAAAGCTCGGAAATCCACTATAGAAGTCCAAGGTCAAAGAAGCAGCGGAACCAGTCGAATCAAGCTGAGAGCCCAGGTTACTCGATCTCGAGTGAACCTTACTCGATCTCGACGAACATGTCCGAGCACAGGCCTTGTCGACTAAGAGCAGTGTCGAGAGCCAGACCAACCCAACTCCAGAAGCCAACTCGATCTCGAGTACAGCTTGTCGAGATCGACAAAGCCTAGACGCCACACCCGGAGTTGATGAAGCTGTGCCATGCCGAGAAGCCGAGGACGAAGACGCCGAGCAGAACCCTACTCGATCTCGAGGAGATCTAGTCGAGATCGAGGAGCCAGAACCACAAGTCCGAGCCATGTCGAGCAGGTCTACCCGAGCCACACCAATCAACGACAATCCTACTCGATGTCGAGTAGCCTTGGTCGAGATCGACGAGCCACGTCCAGGAGCGCGTACGCGGTTTGAGCAATCCTTGTCGAGTTGGGAATCCTTGGAGTCTAAGGAAGTCGAGAAGGCCGAGATCTATCCTACATCTATCGAATTCTATCTTTGGACGACGAGATCTATCAAGATGAGAAGACTTACCTATTTAGATTTATCCTTCCATTTTAGATTTAATTCCTAAATTGCTTTTATTTATCTTTTTAGCCTTTAGATATAGATTTAGATAAAGATAGATATTTCTATCCTTGAATAGAAAGGAATAGAAGGCTATAAATAAAGCCCTAGGGGCTGGTTTTTCATTCATTCAATTTCAGTCAGAGACAAGTAGTTCCACAGAGAAGTTTTAGGAGTTCAAAGGTTTTAGAGTTTTGGCATTCTGCGAAAGTTGATTGCCGGGATTGTAGAGACTTTGAATATAGTTTAATGCAAGTTTCTTTTTATACCTCAATGTCTGCGATTGCGATGAGGAGCGAGTATTCCACCCACTTCTGGGGCTTGGGTGAGCCCGACGGTGGCCATGTGAGGTGATGCGGTAAAGGTCAGATCTTGTTATGCAATTTGTCTTCTATCCCTATGAGCATGATTCTTATGCGAGAGTTGAAGGTGATCCTTGTTTGTATTATTGAAGCGAAAGTGATCTTAATGCAACTTGGGTTAATTATGTGAAAAGGGTTAGTAACAATTAGGGTTTATGCGAAAGCCTCTATATGCCTATTTGTTGATAACGAAAGTTATTTTGATGGAAAACATGATCTTTTATGCCTTTATGTGTTACTTTGCATGGTTATCGTTGTGGTGTTGATACCCTGGCTTTGGAAGTCTTTCATATATTGATTTATTTCTGTCGAAAATCTGAATTTTGTGTTCGAATCTGCAAATTTAAAGTTTCTGAGTTTTAGTCGATACAGAGGAGAGACTTGTCGAGATCGAGTACAGCCTTAGTCGATCTCGAGTAGGGTCTTGTCTAGGTCGAGTTGAGTTTCTTCTTTCTGTCGTCGATTTTGAGTTTCTGTCTTTTACTGTTGGTAGTCGATCTCGAGTTAGCCCTTGTCGAGATCGAGTACGTCTGTTGCTTTGCTTTTATTTCTTGTTCTTGCTTTCGTTTCTGCCTTTCTCTCTTTGTTTCTGTCTTCTGTTTGCCTTTTTCTGTGAGATTTACAGCTGCCTAGGATCTGCTGACACGCTTCCTCGTGGATTCGATCCTGACTTTCTCTTACTGCATTGGAGGAGTCTTGTATTTATTTGCGTGGGCCTAAATCTGGTTTGATCTATTTCGTTATATTTCATACTCGATTTCCTCCTCACAACAATGATGATATGATTTGATGACTTATAGTTCTCATGTACCATGAAGTCTTGACGTGTTGCTACTCTGAGTTGCTAAGCATGATTTAATTTACTTGCCTGTAAAATGCGAACTACAATTGCTGGAAAAAAAAACCTAAATTGTTTATCTGATAAGGTTATGATGGAACTTGTTAGCTTGACTTAATTACGTGCATACATGATGATTTGCAATAACTATTGAGCATGACAGAAATGGAGGCTTATTGATGCAGTTGCAATGTTTGATGATGAGCTAATGATGTTGTTGTCATAAATGGTTGTTGATAAGATGTAGCCCTTATGTGTAATAATGTCAATGATTGCTTCTTCTTTAACTTGTGGGTGTGGTTTCTTTTGTGGAGGGGTTGATGAGTGGTAAAGAATTATAGGCGGTTAGGATGATCGATGGTATTAGGAGGTGAGTCGCGAGAAAGGGGTGTGGGCTTAGGTAAGACTGAGTGAGCTTTGGGATTTATGGGAAGCAAGGTGGGTGGTTTTGATGAGCTTCTAGGTGATGCTTGTGATGTCTTGAGTAGTATATGAAGTGTGGGGAATGACTTTTGAGAGTATTGAGGATATAGTATGAGAGGGTTCTTGGGTGTGGAGTTAGAGATAGGAGTTGGGTTCTTAGAGGTGGATGGTGTGTGAGAGTGCTTGATGGAATGAGGGGTGAGATTGGAGTGTCGAAATGAATTGGGATTTCTTCAGGGGATTTTGTCGGAGTTAGTGTTGTTGAGTCTAGGAGAGGATTAATCTTGGCTTGAGAGTGGAGATGGGTGAGTGGGGATTGTGTTTTATTTTGAGTGGTATAATGTGAGGAATTTTCTTGATTTTGTGATTTATTTATATCTGCTGGCATGATGTTAGATAACGACCATGATGAACCTGATATGGAATTACATGTTGATATGCAGTATTAAAATCTAGTTGGTAGTGACAAGTGTTACCATGATATATTAATACTTTGATATCCTGTTATATTGGTTTAGAAGCATGTTAGGACGTGCTGTGATATGATATATGAAGTAATGATGAGTATGAACTATGGGATAATGATGTGCTATTATGTGGAAGCATGATGTGTACTATATGGTTGACAAGCATGATTATTGGTTATGTAAATGATGAATATGACTTGAAGTATGATCATGATTAGTATATATGAGATAATGGTGCATGATTTCTAAATGATTGTCATTCAATATTGTGATGAGTTAAGGTCATGTCTTTCAAAGCATGCTGACATTTTGGTGATTTATATACTGCTTGACTTTGATGTGTTGATATGTTAACGTGATGAATCTGTTCTAGTTGTGTTGCAATATTGATATCCGATAGTGAGATTTGATGTGTACTGACGTACTAACCCAATAACATCTAACCCGTTGATTTCTGGACATGTGTGCTTACGTGATGAGTGATGAGGATTCGATTATGCACTTGTGATGCCTTCAGTATGATGTAGATATACCTTATGATTTGTAGTATGTTGAGGTTTGTTGTTCCTTTGTTACTTGAGACTTGTTGGCATGTTTATGTTTATGTTAAACGGTTATGTGATGGTTTGTGACTATGGTATGATGTGGGACTTGCCATGTGTGAGATGGCTTGTGGTGTTATGTTTATGTAAGAGTTGATGAGACTTTTGGTTATAGTACTTGTTGAGTTGTGAATGATGTTGAATGATCTGGAAACTAGGAAGAGAATATGGGATTAGCCCTTAGAGGTGGATGATTCCACCTCCGAGCTTCGGAATTTGATTGATTGTTACGTAGGAAACTGATTTGGTTTTGGAAGATTTTGACGAAATTTTGATCGAAAGGATTTTACTTGTTTTGGTATAAAGTTGCTTGGTTACACGTCTTATTTGAAGATTTTGAGCGGTTTTGAAAGGAATGACTTGAAAATTTTACAGAATAAACGTTACCGAGAATTTCAACGATTTTGAGGCCAATCTTTTCCAATTGCGGAATCCCTGTTTGAGAATTTTCACACCCGGGCTTATATTATAATGCCTCACGAAGTGGATACAAGCATTTTATAGGGGCGCATATAGAATGCTTGCTAAGACCCAGTAGAGACGATATGATTGTTTTTCGAGTTATGATGTGACCGAAAGGTCGGGGTAAGGGTGTGATAGGGGCCCATATCACATACTTGCTACGACCAATTGGGAATGTTATGGTCACGTCAAGGGTGCTGTAAGGATCTCATACGGGCCCCTATGAGATGCTTACAGAATCAATGACATGATCCTTGAACTCACCAATTTAAAACTTCATCCCCTTGTTTTAGAGTGATTTTAGTCTCGGGGACGAGACTTGTTTTTAGAGGTGGATGATGTAAAGACCGGGAAATTTTAGAATATTAAATTATTAAAATAATAATTTATAATTATTCCGATTTCTAAGATTTTGGAGGTTTGGAATTTCCGTCCTTGAGCTATTGATTTTATTCTAAATATTTCAAAACGTGTTCCGGCATTATTTAATTGAAAATTTAAAATATGTTATACTCTGCTTTTATATACCGAAAATTGGGAAATAATGTTCGGATTCCATTATTTCATTTGGATTTAAAAATTTAAAATCTAGTTTGATCGAGTCGGGATAAGGTGAATATTTTCCGGATATTTCAAATAGGGCTTTGATATTTCTCTTGGGTACTTATTTTGCTCAACAGGTTCTTGCCCTACACAACACCCTACCCAATTAGTAATTTTGTTCCTATTCTAACTTTGAGCACACCCATTACTTGTATGTTGCAATTGACAACCCACAAACCCACAACTCTATTGCCTCGGATTTCAGAGCACACCTCTCTCCTCCATATCTTCAATTTCGGTAAATCAAAACCCACAAGAAGCATCACCTCTCTCTGTCTTTCCCCGTGCCCTCTTATGCAGGAACCCAGAAAACCCACTCCCTCCTCCTTTGTCTCTTTGCAAAACCACCACACTGCATCCTTCCGTTTGATTCCGAAAGCATCATCATCCGAGCACCACCTTGCCGACGCCCGAAGCCCCTCCCCTGTATCTCCTCCGAAGTCGCCGAGAGCACCCTCGTCCTCCTCCTCCGAGCAGCAGCAGCGCGAGCTCCAACCTCCTCTCCTCCGACGCCAATGAGAGCCCGAAGCCGAGCTCAGAGCGTACCAGAGGCCAGGACCTCCGCTGCCGAGCCCAAACCTCTCCATTTTCCCCGTTATCGCTGCGCAAGGTCGCTTTTATGTTCTCGTTTTCGATTTCAATTATTTACCTCGTAAAAGAGCCCCTTTCACTTACTCCTCTCTCTTCCAAGGTCCAAAATGGAGAGCTATCCTCGTCGCTGGCACCGGATCAAGCGAGTCGAGTATTTCCCGGCGAAGATCTCGAGCCTTCGGTGAGCCCTCGTTTTCCCACTTTTCCTTTTTCTGCGTTTGAGTCCCGTGGTGTGGGTCTTGGTCGGTTCTATGAGTCAGTCGGGGTGGTTGAATCTCAGGCCAAAAAGCCGCCGCCGGTAGGCCGAGCTCCTCCTTCTTTTCCTTCTGTTCTCCGTCGTCGTTGTTCGGCATCTCTGTGTTTCAGCTCTGTTGTTTGAGGAAGAAGAATTCAGGGCTTTTGGGCCTATTTTCTGCCGGGTTTGGGAAAACGGGTTGCTGGGATCCGGGTTCCCTTTTCTTTCTTTCCTTTCTGGGCTCGGGTTGGGTTTTTGGATTCAGGTTCCGGGTTTGGGCCTTTACATTCCGGGTATAAGTTGGGTTGTTGGGCTGGGTTTTGTTTATTAATGGTTGTTGTTAATTGTTGTGTTATTTTGTTATATAAATATGATAATGTGTGTTATTTTGTTATTTTGGGAAATATTATATTTCTAGAATTTTATATATTATAAAAGTATTTGGAGAATAACATTATTGGGATATTTATTTAGTGATGTTTTAATTTGTGATGTTGGGAGATTTGAAATGAAACATGGGTTTTGATTTATAAACATGGTTCTGAAAATAGAATTATTTTGTGACTAAATGCTGGACTTTATTCTGATTTCGAAATAAGAAACGTGCCGGAATTATTTTAATTGTATAAATTTACAAGTTGATTAAAGATTTAATGTTTATAAATGGGTTTTGGCCGATTATGATTTGAGAAAATGTTTTGAATATGAGTTGACTTAACTTGATATTTAAGAGTTTCGAAAACTTTGGGAAATGAGTTTGGAAATATGGTTGGTACGATTTTATCAATGAGTTTGATTGGAAATGGCTTGATGATAGGTGTGTATTGCTTTTGGATTGCTTCGGACTTGCGTTTGGGCTCTTACTTGTGTTATCTTGCTGTTCTGCATCTTCAGGTAAGTTCCCTAGGGGGCTTACTCAGGTTGGACATTCATGTCTGTTGTTGCATTTTATGTTAGGTGTTGCATATGCATAAAAGCATGTCATGTAGTATCCTGTTTAGGTTGCACTAATTGAATGAGCATCTGCTTACTTATTGCGTTTGAAACAGAACTGCCGTTATCTATGATAGTCCCAGAGTCTTTGCTAGGGTCATAGGGTAGCCCAGCCTCATCGGGTACCCTGAGTCAATCGAGTCATGAACTTCTTTATATTATGAGATGCCTGTGGGCTTTATTATGGAGCGGGTTAGGCATGCGTGCCGCCCGATTATGTTGGAATGCATTCACGCCCTATCGGAAGGGGGTGGAGGTAGGAGAGGGATATGCCACTTGGCATTGTCATGGGCCCTTTCTGCACATTAATATGAACTAGGAGCATGCTAGTGTGTTGACTTTCGTACTGCATTAGAGCATCTTTATTAGGTATAGCACATACTATGTGGCCTCAGCGAGGACTGCCGGTCCCGCATGAGTGGCTCGATCTGACTCCTTTTCCCGTTCTTTTTTTAAAGGCATTTTCTGCAGATTTTGAGTGCTCGATGTCTATATGACGGGGTTCCCTTTTGGCAAATTGAAGAATCTGGTTAATATCCTAACTTAGTAAAATGGTAATTACACACTCATAATTTGGTTTTGACCGGCTCTGTCGTGGCACTTGTATCTTTACTTTACTTCCGCTTTACTTTCGTTTGAAATGGATTCCGCGGCATAGTCTTAGGACAAGTTAAGGGTACCCAACGACCCTTCAAGGTTTTTAGGGTTTGAAATCCCTCTTTCTACTAATCTTAAAATGAGTTTGAAACCTCGACCTGTACCTGGATTGCAAGATCCGAACAAGGGGTTTTATCCCTTGAAACGTAACCCGGAAATCATAATTCTGGGCCGTTACAACCTTTACTATTCACGCACGCTTTTTTAAGAAGGTAAAAACTATATAAAATATTGACTTTTTTATTATTTTTTTAATAATTACAAACTTATTGATAATAAGTTTGTAATTATTAAAAACAAATTAATAAAAAAGTTAATATTTTATATAGTTTTTAACTCCTAAAAAAGCGTGCATGAATAGTAAAAGTCCATGTATTTTTGGACAGAGAGAGTATAAATTTGGATAAAAAAATATAATGCTTATATTATATCAATATATAATATATGTGACAAAATGTCAATGTCTCACACCTTCCTAGCAGGGTCGAGTTTGAGATTTGAAATGCCCGGGACAGGATATAAAAATGTGGCCCTCTACTATTATTTTTTGTTGTGTTAATGGATTAGAAAGTAAGACTAAATAATTTAATAGTTCGACTACAAAGTTTAGGTGAATGAAGTTTTAAGAACTTTTGGATGGAGAGCACGTAAAATGTGGAATACATCAACAGATGAACTGCATGTACAAATGGACGCTGTAAAATGTAAATGTAAAGGGATTAAATTGGATGAGTATGAACTATGGACCAATTTGTAATTGGATCGGTCTTTCAAGGTTTTGAAAATTAAAAAAAGAAAAAGAAAAAAAAGGAGAAAACGATGAAAAGGCAGCACCAGTGCAACAACTCCTTTCTTCCTCCCTTCTCCCAGTTCCAATTCAGTTATCCTCTTCCTTTCAATTTCTATCTGAAAAGTGAAATAGACCCTTCCTTAATTTCAATTTGAAATCGATCCTTCCGATATGCCGATCTGAAAAAACAAAGAGAGACGATTCCTTTCTCCCCAACCCCAATTTAGTCATCCTCTTCCTTTCGAAACTCTAAAATCAATTTCTATGATCTGTCCTCCAAAGCTTTCATAAAATCCAGAGACTCGACGTTATTCTTGCAATTAACCTTTGTCAATTTCGATTTGAAAAAGATCCTTCCTCAATTACGATCTGAAAAATTAAAGAGAGACGAAAATCGAACACCGGCATTACACTTTGGGATGAAGGTAACGATTCTTATTTATTTGTTTCCTCCTTAACTTTAGCAAAGATTCACACCATGCTCGAACAATTCATGTCTTTGCATTTTATTTTGTCGAAGCATCACCCCTCTTATAACCGATTCGAAGGCAGTTGCATGATTGGGTGGATTTGGAGTGGTTTTGCTATTACTAAGGAACTTGATTAGATTCGTATGGTAGGTAGCTAGTAGATTATTAATTATGAGGTTTTGGGGGTTGAGATTGGTAATAGTTTATAAAATTCATCTAAACTTGCTTCATCTATGCATGTATGATTGAATTAAAGAAGAACAGATTAATTTTCTAATTGAAGAATAAAATCGATAAAATTGGACAGGAAGATGAATCAAAGAAGTTGGATAGGTATCCTTTTTCTGTCGGGTTTGTGAACTTGTATGTACAAAAACCTGAGCTAAATATGCAACTCAATGGTGCTAGAAGCTGCCCACATCCCGTTTCACTGTTTACGTTTGGTTGTTTACATTATTAAGGGCATTACTTCTATAGTTTTATGTTGTTTGGCATTTAAAATACACAAATGATGAACCTGAGTTTAAGCCTATTAGCTCAAAATTGGAAGAGTGTTTTCATAAATCACAAGGATGAGGGTTCAAATCCCGCATAAGCTTCGTATACATGATGTTAAAGTTTTATAGGTACAATTAGTCTAAAATGAGATGGATATTAGACAATGTGATTGCATGATCTATTGATCTCTAGGCTTTAGCTCTTCATTAGGGATGTTGACTTCAGGAGTGAGGTAAAAATGTTTCTGTTTTTAAGTTGTTATGTTTTACTTGATACTTGGTTCCGTGAATGATAAATTTATATGGTATGTAGTTTTAAAAGACGGTATTGTGAATCTAAAATCAATGAAATTCATTTAATGAGTTGATTAAAAAGTGAAGTATCAACTATCAAGGCATCAAGATGTTGAAATTTTGGATTTTATAAAGGCGCTGAAAGGAAAAAGATATAAAAAGGGAGATTTTGATTTACTTTTAACAAAGATACTACAATCTGAATTTTGTCATTATAATTTATAATTGTTGAGTGACTTAACAAAAGCATGTGAAAGATTCGCAAAAGTATACATCAAAAACTGCTTCTGGATGGAGGATACACTGAACTGAAAAGAAAAGAACAAATGGTGAATTTGATTATCATACATGAAGAAGGTGATTTGAAAGACATGAAAAGATAGGGAAGGTGATACCAAGAGGCTGCAAGAAGGCCGGGGAAAGAAATGAAGATTGCGATCCTGAAATAGATAAATGTAAAAACATTAGTAAGTAAAAAACATGTGCACATGTATATTGTTTGCAATATAACTTTTAAAAATATACGGTTTATTTATTTATTTTTCAAAGGCATCAATTAAGAACATTAATTTGAAAATAATTTCCCAAAATTATATATTTTAGATTTCATAATATTTTTTAATTCTTTAATTTATCCATTTATAGCAGAGAATCTTCCGAAATCAAGGTTCTTAACAACCTATTCTTTAAGGACATAGGTTAAAAATTAATATTGTTAAATATAAACTAAATAAAAATGGTAAGTAAAAATAATTTTAAATGTCGATTGTAAATTTATTGTTGGTTTTTGCAAAATAATTGTTAAAGAAATAGATTTTTAGTTAATAACTTGATATATAAAGTCAATAAAAAAGAATTATATTATTGCATTTACAATTTGATAAATAAACGACATATGAAAAAGATAACGGCATAAAAGATTAAAATATCAATGAAAGATCAAAATGCAATAATTATTTCAAATACAACTGATTAAACATTGGTCCGAAATTAATAGGAATATTAGATAGCCTACCATTTGCTCAAATGTGCTAGTATAGTATCCTTATATATAAATAGTCATCAACTATATACTATTGCTATATGACAAGAGGAAAACCTATCGCTGTTCTTGTCAAAAAATACTCAAACTCACTAACTAGTATAGCGTGCAAGTAAGAGATCGATCCATAGGGAAATCTATTAAATTCAAGTCTAATTCTAATTGCTAAGAGCGAAAAAGGGGGAGTTTTTAGTATGAAAGGATCCGCCTTTTAGCAAAGCGGAAGTAAGCAAACAAAGTAAATTGATTGTAAAATTCAGTGGAGGGAAATAGGTTCACCTACAATTTATCACTTCGATTGATGAATTCGATCCTTGTTTCAGCCTCTAGTTCTTGTCTTTTCCTATCAATATCCTTGTCCAGATCTTAGGTAAATTACTAGTCCTACGAGTCCTAGCAACCCTTATCTCTAAATAACCCTAACACGATTAAGATTCAACCTAGAGATAGCATTAAGATTATGAATTAACCAAGGTACATATAATATCAAGCTACGAGTCGATATTCAACATGTATTCAACTTCCTACATATCCAATTAGTCCTACGAGTCGTAAAGGGATATGATTGCCACTTGGGTTAAGGTTCGCTACGAGAAATCTACAAAACCCTAGCAATTGAATGAATCTACTCTAACTAGTCGGCCAGGCCAGAGAGAATAAAACACATTCAAGCAATTAAGCACAAGGAAGTTAAAACATTGCAATAGGAATAAGAACTAGATTAAGAAACTCACAATTCAACAACCCAAGATCCAAACTGTAGGCGAAACCTTGAGAGTTTAGTTGCTCATGCTCAACGGCGCTCTCAATAATTGAATAAAGTGCATAAGGTGAATGAAAGAATAACTAGAAAAACCTTAAATAGTCTAGAGAAAGTCGGCCGAAAATAACTTAATAAAAACCCTAAGTCAAAATACGTTTTCGATGTTCAGCTACTGCACGGGCCGCGGGGCGGCCGACGATCAGCGAAGTGCTCCGTTCCTTCCTTCGAGCCGCGGGGCGGCCAGCGATGCTACGGGGCGGCCTGCGATTCTTCCGGGCTGCTTCTTCTTTGTTTCCAGCAGCTCCTAAGTATTCTCCTTAGCTTATTTGTGCTCTTTTCAAATCCATTTCACCTCCAATCTACTTTACTTGAAATAAACCATAAAATCATGTAGATTCCGCCTCTTCTAACTCAACAAGTGATAATGCAAATTCAACTAAATAGATGCAATATTCACACCTAAATAATGCTAAATGCAATCTATTATAGAAAACTTAACTCTGCAGCCCCACAGAATAGCAATTCATGTATCCACACCTCAATATTCTTTAAGTGCATGAAAACTAGCAAACACAAAAGAGTAATAACATCATAGCACATAATTGGAATAATCAATGAAATCAGGCAACCATATCCATTCTAGACCTCACAAAGGAGATGTGTTTCACTCTCGCTCAAGTGCTTAGGTTTAAATGTTTACGCTCAAAACTCAATCTTCAAAAACTTAGCTACAAGAGCCTTGCACCAGTGTTCTAAATCTCCACTGCTGGTGACTCTACACACAACAAAAATCATGAGGTCTTTCAATTGGGTTGTAATGGGGCCAAGGTAGAAAATATAAGGTATGAGACAATTTAGGCCATGTGGTGCTCATAATCCGGGAACTAAGAAAGCAACCAAATCATAAACTCATCATACCATAGCTCTACAATGTCAAACAACATCAATCTCAAGCATAAAACTTTAGAAACCATACTCAACTCATTCCTTTATTCTCTTTTTTTTTTCTTTTCTTCGTTCTTTTTTTTTTCTTCTCTTTTTTTTTTCTTTCTTTTAATCATTCATGCTATATTAAATGATTTTCCTTGACTTTTATCCCTAAGTGAATTTTATTCTCCTTAGGTCCCAGGTAATAAAAATGCTAGCAAAAATCAAACATCTCATAAATACACCTCCAACATACAATCCACCACTACAAACCATCATCCACACTATAGATATTCACCAACTAGTCCTAAATTCTCGGATAGGGTCAGGCTATCATTGGCTATGGAAAATTCTTGTGGAGCTATAAAAGAATAGGCAATTAGGCTCAAACTGGCTTCAAGCAGAGGATAATATGTAAGGTGGGAATAAAATCAAATAGGGATAATAAAGGTGCCTCAATCATGTTTAAGTCATGTGCAGAAATCATAATATGCAGCCTTGAACAAGATATCTCAATGCAAATCAAAGAGGAAGTAATCGAAGAGAGTACACACAACAAGCAAGAGGACTAAATAAAGTGTAGTCCTGAATAGGCCAAAATAAGCTCACCAGGACATGTCTAGAACTTCAAGATCACCCAAAAATTCAAGATTTTATGCGCTCAATTATCTCAATCAATCATGCCCACCAAATAGTGTAGAAAACATATATCAAAGGCTTCAACAATCCAAGCACATCATGGGGCATAAAACTCAATAGAAAATATAGAGGACAAACGGCATCCACATGGGGAAATAAGACCTATTCCTAATAATGCAAGAACTAAAACTATTTTTTTTTCCATTTTTTTTTCATTTTTTTTTTAGAATAAGAAATAATTGTAGAACTAAATATGCATACAACCAATAGAAATAAACATGCAACCTTAAAACTTAAAATGCAGTGCAAATTAGAACCAAAATACAGAGAGTTTGCAAGTCTTCTCCCCTACACTTAGTTCTGACATTGTCCTCAATGCAGAAAAGAGAACAAAAACATCAAAATAAAAATAAAAGGGAAAAGAAAAGAAACAACTGACATGCTCACTGCTGAGGTGGTGGAGGCGGCGGATATGGTGAGAACTGTGGATAGGCGAATCGATAGAAGTCCTCTTGCCTCTGCCATAGCTGCTCCTGCATCCGTCGGATTGCCGCCTGGCTCTCAGAGACCTCCTCGAGGTGGGAAGTCAAGCCACGTACATCTCGACGAATGTCCCCGACCTCAACATACAGCTGCTGGTTGTGGTCCCACATCGCGTCCTGGCGCTGGTGCATCCGCTGCTGGTTCTCCCACATTGCGTCTTGACGACGCGACATCATCTGCTGATGCTCCCACATAGTGTTCTGCTGGAGAGACATATCAGCCATCTGCTGTGCCAACGAGTAGTAATCTAGACCAGCACCTCCAGCTGTGCCAGAAGGTCCAGCTCCTCCAAAATCCGTCTGAACTCAGGGAACATCCTCAGCATCTTCCTGCTCAGCATCGGGAACCTGCTCCTCCTCCTCATCATCATCCTCATCCATCTCATCTCCCATGTAAAAATCAGCAGCGGTAGGGCCAAATGGGAGATGACGGGGCAATCTCAACTGGATCCTCCCCTGATGGCCTGCCCTCCAGATCCACATCGGCGCTCTACCCTCCAGGTGGCCAGTTTTCCTTAGCTGGGCCTCATCATAAAGAAATGATCCATGTGCAATGTTATGGACAGCGCTCATATCGATGCATGCGCGAGCAATGAGGGTGATAAGACCCCCGAAGCTGATGGTCGCCTTGGTGCGCTTGTCCAGGATATCCTTGCAGTTCATCAGAAATAGATCCACCTAACCTGGCACTACAGGGCTCTCTAGCGTCAGACACCACAGAAATGACAAGTCCTTTAGCGAGATCTTGTTGACCTCAGCTTGTGCGAAGAAGGTGTTCGCCAAAACCTTGTGAATCAGTCGTAAGGCAGGATGGCGAATACTGGAGTTGTACTGGCCCTTCTTGGCCTCAAAAGGCACCCTAGTAGATGCCATCCAGAAAGCCACAGGGCCCTCTCCCTTGCAGACATCAAGCCAACCAGCAGTCGGCGCAGTAGTAACACCCAGAATCTGTGCCAATCTCTCCTTGGATAATGTGTAATCCCTCCCAAGCAACCGAAAATCAATCGAAGCACGGTTTACACTCAAGGTTGCTAAAAAATCTTTACATAGGCTTGGATAAGTGGGAGCATTCTTCTCTAAAAACCCTCCAAGGCCCCCATGCTCTAATAGCTGCCTAGTGCAGGCATCCATCTGTAATAATCTCAAGGTAGGCTCATGAAAGAATTTCGTTACAAAGAAGTTTCTAGTGTTCAAAGCAGTCCATCTCTCCTTCTGATTTCTATTCATTCCATGTGGTCTCGACATAGTGAATCTGAGCTAAGAAAGAATTTGAAATAAAAGAAGAACTCACGAAAATTCAGTTTCTGCGGTGGCCGCGGGGCAGCCGAGGAGGGCGACGGGGCGGCCGGCGACAGGGGTGGCCGCGGGGCGGCGGGTCAGGTGACGGGGCGGCCTAAGAAACGCCGGATCTGGAACTTCCGATGTCGGATCTGCCCTCCGACGTCCCAACCTTTCCTTCTTCGTAGTGGATCCGAAAGAAAACTTGGAGATTTCGTAGGACAAAGCCGGTTTCTGTGTAGATCTAGAAGAGAGAGGTGGTGGGATGGAGTTTTGTAGAAGGTAGATGAGAAAAATGGAAAAGAAGGATGAGTTTTGGTGAAAGAAAGAAGCTTTGGAGGAGGAGTTTTAATGGAGGTTTTCTTTGTTTAAGAGGGAGCTTGAAGGAGGAAGAAGATAGAGGAGGAAGAGGAAAGCGACGGCGGGTGAAAGTGATAGAAAAAGATAGGTTAGGGTTTATTGTGTTTGGTAAGTGTGTGGGCCCCTAAAAAATTTTCTATCCGGATGGGGCCGCAGGGCGGCCAGGGTGGGCGACGGGGCGGCCGGCGATTCTGCGAAGGATTTCGCTGGGCGCCTTGGCCGCGGGGCGGCCCTAGCTGGCGACGGGGCGGCCCGTCCTTTTTCGCCCAATTCCTTCTTTTTTTCCTTCCTGCATTGTTAGTCCTCCAGACCAAACCAAAAATAAACTAAAAAAAAACTTAATGCAAAAAGAAAATACCTAAACTATTACCTTGGGTTGCCTCCCAAGCAGCGCCTTTAGTTAACGTCGTTGGCTCGACGTTATGACACCCTAATGATCCTCAGCATTTGGTTCAGTGAGAACCAACTCGTCCCCGTCCTGTTTGACAAAATTCTCATAATACAGTTTAACTCTATGACCATTTACCTTGAAAATGTCTCCATTCCTCTAATTTAGTAGCTCAACTGCACCATGAGAAAAGACATTAGTAATCACATATGGTCATGTCCATCTAGAACGAAGCTTACCTGGGAAGAGTTGTAGGCGCGATTGAAATAGAAGGACCTTTTCCCCAACTTTGAGGTCCTTTCGCAAGATATGCTTATCGTGCCATGCCTTTGTCTTCTCCTTATAGGTGACGGAGTTATCATAGGCATCCAATCTCAACTCTTCCAGCTCCTGCAGCTGTAGTTTCCTGAACTCTTCAACTTCATCAATCTGCATGTTGCACTGCTTCACCGCCCAATATGCTTTATGTTCGAGCTCGACAGGAAGATGGCAAGCCTTTCCATAGACCAATCTAAACGGAGACATCCCAATGGGAGTCTTGTAAGCCGTTCGATAGGCCCATAGAGCATCATCAAGTCTGACACTCCAATCCTTCCTGTTTGGGGCAACAGTCTTCTCCAAGATAGTCTTTATCTCGCAATTAGACACCTCAGCTTGCCCATTGGTCTGGGGGTGGTATGTAGTAGACACCCTCTGAGTCACATGATACTTCTTTAAGAGCGCACTCACAGTCTTGTTGCAGAAATGGGTCCCCTTATCACTGATTAGTGCTTTTGGGACTCCAAATCTAGAGAATAGCTCCTTGAGGAAACCTGCAACTACCTTTGAATCATCAGTTCTGGTGGCCTTTGCCTCCACCCACTTGGAGACGTAGTCCACCGCAAGCAAAATATATAGGTTTCCAAAGGAGTTAGGGAATGGTCCCATGAAGTCAATGCCCCAAACATAAAAAATCTCACAAAATATCATGCGAGTTTGTGGCATCTCATTCCTCTTAGAAAGATTCCCAACTCTCTGACAGCGATCACAGGATTTGCAAAAAGCATAAGAATCACGAAATATATGAGGCCAAAAGAATCCTGCATCAAGTACCTTCCTAGCTGTCTTTTGTGGTCCAAAGTGTCCACCACATTCATGAGAATGACAAAAATTAAGGACAGATTGTACCTCATTGTCGGGAAGACACCGACGTATCACCTGATCTGCGTAATGCTTCCATAGGTAGGGGTCATTCCAAACGTAGAAACGAGCATCGTGGCGTATCTTGTCCTTTTGAGCCTTTGAAAAGTTGGGTGGAAACTCTTCCGACACTAGAAAGTTTACCAAGTTAGCAAACCAAGGGCGTGGAAGAGCACTAACCTTGAGGAGAGATTCGAGTTCAGAGTCTGCAGGGCCGCGGGGCGGCCAGGGGTGGCGACGGGGCGGCCGACGATTCCGAGGGAAACTTTCTCCGAGGATTCGGCCGCGGGGCGGCCTGTGGTGGCTACGGGGCGGCCGGCGATTGCGGAGAAATCCACCTCTGATGACTCGGCCGCGGGGCGGCCTGGGTTGGCGACGGGGCGGCTGGCGATGGCGAAGACCTGTAGAAGCTCTTCGTCAGGAAAGCTCCCCAATATGCCTTCTTGTCCATTCTCCTCCTGCACAATATGACTTAGATGGTCAGCAACTAGGTTCTCAGCACCCTTTTTGTCCCTGATTTCAATGTCAAACTCGCTTAGAAGCAAGATCCATCTAATCAGTGTTGGTTTAGCCTCTTTCTTCGTCAAAAGGTAACGAAGTGCTGCATGATCAGTGTAAACAATAACTTTTGTACCAAGCAAATAAGATCTAAATTTCTCAAGTGCAAAAACTATAGCAAGAAGTTCTTTTTCTGTGGTTGAGTAATTTCTTTGAGCTCCATTCAGGGTCATAGATGCATAGTATATGACATGAGAGCTTCTCCCTTCTTTTTGTCCAAGCACGGCTCCCACAGCATAGTCACTAGCGTCACACATCAATTCGAACGGCTGAGACCAATTTGGTGCTTGTATGATTGGTGCACTGGTAAGACAAGTCTTTAACTCATCAAACGCCGTCCTGCACTTCTCATTAAAGGCAAATGTAACCTCCTTCTTCAGCAGCTCGCACAAGGGTGAGGTGATCTTTGAGAAGTCCTTAATGAACCTGCGGTAGAATCCTGCATGGCCTAAAAAGGAACGAACTTCACGCACATTAGTAGGATAAGGCAATGATTGAATGATGTCAATCTTTGCCTTATCAACCTCAATCCCTTTATGGGAGACAATGTGACCCAAAAAAATGCCTTCCTCAACCATAAAGTGACACTTTTATGAATTGAGCACTAAATTAGTGTCAACACATCTTTTAAGCACAAGCGCCAAATGGTTGAGGCAAGCATCAAAACTATCACCATGGACTGTAAAATCATCCATAAAGACCTCAATAAATTGCTCTATATATTCAGAGAAGATACTTACCATACACCGTTGGAATGTCCCAGGAGCGTTGCATAAGCCAAAAGGCATTCTGCGATATGCAAAAGTGCCAAACGGACAAGTGAATGTTGTCTTCTCTTGATCCTCTGGTGCAATAGCTATCTGAAAGTACCCTGAATATCCATCTAGAAAGCAGTAATATGGACGACCAGCAAGTCTTTCAAGCATTTGATCAATGAAAGGTAAGGGAAAGTGATCTTTTCGAGTTACCGCATTCAGCTTACGATAATCGATGCAAACTCTCCAGCCTGATTGGACTCTGGTAGCGACCAACTCACCTTCTTGATTCTCAACCACTGTAATGCCTCCCTTCTTTGGTACTACCTGCGTTGGACTAACCCATTGACTATCAGAGATGGGATAGATCATACCTGCCTGAAGGAGTTTGAGCACCTCCTTCTTCACTACATCCATCATAGGTGGGTTGAGTCTCCGTTGAGGTTGTCTTGAAGGTTTGGCTCCCTCTTCTAATAAGATCTTGTGCATGCAAGTAGCTGGGCTGATTCCCTTGATATCCGCTATGGTCCATCCCAGAGCTGTCTTATGCTCTTTGAGCACTCCTACCAACCTATCTTCCTGTTCTTTGGTAAGCTTGTTAGAGATGATGACAGGCAAGGTGTCACCCTCCCCCACAAATGCATATTTCAGATGCTCAGGAAGAGGCTTGAGCTCAACTTCAGGTGCATGTACAATAGAAGGTAAGAGCTTTTCATTTGGAATAGTTAATTCCATAAAGGTTTCTTCTTGCGATTTGGAAAGGAGGGAAGATAAGTCTCTTATGGTATCCTGCAGGTTAGTAGTCAAAACATAGTTCAATGAAAATTCCTCAGTAGGAGATTCTAAAGCTACCTGCAGGTCATCTACACAACTCATGTCAAAGGTATCCTGCATACAAGTATCAATGGCATCCATAAAGCATAAGGAATGATCATCAGAAGGGAATTTCATAGCATCATATATATTGTATTCAACCTTCTCACCATCAAATTCCATAGTCAAAGAACCAGAATACACATCAATTTTTGTTCTAGCAGTCTTTAAAAAGGGCCTTCCTAGCAGAATAGGGGCCTCTTGGTTACCATGCTCCATGTCCAAGACAAAGAAATCAGCAGGAAAGATCAAATTGTCAATCATAACTAAAACATCCTCAACTATGCCTCTAGGAAAAGCATTTGATCGATCCGCTAGTTGGATTTCCACTCTAGTCTCATGCAAAGGTCCTAAACCCAATGATTCATACAGAGAATAAGGCAAAACATTAATAGATGCACCCAAGTCTAACAAAGCTTTATCAAACTTAGTCTCACCTATCACACATGGAATTGTAAACATGCCAGGGTCGCTACATTTCTTAGGCAGATGCTTTTGAAACACAGCAGACACATGTTCACTTACCTTAATTTTCTGCTTCCCCTTCAGCTTTTGATTCCTCTTTATTGTGCATAACGAGGAATACTTTTAATCAGATTGAGTAAAGGGATGTTTACCTCGCACTTAGTGAACGTCTCAAAGATCTCTTTGTCATTGTCTGGTCTTTTTGTGTCCCTGAGTGCTTCAGGGAAGGGAGGAACAGGTTTAAAAGAATTTAGAGGAGGAAAATCAGGTCGAACATACCTGTCAGAGGCGTCACTGGAGAGGTCGCGGGGCGGCCGGCGATTTTCCGCGTCTTCCGAATCGCCTTGGCCGCGGGGCGGCTCAGGGG
This sequence comes from Persicaria tinctoria, assembly GCA_037127255.1. NCBI lineage: Eukaryota > Viridiplantae > Streptophyta > Magnoliopsida > Caryophyllales > Polygonaceae > Persicaria > Persicaria tinctoria. The sequence continues at coordinate 16,730,920 of JBANSL010000013.1, forward strand.
TGCCGCGGGGCGGCTGGCGATTTCGAATCTCCTCTTCTTCCTCGCTCACACCTGTTTCAAAATTCTCTATATTAGTATCATTATGGGGAGTAGGAATCAGTTCCTTACCACTTCTTAGTGTCACAACGCTGACGTTTTCCTTGGGATTCACCACCGTTTGAGATGGTAGATGTCCTGAGGCCTTCGCCTGCAGTTCGCTCAGCGATTGAGCCATTTGGCTAAGTTGCTTCTCCAAATTCTTTTGGTGCTCATCTTGTCTCTTTTGGTGCTCAGCTTGACCCAGGACGATCTTTGTGAGAGCTTTGAGAGGATCCTCATTGGATTGATTATCAGTTGGTGGAGGTCCTCTCTGTCTTTGATCAAATTGTTGCTGAGGTCTGAAATGGGGTCCTCCTTGTGGATTGAAAGGGGCTTGGTTATTACCATAGCCATACCCCTGGTAACCTGCATTATAGTTATTATTGTATTGATTGGGATTAGCATAGTTACCAAACCTGGGTCGCTGAGGAACAAAGTTCCCCATGGCATTCAGCTCTACATTTGGCTCCTGCAGCATTGGACAAGTGTCCGTCGGGTGATAAAGATCAGCGCAAATGCCACATGCCTTAAGTTGTTGTAGGGTTCCTTGTAGCATGAACCTTTTCATCATATCCTTCAATTCAGCCACATCGCTATGTAATGCGGAAGTTGAGGAGTCAACGGCGAGTACCCCTCTAGCATGAAGTCCCTTGCTGAATTGCCTAGAGCCATCAGCAAGCTCTGAAAACACCTCCCAAGCAGCAATGGGTGTTTTGTTCAAGATGGTGCCTCCACAGGCAGAATTCACCGTCTTGCGCTCCTCGTCAAGCAATCCATTGAATAGAAAGAGCACTAAATCCTTCTTTGAAAAACCATGGTGAGGGAAACTAGAGCAAAGCTTCTTGAAGCGCTCAAAGTACTCATAGAGTGTCTCTGTAGCCTGCTGGTCAATGCTGCTGATTTCCTTCTTCAGACTGTTCAACTTGGTTGCAGGGAAGTACTTTTCCAGAAAGAGACGCTTCAATTGTATCCATGTTGTTGCACTACCTGGTGGTAAGTAGTAGAACCACTCATTAGCAGTGTTCCTAAGCGAAAAGGGAAATGCCCTTAACTTGATTTGCTCCTCCGTGACATCGCCTGGTTTCATACCCACCACAACAGTATGGAACTCAGATAAGTGCTTGTGGGGGTCCTCACCACTCAACCCATGGAATTTGGGTAAGAGATGAACCACCCCAGACTTTAGCTCAAAATGGACACCTTCATCAAGTTCAGGGAGCACGATAGCCAATGGTTGTTGGGCTAAGTTTGGTGTAGTGAGCTCCTTTAGCGTTCGATTATCATCATTAGCAGCCATCTCTTCACTCTCTTCTTCTCCTTGATCGAAAGGTAACTCGTGAAGCGATCACGAGCTTCTCGCCTCAATCTAGAGAGAGTCCTCTCAATCTCCGAATCTAAAGACAATAGAGATGAGTTAGTAGCACGAGTGTGGACCATATAAGTGGTCCACACAAAAATTAGCGATTAAAACAACACAAGAATTCAATTAGAAAGTCACTAACTAGTATAGCGTGAAAGTAAGAGATCGATCCACAGGGAAATCTATTAAATTCAAGTCTAATTCTAATTGCTAAGAGCGAAAAAGGGGGAGTTTTTAGTATGAAAGGATCCGCCTTTTAGCAAAGCGGAAGTAAGCAAACAAAGTAAATTGATTGTAAAATTCAGTGGAGGGAAATAGGTTCACCTACAATTTATCACTTCGATTGATGAATTCGATCCTTGTTTCAGCCTCTAGTTCTTGTCTTTTCCTATCAATATCCTTGTCCAGATCTTAGGTAAATTACTAGTCCTACGAGTCCTAGCAACCCTTATCTCTAAATAACCCTAACACGATTAAGATTCAACCTAGAGATAGCATTAAGATTATGAATTAACCAAGGTACATATAATATCAAGCTACGAGTCGATATTCAACATGTATTCAACTTCCTACATATCCAATTAGTCCTACGAGTCGTAAAGGGATATGATTGCCACTTGGGTTAAGGTTCGCTACGAAGAATCTACAAAACCCTAGCAATTGAATGAATCTACTCTAACTAGTCGGTCAGGCCAGAGAGAATAAAACACATTCAAGCAATTAAGCACAAGGAAGTTAAAACATTGCAATAGGAATAAGAACTAGATTAAGAAACTCACAATTCAACAACCCAAGATCCAAACTGTAGGCGAAACCTTGAGAGTTTAGTTGCTCATGCTCAACGGCGCTCTCAATAATTGAATAAAGTGCATAAGGTGAATGAAAGAATAACTAGAAAAGCCTTAAATAGTCTAGAGAAAGTCGGCCCAAAATAACTTAATAAAAACCCTAAGTCAAAATCCGTTTCCGATGTTCAGCTACTGCACGGGCCGCGGGGCGGCCGGCGATCAGCGAAGTGCTCCGTTCCTTCCTTCGAGCCGCGGGGCGGCCAGCGATGCTACGGGGCGTCCTACGATTCTTCCGGGCTGCTTCTTCTTTGTTTCCAGCAACTCCTAAGTATTCTCCTTAGCTTATTTGTGCTCTTTTCAAATCCATTTCACCTCCAATCTACTTTACCTGAAATAAACTATAAAATCATGTAGATTCCGCCTCTTCTAACTCAACAAGTGATAATGCAAATTCAACTAAATAGATGCAATATTCACACCTAAATAATGCTAAATGCAATCTATTATGCACTACTAAATATGCTCTATCACTATATTATCTATAATAACCAAAATAAAAAAAAATTCAAAAGTCCGATTTAATCAAGTGCTACTAAAAATTAAATTATTAAAGTAAAAATTTGTTTGTTAGAAAATTATGGTAACAATATCAAAACATGGAAAAGAAAATACATTAATTGAAAAATAAATAAATTAAAATTAGAAGCATTAATTAATTTTCGTTTAAATTGAAGGTGGGGTCAGGTTTAATATGAAATCGCCACGTAAGCCTATAGTTAAGGAAAGTTTGCCACGTGGCTTGAGAAGCAGCTGTTTTAGTATTATATTAGACTAGCGTAGTGCCCGTGCGTAACGCACTGGATTTGTAAAATATAGTATATTTTATAGAAGATATTACCATAATTTATTTACATTATATATTAGATATATTATACTATTATAATAATATGAAAATGATATAGAAAAATAATACTACCTCCGTCCAAAAATACATTGCCTTTACTATTCACGCACGCTTTTTTAAGAAGGTAAAAACTATATAAAATATTAACTTTTTTATTTTTTTTTAATAATTACAAACTTATTGATAATGTAACGGCCCAGAATTATGATTTCCGGGTTACGTTTCAAGGGATAAAACCCCTTGTTCGGATCTTGCAATCCAGGTACGGGTCGAGGTTTCAAACTCATTTTAAGATTAGTAGAAAGAAGGATTTCAAACCCTAAAAACCTCGAAGGGCTGTTAGGTACCCTTAACCTGTCCTAAGACTATGTCGCGAAATCCAATTCAAACGAAAGTAAAGCGGAAGCAAAGTTAAGATACAAAATGTCACGGCAGAGCCGGGTCAAAACCAAAACGTAAGCGAATGATTACCATTTATACCAAGTTAGAGAATTAGCCAGGTTCTTCAATTCGTCAAAAGGAAACCCCGTCATATAGACATCGAGCACTCAGAATCTGCAGAAAATACCTTAGAAAAAAGAACGGGGAAAGGAGTCAGATCGAGCCACTCATGCGGGACCGGCAGTCCTCGCTGAGGCCACATAGTATGTGCTATACCTAATAAAGATGCTCTAATGCAGTACGAAAGTCAAACACACTAGCATGCTCCTAGGTATAATAATGTGCAGATATATTGTAAAGGGCCCAAGACAATGTCAAATGGCATATCCCTCTCCTACCTCCACCCCTTTCCGATAGGGCGGAGACTGGCCAGCTCGTGAATGCATTCCATTATAATCGGGCGGCACGAATGTCTAACCCGCTCCACAATAAAGCCCGCAGACATCTCATAATATAAGGAAGTTCATGACTCGATTGACTCAGGGTACCCGATGAGGCTGGGCTACCCTATGACCCTAGCAAAGACTCTAGGACTATCACAGATAACGGCCGTTCTGTTTCAAACGCATAAAGTAAGCAGATGCTCATTCAATTAGTGCAACCTAACAGGATACTACATGGCATGCTTTTATGCATATGCAACACCTAACATAAAATGCAACAACAGGCATGAATGTCCAACCTGAGTAAGCCCCCTAGGGAACTTACCTGAAATGCCGAACAGCAAAAGATAACGCAAGCGGAGTCCAACAAGCAACAATCACCTAACAAATATACAGATGTGCATAAGTCTATCTAAATCACACAAGGCGCCCCTAACTATCACACATAACTTCACATATCTCATTTCCGATCATTTCGTCTTATTTCATCATATATCATTTCATGCTCATCTCATTCATAAGGTAAACCAATTTGCACAATGTCATAACCAAGTTCTCAAACATAAGGGTTACACTTCCTAAGCCCTTTTTCCACACAAACAACCATAAAAAAGGCCACACTTCCTAGACCTTTTCCTCACACAACCAAGCTCATACAATCAAGAACAAGTTAGGATACATACTCAAATGGTGGAAGGTGGAGAAGGGATGAATCCTAAGTCTCACTCTCACGAAGTTTCCCGAACACACCTTGAACACATGAAACCGAAAGTAGTATAAGTGTTTGCATCCAACTCCAAACCTTACCAAAACTTGTAAAACTGAACTTAAAACACTTATAAACATAAAAATGAGCAAAGAAGAGTGTAAAGCCTTAGCTTTATACCTCAAGTGTTCAAAATAAACAAGAGTCAAGCTGGAAAAGCCATGTTTAAGATTCCCGACTTTGAGATCTTGTATCTCCTTAACCACTATGATTTTGAGGATGAAGTAAACACCAAAGTTGCTCAAAACAGTGCATAGAACAGATCCAAAACAAGAGCAAAGGCCGAAATGCAGAAATGAAGGAGATAAACACCCTCAAGTTTGGGATAAAAGACAAAAACCCTTACAATGTCTCAACTTGGTGGATCCATATCTTCCTCTCTAGGACGAGTTTGAAGATGATTCCAAAGCCAAAGTTGCTCACTTTGGTGCAAGGTTTTGATCTAAAGCAAGCATGAAGAGTGAAAATGAGTTTTGAAAGAAACAAACATGCTCAAAGAAGAGGGCATAAGTGAAAACACAACTTTTAAGATATGAGTCTTTCATGGTTGATTCCAAAAGCAAACATGTAGCTTATCTACCCAACAACTCAGGGAAAGAGGTATTCCTCATAGATAAGCCATTGTTATGGCCATTTTTTTTCATGAAAGAAGAAGCTTGAAATTCAAAAATGGTATATTCTTTATTTCTTGACCAAAATCAACGATTCCACTTGCACAAGCTTATTTTCCATGCTCTAAAGCTCAGGGGAGAACTTATTTCCAAGTCCTCCAAGTGTAGTGTGGGTTTCGAAGCTTGAGAAGGGCCATTAATGGTGAAAAGTCGAAAATGAAATAAAGCTTCAAATTGATGGGATCTAAGGCTTGGGTTAGCTTATTGGAGCTCATATGAACCTATTTCAAGCATAACATAGCCTCATCACCTCCCGGAATCAAAAGAACAAAGGTTGGAAAAATCCGAAAAAATGGAGTGGAAGTTTGTGAAAGGAATCACGAAATCACACCTTAAAATCTGTTGGAAAACACTATTATAACCTCAAGGAAACTAAAGGAACCGAAAAGGAGGAGGAAAGCATAGATTTTTTTAGGGAAACAGATCTTCGCCACACCCTTGCGAGACCCCTATTGTAACTGCGGATTTCGGCGCCAAGATGAGCTCGATCTCGCTGTTTTATGGCTCAGGTGTGTAGAGGGGAGTGAGGAGAAAAAGGGGGAAGAAGAATGAAGCAAAACGGCTCAGAATTGAGAGAGAAATCAGGGTTGGAAAAAGGGCAGTTGCATTGCTTTTTATAGGTCGAAATCTGAAGTTTTTGTACGGAAAGAGGAAGAAGAAATGTGAATAGGGTCCAAAATCAGTATTCATGTTAGAAAAATTGAATTTAAAATATTTCCACCACATAAATAAACAACATGAGATATAAACTTTATAAAAAGTATTTTAAAATTTTTGAAATAAAATTTTCCGCAAAAATTCAATTAAAGACATATAAAGGTTAAAATATAAGGTAATGTCTTGTATTACCCTTCAAATAATACTAAAATATTATTTAAACCAATGACCTCTTGCCCTAGTGGTAAGAGTGAGGTGCTTCCTTGTGCCTCACTACTATGAGATCAAGGGTTCAAATCCCACTATGAGCAATTTGTGCTATATATAGTGGGTACTCATGCCTTGATTTACCTTGGCATGGGTTAGCCTGTCTTGCGGCTTGCCGCTTGGCTTACCCGGCTCGAGTGCTTTGCAGGCTAGTGCTCGACCCGTGGAGGATTAGTCGATAACCTCGGAACCTCCACGTCATAAAAAAAAAACTAAAATATTATTTAAAATCCGAGCCTTTACATCATCCACCTCTAAAAACAAGTCTCGTCCCCGAGACTAAAATTCTTCCAAAGTGGAGGAAGTTTGAAAATAAGAGTCCAAGGACCATGTCCAAGGATCTTGCAATCATCTCGGTTGCGTCTTCCGGGATTCTCACAATATCCTAGTCACGGTCGTGAGATCTCCCATTGGTCTTGACAAGTATGCAATAAGCGCCCCTATCACATCCCCGTTTCGACTTTTCGGAAGTAACACAACTCTGAAAGTTCTACAATCTCATCACTAGGTCTTAGCAAGCACCCTACAAGCGCCCCTATAAAATGCTTGTATCCACTTCGTGAAGTATCATAGAGTTGCATGGGAAATGGAAGTTTTTAACACGTTTAACTTTTATCAAGGTAAATTGGAGCTGGTCGCTTTTAAAACCGTTTTTTAAAAATCCCTTCTTCTTTTTTTTCTTTTTTTTTTTTCTTTTGATGATCAAGGTGCTCGACAATCCCAACGATATCCCACCCAGTATTGCCCCAAATGCTCAAGCTCTCACTCAAGAGGTGGTCATCCACCTCTAAAGACTAATCTCATGGTCTCACTCTGACCTATTTCCCAAACGAGAGGTGGACTTCATCCACCTCTAAGGGCTATTCCCATATTCTCTTCCCAGGTTCATTTCTCAGAATTAATCGGTCTGTCATTCTCAACTCAATAGGAATCATAAGCCATAAGAAATGCATAACCGCACAAACCAACCAATCTTCATCCAATACATCATACGACAAGTTTGAAAACACATACCAACACAGTGCCATAAGGTCACATCAAGCATCTCCACATCATACTAAAGGCTATAATATGCATCTTAACATCGCCCCGACATCACACCGGGAGTCATAAAAGGTATCTCCTCATCATAATAGAAATGATAACAAGTGCATCATTAAACCATCATAGCCAATCACGCAAGCACACAGGTCAAGAGATCAATGAGTTAGGTGTCAAGGAGTTAGTATGTCACTACAAGCCAAATCTCAGTATCGCATATCAAACACCGAAATCTTAGTAGGATCAGTCACACAAGGAATTTCATTTAATGAACCCATTACTCACATAATTGTCCCATCCACGTTCTATCCAACATTTTCATAACAAGTTTATCATATCGACATTGGTATTGTACAGGTAGTCATAGAAAAAAAAATTCTTTTTTTTTATCATCTAATCAGCGAACAAAACCATTGCCAACACACCAACACAACAGGGTCATCATATTAAGATTCAACAAAGGGAAGATCAAGCAGTATATCAATTATCAAAATGTAAACAAGCTCAATAGACATCACCTTAACTCATCACAATATCATATAACAACCATTTAGTAAGCAGACACCATTATCTCATATATACAAGTCATAATCATCATTTACACATTCATAATCATGCTCACCACTACATAATATAACATCTTGCTTTCACATAGTAACAAATCATTATCTCATAGTTCATATATCATATCACAACATACCCTAACATACTTCTAAAACAACATAACATGATAGCAAAGCATCAATATATCATGATAACACTTGTCACTTCCAATTAGATTTCAATATTGCATATCAATCATGTAATATCATCCCATATCAGGTTCATCATGGTTGCTATCTAACATTATGCTAGCACATATGAATAAATCACATAATCAAGAAAATCCTCACATCATACCGGTCACAATAAAACGCAATCCTCACTCGCTCGATTCCAATTTCCAAGCCAAGAACAATCCTTATCTAGATTCACCGGTATGATGTGAGGATTTTCTTGCTCACTTCCAATTAGATTTCAATATTGCATATCAATCATGTAATATCATCCCATATCAGGTTCATCATGGTTGCTATCTAACAGTATGCGAGCACATATGAATAAATCACATAATCAAGAAAATCCTCACATCATACCGGTCACAATAAAACGCAATTGAACACTAGGCGATTGATTCACTAAGTGTAAGAGGATTGTACTAGATAGCATAGAGAGGTGAGGCTCTTCTAGATTGGTCTAGGACTCCAAGGGAACGTGAGTTAACTAGATTGCAATTGTATAGGAGAGAGGCTTCTCGGGGAGCTACTAGGATCCTAAGTCTTGTGAATCAATAAAAGCCAGTTGAATCCTAGGGTTGTGGAAGAACCCTAGGCGGGGACGTAGGCCAAGTTCGTGCCGAACCTCGTAAACAATTCATCGAGTCCTTTATTTACTGCTTTACCTTATTTCCGCACTTGGTTCGAATTGTTTAACTTTGTGATTCAGGTTTTCAGAGAAAAGACTAAGTCTAATCTCAAAGGGTTTTGCACGAGCTTCAAAAGTCTTGAGATTATCTGCGAAAAACCGGCATACTCTATTCAACCCCCCTTCTAGAGTATCTTTATATTACTTTATTTTACATTATCGAACCTTCAATTGTTATCAGAGCTTTACTCACTACTTTTAATCTAACAATCTTGTGAGTTTTCGATCATGTCTGGTGAAGCAAGCGGAGGATTTGCACAGGGAAGGTCTACCAGCAGACCACCAATCTTTGTAGGAAACAACTTTGTCCACTGGAGATCATTGATGAAGATGTTCATCATAGACCAAGATCTGGAACTTTGGAACATTATAGAGAATGGTCCAAAGATTCCAGAGAAAGACGGACCAAATGGAACCAAAGTCGCAAAGAAGAAGTCTGAATACATCCAAGCGGATCTTGAACTCGTCTCCAAAAACTACAGGGCTATTAACTTACTTTATTATGGTCTTACCACTGATGAGTTTAACCGTATTTCATTTGTAGGTCAGCTAAAGAGATTTGGGACAAGCTGGTCGTCACCTATGAAGGAACCAGCCAAGTGAAGGACACCAAGATCAGTAACTTCCTTCGAAAGTATGAGCTTTTCAAAATGAAGCCTGATGAGTCTATCAAGGCCATGTTCACACGATTCACGGAAATCACCAACAACCTTGACTCTCTTGGCAAGAGCTTTACAAACGTTGAGAAAGTAAGGAAGATATTGAGGTGTCTCCCAAAAGAAAAGTGGGGTCCTAAACTAACAGCCATAGAGGAAGCCCAAGACCTCACTACTCTGCCCCTTGATGACCTGCTTGGAAAACTGATCACGCATGAGATGATCCTTAATGAAGACGATGGAGAACTTCCAGCAAGCACTAAGAACTTGGCGCTCAAGTCTAAGAAGGATGACCCCAAAGATGGATCTGATTCCGAAGATGAGGATGACGATGAGGATGATCCTTTTGCTCTTATCACAAGAGGCCTTGCTCGAATCCTTAAAATGAAGAAACAATATAACAGCAAGGATGGATCAGAGTCTTCTAAATTTCGAGGTAAGCCTCAATACAACAAATATGATAAAAAAGACTAAACCTTTGTCTTGTTTTGAATGTGGTGAAATAGATCATCTTGTGAAGGATTGCCCTCAAAAGACAAAGAGCCAGTCCAAGAAGGGTGATAAATGGAAAAAGAAAGCCATGGTGACAACTTGGAGCGATTCTGACTCTGACTCCGAGGATGAGAAGGCCAATGTTTTTCTTATGGCCTCAGGAGATGAATCCCACGATGAGAAGCTAGAGGTAACTGTAAGAGAACTTATGGCAAGTCCAAAAGAGGTATTATCGGAATTCCTTTCTACTATGATTGCCAATGAAGAGAAACTTATTGCCCAGACTAACACTCTTATTAAGAGAACTGTGGACCAGGAAAGAACTATTGAGGATCTGTCTATGAGGGTCAAATGTCTTGAAGCTTCTTATTCAGGTCTTGACAATAAAGTTAAGACTCTTGACTCAGAGAAATCTGAACTCAAGCAAGATCTCTTGTCTCTGAGAAGTGAACATCATGACTTAGAGAACGAGAAGATCTCCCTGAATAATAAGATTCAAGACCAACAGACAGCCCTCATAAGTTTTACCAAATCCAAAGGCACTTTTGATAGGATGTTAGGTGAGAAACAAAGTTCTCTAAACAAAAGTGGTATTGGTTACAATCCAAGGTTTTTAAAGAAGCAACACATTACCACCTTTGTAAAGGCAAAAGGAAGCAGAACCTCTCCTATATGTCACCACTGTGCTAGAAAGAGACATGTAAAAGAGACCTGCCCCTATAGAAGAAAGGATCCATATATCATTCGCAATACATTTCCTGTTCATTTGAGAAAAGAACGGATAACACAAGTTTGGGTCCCAAAAGGCACTATTTTACCAAATATGGTTTATCCCAATAATGGATCCAAATTTGCTTATTGGTCTAGCCACAAAGGTTGATGTTTGTTTTGCAGGAGATCACCAAGGTGAAGGAGCAAAAATGGATTATTGATAGTGGATGCTCGAGGCATATGAGTGGGAAGAGTTCTCTCTTTCATGATCTAAAGGAGCAATCCACATGAACAATCACTCTTGGTGACAAAGGAAAATGTGACATCATTGGTATTGGTAGTGTTGGAAGTGATTCCAACCATAGTATTAAAAATGTTTATCTTGTTAATGGTTTGAAGTACAATTTGCTTAGTGTTTCTCAATTATGTGATAGTGGCAATAATGTCAGATTTAACAAGAAAAGATGTCTAGTGTGCAGAGTAGATACATGTGAAGTTATACTGACTGCATATCGTTACAACAATATATACGTTGTGAATGCTGATCAAGTGGCACAAGGAAGCTTAACCTGTCTAAAGGCTTTGACGGACGATCCAAAGCTCTGGCACAGGAGACTCGGTCATGTGAGTCCACATACACTACAGAAGCTTGTGTACAAAGGGCTTGTAAGAGGGCTACCTGAGATGGACTTCAAAGGTATTGATATGTACAATGCATGCACACGAGGTAAACAAACACGTAGCTCTTTCAAACCCAAAAAGGTTGTAAGTTCTTCTAGACCCCTTGAACTTTTACATATGGATTTATGTGGTCCTATGCGAGTCAAATCTCCCAATGGTAAAAAGTACATGCTTGTTGTTGTTGATGATTTTTCTAGATATACTTGGGTTGTTTTTTTTAAAAGAAAAATCAGAGGCCTTATTTGAGTTTTCAAAACTTTGTAAGGAGTTGCAAACTTTAAGAAACGAGCCCATAGTGTCAATTCGGAGTGATCATGGTAGGGAGTTTGATCAACTTCAGTTTGATTTGTTTTGTGCTAAATATGGCATCTCCCATAACTTTTCTGCTCCTAGGACACCTCAACAAAATGGGGTTGTGGAACGAAAGAACCGCACCCTAGAGGATATGGCCAGGACTATGCTTTTAGAAAATGCATTACCTAAAACCTATTGAGCTGAAGTTGTTAACACATCTAACTATATTTTGAATCGTTGTCTTATTCGTTCCATCTTAAAGAAAACTCCTTCTGAACTTTTCAAAGGCCACAAACCACTTATATCTTACTTTAAACCCTTTGGCTGTACTTGTTTTGTTCATAACAATGGAAAAGATAACCTTGGGAAATTTGATGCGCGTAGTGATGAAGGTATATTTCTTGGCTACTCCACAAGTAACAAAGCTTATAGAATCTTCAATAAAAGGACCCAGTTAGTTGAAGAAAGTATACATGTTATATTTGATGAATGCAATGACGATTCTTTGAGTGAAAGTGTTGCAGATATAGATCTTAACATCCATGCAGAGAACGAGGAAGGTGATGATGCTGCTACCAAGAACACAGAGAAGATGAACATGCAGGAACAGATTCTCAACACTGAAAAATTGGCCCAAGGTGTTGAAGATTCGTTCAAAGCCCTTGATGTCCAATCCAACAGTGTTGAAATGTCAGAAACTGCTGTAATTGAACCTAACAGGACAATGGAGTCAGATGTACCTCAAATCAATCCTGCTGATGTGACGAATCAAGGAGCTGAGACTAGCAAAATAAAATTCAAATACTCCTCATCACACTCATTAAAGGATATCATTTCTGACCCTAAATCTAGTGTTCAAACTTGTTCTAAACTTAAAGATCTTTATGCTTTTCGCGCGTTTGTTTCCCTTATTGAACCAAAGAAGGTAGATGAGGCCCTTCAAGAGCCAGACTGGATCATTGCTATGTAAAGTGAGCTTAACGAATTTGAAAGGAACAAAGTCTGGACTTTTAAGCCTAGGCCAAAGCATCAATCAGTCATTGGCACAAGATGGGTATTTCAAAACAAGCTAGATGAGAACGGTAAGATCGTGATGAACAAAGCAAGGCTTGTTTCTCAAGGCTACAATCAAGAGGAAGGTATTGACTACGAGGAGACCTTTTCTCCCGTAGCCAGGCTTGAAGCCATTCGCATTTTATTAGCATTTGCATCTTTTATGAGCATAAAATTATATCAAATGGATGTCAAATGTGCTTTTCTTAATGGTTTCTTAGAGGAAGAAGTTTATGTGGCTCAACCCCCAGGTTTTGAAAGTTCAGAATTTCCCAATCATGTTTATAAACTAGACAAAGCGCTTTATGGTTTGAAACAAGCCCCAAGAGCTTGGTATGAGCGCTTGTCAAAATATCTTTTGGAAAATGATTTTAAAAGGGGGTTGATCGACAAAACTCTTTTTATCAAGACCAAAGGAAAGGACATTTTGGTTATTCAAATATATGTTGATGATATATTATTTGGTGCTACTAACACATCTTTGTGCAAGGAATTTTCTGACATCATGTGCAGCGAATTTGAGATGAGCTTGATGGGTGAACTCAACTTCTTTTTGGCATTACAAGTTCATCAATCCAAGAAAGGGATCTTTGTCAACCAAAGCAAGTACACTAAGGATCTCTTGAAGAAATTCAAGATGGATCAATCCAAAGCAGCCAAGACACCCATGAGCTCAACATTATCTCTAGATCAAGACAAGACTGGGAAAAGTGTCAATCAAAAGGAGTATCGAGGAATGATTGGATCTTTACTATATCTCACAGCTAGTAGACCTGACATCATGTTTAGTTTTTGCATGTGTGCTAGGTTTCAAGCTGATCCTAAATAATCTCACCTCGTAGCTGTGAAGAGGATCTTTCGATATCTCAATGGCACTAAGGAGCTTGGCTTGTGGTACCCAAAGCAAAAAGATTTCACATTAATCGGGTATTCTGATGCAGATTTTGCAGACTATAAGGTGGATAGAAAGAGCACATCAGGATGTTGTCAATTCTTAGGAGCATCCTTGATCAGTTGGCACTCTAAGAAACAAAACTCAGTTGCCCTATCCACTGCAGAAGCCGAATACATAGCAGCTGGAGCATGCTGCTCCTAAATCCTTTGGATAGCTCAACAAATACGAGATCTTGGCATCAACCTCAAAGGCATTCCCATTAAGTGTGACAATACAAGTGCCATCTCCATTACAAAGAATCATGTTTAACATTCAAGGACCAAACATATTGATGTAAGACATTATTTCATTAGAGACCATGTTGAAAAAGGTGATGTGTCCATTTCTTTAATTTCAACTGATTATCAATGGGCTGATATTTTTACTAAGCCATTGACAGAGGACAAGTTCACCTTCATTAGACGTGAGATTGGAATGCTTAACAAGGATGCACTTTCGTAGGGGGAGCTTGAAGAGGGGCTCTATTAGAGATCAGAAAAGTATTTCGTAAATCAATGTAGAACCTCTAGCATGAAGAGGGGCTCTATTAGAGATCCGTAAAGCGTGTTTATAAAGTTTGAGCACTCGAGCCCGAACAATAAATTTTTTTTTGCTTTGCTGAAACTTTTGGAGAGCTTATTGTATGAGCTACTATATCTTATAAGCATATATGACAACATTTCTGCCTTTCAACTTTTCAGTATTTCAGTAACTTGTATGTATAACAATTTCAGCAGTGTCAACTATAACCATTTCAGCATCAACAAAGTTGATGAAACCAGGGTTTCAACATCAACAACGTTGGTGAAATTGGGTTTTCAGCATCAGCAACAATGCTAAAATCGAGGTTTTAGCATCAACAACAGTGCTGAAAGGGGTTTCAGCAAGTCCGTTTCAGCAATGCGAAAAGAGACAAAAAAAAAACTGCTGAAACTGGAGGGGGCACGGGGGCACAATTTCAACAACTTCGGTTTCAGTAGTATCAACAACACAGGTGGACATATAGCTAATATGGATAAGTTGGTGGACAGAAGACTAATAAAGACTGAAAATATGGACAATCTAGTAAACACCCAAAAAATAATCTTCATCCTTTAAAAAAATACTCTCTTCGTTAATTAAAACTTGACGTTTTACTATTCATGTACGTTTTTTCAGATGTTAAAAACTATATAAAATATTAACTTCTTAAATATTTTTTTAATAATTTCATACTTATTACTATTAATTATGAATTTATAAAAATAAATATAATTTTTTTAATATTTTATATAGTTTTTATCATTATAAAAAAAACATACATAAATACTAAGCAACATGTTAACAAAGGAATTAAGTAACACGAAAATATAATCTATATTACTTACCTCACCTAGAAACGCTCTCCTTCCCTGGAAAACCCTAGCCGCCACAAAAACTAACCCAAATCTCATCCTGCATCGCCGGCGCCACCCTGGCGGTGCAGCCCGCTGGTGTCGGCCCCGGCACAGCCCCCTCTCCTCCACCAGACCCTCGTCCCCCCTCTTCCGATGCAGGCGCCCTGTAGTCTTTCATGACGACGACTCGGTTTCTGCTCCCACCAACCGGTCCGCTCGCGGCGTCTCCTCCTCCGATGACTAGCCGCCGCCGCCTTTACTGATCGACTCCTTCCTCAACCAAGGTACAACCGGATCTCCAGCTTTCCACTCCCCGGACTCCTCCGGCGGCCTGCTACCCTCAACCGTATCCTCCGCCGCCGATCTCT
Organism: Persicaria tinctoria; assembly: GCA_037127255.1. Taxonomy (NCBI): domain Eukaryota; kingdom Viridiplantae; phylum Streptophyta; class Magnoliopsida; order Caryophyllales; family Polygonaceae; genus Persicaria; species Persicaria tinctoria. The sequence goes on from JBANSL010000013.1 coordinate 16,746,305, forward strand.
TGGGACGCCTCCCCTCCTGCAGTGTTGATGACGTCGACCCCCACTGCGACGTCTTCAGCCTCTCCTGGTAAGCGCCTCGACGAAATCGAAAACCCAACCCTTCTTCAACACATCCAGCCGCCACCGCCTCCTGTTCGATGGCTCCCCGGGCTCTCTCCAACCTCCACCAACCTATCCTCCACTACCGTATGGTGGCTGGCCAACGCCGCCCATTGCTGTTCGCCGGCATGGGTGCGTTTCTGGCCTCATCGGTTGCAACCCTTGCTCCTCCGACCACACATAACCTCCCCAGGTTACACCTCCCCACCTTGAAACCCCAAATTTCAAACATGCAATCCCAAATCTCAAAACAATTCTGATTTTACCCCTACACTCACAAAATCAAAGTAACCCAAATCAAATTTTATCCCTACATCACCTCCTCTTCTAAGATTAGCAGCCTGTTGATGATGCTCAGATTCATGACCCTTGGGTCTAGATCCGGCATCACCACCACCTTATTTCTATGAAAAAAATTGTACAACTTCAGATCTCAAAATTTTGAATCCGAGCCCCCACATGCAACAATTATGCTAAACGAGCCTGCTCGGTGCCGTAGTGGGATCCAAATCCGCGATCATCACCACTTTTAATCTAAGCAACAAGAACTAAATCAAGAATCAGCGACTCCAAGTTTTATCGGAAGACTTTCCTAGATTTTTAATTCTAATTTTAGATTTTCTGTAATTGTAATCTTAGGTAATTTTTTTTCTTTTTGACTGGTGACCCTCTGTGTAGGGTCATCCAAGCCATCTGTTGATGGCTTCAAGATTGCTTTGTCGATCTACTTCTTGCCTACTGTCAAAAAAAAAAAAAAAAAAAAAAGGAATTAAGTAACACACTACAGTAGCAAACAGGCCCAGTTTCACACAAGGGGGGAAGCGCGTGGGATTGGTTTGGTAGCAGTACTGTAATCCGTATAAAAAAGGATAAAATGATGCATCTCCGAGTCGACCGTACCAGACCCCACCTTCCTCGCATAACACCTTTGGGGCACCAGTTGCGCCTCCACATGTTCTCTCTTTTCTTTTCCTTTTTTTTTTCCTAAAAAATCCTCTCGCAAAATATAAATTAATTTATTTTTTGGCATGATTTTTAATATGTTAAAAAAAACTCAACTCCACAAATTATATACGTTTTTATTAAGACGGTAAAAGCTATATAAAATATTAATTTTTTAAAATAATATCATACTTATTATTTATTAATAATAAATATGATATTATTTTAAAAAATTATTAAAAAGATAATATTTTATATAATTTTTATTGTTTTTGAAAAACGTGTACGCTTTTAAAAGTCACTTATTTACAAACGGATGGAATATAAAATAACAATTTTTTCAAAATTTTTAAAATAATTTCAACCTTATTAATAAATTTGAAATTATTTTTAAATGTTTGATAAAAGGTTGATATTTTATAAATTTTTAACACATTAAAAACATGTCAAAAGGTAAAATAATTTATATTTTGAGATAGAGGGGTATTATTTTTTCTAAATTAACCAAAATATTCTTTAATACCTTGATTAATTTAATTTATACTCCATATACAATAGCTTATGAATTACTCCCTCCAATTAGGAATATAAAATATTAGACTTTTCTCCACGTACTTTAAAGAAATAAAAATGAAAAATAATAAAAAGCTACAAAATCACATAAAATATTAATATTTTTTTAAAATAATAGTTATTAGCAATAAATATTAAAATTGTTTTTAAAAATAAAATAAAATATTTTATGGAGTATGATTTTTTACCTCCTCGGAGTACACTTTGGATTAGGGGTGGGCATGGGACGGGACGGGATTGAGGTCATCCCGTGTCCCGTCCCGCACACTTTTAACGGGACGGGATCGGGACGGGATTTAAGAAAAAATAATTGAATTCCACCGGGTCCTATCCTTTACGGGACGGGACGGGTCTCGTCCCTCGTTAAAAAAAATCAATGTAACAATTTCAAAATAAAAACATGAATATGGGATGTAATAGAGAATTAAGCAAAAGCAAAAACCATGATAACAGTATGTAGCAAGTATTGAAACCGAAGGGCTCGTTTGTTTAGATAACTAGGGAAAGTAAAGGTAAGGTATTAAATTTTACACATAAAATGTATACGATCACCAATTTTTGTGATCTTGGAGGAGAGGATGAGGGGGAATATTAGCCCATCCTAGAGGTATTAGTTACCCCCTCAAAATTAGGGAATAGAAGGATAACACATTTGTATGGAAAATGGGAGAATGAGGGGAATGATTAGAATAGTGATAAATGAATCTTAATTTAAATATGGACTATATTCATGAGGGTAATCATTACTTTTCTCTACCAAAAAACAAACGGGGGTTTAGTATTTTACAATTTTCAAACTTTGCAGTGCTTCGACGAAAAAACAAACTTGAATGCAGAGTGTATGTATACAATTACACATATTCAGTGGCTATTATGTTTAGGGCTCGTTTGGTTGTAGGTAGGGAATGGAAAGGTAATCAATTCCTTAAAATGAAAGGAAAGGAAACAGAAATAATTACCTCCTAGTTTTGTTTGGAAGATTGTATGAAAGGAATAATTCTATTTTATAAATATTTATTCTGTAAATTTTTCTCTCTGTCAAATTATAAGTCAAAATATAGAACCCAAATTGCAATTCCCAATTACCAAATCCCACTCCCACAAGCAAAATTTGAAAAAAAATGCTTGAAACAATCCACAAACGATGCAAGAGGGATGGACCAGATCTGATTGGCAAGGTGATCATCAATGGAGGCTAGTTGCACAGGAGGTCGACGAATCAAAAGGTGGAGGTGATAGCGGATCTGATATCTCTGTGGCACAAATCGATGGCGCAGGGGTGGTGGAGGTAGACCAAGAGGGTGGTGGTTGCGGGCGAAGTTCGGGTCATGGGTGTTAACCAGGGAGAGAGAGAGAGAGAACGAGGGGGCAAAGCAGATCTAGCCTTCAATGGTGAGCACGAGCAAGGTCAAGGCAGCCTGAGAGAGGTCGACAAAGGGAACCGTGGAGAGAGAGAGAGAGAGAGAGAGAGAGAGATCCTGCCATGTGAGACCCTGAGAGATTGGGTACTTGGGTGAATGTGGAAGGTCGGTGAAGAGGGTGGAAGAGGAAAAGGGGTATTCTGAGGGGGTAAACAAATGAGGGTAAACAATTGAGGGTCATAACGTAAACATTACTTTGAGGAGGGTAACCAAACACTCACAAGAGGACGCGGGGTATTTTTTTTTTTTTTTTTTTGTGAACAAACTGAGGACCAAAGGTTCCCCCAAAGGGTTATTACAAGAGAAAAGGGATCTCTAAGCAGGACAAAGGCGTGGCCATGTCGAGCCATGAGCATCCTCCTGTAGGAAAACCTCAATGTTCGAAGAGGGAGAAGCCAAACGCTCCACCCGGAAGGAAAATTAAAAGCAAAACGAGCCAGCCAATCCGCAGTGGCATTGGCTTCTCGGAACACATGTCGGATCTGGACCTCCCAGTTCCTACTAAGGGAGCCTTGACAGCGGTGAGCAAGGCTAGCACACGGGTGCGACGACTTAACTTTCTTCTCAATCAGCGCGACAACATCAGCCGAATCAGATTCACAGATAACCCTCCTATAACCAAGGTCCCAAGCGAGATCAAGGCCCCCCAAGACACCCCAAAGCTCAGCTGCAACCACCGGGCAAACACCGATGTTATGGACGAAGCCGCCAAGCCAGTTCCCTTCATGGTCCTTGACCACTCCTCCAGCCGCAGCTCTTCCCCCTTTCTTCACAGCTCCGTCCGTGTTTAACGTAACCCACCCAACATTCGGGCGCCCCCAGCCCACCTCCTTGACGATCCTGTCAGTCGTCGGCCGGGACATAGCAAGCGAGGTGGTGGCGCTCTTATACTCCCCAGCTTTCTTGACGCACCAGTCCCTTGTCACCTCCGCTCCAGTCCCCCTTCCAAACACAGCATCGTTCCTTCTCGTCCAAAGCAACCACAGCGTCGTTGCGAAAAATGCATTCCACTTGATACCTCCTTCTTCCATCATCCTTTCGGTGATGTTCCGACGCAGCCAGGTTGCGAAGGGGGACGCGCGGTATTTGATACCTTTCTTGGACACTTTTTTGAGAAAAACAAACACGCCCTTAGTGTTTACTTCACAGCTTTATTTAGGTTATACGTAGTACTTAATTAAGGGGTATGTATCAATATCATTGTGTATGTATATAATTATACATATTTTTATTGATTTTATTTTTTTTCATATAATATATATACTATATGCGGGACGGGATGGGATTTGCGGGATGGAGATTGTTCGTCCCGCGTCCCGTCCCGCGTATTTTTTGCGGGACGGGATTTAATTTTTTTTCCCCGAATCCCACCGGGATCGGGAGGGGACGGGATTTGCGGGATTTGTGTCCACCCCTACTTTGGATAGTAAAAATTACAACTTTCGATCTAAAATATTTAATTTTTATTATTATTTATGATTTTTGATAAAATTTGAAATCTATAAAATGTTAAAATTTTAATTAACTTTTTAAAATTATTTCATACAAGTATAAATTATATTAAAATTTTAATTTTTAATTTTTAATTTTTTTAGAGAATCTGTCAGAAAAAAAAATCACCTATATTATAATATAGGTGGGATCACATCTGATGTGAATAGAGCTCACCACTCACCAGCACTCCAACAGGTCCAGTGGAATGGACAAGTCATGCTCATGCATGCAGGCAGCTGATAACAAAAAAGCTAGCTGGGCCTTCAGCCCAACAGATATAAAATTTTGGGATTCCAGAGAGACCAATTTTGACAGTGCCTCCATTTCCTTAGACATGAAATTTTTAGACGGAGTATTATTACTTGAAGCCTCTATGTCCACCGCTCGCTTCTTCGACGGGTTCTCTTTTTTTTTTTTAAGGCCTCTTGATTTATTAGACCTAGTTTATTTAATATTTTGAATGATTGCCTCTTAAAAAAAAACCGAAGATGTTTTTTTTTTTTGATAAACCTGCTAGATCACCAACGATTAACATCTTTTTGAATGTAGATGTGTAAATTCCTATTATAGAGTAACAACGTTGAGCCATCAGTCCCAAATAGATGAGCAATGCGGTCCACACGGTGTGTGATCTTCCGAAAGATATGGGAGACACCTATCACTTGAACTGTTGGAGAATATGGAGGACGTAGTGATGGGCATTTCAATCTCTCAAGGGCACGATTTATAATCTTTGAGGGCGTTGATCACCACCAAATTAATTGCCACCCTCGATCATAATACGTTGTAGCTCCAACCAGTAGCGAAGCTAGGGGCTGCTTGAGCACCTCCCTGACGGAAAAAAAAAATACAATTTTTTTTTTTTGCATTTATTAAGTATGTTTAAGGTAATATAACATCTTTAAATGAAAGTAATTATACAAGATGACTTTTCTTGTAGGAAACAAAGGAAAGACTCTCTCTTTGAAACCCAAAAAATTCTACTCAAGTAACCATGTTTCTATGCTTATTTTAGCTCCTTATTCTAAGTACTTTGCATATTTCGGGTTGGGAATATACTGAAATTTTGTAGTATAAGCTTATTTGCCATAAATTGAGATCTACATGAGTTTATGTTTAATATTGCAGAATTTGGAGCCATTCCGGGACGAAACCAAAAGGAGAGAACGAAAGCTGGATTCTACTCGATGTCGACCAAGTTTACTCGAAGTTGACTACAGCAAGAGAGCAAAACTGATCGAGGACGAAAGATGGAGACAACTTGAGTTCGACTGTACTTGACGTCGACCAAGCCTCCTCGACGTCGACCAGACCAGCACCCTACCCGAGCTCGAGAAGAGAAAGCTACTCGAGGGGCTGCGACGAGAAGCCGAGATCGACGAAGTTCTCCTCGACGCCGACCAAACCTCCTCGACGTCGACCACACTATTTTTGGGCCACGAGTCCGTTGGGCCAATCCGAGGATGTGATGATGACTTGGGCACGAAGCAAGACCGGATTCATCTGATTTTATCAAGATCTATCTATGGAAGGAAGGATTTATCCACTACATGAAGATTTAGTTGTTTCAATTTTAGATTAATGTTTCTTTTATCTAAATTTATATCTTTAGGGTTAGATAGAATTTGTTTACCTTGACTAGCAAGGATTAAAGCCTATAAATAAAGCCCATGAGGCTAGTTTTTATTCATTCCAAGTTAGAGAGAGAGAGGGAGAGAGAGAGAGAGAGAGGAGGCCGAGAGGAGTTGGAGAGCGAGAGCAATTTGGCTTCGATCGGTTGTAAGCTTTGGTTTATTTTAATGCAAATTATTTCTCTTTTATTATTGATGTCTTTTGCTATGATGAAGAGCGAGTAGTCCACCTACTTCTAGGGTCGAGGTGAGCCCGACGATAGCCAAGCGTGTTTGAGGTAAAGATTCGACCTTTATTGTGTTTTGATCATCCACTGCCTTTTATATGTTTATTACCTAATTAATAGAGATTCAGGTTAACCACTTGGATTATAAACATAAAATTGGTAGATACAATTAGGGTTTCTTGAGAAAATTGTCTAATTGTTGGAAAATGTGAAAGCTTGTTCCTTTGATGTGATTGCATGATTATTTCTCATTATCCTGCCTTATACATGTTTGGTTATCGTTGTTGCAAACCCCGATCTTGGAAGTTTTCTTTTACATTGTCTAAATCGAAATTTGCAATTCGTTCGTTACTGTTTTCTACTCGACATCGCCTACCTCTAGTCGACGTCGACCACTGATTTCTCGATCAAGCAAGATCACTCTCGTTTTTGTCTCTGCATGTACTCGAGATCGACCAACCTTACTCGACTTCGACCAAACCTGCTCGATGTCGAGGAGAGTTAGTCGACGTCGACCACCACCAGTGACCCTTGCTTGCTCGAATTCGACTGTGCCTGACCCCGTCGACTACCCCTAGTCGAGGTCGAGTATTGTGGAGTCAACTTTTGTCCGTGAGATTCATCCGCTACCTGAGATCCGCTGACACGCTTTCTCGAGGATCGATCCTGACTTCCTGTTGTTACATCCGTTGACACGTTTTTCAAGGAGCGAAAAACTCTATAAAATAATATTTTTTTAATTAATTTTTTTTACCATTTGATACTTATTACTGATAAATATCTAATTATATAAACATTAATTAGAAAATAATATTTTATAGATTTTTTCGCTATTTAAAAAGCGGGCTAAAAAATAAAAAAAAACATGTATTTTGGAACGGATGGAGTATCATCTTTACCAGTAAAGTAGGTACCAAATAAATGTGGTACTCTGTATTCTGTAAGGGGCATTCAAGTGACCGGCCTCGTTGTTGCCAATCTCATAAACACTCCGGCTTGCAGGTTTGTACCTACAGTACTTAATTTCCCCAATTCCATTTATCCATAAATACCAAATTCTCAGGCAAATTGAACATACCCACGGCATGCCTGAGATTTTTGGGTCCGACACGATGTAAAAAAAATATTTTGATCAATAAATATATTAATATGTTTTTTAAAAAAATTATCAAACAATGCAATTTTATTTATTTATTTAACTATTATAAATTTTAGATTTTATTTTTATAATTACAAGAAAAATTTACGGACTTTCAGTGTATACAATCTCTCGCCAGGAATGTAAAAGTAAAAAAATATGAATTTTTACCAATATACTTGTTTGTTTTTTTTTATTATATTTCCTTACAAGTCCTATTAAAAAATATGAATTTTTTAGTGAGAAATAAAAGTAAAAAAATATTTTTTAATATTATATTTTTTTTCCAGGAATGTAAAACAGTATAGTTAAACACTTTAAAACAGATTATTTCTTTGCAAAATTTTCCAAATAAAATACTATAATCATTTAAATAAATTTATTAAAGTAGCATAAGTTGTTATTTAAAAACTACCCGTTTTTGCATTTATAATAAAAATCGAAAGACGGAGACTCGGAAACCTTACACTCTTTATCGTTGACTCGAAATATCTAAAGTCACATCACAAATTAGTTTTTTTTGACGTATAAATTTTTATAAATATTTTATTACGTGTAAATATAATACTACACAACACCTAAATAATATATATATATATATATATACATATCCCTTAACGTGTATCATGTACACAAATCTAGGCCTTTAATCTTATTGGAATGGATGGCTTATAATGAGCCACGTGTTACTGGTTTAAAAAAAAAACACAATCTCCAACTCAATTAATAGAGAGTGGAGCGCGTGGGAGGCTTGGGAGAATTAAAACCCTACCTCCGCTCCTTCACCATTCACCAATTGTCTCAGCCAGTAGGTTTCTTCACCCATTGTCTTCTTCATGCCCCTCCCCCTGAAGCTTCGACGATTGCGGTACCCCATCATCAGCCATTGGCTTCTTCACAGGCGGCGAGGGCGCTTCGTCTTGGCGAAACCAACGGCGATTCGAAGCGGATAAGAGCGGAGGCGAGAGGTGAAGGACGGCGAAGAAGAGGTTCCTGCTCATCGGCGAAGGCAAGTGTTCGATTCAGGAGGTCTAGCAACGGCCTATCCTATAGAACGCGCGGTGGCTCCTTGTCTTCCCGTCGAGCATAACACAACCGGTAAGCCTCTTCTCCTCTCCTCCTCAATTTTCTATAAACCCCCAATTTTTGGTGAAATTGAAACTTGTTCATAATCGATTTGTGGTTGAATTTGATCAACCACAGTCGATTTTTTGCAAGGTTGGCCGCCGCTGCTCCTTGGTGGTTTCTCTGTTCGGCCATGGCGGTTGTTTGTGAAATTACAAAAATAACTCAGGTATCTCTACCCATGGCGGCTCTTTGGAATTCGGTGGTTAGGGTTTGTGGACGCTCTCAAATTGGGTTTTGTTCTTGATTTTTCGGATTGGGTTTGTTAGATTTAGGGTTTTTAGTTGTGATTCCTCGGTCAGGGTTATACTTGCTCTGTTATTTTCAATCGATTTTTTATTTGCTGAAGTTCGTTGTTTGCATCGCACAAACTTGCATAGGTTGACTATTGCTTCGGATTGTGTTGCTCGTTTGAAATTCGATCTGGGTTTTTATGTTTAATTAAATTGGATTGTTCGAGCACTAGGATGTATCAATTTTGTTGATATCTTATTTTTGCATTCCAGTTTGTTTAGGACGTATCGATTGTTTCGATACCATTGAATAATAATATGATATAATCGAATAATACAGTGATATCATCGAATAATTTTTAGTTATTTGATAAAATGACATAAGTAACAGACCCATTGAATAATCAAGCGATACAATCGAATAATCAAGCGATACCATCGAATAATCAAATGATACCATCGAATAATTTTTGGTAAATAGTTAAGGGCGTTTTTAGGGTGGTAGCAAATTAGAATAATCAATCGATACTATTGTAAAATCCATTGATACGATCGAATTATCCATCGATACGGTCGAATAACCCATTGAGCTTAATGAGATGGTTTTTTTGGCGGTCTAATGAATGAAAAATGATTCGATACCGTCGAATAATCATGAGATACCATCGAATAATCCAGTGATACCATCGAATAATCATGTGACACCATCGAATAATCCAGTGAAGCCATTGAATAGTTTATCGATACGATTGAATAATCCTATGATACTACCGAATAATTTATCGATACCATCGCATAATGTAAATCTATCGATACGATCGAATAATATATCGATACAATCTAATAATCATGTAAAACCATTGAATAATAATATATCGATACGATCGAATAATTCTATGATACCATCGAATAATCTGTCGATATCATCGCATAATCTATCGATACGATCGAATAATAAAACAACCCCAAATCACAAACAATATTGAGAGGCGTGTGGGGGTTAGAACATGGGGCCCACCATTTTTTCAATTAAAAAAAGGCCAATTTGCATAGATATACCAAAAAAAACCTTAACTTTGCAAAAATGTCGATGGGGAGTATATTTTGCAATGGTGTGTCAAAATGTTAGATTTGCAAATAATTTTTTTACCTATTCAACCATTACCCGGTTAAAAAAAAAGAAAAATGGCGCAAGACTCATTCACACCAAATTTGAAAAGGTGGGCAAATGAGATGGTGACAAGTGGCCCAACTTAAGTTTTAATTGTTTTAAACCAATTTTCAGTTATTTTTATTTGTTAAAATAAAAAAATAAATTTATTTTTCAACTTGATTTAATTTTATCTATCTATAGACACCCACTTTATATATGTTTATGTTAAAAAAAAATTCGAAGTAAAGGTGGGTCTACATCGTATTTTGATCTCAATTTGGAGTATGGCATGGATAACCGTTTGGATGGCAAAAACAACAATTCAGCTGGCACAAAAATTCACACAACTGGTAAAATAAACCAGAACATTTGGGCATAATCGACAATCATTGCTCCGGAGATGAAAGGTAAAGTTGTCGACGTGGACATAGAGAAGGGGGCTAAGAGCATCTGCATTCCTAGAACCGTATTGGGTTCCTTAACACCACCTTTTATATCTTTCTCTCTCTTTTACCTTCTTTTAACAACCCAATATCTGCTGATATTTATATGTATATAAATTATTATTTTCAATATATATACGGCACATTGCTTCCGATCATTACAATGCCCCCCGATCTCGAAATCCACTAAAAGTATCCGTCACGTGGAGAGTATGTTCGCCGGAAGCGTCGGAGGACATAAGTAAGTGTGGAGTGGTAATGTCATCATATGCCGCTCGTCGTACGAACATCTTTTCTTTTCAGTCGGCGAATGATGGTTTTTGTTATTTTGCATGAACTCAAGGTAAAGTAGGTGGTTGTCTATTTTGTTTGCCTAAGATGCGAAACCCAAATATTTGTGATGTAAATTACTAGCCAGTAAATACTATTATCTAGCCAGTGACAACGATGTCTTAGCCAATGTAGAAGTAACCCCTGTCGGATCTCGTCTTAGCCAATATAAGACTAATCCCTGTCGGATCTCGTCTTAGCCAATATAAGACTAATTTTCCATCCATTACTTCATTATTAATGCAGCATTGTGAACAACAGCAAAACCCGAATGATGGTTTTTGTTATTTTGCATGAACTCAAAGTAGAGTATGTGGTTGTCTTTTTTGTTTGCCTAAGATGCGAAACCCGAATATTTGCGATGTATGCTTACTAGCCAGTAAATACTATTATCTAGCCAGTGACAACGATAGTTTAGCCAATGTAGAAGTAACCCCTGACGGATCTCGTCTACCTCAGGAACTTCGCCGGATTCCTCCTCGCTCGATGCCTCTTCTTTCTTCCTGTAAGATAAAAGCAATTTAACTAAAAATCATGCTAAAAAACAAGCACTGGTTCAAGAAGGAGATATGGAGATGTTAGCAAACACAAACATCTGAATGATGGAAATACGCAGTAACAAATTCAGTAACAAATTGAAACAGTTAGCATATTATCCTCAGCATATCAGTAACAAATTCAGACCAGAGGAACCAAATGCACCGAGATTGAATTCCATTTTAATAAAATCTCAATGTAGGAGTATAACACATAGAAACAAATTTACAACGATGTACAAGTATAACCCATTGCGATGTAGGCTTACTAGCCAGTATATACTATTATTTAGCCAGTGGCAATGATGTCTTAGCTAATGTAGAAGTAACCTCTGTCGGATCTCGTCTATCTCAGGAATTTTGCCAGATTCCTCCTCTCTCGGTGTCTCTTCTTTCTTCCTGTAAGATAAAAGCAATTTAACTAAAAATCATGCTGAAAAAAATAGAATGAGTGAAAAGAAAACATATTAAAGCAACCAAAACAAATGTTTACAAGGAAAACAGACCTAACGAGCGGTGGCTGATAGCGTGCCACCACCATGGATGCTGCTATGTGTAATTAACGTCTCCAAATGCGAGAGTGTGCCTTCTTTGTGACAGTTAACCCTCTGAAGGCTGTATTTGACAACAATCTGCGATGTTTTTGTATGATAACAGAATTAACAGAAGTAAATGAAGCAATCAAAGTATATCCCGCAGACTTTATCGTGTCCCTAATCATACCATAGCATGTACCTATTGGTTGAAAGAAACTACATCATCAAATGATAACGTTTATTTAACTATAATCTCAACCACTAAACCTTACATGCTAAAACGAGCTAAAATATACACTTCTAAGTTCCAAGTAGGGGACGGGCAATAGTTCAAAATTGACAAACATACCATCCCTAATAATCAATATACTAGCAAATTATCTAAATAACTATGAAAAAAATTATAAATTTGATAATTGAAGGTTCTGGATTCAAATTATACGAACAAATCACCAAATCAGCAACTACGGAGTAAGATAGAACTAGTTTTATAATCCTCCACAAATTAGTAGTGTTTTCCCCCTTTTCAATTCGCTTCTCGACGAATCATGGACATACAAACTCATACCAATCGTGCCTACGAATGCTAAGATCGAGAACGAAAGAAACCAATCCAAGTTCCTCTATTCTTTCTCAGCATCTGACCTGTGCAAGAATCTCGGGGGGGTGGGGGTTTTTGCTTGATCTGTGCAAGAATCTGGCCTTTACCCATGACTAAGTCATTGATGCTGAATCGCAACAGCAATGCATCTTTTAATAACACATATCAATTAAAAAAAAACTAACAACTCAATTCAATTTGCAAACCTTAGATTTGAAATTTCTAATTTTGCAACTAAAATTGGGGCTTTCGTAATTCTATAAACCAAAACCTAAAATTAGGATCAAACATATCTCAAGTGATATAGCGATCAAACTGAAATTTCTGTACAATGAGACTTACCATCAGCAGCAAATGTCTTCAGGTGCTTAAGAGCGGAAAAACTCAAGGATCGAACAGAATCAAGCGAAACAGCATCAATGGAAGTGACCTCGCACCTCTAAATTAGGGCTCGGTGTGGGGTCAGGGGGGCATGAGCCGGTTCTGGGCTCGAGGGGTGCGGGTGAGGGTGGCGGTTCGAACGGTGGTGGTTGGGTGGGCACGAACCGGGTGGGTTCTGGGCTCAGTGGGTGCGCCGGAGGGAGAGGGTTCGAACGCCGGTGGTTGGGTGGCCGGAGGTGGCTCGTGGAGGGTGGGGAACGGCTGGAGAGAAGAAGAAGGCGGGGAGGTGAGGGCTCAGTTCAGCAAGAAGAGTAACCTGTAAAAGGAGGTGATGAGCACCAGTTATTTCTGCCAATTTTTTGCCCTATCTGCTACTTTTGCAAATCTTGAAGGGAGTGTCATTTTTGCAAAATGCCCAAAATTTTGATATATTCCCTGCCATTTTCTCTAAAAAAAGTTGTAAAATTAACTTTTAATCTCAACCACCCATTTTTTTTAATCAATGACCTAAATATGTGTGCATGATACACAATAAGTCATGAGTATACCGGAACCATCCCTTATATATATAATATAATTTTTTTTATGGGACCCTACTCGACAGAGAGCCCTAAGCGACCGCATATTTCGACTACCTAGGGCCGCCCTGGACATACCCAATTCAATGAAACCAGAGGTCCCACAGTTGCCTTCTGAACAAATTAAAGACATATCCAATTTAATGAAAAGCGGGTCTGCGGTATGTTGGCTATTTCGCAATTTATTTTTATTTTTGAAAAACTTTTGAATGAAAAAAAAAATCTATAAATACAGGCAAATTTTGTGAAACGGACGTACACACTAAAATCACACTGGTTGATGAACATGAATATGTCCGATCACGATAACCCTCTGAGCTCTCCCTTCGGCCGCGTCTTCTCTCGGCCTGAGTTCGACCAAATCATCAACACCGCCCTCGGCCTCCTCCACCCCGTCAACTTGGACGCTCTCAAAGCGGAGCTCTCCTCCTCCCTCGTCGTCCACCACCCTCGTTTCACCAGCCTCCTCCTGCACGACCCCCGCCGTCCCAACAAAACCCTCTGGCGGAAAACCACCCTCAACGTCGACGACCACGTCACTGTCGTCGACGTCCCCGGCGCCGCGGCGAACGCATACCTGGCGGACCTGGCAGTGTCGCCGCCGATGAGCAGGGACAAGCCCCTCTGGGAGGTCCACGTGCTGGCGGGCCTTAATTGCGTGGTTCTGCGCGTGCATCACGCGCTGGGGGACGGCATTTCGCTTATGTCGCTGCTGGAGACGTGCTTCGGCTGCGAGGAGAAGGCAGCTGTGGGTGGTGGAAACCGGAGGAGGGGGAGTAGGTGGGGGACGGTGAAGACTGTGTGGTACACGGCGGCGTATGCAGCGTTGTCGACGTGGAGGATTCTCGGGTCGAGGGATAAGAAGACGGTGGTGAGAGGCGGCGAAGGGGTGGAACACTGGCCCCGGGCGGTGGTCACGGCCAACTTTAAGGTTGACGATATGAAGAGGGTCAAAAACGCCATCCCCAATGGTGTAAGCAAACTCAATTATTCTTCTTAATTAATTAATTAATTAATTCGTACTCTTGAATTTTCGAATTTGGTAGATAACGAGCGATCTTATCCGGAGATGTATATGATCTTTTCCCTATGAGTAATCCATCCTATTTTTTTTTATTTTTTTTAAGTGGGCAAAAATTAGAGCGTCTTCTAAAGAGAACGTCCTTGATCATCTGCACATGATGTTACCAAAAACCTTATTTATAGGGAGGGAATTAAGATTACAATCAGATTCAAATCTAGCAATAAAATCTGCTGCTGCATTTGCTTTCCCGAAAATATGTTTGAAACTGATCATGGTGTTAACTTGAGTCTTCATTCTTCTCATGCTCTCAATAATCCATCCTAACCTTGAATTTCATAAATAAAAAAGCCCCTAATCTATCCGGTATCGGCAAGAACCGTTAAACCTATAAACCTAGATCCCCCAAATTTTGGGCGGTCTGGCCTCTGCTTTTACTGGTGGTTCCCGTGCCCAGAACCCTAACCCCCAATTTCTGAAATTGAAAGGGTGCCTCATCTCTTATTCACCCTCCTCACTCTCTATCTCTCATCTCATATGTCTTTACTCCTCAATTGCCCATAAGCGGTGGATTAGGTAGAAGTTTGAGAGAGCGAGGACCACAAACAAATTCACGTTTCTACTTGAATTCCCTTCACCCTCCTCTCTTTGGTGTGTGCTCACATTTCTACTTGATTTAAGGTTGGACCACAAACAAATTTACGTTCCTACTTGCATATTTGAACGAGAGAGTGACACTTCATTAAAAAAAAATATTTCTCTTTTAATAGTTAGATATAGATTGATATTCCGCCAGCTTTTATTTGCATATTTTGTCAAGATTTGAATGGTCAAAAACAGTGGAATTCAAACTTAGATCAACTTCTCTTTTTTACAAAGATTGCAGACTATTACCGGCATTTACAATTAATAACAGTAGTATATTTTCACCAGCTTTGATTTCCATATTTTTGTCAAGAGTTGTGAAAGGTAAACAACTTAGATCAACTGTTCTTTTTACAAATATTGCAGACTATGAATGACGTTCTAATGGGAGTGTTAGCAAGTGGACTTGCCAAATATCTCAATGTACATTCACCCAAAGGTAAATATTTCCTCCCCTGTCTTTTTCACCTCAATTTCTTATCTGATTTACCAGTAAAAATTTACAGTACTGTACCAATTAACTGTGGTACTCTGTATGTGGCAGCCATGCTAAGGGGCATTCAATTGACCAGCCTCGTTGTTGCCAATCTCAGAAAACACTCCAGCTTGCAGGTTTGTACGTTCTTAAATTAAATTCCCCAATTCCATTTATCCATAAATACCAAATTCTCAAAAGGACCTTTTTTGGGGGAAATTTAATTGACTTTTTCTGAACAAATTAAATTTAGGACATATCCAATTTAATGAAGAGCGGGTCCGGGTCCAGGTCATCTTGGGGAAACAAATTCGGGTTATTTGCTGTGCCCATTAAATGCCGTAAGGAGCCCCTCCACCCTCTCCAGCACGTGACCAGAATGAAGTCCATCATGGACCAGAAGAAGCAGTCCTTTGAGGCCCACCTTTTGCAATCCACATTGGGCTTCGCCTTATCCGTTTTGGGCCCAAAGGTACATTCCGGCCCAAATTGATTAATTTGTCACAAATTTATATGTTTGGCCATTGATCTTACTTGTCTATTATGGTTGTTTTGGATGGGGAAGATGGGCAGTTGGCTCTACAAGAGGGCCTTGTATGCAACAACCCTCTTGATCTCTAACATAGCCGGTCCACGACAAGAGATTGCCATCGCAGGGAACCCGGTGACTTTTATAAAGTTGTGCATATCAAGCCTAAGCCAGGTACGAAAACATGACATGTAGCGCACTGATTTATAGTTCTAAGATAGACTAACATATGAGTGTTGAGATTTGGGTTTGTTGGTGCAGGCAATGACATTGCACCTGATTACTTACAAAGGAAGAGCGGAGCTGCAAATTTCCGTTGCTAGAGACATCATTGCGGATGCAGAGTTCCTAGCCAAGTGCTTTGAGGATGCCTTAGTCGAAATGAACGATGTAGTGCAACCCATGTCGAATGGTCCAATGGCTTAGAATAATAGATGGCGAATCATGTAGTTTATTCACATTTACTATCAATATACATGATTTGTCAGCCTTCTAGTGAAAAATTGAATGGGGTTGAATTGGTAGTTTGTATTGTTGCTTGGGGTTGAATGATAAAGTATGTGTTAATAAGCTACCAAGTGCTCAAAGAAGATAGAAAAAAGAAGCTAATGGCAGTACCTTTGTTTGACATTGAAGCTTTGATAGTATATAAAAAGATATAATATATTGGTATATATGATAAATTGATCTCCAAAAGATTGGCACTACAAAGCCAATCTAATTTCAGGTTGGCCAAAGTGACAAGACCAATATGTGAGTTTGTATCTTGCCGCTTGCCACATAATATGCATGATTGGTAAGTATGTTGTAATTTCGTATTCTGAAATTGCTTTCTTTAAATCATCTGCTACTATGTTTTAAATTGTATTCAATTTTATTCTAATTCAAAATAACCTATCTTTAATTCTCTATGCCTTTAAGGAAGTCATACACCCTTTTAAACTTCCATTCTTTTTTTTGCTCTGTCAAAATTTGTCAATACACAAGTGATCACTATAATAAAAAAAAGACGTTCTATTTTGTCTTAAGACATTGGTTATTTCAGAAATAACAATGTAAATGTCACTTTTTCTTACTTTAGGTGGACATCTTCAAAAGTTATCAAATGACAAATAAGGGATATTTATCAACAAGTGAATATGTCATCCCCAAAATTGAGGGGTTTATTTATATCTATATTCAAAATAAAACTGATATTTTAACTAAGAAAAGGCATCAGCTTAAAACTGCCATGAAAAGTTTGGATCTTTTACTACACGTACAAAGAGGTCGGATTTTTTTTTTCAAAGACATCTGTTGAAAATATATAGATGTCTAATTGCATTTTTCTAGTAGTGTCATCAAGCCTTCATCTGAAATTCACCGAGTCTTCTCGGTTGCTCTCCCCCACCATCCGTCCTAACAATTCTACTCAGATGATTTGCCACCATGTTTTTTGCTCCTTTCTTGTCTTTGATCTCGATATTAAACTCAGTCAGGCACATAATCCATCTTATGAGTCTGGACTTGGCTTCTTTCTTTTCCATGAGATAGAGAAGTGCTGCATAGTCAGTGTAGACAATCACTTAGCACCCAGCAGATATGGGCAAAACTTTTCAAGAGCAAACGCCAAAACCAGAAGTTCTTTTTATGTGGTGTTGTAGTTCTTCTGTGTTGTATTCAACATCATGGAGGCATAGTATATCACGTGTGAGGCTTTGTCCACCTTATGTCCCAATACAACAGCAACAGCATAGTCCTTGGAATCACACAACAACTCAAAGGGTAGAGACTAAATTGGAGCTTGGATGATCGATGATGTAGTCAGGCGGCTTCGCAACTCATTAAAAGCTTCCATGCACTTCTCATCAAACTCAAATGGGGTATCCTTTTTGAAAAATCTTTAATAAACCTGTGGTAGAAACCTGCATGACTTAAGAAAGAACAAATTTCACGCACATTAGTAGGATAAGAAAGAGACTGGATGAGACCAATCATTGCTTTATCAACCTCAATTCCTTTTTGGGAGACAATATCACCAAGCAAAATACCTTGTTCCACCATGAAATTGCATTTCTTAGAATTCAAAACTAGATTAGTCTCAACACAACGCTGAAGCACTAAAGAATGATGATGCAGACAAAAATAAAAATAATTGCCATGAACAGTAAAATCATCCACAAAAATCTCAATAAAATACTCAACATACTTAGAGAAAATATTCATCATGCACCTATGAAAGTTGCCATGGGCATTACATAATCCAAAGAAAATAATCGAATTCAATAACCCCTCCTATAATTGGCACTCAATGAATCAATTTCCTAAATTGTTGGTCTATTTGCAAGTTTGAATTATTGCAATTGCAGGGAGGCTATGGAAATACTTTGATTGATGACATCCGTATTTGACATGAACTTGAACTTTCTATCATCCCTCTTCGTCACTCTTTCCTCTTTCTCCTTTGCGAGATTTTAGAGTCGGCCTTAAATCTTTTGTCTTCTTCAATCTCCTCCTCCTTGTAGTGCCTCCTTCGAGCCGTCGCCTTGGCAAGCTTCTCCCTGCGGCTCTGCCTCCCTTCGCGAGCTAATCTCAGTTATGAACATATTTCCTTAATTATTTTTTTAAAATTTAAAATGATGTGAGAATATATGGGTTAAAAAAAATCTGAGGTAGCATCAAATTTGTTCACACGTGGACCTCCGACCGCCGGCTGTCAAAAGTGGCCAGAAATTTCACCGAAATTCGAAGTTGTATTATTTGCCGGCTGTCAAAAGTAAATTTGGAGAAAACGTTTCCCATTATATTTTTTTCCCCCATCAGATATAACATAACTTGTACAATTAAATCAAATTTTATAAGATTTTAGTAACTTTCCCACTCATACTGGACCGATAACCAAAAGAAATTCAAGAAACATCACCACAAATACAACATATATATATAAAGAGAACCATTTTTTCCTCAGCTCCTGGGCTTCATAACAATGGTGGAGTGCTTCAATATATGCAAGCTGAACTGCCCTCCTTTCTCGCTAGTGTCGAGCTTGGCCTCGCCGGGCGGCGGCAGCAGCTCGAAGCACTGCACCAGCCTCCCCAGCACGATCCCCAGTATCGGCAGCGCCAGTATGATCCCCGGGCAGCTCCTCCTCCCGACGCCGAACGGCAAGTACCTGAAGTCATTCCCGTTGGCCTCCACCTTGGCCTCTTCCTCGAAGAACCGCTCTGGCCTGAACTCCTCGGGCCGGTCCCACAGGGCGGGGTTGTTGGCCAGCCACCAGGCGTTCACCAGGACCTTGCTCTCGGCGGGGATGTCATAGCCGCCAAGCTTCGCGTCTTGGAGATTCATGTGGGGGACGAGGAGCGGGATCGGCATCCGGAGCCGCAGGGTTTCTTTGATTATGGCTTGGAGGTAGGGCAGGTTGACGAGGTCCGGCTCCGTGATCTTCGTGCCCTTGCCGAGGACTTTGTCGAGCTCTGCTCGCAGCTTCGCTTGGATCTCCGGGTGGTTTACTAGCTCCGCGATCCCCCACTCGATCGACCATAGCGTTGTCTCGATAGCTGCATTTATGATTTAAGCCATCAGTCATGTTGATCGATCGATAAGGTAAATTTTATGTCGTTGAAATGATAAGCCCAACATGTCAATTTTCTTAGAAGAAATTATGAGGTAAGTTGAGAAAAATAAGCCAAATTTTCAACATTGTGGAAAATAACATCTATTATGTCAACTATGCAATGTGGTTGTGAATTGAATGAAAAACGGGTTAGGAGGCTCGTTGTCGTAATCGGAGATCGTATTCAAGGAGGAACCTAGCTGCTTCAGATTTGTTTAGTTTTATGTAAGACGTGAAATTATACACATCTCACATTAATAATACTTCAAGTCTTGTATATAAGTCGGTGGGCTACTGGTTCCAATGTCAATTGAAAGTAGATTGGTGATATGATGCTAATGTCAATTGGAAGTAGATTGGCGGTATGATGCTAATGTCAATTGGAAGTAGATTGGCGGTATGATCAAGAAGAATATTGAAATGATCGAAGTAGATTGTTGATTTACCTGCAACATTGATGTTTTCGACGATGTAGAGAACGTTGTCTTCATTGATTTCCCCCTTTTGCTGCGCCTCCAACATGTGATCAATGGCACATTTCAGTTCCTTGTTGTTTGTTGGCTTTGTGCTTCCAAGTTTCCTGCAATACATATATAATGTCATATATCAAGCATATGTGTTAATGTCTAATATATGGTTATGAATGTAAAAAAAATGAAAGATTGATTACTTCCTCTCGTCGACGAAGTAATCCTTGAAGATCTTCAATCGAGTCTCCTTAACCTCCTTGCAGATCTTCAGATAGCCTCTCAAGAACGGCCTCAGGATCGGGATGAAATCGCCATAGTTATACTCGAAGCTCTGAGCCAAGCGACTCCGCTCCCCATTCAGAGCCCTGAGCTGCTGAAACAACGGATCTTCCTCACTCTCGAATCTCCGATCGAACATAATGCGGTACAAATTGTTGTACATCATCAACTGCAATCGCCTCCGCAGCACAGTTCCCGTGGTCTCCGCCTCGGGATTCGCCCTGACCTCCTCCACAACCGCCTCAATTTCGGCCTCCCAGCCGCGGCGGTACTGCTGGACGACCTTGTTGGTGAAGAACGGGACGGTCATGATACGGCGCATCTTGCGCCAGTGGTCGCCGTACACGGTGAAGACCATGTCCTGGCCCTCGCCGGTGAAGATGTCGAAGACGACGTTGCGTGTTCGCGAGCCGAACTCGACGCCCTGTGTGTGGAGCACCTCCTTGGCAAGCTCCGGCGACGAGACCACCACGAGGTTGCGCTGCCCCATCCGGAGGAGGAAGATCTCGCCGTACTTCTTCGCCAAGCCGACGAGGTTGCGGTGGTTGAGGTCGTCGCCGACCTGCAGCCAGTTGCCGAAGATCGGCACCGGGATCGGACCCGGCGGAAGCTTGTACTTCTTTCCCCGTAGCTTCGAGACCACAATCGCGACCACGATCGCCGAGAAGAGGCCGTACAGCCCCTTCTGGAGCAGCACCAAATCCATTTGATGTCGAATTGAATTGAAATTGAAACTGATTTGGATCAATCTAGGGTTTCGGGGATTGAGTTGAGGTGAGTTGATTTGGTGTGTGAGGACTGAGGATCGTAATTTATAGAGGGAGGGTTCGAATTAGACGGAAAATAACGGTTTGGTGGGAAGGGCGGGAGAAAGGAGGGAAACGGGGTTAAGGGAGATGGAACGGCGTTAAGAGGAAGGAGGAAGTAGGTGGGGGTGGGAGTTGGTGGGAGCTTCAAACTGACAATGATTTGATTAATAAAACAGTGATAAGCTATGAAATCTGTGGGTGTAATGGCGGTCGGGTCAACAATGTTCTTCTTTCTCCTACCTTGTTTAATTTACATCAAACCATATACCGTGGGCTTGATGATCGACTAATTTATATCATACTCTCTCCGTTCCAAAATAGATGGGATTTTACTTTTTAGCACGCTTTTTAAGAAGCGAAAAACTCTATAGAATATTACTTTTTTAATTAAAATTTTTATACTATTCGATACTTATTAGTAATAAGTACCTAATTATATAAAAAAAATTAATTAAAAAATAATATTTTATAGAGTTTTTCGCTTCTTAAAAAACGTGTTGAAAAGTAAAAGACCATTTATTTTGAAACGGAGGGAATATATTTTTACCAAATTTGGGTAACACTTGACACTTGGGTTTGCTTGATTCCACAATACATAATAATTACTTTAGTAATTGTTTAGTTACTATATTATTTTATCTTGAATTTTACAATTTTTTTGTTATGCAATTAAACATAAAATCTTACATAAACCATTTGAGGAGGACTATTCGATTTGTTGATGTTTAGTGTTCTGGGTTGTATGTGAAGTTATGTCGTATCTTTCAAAAGGTTCAAATCTAAAACTTCTAAATTTTTCGAATGATATGACATTGTGCAGAGACCATTGGAAGAGGTGCATTTGGGCTGATGATGTTTATAGATTTTGAATGTGGTGTTGAATTGTGTCATTTTGTCTATGCTTCTTTTCTGCTTCTTTACTGACTTTTTTGCCCTTCTGTGCGGCCTGCTACCATGTGGTTTAGGTGTCTTGTTGTTCTAGATTTATTGGAAACACTCACCCGACTTATTTTGGAAAAGAGTACGTACATCCTGATTTCTCAGGCTCTACTTAATTATGGGATATATTGGGTTATTATTGTTGTCGTCATCGTCTTACATATATTTAGATCATGGTTTTTAGGATCGGGATCCTAGTATGGGATCGAGACAAGGGTGTAGGATCGGATCGTAAAATCCTAGACAAAAATTGAAAATAAAATAAATAATAAAATAAAAACAAACCATTCTAAACAAATACCTTAATTTTAAAATAAAACTAAGCTTTTTCTCCATTAAACAAATTAAGTAACTAAAATAGTCCAATAATAAGCATTTAACATTCATATTTTGTTAAGAATAATGTCTCAAAAGGTAACAAACAGACAAGGATAATGTCTTAAAATATGGCAAACATACAAGAGATAAATCATACATCCAAATATCCAATGCCATCTCTAGTTTCAAATGTCATCATCGCAATTAACCACATCATGAACAATTTCAGGCGCTCAAACGTGAATTTGTCGAGTTAAGTAACGAAACAAAGGGCTTAGGGTTTCAATTCAACGTCTTCGCTCTTCTGCCTTCAATGTCTAAGGAGATGGGCTGCCAAAAAAATAAAAAGTCTCATTGTATCCAAAAGGCCCAATATCCAAACAAAACAAACACAATTACACAAATAAGATCGGATATTTTTTCTAGGATCGGTAGATCCTACCGACCCCATAGGATCCTAGGTAGATCCTAACACGAAGGAGTCTATATGCCCAATCCGGATAAAAACCTTGCCTAGAATCGTAGGATCTTAGAATCAGGATTCTAATAACCATGATTTAGATAAATCAGACCGAATTCAGCATCACCAAAAAAGGGAATATGGCTTTTTTTTTTTTGATTAGGTAAGAATTCGGTTGGAAACCTAACCGATAGCATCCCGACGGATGAGATCCAGAAGATTTGGGTGAGATTCCAGTGCCAACCCGTTAACAAAGAGACCAAGGTGTGCAACCTTGTCAGCCGCCTTGTTACCCTCACGGGGCACATGGGAAAAAGAAATATCTGTAAAGGACTGCAGTAATCCTTTGATATCTCCCAATAGAAGTTCTATTTCTCAAGGACAGTGACCATTATTCTTAAGATGGTTTATCAATATCTGAGAATCCCCTTCTATAATCAATTGTTGATACCTTTGTTCCTTTGCATATAGGATTCCTTCTCTCAAAGTTAACGATTCCGCTACAATGGGACTCTGATGTCCTAAATCCTTATAGCCGATTTTAATTACCTCTCCTACCCAGTTCCTAATTAGATATCCAGCACTTGCTTCCCTAGAACTACTAACTGCTCCATCAAAGTTCAGTTTTAGATAACCGAGTTTTGGTTTTCTCCATCTAACATTTTTCCTACTTAACCCCCGGGTTAGACAGGATTTGTTTCTAGTTAGTGACCACTCTTCATCCAGTTCTATCAGAGCCGCCTTTTTCCACCCATTTTTAACATTGCTAATGAAGGCTTGGATCTCATTCGTGGACGGCCACTTAAGACCTCTGAAGGCTACTTGGTTCCTAAAGTACCATATTGACCACCATTTGAATGCCATATCTTCCTTTTCTATTTTACTCAAACAAGCTCCAATTCTGGTCATAATAGTTTTGCCATTTCTGTTCTCATTGGGTATGTCCTTTACTGCTTCCAAACGTTTATCTGTGTTTAGGAGAAAGTGTTTACTAAATCCACAGTCCATGAAAAGATGAAATTCATCTTCTCCTTGTGCATCACAAAATTCACACTTACTTGGAATAGGTGTACCCCTTCTACTCAATCTGTCCCTAGTAGGTAATCCATTTTGCGATATCTTCCATATTTTTTTTTATTTTAGGCAACGTATTCACCTTCCAAATCCAACTGGTCGGATCATCATTAAACGACTCTTGGTTAGACAACAACTTGGTAGCACTAGTTGTAGTGAACCAACCTTGTGCATCGTATTTCCAATATAATCTATCCTCCATTTGGTGGATAGGAAGGGGCATGTCCATTATAACCTTTACCCAGTTCAAGTCCAGAACAGAAAGCAATTTCTCTTCCCACCACTTTCCGTTCTGAATGAATTCACTTACTAATATATTAGCATCTACTATCGAAATATTAGTTATCAGATTTTTTAATGGCTCTTGTGCTACCCAGACATCAGTCCAAAATTTAACTGATCTTCCATTTCCGATCGACCAAGCGAGTCCAGCTTTAAGCTTGCTAATGAGAGATGAGGTGTTCCTCCATTGCCAGGAGGCATTTTTTCCCGGCTCATAGTTGAGAATATCCTTTTCTTTTAAGTATTTGTATCTAATAATTTTTACCCATATATTTTCTGGTTCAACTACAGTTTTCCACAGAAGTTTCATTTGCAAGGCCTCATTCATAATCTGAGACTTTCTAATCCCCAATCCTCCCTTTCTTTTTGGTTTGCATAATCTGTCCCAACTTATGAGTGGTTTATATTGTAGGTCTTTGTTCCAGAAAAAATTCCTGTTAATTTGATCTAATTCTTTGTGGATTGCTGTGGGTAGCATGAAACTTTGCATTGCATAGAGAGGTTTTGCTGATAAGTTAGAGTTTATGAGAATTGATCTCCCCTGTTGGGAGAGAGAGTTAGCTTTCCATTTTGTGAGTTGGTTTTTCGTGTTACTAACTATTTCTTCAAAAGTTTGCTTGTTTACTCTTCCATTAATTATAGGGCAACCCAGATATTTCTCCATTGCTCTTGTATGCGAAGCTTGTAAATGGTTTTGCAAAATATGGATCCTAGAAGAAGGAACTCCAAGGGTTGTTTGGAAAGATGATTTATGAAAGTTCACTTTCTGACTCGAGAGACTACAATACTCGTCTATTATTTGTTTCACTTGTCGGCATGCGGTAGTAGAAGCTTTTGAAAAAATTATGATATCATCTGCAAAAGCAAGGAAGGGAACACGAGGGCCATTCCGACCGAACATAAACCCAATTTTGCTCATTGGACTTGCAGATTCTTTGTGTAGTTTCCTAGCTAAGATTTCTGCACTTAGAACGAATAGAAAAGGTGATATTGGATCTCCCTGGCGAATACCCCGAGTGGGAGTAAAAATATTCGTTGGAGAGCTATTTATTAGTACCGAAAAAGATACGGTTGTGACACATTCTTTAATCCAATTAATGAAGGTAGGGTGGAATCCAAATCTTCTTAGGATTTTAAAGGAGAAATCCCAGTTTACTCTATCGTAGGCTTTTTCCATATCTAATTTTATTGCCATCCAGCCCTCTACTCCCTTTCGAGATTTAAACGAGTGAAAAATTTCATGCGCTATTAATACGTTATCCTGGATTGCCCTATCCGCCACAAAGGCTCCTTGTAGTTGGTGAATCAGTTTACCCATAACCTTTTTTAGTCGATCAGTGAGTATCTTCGATATGATTTTGTATATTGTAGAACATAAACTGATCGGTCTATAGTTATTGGTTGTACTTGGATTATCAACTTTTGGAAGTAATGTTATAAATGTGTGATTTATTTGGCGTAGTAGTTTACCTAAAAGGAAGAAACTCTTAACCGCTTTGATGACAGATGGACCAACGATATCCCAATACGTTTTGTAAAATTCCGCTGTGAAGTCGTCAGGCCCCGGAGATTTGTTTCTGCCCATACCAAACACCGCCTTCTTTATTTCGCTATTTAGAACATGTCTGATCAAATCCTGATTCTCCTCATCACTAATCTCATTTGAGATAAGATCTAATAGGCTATCTCTATTACTAGTATTAACATTTTCCTTCTGAAATCGTTTCTCAAAGTCATGTTGAATTTCCTTTTTAATATTCTCTTCACCTTGGATGAAAGTTCCTTCAGAGGAAGTGATATGTCTAATAATCTTTCTATTACGTCGCCTAGTGGCTATTTTGTGAAAATATCCCGAATTTGTATCCGCTAGCTTGATATGCTTAGATTTAGCTCGTTGACTCCAGTAAGTTTTGTGAAATTTAATTAAGGCTTCTTTTTTCAAGATAAGGTTTTTTTGTCTAGCAATTATATCCCCTTCAGGCTGAATGCTGAGTATACCTTGAATTCTGATTAGTTCTTTTTCTACTTCACTTAACTGACGGAAAATGTTGCCAAAAGTTTTCTGGTTCCACATTTTAATTTTCGCCTTGAGAACTTTCAGTTTGAATGTGAGTTGAAACATTGCAGACCCTCCACAGTTTGCTCGCCAGGCTTGTTTCACTATATTTCTCAGATCTTTTCTTTTTAGCCACATATTTTCAAATTTAAATGGTGCAGCAGAGGGTATTCTCCCAGCATTTAAATCGATGGTAATTAGACAATGGTTAGACGAGGAAAACGCGTGATGGACATTGTGAATATCCGGAAATTTGACTAAAATCTCATTCTGGATCAACGCTCTATCCAAACGTTCATGTATATTATCTATTCCGTCTTTCTTTTTTCGCCAAGTGAAACGATTTCCTGAGAATGGTATATCAAACAATTCACATGTACTCTTCACTTCTTCTAGCCTCTGTAGCCTTCCATACGATACATCTGCTCCACCTATTTTATCTTCACTAGACCCAATGTCGTTCAGGTCTCCTATTACAACACACGGGATAGTAGATCCTATGATATTTTCTTTAATTTCTTCCCCAAACTGATTCTTATCACGTTCTTGCGCAGGAGCATATACGGAAAAGATTCGGCATTGGAAATCTATATCAAGATTGGAGTACTTTACACAAATAAATCGTTGTCTATGGAATTCAACATTAATAATTTCATGAGTTAGCATATGAGATTTCCACATTACCCCAATTCCCCCCGATTTGCCAGTAGCAGGAACCCAACATGCTTGATCAAAACCTGCAGAAATCCAATTTTTGTCTTCCGAAATTTTTTCAGTTTTGTTTCCATTATTGACATGATTTGTACTCTGTGGATATTACAGAACGTGCCTAACTCTGCCCAGAAATTCGGTCTCCCCATTCCCCTTACATTCCATGAACCGATTTTCATTTGTCACCTTTGGATATTCTTTCCCCCATAAGTTTTCCTATTCTGGTATGTACACACTTACAACCAGCAATTACATAAAATATCCTACATCCCCAAAACACGAATCTGAGTAGATAATAGAACGTTAGATCGAAGCCCTGCGTAATCCTATTTTCTTTAACAAAGCTCGGTTAAGAGATTTAAGAAATGGAAGATGCCAATACATGTTTTTGTTCCAAGAAAGAATGGTGGTCCTTGAGAAAGTTTTACTCCCTAGAAGCCAGTAACAACTTTGCTTGGGAAGTTTTCCTCTAACGAGGTTCACAAATATATAATCAACTAGACTTACATAACAAGGAAAACGGTTGATCAAGTTCATGAAATTACTTTCTATAACGAAGCTCTCAAAGGAGGCTCCACAAAAGGAAATTATTTGCCCAGATAATCTGATACTAGGTAGTTT
This sequence comes from Persicaria tinctoria, assembly GCA_037127255.1. Lineage (NCBI taxonomy): Eukaryota > Viridiplantae > Streptophyta > Magnoliopsida > Caryophyllales > Polygonaceae > Persicaria > Persicaria tinctoria. The sequence continues at coordinate 16,774,030 of JBANSL010000013.1, forward strand.
CTTCATCAGCCTCTTGAAATTGCAACTCTTGGAACTTGTAATCCAACTGCCAGAATAACAAGCAAGAAAAGCTGAATGGATTTCACAAACCATTTTTCCCACGCTTGCCGACTCCATGCAGAGCAACCAACTTTTCTTCCTCAGACCATGCTGAGATTGATTGCTGCTCTCAAGAGACGTGTGTTCAAATCCTAGCAGTTTATATACATAGAGTAAACTAAGTTTGACAGAGAGCATGAAACGACCCCTCCAACAGAAATCAGGATACATACCCATCAAAAGGGACGATGCCCCACTGGATTCACCAAAGATTTCACAGCAGTCATTTGATTCAGTTTCTGATCTCTTCCTCGCCACCCGCTGCTCAAACTTACACTTGCACCCCGAGTGTAAAATGCAAGTAGCAGCAAAAGAAACAAAGAAGCTTTTCCACAGATTGGGAGACTCAGTGAGCACAAAGACAACACCAAGATGAGAGCAAAAGGACGTGTTAACAATCAATGATACACATAAAAATTTAACTTGATAGCTAGTCCAATCATAGATGCAAAACATGAAAATCACTTGTACACAAACATGTGACCTCTTATAACACCTCTCATGCGTCAAAATAGTATCCCTCGTACCAAAATGCGTTACATAACAACATAAGTACCCATTAGAAGATAACAATGTTTTGATAAGCAAACAACTAACCAACCCATATTCACAGGCAAAGATAAACCAATTTTCCTTCAAAATGCAATGTTGAGATTGATTGTTACTCTCAAGCGATGTGTATTCAGACCAATACCATTTAGATACAAAAATTACACAAAAATGTTTGACAAGGGCCACAAAATGATCCCCCCAAAAATGATAAGGATTAAAACTAGACCTGTCAATCGGATCAAACGGGTCGGGTTCGGGTCGGGTCGTAACGGGTTTCGGATAAACGGGTCTCGGGTAAACCCAGGTCGATACTAACTCGGGTTGACCCGGGTTTCCAACGGGTTCGGGTCGATTTCGGGTGAATTTTCAGATTGTCAATTTTTTTATTTTCTCAATCAAAATTGACACTTCGACGCCCCATAAAAGTTGTAAAACGCTAAAATGAAAGGGCCTAACTTTTCGGAAATGACAAAAAGACAAACATAACCAAATATTACAATAACCAACAAGTTAAGATGACCAAATACTAAGGTCTTGTTGTTGCACATTTTTTTGGTGGACGTCGTGGGGGCATGTTTCCTATACAAGCAATGTAAGATAGTTGTGAGGCGAAACACCAAATTGAACAACTCAGTATTGCCAGTGCAAGAACTGTGATCGGAATAAAGATTTTGAGTCTGCCAAAAACAGAAAACAATCCTAATAATGAAGCTGCATATTATTCTCAAGATGGGATTAGAATTCAAAAGGAATGAAACTTTAGAAGGGATACACAAGACAGTACACTCATACACAAGACTGAGTTGTTCAATCCTTTGTTACTTGACCTTAAAGCATACATACATACACAAACTTTAAGCTGCATATTATTCTCAAGATGGGATTAGAATTCTCAAGATGAGTGTACTATGTAACACAGTACACAAGACCTTAAAGCATACATACACAAACTAACTCACTCTATACTAATTGTGGGAAACACTGTGTTATGATAGCTATTGAAAACCAAGATTCGAAAATCACCTAATTGAAAACCAAGATTCGAAAATCACCTAACTGATAGCACACATACCTGATACTCTGATAGTATACACAACTGAATCGAAAATAATATACACAACTGAATCGAAAATAAATTAAATAAGCATACATACACATACCTGATAGCAGCAGTAGCGAGAGCAGAAGCGAGATAGTAGGCGAGAGCAGCACCGAGAGCAGTAGGCGAGAGAAGTAGGCGGAACAGCAGGCGAAGGTGGGCGCTGTCGAGACGCCGGCGAAAGCAGTAGGGTTGAAGACGGCCGGTTGAAGACGAATGACGCTGTCGAGACGCCGGTGAGAGGAGTAGCGAGAGCAGCAGGCGATGGCGAGGCAGTGTGAGCCCAACAGTAGAAAGGCGGCCGGTTGAAGACGAATGAGTGACTGACGATGGTTAGGTTAGGGTTGAAATTTGCCCCAAACAAAACCCGTCTTTCTTTTCCTTTTTTTTTTTTTAAAATCATTGACCCGAACGGGTCGACCCGGACCCGAACCCGGTTGACCCGGAAATTTATCGGGTTTTCGGGTTCGGGTCGAAAAAAAATGTCGGATCTAAATTTTCGGGTTTCGACCCAAAAATTACCGGGCGGTCGGGTCGGGTTTCATTTTGACAGGTCTAATTAAAACCCATCAGAATGGACGAAGCCCAACTGAATTCACCAAAGATTTCAGAGCGCTTGCTTGATTTAGTTTTTAGCAGTAGCCCCACCACCCGCTGCTCATACTTACACAAACCCGAAGGTAAAGTGCAAGGAGCAACAAAGGGGGCGAGGAAGCTTTTCCACCGATTGGGAGACTCAGTGATCATCGAGTCTACACCAAGAGTGTCTTCATCAACATCCAAGTAATAAAATGCTTTAGGTGAATCCGAGTCATACAAATCCAATTTAACATCATGAGAGATATGAGGGAATACGAAAACTCCATGGTAACTCAAAAAAGCCAGAGGGAGTTTTACAAAGCGATGATCATCCAAACCCGAATAGGTTATCAATTTCTTGGATAGGGTTTTCAAGCAATAGATTATCACCAGCAGACATAATGTTACCTGGGAGGCAGTATCCAACATAGAGTTCCATAATACAAGAATCAATGCCAGGGAGACCACCTTATTCGTAGTTTGGTCAGGACTCGTTCGGGAGGAAAATGTTGACGAGGCATACACCTTTTTGACAGAATTACCGACATGTTTATTCAGCGTGTTTCCCATCAAGGATTTTAGCAAAAGATGAGAACAACATGACATGTTAGCTATATATGATACACAAATAAACTTGGTCTTCAACATGTTTTGAGAACCCTTTCAGGATGTGGAGGGTGAGGGGGCATGACCCCCTAACACTGTTTCGTTCAAGCTGCATAAAATAGCAGTAGTTGTTAGGGAGATTCCAACACGAAACGAAAGGAACAAAATCCCGTCGGGTGAAAGAATCAACGCAAGGTTTTGATGGCCCTTTCGGGATGTAGGTAGTAGAAGGACACAAGGTCCCTCTATGATTTTGTTCACCCAAAGGGTGAGGTTTTTTGCACAAATCCAGTTTAGATCAGAGGATAGAGAGAGAAAGTACCATTTTCGACCTCGGAACGTCCCACTACACAGATAAATCTTCACCATTTTGCTTCCTCCAGCGAATTTTGCCTTTGGGACTACCGCCATAGAAGGGATTTCTCCACTAAACTCCTGATTTTGGCCCTTTCGGGGGGTATTCAAAAGGGGAACGAAAGAATCGTCCCCCATGGGTTTATTCCGTTTGTGCGTGGGATAGATAACTAAGACTCCAACCCCTTTGCTCTCATAGATGTGTAAAAGAAAGATGAGATGGCCAGAGAAGAAGCACTCACCCCGACCGTCCCGACCAGATGTGAACGCAGTCTGGCGAAGAGGCAGACCTGACCAAGTCTGTTCATAGCGGTTTTTAACATCACCGCGGTGAACGGGAAAGTAATTCGTCGTACACCTCAGCAGCGGCCAAGGAGGGGGCCGAGCATCCCAGCCAACACGCTGACCCCATTGAAGAGATCCTCTCTGAAGAAATCGACCCCGACAACGGCAACGCACGGAAATAGAGAGAAGCCCCAATATCGAAATAGGCAACAAGAACTCACACCAGAGGATAAATCCGGTTTCTTGGAAAGGATTTTCAGGAGCAAAATCTTTGAAAGCAGTGATTTTGTTACTTTTAGCCAAGCAGGAGGCATTTTCAGAGGAGATTTGATAACAAGAATGAATTTTGATGGCGGAATTTTTGATTCTAGGGTTCTTCAGAGGGAGATTTTTTTAGGGCGAGGTTTGGTATGAGGGAGAGGGTGGATAGAGCGCGTGAGGCGCGTTCTTCTCCATCTTTTTTTTTTACAGTGGAATGTAATGTATAAAGGGAATATGGCTTTAATCTCTTCACATATAAAGTTAAACCTGAAAAAGGTGAAAAATTGTTAGAATCGATAGCATGTTGGGTAACAGTCATACAAAATTTCAATGAATAAATGTGATGTCTTAATCACGGTTAAGTGATCCTTTTGAAGTTAATAGTAAGAAAGAACTACCTAAATTAAACTTTCCTACACATGGTCATACTTCCATTAATAATGAAGGATTCGATCTGAAGTTTCATCCTAAATATATTTAGGATAGAAGTAATTCATCATTACTATGCACTACGATTGTTTTTTTTTTTTTTTTTTTTTGATGAAAGGGTTCATTTTTTTGGTAAAGAAATTTGAAATTTGAGAGGCTGACAAGTCAGTAGACGGGTGAACCATCGAACATAAAAGAAAACCGAAAATAGAGAAAAAAAAGCACAATCTGCACATAACAAGCACCCTTAAAAGAATAAAACTAAACAAAACTAAAACCAAAACGATCGGGGCTCATTCTTCCTCGCCCCAGAGCTTCTGTATTTACAATTTATAAAGTTTTTGAGGGTTTTTTTTACTCGCAAGTCGCAACAACGTTGTATAAAACTCAACATTCAGTTAGATTAAAACATTAGTGTCAATAAGAAACACAATTGGTAGCTCCAAACCTGTGTGCGGGGTAACGCAATCCTGCTTGTTTCTTTTTCTCTTTCTTGAATGTTGACTAGTCTTTCTTTAATTTCAAGAAACAAACAGATTATGATATTTAATTTATTTACTTTTGATCTATTCCAATTGCCGTTAGCTTACCTAATTCGATCCATTACTCGCCTAGATACAAAGGAACATGTGACAGCGGAATTTTATCAAAAGTATTAAGGTGTAGTAAGACCCTTAGCAATAAAAGCGATTAAAGATTTCTTCTATTTAAGGAAAATGTCACAACACATCAGGAAGATAATACCAGAAAGAATGAGAAAATCATTAGATAGGATTATTTATCCTCTCCAGGGAGCCTTTGTCTCAGACCTAGCGATCTAAGACAATGTACTTATATCACATGAAATTTTTCACTTATACCACAACAGAAAAGAAAATGAAGGTTGGATTGCAATTAAACTTGACATGGAAAAAGTCTATGATAAAGTGGAATGGAATTTCTTGTTTTCTGTTCTGGGTAATTTGGTTTTTGTGAGAAGTTTATGGGATGGATTGAGGAATGCATTAAGACTATATCCTTTTCAATTCTTGTCAATAACGAAACCGTTGATGTTTTTAGACCTGAGAAAAGACTAAGGCAAGGAGATCCGATTTCACCATTCTTGTTCATTATTGGAGCCGAGATATTAGCAAGGAATTAATTGCAAAAGGAATGCAATGAATCGAATAAATCTGTTGGATTCAAATTGTCTAAAAAGGAACTAGGATTATGTTCATGTCCTTTACCGACGACATTATGGTCTTCAGAAAGGCAACTTAGGAATCATGTACCCAGGTGAAGAAAATAATTGATGAATACTGCGAAATATCTGGACAAAAGTAAACTTCCCATCTACATTCCAAATAACAAAAGGTGTATCAAGCCACCAAAAACAAAACATCCAAAGTGTGCTCAACATCACATACCAGACGACATTGGAAAAATACCTTGGATGTCCGATTATTAATGGCAGAGTGAACAGAAATATATTTGAGGAGGGGATAGGACGAACAAAAGCCCAGTTGACGAAATGGAAAGCAAACTCTTTGTCCCAGCAGGGTAGAGTTGTGCTGATCAAGTCGAATCTAGCAACTAAACCAAATTACCTTATGCAAAATTCTTGCTCCCCAGCAACATCCATAAGGAACTAGATCAATTGAACAAATGTTTTTTTTAATAACGATCAAAACTATAAACCGCTCATCAGGTCAGATAAAATATGTAAACCAAAGAACCAAGGGGGGTTAGAATTACATAAATTACAAATGAAACTTCTCTGGGAAACTATTGCGCGTAGAACCACATAATATTGTTAAAATCATTAAGGAAAAATATTTAAATGATACAAATCTATATGGGATTATGAAAAAGGAAGAACTCCTCTTGGCAATGGACAAAATTAATGGAGATTAAGGAAGAATTTTGTAAAGGATTGATCTGGCATGTGGAAAATTGGAAAACTATCGTATTTTGGGAGGATCGTTGTTGCTTTGAGGAACCGATTATGGTCTCTTTCCTCCCACCGGAACCGACCATGGAATAAGAAAGGGTAGTAAACTACATTAATACCGACAAAACGTGGAATATAGAGAAGTTTCAAAAAGTACTACCAGCTAGTATGGTGGATAAAATTAGTAGCTACAAATACCATCAAATGAATTTGAAGATAGACTCTATTGGAGGACAAGTCGAAATGGATGATTTTCCACATCAAGTGCACTTGACCTTGTCAAAAACCAATCTAGAACTGTAGAAGGAGATGGTGCTTGGGTTTGAAAAATTGAATGTTCCCCTAAGGTTGAAAATTTCATGTGGAAAATCATATTGAATGGTATTCCTACAAAAACAAGACTATCTGACAAAGGAGTAGATGTGTCACTAGGACGTTCTCTATGTAACTTATCAAATGAAGACCTTATACATCTACTAACAACATGTAAAACTTCCCTCAAACTGATTGGAAAGATGGATAGAAATATTGAAAGAATAATAAGAAATGTAGACAAAAATAGCATAAGCATGAAAAAATTAACTACAAAAATATTCAATAAACTTACAAAAGAAAAAAAGACACTCTTAGCGACCTCTTGGTGGATAATTTGGACAATTAGAAAAAAAATTTATTTGAAAACATTAGCATAAGAAACCTAGATGATTGGACGGGATATATTAGACAATTACTACAAAACTGGGAGACCTCTAAGATTTTGGACCTAGATGAAAATTAGATAAAAGTCACTCAAAACCAAGCAAGGCAAAGAAAGACTAAGAACCTCCGATGGGAAAAACCTAAGGAGGGTTTCGTCAAATTAAATTTTGATGGAGCAAAACTTGCGACCGGTCTTGCTGCTGTAGGTTTTGTGATTCGAGACTGCCACGGTGGTGTCATGCTTATGATGATTGACGGTGCGGATCTGCATTGGCTCTTCATGCGGAAGCTCTTAGTCTCCAACTTGGCTTGCTTGAGGCAAAAAAGCTTGCTCTCAAAAGAGTTGAAGTCAAAGGAGATGGTCTTACGACCATCAATGTGATGGAAGAAGTTTGAAGAAGTCATTGGTATGTTGAGATGTTGCGTTGTCTGACTCCCTCCTCCTCCAGAGTTTTGAGGCCACTCTTTCTTTTCACATGTATATCGAGAAGTCAACAAGGTCACCGATTTCGTGATGTATCTTTGGTTGGGGCAGGACTTGACTCCTTTGGGTTCGAATTTAGAGCGTCAGACTCTCGTCCATAAGGACACTATTGGGTGGTGGTCTAGCAGGGTATGACACTGACGGAGGGAAAACCTATCGTTGATTCGCCAAAGAAAACTCAAACCTATAGCAAGTATAGCAATAAGCAAGAGGTCGATCCACATGGAAAGTTATAACTCAAGTGTAATTTAGGTGTCAATTAAAGTAACCAACTTGGGGGGTTTTTGTGTGTGAAAGTTCCGCCTTTTATTAAAGCGGAGTAAATAAAGCAAAGTAAATGAATTTGTTTTGGACAATTTGGAGAAGTAATTCTACCTACAAATTTCCACTTTATTGGATTGAAGCGATCCTTGTAACTTCTTCTCGTCCTATTAAGTTTCCTATGAATGCCCTTGTCCCGACCTAATATAGTTACTAGTCCAATCAGTCCTAGAAACCCTTATCAATTGAACAATCCCTAAAGAAGGATTTAACCCAATTGATAGCTTTAAGTTCAGAGATTAGCCAAGGTATTTGCAGTCCGTAAAGAGGGATCTAACAACACATCCAACTTCATACTTGTTAAATTAGTTCAATCAGCCCTAAAGGAACAAGTTTGCCACTTAGGTTAAGGTTCACAATCAAGAATCTACAAAACCTTAGCAATTGAATTGATTCTAACTAGTTGCGCGAGCTAGATAGAATAAAACAATAGACAATCAAGCACAAAGAAGTTGAAGCATTCAAATATAGGAAACAAGGAACGGAAATTAGAAACTCACAATCAACCCAAATAAAGCTTCAAATTGCAGGCATAATAGATGAGTTTAGTTCCTCATAGAAGACATCGCTCAAAATCTCTAAAGTGTCTCATGAAAGAATAGAATAGAAGTGCTGGAAAAATAACTAAATTTGGCCTTAAATATGACCCAAAGTCGGCCATGAAACAAAGTAAATAGATCTAGGGTTTTAATTATTCAAAACGTTGCGTACAACGCTGACGCCCAAATGTTGCGGCCGCGGCATGGATGCTGTGGCCGCGGCACCAACAACTCTCTCATATCCCGCTGCAGCGGCCCTGGCGGCGGCCAAGACATGCATGCTGCGGCCGCGGCATATTGTCTCTCACAGAAAATCTGTTTTGAATTTGCTCTTCTTGTCAACAGGAAAGTTGTAGCTCTTTGAAAGAGATTTCCAACGCATGGTCATAATAGTCAATTGGACAAACGAAGCCTCCAGAAAGTGTAAAACAAGTTCAGCATGTCTGGCGACAACTTCTGCAGAATTGTTCTTCGTTTAGGTCCGCTTCTTCTTCTTAGGACCTCTTGAGATCTTCATGTAAGCTTCTCCGATCAACTCCTGTCTCATCATCGGATCCATGATTACCTGAAATAATCAATAAAAGTGTGTAGATTCCAACTCCACTAACATAGAGAGCAAATATGCAAATTGTACTTAATCCATCCATGAAATGCATCTTAACTAAGCTAAATGCAACCTATTATGCCCGCCTAAATGCATGCTATCAAACTCCCCCACACTTAACCTTTGCTTGTCCTCAAGCAATGATAGAATGAACATGAATCAACGCATCTCACAGGAAATCGCTTCAAGTTTCAACCTCATCAAAAAGCAACATCATAGCAAGTGAAAACATAAGTCAAGTAAACAAACGTCATAGCATGTATTCCAGTGATCTAAGCTTAGAAGTAGACATCATCCAACCTCACCAGAAATATGTGTTTCACTCATGTGTTTAGGATTTAAGGTACAACTCTCAACTCAATCCAAAATGCACTAAGCTCATAGACATTGGCCACCATATCACCAAATATCTACCGAAATGTCATTACTTGCGGGACACAATAAAGACAACTAAATAAAATGTGACACTTTTTTTTCTTTTGTTTTGTTTTGTTTTCTTCTCTTTTTTTTTCTTGTCTTGGTGCTTTCCTTACGCAAGGCGCAAACATGGGTGTCATGAATGACCCCGGTCTATCAACACCTCAACCTACTAATATGAAGTCCATTTGAACATCTTTCGATGCAAGTTGCAAACATGGGTGTCATGAATGAACCTGGTTACTCAATGATCAAGCTTTCTTTCCTAGCGGATAGTTTTCAACACCTTTTTGCGCGAATCATACCCATGGGTGTCATGCATAGATCCGGTTACTAAGTGCATCAACCATTGCCACCTTATTCACTAAATATTCACAAATTCAAACAAAAGACTCAAAATATAAACATAAACTCCGCGAGCAACAAACATGTGAGTCGGTCTTGAAAAACAGATATTGCATTCAATGCCAAAAGATAGCAACACAAGGAGAGTAATTCACACAATTGAGCAAAAGAATTCAAATAAGGCCAAACATTCTCACAAGGGTCATGTTCATAGGATTTCAATCATACTTTAGCTCAATCATACATGCTCAATTATATTTGCTAGCTCATGTTCCACAAAAATCAAATAAAGACAAAGCCAAAATATCCAGAACTCCATGGGATTTATATGAACATGCTTGAAATTTAAATTAGAGGACAAACTAAGCCAGATGGGTATTTAAATAACATATATGTATGCAATGTATGCTTATTTTTGGATTTTCGATTTTTTTTAATTACGAAAATTACAGAAATTAAAATAAATTAGACAAAAATTAAATAAGCCCAACAGAAATTAAATAAACTAAACAACAATTATAGAAACTTAAACATGGTGCAGAATTTAAACATGGTCTAGGAAATGACATAATATACAGAATTTCTCTCTCCCACACTTAAAGTTTTCATTGTCCTCAATGAAACAATAAAGACAACAAAAGTAAATCAAATATAACCAGGGTGCAGGAAAAGAAAAAGGAAAAAGAAAGAAAAACTTACCTCGGGTTGCCTCCCGAGAAGCGCCTTTGTTTCAAGTCGTTGGCTTGACGTAATGTTGAAGCTCAAGACACTAATCAGACATAGTCAAAACCCTCATCAACTTGTCAAACTCTTGTGCACAACTAACAAACAAACATGCACTACATACAAATAAATTGAAACTAAATATTAATACATTTAAGAACCGTTTCAACTTATTGTATTCATGAGCTTGACAACCCACAGAAGGTATATAATACCACCAACTTAGTTATATTGGTGACTTGTCAAAGTAGCAGTCAAATGGATCCACGTATCCACCAATATTCTCTCCAGTGCAGGAGAGAACCTTTACTTGCTCTGTAGCCTCAGCGGTAGGCTCTAGATCTGATTCATCAATGGGGGAGCTAGGGATGATCTCGTCAGATGGAGTGTGGTCTTCCTCTACCTTCTCAATGTGATTTTCCACCGTGACCTCAAGAGGTGCAACAGAGATCTCAACGATTTGAGATACTGGAGAAAGTGACTCGTTCTGCGCACATTGATGATCCATGTAGCAGAAAAATTCCCACATCTCCGAGAGTCGCATATCTAATAAACCTTCATCGCTCAGGCGCTCGGCAAGACTCCGTGTCTCAGAAGTCATGCCATCAAAGATGCATAGAAGAACTTCCCTTATACTAGCTTGATATCCCCATGAATAGACATCCTTAATGTACTCCTGAAGTCTGATGAAGTATTGATGAAAACTCTCTCCGTCTAACTGCAATAATCTCACCTTCAACATATGTTAGTAGCACAAGTGCGGACCATATAAAACGGTCCACACCAAAAATCAACACCAAAAACACACAAGAATTAATAAAAATTCCCCAGCAACGGCGCCAAATTTGATGGAGGGAAAACCTATCGTTGATCCGTCAAAGAAAAGTAAAACCTATAGCAAGTATAGCAATAAGCAAGAGGTCGATCCACAGGGAAAGTTATAACTCAAGTGTAATTTAGGTGTCAATTAAAGTAACCAATTTGGGGGGGGGGGTTGTGTGTGAAAGTTCCGCCTTTTATCAAAGCGGAGTAAATAAAGCAAAGTAAATGAATTTGTTTTTGACAATTTGGAGAAGTAATTTTACCTACAAATTTCCACTTTATTGGATTGAAGCGATCCTTGTAACTTCTTCTCGTCCTATTAAGTTTCCTATGAATACCCTTGTCCCAACCTAATATAGTTACTAGTCCAATCAGTCCTAGAAACGCTTATCAATCGAACAGTCCCTAAAGAAGGATTTAACCCAATTGATAGCTTTAAGTTCAGAGATTAGTCAAGGTATTTGCAGTCCGTAAAGAGGGATTTAACAACACATCCAACTTCATACTTGCTCAATTAGTTCAATCAACCCTAAAGGAACGAGTTTGCCACTTAGGTTAAGGTTCACAATCAGGAATCTACAAAACCTTAGCAATTGAATTGATTCTAACTAGTTGCGCGGGCTAGATAGAATAAAACAATAGACAATCAAGCACAAAGAAGTTGAAGCATTCAAATATAGGAAACAGGGAACGAGAATTAGAAACTCACAATCAACCCAAATAAAGCTTCAAATTGCAGGCATAATAGATGAGTTTAGTTCCTCATAGAAGACATCGCTCAAAATCTCTAAAGTGTCTTATGAAAGAATAGAATAGAAGTGCTGGAAAAATAACTAAATTTGGCCTTAAATATGCCCCAAAGTCGGCCATGAAACAAAGTAAATAGATCTAGGGTTTTAATTATTCAAAACGCTGCGCGCAGCGTTGACGCCCAAATGCTGCGGCCGCGGCATCAACAACTCTCTCATATCCCGCTGCAGCGGCCCTGGCGGCGGCCGTGACATGCATGCTGCGGCTGCGGCATATTGTCTTTCACGGAAAATCTGTTTTCGAATTTGCTCTTCTTGCCAACAGGAAAGTTATAGCTCTTTGAAAGATCTTTCCAACGCATGGTCATAATAGTCAATCGGACAACCGATGCCTCTAGAAAGTGCAAAACAAGTTCAGCATGTCTGGCGACAACTTCTGCAGAATTGTTCTTCGTTTAGGTCCGCTTCTTTTTCTCAGGACCTCTTGAGATCTTCATGTAAGCTTCTCCGATCAACTAGACATTCTCATCTAATGCGTTAACAATTCCTGTCTCATCATCGGATCTACGATTACCTGAAATAATCAATAAAAGTGTGTAGATTCCGACTCCACTAACATAGAGAGCAAATATGCAAATTGTACTTAATCCATCCATGAAATGCATCTTAACTAAGCTAAATGCAACCTATTATGCCTACCTAAATGCATGCTATCAGACACCACCCAAAGTCTCGCTTCTTTAAAAAATAACAAAGGATCATATGAATATGGCTATAGACGAGATGAATTAATTTATATTGAAATGTTATTTAGGGTAAATTACGGGTGATGATATCTTCACCGCTTTTTTTTTTTACTATTTCCACCGCTAATCACCGCATATGTTGGCGGTGACTTTAATGACGATCAACGAGGCCACCATAGTAAGTGGCGGCGGATCTCATTGGCCACCGTCATACATAGCGGTGGGGTGATGAGTATACGATCCCACCGCTGTACTAAACGGTGGGCTACTCTGTTCCGTTTGAACCATATTGCCAACTATTGCGGTGGGCCTGACTCACTCAAAATCGGGTGTTGGATTGTGGACCGGACCAGTGGCAGCACCCACCGCCAACATATGCGGTGAGTTGAAAAAAAGTGAACATTCTTGAAAGATATCTGGGGTGAGATATGAGGGTTGAGCCCTAAATGATATCAGGGTAGTGCCCGATGGTCTCCGAATCGATTCCCGAATATGGCCGCTCCATATTTACTAAAATCAACGAAGAGAGAACCATATATAGTAAAACAATAAACCGAAGTTTGGAAAATGTCAAGCATCATAAAAAACGTGGTTTGAAAAATGTCATACATCATAGAACACAATTCAGAAAATGACACAAACAACATATCTAGTAACCGAAGAAGTCAAGGTTGAAAATAAAGGAAAATGAAAAGTGCTAATAGCACAGCGGACGACCACCATCTCGACGGCGGTAGGCTTTGTGATAACTCCCTCCCTTGATGAAAATCGGAATAAGTTTCAAAGGCCTTGACAGTATGTCTGTGTCAATGGTCTTGGACCTTTAACAGTGTTGATGAAATACAAAACCTGTTCTATACATTATATTGTTCGAATATTATTTAATATTATTATATACTTCCATTATAGTGTATATATGTAACTAACCTTTCAGGAAGTATTTTCGAATTATTTCCTTCCTTGTGATACGTGTTGAGAAGACTCAAATTCGGAAAGATTGTGGCTTCGAAGTTTCCAAAGATAGAAGATCCAATTCAAGCCATGATCTCGACTAGCCGTTGGAGAAGATCCTTGGCGCCGATTTGTCTCAATATATAGAGAAGGAAGATGAAGACAGAAGACACACATTCATTGAACACGAGCTTTCATACACTCCAAGCCTTCAAGAGAAATCTGTCTTCGTGTGCTCTATGCTTAACCTAAGAGTCTGTTATTTCATTTCAAAGCATTTGAGAGTTACACAGTGAGCTTATAGGATATATTCATTCATAGTGTTATACTCGAGAGTTTGTAACTCAGGAAGTGAACACTAGGCTTTTGATTCTCGAGAGTAAGAGGATTGTACTAGATAGCTGAGAGAGGTGTGGCTCTTCTAGATTGATCTAGGACTCCAAGGGAACGTGAGTTGACTAGATTGCAATTGTATAGGAGAGAGGCTTCTCGGTGAGCTATTAGGATCCTAACCTTTGTGAATCAATAAAGCCGGTTGAATCCTAGGGTTGTGGAAGAACCCTAGGCGGGGACGTAGGCCAAGTTCGTGCCGAACCTCGTTAACAATTCGTTGCGTCCTTTACTTACTGCTTTACCATATTTCCGCACTTTGTTCGAATTGTTTAACTTTTGTGATTCAGGTTTTCCAGAGAGAAAGATTAAGTCTAATCTCAAAGGGTTTTGCACGAGCTTCAAAAGTCTTGAGACTATCTGCGAAAAACTGGCATACTCTATTCAACCCCCCTTCTAGAGTATCTTTATATTACTTTGTTTTAAATAATCGAACCTTCAATTGGTATCAGAGCTTTACTCACTGTTTTTGATCTAACAATCTTGTGAGTTTTCGATCATGTCTGGTGAAGCAAGCGGAGAATTTGCACAGGGAAGATCCACGAGCAGACCACCACTCTTTGTAGGAAACAAATTTGTCCACTGGAGATCCTTGATGAAAATGTTCATTATAGATCAAGATCTGGAACTTTGGAACATTATAGAGAATGGTCCGAAGATTCCAGAGAAAGACGGACCAAATGGAACCAAAGTCGCAAAGAAGGAGTCTGAATACATCCAAGCGGATCTTGAACTCATCTAAAAAAACTACAGGCATATCAACTTAGTTTATTGTGGTCTTAGCACTGATGAGTTTAACCGTATTTCATCTTGTAGGTCAGCTAAAGAGATTTGGGACAAACTGGTCGTCACCTATGAAGGAACGAGCCAAGTGAAAGACACAAAGATCAGCATCTTCCTTCGGAAGTATGAGCTCTTCAAAATGAAGTCTGATGAGTCAATCAAGGCCATGTTCACATGATTCACGGAAATCACCAACAACCTTGACTCTCTCGGCAAGAGCTTTACAAACGTTGAGAAAGTGAGAAAGATACTGAGGTGTCTTCCAAAAGAAAAATGGGGTCCAAAAGTAACAGCTATAGAGGAAGCACATGACCTTACCACTCTACCCCTTGATGACCTGCTTGGGAAGCTGATCACGCATGAGATGATCCTTAATGAAGACGATGGAGAACTTCCAGCCAGCACTAAGAACTTGGCACTCAAGTCTAAGAAGGATGAGCCTAAAGATGGATCTTATTCCGAAGATGACGATGACGATGAGGATGATCCTTTTGCTCTTATCACAAGAGTCCTTGCTCGAATTCTCAAAATGAAGAAGCAATTCAACAACAAGGATGGATCAGAGTCTTCAAAATTTCGAGGTAAGCCTCAATACAACAAGTATGATAAGAAAACTAAACCTTTGTCTTGTTTTGAATGTGGTGAAACAGATCATCTTGTGAAGGACTGCTCTCAAAAGACAAAGAGCCAGTCCAAGAAGGGTGACAAATGGAAGAAGAAAGCCATGGTGGCAACTTGGAGCGATTCTGACTCTCACTCCGATGATGAGAAGGCCAATATTTGTCTTATGGCCTCAAAAGATGAATCCCGCGATGAAAAGCTTGAAGCTACTGTAAGAGAACTTATGGCAAGTCCAAAAGAGGTATTATCGGAATTCCTTTCTAATATGATTGCCAATGAAGAGAAACTTATTGCCCAGACTAACATTCTTATTAAGAGAACTATGGATCATGAAAGAACTATTGAGGATCTGTCTATGAGGGTCAAAAGTCTTGAAGCTTCTTATTCAGGTCTTGACATTAAAGTCAAGACGCTTGACTCAGAGAAATCTGAACTCAAGCAAGATCTCTCCTCTATAAGAAATGAGCATCATGACTTAGAGAACGAGAAGATCTCTCTGAATAATAAGATTCAAAATCAACAGACAGCCCTCATAAGTTTTACCAAATCCAAAGGCACTCTTGATAGGATATTGGGTGAGCAACAAAGTTCTCTAAACAAAAGTGGTATTGGTTACAATCCAAAGTTTTTAAAGAAGCAGCACATTACCACCTTTGTAAAGGAAAAAGGAAGCAGAACCTCTCCTATATGTCACCACTGTGCTAGAAAGGGACATGTAAAAGAGACCCGCCCTTATAGAAGAAAGGATCCATATATCATTCGCAATACATTTCCTGTTCATTTGAGAAAAGAACGGATAACACAAGTTTGGGTTCCAAAAGGCACTATTTTACCAAATATGGTTTACCCCAACAATGGATCCAAATTTGCTTATTGGTCTAGCCACAAAGGTTGATGTTTGTCTTGCAGGAGATCACCAAGGTAAAGGAACATAAATGGATCATTGATAGTGGATGCTCGATGCATTTGAGTGGAAAGAGTTCTCTCTTTCATGATCTAAAGGAGCAATCCACGGGAACAATCACTCTTGGTGACAAAGGAAAATGTGACATCGTTGGTATTGGTAGTGTTGGAAGTGATTCCAGCCATAGTATTAAAAATGTCTATCTTGTTAATGGTTTAAAGTATAATTTGCTTAGTGTCTTTTAATTATGTGATAGTGGCAACAATGTCAGATTTAACAAGAAAAGATGTCTAGTGTGCAGAGAAGATACAGGTGAAGTTATATTGACTACATATCGTTACAACAATATATACGCTGTAAATGCTGATCAAGTGGCACAAGGAAGCTTAACCTGTCTAAAGGTTTTGACGGACGATCCAAAGCTCTGGCATAGGAGACTCGGTCATGTGAGCCCATATACACTACAGAAGCTTGTGTCCAAAGGGCTTGTAAGAGGGCTACCTGAGATGGACTTCAAAGGTATTGATATGTGCAATGCATGCACACGAGGTAAACAAACACGTAGCTCTTTCACACCCAAAAAGGTTGTAAGTTCTTCTAGACCCCTTGAACTTTTACATATGGATTTATGTGGTCCTATGCGAGTCAAATCTCCCAATGGTAAAAAGTACATGCTAGTTGTTGTTGATGATTTTTCTAGATATACTTGGGTTGCATTTTTAAAAGAAAAATCAGAGGCTTTATTTGAGTTTTCAAAACTTTGTAAGGAGTTGCAAACTTTAAGAAATGAGCCCATAATGTCAATTCGGAGTGATCATGGTAGGGAGTTTGATCAACTTCAGTTTGCTTTGTTTTGTGCTAAATATGGCATCTCCCATAACTTTTCTGCTCCTAGGACACCTCAACAAAACGGGGTTGTGGAACGCAAGAACCGCACCTTAGAGGATATGGCCAGGACTATGCTTTTAGAAAATGCATTACCTAAAATCTATTGGGCTGAAGCTGTTAACACAGCTAACTACATTTTGAATCGTTGTCTTATTCGTTCCATCTTAAAGAAAACTCCTTATGAACTTTTCAAAGGCCACAAACCACTTATATCCTATTTTAAACCCTTTGGCTGTACTTGTTTTGTTCATAACAATGGAAAAGATAACCTTGGGAAATTTGATGCGCATAGTGATGAAGGTATATTTCTTGGCTACTCCACAAGTAGTAAAGCTTATAGAATCTTAAATAAAAGGACCCAGTTAGTTGAAGAAAGTATACATGTTATATTTGATGAATGCAATGACGGTTCTTTGAGTGAAAGTGTTACAGATATAGATCTTAACATCCATGCAGAGAATGAGGAAGGTGATGATGCTGCCACCAAGAACACAGAGAAGAGGAACATGCAGGAACAGATTCTCGACACTAAAGAATTGGCCCAAGGTGTTGAAGATTCGTCCAAAGCCCTTGGTGTCCAATCCAACAGTGTTGAAGCGTCAGAAACTGATGTAACTGAACCTAACATGACCACAGAGTCAGATGTACCACAAGTCAATCCTACTGGTGTGATGAATCAAGGAGCTGAGACTAGCAAAAGGAAATTCAAATACTCCTCATCACACTCATTAAAGGATATCATTTATGACCCTACTTCTAGTGTTCAAACTCGTTCTAAACTTAAAGATATTTGTGCTTTTCACGCGTTTGTTTCTCTTATTGAGCCAAAGAAGGTAGATGAGACACTTTAAGAGCCAGACTGGATCATTGCTATGCAAAGCGAGCTTAACGAATTTGAAAGAAACAAAGTCTGGACCTTGAAGCCTAGACCAAAGCATCAATCAGTCATTGGAACACGATGGGTATTTCGAAACAAGCTAGATGAGAATGGTAAGATCGTGAGGAACAAGGCAAGGCTTGTTGCTCAAGGCTACAATCAAGAGGAAGGTATTGACTACGAGGAGACCTTTGCTCCCGTAGCCAGGCTTGAAGCCATTCACATTTTATTAGCATTTGCATCTTTTATGAGCATAAAGTTATATCAAATGGATGTCAAGTGTGCTTTTCTCAATGGTTTCTTAGAAGAAGAAGTTTATGTGGCTCAACCCCCAGGATTTGAAAGTCTGGAATTTCCCAATCATGTTTATAAACTTGACAAAGCGCTTTATGGTTTGAAACAAGCCCCAAGAGCTTGGTATGAGCGCTTGTCAAAATATCTTTTAGAAAATAATTTTAAAAGGGGGTTGATCGACAAGACTCTTTTTATCAAGACCAAAGGAAAGGACATTTTGGTTATTCAAATTTATGTTGATGATATATTATTTGGTGCTACTAACACATCTTTGTGCAAGGAATTTTCTGACATTATGTGCAGTGAATTTGAGATGAGCTTGATGGGTGAACTCAAATTCTTTTTGGGATTACAAGTTCATCAATCCAAGAAAGGGATCTTTGTCAACCAAAACAAATACACTAAGGATCTCTTGAAGAAGTTCAAAATGGATCAATCCAAAGCAGCCAAGACTCCCATGAACTCCACATTATCTCTAGATCAAGACAAGATTGGGAAAAGTGTCAATCAAAAGGAGTATCGAGGAATGATTGGATCTTTATTATATCTCACGGCTAGTAGACCTGACATCATGTTTAGTGTTTGCATGTGTGCTAGATTTCAAGCTGATCCTAAAGAATTTAACCTCGTGGCTGTGAAGAGGATCTTTTGATATCTCAATGGCACTAAGGAGCTTGGACTATGGTACCCAAAGCAAAAGGATTTCACATTAATTGGATATTCTGATGCAAATTTTGCTGGCTATAAGGTGGATAGGAAGAGCACATCAGGATGTTGCCAATTCTTAGGAGCATCCTTGATCAGTTGGCACTCAAAGAAACAAAACTCAGTCGCTCTATCCACTGCAGAAGCCGAATACACTGCAGTTGGAGCCTGTTGCTCCCAAATCCTTTGGATAGCTCAACAAATGCGAGATCTTGGCATCAACCTCAAAGGCATTCCCATTAAGTGTGACAATACAAGTGCCATCTCCATCACTAAGAATCATGTTCAGCATTCAAGGACCAAACATATTGATGTAAGACATCATTTCATTAGAGACCATGTTGAAAAAGGTGATGTGTCCATTTCGTTTATTTCAACTGATTATCAATGGGCTAACATTTTTACTAAGCCTTTTGCAGAGGACAGGTTCACCTTCATAAGACGAGAGATTGAGATGCTTAACAAGGATGCACTTTCGTAGGGGGAGCTTTCCCTTTTACGAAAGATAAAATCTACTTAGTGTCAAGCCCCTTGAGAATTATGTCAAGGTTTGTGAACTAAATGGTAGATCACATATATCGGATCACATATATTTGGTTAATATCTTTTTAGATATTTAATCAAGTATATTTTTATCGGATTTTAAAATCTTCTATTTATGTTATATTTTTAACCGTTGAGATATTTTTGGAGAAAAATATTTTTGGATATTCTCCCTCTTATTTTCGGTTAAGAAAAGGATTTGAATTTTGAATTGGAAATTTTCAAAATAGCAATGTTATGATTACTCCCCTTGGAACTCTAAACCCGTCCCATCACTCCATCATCATCTCTCTCTACTTAAACCCAATCCTGTACCCGACTCTCTCACAAATTCAGAACTTATCCAAACCCTTTCAACTTCTCCCTCTTCAACCTCTCAACCTGTTCTAAGAAAACCCTAGCCGATTTCCTCCATGGCACCCAAATCAAAGAAAGCTTCCACACCCAAAAGACTTGGCGCTACCCCCAAGGGACGCCAGGTCACTGCCACCTCTCCCACACCTGAACCCACTCCTCAAGCCATTGTCCCAACTGTTGTCCAGAGCACCATCGTTGAGAGCACGACCACAGTTACCAAGGGCTCTAAAAAACCCTCTGCTAAGAAACCCCTCAGTGCGAAACAGAAAGGGAAAAAGAAGATCTTAGCTGAGGAGGTGGACGAGGAAGAGGAGGAAGATGATCTCGATGCCATCCTGGAAAGAGATGCTGCCAAGGAAGCCGAAGAGGAAGCCTTGAAGAAGAAGGCCGAGGAGGAGGCCGAGCTTGCAAGGAAACTTGTCGAGGAGGAAGCTGAGAGGATTCGGAAAGAAGTCGAGGCCGAGGAGGTTCCATCTGAAGAGGAGCCTGAGGAAGAAGACGAAGAGCAAGACGGATCTGGAGAAGACGAGGAAGCTGAAGGAGATGAAGCGGGGTTCGGTGAGGACTCGGGGTCTGAGGAAGAGGAGGAAGAGTCTCCTTCTCCTTCTCCTCCTCCTCCT
The DNA here is from genome assembly GCA_037127255.1 of Persicaria tinctoria. Taxonomy (NCBI): domain Eukaryota; kingdom Viridiplantae; phylum Streptophyta; class Magnoliopsida; order Caryophyllales; family Polygonaceae; genus Persicaria; species Persicaria tinctoria. The sequence goes on from JBANSL010000013.1 coordinate 16,794,606, forward strand.
CCCCCGTCTCTAAAGAAGCGGAAAGCCCCAATTGCTATCAAGCCTCCATCTCCCAAGCGCACCAGGAAGGGCACCCTCAGAAGCCTTGAGGCGCCTGTCAAGAAAGTTGCTCCAACGATTGCACGCAGGAAGAATGCCGATCCACCTACCTACATCCAGGTAAACCAATCCTTGCCCTCCTCTTGGTTTGAAAATGCTGAGACTGCTGGTAAGTGGGTAGATGAGTTTCGAACTCGTAGGATATGTTGTTCTGATTTTTTGGATATCGAGTTCTTTGAAGCTTTGAAGTTACCCTGCATTGATCTTCTCAAAAAATCTCCAGCCTGGACCCTTCTCAATCTTGAAACCGTTTACTATCCCCAGCTTACCCGCCTGTTCTACATAAACCTAAAAGCCAAACACGATGCCAAAGGCTGGTATTTGGAATCTGTTGTCAAAGGGGTTAGAATCTCTTTCAACTCTAATGACTTTGCAGATTTCCTTGGCCTACCTAGCCCTTGTACACCCGCTGATGTACACCCCTCTAAAAAGAACTGCATCATCCTTGCCCGATCCAAATACCTCCTACCCGAAGCATCTAACAACACCTCAAAGCAGCTCACCCACTCATCCCTTACCCTAGAGGCAAAAATTATATTTAACATCATTGTTCGATGCCTCTTACCCCGTCTTAACTCTGGCTCAGTTCTTACTGACAATGCCATGGTCCTCCTTTACTGAATCCTCAATGGCCTTGATCTTGATCTGGCCAACACCATTTTAGGATTCATGGCTCACACAAGAAAAGCCAGGAAAGGAACTCCCCTCTCCTTCACTACCCTTTTGACCCCACTCTTCAAAGCTTCTGGAATTGATTTAAAAAATGAAGAACAACAGCGTCACATGGGTAAGTTCGACTCCAAGAACTTTGAAAAGATTGGCATCACTCGGTCTCCCCAAGGGACCTTGAGTCTTGCCACTCCTTCAAAAGCTCTTCCCACTGCCTCAGCTATTGATGAACACATGGACAACCTGGAGTTGGGCTTGGAGGAAGTTCGCCTGGATATCAAGGAGCTGCACAAGGAGGTTATGACGGAGATGAGTGGGATAACCAAGATGCTGCAAGGTCTGTGGACGAGGCTCACTGATGATGCTCCGGACGATGAAGCCTAACCCTATCCTATCCCATCCCTATCCCAAACTTGAAACCTTGCTGGTTTTTGGAAACTTTTTTAAAACTTTTGGTGACGGTTTTACCTCCTCCCTTTGTTGAAAGACAAAAAGGGGGAGACGATCTGATGATCTGTGGTTGCTTAGACTTGAAAACCTTTTTTTGTTGTGAAGGTCTTGGAAGACCTTGGTCTTTGACCTTTTGGTTTTCGGTTGGATGACTTTTCATGCTTTAAAATTTGATCCAACATTTGTCTAACCCTTGCAGGTACTTAGTCCGATTTCACTTATATTATTTATGCTTGACTAAGTTGTAGGGATGCACAGGTTTTGTCTTTCATCAAGGGGGAGATTGATAACTCCCCCCTTGATGAAAATCGGAATAAGTTTCAAAGGCCTTGACAGTATGTCTGTGTCAAAGGTCTTGGACCTTTAACAGTGTTGATGAAATACAAAGCCTGTTCTATACATTATATTGTTCGAATATTATTTAATATTATTATATACTTCCATTATAGTGTATATATGTAACTAACCTTTCAGGAAGTATTTTCGAATTATTTCCTTCCTTGTGATACGTGTTGAGAAGACTCAAATTCGGAAAGATTGTGGCTTCGAAGTTTCCAAAGATAGAAGATCCAGTTCAAGCCATGATCTCGACTAGCCGTTGGAGAAGATCCTTGGCGCCGATTTGCCTCAATATATAGAGAAGGAAGAGGAAGACAGAAGACACACATTCATTGAACACGAGCTTTCATACACTCCAAGCCTTCAAGAGAAATCTGCCTTCGTGTGCTCTATGCTTGTCCTAAGAGTCTGTTATTTCATTTCAAAGCATTTGAGAGTTACACAGTGAGCTTATAGGATATATTCATTCATAGTGTTATACTCGAGAGTTTGTAACTCAGGAAGTGAACACTAGGCTTTTGATTCTCGAGAGTAAGAGGATTGTACTAGATAGCTGAGAGAGGTGGGGCTCTTCTAGATTGGTCTAGGACTCCAAGGGAACGTGAGTTGACTAGATTGCAATTGTATAGGAGAGAGGCTTCTCAGTGAGCTATTAGGATCCTAAGCTTTGTGAATCAATAAAGTCGGTTGAATCCTAGGGTTGTGGAAGAACCCTAGGCGGGGACGTAGGCCAAGTTCTTGCCGAACCTCGTTAACAATTCGTTGCGTCCTTTACTTACTGCTTTACCATATTTCCGCACTTTGTTCGAATTGTTTAACTTTTGTGATTCAGGTTTTCCAGAGAGAAAGATTAAGTCTAATCTCAAAGGGTTTTGCACGAGCTTCAAAAGTCTTGAGACTATCTGCGAAAAACCGGCATACTCTATTCAACCCCCCTTCTAGAGTATCTTTATATTACTTTTTTTTAAATAATCGAACCTTCACTTTGTATCGGGCAATCCTCGCCACAAACTGGTCGTCCCACCCGTTGACTGTGGGATCGTGATACTGTGTCCAAGTAGTGTATACAGGCAGCAGAGTCGATCCATGCAACAACCAAATCTACTGATAACATGTGAATATTGACATTAAAAGTGAACAACGAAACTTTAAGAAACGAATGACTATGAAATACGAAACGTACCGGTACGAAGTGGTTGATGTTGCCGACTAAAGCTATCCCATCTAACTTTTCGAAGGACAGTACTAACGGGCCCCCAATGGCGTACAAAGGCATGCACAACATAGGCATCATCTGCGGCAATATCACTAAAGGGTACTAGTGCAGCATGGCAAACACCTCACCCATGATCGAAATCTTAATTCAATAAATAGCATCCTGACACATGCCGAAGTAATTGACCCTCATGATGAGCTCATATAAGGCAGGATAGTAATGGTACTGATCTGCATGCATCTGCAACTCAACCGCCAACTCCTGTCGAACTTGTGGCCATGAGTCTTGCCCTAAGTTCAGAAGACAAGAAAAAAATCTATCTTCACAATGATCATGAACTCGTCGATGTTGCCGGTTCCCCAATTGAAACCTAGGTGAGGGAGATTCTGGGGCGGAAGCGAGGTGTTGTAGGTGGAACGACACCTATAGGCTCTTACGTTGATCGACCTAGGCCACGTCCCCTCCCACAACCCCATCCCCGACCTCTTCCTCTTCCTCTTCCTCGACCACTCGGAGGATCGTCGACGACAATTGCATTGGACCTAGTGGCCTTTTCATTTCCTTCCGCATCATCCGGTTCGTTTGATGAAGACTGACCCTGACCTCAACCTCTGACTTATCTGCTGCTCCCCTCTCTATCGGCTCGACATTGGGCCCAAACAAGCTCACGTTTCCAAGGCAGAGGGTTCGTCGGACAGAGGTGGCGAGTCCTCGGTCTCCCGGTCGGTCTATGGTCCTCGGGGTCAGTTGGAGTTAACGACGTATGAGAGGGACGATCCTCATCATTGATTGTCGAGGCGATCCTCCAACGAGTATCCTCGTCCATAGCTCCACTCTGTAACAACGTGATTATACGCAACATGTCGACATCATCTCTTGTAAGCGGAGTGTTATCATGGACGTTGTCAACATATGGACGATCCCAATCCAATTGCTTCCCAAAAATGTGTATTTGCGCTTCCCGACAAGCTTGCATCTCATATGTGTAGAGAAGACCATAGACGTCCCTCCAGTATCTATCTCTGCATGGCAGCGATAGCGGATCGGTTTCCATCTTCATGTATATGTCGAACAACAAGTTGAAACATTCTTTCGACACAATATGTCGAACCCGATTCAATATCCATAGGCCGTGAGAGTCTGTCGGCTAGGTGTTGTTCGCTTGCCCCATTGTATTCTTCACTTACCTGATTTGGTCTTCCATCATCAAATCGATTGATTTTATCACGTGAGTAAAATCACTGATTGCAGAGTTTAAGGTCTTCTTCAACACCGAATGAGCGGACTCAACCCTACAGGAAAAGTGGGACTTATATATGAATATCTCCTTATATTGTAAACAAATCACCGAATGCACTCCCTATCATGCTCAAGGGGGACACCATCCTTCAACCTCTGCCGCATCGGTGCGATCTTCTGAAGGAGGGTTGTCATACTAGGACCTCCATGGGAGCCGGCGCTCTTTCGCTCTTGCGCGGTGAGCCCGTACAGCTCCGCAACCCGAGGCTTCCCCACGAGCAAATCATCCACGGTCGAACACTCCTCCACGGCAATCCCATACCCAAGTATAAAAAAAGACATCGTGCCGGGTGACGGTGATTGACGGAGGAAAATTCGTTGATTCACCTCGCCAAAAATAAATCCCAAACAAACAAACTAGTATAGTATGCAAGTAAGGGGTCGAACCCTAGAGAATCAAGTATTTCTAAATATTGTGTATTTATCAATATAAAATATAAGATTTTTATGAATGAAAATAAAAGAAAATAATATTGAAAAAAGCGAATAAAGGATAGAAGAAAAGTGTTTCCACCTACAAGTTCTCGACTTTGGTTGGTTTTATTGATCATCGAATCCTTTTCAAGTTATTATCATTTCCTAAGAATTCCTCTCTTCTTAGTTTAAGTAGATTAAAAGTCCTACGAGTCCAATTAATCCCTTATACCTCAATGCAACCCTAACACGGTCAAGATTTAACAAAGAGATAGCAAATAGTCCCAAGAACTTGAGCATATAAATAACACCAATTAAACACGGTAAATCAATATTTAAGATATATGTTAACTTCCTACATAATCATGCTTCAAACACGGAATCCACATTCTTATGCGTGCTACTACGAAAATAACACAAATACGAAAGTATTAAATCCTAGCATGAAATCAATATTATCAAGGTAGCTAATCAAGATAACATCAATAACATAATCAATATCACACAAAGAAGTTGAAAGAATTAAAGGGGAAAAATAACTTAAATTAGAAACTCACAAACCACCAACCAAGTCTTAAAAGTGTAGGCGGAAACTACAAAATTAGCCAAACATGGCTTACCTAAGCTGTCTTCTCTTTATTGCTGATTTCCCTACTTGAATCCCTTGAAAATTAATCCTAAAACATCCTATTTATAAGCCTAGAGTCTTGCATAAATAAGGTAAAAGATAGACAAATAAGATAGAAACTTCCTAAACAAACTAGATAAAAGATAGACTTTCCATATACAATCCGGAGTCATTTTCGCTGGCAGCGAATAGAATTCCGCTAGCAGCGAATGGCCTTAATTAAGCCACTGTTGGATTTTCGCTAGCACCTCGCTACCACACTCGCTGCTAGTGAATGCTCATGCCTTAGAAATTTTCCAATACTCTTCGATTCCATCATTTTCGCTTCCGCGAGTCCAAGCTTCCGCTGCCGTGAAAGCCTCCATTCGCTGCAGCGAGTAAAGTCGTCCGCTGAAGCGACTCCATTCGCTGGCAGCGAGTTTCCTTTCGCTGGCAGCGAGTCGTGCTACTCCTGGACATGCTCCCGCTGACTCCACCATCACGTAGATCCAGCAGAACACCATCACGTAGATCTTCGAAAGAGCTTTCCAACGCATGCTCATATGCGTCGATCGGACATTCGAGGCCTCCGGAAAGTGCGTTACAAGTTCAGCTCGCCGAGCGGACAGCTTTCGCGACTCGCCCTTGTTTTCGCTCTTAGACATCGATTTCGTGCTCCGTTGCTCCTTGGGTTGTTCCATGCTTTTCGGGACTTCTTCCTTAAGCTCTCCCAAGTCTCGCTTGGCCTCTCTTAGCTCCGTTCCTCGTGTTCTTTGCCTCAGATCCACAAATCTACATAAAACCATCGAAATAGCGTAGATTCCGAACTTTTGCCACAAAAAGAGTTTAATATAAATTACACAAAAACATGATTATATAACAATGAAATGCACCTAAACTAACCTATAATGCCTATTGGAAACATGCCTTATCAGTGACTCCCCCACACTTAACCTTTTTCTTGTCCTCAAGCAATGCAAAAAACACCAGCAAAACCATCATACCACAAATATGATCTTCAAGCACTAACCTTGTCAAAAGCAACATCAAAGAGTAGGAGCCATGAGCATGAAAGCTAACATCCTAGCAAGTATATAAGCGATTCAAAGTCAAAGGCACCTCTAGTCCAACCTCACCGGGATAATGTGTTTACTCTCACTCTCATGTGTTTAGGCTTAATAATGCAATCTCTCAACTCAATCCAAAATGCAAAAAGCTACATAGAAATTGACATAAATATCACATATTCTCCACCGTGAATGCCATCACTTATAAGAAACATCAAGAGGTCTTTTATAAAGGTTGTAATGGGGTTTGGTAAGAAATTAAGGTAGGAAAATATTTAGGCTTGTGGTGCTAAAAATCCGGGAAAAAAGGGATCTCTATGAACAACCGGAAGAACAAAAAAAACCAAATACTTCCAAAACCAAAATAACACAAACTTTCACTCTCAAAACCCTCAACAAAAGAACGTTCTCTCAACCATATTTTTTTTTCCAACTCTCACGTACATAATGAAAATAAAAGGCTCTTTATTCATCTTTTTTTCTTTCTTTTCTTTTCTTTTTTTTTTCTTTTTTCAATTTTTTTCTCTTTAGAGCCAAAACAATAATGCACAATGTGAGGAATAAAACCAAAATTAGATAATAATCCAAAACTTGTAACTCTTTTAACAACATTTTCTTTTCCACTTAACTAGATCAATCATTCACCCTCTAATCCCAATTCCCGGATAGGGTAAGGCTCATCATCGGTTAAGGAAAAAATTTTGTGGAGCTTCAAAGAAAAAGCTAAGGCTCAAATTTGGCTACAAGCAAAGGATACATATGTAGGGTGGATATGGATAATAATATGGCTAAGAAAATTATCCCTCTATCATTTGAAACTCACAAGCAATAAACATATAAAATCGGCCTCAAATATAGATAACAATGTCAATCTCAAGAGGTAATTGCATAAGGAGAGTATAATCTCACACAAGAAAGCAAAAGGGAATAAATATTATGAAAATCCCTATAAGGCCAAAAATTCTCACTATGACAAGTTTTGTTGGATTTCAATAATGCCCAAGACTACGAATCATACTTGCTCAATTGAACTAACAAGTCATGCTCCCATAAAAATCATTTCAAGTATGTGACAAGGTTAGGTAATTCAATCATATTATGGAACATAAATGGTAAAATTGATAAAAAAAAATAAAGTAGAGGACAAACTAGGGCAAGATGAATATTTAAATAACACATATATGCAATGCATGATCTTTTTGGATTTTTTTTTTCAATTTTTTTTCATTTTCTAATGCAATAAAATAGCGGAAAAAATAAACATGAATGCATAACGGAAAAATAAATATGAATGGATGCATGAATCTATGAATGCAACCCTCCCCCACACTTAAACTCTTCATTGTCCTCAATGAAAGTCAAAGACAACAAATCATAAAAAAAATATGAGAGAAAGAGGGTAAAGAATAACTCACATTTTGGGAAAAGTTTTGGTGCCAAAGGTGACGAAGAATGATTAAGATAGGTTGCGACAACAACGGGCGAAGATTGGGCATGAGCTGCTGGATTCACTGTCAGCAAGTTTTGGTTCGCTGTCAGCGAATGAAATCAGCTCTTATGTCATCTGGGCTGCTGGACTCGCTGGTAGCGAATCATGATTCGCTGGCAGCAAATTGAGCCCAGAATCTCTATTCTTTGATCTTTTCTTTTTTCTTTTTCCCATGCATGGTTATCCCAAAATATCCAAAAGCATCTATCTACCATATAGAACAATTAGGAAATTTCTTATTTATTAAACAACAAAACTAATTAACTAACTAGGAATTGAAATAACTAATTTATGAAAACTTACCTCGGGTTGCCTCCCGAAAAGCGTCCTTGTTTATCGTCATAGACTCGACGGTTTATTCGTCCATGTGTTCAAGACTCACTCGGACATCACCAATGCCCTCTTTAGCAAATCAAACTCCGGTGCACACCATCTAGGTAGGCGAGCACCACATATGAAGAAGCCAAAGTCAAATAATGTGATGTTAAAGAAGGTCTCTAACTCTTCATATGCTCGAGCGTGACTTCCCGGCGAGGGTATGTACACCAACATAGTTCCGATGGTGGCTTGTTGAAGTAATGCTCCCAAGGATCTACATATTCACCAAAATCCACAAAAGTGTAAGAAATATCATTACCTTGCTCGAGAGCCACAGAAATCGGCTCTGGACTTGGTTCCTTAATGGATGAGTTGGGGATGATTTCTATAGGTGGAGTAGGTGCCAAAATATATGGTTCCTCATGCGTGCACTCATGAGACTCCATGTCACGGGGCATCGGGCTCCCTTCTCCATCTTTGATTGAACCATTGGTGCTTGTGTCTTGGCTTCCCTCATATATCTCGTCCGCCATTGGTTTGAAAGGTAAGGGTATGGATGTCAACTTGTAGTCTTCTTCCACCTTTGCCATGTCACCCACGCAAAGGAAAAGATCCCACAATTCCGACCAATCTAAACTGTAAAAGCCTTCATCTTTCAATGATTGGGCGAATTCTCGTATCTCGGGAAGCATGCCATCTTGAACGCAAAGTACTCGTTCATTCAAATCATCTTGGATACCCCGTGAAGCACGGTCGTCCACTAAATCTTGCACTCTTGCGAGGTAATGGTGAAAGTATTCTCCTTGGTATTGCCATAACTCCAACTCCATTGCAAACAATTAGTAACGAGGTGTTGCGAATCGTAAGATAGGTCCACGACGGGGATGGATATATATACAAATATTAATAACTACACAAAATAAAGAAATAAACTTGATTCCTCATCAACGGCGCCAATTTGACGGAGGAAAAGTCGTTGATTCACCTCGCCAAAAATAAATCCCAAACAAACAAACTAGTATAGTATGCAAGTAAGGGGTCGAACCCTAGAGAATCAAGTATTTCTAAATATTGTGTATTTATCAATATAAAACATAAGATTTTTATGAATGAAAATAAAATAAAATAATATTGAAAAAAACAAATAAAGGATAGAAGAAAAGCGTTTCCACCTACAAGTTCTCAACTTTGGTTGGTTTTATTGATCATCGAATCCTTTTCAAGTTATTATCGTTTCCTACGAATTTCTCTCGTCTTGGTTTAAGTAGATTAAAAGTCCTATGAGTCCAATTACTCCCTTACACCTCAATGCAACCCTAACACAATCAAGATTTAACAAAGAGATAGCAAATAGTCCCAAGAACTTGAGCATATAAATAACACCAATTAAACACGGTAAATCAATATTTAAGATATATGTCAACTTCCTACATAATCATGCTTCAAACACGGAATCCACATTCTTATGCGTGCTACTACGGAAATAACACAAATACGAAAGTATTAAATCCTAGCATGAAATCAATATTATCAAGGTAGCTAATCAAGATAACATCAATAACATAATCAATATCACACAAAGAAGTTGAAAGAATTAAAGAGGAAAAATAACTTAAATTAGAAACTCACAAACCACCAACCAAGTCTTGAAAGTGTAGGCGGAAACTACAAAATTAGCAAAACATGGCTTACCTAAGCTTTCTTCTCTTTATGGGTGATTTCCCTACTTGAATCCCTTGAAAATTAATCCTAAAGCATCCTATTTATAAGCCTAAAGTCTTGCATAAATAAGGTAAAAGATAGACAAATAAGAGAGAAACTTCCTAAACAAACTAGATAAAAGATAGACTTTCCATATACAATCCGGAGTCATTTTTGCTGGCAGCAAATAGAATTCCGCTAGCAGCGAATGGCCTTAATTAAGCCACTGTTGGATTTTCGCTAGCACTTCGCTACCACACTCGCTGCTAGCGAGTGCTCATGCCTTCGAAATTTTCCAATACTCTTCGATTCCATCATTTTCGCTTCCGCGAGTCCAAGCTTCCGCTGCCGCGAAAGCCTCCATTCGCTGTAGCGAGTAAAGTCGTCCGCTGAAACGACTCCATTCGCTGGCAGCGAGTCGTGCTACTCCTGGACATGCTCCCGCTGACTCCACTCGCTGGCAGCGAGATCCCATTCGCTGGCAGCGACTCATGCTTAGACACTTGCTCAGACTTGATTCGATGACTTGATTCGCTGCAGCGGAAATCCATCCGCTGTCAGCGAAAATCCATCAGAACTCCATCACGTAGATCTTCGAAATAGCTTTCCAACGCATGCTCATATGCGTCGATCGGACATCCGAGGCCTCCGGAAAGTGCGTTACAAGTTCAGCTCGCCGAGCGGACAACTTTCACGACTCGCCCTTGTTTTCGCTCTTAGACATCGATTTTGTGCTCCGTTGCTCCTTGGGTTGTTCCATGCTTTTCGGGACTTCTTCCTTAAGCTCTCCCAAGTCTTGCTTAGCCTCTCTTAGCTCCGTTCCTCGTGTTCTTTGCCTCAGATCTACAAATCTACATAAAACCATCGAAATAGCGTAGATTCCGAACTTTTGCCACTAAAAGAGTTTAATACAAATTACACTAAAACATGATTATATAACAATGAAATGCACCTAAACTAACCTATAACGCCTATTGGAAACATGCCTTATCAGTGATCTCTCCCCATGCGAAGTGAAAGCAGTTCGTCTCCGGATGCTAGTGCTCAATGAATGCACTGATCGATGAGACTGTGATCCACAAATTCCCACAGGAAGTCCCGCAGCTCCCAAAGGTCGATGTCCCGCACTGTAGTAAACCATGTATCCCGTTCGTCTACCTACAACAACGCCTCGACACACCCTAACCACTGTCCCCGTCTTTGCACACGCAATACCCTCCTCGAGGCGACCTCCTCCCGTCTCTAGACGGCCTGCGCAATGTGTGCCAGGTAATTGACGGAGGTAAAACCTATCGTTGATCCGCCAAAGAAACTCAAACCTATAGCAAGTATAGCAATAAGCAAGAGGTCGATCCACAGGGAAATTTGTAATTCAAGTATGATTCAAGTGTCAGTTAAAGTAACCAAAGAGGGGGTTTTGTGTGTGAAAGTTCCGCCTTTTATCAAAGCGGAGTAAGCAGGTAAAGTAAATGGATTTGGTTTTGGACAATTAGGAGAAGCAATTCTTCCTACAATTTTCCACTTTATTGGATTGAAGCGATCCTTGTAACTTCTTCTCGTCCTATTAAGTTTCCTATGAATGCCCTTGTCCCGACCTAATATAGTTACTAGTCCAATCAGTCCTAGAAATCCTTATCAATCGAACAGTCCCTAAAGAAGGATTTAACCCAATTGATAGCTTTAAGTTCAGAGATTAGCCAAGGTATTTGCAGTCCCTAAAGAAGGATTTAACAACACATTCAACTTCCTACTCATTCAATCAGCCCTAAAGGAACAAGTTTGCCACTTAGGTTAAGGTTCACAATCAGGAATCTACAAAACCTTAGCAATTGAATTGATTCTAACTAGTTGCGCGGGCTAGATAGAATAAAACAATAGAGAATCAAGCACAAAGAAGTTGAAGCATTCAAATATAGGAAACAAGGAACGAGAATTAGAAACTCACAATCAATCCAAATAAAGCTTCAAATTGCAGGCATAATAGATGAGTTTAGTTCCTCATGGAAGACATCGCTCAAAATCTCTAAAGTGTCTAATGGAAGAAAGAATAGAATAGAAGTGATGAAAATAACATAAAACTTGGCCTTTTAAAACATCCAAAGTCGGCCACAAAATAAACAAATAGGTTCTAGGGCTTTTCATTAATCAAAACGCAGCGCATAATCGCTGACGGCAAATGCGGCGGCCGCAGCATCAGCATTTCCTCGCAGCCCTGCTGCATCGGCCCTGGCGGCGGCCGCTGCACACCATGCAACGGCCGTTGCATTCCTTTTGGCGGTTCTTCTTGTCTTCTCTGAGAGTAGCTCCAAGTGATTTGCTCTTTTCCTTCCGTGCTTCTTTCCAATGTCTCTTATACTCCTCTTCAAGATACTGCATCTCCCACATGTGTTCCGATTCGATCTGCAAGATAAATACAAATTTGCGCAGAATCCGAACTCTTCTAGAATAATCATAAGACGCAATTTAGTAACAAAGAATGAAAGAAATGCAACCTATCTAAGCTAAAATGCCTATAATGCCTATCTAAGATATTCATTATCAAATTCCCCCACACTTAACCTTTGCTTGTCCTCAAGCAATGATAGAATGAACATGAATCAATGTATCCCACAGGAAATCCCTTTAAGTTCCAATCCTTATCAAAAAGCAACATCATAGCAGGTAAACACATAAATCAAGCAAACAAACGTCATAGCATGTATTTTAGTGATCAAAGCTTAGAAGTAGACATTATCCAACCTCACCAGAAATGTGTGTTTCACTCATGTGTTTAGGCTTTAAGATAAAACTCTCAACTCAAACCAATCATGCACTAAGCTCATAGACATTGACCACCATATCACCAATTCTCTACCGAAAAGTCATTACTTGCGGGACACAATAAAGAAAATAAAATGCGACACTTTTTTTTTCTTTTTCCTTTGTTTTCTTTTCTCTTTTTTTTTTCCTTTTCTTGTCTTGGTGCTTTCCTTATGCGAAGCGCAAACATGGGTGTCATGAATGGCCCCGGTCTATCAACACCTCAACCTACTAATATGAGGTCCACTTGAACATCTTTTGATGCAAGTTGCAGACATAGGTGTCATGAATGAACCTGGTTACTCAATGATCAAGCTTTCTTTTCTAGTGGATAGTTTTCAACACCTTTTTCTGTGAACCATACCCATGGGTGTCATGCATAGATCCGGTTACGAAGTGCATCAACCATTGCCACCTTATTCACTAAATATTCACAAATTCAAACAAAAAACTCAAAATATAAACATAAACTCGACAAGCAATCAAACATGTGCATCAGTCTTTAAAAATAGATACTGCAGTCAATGCCAAGAGGTAGCAACACTAGGCGAGTAGTTCACACAACTGAGCAAAAGAATTCAAATAAGGCCAAACATTCTCACAGGGTCATATTTTTAGGACTTCAATCATACTTTAGCTCAATCATACATGCTCAATTATATTTGCTAGCTCATGTTCCACAAAAATCAAATAAAGACAATAATCAAAACATCCAGAACTCGATGGGATTTTTATGAATCATGTTTGAAATTTAAAATAGAGGACAAACTAAGCCAAATGGGTATTTGAATAACACATATGTATGCAATGCATGCTCTATTTTTGGATTTTTGAATTTTTTTTAATGCAAAAAAATAAAAAAATAATAGAAAAAAAATTAAACTTAACAAAAATTAAATAAACTAACTATTACAGAACTTAACATGTTGTGCAGAAATTTAAACATGGTCCTAGAAATGACAGAATTGACATAATATACATATAATTCTCATCCCTCACACTTAAAATTTTCAGTGTCCTCACTGAAACAGTACAGACAACCAAAATAAAACATAAAAATTCAGAGTGAATGAGGTAAGACTAACCACTCACTGAGGCGGCGGCTGGTATGGTGGCGACTGGTACGGCGGGATATGAGGGTACTGCTGACGGAAGTAGTAAGCCTGCTGTCTTCGCAACTCCTCCATATGATAATTTGTCTCTTGCATGTTGCGATCGATGTCTTGGAGAGTGAACTCGAAGGAGTCCTGGCGCAAGGACATACAGTGGAACTCGGTAAGCATGTGGTCCCGCCAGGGGTCATCCTCAGCAGAAGAGAAGTGAGGTCCCGTAGAGGATCTAGCAGCATGATGTGCATCCCCCATATGGTAATTTGTCTCTGCAGGGGCATCATCCTCAGCCTCGTCCTCATCATCCTCATCATCCTCCTCCTCAACCACATTCTGATCAGGTGTTATGTAGAGGGAGGCGTTGGTAGGCCTATAAGGTAAGACCGTAGGCAACGTTAGGCGGTGGTCTCCATGCTTCCACGTCTTCCAAATGTAGCTCGGCCCATCAACTCCCTCAATCAAGTATGCCCTCCTGAGCTGATCGATCGTATAAGTGTACCCACCGGACATGGGTACACCGCACTGTGTAGGCTCTAGAAAGTGGTGGGCTATCAGGCTAATCATTCCACCCAAACCAATTCTCCCCTTCTTCTTCTTCGTGTGGATCTTCAGGCAGTTGTCTATAAAGATCTCAACCCAGTCCGGCGTACCACGGGACTGGAGAGCCAGGGTCCATAGCCAGGACAGATCGCCCGCGGGCACCTTGTTCACGTCGCCCTGGCCGTTGAAAGACATGGCCAGGACCTTGTGAACCAAACGTAGGCATGGATGGACAAATTTGTAGTTTTATTCGCCCTGATGTCCATCAAATCTGGTGCCAGTAGCTGCGTACCAAACATCATGGCGTTGTTGCTCTGATGCTAGGGAATGCCAATCCGGCGAGGGTGCCCAAGTAATCCCAAAAGCATGTCTCAGCTGGTCGTGCGTGCAAGTACGGCTTTGGTCCAACAAGTTGAACCGAATCCTCCAGGCGTCCACACGCTCAAATGTAACCAGAAACTCTGCTGCCAGCTCTGGGTCTGTGGGGGTGTTGCACTCTATGAATGCCCCTAACCCGCCATGAGTGAGCATTCGACGGGTGACATCTAACATACCTAGTCTCTGAAGGGTAGGAACATCAAAGAACTTTGTTTGTATAAATCTCTTAAGATCGAAGTTCTCGAATGCCTTCTTCTGTTCTTTAGACACGTTCTTCAACCGGCGCACCATTTTTATCAAATCTCAGCAGTAGATATCAACAACCCAAACAGATCTAGAATTCAACAACAAACCGTCAACACAACTCAAGCCAATCAATAAAACTCCCAAAACAAACACACCTCAAGTAACTCATTAACCTCAAATCAAAGCCCCAACACAAATATCTTTCAATTAAACTACCTAAAAAAAAACAAATCCGTCAATCATCCACCCAAACTCAAGAATACTTAACAATTATCAACAATCACACCCCAAATTACTCAATTTACCACTTTCAAACCAAAGTCCCAACTTCAAACTTCACAACTCACAAAGCATCCCCATATATACCGGTTATAACGACCCTTAAAGAACAACAAAAATATCCCGCGCAAATTTCAACCCTTAAGCAATGAATAAGCAACTCAATATCAAATCTCTGAAATTGAGAGAGAATAGGGGAAAAATCATACCAGGAGAGTTGTAAAAGAAGGATGAAACTGAAAATATAGCAATTTAAGGGGCTCTCGATGGTAGATCCGGCGCGCAGGACTAGCAGTGGGCAGCGGCGGCAGGCGGCAGCGGGTGCAGCGGGCGCAACAGCGGCTCAGATCCGGCGGAAGGGCGCGGTCGCGAGAGGTTGACCGGCGATGGTGACGCGGTGAAGAAGCTTCCAATAGATCCGACAATTCAGGAACATAGCCGGTGAAAGGGTGGCGTGGTGGTTGGAATCAATGAAGAAGGAGATG
This sequence comes from Persicaria tinctoria, assembly GCA_037127255.1. Taxonomy (NCBI): domain Eukaryota; kingdom Viridiplantae; phylum Streptophyta; class Magnoliopsida; order Caryophyllales; family Polygonaceae; genus Persicaria; species Persicaria tinctoria. The sequence continues at coordinate 16,810,110 of JBANSL010000013.1, forward strand.
AAAGAGAGGATTTGGGGGGTGGGTATGAAGGTTTCTTCAAAGGTTGAAGGAGGAGGAAGACAACAATGGGGTCTTGGGCTCTTGAAAAGGGCGGCAGGAGTTGAGAGTGAGGTAGGGTTAGAATATCCCATGACTTTTTTTTTTTTTAATTTTCTTTACTTTCTTTTTTTTTTAAATTGGGAAAGTCCCGGAATTGATGTGCGGCGGGCGCAGCATATGCTGCGACCGCCACATCTGCCCCCCTGCCGCGGATTGATGTGCTGCGGCCGCCGCATGGATGTTGCGGCCGCCGCCAGTGTCATGGCTTTCTATACTTCGTTTTTTTTTTTAATTTTAAAACTACCTATGTCACTAATCCTAAAGTAATTAGCTAAAGAAAAATTACCTAAGAAATAATGAAGATGAAAAAGAAAGAAGAACTTACCTCGGGTTGCCTCCCGAGAAGCATCTTTGTTTCAAGTCGTTGGCTCGACGTGATGGCCCTTGAGTGGCCTAGTCGGTTGGTTCAGCAAGCACCAACTCCTCGTCTTCATTATGTGAGATGTTCTCAAGGTACGGCTTAACTCTATGATCATTCACCTTAAAGAGCTCATTAGACTTAGGGTCATAAAGTTCAATTGCTCCATGAGGGAATATCCTTGAGATGATGTAGGGTCCTTCCCATCTTGATCTAAGCTTTCCTTGGAAGAGTTTCAGACGTGATTGGTATAGGAGAACCTTGTCTCCTACATTGAGTTCCTTCCGCAGGATATGTTTGTCATGCCAAGCCATTGTCTTCTCCTTGTAGATCATTGCATTATCATAGCCATCCAGACGCAATTCCTCCAGCTCTTGCATTTGAAGTTTCCTGAATTCTCCCACTTCATTCATTGCCATATTGCAGTTCTTGACAGCCCAGTATGCCTTATCCTGAAGTTCCACCGGAAGATGACAAGCCTTTCCGAACACAATTCGATAGGGAGACATACCAATGGGAGTCTTATAGGCCGTTCGATAAGCCCGAGCATCATTCAGCCTTAAACTCCAATCCTTCCTATTAGGAGCCACTGTTTTCTCCAAAATGCTCTTTATCTCCCTATTCGATACTTCCGCTTGACCCTTGTTCTGAGGATGATAGGCAGTGGACACTCGATGCATGACATGATACCTCTTTAGCAGGGCAGTGATGGTCCTATTGCAGAAATGTGTCCCTATGTCGCTTACTAGAGCTTTAGGCACCCCAAATCTTGCGAAAATTGTATCTTTTAGGAATTCTGCAACTACTTTAGAATCATCAGTTCTGGTGGCCTTTGCCTCCACCCACTTGGAGACATAGTCACCGCAAGCAAAATATAGACATTCCCAAAAGAATTAGGAAAGGGACCCATAAAATTAATACCCCAAACATAAAAAATTTCACAAAATATGATCTTAGTTTGTGGCATTTCATTTCGAGCTGATCTGTTCCCAATCCTTTGGCATCTATCGCAAGATTTACAGAAAGCATTAGCATCCCTAAACAAGTGAGGCCAAAAGAAACCTGCTTCTAAAACTTTCCTAGTGGTCTTTTGAGGACCAAAGTGGACTCCACATTCATGAGCATGACAAAAAGTAAGGACAGATTGTATCGTCAGGGAACTCACCGTGAATAGGTCTTTGATCTTCCGGCTTGTCCTCTCCTTGGACAAGTCTGCTGAGGTGGTCCGCTACTAAGTTTTCTGCACCTTTCTTATCTTTAATTTCAACGTCAAATTAACTTAAAAGTAAAATCCAACGAATCAATCTTGGTTTCGCTTCTTTCTTAGTCAATAAATAGAGAAGAGCAGCGTGATCAGTGAAGACAATTACCTTAGCTTCTAGGAGATAGGAGCGGAACTTCTCCAGTGCAAAAACCACAGCCAGGAGCTCTTTCTCAGTGGTTGAGTAGTTCCTTTGCGCTCCATTCAGAGTCATGGAGGCATAGTAGATGACATGAGAGCTCCTTCCTTCCTTTTATCCCAAAACAGCCCCCACAGCATAGTCGCTAGCATCACACATAATCTCAAAAGGTTGAGACCATATGGGTGCTTGAATTATAGGAGCGCTAGTCAGGCGACCTTTAAGCTCATCAAAGGATGCTCTACACCTGTCATCAAACTCAAAAGCTACTTCCTTTTTTAGTAGATCACAAAGAGGTGCAGAAATCTTAGAAAAATCCTCAATAAACCTACGATAGAATCCTGCATGGCCTAAAAAGGAATGAATTTCGCGCACATTGGTGGGGTAAGGCAGAGACTGAATAACATCAATTTTAGCCTTATCCACCTCAAGACCTCTGCTAGATACAATATGACCCAAAACAATGCCTTGCTCAACCATAAAATGACACTTTTCAGAATTAAGAACTAAGTTGGTGTCTACACACCGCCTAAGCACAAGTGACAAATGATGCAAGAAAGTATCAAAATCATCTCCATGCACAGTGAAGTCATCCATAAATACTTCTATAAAGAGCTCTACATACTCAGGAAATATGCTTAACATACACCGTTGGAAGGTCCTAGGTGCGTTACATAGCCCAAAAGGCATTCTGCGATATGCAAAAGTGCCAAAGGGGCATGTAAATGTCGTTTTTTCTTGATCCTCCGGTGCTATTGGTACCTGAAAATACCCTGAGTATCCATCTAAAAAGCAATAAAAGGAGCGGACAGTAAGGCGCTCAAGCATTTGATCAATAAAGGGAAGGGGGAAGTGGTCCTTGCGAGTAACTGCATTCAATTTTCGATAATCAATATAGACTCTCCATCCAATTTGTACCCTGCTAGGGCCTAATTCACCATTCTGGTTCTCAACAACAGTAATACCTACCTTCTTAGGGACAACCTTAGTAGGACTCACCCATTTGCTGCCAAATATGGGAAAGATCATACATGCCTGAAGGAGCTTCAACACCTCCTTTTTTACTACTTCCATCATTGGTGGGTTGAGTTGCCGCTGAGGTTGTCTAGATGGCTTGGCATCATCCTCTAATAGTATCCTATGCATGCAAAGGGTAGGACTGATGCCCTTGATGTCTGCTATCGTCCATCCTAACGCCTCCTTGTTCTCCTATAGAACAGTCACCAATCACTCCTCCTGTCTAAAGGTCAATTTGTTAGAAATAATGACATGCAGAGTATCATTTTCACCAAGAAAAGCATATTTAAGGTGATTAAGAAGTTGTTCCAGTTCAACATCAGGTGCTTGGATAATAGATGGAAGAAGCTTTTCAGTAGGAATGGTCAGCTCGATGCGGTCTCCCCTTGGTGGCACATAGGTGGAAGATCGATGGTCTAAAGCTACTATAGCCTCCTGCAAATCAGATGACAATACATAATCTCTAGCAATGTCATCTATAGGAGACTGTAAAGCAACTTCCATCTCATCAACACACGCCAAATCAAAGCAATCTTGTGCCATAGTATCAATAACATCCACAAAGCACAGAGAAGGATCATCATATGGGAATTTCATGGAATCATAAGTATTATATTCAACTCTTTGACCATCAAATTCCATAGTAAGAGATCCTGAATAGACATCTATCTTAGTCCTAGCAGTTTTCAAAAAAGGTTTGCCCAACAGAATAGGGCCTTCATTGTTACCAGCCCCATGTCAATCACAAAGAAATCAGTGGGGAATATCAAATTGTCAACCATAACCAAGACATCTTCAACAATCCCTTTCGAGTAGATAGTAGATCGATCAACAAGTTGAATCACTACCCGAGTATCATTTAGAGGTCCCAACCCCAGAGCATGATAAACATTAGAAGGCAAAACATTAATAGATGCTCTTAAATCTAACATGGCTTTGTCAAATTTAGTATCACCTATCACACATGGAATAGAAAACATACCAGGATCACTACACTTCTCAGGCATACGTTTTTGAAATACACCAGTGACATGTTCGCTTACCTTCACCTTTTGCTTACCTTTTAGCTTCTGGTTCCGCTTGATAGTGCAAAGTTCCTTCAAAAATTTAGCATATCTAGGAATGCTTTTGATCAAATTAAGCAAAGGAATGTTTACCTCACACTTACTGAATGTCTCAAAGATTTCCTTGTCATTCTCATACCTTCGTGTATCCTTCAAGGCTTCCGAGAAGGGCGAAATGGGCTTTGGAGTCTCCATAGGTAAGGAGGAAGAAGGGGGAGAAGAAGAAGGAGGAGGAATAGGGAGAGAAGAAGAAAGAGGGGAGGAAAGCATACCTGGAACGGAAATGGCGGTGGGCTCGCCGGCGGTGGGCGCAGCATGGGGCGGCGACCGCAGCTGAAGCCTCTGGCAGCGGCCGCCACACGGTGGTTTTCCCATCTTCTTCTTCTATAATCTCTATGTCCTCGTCCATTATCTCCCCATCGTCCTTTTGATTTGTGACAACCAGTTCCTTGCCACTCCTAAGCGTTACAACACTGACATTCTCCTTTGTTGGATTCTCGATGGTCTGTGATGGAAGCTTTCCTGAACTATTTGCCTCCTTAGCACTTAAGATTTGAATGAGCTAACTCATTTGATTCTCAAGATTTGTCATCTGATCGGATTGCTGCTTCTCTAGATTTGTCATCCGCTCTGACTATTGTTTATCATTCCTCATGACCAATCGTGACAGTTTCTGTAGTGGATCCTCATTATCCTCATTTGATTGTTGCTGACCTCCCTGTCGAGGTTCATATTGTTGTTGAGGCCATGCCTGTTGCCCCCCTTGCTGATTGAAAGAAGTTTGGTAGTTTCCATAGCCTTGTTGATAGCCTCTGTTGTAATTGTTGTTGTTGAAATACCCAGGATTTCCATAATTGTCTTGCCTAGGCCTTTGTTGAGTGAAATTCCCAATGGCATTCAAATCAAAATTAGGATCTTGTAGAAACGAGCACATGTCCATAGGATGAGTGTATTGATTGCAAAGACCACATGCCTTTAGTTGTTGAGGAGTTCTATCAATAACCAATTGTTTCATCATCTTCTTTACCTCCGCCATATTAGTCTGAAGTGCAGCCACAGGAGCATCAACAACGAGTACACCCCTAGCACGAGGGCTCTTATTGAACTGTCTGGAGCCCTCAGATAGCTCCTTAAACACATCCCAAGTTGCGGCAGGCGTCTTGTTCAGCATGTTTCCTCCACAAGCGGAATTCACTGTTTTGCGCTCCATATCAGTTAACCCATTAAATAGAAAGAGCACTAGATCCTTTTGAGAATACCCATGGCATGGGCAGCTGGCGCAGAGCTTCTTGAAGCGTTCAAAGTACTCATGTATTGACTCTGTCGCGTACTGCTCAATGCTGCTGATTGACCTTTTCAAAGCATTGAGCTTTGTTGCAGGGAAGTACATCTCTAGGAAGACTCTCTTCATCTCAGCCCAAGTAGAAATAGATCCAGGTGGAAGATAGAAGAACCATTCATTAGCCTCATCCTTCAAAGAGAAGGGAAAAGCTCTCAGCTTGATTTGATCTTCGGTTACATTCTCTGGTTTCATCCCAACAACCACCGTATGGAATTCAGACAGATGCTTGTGGGGGTCGTCCCCACTCAACCCATGGAATTTAGGTAGAAGATGAACTACCCCAGACTTCAGCTCAAAGTTGACTCCTTCTGCAAGAGCAGGGAATTGGATCACCAAGGGTTGCTGTGCCAGATCAGGAGCAGAAAGCTCCTTAAGAGTGCGGTTCGCGTCGTTAGCCATCTCTGTTGCAGGTTCTTCTTGATCAAAAGGGAGCTCGCGAAAGCGATCACAAGTTTCTTGCCTTAGAGCAGCAAGGGTCCTTTCAATCTCTGAATCTAACGGCAACAAAGAAGAATTAGTAGCACGGGTATAGACCATATAAGACGGTCCACACCAAGACCAACACTAAAAACACACAAGAATTAAATAAAAATTCCCTGGCAACGGTGCCAAATTTGACGGAGGTAAAACCTATCGTTGATCCGCCAAAGAAACTCAAACCTATAGCAAGTATAGCAATAAGCAAGAGGTCGATCCACAGGGAAATTTGTAATTCAAGCATGATTCAAGTGTCAGTTAAAGTAACCAAAGAGGGGGTTTTGTGTGTGAAAGTTCCGCCTTTTATCAAAGCGGAGTAAGCAGGTAAAGTAAATGGATTTGGTTTTGGACAATTAGGAGAAGCAATTCTTCCTACAATTTTCCACTTTATTGGATTGAAGCGATCCTTGTAACTTCTTCTCGTCCTATTAAGTTTCCTATGAATGCCCTTGTCCCGACCTAATATAGTTACTAGTCCAATCAGTCCTAGAAACCCTTATCAATCGAACAGTCCCTAAATAAGGATTTAACCCAATTGATAGCTTTAAGTTCAGAGATTATCCAAGGTATTTGCAGTTCCTAAAGAAGAATTTAACAACACATTCAACTTCCTACTCATTCAATCAGCCCTAAAGGAACAAGTTTGCCACTTAGGTTAAGGTTCACAATCAGGAATCTACAAAACCTTAGCAATTGAATTGATTCTAACTAGTTGCGCGGGCTAGATAGAATAAAACAATAGAGAATCAAGCACAAAGAAGTTGAAGCATTCAAATATAGGAAACAAGGAACGAGAATTAGAAACTCACAATCAATCCAAATAAAGCTTCAAATTGCAGGCATAATAGATGAGTTTAGTTCCTCATGGAAGACATCGCTCAAAATCTCTAAAGTGTCTAATGGAAGAAAGAATAGAATAGAAGTGATGAAAATAACATAAAACTTGGCATTTTAAAACATCCAAAGTCGGCCACAAAATAAACAAATAGGTTATAGGGTTTTTCATTAATCAAAACGCAACGCATAATCGCTGACGGAAAATGCGGCGGCTGCCGCATGTATGTTGCGGCCGCAACATCAGCATTTCCTCGCAGCCCTGCTGCATCGGCCCTGGCAGCGGCCGCTGCATTCCTTTTGGCGGTTCTTCTTGTCTTCTCCGAGAGTAGCTCCAAGTGATTTGCTCTTTTCCTTCCGTGCTTCTCTCCAATGTCTCTTATAATCCTCTTCAAGATACTGCATCTCCCACATGTGTTCCGATTCGATCTGCAAGATAAACACAAATTTGCGCAGAATCCGAACTCTTCTAGAATAATCATAAGACGCAATTTAGTAACAAAGAATGAAAGAAATGCAACCTATCTAAGCTAAAAATGTCTATAATGCCTATCTAAGATATGCATTATCAGTAATCTCTCAATAGTGTCAACGTAGAAGGCCCCCTGGCCATTCGGGGCCAACTGCCCTGAGCCGCTCGCCTGATAATCCCGCCCAACAACCCTTGAGCCGCTTGTCTCGTCCTGCTGGCGTCAGCCCGTCTCCACATGATCCACCGAAGCAGGTCCCATTTGGTCTCCTCCCATCTCCGGATGATGGGCACTGCTAGGCTGCACAAAAAAGTCGTACAGATCCAGATATCCTGCAGCAAATCCTGGCCCGGGTCCCCGTACATCCCCCTGCGGCGCCGAATCAACCGTCGGCTGACTCCCCCCAACGTCATGAGGAACTGGTGGTGTCCACCCCGAAAAATCAATATCTCCGACCCATGCGTCGTGGCCGCTCATGGCCCCATGACAGGTCCCGAGACCTCCCTCCCTAGCATGGCTAGTCCCAACCCCAACCATCTCCGATAAGTGGTGTCGTGTCGTCATACGAGTTCAGCTGCTCGCTCTCAAACCTTGTCCCAAAGTATGTGTCGTACCCATCGGGCTGAGTCTGCAGCTGATCATCTAAATGCTCTCCTCCCGGCCCCATCATCTCTCGCACCATCTGCTCGGTCTCCTCTCGGGAAGACCCATCCGCCGTCTGCACCACTGCGTCATCAGTGTGGTCCGTCATTAGGTCGGCCTCTATCTACGCCAAAGTGATGGTCTCAGTAGACGGTTGCGACGCCTGGTCTTGTATGTCACTGAGGTCGACAACTCTGACATCTGAGTCGACAACTGGCTGACTAGAAGACCCAATCCATAGGATCCTCTACATCCTTCAAATGTAAAGGAATAGACTCAATCTCGGCACGTGGCTCTCGCAACGCCTGTCTCTCCTTCCCAGCGGCCCTCTAGGCGGATTGCAAAACCACCATATCTGCTAATCTCCGCGATAATATGGGTTGTATACCATAAAAAATAATTCTAAATCATATCGATTATTGTTGTTACTCTCTAATTTCCCCGTACACTTCTATATCGTATTGATTCCCATATTCTATACGATTTCCCTATAACTAATTATTGATTTCGTAATATTATTTTCGTTTCATATGAAATAAATAACCCTATCTAATTGATTTCAACATACCTGTTGTGTGCTGGATGTCGCCCTCCTTAAAGTCCCCATACGATCGCTACCACGTCTCTGAATCGTCTGAGCCGGCTACAATTTATAAAGCAATAATATATTAACGCTAGGTTCTTCTGAATTTTTAAAAATTGATTTGAATTTAATATTCTTTTAAGTTTTTACCTGCAAAGGATCTCTCTAAACACGACCAACACCACGAGCCTGATCTCCGTCACGGCTACTCTTCCTCACCATTGCAGAACTCACGAAGAAATATGAATAGAGGAAAAAATCGAGAAAAGAAGGGACAAGAAGGAGAGAAACGACGGAAAAGTGCAAGAAGGGACGAAAGGCGAGGGATTGGAAGACGGAGGAGAGTCGGAACGTGTGCGGAAAAATGGGGCACTCACGCCTATTTATGGGCCCCAAAACCCACCGCATGGGGATACGGTGGGTTCTGAAGCGTCGTTGTAACGTTCAAAAGCCACCGCACACATGCGGTGGCTTTTAAAAAATTTAAAATACCCACTGCATGTGTATACGTTGGGTTTTGGATAATTTCAAAAACGGGTTTTGGATAATTCAAACCGTAACAGAACACGGTGGGTTTGGTCATTACGGACCTCGTTATCCCAACACCCACCGTTGTATGCGACGGAGGCCTTGTATACGGTCAATGACCCAACTGTTGTATCATGCAGTGGCTCTGGGAAAAGGTGATTAAGGCCACCGCCAACATATGCGGTAATTAGCGATGGAAATAGTAAAAATTAGCAGCGAAGATATTCGCGCTGGTAAATTAAACACAATTAAAACACCCATAAATTAGGCTAGTTTTCACGTGACTACCAATAAAATTGTAAATTACAAAAAATCCCCCATAAATTAGAATATTTATTTTCGGAATACTGCTCATTTGTTAAATGGTCATTTGCTTCATTTGTAAAGATAAAAGTGGCCACATACATAAGTTTTTTAAAAGTAATAATTTAGGTTTATTAATAAGAGCTTATTCACATCTTATTCGACATTTAAAAGAGAGGAGATCGACTGAAGCCATTGCAAACCTTTACTCTTCACATTGCAAATCTTTACTCGATCTTCACGTTGCAAATCTGATGTCATTACATTGGTTAGGGCATTTATATATGTTCTACAATGCTTAATTTCCTTGTTTTTTTTTTCAAGATGAAGGTCAAATTGAATAATAAAATGCATACAACATCTTTCCTTTTAAAACAAATACTCTCTCCTTTAATTAAAACAGATCACTTTAGAGTTTTGCAAAGTTTTTAAGAAAACAAAAAAAAAATGCACTTATACCCCTAATTATTACTCTACTTTTTTACTTTTTTGAAAACTACAAATAACATCTACCTAATCATTACAAGGGAAATTTTGTAAAGTACGTGGCAAAATACCTAAAATGATATTTTTTTTTAACAAGATTTAATTCCTAAAACGACATATTTTAATTAACGAAGGGAGTAATATATTTTGTGAAAGGGGAAATGGAAATGTGTGGAGGTCGGTCGGATTTGTGGAGATGGAGGGGGATTTGTGGAGGAAGGGTGGTAGAGATCGATGGAGGGGGTTCACTCCGGCCACAGTAGCTCTTTGTCTCGTCGGACACCAAGGTGAAGTGGAGAGTTGAACAGTGGAGGGTTGAATAGTGGTTAGTCTTATATTGTCTAAGAGATCGTAGTCGGTGGCTAGGCAATAGTAGTTACTGGCTAGGCAACAATAGTTACTGACTAGTAAACGTAAATCGTAAATTGATATCAAGATACGATGTAGACCCAACTTTACTTCAAAATATTTTTTTTCATAAATATATATAAAGTGGGTGTCTATAGATAGATAAAATTAAATTTAGTTCAAAATAAATTTATTTTTTAATTTTAACAAATAAAAATGGCCAAAAATTAGTTAAACCAATGCTCTTATATATTGTGAAAGAGAAATTTGTACTCAATATACCAAAAAAGTTAACTCGTTGCAAAAATGTCTCTCCCCCATAAAAAAATTAGTTAAATGTCAAAAAGTAACATTTATTTGCAAAAATAACAAGTCACCCTTACCCATTATAGTGGGTTAAAATATTTGGAGGGAGTTTGAAATTTTGGAGGTGGTTTGGGCGGGATTTAAGGCAAAGCAAAGGAGAGAGAGGGAAAGAGAGAGAGTTCACAACAATTGAATAGGAGAAGGATGAAGGGGAAGTGGAGGCTTGAGGCTGACGGCGGCGGGGTGGAGGGCAGCGGTCGTGGTGGCTCTTCCTCTTCTTTTTTTTTTGGATTTTGTGAAAGGGGAAATTATATTGGTGCAAATCATCCATTGTGAAACTAGTGGGTGTCGTGCCCCGTACGTGTAGGGAAAAATGTTAACACAATATTCTAAAATTACATCTATTATCTATTTAAAACCTGCTAAAATATGACAAATACATTAAATCTAAACTGTAATTTGAGAATTACACTAATAATGATCAAAGTTCTGTCTCACGCCATTAGGGATCGTACCCTTTGTGACTGTTCTCCAGTGGTGCTACTCTAGTATATATTGCTCGACTCGTCTTCCACTATTGTCTTCGATTGAAGTGCTGACATCGGACTCTCCATGGTTTCACTAATGATTTCTCTATTTATCCGTTTCCATCATCGTTGTTTTGTTGAATTGTTGATTTGTAGTTTGACTGTGTTTGTGACTGTTTTCCGTCAAACATGCCTGATCTCGAATTTTCACTTTATCAAAAAAAATGATTAAAGTGTGCAAGAAGTGTAAAATAAAAACTAATCTAGTTATAAATAATTTATTGTACTAAAAAAATAATATTATAGATATAAATAAAATAACGGGTATCAAATAATTAATTTCAATATAAATATTTCTTTCCACTAAAATTTAATCTTGATATAAATAAAATAATGCCTACCAATTAAGTATGGTTATGAAATAGTTTTGATATATTATATTTTTATCAATTAAGTAATATATATAGATGGATTGTGATTTATGATAAATTTCTATAAATTATGATAATATTATTTTAATAAATTTTTTTGGTGGGAAATTTTTTTCTAGAATCAATCACAAAATGTCACATATAAAACGTCACGTAAAACATTATATATGCATCAATTTTAATCCATGTATATAGATAGATAACTCGAGTTTAACCGATCTTAAACACTACAACATTCTCTCCTAGAATAACAATTTCATTTCACCTACAATTATTCCATGAAAAAGAGATCACCGATTTCTCACACTGTCACACATGCATAAGTGGTAAATTATTGCTCTTAGCTGACCGAGCTTTAAATTTGAGATATTCAAGTTTCCTATTATTGTGTTATGTATATATATATTAATTGTAATTTGTAATGTTGTAATTATTACAATCCCCGCGTCATGGCACGTAAATTTTTTAGAAAATAAAATCATAATAATATAACAAATCACTATCAAATAAAATAAATTAGGTTTGATTCAATGTTTTGAATATTTGAATCAATTTATTAGAAAATTTATAATATACTAAGGAATATATTATATAATAATTAAATGCTTTAAATTGAACCAATTAATTAGAAAATAAAAAAAATCTATTTTAATTTCATTATTTGAAAAAATTCAATTATTATGATGGTGATGACTTTTCATAAAAAAATGTTTCTATTTTAATAATAGTTAGTTACATATTATAGATAGATTATATAGATGATGGGAGATTATATAGATTGCAAATGGGGTGTGAACTGGGAAATGGCGCCTGGAGCTCAGTGGATAGAAATCATAGAATCCTATATTTTTCTCTTTTTGTTGTTCGGCTTCGATTCATATGTAGTGGGCCGCTTCATCCTTAAAATGGGCCGTGAAGGATTGGAGGCCCAACTCATATCTCCTCGTTGGCATCTGAAATTTTCCTTTTGACGAAAGTTACGTCAAGTCAAATAAAATAAAATAAAATAAACAGTCGATGATATTTTGAGAAGTCGACGAATCGGTAAACAGATAAATCATCATGAGTAAAAAACAAATCGGCGGAAGGATGATATTGTTACAAGTGACATGATTTTATATGGGATGTTTTTTTTCTGAATTTGGTATTAGCCGGCCATGGGATGTTTAGTCTAGATACGGTTACTATCAAGTTTTAAATGGGTTGACTCTCCCAACTAAAAGTAGAGCTCGCGGTTTGTTGCTAGATCTGACTAGTCAATCTATATATGCTTTTTTTTTATTGATTTAATTTATTTTATATATGTTAGGTTAGGACACTTGTTTTTTTTAATAAACTATGACACTGGATAATCTCAAAATCTAATAGTTTCAGATCGAGAAATCATAATACTTGAAATTAGGTCAAAAATTTTAATTTTTGGATGGGAGTATTAATTAGTGATAGACGCCCATCCAAAATGCAAATGAGTTACAAGTAGGAACAACACAATTCATGATTAAAGTAATTAACACAATCAACATAATCTACTTTCGTCACCCGAACCACCACCCAAAATCCTTCACCCTACCCGACCCATCACCCTCCAAATATTTCACCCGTCCCGTCCACCCATCACCCACCGGGTGATCGGGTGGATCGGGTGATAATTCGGGTAAAATACAAGAGATCAAATTCATCAAAAAAAAATTATTGAAAAATATACGTCGAACACATCAACGAATAAATAAGTACCAAATATAGTTAAATTCGGTCAAATACGTGCAAACATTCACAACTTTCAACACTTCAAGCTAGAGAAAACATTACAACAATTATGAATAAAAAGTAGAGAAAACATAATCTTCAACGACCAAAGCCTTCAAACTCGAAATCATTTATAGGTATCTTGAATTACAGTTTATGGGGTATATTAGTAATTTCACATATAAAATATAATTATATAATATAAGTCGGGTGACGGGTCGGGTGATGGGTCGGGTGACGGGTCGGGAATGTTTTCACCCGAATCCGACCAGACCCATCACCCGTTCACCCATTTAATATCTACTTTATTTCGGATTTTCACCCACTTTTTCGGGCCAGATGAAACGGATATCCGTCGGGTGCGGGTGAAATTGTTATCCCTAACGCAGGTAGGCTCCATCAAGTCACCTTATAAATACAAGGTGAAAACTAGCTGAACCAAAACTTACGCTACATTGACATTTTCATTATCTTCTTAATTACGATCATTAGGTTGAGATGTTGATAACATGTTAATCCAGTACGTAACAACGAGAAAAATTTAAAGAGCTTCTCCTTTTGTAGAAATATAAAAATATTACTTGCTACTTGAAAAATCTTGAATTATTTACTATTCTTTTGATATAAGACATGATATTACAATCAATATATTATTATAAGTTTTCATTTTCAAAAAAAAATAGGTTTAATTCAGTGGATGTCCAAAAAAAATGGACATAATTAAGTAAATGTCCACTTTTTAAAAAAATTAGGTAAATGTCCATATTTGACACTTTTACCCTTTCTTTCCATCTCTTATCCTCTCCTCCCACTTTGACTATTTTTAATTTTGACTAGTCAACATTGAACAACTAAGTCAATGCATAGATTTGATGACAATTATTTTTGGTGACAACTGTTTCTGATAATTTTTTTTGGTGACAATCGTCTTTTTTGGTGACATTTTATTTTTTTCTAGTGACAATTAGAATAAATTTTTTCTTATGACAATTGATTTTTTTCTTGGTGACAATTTTTCCGGTGACAGATTTCGGTCAAGGCCTACATTTGATGACAATATTTTGGTGACAGTTGCATATATTTTTCCGATGACAGTCGTTTGTGACAATTATTTTGGTGACAACTGACTTTTTTTGGTGACATTTTATTTTTTTTGGTGACATTTAACGGATTTTTTGTTATGTAATTTGATAGGATAGGGAAAGAAAGGAGATTAGGGTTAGAGAGAGTTTTTGATTATTGATTGGATGCCCTCCATTACAACTAATAAGGGTATTTATACTAATACTCTATCTAATACCCATGTACATGACATAACCTTTCCCTTAGAGAAGCTTTGTCCTCAAAGCTTACAAACAATTAAAAAACTAACAAATCACAAAACTAACAATCTCAGTACATGGTGCTTGACTGAACAATGTGTGAAAGAAATTATATACTGAGAGTCTTCAATACTATTTGTAATATTTGCAACTTGATTGAAACAACTCAAATTGGGGTGTTCTCATGTTTGAAGTGCTTTAGCTGATTGAAGGGATGTTCTTCCTGTCCAACTGCAACCATGCTTCCTTGCTTCCCTTCTTTCTCAGTTACCATAACAAAATCAGTTTTACATAAACACTTTCTTGCAAGCCCACCTGAATTATGACAGCAAGAAGCCCTGTACTTGCCTTGATAGCGCCTTGGGAATCAATGCAGTCACTCGAATGCCCAGCAATAGCTTCTTACAAGACAATAATTGTCAAGTTCTGGACTAGGATCAAAAACTAGAATGCCCAGCAAGCTCTGTTTTGCCACTTCAATTGCATTGCAGTCTATCTTATTAGACCAAATTTCAGCCTCGATGACTCTAACTCCCTCTTCCTCACATTCTCTACCATTAGAGCCACCCCCTGGATCAAAAATGAAAGTGACAAACAAGCCACTATTCCCTTCTTGAACTACACAAAGCCTTTTCCTGTCATTTGCCAACATGATTCGGTCTTGATTTGCTCCCCAAAGACCTACTCGACTTATATTTGCCAGTAAAAATCTCAAGCAACCTGGATTGAACTTGAGTCTCGCTAAAACAACCTCATCAACTAAGTTGTAGCCAAATTGATGAAACAGGGTCTTGTCGATTTCTTTGCCTTCACCAATTTCACGATCTAAAACACCAAAATCACCACCTGGGTCGAAAATAGTCCTACCAAATAGCCTAGACATTTCTACGAACACTTGATCTGCAATAGAGGATGCCAAAATGCCCATTGAATTTTGGCAAAATTCAATAACTCCCATCTCTGCATCTTTGATCATCACAAGCATCTCGATTCCCATTTTCTGTTTCTGAAATTTATGTACTATACTATCCCAAGGTAGAGAGATGAAATTTACCTTTGACAATTGGGGCTGAAGTTCGTCCTGATTCCCATTGTCTTCTTTCCCCGACGCCTCAATCGCTTCGAAATTCTGCCTTGGAGCATCGCTGTTGAATTCTTGGTCTCTTCTACTGCTGATTCCCCAAGGAATTGTCGGTTCGTCGGCTTCTGTGTTGCCAGTTCTTGGAATCGGACTTCGCCATTGATCGGAGCCCTCCGTCGCTGAGATTTGGGAATCTTGACCTTCGACCCTTGCCGGATTCTCGAGCCTTGCCTCTGCGACCTCGCCGTGATTAGCCAAGAACGGAGACTGCTCCTTGCCGTGATTAGCCAAGAACAGAGACTGCCCCCTCCTCGTGATGAATTTCTTGATCAATTCCGTCAATGCGTCGATCTTCATATTCGTTTCAGCCCGGTGCTTCGCCTCATCTTGAAATGCCTTTCACGTAGTGGTGATGAACTGCTGGAGCCGGTTGTCGGTCTTCCTCCAATTTTCCTCCATGACTTCCCACCTGGTTCCGTCTGCCATAGCTCGATCTTCAGGCTCTTGATACCATTTGTTATGTAATTTGATAGGATAGGGAATGAAAGGAGACTAGGGTTAGAGAGAGTTTAGGGATAGGAGAGAGTAAGGGTAAAGAGGAACTGTTTTGATTATTGATTGGATGCCCTCCATTACAATACTCTATCTAATACCCATGTACATGACATTTTTTTTCTGGTACTAGTGAACACTGTCACCGACCTATTGTCATCAATTACAGAACATTGTCATCCACTATAGAACATTGTCACCAACTTTTTGTCACCTACTATAAAATATTTTCACCATCAATTTTCACTAACTACATACCACCTCCAATTACAAAATATTATCACCAACCTATTGTCAACAACTATGAAACACTGTCATCAAATTATTTTGACCAACTTATTGTCACCAACAACCAAACATTGTCACAAACCAATTGTTATCAACTGCAAAACATTGCCACCAATCTATTATCCCTAAATATAGAACATTATCACCGCCCCCTATTTTCATCAACCTACTTTCGTAATCTGTTGTCATCAACAATAAAATAATATCATCAACCAATTACCACCAACCACGGAACATTGTCATCAAAAGCTCTAGAGATCATATCAATTGTTTTCTGATGTGCAACAAGAATTTTCTACACTCTCTTGTTCTCCATCTCCATCATGCATTCTATCTCTCTCATGGTTTCCATCTTCTTCCTCTCCATCCCCATGAACCTCTCCATCATGTGCAACATTGTCATCTTCTTCTCACCGACATCGATGATCGTTAATCACTGCACATCACTCGACACATTCACCATCAAATTCATCTGAAGTACACTAGATTTCCATCATCAAGCGTTTAGCAGCAACTCCTCCTCTCTAGCCTATGGTTCTTCTCCCTCTCCATCCATGACATCTTCCTCCACCAACTCAACAAGTCGTTTAGCAGCAATAAGCGTTTTGGGAGGCGGATCTTAGGCAAAAACTCCCTCAATTTTCATTCACATATGTCACCAACATTGTAGATGTCGACATTGAAGATGTTGAATCAAACAAAGAAAGAAAAAGCGAATTGAAATCCAAACAATCTCAAGCAATTCCATGTGCGAAGAAATCCAAACAATCACAATTTTTGTTCACGGATGTCACCGACGTTGTAGATCTCGACATTGAAGATGTTGAATCAAACAAAGAAAGGAAAGGCGAATTGAAATCCAAACAATCTCAAACAAAGAAAGATGTTGAATCACCTTACTCCTGTCTTGCTCTCCCCTGAAATGCTACATCCTACAGTTCTCTCCCTAAATTGATTTGTAAAGAGGAAAGAAAAATCGACGGCGGCAGAAGAAACCTACCAATGAGGACAAGGATCTGAGGAATAGGCAAACGAGGCTTCAATAGCAATCAACACAGCTCCTCTTGCGCCCTCACATGGACTCCTCGAAGATTGCCCCCTACTGACGAAACCCGATTTTCAGAATCCCGTGTCGGCGGGTTCCGGGATCAAGTCGAACACGGGCGAGCTCAGACGATCGGGCTTACCTGAGACGCGCGACGAGATTACCGTCGGCGTACCCAAACCTGTGCCGATCCGAGCTCAAGCCATTTGTGGACAACCGTCCTCCCTGCAGGGCTCCATCAAGTGTCGGTCTTAGCCGAGACTAATCCCGCTTGAGAAAAGGGGGGCTCAAAGCCAGGGAATCCGGCCTAAGCCTAATGAGATTCCAGTTTCTGACCCCCTCCAATGAAGTTTTTTAGCTCTATTTATAAGCAAGGTATACTGGGGCATGGACGACATTTGTCCCTGTGATGACGACGCGTGTCAATCAGAATTGGACATGTGTCTAGGCTTGTATCATAGTGGGGTTTTCCACATTTATACGGGTTTTCCGATCCGCGGATTCCTTGTACCTAAATCTCGACTCGTGTTCGCCCTTTTAGCATCCTGTTTATAAGGTTCTATTTATATAGCAGGGAACCTTATTTATTTATGATATTTGTTAATATCATTATTTATATTTCGGGCATCGTCACCTACCAGACCTACAAGTCGGAAGGAAACCGCCGATGAATGCAAGGATCTAGTGCTGAATCACCGCTCAAATTTGAGATCTTGGTTGGCCATCATCGTCGATGGTTCAGCGGTGAATAGAATAGTAGTCGGTGTTATTGAACGGAAAGCCATGAGTAAATATCTTTGTTTTAGGAGCTCCGGGGACTATGGTCGTTTGGACGCCGAACAGAGATAAGAGAAGGAGGAGGATAAAAGTGAGAAGTTCTCTGTCTCTGCTAATAATGGTGGCTATTGGCTAGGGTAAGGAAGGGGGTTAAATTATAACAAGGGTACTTTGGGGATTAATAAAATATATGGACATTTAATTAATTACCATTTCAATATGGACATTTAGCTAATTGGATTTTCTAAATGGATATTTGAGCAAATTTTTCCAAAAAAATATAACCAACCATTGATTAATAATTATAATACCATTTCTGTAACATAAATATCAAATAGTTATAATAAAAAAAATTCTAATAAAAATAATGCCTTAAAATAATACTCCAAAATTTGAATAATTTATTAGAGAAAATTTGTGCCGAGGGCACAAGTTTTCGCTCTAATTGGAAGAGTGTCCTAGTTTTTGTAAAAATTGGTGGAATGTTCATTCTTCTAATTTCGGAATTTTATATTATGAAAACACCCTTCCTTTTATTAGACCGTTTACTGCTCAAAGTTGAACCACGTTTCTCTTCTCTGTGCTCTTCCTTATAATTTTCGATTCAATCATTGTTAAAGGAGTGTTTTTGTGGTTGATTATTTCAATTTGTCATCATAATTCCTTATATGGAGGAAATCGTCGTTAGTTCATGTACTTGAAAAATCGCCGTTGGTTCAGATACTTGAAATGGTCGATCTATTTTAAACTTTTAAAATAGATCAACTTACTAGCTACTTGAAAAATCTTGAATTATTTACTACTGGTATTTTTTTGATATAAGACACGATATTAGCTACTTCAAACCGCGTTTATTCCATTTTTATTTTTAATTAAAAAATATATATTAAAAAAAATGGAATGAAATGCGGAATCAATTCGCGTTTCATTTGTATTTTGTCTGCAGCTCCTTCATCCATGGTGGATTGACATCCCACCTCCAATCAATAATTCAACGTACAATTGAATCCCAATTAATGAATCAAAATCCAGCATAACCATTTCTTGCAATCACTTGCGCTTCATCGATAACAAAGGTTCTGCTATATACACGGCCAAAATCTCACCAAAGGCATGGTACCGACGCCTGATGCTCGATACATCACCAAATTTGTCGATGCCGAACTCACAGACCGGCAACAATGTTGCCTATGCCGACTTCCAAGACCGGCAGACCCGGACTGGCCTCTCCAAGGCGAGATTGGATGGTCAACCTGACACACATCACATCGACTGACGCATGTCCAATCGCCTAAGCCGGTACCGAATTCCCGAGTCGGCACGCAGGGAATCTGACAGATTCATGGCTACAACGTCACATCGCTTGACCGCTGCAGCCTACGTCGTCCCATCGTCTAAGCCGATACCGAATGCCCAAGTCGGCACGCCCTATCGTCTGACCGTCAGGGAATCTGGAAGCTTTACGTCACGCCCTCTGACCCGACACTGAATGCCCAAGTCGGCATAGGGGTTGCCGATCGGATATAAATACCCACACCCACCCTTGCACTACACACACTACTTACACACTACTTACCTTCATAAGCGAGTTGTAAGAGCGTAGTCGAGAGCCCGGATTTAATTGTTGTCAAGAGAGCTTCGAAGTAGACATGGTGAAATGGCGGATTCCTCGGGCATTCCAATTGCTTGGTGGATCGAGGGACCATGAGGAGCGGTGGGAGCCTCCACCTCAACCCTCGTTGAACGATCCTCGAGCTCAAGCCGCAGCGGTGGTATGTCGATTTTCCATGTTATCATAGCTTTATTGTCATGGTTAATTTTAAGTTATTATAGGTTTAGATTTTAATGTTATGAAATGAAGATTAAATGTGGGTTTAGTTGTGAGAAATTTATATATGGAATGTAGGTTTAGATAAAAATGTGATGAAATGTAGGTTTAGTTATGTGAAATTTAGATATGGAATTTTTAATGCAATTATATATGGAATCAAGATAAAATGTGAGTTTAGTTATGTGAAATTTAGATATGGAAATTTGAATGCAATTATATATGGAATCAAGATTAAATGTAATGTAGGTTTAGAGAAAAATGTGATGAAATGTAGGTTTAGTTATGTGAAATTTAGATATGGAATTTTGAATGCAATTAGATATGGAATCAAGATTAAATGTGGGTTTAGCTGTATTGGAATTTTGAAAAAATGTGTTTATTTTATGTGAAAAATATAAAAAAAAATAGATATTTGAAATGAAGGTTATATAGTATGTTATTGAAGGAATTTTTTTATTATTTTATGTTCAAACATACATGTAGTGGAGATATAATTTAGTATGAAAGTTTATGGAATGTAGATAAAAAGTGGTCCAACTATGTGAAAAATATAAATTATTTTTCATTTGAGCCGCTAGGTTTATTTAAGACAAAAGTGAATTTTTTTAATTAAATTTAAAGGTTTAGTATATTATTTAACTTTACAATATGATATAAGGAACAAGTTAAGGATGTCATATTAATGTGGAAATTGCTAATGTAGGCAATGAGGCGGGCCCTATCACAACGCGAACGGGTAAGGTAAACCGCGTCGGTAAGGCTAGGTGATAGTCCTTTAAGGCACGATAACCGCACTGACCATCACCAGCAACCGGGCAACATCTATCAACAAAGTGTAGCATGAAGTTATGGATGTGATCATTCAACATAACCGAAGGATCTACCTGTCGACCTCTACCTCTTGATCGGCCTCTACCACGCGCCTTGGCAGGACCATCCCATCTCCCGTGCTCAAATCCAGAAAGGTCTCGCTGCAAAGATCGTCTCCCTGTAGGACGACCCTTTCGATGGATCCCAATTGGCTCTCTCATGGTCGACAAACCAGGGTTGTTCATGTTGAAGTATGTCTTGCCCATCAAATCCTGCTGATCAAGCGTGAGGTTGTTTACATCAATCTCACTTCGAAGGGTGGCAAATTCTTGACTATGTGGAGTTGTGTCATCGTTTCCTCCACTGGAGCCCTCAGGAGGAATAACTGGATCCCATATTACTTATTTCCAGAATGGATGAATCTGTGAGGGCCTAATAGGTTGTCGGTTGGAGATCTCGTCTAAGAATTGATGTACACATGGAACACCGTAAGCATCCCTCCAATAGCGATCCCTGCAAACATCATCATGGCTTGACGGAAGTGCCTTCGCCTTGTTGTAGTTGGGCAGCAGAAGGTCGAAGCACTCATCAGTCACCAGCATCAATAGCAGGGTGAAAATTGGTTCACTCATGACACACCGTTTGATTGTCAACCGTGACTTCTCAAGCAACCCTCTGAGTTGGTCTACCTGTTCATTGACCATGTTGTCAATACAGTATGTAACGTCAATGAACCCACCAACAACCGTCCTTAGCATGGACTTTAATTTTGCATATGCTGACTCGACACTATAACATAAAAAAACAATGAGTGTGACGTATGTAGGATAATTAAATATAATACTTACGATATTAGGCAATTCAATTTCATTTACTTATTCGTAGTTCACATCCCCGGATGTATGAACTTATATCAACCCATGCACCAACAATCACCTCCTTGAATTCTATGAGCCAGGTGTCTTCAAGGTACTTCATAAGACCCCATCGTGCCTCCCATTTTGACTTCATCGATTGTATACGCACCTCATAAATTTCTTCAGTCTTCGACTCAAATAAGGCAAAGCAGTCATTGTAGAAGGCGGTTCGCTTCTCGCTCGATTGTGTGATCCTACCCTTCAGTTCGATGTTGCACATAATATGAAAGGAGCACAACATATGCTTTACCGTGGGAAACTCCTCCAGAAGAGTCTTGATAAGACCCAACTCTCTGTCTGTAACAATTAATTCTGGGAGTCGTTGTCCGCACAAATGACGTAGTCGCCTTAGTGCCCAACTATAGTGATATGTGTTCTCCCCTTCCATGAATACGAACGCAATTGCAAATGTGTTCTTTGTGCTAGTAATCCCAACGATCTCTAGCAACAACATTTCGTACCTACCACTTGAACATGAATTAGTAAAAAAAAAGCTACAACGTATGGCAAATATAAAAGTAGTCGACAAAATGTGTTAACTCTTACTCGTTCGTCTTGTAGGTCGAGTCCATCACGATAACATATGGAAACAACATCAGAAGATGGTGCGAGTGCGAATGTGTCAAAAGTACGTCAGTAACCTCGTCTACTCCTGCCTTAGAGGACTTCCTGGTGGCGATATAGTATCCTTTTTGGTGGAGTTTGTATAGTGCTTGAGGCAGGTCCCTCCGTCCCTCTGCAGGGCTTCTCTGCAACTGGGCTCGTGCATTGTACACTTGACGAATGTCCATCACGCAGTCATGATCATCATACTTCATCCTACGCAGCAAACCTCGAGGTCTTAACCCAATCAAGGTATCACGACGAACCTGTCGATGTTGACCTGGTGTTAATTGAACAGCATAAGGATGTCCTAACATCTTATCCGCAAGCTTGTGGTTATGCACACCGCATATAACCTTGATGGTCATATTATCACACACTGGATTATCTCGAGCCCAGTCCAGTGTGTTTTTTTAACACACTGGACCTGGTGTTAATTGAACAGTAACGTTTTCCCTCGCCTACTCGATCCAGGAGGAAAATCTAAGTCGACATCTGGACTATCTAGAGCCCCTCCGGACTTCTCACACACTAAATGAAAGGTACCCAATCCACTCATTTTGTTCTTCCATGCCCGAGTGATCGCAAATACCATGTTTTTTTTATTATCTTCCCTACATATCTAGCCCATGCCTTCGTGTTTACTTGATCAGCCCAAAAACCATCAAGTGTAAACATCGAACCATATTCTGTACCCATATCAAGAGGTTGGTTTTGTTCCTGCGTAATGTAACTAATGTACTAAGAACATTTTCGCACACAATCTCACTAAGAGCATCGCGAATGTACTTCCCTTGGTTAAGGAAGAGACCGGAGGAATCGCGATGAACCTCAATGCCCAAGAAGTAACTCAAAGAGCCCAAATCTCTAAAAGAGAACTGCTGATGGAGGTTCCGAATGAAGGCGTCGACGAGAGACTAATGAGTGTCTGTGATAATTAGATCATCAACATAGATTAATGCATAGATAGTGACGGTGGGCGAGTGATGAACGAACAACGAGGTGTCGGATTGACAGGCATGAAACTGGTTGGCAATGAAGAACTGTTTGAGCTTGGTGAACCACGCTCGAGGGGCTTGCTTCAGGTCATAAAAGGCCTTGTGGAGACGACAAACATGGCTAGGTTTGGCGGCATCCACAAAGCCACACGGTTGTTCCATGTAGACAGTCTCACGGAGATCACCATTTAGGAAGGCGTTGTTGATGTCGAGCTGACGAATAGGCCAATGTTGTGCCAGTGCAATGGAGAGCACTAGGCGAATGGTGGTGGGCTTGATAACAGGGTTGAAGGTATCAAAGTAGTCGACACCCTATTCATGATGAAAGCCTTTGGCCACCAGGCGGGCCTTGTACCGTTGGACGGTTCCGTCAGCGTTCTTTTGGACCTTGTAAACCCACTTACAACCAACCAAGTTAGTATGAGGAGGTCGAGGAACAAGTAACCAAGTCTTATTCCGACAAAGGGCCTGGTATTCAGCTTGAATTGCCTGCTGCCACTGTTTAAAAAAAACCCTTCAAAACACGCCTAGACAACCATCTAAACCCTTGAACTCGCCCCGCCGCCAAGGTTGTCATGGTTGTCAAAACCCGCCTAGACTGTAAAGACCCGCCATGAAATCCACCTAGACCCTACCTACATCCCGCCTAGACCCTTGACCCTACCCTACCGCTAAGAACCCGCTTAGCGTTTTTTAGAACATTGCATGCTGCCAATTGGTGTGTTTTGAGGCTTGGGCGTAAGTTTTGGGTTCATGGAGTTCGGGGGAGGGATCAGGTGGTAAGGGGTGGCGAGTGGAGATGTGTGCCTTGGGTTTGAGGTGGCCGGTGAGGGCACGAGTGCGTATGGGGTGGGTGTTGTCGTCACTAGGACGATAGTGGGAGAGGGTGTCGGCGGGGTAAGGGTTGGGGGTGTCGGCAATGGGGGTGGCGCCGGATGTGGGGGAAGGGGAGGTGGGGGGGGGGATGCTCTGAGCTTGCTCGAGCAACATATTCAGAGAGGGAGTGGTCGGGGGTGGTGTAGGTGGACGAGGAGGGGCGGATAGGGAAAGGTGGTTTCGTCGAAGACGACATGTCGGGCAATGTACATTCTCTTGGAGGTGATATCATAGCAAAGGAATCCTTTGTGGCGAGAGTTGTAGCCAAGGAAGAGGCATGGGAGGGTATGAAAGTCAAGTTTGTGATTGTTGTAGGGACGAAGGAAAGGATAGCATAGACAACCAAAGACCTTGAAGAGGGTGTAGTCGGGGTCTCTAGAGTAGATACGACGAAAGGGAGACTCATGGTGAAGGTTAGGAAAGGTGGTTCTGTTGTGGAGATAAATGGCAGTGAGGAAGGCATGCTCCCAAAATGGAAGCGGCAGCTTGGCTTGGGCAAGAAGAGCAAGACTTTTCTCAACCACAATGCGGTTACGACGTTCGACTGCACCATTTTGCTCTTGGGCATGAAGAGCGCTACTCCCCTCCCCAATCCGATTGAAGTGTTTTGACTGTGGTGTGGAAATGTGTTTTGATCATTGCAAGAAATGCAATTAAAATGTTATGTAGTTGGGATTTGTGAGACATGAAATAAATCCAGATAAATTTAGTGGCATCATCAATAAAGAACACAAAGTAACGAGAACCGTTTAAGGACAAAACAGGGGCGGGGCCCCAAGCATCCGAATAAACTAAATCAAACGCAGAGACAGAGGACACATGATTTGTAGGGAGGTGCAACCTTTGACTTTTGCCGAACTGACATGCTTCACAGACCGGAGGAAGCTTATTTGATGTGGTAGGTAGACCACACTTTGACACTAACTGACGGAGGATAGACTCGTGTGGATGACCTAGACGTTGATGCCAACCTTCAAGAGACGTACGGGGTTGGCCATGTCGGCGAGGGGAGGGTAGCAAGAGGGAGGGCGACGGTTGGTTGAAAAAAAAAACCCTAAGCTCTAGATACCATGTGAGAATGTGAAGTTGTGTATATTTTCATTGATGAATGAGGTATAAATATACAAAGATACATATACGAAAGGATAGAATAAAATCACTATGTTTACAATTGGATAGACACAATCCGAGGAGATCACATATTTCCAAGATATGGTTAATAGAACCGGACTCATTAGTGGGGAAGTTGCCTAAGGCAAAATATTATCCACACTCAACCTTTCTGCAGGCCTCCTTGGGGTACAATCCAAGCTTCACCTGGAGGAGTTTGAAGAGTGGCCGGAGGGTTCTGGAGGAGGGGCTGATTTGGAGTATTGGGAATGGAAACGATGTAAACATATGGGATAATCGGTGGATCCCGAAGCCAATCACTTTTAAGGTGGTAGCGAATGTAAGAGGGGGAGACCCTAACATGCGAGTTATAGATTTGATCGACTAGGACAGATTCAGGTGGGATGTGGCTGCGGTGCGGGACATTGTTCTCCCATGTGATGCAGAGTTAGTTTTGAATATGCGGCTCGTAGACCCGGAATGTGCGAATAAGCTAATTTGGTACAAAAATAGAAATGGGTTATTTTCAAAGCATGTTTCTCCGGGCATCAGTGGAGGAGAGGCAACGTTGGGCTATGTTACTTTGGCATGTTTGGGGGGCGAGAAACAAGCGCATTTTTTAACACAGTGAGAAGCAACCAAGGGAGGTGTTTGCGGAGGCAGAGCAAAGTATGTTGATCACACACGTCTCCAAATCGATCAATGGCTATTCAACCTGGGGGTGTGACTTGGGAGAAACCGAGGAGAGGCTTCGTTAAATTCAATTGCGATGCGGCAGTCTCGAAGGGAGGTGGCACAAGTATAAGTTTCATCGAGGTGGTGAAGGCAGTTAGGCAGAGGCTATTGTCTTTGAGGAGATTGAATGGCGACACATCAGGTGAGACGGCAATAAAGTGGCGCATAGTTTAGCGGCGATCAGATCATGTTCGAATACTCTGTATTTTTCTGTTCAAAATTTGCATCCAACTGTGTGTGCTATATGGTCTTGGAGGATATGCTTTCAATGAAATGCTAGTTTTTGTTAAAAAAAAAAAAAAAAAAAAAAAAAAAAAAAGGTAAGGTCGTATGGTATTTTTCACCTCTCTAAGTCTTTTTCATTCCTCTTTGTGTTAACTTATCTTGTATTTTGCTTATGCCTTTTGATTATTTCCTCGTTGTCTTCCTTGTTGAGATGTGAATGAGACCAAAAGTGTCCCACATCGAAAAGTTGAACATATCAAGTCAAGCCTAGTATATGAGTCGGTGAGCTGCTCCTTCTATTGTCAATTGGTTTTAGAATGGAACCTCACTCGGCTTGTGTCCAAGTCTTAACTAGATGGTCATTTCTAGTTGGACTTGCGGGGGCGTGTTGAGATTTGAATGAGACCAAAAGTGTCCCACGTCGAAAAATTGAACATATCAAGCATAGTATATGAGTCGGTGGGCTACTCCTTCTATTGTCAATTGGTTTTAGAATGGAACCTCACTCGGCTTGTGTGCTAGGCTACTAACGCTCGTGCACACGACCCCCAGTCATCGGTCCGAGTCGGACTTTGATATTCCTTAATGTACGTAGATGTAATGTATTAAGCATATGATGATGTCTTGATGGAGATTAGAGAGTAGTTTTGAAGTTTTTGTATTCATTGTATTTGGAATTACGATTACATTTTGCCTACTTTTTATAAAGGTTTCTTAGTTCTTTCTCTCTTTTTTTAGAATTTATTATCTATGACATATTTAGCAATGGAAAATGCTCCTAATACATTTAGTTTTCAACGGATTTGGTGTGATTAACCTATGAAATTCGTCACATATTGATTGATATGTGTATGTGCGGAGTATTCTTTAAGTTTGGTAGTTTTGAATTAGGATTTAAATGTTCAATTATAAATATTTGTGTGGTAGGGAAAATCATGTCATCATAGTACAAGGGTATTCTGGTCTTTTGCCAAGCAAGTCGATAATTTTTAAATATCCTAAATAACAATTAAGAACGACGTCTGTTATTTATGCGGTATCGAATATTCAATACGACATTGACCAGCATTAATGCGGTTACCGTTTCGCCTATTAAATACGGTAAGAATTTCATGCATTAAATGGCATTGACCGAAATAGATACGGTAACGGTTTTTTCTATTAAGTATAGTAACCGTTTTTTTTTTTATTTAATACTCGACTAGTATAAATAAGAGGAGATAGATTCAGATTGAGAATGGACAACGACTGGCTTGAGCATCGAAAGGTCTTTCGAGGGATACGAGCCCCGCCCCGACGTACCTCATGCTCCTATCTTTGGTCGCAGGTCTAGGAGTGAAGGTGGTGGATCGCCATCATCACCACTAGCAACACTAGAGAGGGGAAAATTCCTCTTACAATTTACCCAATATTAACCAAATATTTATTCAATTAATGAAGTGAAAGCATTTATTTATCTTTTTTTTAGCCATTATTTTCTCTATTCTATTTTTTTTTGGTAGAAATCTTCTTAATTTATTCTAGGTTGACACTTTATTTATGTTTTTTTTAGCCATTATTTTATTTATTCTAGGTTGACACTTCTCAATAATCGTACCATTTAGCCAATATAGTTGTTACTTATGACAACATTATATTTACCAATATAGAAAAGATTATTCACTATAATTTTGGAAAAAAAAATCAACATGATTGATGTATATACTTGCGATAAGATTATATTTTCTAATATAAAATAAAATAAAATATATTTAATATGGTGTTCAGCAATAATATATAAAATATTTAATTATATGTATATTATGTACTCCGTAGATATTAATGGAAAAGGTAATTGAGGTTTGAACTCAAGTAATCTATTTTTTTCCCGCAATAATTACCGTTTAAAATGATAATCTATTTGATAGGAGTATTTAATGAGGAACGTGAAAATAAATGTCGTTTATCTTTTTTTCTGCACGTTTTTAAGGAGGTAAAAACACTATAAAATATTATTTTTTTTAATTATTTTTTTAATAATTTCATACTCCGTACATGATAGTTATAAGTATAAACTTATCAAAATAAATTCATTAAAAAAAATATTTTATATAGTTTTTATCTCATTAAAATGCATACAGAAAACTCAAACGATTTTTATTTTAAAACAGATGGAGTATTTAATACAGTTGTGAAATATATTGACCAATCAAGAAATTTATTTTTATGATATACTCCGTAGAAAATATTTTTAAAAAAAAAAATACCATGTAAGAGATGGTATTGAGCTAATTATGAGATGAATAAGTGTACGTTGGGATGAAAGTCAAGTGAGGAAGTACTCCGTATTAATGGTCACAATAAAACTTCAAAAGATATAAATAATGTAAAGTTGACCCGTCATCTGTGACTTGTGAGGTGTGAAGGAAGTGTACGGTGGTTGCACGTTTGTTTGTGAATACCGGCAAAATGTAGTTCGTCGATGACGTGCTTACTTTTCCTGATGATTTTGTGGCCCTCCTTTCTCTCAAAAGTCAAAACCTATGTTTGATCCACCCTACTCCTAATTCCTAATTCAGTGCTAAACTAAGGACTCGGATTTTGATAGGTAGAGTGCGGTCATACAGGAGTCGAATTGGGAACATTCGAGTGATATTTTGAGATTTTCTTGACTCGACTATCCCGAGGTTGTTCTAAACTAAGGACTCATTTAGGTTTACAAAACGCGCTGACTATATACATCGTAAATCACCACGTTACTTTGGATGTAGATCACGTCAGTTGACCTAATAATTCCTCCTAAAAATGATTAAAAGAAACTAGTATAATCCCCGTGCGCATGGCGTGTGCGTGAGGAGGGGGGGGGTTTGATTAGGTAAGAATTTGGGTAGGAACCTACCCAATAGCATCCAGGCAGATGAGATCCTGAAGATCTTTGTTAGTTGTTAGTTGGACCCCATAGGCAGAGTGACAAAGGTGTGCAACCTTATCAGCCACTCTGTTGCCTGCGCGGGGAGTATGAGAAAAGGAAACTTTCCTCACATTTCGAATGATGAATTGGATATCGGACAAGGTCATTTCTACTTCCCACGGGCATCGGGTTTTGCCTCTCATGTAGTAAATAATGATTTTGGAGTCGCCTTCAAAGATAATGTTCTGGATATTTAATTTTCTGGCCTCCACCACCCCCAACCTAAGAGCTGCGGCTTCAGCCTGTAGGGGTGATGAGCGCCCAAGTTTTAGGTATGACATTTTGATGGGGTTTGCGTTCCAGTCTCTGATGATCATACCAGCGGAGCTCGCCCCATTACGTAGTGCTGACCCATCGAAATTGATTTTGTATGTTCCGCATGGTGGCCTTTTCCATTTATCGTGTTTCCTTCTGTCAGTTTGTTTATAGTTTTTAGTTTTTACGGGATATTTTACTTGTTGGTTAGTGTGATCATCATCCTCAAATTGGCATGCCCGGTTCCAGTTCTCCATTTGTCTTATGGAAAATGCGTCAATACTGTTTGCTGTGGGTGATTTTTGGTTCCTGAACGTTACCCCATTTCGGAAGTACCATATACCCCACCACCTTGTGGCAATGGCTTGTATTTTTGTACTTGGTAGGTTGCGTAACCAGTTCATCAATTCACTTGTATCCCTGGTTCTAGCCGTAGTTTGTTGAAGTTTATTTTGCTCTGTTTTGCTTAGGTGATTTCTGGTCAGCTCAGGGAAGCATTCTGTTAGAATATGGGTATCATCCTGTACACAGCCGAAGCACCGATCGCACGTCGAGGGCACAGAGACCCCACGTGCGGCGAGTCTGGCCTTAGTGGGCAAGCCCGACCGAGATATTTTCCAAAGGAAGTTCTTTATTTTGGGTGGTAGATTAAGTTTCCATATCCATTCGTAATCTCTGTGTTCGTTTGCTGGCTCATTCATGATAAATTTGTAGGCCGATGAGGTAGTAAACCAACCATGTTTGTCAGGCCACCAGTAGAGCCTGTCCTCTAATGGGGTAACAGGTAGCTGGACCGAGAGAATGACATCCACCAACACAGTCGGAAGCACCCTACGGAGTTTCTCTACCCACCATTGTCCATTTACAATATATTCGTTGACCGTTTCATTGCTATCAATTTGTGTCGGGCATTCCGGTCTACCCTTCAAAGGTTTTTCAGATACCCAATTGTCGGTCCAGAATTTTACCGATTTTTCATTTCCAATGGCCCAAATGATCCCGGTTTTGAACTTTTGTAGCAGGCTTGTTAATTTGGCCCATTGCCAGGACATATTCCCAGCTTTCTCGTAGTTAAGTATATGTGTTCCCTTTAGATATTTGTATGTGATTACCTGGACCCATGTGCTGTTTGGTTCGGCTAAGATCTTCCATAGTAGTTTTAGTTGTAGAGCCTCATTCATTTCTTTAGCTTTTCTAATACCCAAGCCCCCTGCTTTCTTTGATTTACAAATTTTGTCCCATCCATTTAATGGTCTGTGTTGCGCATCCTTGTTCCAGAAGAAGCTTCTGTTAATCGTGTCTAGCTCACTATGCATAGCGGCCGGTAGCATAAAGTTTTGCATTATGTATAACGGTTTTGCAGATAGGTTTGACCCTATGAGTGTGGCTCGTCCCTGTTGAGATAATGAGTCCGCCCTCCATTTACTCAGTTGGTCTTTGGTTTTCGTGACAACTTCCTTAAATGTATCCTTATTGACTCTGCCGTTAATAATGGGACAACCCAGGTATTTTTCTACCGAGTGAGAGTGGTTGATGCCAAGCACTTGGCCGAGCTCGACCGTTCTTGAGCGAGTGATGCCGGGTGAGGCTTGGAAAGTTGATTTGTGGTAGTTCACTTTTTGCCCAGAGATTTGGCAGTAGTCGTCTAGAATGGTTTTAACTTTGATGCAAGCCTCATTGCTTCCTTTCAGGAAAATGAGTATGTCATCTGCAAACGCAAGGAATGGGATACAGGGGCTAGAATGGCCAAACATGAACCCAAGCGATTTGTTAAGGGCCAGTGCCTCCTTGGCCAGCTTACGGGCTAAAACTTCTGCTCCGAGGATAAACAGGAACGGTGATAAGGGGTCTCCCTGTCGTAAACCTCTTGTTGGGGTGAAGAGATCCGTAGGTCCATTATTCACTAATACAGAAAACGAGACAGATGTGATGCATTCCTTGATCCAAT
Organism: Persicaria tinctoria; assembly: GCA_037127255.1. Lineage (NCBI taxonomy): Eukaryota > Viridiplantae > Streptophyta > Magnoliopsida > Caryophyllales > Polygonaceae > Persicaria > Persicaria tinctoria. The sequence continues at coordinate 16,841,394 of JBANSL010000013.1, forward strand.
TTATAAAGGTTGGGTGGAATCCAAATTTTATCATGACAGCCTCCGTGAAGTCCCAGTCAACACGGTCATAGGCCTTCTCCATGTCTAATTTGAGGGCCAGCCACCCTGTTCTGCCCTTCCTAGTTTTGAAAGAATGAAAGATTTCATGAGCTATGAGTACATTATCCTGAATGGCTCTATCCGATACAAAGGCTCCTTGGTGCGGGTTAATCAGTTTTCTCAAAACTTTCTTCAATCGCTCTGTTAATATTTTTGAAATAATTTTATAGATTGTTGAGCACAGACTAATGGGTCTGTAGTGACCCGTTGTGATTGGGTTATCTATTTTTGGTAATAGTGTAATGAAAGTATGGTTTATTTGTTTAAGTAACCTTCCTGATAAGAAGAAGCTCTTTACTGCTCTAATAACCGAGGGGCCGACCACATCCCACGAGGCTTTGTAGAATTCAGCAGTTATGCCGTCAGGTCCTGGGGCCTTATTTCTTCCTAAGCATAGTACTGCATTTTTTATTTCTCCGTTTGAGGGTATAGCTATTAACTCGGTGTTTTCCTCATTTGTTATATCTTGAGAGACTAGGGTGAGGAAGTCATTCAGTTTTGCCCTGTTGATTGGTTGTTTTGTAAATCTTTTTTGAAAGTCCTTTCTGATTTCATTATTTATGTTATTTTCTCCTGTTATCTGAGTACCTTCAGATGTTGTTATGTTACGGATGAATTTTCTGTTTCTTTTGCCCGATGCGACTCTATGAAAATATCCCGTGTTGGAGTCTAATAATTTAATATGCTTAGATTTTGCTCGTTGATTTCAGTATGCTTTCTGAAAGAGTAGTAGTTTTTCTTTTTTCTTGATCAAGTTAGCTTCTTTTTTGACCATGTTGCATGTCGAGTTGTTTGGCCTACCTTGCTGTAATAGCAGAATTTGCGTTTCTACTTTTTGTAGTTGCCTGAAGATGTTACCAAACGTGCTTTTGTTCCAGCTCCTTGCTTTTTGTTTTAAGAGTTTTGTTTTCCTGACTAGTTGATACATTGCCGATCCATGGCATTTAAGACGTCATGCTTGTTTCACAATATTTTTAAAGTCCTTCCTTTGTAGCCATACATTTTCAAATTTGAAGGGTGGGGGTTTGAATGTTTGACTGGTATTCAATTCAATGGTGATTGAGCAATGGTCAGATGATGTGAACGCACCATTTTTAGTGCAGATGGCGGGATACTGATGCATTATGTCATGCTGAACCAACACCCGATCAATTTTTTCTTTTATGTTCCCAATGCCAGTCTGATTCTTTCTCCATGTAAAAGGGTTTCCCCATGCAGGAATATCCACCAGTGAACATTGGTTTTTGATGTCCGCGAGCCTAACAAACCTACGCGGATGAGTTATCGCACCGCCTTCTTTGTCCGAGAAGCACCCTATTTCATTATAGTCACCCATGATGATACATGGGATTGCTGCCTGTCTTATTTCCGCAATTACCTGGTCCCAAAATCTGGGTTTGTGTTGCTCTTGGGGGGGAGCATAGATGAACCATATCAGACACGAAAAATTGTCTAAGGTGTTGGTATTTTTTAGGACTATTGCCCTGGGCCATTGTGTTATCACTTCAATGGTTTCATTTAGCAGACACCTCTCTTTCCAGAGTATTCCCAAGCCACCAGATTTACCAGTAGCTGGGGACCAAATTGCTTTATCGAAACCTGCCCCCTTCCATGTCGAAGGCGGAGGGATGTTTTCTGTTTTTGTTTCAGCAAGTGCTAGTACTTGGATATGTTCGGATTTGCACCACGTGCTAATCTCTGTCCAAAACGTGGGTCGACCGATCCCTCTACAGTACCAGAAACTAACTTTCATAACCGCCTGAATTTGGGGATAGCAAGAAAGGTCCTCGCAACACCCCGTCATGTAGGATCGAGTTTGTGTGTTTGTTACGGTACTTAAGTTTTGTACTTTTTTGTTGTTCTATTAGCTGGTTCGAATTGTTGTTGGTGTTTGAACTTGACTCATTGTGTTTGAGCACACATTTTGTAGGTTTTGTGTGATGCAAATGTTCTTGGTTGCTTAGCTTAAGGAATTTCAAGTCAACTTCCAGGCCATTAAGCATGGAAAAACGTTCATCAAACAGGGCTCGCACAGGCCGCCAATTCACAACAGTCCTGGATTCACACAACATTAGATTCTTACAACTATTTTTAGTGTCAATTCTCCTAGTCTGGTTAGAACCAGACATATGACGAACTAAAGTAAGGATAAGCCAAAAAATGCAAGTCAAGGGAGGAGTTTTCAACATAATTTGTATATCCAGAAGTTTAACCATTCTAATAGTAGTCATAGTAATAGCTTTGAAGACAGGGTACCAATTCGAACACAAGTTCATAAATTCAACTCTAAGATCATATTGGAGGTGGTCATTGTTGCCAAGATTTAATTCCATATGTTCAGTAGACTCCTGGGAAGAAGTCTTAGGGTCATAATTTCTTATTTTTCTGTCGGGGTTCACTGTATTTCCCGAATCTGTAGGGCCTGGTACCCCCTTGGATAGAAACTTTGATGGGGATTCCCCAATCCAAGTTTGATCGAGTCGGATTTGCTCAAAATTAGACGGGTGGATTTGTTGATGTGCATATTCTATTTGCGTGGACTGAAAATTCTTCTTATTGGCTTTCTCTTTTTCTTCCATATTTATTTGCAGGTTCAAGATAGATGTAAGATGTTTGAAGTTTTCGTATTTGATGCTTATATGAAAATTTACCTTCAAATCGTTGCTCAGACCCATCACCGAAAGCACAGAACAGAGATGGTAAGTTAATTCAAGTAGTATTGGTGAGGAGTAGATTATATTAAAAAGAGTGGTTAAAAGGTGAGTAAGAAGCGCCCAACTCACAGCCAAACTCATGACGGAGGAGCGACGACTCAGCACCCCGGCCCAGAAGGAGAGAGAACCCCAAGCCCCCCAAGTCACATAATTGTTGGTATCTGCTTGCATCTTCGGTTGCTTCCTCTTCGTGCCGGTTGTCAAAGTCGGACAATCCGGATCTGTTTGGCGGGCTTCGTAAAAACTTTCGGGTGGTAAGAACCAATCGCACTCCCACCACCGCCAGCCACTGGTGTCCAGGCACCATATCCCATCTCTATTCGTCTTCAATTGTTTCTTTTCGATCGCAATCTCTTGATGCCCCATGCTCGAAGATCCATTTCCGCGATTTGCCTTCTTTGATCGGCGAAAATCATTGCAAAGTTGGGTGTAAGGTTCTGTTTTTTTGGGGGATTGGAAATTGCAGGCTCTAGTTTGTCGAATTGAGGAGGAAGCAAGATTAATTTGGGGATTTGATTGGGTATTGGGGCTAGGGTTCTCGGACAACCACTCAAGGGGGTTTTCCTCTCTATTCTCTCTCATTGCCTCTCCTGCGACAAGTCGTTTGCTTTGGGGGGGGGGGGGGATATCTATTATAAGGATAAACAAAAAAAAATGAATTTTGTTAAAAAAAATATATGAATAAATATATGAAAGAATGAAATCGTTGCGTTAGACCTCATTCATAGGATTTCTGAAACAAATAGTTATATGTGTGGATTTTTGGTCGATCTTCGAATGAGTTTAGATTGATTAAGTTTTGACATCCGATTTAATAAATTTATGGTTGATCTTCGAATGAGTTTGGATTGAACGTAGTATATAGATATATAGATTAAAATTTTTAACACGTCTAATAATTGAACGTGAATGTGAACCACATTGGATTGAACGTGGCTTTACGAGAGGTGATTTACGTTGTTACACCCTTGAAAAAAATCCAAGTAGTGAAAGAACTCATAGTACATGTAAAATGATTGCAGAGATAACGGACACAAGACACATGTATTGCTATACGACGAAGATACGGAAAAACAATAATCCAAAAAATATGGAGTACTATATATTTATATTAGTAGGAGTTATACAAAAAGTTTAACCAATAACATTTTAATAATAAAAAATTTTAAAATTTTAAAATTTATATTTCATCCATTCAGTAAAAAATTATATAAAATATTAACTCTTTTATTAATTTTAAAAAATATTTCCATATATTAATAACAGGTATGAAATTATTATTGTAATATTTTAAATGTGTTATATTTATTTAAAATTTGAAGAAAATGTATTACAACAATTTATTTACATTATATATTTAAATTCATTTTCATCTTCACATATTTAATCACTTGTCAACTTACTGAGAACCATATAATCAGAAAGTTAATGTTTGGTAAAAAAAAAAAGTGGTTGATGAGGTAGTTGAAGCTGATTGAGTAGCTAAAATTGATGAATTTATTTGTGTTATATATATATATATATATATATATATATATATATATATATTAATAAGTTAGTATGGTGTTTGGTAAACCTACCATCCACTTTCCACACATTTTTTTCCAGGAATTTCACCCATTTTACGAGACAATCAGTACTTGTGAAATTATCATCTCTATCTACAAAAATGCATTTTTTCCCACTATCTCTCAAAAACTAAAAAAAATGGAGTATCAAACTACTACAGTATAAAACTTCTACAAATTAATCTACACAAAATAAAATATGACAAATTTTCTTCCTAATGTGAGGTTTGTCCTAGCATTTGTAAAAATTAGTGGAATGTCCACTTTTATAATTTCGGATGGTTATTTGACGATATTGCCCTTCCCCTTCTTTTACCGTTGTTCAACCCTAGGGCAAATTTCGTTCACAGAAAGCTCATGTCCATCAGTTCATCTTGAGATATCAGATCCCCCGTCTAACCTTCATCACCGCCTCCCTGACCACCACCGCTCTGCCGCCCGGCTCTCACCTCCGTCACCGCCTCCCTCATCACCACCGCCGCCTCCCTCATCTGTTCGTGCTTAAACGCAGAAATCGTCGCCATCGCCGCCTCCCTCGCCACCATCACCGGACGCCTCCCTCACACCAACACCGGACGCCTCCCTCACCACCGTCACTAGCCGCCTCCCTCACCACCATCACCACTCTCTGTCGAGATCTACTCCGTCTCCAACTCCACTCTCTGTCACTCGAGTTATTCGGAGGACTTCGGGTTCTTGCTGTCGAGATCTCCTTTCCGATGACATCAACTTGTTCGTCGATCCATGGTATTGCAACTCCAATCCAAGGTACTTCGGCTTCTTCAGCAAGGAATTGCAACTCCGAAAATCTCTTGTGCACAAATTAACTAATACATCGTTTGATTGGTTTATGCTTGGTGACATCCGAAAATCTCTTGTGCACAAATTGACAAATTGACTGCAAATTGTGCTTGGTTAGTCTAATTTTCCTCTGCTCCTCTCTGCCCCTGATTTAAAGCTTTATCTAGAATTGGAGATCAATTATACGTAGTATTGCTCAGGCTTCCTTTGAGAAATTCCTCCAGAGCAATTCGGTGTAGTTGTTTGTTTCAATCTTTTGAGAAATTTAGTCTCAAAAGGCTTTCATATCTTTTGAGAAAATTTTAAGTTTATGTGTTGACATGTTTGTTGTTATGGTTTCTGTTTTGGATACTGCTGACATGTTGTTCAGTACATTTTTGCTGATATGGTTACTGTTTTGGATCTTGCTCCTTTTTTCTCCTTTTTTTTATTGTGTTCAGTTCATGTTAGTTTAAACTTTCGTTGATGGCCTATTAGGATTAGTTTACATTAAGGATGTTTATGCTGGAAGACATGCTTATAGTCCCATCTTGAGTTAGATATTGAATGGATCTATTGAAATTTGATGATCAATTTTGAGGCTAGTAGGTAAACTTTGTTGGTCACAACCATCAAACCAGCTCTTGAACTGAACATATGTCCTCTTTTATGCTTATTTCAGCAAAGTTTAGTCTTAGCTTAGTTGAAAATCACCACACTAGGTTTATTTATATCCGAAATAATCTTCCATTACATTAGTTGAATAACTTTGAAGATTCAGAATTTCTTAAAAGTCCTCATTTTTTGGGCTGGTTTTGACTGAATTGAAATCCGGTGAGATCTTTGTGTTTTTCCCAGTTTTGCACATGAATGAATTGATCTGTTTTGTCATGCTTGTATGTATAGGTTCTTTGTTATTTGTCAATGAAAAATTGGTCGAGATGTTGTTCGAATTGCTTTGACATCAATTTTGCTGCTATTTGCATATGTTCGATTGTGCTAACATGTGCTGACATGTTCAATTGTGCTAACATGTCCTCTTTTTATGCTGACATGTTCTCTTTTTGTGCTCGAATCTGCATATTTAGATATGAATTAAATGGAAAATGTGTAATGAATGTCATAATATTTACAAAAGCATTTGTAGCGAATGCTCTTTTTGTTTCTTGTTGTCGAGTGATGTTTCGTTGGCTGTCATTGCTTTCGAATTTCTGATTTTTTTGCTTTCGAATTTCTGATTTCATTGCTTTCGAGTTGCTTTTGAATTTTGATTGTTGTCATTGCTTGAAGTTGCATCATGCCATCATTTCTCTTTAGTAATCAATATCAATGTTGACATCTGTGAAATTAATATCAATGTTGACATCTGTGAAATCAATATCAATGTTGACATCATTTCTCTTTATTGTGTGCTGACATGATCTCTTGTGCTTTCTTTATTTTTCCTTGTCATTTTTCGTAATATTCTTAATTGATAAGTCATCTTTTTGAGATTTACACTTGCATATCTCTTTACTAGACTTATTGCTGAGAGGAATATGATTTTTCACATTATTTGCTTAAAATTAAGAGGGAATAACAATCTTGCTGGCAAATGTCAGCAGTTTCAATTTGCATAACAGAATGTTATATTTGCATAACAGATTGTTATATGTGCATATCATAAAGTTATATTTGCATAACAGTAACTTATATTTGCACAACATAAATTTCTTATTTTTTACTTTTTTTTTTAATTAACTTCCTCTTTTTTCCTTTTTCTTTTTTTTTTGGTAATGTGAGAACATTGCACCACGGTTCAAACTCACGGCTACGCCATGACCTATGGTCGTTTTAGGCCATCGGAGATCATTTCAGGGCTTAATATTGAGTTTTTTATGTTTTTTTTCGACAATATCAACAATTTTTGTTATTTTATTTTTATCACTTAACAACTAGGGTTTGTTTCCACTTTTCCTTTTAATAACGTGTTTGTATATTTACATTGAAATGCCTTGTGATTTCTGACTTATATGGAGATATTAGCTAGTAGCTCTACAAAGTTTAATTGTGTGCTGACATGTTTCTTTTTTATTTCTAATTGTGTGTTGACGTTGTTCTTTTTTGTTTCTAATTGTGTGTTGACATAGTATCTTTTTGTGCAATTCAAATTGATGTATATGTTTTTTTTTGTCAGAATGTATAAGTTCTTTTTTATTTCTAATTGTGTGTTGACATTGTCTCTTTTTGTGCAATTCAAGTAGATTTATAGGTTCTTTTTTTATTTCTAATTGTGTGCCGACATGATTTCTTGTGCAAATATAGTATGCTCAATTCCAATGTGTAATTAACTTGATTTGGCATTTGTATAAAATTCATTTAGTACTTTAAAGTGTGCTTTATTTATTTTTCCTTGTCATTTTTCGTAATATTCTTGATTGATAAGTCATCTTTTTGAGATTTACACTTGCATATCTCTTTACTAGACTTATTGCTGGGAGAAATATGATTTTTCACATTATTTGCTTAAAATTAAGAGGGAATAACAATCTTGCTGACATCTGGTGTCAGCAGTTTCAATTTGCATAACATATTGTTATATTTGCATAACAGATTGTTATATGTGCATATCATAAAGTTTTATTTGCATAACAGTAACTTATATTTGCACAACATAAACTTCTTATTTTTCACTTTTTTTTAATTAACTTTCTCTTTTCTCTTTTTTCTTTTTTTGGTTATCTGAGAACATAGCAAGGTTTTGTGATCTGTTTTGCTAGTTATGCTATATTTATCCCATTCTCCCTATGAAGTATGAATTCTCTTGCTAGTTATGCTATGTTTTATATTGATGTGTATGTTTTTTTTCTATATTTCTAATTGTGTGCTGACATGGTCTCTTTTTGTGCAATTCAAGTTGATGTATATGTTCTTTTTTATTTCTAATTGTGTGCTAACATGGCCTTTTTTTGTGCAAATGTGTATACAAATGTGTACTGTTTATTAGGGAGTTCCAACTTTTTTTTTTTCTCCTTTTTTGGTTGTGGCGTGAACATAACTCTTATTTGTTAATTTGAATGTTATGTTAAAATATAATTAAAAGCCTTTTAGCTCAATGGTAGAGTGATGTGCTTATGCGCAAATATGTGAGTTCGAATCCCGCATAGGCTAAAATTTATAATAATTCTAGTAATTTACAGAATTTTCTAATAATTGTTCAATAATAAGATATATTAGTGAAATTTTCTTGTAATTTATAATTGCATATTATACTTTTACATTTGCATATCATCAATTTATATTTGCATATTTTAATCTTATATTTGCATATCATCAATTTATAATTGCATAGCATACTTTTACAATTTCACACCATCAATTTATATTTGCATATTATAATCATACATTTTTACAACATCAATTTGTATTTCCCCAACTTATTTTTATTTCCCCAACTTATTTTTAGACTTATCAATACTAATTTATTTTTAGTTTCAATACAAAGAGTAGTAACTTCATAAATTTCAATCTAAATTTGTGCCTAAGGCACAAATTTTACTTAATTATATCAAACGTCAGCAGTGTAAAAGATTTTTACAGTAATTCAATTCATTCTGAAATCAAAATCAGATTTTGGTTGTGCATAATCATTAGAAGCTACTAACACAACATCTCACTGCATTTTATATTAGAAGCCATTCAACCAACACCTTATATTGAGCTCAACTAATACTTATCAGCAGTATCCGAGGTTTGCATATGTACTACATAATAGTAACACAACTGTTCTTTCTTTTATACTGATCACTATTAATTTCTTTTTAGTTTCAATACAAAGAGTAGTAACTTCATAAATTTCAATCTAAATTTGTGCCGAAGGCACAAATTTTACTTCATTATATCAAACGTCAGCACTGTAACAGATTTTTACAGTAATTCAATTTATTCTAAAATCAAAATCAGATTTTGGTTGTGCATAATCATTACAAGCTACTAACACAACATCTCATCGCATTTTAGCATTAGAAGCCATTCAACCAACACCTTAAATTGAGCTCAACTAATACTTGTCAGCAGCATTCGAGGTTTGCATAGGTACTATATAATAGTAGCACAACTGTTCTTTCTTTTATATTGATCACTATTAATTTCTCTTTAGTTTCAATACAAAGAGTAGTAACTTCATAAATTTCAATCTAAATTTGTGTCGAAGGCACAAATTTTACTTAATTATATCAAATGTCAGCAGTGTAAAAGATTTTTACAGTAATTCAATTCATTCTGAAATCAAAAATCAGATTTTGGTTGTGCATAATCATTACGAGCTACTAACTCAATATCTCACTGCATTTTACCTTAGAAGCCATTCAACCAACACATTTGATTGAGCTCAACTAATACTTGTCAGCAGCATCCGAGGTTTGCATAGGTACTACATAATAGTAGCACAACTGGTCTTTCTTTTATACTTATCAATATTAATTTCTTTTTAGTTTCAATACAAAGAGTAGTAACTTCATAAATTTCAATCTAAATTTGTGCCGAATGCACAAATTTTACTGAATTACATCAAATGTCAACACTGTAACAGATTTTTACAGTAATTCAATTCATTCTGACATCAAAATCAGATTTTGGTTGTGCATAATCATTACAAGCTACTAACACAACATCTCATTGCATTTTACATTAGAAGCCATTCAACCAACACCTTAGATTGGGCTCAACTAATACTTGTCAGCAGCATCTGAGGTTTGCATAATGTCAGCAGCGTCAGCATCTCCGATGTCGGCGTCAGCCGACATCAGCGTCAGCGCTGACACGAAAAATGTTAGTGGTGTTCGCAATGTTAATGGTGACAGTGTCAGCAGTGTCAACAATATTAGTGCTTACACGAAAAAAAGAGGGGTTGGCACAAAAAAAGCATCTTCGACGTCGGCGTCAACAATGTTCGCAACATCGATGTCGGCATCTCCGATGTCAACGTCAGCAGCGTCAACATCTTCGATGTCAGCGTCAGCAGCGTCAACATCTCCGATGTTGACGTTAGCAACATCAACATCAGTGTCAGCGTCTCTGATGTCAACGTTAGCAGTGTTAGGCCGTCTGACGTCAACGATGTTAGCATCATTGTCAGCATCTTCGATGTCGGCATCAACAATGTCAACATCAGTATTAATGTCAGCAGCGTCATCATCTCCGATGTCTGCGTCAGCCGACATCAGCGTCAACGCTGATACGAAAAATGTTAGTGGTGTTCGCAATGATGGTGGTGACAGTGTCAGTAGTGCCTGCAATGTCAACAATGTCAGTGTCAACGGTGTTAGGAATGTCGGTGTCAGAAACATCGAAGTTGACATTAATGCAATTTTAAAAGCATCTTAGGTCAATCAATGTTAGAGTGATATGCTTATGTGCAAATAAGATATATTAATGCAATTTCATAATACAAATGCGTGTGCATATTCTTTCTATAAGGTTGTTTAAGCTTGCATAACATAATATTATATTTGCATATGATAATATTATATTTGCATAACAACGGGTAATAGTTGCATATCTGAAAGTGCTGACATGTAAATTTTTTTTTTTAAAAAAAAAACAGAAAAAAAAAATTATGGACACGCGAAGGGGGGGTCTGGGGGCACTGAGGTGGTGGGGCAAGGGGATGAACACTTTTGCAAAATTTTCAAATACATGGATACTCCTCTAATTTAACCCATTTTTATGGATATTTCAATAAAGGGCTCATAAAATATATATAGGTAAAAATAATAAAATCGTTTTTGGGTAAGAAAGGGAAACTCCAAAAAAAAATTGGATTTTTCAGTCCGTTAAAACTTACTGTAAAAGTTTTCAGTGACTGAGAGGGAAAAGCTAAAAACTGAAGCAATAAGAAAAATCTCTTTGAAAAAAGGAGCATCGCGTGCTCCCATGGCGGACCTTTCTACACCCTCCAGCTTTGCCTGCCATTCACCTTGCCCCTGTCAGCATCAACAGCGCTTTCACAGTGCCCTTCAATTTCATTTTTAACAATCCACTTCCACATTGCCGAATAAAAAATTCAAGGAAAACGATCGAGGAATTGAAGCAATCGTCAGCGTGAGCTTTATCTTCCTCGCCGATTAAATTCGCTCTCCTCTCTTTCTCGCTGTCCAATAATCAAGTGAAGCACTTGCCGCTTGATTATCGGAAGTCAATTTGCCGATTCCGGTAGGGATGGGGCGGAGTCCTTCGATTTCCCCCGCTCACGACTGTAGGGATGGTGTCGTGTTGCTCCTCATTTTCCTCTTGGCTCTTTGCTTCACTTCTGATGTCCTAGCGGATAAAACACACCCCGAAGAAGGTGAGTTTTTGGATATTTTGTTCCGAATTTTGTCTGAGTATTGATGCTTACAAGTGCTGCAATTGCTTCGCATAGATTATATCGATTTCCGTTTTAGGATTCTCTGTTGAAATTGTAGCTCTGAGAAGATAGAATTTGTTTATTTTTGGCCTAATTGTTGGAGCGGAGAAGTTCATTTCAAGTATGATAGGAAATTAGGAATGAGAAGCATGAGGATTGAACAATTGTTCATTGTTCTGATTCAGCGGGTTCTTGGATTTGTTCTATGGAGCTTGTTTGACATTGTCTATGGTTTATTACAATTTTGCTGTTTTAACACTGTAGTCAAGGCACTAAAGGCTGTTAAATCGACTTTAAACGATCCATTAAAGAACTTGAGCAACTGGAAGAGTGGAGACCCGTGCAATGACAACTGGGCTGGTGTTTTTTGTTACAATCAAACACTCGATGATGGCTATTTACACCTCTGGAAGCTGTAAGTCACTACAGTTCATTTCTCTTTTGTTCAGATAATGATTGCAACCACTTAAACTGATGTTAATATTTGGAGTTGCTCAAATCTAGAAGGTTAGATAGCAGTGCTTTAAGAACTGTCAGAACGTATGCTTTTGTTCTATAGTGATCAACGATGAACATGTCGTCTCAAACACCATATATCTTGATTAACAATAAAGTTTAATTTGCATCCATGCTCTCCATTTCATCCTCTTTGCAGGCAATTGATGAACATGAATCTCTCAGGAAACTTATCACCAGAGCTAGGCAAATTATCTCGTTTGAAAATATTGTAAGCCAGGCTAGTTTTCTTCTTTTACTCATTGTTTCGATTCACTTGGTGTTGTCTCTTTATTTTGCTAATCTTCCTTGTCTTTTGGTTTGTGTTGTTAAAGGAATTTTATGTGGAACGAAGTAGGAGGGAGTATACCTGTGGAGATAGGAAACCTCACAAATCTTGAGCTATTGTAAGTTTCTAAGATCTAATGATTAATTTTGCTTTTGCTATACTTCTACCTGTTATAGCCAAAAAATATCTGAATTCCCTTGCTCAGCAATTTTCCTTGCATTGGTTCATGATGTTAATCATAGCTTAGCTGTATTTAGATATAATAGTGACTTACTCTAGTTCACAAATGGTTAAACTTTTTGCTAACATATGCTCACTGCAATGGATTTCATTCATGGTGTCCATATGTGACTATCACTATTGTAAGTACAAAGATGCTATAACCTTCTGTACTTTGATACTGTATAAATCTGTTGCAATCATTCCTCGCACTGGATTTTGTTTGTGATGCTCTTTTCCCACTATTAGTTCGACATTTCTGATGTCATCATCTTCTTTGCCTCTTAGGCTCTTGAATGGAAACCAATTGACAGGACCCTTGCCAGATGAACTTGGCTATCTTCCACGTTTGAGAAGAATGCAGATTGACGTAAACAAAATTTCAGGATCACTGCCCAAATCATTTGCAAACTTGAGCAGATTACAGCACCTGTAAGTATAGTGTCGTTGCTCCTTTGGAATCCCATGGTTACCTTTTATTCTTGTTTTATCAGTGACTCGTCTCTTTCTTTACAGTCATCTGAACAACAATTCTATCAGCGGTGAAATCCCTCGTGAGCTCTCTAGGTTACCACGCCTTTTTCACTTGTAAGTTGGCTACTAGTCTCCATCTTTGCGTTTATGGTTCAGAATGCTGGATTCATATGTGCAGTTCCACTTTCCATGTTAACAATGATGATAATCCGTTGCAGCCTTCTTGACAATAATAACTTGGTTGGTTCCCTACCGGCAGAGTTCTCTGAGTTGCCACGGTTGCAAATACTGTATGTTCTTTCCTTCTCGTTCAATTATTCAAGTAAATATATATTTCTATCCAGTTTTGTGATGAGAAAATGATTGTCAATATGGCTTCACACCTTCGATTCTCTGCCTGTTGAAGCCATTTTTTTTAAAAGCATGACACTAATTCCTGTTGATTAGGACCATGAGTTGGCATCGTCATTATTATGAGATATCTAACTTCTTAATTCAAGTGCTGCAAGTATAAATTTTATCGCATATTATTAATCAATTGGAGATGATAAATTAAGATGGCGATGGAAAAATTACAAAAAATAAATAATTATTCTATAATGTGATAATACTTTCTTTGGATGATGACCATGAAACTTAACTTATTATGAATATGAGAGTCTTTATGCGAGGCATGCTATGTATCGTAAAGTTGAAAATTGTAATGTGTTCTCAAATGTAGTTCTATTATTTTCGTTTCTAGTATCTAGGATGTAATCATTTCCCTTCCTGCCATGAAATCTCAATTTTTCCTTCTTTTCCTCCTTTTTGCAGTCAGTTGGATAACAACAATTTCAGCGGGAGTGAGATTCCTACTAGTTATGGGAACATGAATACTTTGCTGAAGCTGTACGTATTTATTTTTTAATTTAATTCGAATAGGTTCCATGGTGCCATATTAATGGGCCATGCAAGTTGATGATTGCGAATCATACTCCTTTGCCACATCAATATTTGCTCCTTTCCTTTTCCCAGAAATATGGATTATATGCACCTCATCACCTCTGCTTATGAAGTTTATTATGGGGTTCACTATGATATTTTCAGATTTTGCTTGTTGATTCTTCTGCTTGCTGTTTCCCATCTAACATTTCATTTTTATCAGGAGTCTTAGGAACTGCAGCTTGCAAGGATCAATTCCTGATCTCAGCAGGATACCCAACCTTTCCTATATGTAAGCCCATGTTTTTTTAGTGCTTTGGGATTTTGGATGCTCAATACATACCTTTTAATTTAAAAAAAAACTACCTTTAACTCACTCATGCTTAGCTTATATCAGGTTGATGCCTTTGGCTGCATTTATTATTGAGTTGTTTTTATTACACTTTTGTCTTGATTGTATTTCTAGTGCAATGTCTTTCATAGAATTCATAATAGCTGTGTAAAAACACCGCACTGTTGCTTTTGTGTAATTTCATGGGTTCATGATTGTGGCTTTTGTGGTTGACCTTTCTGATTACAAAAAATTCTTCCTTACATTCTATTTACCAGAGACTTTAGACTGAACCAGCTCAGTGGTCCTATACCTTCAGAGAAGCTAGCTGATAATATGACTGCGATGTAAGAACTTCACCTCCAACATTTAAATTACATCAACAACTAAAATTTTACTGTGTCCTTATACAGTCTTTTCCACTTGTAGCCTTTTATCACACAACCATCTTAATGGGACTATTCCTGAAAGCTTTACAACGCTTCCTCGTCTCCAGAAACTGTAAGCATGCGTAGTTCCTGTGTATCCAACCATTTGTTATCATCATTTGTGTAAGTTTGTTACAAAATTTCTCATTGACTATTCTTCTCTGTACTCTAGGTCGCTTCATGATAACTTGTTGAGTGGCTCTGTTCCTTCCGGTCTTTGGCAACACAGAAGATTAACTGGTCGTGAAAAGCTTACTCTGTAAGACAACTTCAGCTCACTCCTTTTGTGCCAACCGTGATTGAAAGTTGACATCATATCAGAGGCTTCTGTATGAATTTTACTTTCTACGGAGTAAATAATATTTATGTTCATGATGATTGCAGGGATTTTCGCAGTAATGATCTGACAGAAATTGCTGGTAGTTTTAGTGTACCAGCAAATGTTACCCTTCTGTAAAGCTCTAAAATTTCTTAAAACTTTTATCGAAACAATTTGAATTTGTAGATTGATCTATTATGTAGTCCATTCACCCTTGCTTATTTTTTGTTTATCATCAGGCTTAAAGGAAATCCCTTGTGCACAAATGAAAGCCTTGCTAAACTATATTGTGGATCTCAGACTCTTGATGATATTTCCCAGGATGCAAAGTTAACAAATGATACATTTGTTTGTCCTTCTCTAGGCTGTCCACCCCCATATGAATACGCCCCTATAGCGCTAACGGCATATTGCTTTTGTGCCGTGCCATTAATTGTTTATTACCGGCTAAAAAGTCCTGGATTTACGGATTTCCCCCCATACCAGATTGGCTTTGAGGAGTTCCTGACCTCTGGCCTTAGTTTGAATGTAGACCAACTGAATATTAGCTCCATTTTTTGGGAAGAAGGTCCTCGGTTAAGAATGGAGTTGAAGCTGTTTCCTCTTTACAATAAAGCTGCCATTCCTAACAACAGCCATCTTTTCAATATGAGCGAGGTGCAACGAATTTGGGAAATGTTTACAGGATGGGAGATTCATAGCAACGATACTTTTGGACCGTATGAGCTACTTGACTTCATTCGCTTGGACCCTTATAAGATAGGCATGTACACGACTCTACGTCTCTTACAATTCTAATAGCAGCTAATCAAGTCTCATGTTTTTGCTGTATCAAGGCAATTCAAGGACACCCTGCTTCCAACTTAAATGTTTCGTACAAGTCTTTGTACTTTATCTATGGCTTACCATTTTCACGACTTTACTAGGCTCTATAAGGCTTTATTCACTCTAAGCACAATTAGCATGTACTAATTGTGCCTGCTTTCCTTTTCTTTTGCAGAACATTCCCAGTCATCTGGTTTAAGCAAGGCTGCTTTGGCTGGCATAATAGTAGGAGCCATATTTGGTGGAGTTGCATTATCAGCAATCGTCTCATTTCTCATTGTAAAATTGCACTTGAGAAAGTACAGTGGTATCTCTAAAAGATATAAATGTGGGTCCTCTGTACACTTTTTTACATTTGTGTTTCGCTAAAGAATTGAGCTATGTTCAGTGGTGGGAGGTTTAAGCGTGCAACTGCTATAATCACATAAATGAATTTTCTTCTCTCATAGTGTGCATATATTGCTCTGCAGCATCCAGGATACCTATTAGAGTTGAGGGTGTGAGAGGGTTCACCTACGAGGAGATGGCGTTTGCTACAAGCAATTTTTGCAGTGCTTTTGAAGTTGGACAAGGAGGGTATGGAAAGGTCTACAAAGGTGCTCTTGTCGATGGAGCACTAGTGGCTATAAAACGTGCCCAAGGAGGATCGTTACAGGGCATTAAAGAGTTCTGCACAGAAATAGAGCTACTGTCTAGGTTGCATCACAGACACCTTGTCTCTCTGGTTGGATATTGTGATGATAAAGATGAACAGGTAAGTATCCGTCTCCTAAAACTCGTGGCTGAATCAAGGAACACCTCTTTAAAATGGATTTTCTGTTCTTCAGAAAGATGCATAAAATTTTGTGTGCAAATTCCTGCTACAACGCTCCAATATACATTTGAGATTTTCATGGTTGAACTTATAATGTTTCAATGGAAAATAAGCACTAACCTCTAGTAATTATGTTATTTTGATTAAATCAGTAAACTTTTTCACATTGCAGATGTTGGTTTATGAGTTCATGCCAAATGGAACATTAAGGGATCACCTTTCTGGTATGGATCATGTTATCAATCATCTATTTCTGTTTTAACTTCGTTTGTTACTTTTGTTTCCCATTGATAAGAAAAAATTATGAGACTATAAATTGGTTTCTTGTGACATATGGCTACTAAATTTTCTATGTTTCCGGATTTACTACTATCACTTATCTTTGTTTAATATTTCACTTGACCAGTTTAATATGTTGAAGTTAGCTAACTGTTCTGTGTATTTGTATCACAGCTAAGTGTAAACGACCTCTAAATTTTACTACAAGGTTGAAAATAGCCCTTGGATCGGCACGTGGCATTCTCTACCTTCATACCGAAGCTGACCCTCCAATATTCCATCGAGATGTTAAGGCCACCAACATCTTGTTAGACTCTAAGTTTACAGCGAAGGTCGCAGATTTTGGCTTGTCTCGGCTGGCCCCCGAGTCCAATATTGATGGCATTGTGCCTGCTCATGTATCTACTGTGGTTAAAGGAACACCGGTATGCTTTCAAGTTTCAACTTCCTACATGCATAGTTAAAGATGTTAAAAAATTTCCTCTCTGCAGAATTTTATTTATTATTTCAATCTCTTTCCCCCAAATTGTCTTTGTTATAGGGTGGTTTTATGCCGAAATAGAGGCAAACATGAACATTGTGATTGCAAGAAACATGATCAAACTGATGTACTTGTGCAGGGCTATCTTGATCCTGAGTACTTTCTGACCCAGAAGTTAACCGACAAGAGTGATGTTTATAGCCTTGGCGTAGTCTTTCTTGAAATCCTGACTGGCTTGCAACCGATAACACTTGGAAAGAACATTGTCCGGGAGGTACTCCTCACTTCCAAATTGGACAATATTGATCACTTTCCCATATTGGTTCTAAATTCTCCTGTATGTGTTTCCATTGTCGAACTTTTCATGATCAGGTCACCATAGCGTACCAATCTGGAAACATATTCTCGATTGTTGATGAGCGGATGGGAACCTATCCTGACGACTGTGTGGAAAGATTCGCAACCTTAGCTCTCCGATGCTGCCAAGAGAACACCGCTGCAAGGCCTACGATGGCAGAGGTCGTTCGAGAGCTTGAAGCCATAGTGCAGATGACACCAGAATCCGACACTAGATCACCAACAACGGAAACTTCGTACAGCAATCACACGAGGAGAGACTCGACTTCTTCATCATCCCCCATGATGACGAAACCTTTCATCTCTGCTGATATATCTCGCAGTGAATTGGTTAGCGGAACGTTTCCCTACATTGCTCCTAGATGACTGCAGGATGAGAAGTGTCTCCAAAAGTATAGAGGTGGTGTTTGAAGGAAGGAAAGCCCATGTACTGTACATGTTGAACTTGCAGTGCAATGTAGAAATTGTAAGAATATTTGCCGATGTGAGGTTGATCCATATATATATGCTCATGAACCGTTACTGTATATATATTACACGATTGATCTGTTGGCTATCTAGGTTGGTTGATCTATAGACTATAAAGTGTCCTGCAAGCCCTTAATGGGGTGACTCGATGGTCACTACGCCATATTGCATCTCGCTCGACGGAGTTAAAAACGTTCGTCGCCTGAATTGGGTTCGGGCGACGAACTTACTATGGCCCGTCGCCTGCACGTTGGGAGGCTCAAATCGCCTCCAACCCATGTTCTGCCGACCAGAAAGATTGAATGTTCGTCGGCTGAACTTGACTCAAGTGACGGATGAAATCCAGACGACGAATATTGCTCATTCTCGGTCGCCCGAACAGGTATCCAAATGACAACTGTCAGAATGGGCCTTTGTAGTGACGGAGATTACATTAGTCCGTCGCCTGAACGTTGGACTTTTTCAAAAGTAAAGTAATAAAGTCCGGTTGGTGACGAATATTAAAATACTGTTCATTCAAGAGACAGACATATAATTATTTCCGTCGCCTGAAAAGTGTTGTAGTTGACCCCATATTTATTACTATTCACTCAGGAGACGGAGATATATATATATATGTCCGTTGCCCGAATGTGTTTTCCGTAACAAACAATTAAAACCAGATGTACTGTGCAATAATGTCATTCTTCTCTTCATCCTTTCTCCCAAAATAACCCTAAAGGCTCGAAAACCCTTCCCCCGATTCACAATTTTCACACATCCATTGAAGGTATGTATAAAAAATTTTTTTGTTGAATATATGCATATATATTGTTTGAGTGGATTGATGATGAGCTTGTCTTTTTTAATGGTTGGATGGTAAAAAAAGTTGTTTGAATGGAGTTTATGAGGGAAAGAGTTGTGTATGTATATATGGAGTTGAAATTGAGGTTAAATGGAGGTTAAATTGAGTTTGTGTTATGAATGGATTATGTATGTGAATGGATTGTTTATGTGCAATTTTTTTTTTGAGAAAGTGATGTACAATGAGATAGATGATGAGAATGGAATTTGTATTTGAGTTTATGATGAAAATGAAATTTAGAATGTTATGATTGAAAATTGATTTTAAATTGAGTTTGGGGTATGAATGGACTGTGTATGTGAATGGATTGTTTATGTGCAATTTTTTTTTTGAGAAAGTGATGTACAATGAGATAGATGATGAGAATGGAATTTGTATTTGAGTTTATGATGACAATGGAATTTAGAATGTTATGATTGAAAATTGATTTTAAATTGAGTTTGAGGTATGAATGGATTGTGTATGTGAATGGATTGTTTATGTGCAATTTTATTTGAGAATGTGGTGTATAATGAGATAGATGATGAGAATGGATTGTTTATGTGATGAATTCATATGAATGGATTGATAATGATAGGACGATAAAAGTTGGATGCAACTCCCTCACGCTCACGGGGAGTATAAAAAAGGAATATTTATGTTTATGCAGAATCTTAGAGATAATGCGAATGGAATGACTCATTTCCTATGTTCGTGTCGGAGATGCCGCAACAATGAATGAGTCATTATAATTGAAATACACAGTCATTTGGCCCACTTGGGGACGAGTCCTAGTTATACTGTTTGGGACAAGCATGGCGAAGCCCCAGTTGATAGGACAATTGAGCAACGACGAACGCCGATCCTAGAGGAAGGGGCATCTTCCTCCGTTGATGGTCCTGTTATGAACATTCTGCATGATGCTTTTCCGTTTCATGCCGGATATGAGGCGCGCTCTGTTGCCGATGATCCTCCGTTCCAATATGTTGTTGACGATGATTACGAGAAATATAATAGGCTTGTAGAGGCAGCAAACATGCCATTGTATGAGGACAACGATATGACTGTTCTGGATGCCTGTCTGGATGCAGTGCAGATGAAGGCAGAGTTTGGGTGGACAGATAGGAACATGGACGCCATGTGCGCACACATTGCTCGCATGTTGCCGAAAGGACATAAACATCCAACTAATAGAGCGACGATGAAGAGTGTGATTAGGGACCTTGCATTTGGGTACGAGCTGATCGACGCTTGTGAGTATAACTGTGTGCTATTTTGCAAACAATATGCAGATCTTGAAGCGTGCCCCAAGTGCAACACACCTAGGTGGTATACTAGGGAGGGTAAGGAAAGGCAAGGTTCCCAGGAAGGTTCTTCGGTACTTTCCCTTAACCCCTAGACTGAAGAGATTGTTCATGGAGCCGAACATTGCAAAGGCTATGCGATGGCATGATGAGCAGGTGAGAGATGCAGAATGGTTGAAACACCCATCAGATGGTGAGGCATGGAAAGAATTCAACAAAACCTACCCGCATTTCTCTGAAGACGGGAGGAATGTGAGACTTGCACTTGCAACCGATGGATTCAATCCATTTGGGAATCATTCAACCCTTCATAGCACATGGCCTGTCATACTCATGTCATACAACTTGCCTCCGTCAATGTGCATGAAGAAGGAATTCAACATGTTAGCGTTGTTGATTCCGGGACCGAAGTCTCCAGGAAAGTGTCTTAGTGTGTTCATGCAGCTGTTGATCGATGAGCTTCGGCACTTATAGGGGACTGGAGTATATACTGTTGATCGATACTCAAGGTCCACTTTCACGTTGAAAGCAGCAATGTTGTGGACTATAAGCGACTTTCCTGGCTTGGGGATGTCGGCTGGAGCTGCGACGAAGGGGTATAAAGCATGCCCTATTTGCTTGGATGGTACTGCTGCAATGCATACAGGGGAGAATGGTTTACAATGGGCACCGTAGATGGCTTCCACCAAACCACCCGTGGTGAACTGATTGTATGACGTTCAATGGAAGTGAAGAACACAGAACACGTCCTTATGCTTGGAGCGGGGAGCAAATCTTGCACAGATCAATAGGTTCGAGAACTACTTCTCTTTTAACTCTCTTTTCCCTTTTCATACGTTTCTCCCATGTCTTTCTCATTATGTTTCCATCCTGTTTCAACCAGAAGCGGATCTCAGTGCAAGCAAACTCAGCTGCCGCTGGGTAGAAAATTTTGGATTAAGTTAAAAAATAATAATCTTGCTTGGCATAAATAATTATAATCTCAGTTTATTTTTTAACCAAAACTCAAAAGATGGACAAAGAACATGATAGTTCGGTGAAGAGATATGTTGCACTTTCTTTCCACTATTGTTCTTTCGACTCATATGAATTGCATTTACAATTTTTTGTTTTCAAAATCTGAAAATTGATAGATTTTTTTCATAGTTTTCTATATTAGTTTAATCAATTAAGAGTTATAAAAAAACTCAAACAAGTTGTTACCGGTTTGGGGGTATGGTTTCCTTCATTGATTTTTTGGCCTGTAAAATTGTGTCTTTACCATGAATATTTTCGCTCACCTAGCTTTAGAACATTAGATCCGCCACCGATTTCAACAGGATCAACTTCCCCGTCCTCAGCTAGCGAAATGGTTTCAGAAATTGTGTGCCAGAGAGGTGAGGAAGGATGATGTTCTCCGGGTGGAGGATAAGATAGTTCAGATTCTTTGCAGACTGGAGATGATTTATCCCCTGCACTTTTTCACAATCATGGTACGGACCTTCTAGTTCCCCTACCGCATCAAGTGCTAGAAACTGGACCAATGCATTACACCTGGATGTACCCAATAGAAAGGTATGCTTATAGATTAAATTCATCTCACAATTTCACGTCCATTATACCTGCATTAAACTTCTTCCTTCGTTTTCTAGGAAACTTGGAAAATATAAGGCTCAAGTGAAGAACTACTTTTACCCGGAGGGAAGTATTTCAGAGCGTTACGTTTTAAACGAGGCAACAACATACTGCAACTTTTATCTTGGGGGTCGAGATGAGAGCGGTGAAGGGACAAATGCTATGGAGGAGTTGAGCTATGATATTTCTGTCATTTCAAGCCTCGTGCATCCTCACGGTGAAATCCTGAGAGAAAGATTAGGAGAACCTATGATTGCAGAGGCTCACTGGCAGGTTTTAACCAGCTGCAAGGAAGTTGAGTTCTACTTGACATCACATGAGAATCTGTATAGTGAGGCTTACCCAGAGTATAAAGAAAAGGACCGTAGAAGAGATTTTCTCAATTATTTCTACCCATGGGTAAGAACGATCGTGATGTTTCATTGAACAAATTGCATGTTTTTTTTCCCAAAACTGAACTCAAACATGTTATGTTGTATATGTTTCTAAGTTGCACAGAGATAGAGACACCTTTCTGAAATCGGAGGTTCTGAACTTGGCAAAGGGGCCACTACAATACAAACTGTATTAGGCCTGTTCTGTCAATGGGGTAAAGTTTGTGGCATGGGACAAAGACAAAGATTTGAGAACACAAAATTCAGGGGTGATGGTGGAAACTTCATATGCTAAGTACTATGGGGTACTTGAACAAGTGGTGGAGCTGACTTGTATGCCAGTTGTGTTGTTTAAATGCAAGTGGTTTGACACCGACCCTGAAAATAGTGGAAGCACCAAGGTAGATATGGGTTTGCTCTCTGTGGACACGAACATCAGTTGGTATGAGGATTCCCCGTTTTGTCTTGCATGCTCGGCGAGGCAAGTGTTTTACGTGGATGATCCAAAGGCGGGTGATGCTTGGAAAGTAGTTAATGTGATGTCCCATAGAAGCGTGTATGACCCTCAAACTCTAGCAACTCGTGGAGATGATCTTACCAATGGGTGGAAGAAGCTTATCAGGAGATTGGCCCGGTGATCTATTTCAAAAATTTCAACCTCGTCGTTGATCTTGAAATGGAGGAAGAAGAAGAAGAAGACGATGATGATGAAGATGAACAAGAGGACGAAGAGGATGACGAAGATGAACATGGCGAAGTGAGTGACGATGACAAAGGTTGATAATGTCTTCGGACTCCATAAATCGTAGATTGTAATCTTTGTTTTTGTGAGACATGGCGGTTATTTTCGTATGTGTATGACGTGGTTGGTATCATGGCTTGTTAGAGTATTTTTTTTTGGTGCAATTTGTCATTAAATTAAGGTAAACAGGGCAATAGCACATGCAAAGTGCTCTTTTTTAAAAAATCTGCATATTTTCAGGCGACGGACAAATTAATTTCTCGTCGCCTGAGAGTATTCAGCAGACGAACTTATTACTAGTACGTCTCCCCAATGAAAAAGTGAATTTCTGTAACATTTTGGCTTGAATAAAATTTCATTTCCCCCTTTATTTTCACCAAAATTTGAATTTCCGCCAAATTTTCAAGCAACGGACAAATTAATTTCTCGTCGCCTGAGAGTATTCAGCAGACAAACTTATTACTAGTACGTCTCCCCAATGAAAAAGTGAATTTCTTTAACATTTTGGCTCGAATAAAATTTCATTTCCCTCCTTTATTTTCACCAAAATTTGAATTTCCGCCAAATTTTCAGGCGACAAATTTTTTTTATAAATGTCCGTCGCATGAACGTGTATGATGTTAATAGACTCGGACTCCTCCCCTAACCCTTAGCCCCAAATCAATTTCTCGAAAAATCTCTCTCTCCCCGCCTCTCCTCTCTCTCTCTCTCTCTCCTCCGCCTCTCCTCCCTCTCCTTCGTTCTCCGTCCCTCCTCCGACCTCTCCTCCCTCCTCAGTTGTCTGAAAACCCTAATCCCCAATCTCTCCCCATGCCTCCTAAATACCTCCCTGTGAAGGGGAAGAAGAGGCCATCCTCATCCACTCCGGCCTCGATTCCTCCACCTTTGCAATTACCGGAGCCCTCATCCTCGCCCTCGAAAACAGCGGCTTCAGCGCCTCCGGCCCTGACTCTCCCACTCCCTCTGCAAACCCCCACTTCAACTCCCTCTCCAAACCCGGCCCCAACTCTCACTCACACCCCCTATCCAAACCCGGCATCGACTCCCACTCCCACTCCCTCTCCAAACCCGGCCCCGAATCCTTATGCCTTAGCGACTCCTACTCTCTCTCCCACTCCCTCTGGAAACCCAGTGCCACCTCCTCTCCTATCTCTATCCAATGGCAACCCTGGGCCATCCACAACCATTGTCGGCGCTAACCCAATAGATGCATCATCAGCCGAGGCCCCTCGCTCCATCCGTTGTCGTGGTTAGCATCTCTCTCCCTCTGTCAGATTCTGTAACATTGTATAAGGATTTAGGGTTTCAATTGTATAAGGATTTAGGATTTAGGGTTTCAATTGTGTTAGATTTAGGGTTTCAATTGTATTAGATTTAGGGTTTCAATTACATTTAGGGTTTCTATTGAAAGAGTTAGGGTTTCAATTAATTTACCAGTGAACTTGTCAAATTGATTGAAAGAGTTAGGATTAAATTGATTGATAGACTTAGGAATGAAAGACTTAGGGTTAAATTGATTGAAATACTTAGGGTTAAATCGATTAAAAAGACTGCATTTGATATGTTCTTATGAATTTTAGGTAAATATCGTACCATCAAGAGTCACAAAACAGCACTCCTCAAGGCGGCAGCGGGGAAGAAGCTGAAGATCGAGTGGTCCTGCTTCCACAAGAGGCCTGGCCTCAAGCAACTGCATGACACTTTGTCCGAGACATTGGATGTGCTATCAGGGACAAAGTACCGATGCTTGCATCAACATGGACCAAACTAACAAAGGAGCAACAGTCCCCCGTAAGGGATTACTTGGAGGTGGTTTAATTTTTTTTTATTATCTTTTACCTAAGTACTTATATTACTTATGTGTTGATTGTTATTTTGTATGAATGATGTGTTGATTGTGTTGAGATATATATTTACATTTTGATCAAGTGTACCTAAGTACCAAACTAACATAGTATTGTGGTACACCTTATTGTATAGGATCATAACTCAAATAACCGATTTTGTCTTACATATAAACTCATGAGCAATGTAACAGTGGACAACAATTTACAGATCCAATTTCTGATCAATTCACACAATGGTTTTCTCTCTTCCTGAGCTTGTCTTCTAGCTCTGTATTCATCCAATTTTGCAGTTCCTTGCTAGTATTTTGACAGATTGTTATTTTGTATGAATGATGTTGGAAATTTGAGATCTTTTCACTTCTTTTGGGGGTTGAATCAGTACAGTACATTATGTGTTGATTGTTATTCTGATATGGATTTTCTGATATGGCAACACTTGTTCTTCATTTGAGTTCATGTTTTTCTAATATAGATTTTGTGATACGAGTTCATTTGTCTAGACATTTGTGTAGATTCATTTGTCTATATTTTCTGATATGGATTTTCTGTATTCGGTTCATTTGTATTGAGTTCATTTCTCAACTTTCATTTCTCTAGATTTTCTGATATGGATGTATAGATGTACTATGAGATTGACCCTGCAGTTGACATATACGTGGAGAAGAAGAGAGGAAAAGCATATGGGGCATGGAAATATGATTGTCATCAACACTTCCTGGAGTGGGTGGGGGTGGGGGGGTGAGGGCATACCACTTGAGTTTGTCGTGCGCCCTGAGCAGTGGCGGTTCTTGGTCAGTGACTTCACAGACGAAGCGAGAATGGTAATTTCTAAATTTATTCACTAACTTGTTTTTTTATTCGCCGTTGATCTTATTGTTTAACACTTGTGAATGACATTCTTTTTACAGGCCTTGTGTGAGCGAAACAGGACCAAGAACCCGAACCCCACGAATCATCACAATGGGTCCAAGCCCCTGAGCTTCCGAGCAGAAGAGCTCATTGTTAAGGAAAAGCATCCGACGGCATGGCTTCAGACAACCATAGAAGCCTACAAGAGGTGTCCGGCTGCGCGGGATGGAGTGGTATATCCCCCTCAAACATCATCTAATTTTTTACCTAATTTATTTTTCTGTTTTTTCTTTAATTTTTCTGTAATTTACCTAAGTACTAAACCTATTACGTTTTCAATCCCACCCACCTCTTTTTCTGTTTTTTTTATTATCTTTTTTAGTGTTGTTACTCTTATTTCTGTTTTGAGTAATATAAGTACTTAGGTAAAATTTTATAATAATGATATAAGTACTTAGGTAATATAAGTGCTTTTTCACAATCATGGTACTCTTTGCAAGTTAGGTATAACTTGCAAAGAGTACCATGACTGGTTATTTCTATCTTCTGGAGTTTCGCTTCTCAATAAGCATTCTTTTGTGTTAGCATTCTCATATCTCCCTCGTGAATATGTTGACCTTCTGATTTTTCTTCCATTGCTTCCTAACTTGCAAAGCTGTTATGCTCTTGTGTGTATTTTACCTAAGTACTTTCTGTAATTTTACCTAAGTACTTAGGTATAACAGAAATAAGAGTGCCATGAAAGTACTTAGGTAATATGAGTACCATGATTGTGAAAAACAGCAATATAAGTACTTATAATAATGCATGGTACTCTTATTTCTGTTTTTCTGTAATTTTACCTAAGTACTTAGGTTTCTTTGGTTTACTTATAAATCCTTTGGTTTTACTTATAATAATGCATTTCTTTCGTTATTTCTTTTTCTATATAATGAAAGCAGTAGGTAATAATGCATTTCTTTCATTATTTCTTTGGTTTTACTTATAAATTCCTTTTAGTGTTATTGTAATCAGTAGGTAAATTCTAGTGTTATTATAAATTCCTTTCATTATTTCTTTTAGTGTTATTATAAATTCCTTTTACTTATAAATTCCTTTTAGTGTTATTATAAATTCCTTTCATTATTTCTTTGGTTTTACTTATAAATTCTATATAATTATTTCTTTGGTTTTACTTATATATAATTTTTGTGCATACATGAACTTGTAGGCCAAATTGAAAGGTCGTCTTCAGGAATTCCTCACCGGTGGAGAAGGAGCAGAAGCAGTAGACCCAAGCCAAATACCACCCCTCCCTGTCGAAGAACAAACCTGCATCATCTTGGAATGCCTTGGGGAAAGACGAGGAACATAAGTTCGAGGTATAGTATTACTGATGAACGGTTTTTAGTCGCGTAAACCGTATCAAAATAATTTCGAACCTACCTAACTAATGTAGTGTGGTAAGCACGAGTCGATCCCACAGAGAATCAAGTTATTCCTAAGTTAAGTTTATTTACCAATTAGTATGAAACGGGGGGTTTTTGAGTGGTGAAAATAAGAAAGAAAATAAAATGAACTATAAACAAATTGATGGAGATAACAATTAATAAAATAGTTTCATCTACAAATATCCACTTTAGTTGGTTAAATTGATAGTGTAACTTCCTCTTGTCCTTTTAGGTTTCCTATGAATGCCCTTGTCCCGACCTAATATAGTTACTAGTCCAATCAGTCATAGAAACCCTTATTAATCGAACAGTCCCTAAAGAAGAATTTAACCCAATTGATAGCTTTAAGACCAGAGATTAGCCAAGGTATTTGCAGTCCCTAAAGAGAGATTTAACAACACATCCAACTTCCTACCCATCCAATTAGTTCAATCAGCTCTAAAGGGATAAGTTTGCCACTTGGGTTAAGGTTCGCAGTCAGGAATCTACAAAACTCCAGCAATTGAATTGATTCTACCAAGTTGATCAGACAAGCTAGAATAAAACAATCAACAATAAAGCGCAAAGAAGTCGAAACATTCAATATAGGAAATAAGGAACAAGAATTAGATACTCACAATCAAACCAAACAAAGCTTCAAATTGTAGACGAAACGGGAGAGTTTAAGTCTCCATAAAAATAAGACAAAACATAATTAGGGTTTAGAAGGAATAAAACTAACTAGTCGGCCACGGCCGTATGGTCACGTTTCAGCCTCCTCCCGTTAGTTCCGTATGATTGTATCTATATATATACTAACATCATAATAATATATTTAATCTACCTAATACTATTCTATCCTTATATATATAATACTAGTAGTGTTTAGGCGTAGCACGGGCCTATGTTTTTATTTAAAGAGATTATATTAAATATTATCAATTTATCATTGAAAAAAGATTTAATTAAATAATATAATACTGCCTTCAATTCAAAATACATGGAGTTTAACTTTTGTTAAAAACTACGGAGTATATAATATATTAACCTTTTTATTATTTTTTTTTACAATTTAATACTTCTCCTAAACAAATATTAAGTTGCAAAAATATAATTAAAAAAGTTGATATTTTATATACTCCGTAGTTTTTAGCTTCTTACAATACATGCTTAAAAGTCAAACGGCATATATTTTGAATCGGATGAAGTATATAATATTTGGTGAAATAAATGAATTATTGTAAGCCCAAATATTAGGGATTTAGTTTTAAAAAATTATTGATACTATATAAAGCAAGACATATGTTTTGAAATCATTATACTCCAGTTTTTAAGTGAATACTTGTATGATTATAATAATATTGTACTAATATTTATTTTCAAATGCTTGTGTAAGAGCACATATGAGTTTTATTACTCCGGTATTGCAATTATGAATTTAATAGTGCTTTCATATTTATTTTCAAATGTAAGTGAATACTTGTATGAAACTAATGATTTGATGCATCCAAACAGTCCAAAGAGACACGTGTATATGAGATTTTAGTCCATTTTTTTTACTCTATTTATTTTGTGTTTTTTTTTAATCAGATTGGACTCCCACTTTCCCTTTCCCCTTCCTGTATATCGATATGCAAAGGCGCAAAGCTTAAACTGAAGATGCACTCTCGGCTGCATCTTCCTACTTGGACTTGAAGCTCCTCCTATGCACCACCAACCGTTTCCTGATAATAATCGAGAAGTTTGACAGGTAGATACGGATATAGAAAGTCAGTCTTAAGAGTTCAAACCTATTCGTTTAATTGAAGCATTCAAAATTCAAATTGCAGCATGAATTTCGGACAATGAGGCTGCATGGTCAGAGTTTTAAAGGATTGATGTCCAATTTATGGACGGTGACCGGAAGATGTTGAATTGCTATACTGGGGTGTGCAAGATTTTGTTGAAGATGGTCGGTATGTATTTCATTATTTTGTTGGTATTTTTTGTGTGTAGATTCGATACTTATTTTTTGTCATTTGACTGGTTAATTTTTAGATGAAATGTAAATATACTGGAATGTCTTTTTTTGGTAGTTAGTTTTTGAGATGAAACGAAAATATACCCAAACCAAGTCTAAATAAATCTAATGAATTTTAATTATTTTATTAAAAAAAGGTTCATTTAAGTTGTTTGACTCTGCAAAAAAATAACATTGGACCTTGATTGTGGTACATATATATTTGAAACTTAAGAATATCTTTGAATTACTTTCAGCAAGCATTTCCTTATCCAATGAGTCTTGAACTATGAATTGCTTCATTTTGTGTTTAAAATGATTTGAATTGGTCTACAATTAGGGCACCTTATCTTCTGCTCAGAATCATTAAATTAATACATGTTATCCAATTCAAAGAAAATCTGCATATAAAATATAAACACTGCACACTGAATACCACCTCCCACATGACCCTTAACAAAATATTCAATCTACATAAACCTTGAACATGAGGAACTAACCAACGATGGGAAGTTGATAACTACCATTGACCTCTCAACCTACTGATTAGTTAACTGGCTACTGAATAGTTAGTTGAGCCAAAAAGCACCACTGATTAAAGAACCACGTCAATTCAAGAAATTAAGCCCAAAAGCAAACTCAATCATAGATTCTACATAACAAAAACCCAAAGGTCCTCAGATGTGAACCAATGTCACACTTCTCTCAAGCAAATATTCAACTAAATTATTTGACTTCAAGAATAGATAATCCAGTTTACAGATGTAGTGTTACCATTGGAGGATCCAGAAGTGGTTAGGGTTATTCTGGTGCTTCCCTTTCCTGAAGAAATAAGAATGGTGTTGTATAAGGAATTAGTATAGTTCAAAAACATACGAAAACAATGGCATATGTTTTATATTTGTAGTATTTGTGTTACCTGGTCTTGTGTTATCTGTTGTTGAAAGCTTCGTTGAACACAATATAAATTTGGACCTTGATTGTGATACATATATTTGAAACTCGCAAATGTAATGTTACCATTGGAGGATCCAGAAGTGAGTGGTTAGGATTATTCCGGTGCTTCCCTTTCCTGTGCAAATAAGAATGATGTGCATTGCATCCCAACAACTAATAGCCCCTTGTTTACCATAACTTCAATTGTGCATTGCATCCCAACAACTAATGCATTTAGTTGGGTGGGTTTCCTGAGAATTTGGGGATTTTTGCTCATGGTTCCAACTTCCAACTTCCAACTTCTTTGTAGCTGGTGCAGAAGAGCAATCGTGAGAAGACAAGCCATTCTGCTGTAATTTATACTGCCATATGATCATATCAGTTATGTTTAATTTCTTATAACAGCCATTCCGTTGGAATTCCTTTGGCTTAATTTCAATAGCAATTATGGTGTAATATAGCACAGAATGACATTTCAAATAACAGTCGTTCTGATAGCAGTTATGTGTAATTTCTGATACCTATTGGACTTCCTTTGGAGTTACAGCTTTAAAGCTTTTGACATTTCAACTATTAGTTATGATCCTTTCACATTTCATACGTTGTGTGATATAGCACAAAATATAATTGCCCTTCCTTTAGCATTTATTAGGTTGATTATCTGGACAACTTATTAGGATTACAAGTATGGGCATTTATGGGGCAAAAGCTTCTTTTATATATATATACACTAGGGTGCATGCCCGTGCGATGCACGGGACATGTTTTCTTCACATTGTTTGCTCATTTAATTAGTTGATATACTTTAGTGGATATGTCTAACTCGTTAAATGTTAACCGATTAACACAATAGTTGATTTACATGTTATTTATTTTTAATTAATATATTAAGATAATCAAAATTTTATTGCACATATGTGCTTTGACATTCATTTTTATTGATGTTGATATTATGATGTACATTTTAATTGGTCAAATTTATATATATAAAAAAAACCTCTCATCTTATGATTGCTTTCGAAACCTATGTATAAAAATCTGATAAATGAATATAAGTGTTAGATGAAATAATTATTCAAAATAATATATTTAAATGAATAAAATAACTAATTTGAGGTGTGTACTTATATGGTGTCCTCCTCTTAAATGAATGTGAATGGAATGAACAATCATGGAGTAGTTTCATAATAGAAAAACAGGGGTTATAGAACGTAAAATTTGTTATCTACATTAATGGATTAGATGCTGTTTTACTTCAAATTCTGGTAACTCCTACAATCAATTACGATCATAATATTCATTTTGTACGTAACTCCTAAAACTAATTAAGTACACTATCATCTATCACAAATATCATTTCAACCATTATCATTTTAATTTTTAATATATATAATTATAATTCGACATTAAATGGACAATTTTGCATTCACCATAAATAAAACAAAACTAAAAAAAATAATGGCAAGATAATATGTTTAGTAGTATATTCCAAGAGATATAAATTTTGAAGAATACATTTATTGATGTCTTGGTTTTATTGTTTCATCATGTAGTTCAGTGCCGGCCCAAGGGCATGGGCAAGAAGTGCGACCGCCCAGGGCCCATTTTTGGTAAGGGCCCATTAAAAATATGTGTTATATATATATATGCGTGTGTGTATTTTTTAAAAATATAACAAAATACGAGTTTAGTTCAATGGTATAACAAAATTTGGATTTGGATTCCTAAACGGGTAGAGTTCAAATCTCTCTATTTGCATTTTTTATGTTTTTATAGAGAGACCCTATATCCATTAAATTTTAAATTTTGCATTTTTTTAAAGAGGCTCTTTTTGCATTTTTTATGTTTTTATAAAGGAGTCTATATCCATTTAATTTAGACACGATTCTTTGTATTTTTTCCTTTTCAACACAATAGTAAACACTTTTTTATGTAACAAATAAAGCTATATTGTTTACATATATAACTCTTTCTATTTTCTTTCAGAAAAATGTAATGTTTTTATTTCTTCATATATGCTCGATGTATCTAATTTACCCTTTTATTTTGTTTATAAAAAACCCTTTTTTTTAATTTTTGTTTTAGTTCATATATAGGTGACGTCATAGGAGATCACATATATATATGTGATATCTTAGAACAAAAATTATATTTAGTATTGTTAGACAATTTTTTAATCTTCCTGTACACAGCAACTTACGTACTTGTAGACATATTATACTGGATATGAAGCAAAAATAACTAATTTTCATTACAATTATATTTTTGAATTTTTTAAAATATATTTTTTTTATTCATTAATCTACTTTTATTTTCTTAAATTGGAAAAATAATTCAAATATAAAAATAATATGATTTTTTTTAAGTTATGCACAATTTTTATTTTTTACGAAGTAATCGGGCCCTTAAGATTTTAGTTCGCTCTGGGCCTATAAAATACTAGGACCGGCCCTGATGTAGTTGATTAATAAATACTATAAATACAAATATATAAACATATATTAATATCAAATTTCACTTCTTTTTTTTTTAAAGTTCTTAAGTTTTTCCTTCTCATTCCAAGAGATACCCATCAAGTCATAATTTAATAACTAAAAA
Organism: Persicaria tinctoria; assembly: GCA_037127255.1. NCBI lineage: Eukaryota > Viridiplantae > Streptophyta > Magnoliopsida > Caryophyllales > Polygonaceae > Persicaria > Persicaria tinctoria. The sequence continues at coordinate 16,874,135 of JBANSL010000013.1, forward strand.
AGGAAATTTGATAAAGATTCAAAACATGAAAAAAAATGATGAATCGGAGGGAGTATATAATACTATAATAGTGGTCCATTATTTTTTTAGTTTTGTTTTAATTAATTTTTTTTACATTATAATATTTATTATTAATAAGTATTATAATGTAAAAAAATTTAATTAAAAAAATTAATATTATATATAATTTTTATCTCCTTAAACTACGTACACTAAAGTCAAATGCTTGTTACGAGCTACTTATAATGGTCCATGAAGAGCTTGAAAATTAAGGCTTGCCACTCTCATTGATCCAGACACCTGTAAGAATCAAATATAAATTTCTCATATGTTAGAATTTTTTTTTAATGAAATATCTCAATAACAAATTAATAAGTATTTATGGAGACACAACTTCAATGTTTGATCAAATAGACATTAAAAATCAATGATAGCTCAAATTTCTATGCTTGACGTACTTACTTAATATACATGGTTTGAATTTTTTTTTAAAAATTATCTTAAATAAAAAAAAATCAAACTTATCAAATATTAATGGAAATTTAGGAGGGTAAAATTTGGGTTGAATGTCTCTTCCTTTGTCCTTAAAAAAACATAAAATTAGATAATAATTAATTATATAAACATGCATCTATGGATACAACATATAAAAAAAACATTTTGCAGAAAATATGTCGTTCAAATTGTAAAAACAATATTATATGCCTATGTAATTATTTGATTGTACAATATGTACTAACCTCTCCTTTGAACGAATGCATATATATATGTTCTCACTTCATATAACAAATATTGCAATTTGTGGAGGAGATACACAAAAAAATATGAGAGAATAGAAAGGTTGGAAATTAGAAGTAGCTACTAACCTCTTCGAATTCTTTACAACTTCTTTGAATTCCTTTGTGCTCTACCGATAATAGTTGAGGAAAGGATGATACAAATAAAGATACAATCTTATGATCCATATATAAACCTAATAAGATGATACAAATAAAAAAAATCAAAATGAATTAGTGTAATAGTCCAATTAAAGATAAAATAAATCTTTACATGAAGAAGAGAAATAGATCAGTTTGTGCAAAACAAAAAAACCGGACAAAAAAGAGAAATAGATTAATTCCTGCAAAACAAAAAAAAAACATAAAGACCATTGTTAAAATAAATTCTTGCAAAACTCAAATCAATAAAAAAAAAGTGAAAGATGAAGCAACAAACAAAGGAGAGCCTATTGCCTCCAATACCTCCACTGGGATCCCGTACGTGGTGGCAAATTGCCTCTCGATCTCAATAGCTTTATATGTTGTAAAGAATACATGGTGTAATTACCCATTAATTAGGTAAATTGCCTCTTGGTTTCAATCATCAAGAAAATAAAGAGGCTAAATTATAGATTGTAACTGCTGATATCAATATATTGTAATTAATTACCCATTAATTATGCAAAATATCTCTTGGTTTCAATCCGAAGTAAAATAACGGCTGAATTTATGAGATAGTAACCGCCGAAATCAATAACGAAAATAAAGAGGAAAAAAAACAAATTGAATTGACCTTTTATGAAGGCTTGCACACAACTTTTCTTGTTATATATATTATAGATATATTATAGATACTCCGTAGAAGATATATATATATATATATATATATATATATATATATATATATATATATATATATATATATATATATATATATATATATATATATATATATATATATATATATATATAATTAGATGTTAATATGAATATCAAATTTACATCAATTTGTTGCAAGTCCTACCATAAAATTATCAAAATATTCATTTTTATAACTCTTGCAATTAATTAGCACTGTATTATTATTTTAAATATTATCATTTTAAGTTTAATATATATAGATTATTTAATATTTATTAGATTGTCACTAAGTAGAGAAGATGACAAAGTGAGCAAAAAGAATAAAAGATGTAGATGATGTGATTTGAATTTATATAATTGGATAAATAATTATGTACAATTGGAGTTTTTTTTATTGAAGTAATACATAAATTATACAATATATATGAACAAACAAAGATTGGAAAAGTTAGATGCATGAAATACTTTAGTAACAACTCCCGACTCGATCACACCATAGAAAAACACAAAAAAAAAAAAGTTACCTAAACCTTGTCGTCGTCACCAATATTACAACCATGGATCCTTGGTCAAAACAATCAATGACAATAGATAAGAATACGAACAAACTTCCATACTTCATTTGTTCCTGTCAACAAAAACAACACCATTAGAAACAAACATCATCAAAGATCTTACGTAGATCTAAATCAATGAATTTTAACTATGCAAATCTAAATGCAAAAATAAGCATCCTAAGGTATTTTACTAATAATATGATAATAATTAGAATAAAAGCAACAAATAATGAAATATATACGGTGTTCAAATCAAACAAATCAACTAATTAGAGAGAAAGAATCACAAAATGGGCATGAGAATAGAGAGAATTTAACAGATTTGCATATGATTTGAGGTCTTATATATAGTCTTTTGAGATTCTTATTTAGGAATAATGTCAATTAATGTCTTGTTTGAATAGGTAATGCATGGAACGTTTTTTTGGGTGGGAAATGTAACGGGTTATCACTTATCATATTAAATAGGTAATGCATGTAACCCCAAGGATTTATTTGTGTACATATTAATGTGAAATGTAAAGTGACACGTTAGATTTCCCACCCGAAAAACCGTTACATCACTTACATGCATTACCCACAATTGATATTTTTTGTGTATTAATTTGGCTAATGATATAAAAAGCTAATATACACATTCACATGATGTGAGGATAATAAATATTATAGATAAATGAATAACCGGTTAAACGGATAACCGATAATATTATAGATTGGATAACCGAAAACACAATTATAAGCTATAGCATTTATGGTGGGAGCTGAACACAACTTTTACTAGATATATATTATAGATATAGATATAACTAATCTAATCTAATTGTAAAGGCTCGGATTTTCAAATCCTAATTTTTCGGAAAAAGAGAACTAAAAATGAAATTTAATCAGTTTAAAAAACTCGTAGAGTGGATTCCGACCTGAATTTAAAATTTTGACGATCGATTTCATCCTTTTACCTCGAAAATTCAAAATAATTATCGGATGACAATATCTTTGTCGATTTTAAAAATCTAATTGATCGAGAGAGCGAGAGTCGGGGAAATTAACACTTGAGAAATAATTGCGAGATTCGAAATTCGCGTATTCGGGATTTGTTTTCGGGTATTAATTATCCAATTCAACACTCATCCTCACCTACTCCCTCACCTCACCATACCCTTTCAAATCTACCGCCTCTCCCCGTCATTGTTCATTCACATCACCCTTATTACCATCACTTTCATCTACTCCCTCTCCCTCCATTCTCTGGCTGATCATCACCACCACTGTCACATTCACCATCACCTAAAACCTCCACCGTCACCTCCATTGTCGCCTCCAGCCCACCTCTTTCTCCTTCGTTCTCCTTCCACCCAAGGACCATCGGCAGCCCTCGACACCTTCTCGGAGTCACCAGCAACATCCGGAGCCACCCAACGCCACCCAGGAGCCGCCCAAGAGCCACCAGCGGCGCCGACAAGCCACCGAGGCACCATGTCCCCCGTTTGATCGCGAACCAATCTTCCGGTAAGCCGTTCTCACTCGTTTTCGATCGGAATCATCCTCGAGCTTCACCATCACCCTCATCCATGTCCGATGCAGGTCCGATAAGCCATCGCGAGCCACCGACGACGCCCAGACCTCCGATCGAGATCTCCGAAGTCGCGAAATCACCTCGGTGAGCGTTCGAACATCCTTCCTTTGCCTTGGTTCGTCTCAATTCATTTCCGTGTCATTGGGTGGTCGGAGAGTGCGTGAGATCTGAGTGCGGGAAGCTTGGGCGAACTCGAGAGCTCTGGCGAGCTCGAGAGCGGGCGGGCGTGAGTGAGCGAGCATCGAGCAGCGAGCGCGAGTCGAGGCTGAGTGAGGATGAGAGCGCGAGCGTCGAGCAGTGAGCGAGGAGCGAGGAGCGAGCGCAAGAGGACGGAGACGTCGGAGGCCGGGAGGAGGAGCTGGTTCGCCGGCGGGGATGGAGTCTCGAGCAGGACAAAAAGGGCGGAGCAAGATTTTGAAATTGAGAGGAAGAGGAAGACTCACGTGGCCCACCTCCTTGGTTGTTTTAATTTATTTGTTTTGTTTGCCCGGTTTAGGATTAATAATTTTGGGTTCGGTTCGGTTGGATTTAAATGGGTTTGGTTTGGTTCGGTTCGGTTCGGGTTATCCGTTTATTTATTTAACTAATTAACGGAATTAAAAGTATTATATATATACAATATTATTTGAGGTTTTAAAAGATAAAATATTATTTTGGGAGAATTATTAGGTTGGTTTATTAAATAAAAATGGTTTGAACTTTAGAGAATTTGGAAAAGAATTTCAAGGTCGGAAAATGATTTAATAAATAATAGAAAAAGGGAATTTTGCTAACACTTTCAAGGGTCGGAACTCTTAACTGTTTAATTCGGATTTGAAATGGTTTTGAAGCTAACTTGGGAATAAGACGATTACTAACTAGCATGATAATATGATCGTTTGATTAAAGGTATGATATGTGTGACTGATAGCATGATATTGTGGTGATTTTTAGAAGAGATTAAATGTTCAATATTTATGATGATATATATATATATATATATATATATATATATATATGGGAAGTATACGTATGAAATAATAATATGCGAATTTGGCTAAGTATGATATATATAGGGAGTATATTTTTTTAAACTGATGAGTTGACAAGTTATGATGAATGGTATGAGATAAGAGATGGTTGATCGTGATAAATTGAAAGTATGATTGATGCAAGCTTACTTATCTATCTGCTAATTTGAGCGAGTAATATATGTGTTCAGAAAAGCTATAGAAGTATACTTAGTATATTCTCGTTATGTGATTAGGTGATATTCTGTGATCGTGACTACTGTGTGCTGGGTTCTTCTTTTGCTGACCTTCTAGCAAGGTAAGTACCTCCGGGGCTTACTCAGTAACCAGTACCTCCTGCCTGATGTGTCATATAGTATGTAGGTGCTGCATATGCATAAGAGCATATCATGTAGTATCATGCTTAGGAATTGCATTTACAAATGAGCATCCTTATTCTGTATGCGTTTGAATACAGAACGGCCGTTATCTGTGAGTCCTAGAGTCCTTGCTAGGGTCATAGGGCCGCCCAGCTGCATCGGGTGTTGTCCTCCTCGAGTCATTTATATATATCACGAGATACAAGATGGGCATGAGATTTGATATGATTATAGCATCGAACTGGCCAGTCTCCACCTTGTCTGGAAGAGGGGTGGTGGTAAAAGAGGGATATACCGCTTGGTATTCTTTGTTAAGGCCTTCCTCAATATTCTGCACATATGAATTAGGAGCATGATAGTGTGGTTTTATTTCAGTACTGCATGAAGGCATCCTTTATTCTAGGTATAGGCGTATTATATGTCCTCAGCGCGGTCAGAGGACCCGCAGGCGGACTCTTGGCCTGACTTGGTGGTATAGTTTCAGGTACCCGATCTACTACTTGATTTTGTGCTGATATGACGGGGTCCATTCATATGGCGGAGAGTGAGTGTATGAACCCTGACTTCACCAAACTCATGCTTTTTGGATTTCTTCCTATTACACTCCGTTTTGACCCGGCTCTGCCGTGGCACTGGTTGTATCGTTTTCAGAACTTCCGCCCTGTGCATGATAAAGGTTTTCGCGCGTTGTAGACTTAGGACAGGTACAGGGGTTTACCCCGGGGTCTCCAACGGACCTTCCGGGTTTGGGTGCGAAATCCCACCTTAAACTGCGCATCTTCGATTTCAAACCTTCAACCTGTACTCGGGGCGCAAAATCCCAACGAGGGGTTTCATCCCTCGAAATGTAACTCGGGAATCATAATCCTGGGCTGTTACAAAGGTGGTATCAGAGCCAGGTTTTGCAATCCGAGTACAACAGGTTGAAGATGGTTTTGAAAATCGCCCAATGTTTTCAAATGGGTTTGAGAAATGCTTTCAAAAGGGCAAAATGAATTTAATTGGAATTAAAACGTAAAATGAATAAAGGGAAAACAATCTCGTGGGTAGAGACCAAAGCGATAGACCTCCCTTATGGATGTAGAACTCGGGGAACGGTAGGCAAAATACTAGCTTTGATTTACAGATGGGCCTAGATAACTCCAAGGAACACCATGGAGGTTGGAGTGTCGAGTTAGGTGACCGTGAGGTTTTGCCGCTCCGGTCAGCCGTCCCTCGAAGGACGGCATAGATCGTCTCTATGCTTAATTTATACATATATGCAATTATGCCTGAGGGCGATCCTCCTTGAAGGGGATCATATTAATCGTCGAGTGCTTATGTGCTGAGTGTTTAAATTAACCGTTCATGTAGTACTCATGGTCGATACTAGATGCGGTTCTGTTGGGCGTGGGGGTAGGACACGTCGTGGTCGGGGACGCCCCCGTCGGATTGCTGTTGAGAACGTCGAGGAGCGCGCTGCTGACGATCACGTTGAGGAGCGAGCTTCACCTCCACCGGCTGACGACCAGATTCCGATCCCCACAGAGACTAGACTTGGACAGCTAGAGGCGGCACTTCACGACATTCTGAGCGAGTTACGGGGAGGATCCCGATCTGCAGCACCGACGCCCGAGGTTCCTGTTCAGCCAGCTGAGCCCGTAGCCGATGCACGCCCTGAGAAGCGCGTCGACTGGGTCAAGACATTAGCTCAGTGCTGTCCTCCGGCTTTTACTGGAGAGGTTGGGGGGGATATTGAGAGATGGTTCCGTGAGATGGATGGGTTGTTCGACCATGTTGTTGTCCCCACTTCCGAGAGACAGAGACTTGCCGCAGGCCGTCTACAGGGAGACGCTTTTGACCGCTGGTCTTTATTTAAGATAGATCAGGCTGAGTGGACCTACGAGGAGTTTAGGGACCTGATGCTGAGAGAGTACCGCCCTCCTGGGATTGAGATAGCCCGACAGGTGTCCTTTATGCGAGGCTACTACGACCGATCAGCTTCTGTCTCTACCATCGTTCGCCAGTTCAAGAAGGAACTGGTCTACTGTGCTCACTTGTGCCCTTCCGATGAGAGCCGGATTCGCATGTTATCGATGAGACTGCCGCCTCCAGTACTTCTGCATGCCTCTAGCTTGGGAGCTGTCAGCTTTGATCGATTCTTGGAGGTCATCCTCCTGTATGACCAGCAGCGGATCTTGTCCGAGACTGCATACACCACTTCTCGCCCTGAGGCGAAGAGAGCGAGACCAGCGGATGGTCGCGGAGACGACAGATCCAGGAGAGGAGGTTATGGAGGAGGATTTAGAGGGGGATATCACGGAGTTACACCGAGGGCACCCCAGCCGCCCGGTCCAGCTGTTTATGGAGGAGATGCACGAGTGAGGAGTGTCACTTGCCATGGATGCTTCGAGAGGGGTCATTATGTCGCTTCCTGCCCAGATCGTTCGATTGTCTGCTTCACTTGCGGCACCATGGGGCACAGAGCTGCCCGTTGTCCCCAGGACGGTAGAGCCCCGCCGACTGCACCGCCACCGAGACTTCCTGCGGCTCCACAGCCGCCACTGCTGACTTATCCCCAGGGTCAAGGGCGAGGAGATGCTTCTGGTAGAGGTCGAGGAGGAGGTAGAGGAGGTAGAGGAGTTAGAGGTTACGATCGTGGAGGCAGAGGGCCGTCAGGGCCAGGTCAGGGTAGAGGTTCGTCATTTGCAGGGACATCTAGGTCCGGGTATGATCGTGGCCAGAGTTCCGGAGGCCGAGGACCAGCATTACCCCCACCGCCCCGCGTGTTCCAGATGAGAGCTGATGACCGTACTGCCCCTACTTCCGCAGGTACTATACATTTCCATGATGCGTGCTTGTCTATATTGTTTGACACTGGTGCTACTCACTGCTTCATAGCAGAGGCGTGCGTTGCTAGGCTGAGCCTGAGCTGCACGAGTGGTTTACCCCTTACTATTGGTCTAGCGGACGGGGCAAAGGTTAGGACGAGTCGGGAGATTTTAGGTTGCCCCATCCATATAGGTGAGCGTGAGTGGCCAACCGACCTTATTGTCATGCCATTGAGGATGGATGATCTCATTCTGGGTATGGATTTCATGGACCACTATGGAGCGATCATCGATCTGAGGACGAGGACGGTGTCTATCTTGGCGGATGACGGGACTGAGCACCAGGTTTGGGGGAGCGACCCCAAGAGGAACGGAGCGCTCATTAGCGCAGTCAGAGCCGCCAGACTTCTAGACCAGGGATGCATGGGGTATTGGTGTTACGCTTTAGAGGTGGATCGCACACATCCCAGCTTGGCAGATGTCCCTGTTGTGAGGGACTTCGCAGATGTGTTTCCAGATGAGCTACCGGGACTTCCCCCACCGAGAGAGGTTGACTTTGGGATCGAGCTAGACCCAGGCACCAGACCTATTTCACGAGTCCCTTACCACATGGCACCGACGGAGATGGCGGAGCTGAAGGCTCAGTTGGAGGAGCTAGCCGAGAAGGGTTACATCAGGCCTAGTGCATCACCTTGGGGAGCACCAGTGTTGTTCGTCAAGAAGAAGGACGGGTCATTGAGACTATGCATCGATTATAGGGAGCTAAACCGTGCGACGGTGAAGAACCGTTATCCCCTTCCCAGGATTGACGACCTGTTGGATCAGTTGCAGGGCGCCGTTGTTTTCTCGAAGATTGATTTGAGGTCGGGTTATCACCAGCTGAGAGTGAAGCCAGAGGATGTCCAGAAGACCGCTTTTAGGACTCGCTATGGTCACTACGAGTTCGTGGTCATGCCGTTTGGGCTGACCAATGCACCAGCTGCTTTCATGGAACTCATGAACCGCGTGTTCATTGACTACCTCGACAGATTCGTCGTTGTCTTCATAGATGACATTTTAGTCTACTCGAGGAGTAGAGAGGAGCACGAGGAGCATTTGAGGATCGTGCTCGAGACGCTGAGGAAACATCAGTTATATGGGAAATACAGCAAGTGCGAGTTCTGGCTCAGAGAGGTGGCTTTCTTAGGCCATGTGATTTCAGCTGAGGGAGTCGCCGTGGATCCGGCGAAGATTGATGCTATCGTTGCTTGGGGGGTGCCCAAGAACGTCAAGGACATCCGCTCGTTTCTTGGATTGGCCAGTTACTACAGGAGATTCGTTCAGGGTTTCTCGAGCATTGCTAGGCCGATGACGCAGTTGCTGAAGAAGGATGTTCCTTTTGAGTGGAGTGTGGAGTGTCAGGCCAGCTTTGAGCTTCTGAAGGAGAAGCTGACGACCGCCCCAGTACTAGCGTTGCCAGAAGGGACAGAGGACTTCGTCGTCTACACAGACGCTTCGCGTTTCGGCTTGGGATGTGTTTTGCATCAGAGAGATCGGGTCATCGCTTATGCTTCGCGCCAGTTGAAGCCTGCAGAGGTGTCCTATCCCGTTCATGACTTGGAGTTGGCAGCTGTAGTTCATGCCTTGAAGATTTGGAGGCATTACCTTTACGGCACTTCATGCAAGGTGATGACGGATCACAAGAGCTTGAAGTATATTTTCACTCAGAAAGAGCTCAACATGCGACAGAGACGGTGGCTAGAGCTTCTAAAGGACTATGACTTGGACATAGTTTATCACCCAGGAAAGGCCAATGTGGTGGCAGATGCGCTCAGTAGGAAGACTCACCAGGAGGCATCAGTTGCGAGGCTTACAGCTCAGAGGGATTTGCAGACAGATTTGATGAGGTGTTGCTTTGAGGTGTGGGTTCAGCGGGAGAATGGACAGTTATCATTCTTGGAGGTTCAGGCTGAGTTGACCGAGGAGATTCGGCGAGGTCAGGCAGACTGTCCAGAGATTGCAGTTCTGAGGGATCGGATGTCCCAGGGTCGATTCAGAGAGCTTGTAGAGAGAGGAGATGGGATGCTGACCTTTCAGGGCAGAGTGGTAGTTCCGTCGACGTTAGATCTGCGGCAGAGGATCATGCAGGAGGCTCACTCCACTCCTTATTCTGTCCATCCAGGGACGAATAAGATGTATCAGGATCTGAGGAGGTATTATTGGTGGCAGAGGATGCGAGCAGACATCACAGATTTTGTAGCCAGATGTCAGGTTTGCCAGCAGGTTCGGATTGAGCACCAGAGACCGGGAGGACTTGTCAGGTCGCTTCCAGTTCCCGCGTGGAAGTGGACAAATATCTCGATGGACTTCGTCACCGGGCTGAGGCGGGATGTCAGAGGATTCGACGCCATTTGGGTCGTGGTCGATAGGTTGACCAAGTCGGCTCACTTCATTCCGATTCAGGAGACATGGCCAGCATCGCGGTTAGCTGAGGAGTTTATTTGCCTGATCGTTAGACTTCATGGAGTACCTGAGAGGATCGTATCTGACAGAGATGGACGTTTTACCTCGAGGTTTTGGCACCAGGTTCAGGAGGGCCTAGGTACTAGACTGCATTTCAGTACAGCTTTTCATCCTCAGACAGATGGTCAGAGTGAGAGGACGATTCAGACCTTGGAGGATATGCTGCGATCATGTGTTTTGGAGTGGGGAGACCGTTGGGTTAGACACCTACCATTGGTGGAGTTTTCATACAACAACAGCTACCATGCGTCGATCGAGATGGCTCCATATGAGGCTCTGTATGGGAGGCGATGCAAGTCGCCAGTTTGTTGGGATGAGCCTGCGGACATGGTTTCATCTTTACCGGACCTAGTTAGAGAGACCATTGACAAGGTAGGACGCATCCGTGAGCACATGAGAGTCGCTCAGGATCGCCAGAAGAAGTATGCAGACAGGCGAAGGATAGAGATTGAGTTCGAGGTAGGTTCGCATGTGTGGCTTCGAGTTTCGCCTACCAGAGGAGTCCGACGGTTTGGGATCAAGGGAAAGTTGAGTCCGAGGTATATTGGCCCGTTTGAGATTTTGGATAGAGTTGGCGAGGTGGCCTATCGCTTAGCATTGCCCCCATCCTTGGCCGGTGTTCATGACGTCTTTCACGTCTCACAGCTTCGCCAGTATATGCCTGACCCTAGCCATGTCCTAGATTATTCAGATCTTCAGGTTGAGCCTGACCATACCTTTGTAGAGCGTCCTGTGAGAGTTCTTGACCGTCGAGTCAAGAGGCTTAGGAACAGGGAGGTTCCTTTGCTTCTAGTTCAGTGGTCTAGGGGGAGCCCTGAGGAGGCCACGTGGGAGACTGAGGAGAGTATTCAGGCTAGTTATGGGGATGTCCTAGACGAGTTGCTCGCATCCTATGTCGAGCCGAGCGTAGATATTTCCCTGACCTCGCGAGTGCGGTGAGTTGTCTAGTTGGATTGGGGTTGGTTGGTAGTATCTCTTTGCTTGTGTACTTATGATTGGTAGTTGTGTGCAGATCCTTGGTGATATGATATGATGAGCTGTGATGATGTGATGACGTGCTAGATATTTTATGGTATGCGACTATACTTGACGTGTTTAGGTCATGCTATTAATATGTGATATGAGTGTCACTCTATATATATATGAGGCGTGATGATAGAAATGATGGAAGTTGAAGTATGAGAATTTGATCATAACTTGGAACCTAGAAAGAAATATGGGATTAACCCTTAGAGGTGGATGGTAGGATGAACAGAGAAGTTGGAAATGATTCGTCGAACTTGAAATTTTGAATGGTATTTCAAACGAGACTAACTTGAATTTTAAGAAACTAATGTGACTCTAGTTTTCAATATAACACCCCACGAAGTGGATACAAGTATTTGAGTTATGATATGGCCAAAGAGTCGGAGTAAGGATGTGGTAGGGGCCCATATTACATTCTTACTACGGTCTATTGGGGATATTATGATCACGGCAACGGTACTGTGAGGATCTCATAGGGGCACTTATGAGGTGTTCACGGGATCAATGACATGATCCTTGGACTCACCGATTTCAAACTTCTACCCCTCTTCTAAAATGATTTTAGTCTCGGGGACGAGACTTGTTTTTAGAGGTGGATGATGTAAAGGCTCGGATTTTCAAATCCTAATTTTTCGGAAAAAGAGAACTAAAAATGAAATTTAATCAGTTTAAAAAACTCGTAGAGTGGATTCCGACCTGAATTTAAAATTTTGACGATCGATTTCATCCTTTTACCTCGAAAATTCAAAATAATAATCGGATGACAATATCTTTGTCGATTTTAAAAATCTAATTGATCGAGAGAGCGAGAGTCGGGGAAATTAACACTTGAGAAATAATTGCGAGATTCGAAATTCGCGTATTCGGGATTTGTTTTCGGGTATTAATTATCCAATTCAACACTCATCCTCACCTACTCCCTCACCTCACCATACCCTTTCAAATCTACCCCCTCTCCCCGTCATTGTTCATTCACATCACCCTTATTACCATCACTTTCATCTACTCCCTCTCCCTCCATTCTCTGGCTGATCATCACCACCACTGTCACATTCACCATCACCTAAAACCTCCACCGTCACCTTCATTGTCGCCTCCAGCCCACCTCTTTCTCCTTCGTTCTCCTTCCACCCAAGGACCATCGGCAGCCCTCGACACCTTCTCGGAGTCACCAGCAACATCCGGAGCCACCCAACGCCACCCAGGAGCCGCCCAAGAGCCACCAGCGGCGCCGACAAGCCACCGAGGCACCATGTCCCCCGTTTGATCGCGAACCAATCTTCCGGTAAGCCGTTCTCACTCGTTTTCGATCGGAATCATCCTCGAGCTTCACCATCACCCTCATCCATGTCCGATGCAGGTCCGATAAGCCATCGCGAGCCACCGACGACGCCCAGACCTCCGATCGAGATCTCCGAAGTCGCGAAATCACCTCGGTGAGCGTTCGAACATCCTTCCTTTGCCTTGGTTCGTCTCAATTCATTTCCGTGTCATTGGGTGGTCGGAGAGTGCGTGAGATCTGAGTGCGGGAAGCTTGGGCGAACTCGAGAGCTCTGGCGAGCTCGAGAGCGGGCGGGCGTGAGTGAGCGAGCATCGAGCAGCGAGCGCGAGTCGAGGCTGAGTGAGGATGAGAGCGCGAGCGTCGAGCAGTGAGCGAGGAGCGAGGAACGAGGAGCGAGGAGCGAGGAGCGAGCGCAAGAGGACGGAGACGTCGGAGGCCGGGAGGAGGAGCTGGTTCGCCGGCGGGGATGGAGTCTCGAGCAGGACAAAAAGGGCGGGGCAAGATTTTGAAATTGAGAGGAAGAGGAAGACTCACGTGGCCCACCTCCTTGGTTGTTTTAATTTATTTGTTTTGTTTGCCCGGTTTAGGATTAATAATTTTGGGTTCGGTTCGGTTGGATTTAAATGGGTTTGGTTTGGTTCGGTTCGGTTCGGGTTATCCGTTTATTTATTTAACTAATTAACGGAATTAAAAGTATTATATATATACAATATTATTTGAGGTTTTAAAAGATAAAATATTATTTTGGGAGAATTATAAGGTTGGTTTATTAAATAAAAATGGTTTGAACTTTAGAGAATTTGGAAAAGAATTTCAAGGTCGGAAAATGATTTAATAAATAATAGAAAAAGGGAATTTTGCTAACACTTTCAAGGGTCGGAACTCTTAACTGTTTAATTCGGATTTGAAATGGTTTTGAAGCTAACTTGGGAATAAGACGATTACTAACTAGCATGATAATATGATCGTTTGATTAAAGGTATGATATGTGTGACTGATAGCATGATATTGTGGTGATTTTTAGAAGAGATTAAATGTTCAATATTTATGATGATATATATATATATATATATATATATATATATATATATATATATATATATATATATATATATATATATATATATATATATATATATATATATATATGGGAAGTATACGTATGAAATAATAATATGCGAATTTGGCTAAGTATGATATATATATGGAGTATATTTTTTTAAACTGATGAGTTGACAAGTTATGATGAATGGTATGAGATAAGAGATGGTTGATCGTGATAAATTGAAAGTATGATTGATGCAAGCTTACTTATCTATCTGCTAATTTGAGCGAGTAATATATGTGTTCAGAAAAGCTATAGAAGTATACTTAGTATATTCTCGTTATGTGATTAGGTGATATTCTGTGATCGTGAGTACTGTGTGCTGGGTTCTTCTTTTGCTGACCTTCTAGCAAGGTAAGTACCTCCGGGGCTTACTCAGTAACCAGTACCTCCTGCCTGATGTGTCATATAGTATGTAGGTGCTGCATATGCATAAGAGCATATCATGTAGTATCATGCTTAGGAATTGCATTTACAAATGAGCATCCTTATTCTGTATGCGTTTGAATACAGAACGGCCGTTATCTGTGAGTCCTAGAGTCCTTGCTAGGGTCATAGGGCCGCCCAGCTGCATCGGGTGTTGTCCTCCTCGAGTCATTTATATATATCACGAGATACAAGATGGGCATGAGATTTGATATGATTATAGCATCGAACTGGCCAGTCTCCACCTTGTCTGGAAGAGGGGTGGTGGTAAAAGAGGGATATACCGCTTGGTATTCTTTGTTAAGGCCTTCCTCAATATTCTGCACATATGAATTAGGAGCATAATAGTGTGGTTTTATTTCAGTACTGCATGAAGGCATCCTTTATTCTAGGTATAGGCGTATTATATGTCCTCAGCGCGGTCAGAGGACCCGCAGGCGGACTCTTGGCCTGACTTGGTGGTATAGTTTCAGGTACCCGATCTACTACTTGATTTTGTGCTGATATGACAGGGTCCATTCATATGGCGGAGAGTGAGTGTATGAACCCTGACTTCACCAAACTCATGCTTTTTGGATTTCTTCCTATTACACTCCGTTTTGACCCGGCTCTGCCGTGGCACTGGTTGTATCGTTTTCAGAACTTCCGCCCTGTGCATGATAAAGGTTTTCGCGCGTTGTAGACTTAGGACAGGTACAGGGGTTTACCCCGGGGTCTCCAACGGACCTTCCGGGTTTGGGTGCGAAATCCCACCTTAAACTGCGCATCTTCGATTTCAAACCTTCAACCTGTACTCGGGGCGCAAGATCCCAACGAGGGGTTTCATCCCTCGAAATGTAACTCGGGAATCATAATCCTGGGCTGTTACACTAATTGCTTATGAAAGTAACGGCAAAGTAAGACTAGCAGCACTTGCAACCCGTATGTGGGCTCCTCCCGTATAAAATTTCATCGGCTCAACTTGCGATCCATAATCTGCAACTCTCCCCGGCCTCTTATAATTTGTCCAATATAATTCATTCTGAATTCGCTCCAAAATACCTGAAATATATAAAAACACTGGTGTAGACTCCGAAAATCAAATAATACAAATTAAATACTCCCTCCGTTCAACAAAACTTGACGTTTTACTATTCATGTACGCTTTTTTAGGAGCTAAAAACTATATAAAATATCGACTTTTTAAATAATTTTTTTTTAACAATTTCGTAGTTATTATTAATAAGTACAAACTTGTTAAAAAAAAATTTTAAAAAATGAATATTTTATATAGTTTTTATCATTCTAAAAAAGCGTGCGTGAATAGTAAACGACAAGTTTTGTTGAACGGAGGGAGTATAAAATATGTAAATATGCTCTAAATTAATATACAAATCTATATTAAAAACAAGACTAAAATAGACTCTATCAATTACCCTTGAATTTTATTTTGATTTTACAATTTTCAGAAGTTCATAACAAGATTTTACTTGTTATAATTCAATCCCACTCAACTCTTATTACGTTTTCAATCTTTTTTTTTTAAAGGAATGGGTGCAGCTAGAGAGCGGTCTGCAAAGAAATGAGGGGGTCCATGGACAGCAAGGGTTGCAGGGAGGGACAAGGAGTTGGAGGAGGCGAAGGCTGAAATTGCAAGGTTGAGTGAGAAAGCCACCCAAGCTGAGAGCAAGAATGAGTTGGAGGAGCGTATGGCCAGTATCGAGAAGGTCGTGATGGGCTTCTTAGGTGGTCAGTCTAACTCACAACCATCTGTCACCTTTGTGGTGTGTCCTCAGGCGTCCCACCATTTAGGGGCCCTTCAACCGCAGCTTCTCCTCAGCCCTCCAACAATTCAAGTGCCCTTCAAACAGATTCTCAGCCCTCCCCCTAGCCGAAATAGGTAAGGATGCCCTCCTCGTATAACTAAGACTTGGGTTTGGTTTTTTGTGAAGTTGTGTAGTGTTGGACAAACTTTTAGAACTTGTGTAATGTGGAGTTGGAACTTGTGTTGTCTAGATATTCTTCACATACTTTTGGTATGTTGGACAAGCTTTAGAGTATGGATTACAAGGTTTTTAAATTGATGTGTTGAATTGCTTGTGATTGTGTGTTGTTGTTGAGTATGTTGTTTTTGTGTGATTGTGTGTTGTTGTTGTTGTTGTTGAGAAAATGCATTTTGAACAGGAGCACAAAATGTGCTATTAGGTACATTTCAATAGGGGGCACCTGCCCTACTAAATTTTATTTTTTAAAAATCAAAAGAATTCGGCCGACGAACAAACAATATTACATCGTCTTATTAATATATATATAAAAAATTAACTCTTTCAGGCGACGGAATTATATCAAACTTTCGTTTCCGGAACACTCCAGCTACGGACATACAACTGAGAACACATCTTTGGACTTCACTTAGGAGACAAAATCATTCTATATCTGTCTCTTAAAACTATCTAGGCGACGACCCACAAAGGAGAGGGTCGTCGTCTGGATTCTTTCATAGCATTCCATCACTTATATGCACAGACTCCGGCGACGAACCTATGAAACCAAACTCGTCGCCTGAGTCTTAATGGGCGGGCTTGGATGGCCCTTGGCCTCTGACAACATCATGAGTCGACGATCACTGTTTCCGGACCACAACTCAGGCGACGGAAGTTCGTCGCCTGAGATATCAGAGGGTGAAAACCCCATTTCAGGCGACGACCTTGGTCCGTCGTGGTAAATCCCGATGGGCCATATAACGTGGGGGGTCCACACGTTCGAGCGCATCATGCGCACCCAAGCCGAGCACACAAGACCAACGGGGTTCCATCCTAAAACCAATTGGCAATAGGAGGAGTGGCCCACTGACTTATATGCAAGGCTCGGGTTATCATGTTTTTCGATGTGGGACAATCCCAAGACATCACAACACGCCCCCTCAAGTGCAACTGCCTGGCATCGCAATATATGTCAATTGCACTTGACGTCTTGGAATCCGGATCCTCTCATTCTATTAGGAGACCTAATAAATCAATCTCCACCCTCTAAATAATTCAATGAACATGATTGCTTTGATTTTTTTTTTTTAAAAAGAAACCCTTCTTCTTCTGCCAGTAAACCCCAATTCCCCCACCCACCACCGCCGGCCGCCGCAAATCCGCGACTGGGAAAGCTGAAACCGTGGACATCGAGCTCGCTTCGAGCAAAGAGTTCCTCCTCTGCACCATGGGAGGCGAACAAGACGCGACGGCGGAGGCGGGGCTGATGAGGATCCACAATAGGTTTTTGTTCACAATCAAAGAGGAAACGAAGGAGGATCTGGAGTCCGAAGATGGGAGATCCAAATCCAGCAGGAAAGGCTCAAGAACTCGGAGCTTCAGCTGTAAAGGCTCGGATTTTTAAATCCTAATTTTTCGGGAAAAGAAAATTAAAAATGAATTTAAAACGAATTTAATTCGGATATTTCAAAGAAAATTCTCGTCCTCAATAAAAATTCATATTTTAAAACTTTTAAAGCGAATCTCGACCCAATTTTAACCTTAAAGATCGATTCCGTCATTTTTCACCTATTTTTATCCAATTCTAATATCCAACTCACCATATCCTAGTTTGAAAAAAATCCTATTCTCCCCTTCCCTCCCTCCATTCTTTGATTCCCTAGTTTTGGAAAACAAACAACACCTTTCCTCTTCAAAAGAAATCACTCTGACCCTTTTACCCATTCAAAATGTTTTCACACCTACACAAACACAAAAGGACAAATGACCCAAATACCTTTCTCCCTCTGATTTAGCAGAAGACCGGCTGTTGCTATCTCCTCTTCAACAAAGTCCACATCCCCCTAGACACTCACGCTCTCCTCTCTCCATTCTCTCGGTTCCCTTTCTCTGTCAAACAACCCAAACACCTACCTTGCTTTTGAGCTTGCCGCCACCACGCCACCTCCGGACCTCCACCTCTCCTCCTTCTTCCTCTGCCACCCGAGCACCGCAAGAGCACCACCGAGCGTCCGAGCCCATCCGCTCCCCTGTTTTCGGAGCCACCCTCTAGCACCTCTTTATCTCGCTCTTCCTGTCGAACCGCCAGCAGCAGAAGCCTCCCTCGACGCCTTCCCCGGAGACACCAGCAGCAGCAACGGTGGGAGGAGTCCGGAGACCGAGTCCGAGAGCGCAGCCCCGACCTTCTTCCTACCCTGTTTCGGTTTCAGGAAGGTAATGTCTGACCTCTCCCTCCTTTCTCCCCCTTTTCACCTCCAAACTCAACAAGGTCGAAGCTTTAACCACCTCCCATACCTCCTAGGCCATTTCCGGCGAAGCTCCGCCTCCGACGAGGCCAGACGAGCGCCAATCGAGTTTCGAGCGACGCTTCCGAACCCCCTCGGTGAGCCTTCTTCCTCCTCCTTCTTTCCGTTTCCGTCCTTGTGTGTGTGTCGATGTCTTGTCCGGAATGGGTGGCCGGAGCCCAGCTCTAACGCCGCCGGCCAAGCCCTTTCTTTCCCCTTCTCTTCCGCCGAAGTCGAGAGCGCAGGAGCTCTGCTCCGTCTCTGGTTTCTCCGAGCAGCAAAGAGGACGAAAAGGACTGGGCCCCACCATGCCACCTCAGCCATGGGGCCCTCTTCCTTTTTAATGTCCAACTTCGGATGTTTTAAATTGAATGGGAGATGGGATTGCTTTGGGCCTAATTTTTTTGTTGGGCTGAAATTGTGTTTTAACAAGAAAATAAGTTTGGGCCTATTTCCATCAAAGTAAAAGGGACAATTTCACAAATCTAGTTCGGTTTTGGGTGTTACAAAATAAAGGTTCGGTTTTGGTAATTAACAAAATAAAAAGGGGTCGGTTGTAACTTTCACAAAATAAGGGCGAGTTTGGTAATCTCAAATGCTGATTTTATCAAGTAAAATGATTGTGATTTTTAAGGGACTTGAAAATATTTATGAAAGTGTTTAAAAGAAAATGATATTAAAATATTTTATAATACTATTGAGATTTAAAATATAAAATGTTATTATTGAGATTTAAAGATAAGATATCATAGTGATTTAAGACAAATAAAATGTTAGGAGACTTGGAGATTTAAAACGGCAGTATCGTAATTTAAATTAAAAAGGGAATTTGATGAGCGTTTTCAAGGATAAGAATTTCTAACTAGTTGATTCGGATTTTAAAGCGGTTTCGGGACTAACTCGGGAATTATGTGATTGGTGACTAACTAGCATGATTGATGTGAATGGTTGACTAATATCATGATTGGTGTGTACTAGTGACATGATTGATTGAATAAAGGCATGTTGAAGTGTTAGACTTATGTATCGTTAACTTATGCGTTGAGATATGATGAATATGACGCACTTAAGCTATATGATATGCAAATATATGGATATATGAATGTGGCTTAATGGAATGATGAGAACGATATGGTATTATGGAATGTGGTATCATGATGAGTGGTTGAGCTTGATATGATGATGGTTGTGATATGATTGTTATTCTCGTTAAATGATGTGTGCTTGAATGCTTGAATGATTAGACGTAGACTTATATATATGTTCTGATATGTATCTAGGTAATACCTTGTGATTATGAATGATGTATGTTGGACCCTCTATTATGCTGTTCTGCATAGCCAGGTGAGTTCCTATATGAGCCCACTCAGATTCGAAAAGAGATCTCCCTGCTTGTAGCCATGTGCATACTAGATGCTTGCATTCATAATAAAGCATGTCATTTAGTATCCTGCTAGGATTGCACTCATTGTTGAGCATTCGTTTACTCATTGCTTTTGTAAACAGAACGACCGTTATCTGTGAAGTAGCTAGAGTCTTTGCTAGGGTTATAGGACAGCTCAGTCCCATCGGGTCCCGTCTTGAGTCAATCGAGTCATGGAACTTCCTTATATTATGAGCTGCCTGCGGACTTTATTGTGGATACGAGTTGGTCATGCGTGCCGCCCGATTATTATGGAATGCATTCACGAACTGGCCAGTCTTCGCCCTATCGGAAGTGGGTGGAGGTAAGAGAGGGATATACCACTTGGTATTCGGTGTTAAGGCCTTATTATATTTATGCACTTGATCTTAGGACCATGCTAGTGTATTAATATTCTGCCTTGCATCTAGAAGCATCTTTATTAGGACTAGCGTGTGTATGTGTCTGCTTGTTTGAGATTATATTGTGTAGGGCTTTTTTAGGTTTGTTTTGCAGCATGATTGTTCCTTGCTTCTGTAACGTGGGAACTCTCTTGGGCGATTGCAAAGAAATGGTCTAACCTTAGATTTCGATAAATATGCTTATTGATTTGGTTTTGACCCGACTCTGCCGTGGCACCCTCTTGTATTACACCTTGATTCCACTATTTGCATGATTGTTGATTTTCCACGCTTAGACTTATGACAGGTAGTACAGGGGACTTCCCCGGGGATTCCAACGATCCCTTCGAATTTTGGGTATGAAATCCCACTTGAAAACGTTAGAGTAGAATTTCAAACCTTCAACCTGTACTCGGGGCGCAAGATCCTAACGAGGGGTTTCATCTCTCGAAACGTAACCCGGGAATCATAATCCCGGGCCGTTACATGAGCGACTTGTTCGTAAGTCCGATGCCGTCTCCGCCATTGACGGCCACTCCAAAGGACTCGACTTTAAGTAATCTGGATCGCTACAGCCCCCCACGGGTTCAAGTTCAACCCTCTGATTGAGTCGCCCGGCTTGGAGGCGGAAATCAACAGGCTAAGAACTTCCTCGCCTCCGTCGTTCAAGTTCTTGCGAGACGTGGAGGAGAAGCTGTACTAGAGATTGCTTGAGGAGGTAGAGAAGGTGAACAAGGCCGACGGTTGTGGGTGGGGAACGAGGGGTTTATTCCGAGGTTTTTTTTTTAAAAAAAAATCAAAGCAATGGACTCCTAATATAAGGAGAGGATCCGGATTCGACGTCTTGAGCCTTAAGGCCGGCCAGCCCAGTAGATAGACCAAGGTCCCGGACCGCACCTGCTTTAATACCATGATAAATCCCGGTGGGCCATATAACGTGGGGGGTCCACACGTTCGAGCGCATCATGCGCACCCAAGCCGAGCACACAAGACCAGCGGGGTTCCATCCTAAAACCAATTGGCAATAGGAGGAGTGACCCACTGACTTATATGCAAGGCTCGGGTCATCGTGTTTTTCGATGTGGGACAATCCCAAGACATCACAACACGTCGCCTTAAACGCCTTCTGCGTAGTGGGTAAAGAGCGGGGGTTAATGAGAGGTCTAAGTTCGATCCATGACCTTATTTTTAGTGAAAAAAATCAAGGTTCTCGCGTCGGTTTACCACCAGTTTGATCAAGGTTCTCGCATCCCCATCGTTATCAAAAAAATTATGCAAAATGAGGAAACTCTTAAAAAACGTTGCAAATCGCATGAATCATTAACATTTTGTTCTGAATTCATATATTTAGATTAAAATAGAATGCAAATTTATCAAAAAAAAATTATGCAAAATTAGGAAATTCTTAAAAAAAAAACGTTGCAAATCGCATGAATCATTAACATTTTGTTCTGAATTCATATATTTAGATTAAAATAGAGTGCAAATTTAACATAAATAACTTATTTTTGACCCATCAATACTATACATATATTATGCTTCAGTTTTCCCTATATTACCAAAAAGTAGGTATGCGCGCGGTTTTGACGTATTTTCATTCTATATATAATATCATTATGTTATTATATTTATTTTTCACCTCCAATTTTGACGTATTTTCACCTCTAATTTTTTTTTTTTTAAATTTATGAAAGCGCGCAGTAGTGTGATTGCATTATCAGAACATATTTTTAATCTTGTAAATCGTAATTCGTTTACTTTATATGCATTTCCAAAACATATTTCAAAGAAACACTAATAATCCTCCGCCTAATCCTGTAACCACATAAAACTTTAGGATGATTATGAGCCTAAATAAATTGTTGGAGAAAACATGTGTTGAGGCCCTCCCTACAAATGAGAAACTCGATAAATATTACCAGCAAGTCCCCTCTCGGTGCTGTCATTGTAAGTTTGTAACAACGCTGATAACCACATATTTTTTGAATAGAGGAATCGCTGGTCTTTTATGAATGTGTAGAAGCATGAATATAATTATATAAAAGTTATTATTATTTTTTTATTAGAAAAAAATTCGAGGCCAGAAATACCTAGATCCCGAAGGTTGACAAGTCGGCAGACGGAAACCGTCATAAAAAAACAGAAATACAACTAAGGTGCAAGATACAGACAAACAAGCTCTACAAAGCGAAACAAGCCCAACTAAACCGAAAGAGATGCGGACGTAGACGACGAACGAAGCCAAGCGCTACCCAAAAGCAACACCGCAGGCCACCGGTACATCGGGAGAGTCCTGTGGGTAGTGAAGACGAACCTCCAAGGAAACAGCCTTCCGGGAAAAGGAGACGCCTCGATACACACTGCCACGACCCCAGCCTATCCCGACTCCGAATAGCCAGAACCCCATCAACCGAAGAAGAAAGACCCGGCCCCTAAAACGCAGAGCAACACATCACCTGAATCGAAACGCACCAGAACCCTAGCGGGAAATAAACTAGCCCTACCGGGATTTATTTTTTTAAATCTAGCAAATAATATTAATGATTTTATATTTTTAGTTAATATTATTTATCCTTTTTCCGACGGGCCAGCCTTGGGCTCAAAGCAAGAGGCCTTGGGGCCCAAGGAAAGCAATCCAAGCCCGACAACTCGGGCAACAGGAGCCCTGATGGCCTGGAAGCCAAGGCAGCCGACAAGAAGCCAGCAGCACCATGGGATTAAGGAAATCCGGCGTTGCAACCGCCGAGCAAACCAAGAGCGAGCAAGGAGGCAAGAGCAATCGACCCCACCAACGACGACCAGAAGAAACGTAGCCCCAAAGGGTAGATCCGCGACCATGACAACGCCCGAAGGAAGAACCAAGGCCGCAAAGTGGGAAGACGGAAAACCGAATCGGTGCCGAAGAGGTCGGATCCACAAAACCGCGCACGGGAGAACAGACGCCGAGACGGGTGAAGAGGGGAATGAGCGAGCGAGGGAAAGAGCCTGGAGAAACCGAGGGGTTGGCCCTAACACCACCGAAGGTGTCGCTGGGACAAGCCGGAATTCGACGGAGCTCCGAGGAGGGGGGAATGGGGTTCCGAAGAAACAATTCAGGCGAGGAGAGAAATAGAGCGACTGGAAATCAGTCGGAGAATCAGAAAACGCCGAGGGGGACGATAGAAAGCGACCAACTTAGGCGGATTATAATCATGGCAAAAAGCCCCAAATTGATTAGGGATTCCAAGGAAAGATTCCCCCCATAAAACGTTCAAAGCGAGGTGTAGGGTGAGGGAAAACCAGGCAGCCCGAATCGCCAACACAGGGAGGTGTTACGCCCAGCAGCAACGCCGACGGCGCAAGGCGGGACAGACCCAAAGCCTTGGACCGACCGGGTTAGTTTTTAGACTCCAAAGAGGGGTTATAGGCCTTCGATGATGGGGTATTCAGCCTCCGAAGAAGAGTTATTTGGCCTTCGAGGAGGTTATCGGAAGTGAACCCCAAACACGGGGACTTATGGTGTTCCGCCGAGGGAAAAAATCATAGCGTTTGCCGTTGCCAGCGAATTAATTATATAAGAGGAAATGGTAGTAAATACCACTTTTCCAAAAATATTTGCAAAAATGCCGGCACTTTGGGAAAATTTGCACAAATGCCATTTTTGCAAATAATTTGCAAAAATGTCAAGGTAAACCCCCCCCCCCCCCCAAACCGGCTATCCTATGTTATTTTGCCCAAAAAAAAAAAAATTAAAATAGAGGCATCATTGCCTAGTGAAGAGAGACATGGCGGGAAGGAGAAATAGGGGGGTTAGTAATTGCAAATCCAATTACCCAAGCACTCTCCCGTTTCAATACATACCGATAGCAGAGAGAGAGAGAGAGAGAGAGAGAGAGAGAGAGAGAGCTTCTTCATCGGGCAGTTGCAGCGACACATAGAAAGAGAGAGAGAGAGAGAGAGAGAGAGAGGGCGGTTTTTCTTCGGCAGTTGCAGAGACGGTTTTGGGGGAGAGGAACAGTAGGTCCACTGTCGCCAGAAAGTACACACCAGGTCCACCGTCAGGTACGCCCTTTTACTCTTCTCCCTTTGGTGGTACTGTGCGCGGGTGTGGGTCGGGGAAGGAATGGGTGAAGGGTTTAGGGCAATGGTGGCCTGAATGGTGGGTCGGGGTGGTGGTATTCGGGTTTGGAGAATGGTGGGTGGTGGTGGCATGGGTGGTTTTCGGGTATGGAAAGGGGAAATCGGTGGTTAGGGTTTCCAATTGTGTGACAGTGGTTTTCGGAATGGGTTAGGGCAACGGTCGGGGAACTATGGATAGGGGAAATTGGTGGTTTGAGGTTCGAATTGGGTGACAGGGGTTTCTATTTTGGAGAGAAGGGTTCCGAAATTTGTTATGGTAGGCGGAATAGGGGAAATGACGAGGTGTGGAAATTGGGATATGTGGATGTCGTAGGTGGCCGATTGAAGAAGGTTTGAGGTATTGGTTACAGGCTTTCGATTCATAAGGGGTGACATGGGTTTCACCTTGAGTGACAGGGGTACATTGACATGGATTAGTCTGTTAGGTGACAGAGGGAGATGAATATAATTTGTAAACTGACTTTGTTCGTTTGATGGAAATTGCAGGAAAGAAATTGTGAGGACGAAGAATCTAAGGTCGAAGAAGCGGGAGCCTGAATACGTAGTCCCGGAAGAGAGGCACTTCCGGGCCCGGGTGAACCAGGGCTCAAGACTGTCGATGCTCAACAACATCGATGACTATGTTGACGCTGGCGACTGGTAGAAGCTCCTTGACTCCCAGCTGGGTGGGGTTGTGCAGCTGGCGCACTGCGTGAAATTTTCTTCACAAATGGTGCATTATGCACTCCAACGCCAGCTTGCGAGCGATAAGGAGTGGGAGACCTGGTACCGGATTAAGGGGAAGCTCCGGAGGTTCTCCCTCAAGGAGTTTGCCTTAGTTACCGGGCTGCGGTGCAGTCAACCAAGAGCTAGTAAGATGGAGGACGACGAGAAAGCTATCAAGGAGTTTTTTGGAAACGAGAAGATGATGGTCGGTGACCTGGAGAGCGAGCTGAAGAACTCAATGTTGGTGGTGCGGAGCCCGCGAAGACGATTCAAGCTAGTGCTTCTTTACATTGTGGAAGGCGTGTTGTTAGGGGAGGAACAGAGGAAGGGGCTGCGGAGTTGGATCCTCCGGTTGGTGGAGAATATGGATCGGTTTTTGGCATTCCCATGGGGGCGGGTCATCTATGCTGCAACACACGTCTTGCTGGACGGCGCCGTAAAGCGTTGGGAGGCTGAGTTGAAGGCAGAAGATCGAAAGAAGCGCAATGGTTATGGCCTGATGGGTTATCCGCTATCCTTTCAGGTAACCTTCTCGACCACACCCATGATCATTTTGTAATTCATATGCTGAAAATGTATTAATTTGAGTGGGGATGCGGTGCAGATTTGGTTGTTGGAATCCATGCCAAAATGGGGGGGTCCGGTTTGCGTCGAAGGTGTCGACCACGGCCTTCCCTCGTTGCATGAGATGGACCCTCAAGGACGAGAACCTAGCTTATGCTGATATAGCCAGCCGCACTGAAGCTGAGGGAGAGGAGGCCATTGAGATTGACGATAACCCAATACTCATACCAGAGGAGGCTGAGCTGGAGTTGATGGATGGCCGTGTCTACGATGATGAGAAGTCCGACCCCCTCTTCGACGACCTAGTGGCACCCTTCCTGACACATTTCGAAGCCCCTGGTGGGAGCTCCCCAAAGATGCGAAGAGGAGGCAATGAGAAGGACGGATGGGTGGGGGACGTGGCCAAGACTTTGGAAGCAGTTATGGACAAGCTTGAGACAATGTCAACAGGGATGGAGAAGATGAATGAAAAGGTACGTACGCAATTAATTCCCATATATTCTTTTTGTGGAGACTCTGGAGAACTGTGGTGACAAGGGTAAAAGGACTCCTGACACGTGAAATTGGACAAGTGAAACGTAGTGTAGATATTGAACGAATCTGCTATGAAATTGAGGGGGGCCTAGTCTGATATGTGTTTGTTTAGAAGTGAATTAGGTGACCTTAGTCTGATATGAAGTGTGAATTTGCATTTGTTGGGTATTGATTACTCATCACAGTTGTCACGTAATAAAATGCTTGTGTTGAATTTTGTCACCTTATAGTGATATGAAGTACGAATTTGTTGACCTGCTGCTGAAATTATTGGAGGTGGTCGTGACTGAGCTGCGGGATGGTCAATGTAAGGGGACGGCCTGGCAAGAAGCAACCCATAAAGAACAAGCTGGCGATGAGAAAAAACGGGATGAGTTTGTAAGTTTGTTTTTGCGTGACATGCGTTTCGATGTTTAGTCCTGCTTGAAATTGGGGATCCTATATCAAACGTTAATTTGTTTTTTACAGGTCGAATTTGATGATTTGATAAAGTCAATTGCGGCTGAAGGCGGTGAGGGTGGACAAGGTGGTAAGATAAGTTGTTGGTAAACATCACAAGAATTTATCGATCCAGTGTGACAGAAAGAATGTAGTTGTGTGACATGATTTGTTATGTTAAGTGACACTGGAAAGTTTGAGGCCTAATTGAATGTTGATTTCATTTGCAGTTTGGAGCTGCTGTTGAGAAGGGAACTGAAGTGGATGATGGCGGGGATAAGCACGCTGAAGTTCAAACTGTGAAGGCAAGGGATGGTGGGCCAGGAGAGAGCAAGCTAGCTGGTGATGATGTCGAGGACAAGCATGATGAAGCTGAATCTGTCAAGGCTGGGGATGGGGGGAGGGGGGAGGAAAGACCAAGGAGGTAAGGTTTATTTATGAAAAAAAGGTGACAAGAAAAATTATATCTGTGACATGAACGTTTATGGCAACTGACACGAAATGTTTTCAGACCAAGGCAGGGGACAAGCAATGTGATGTCGGGGACAAGCTAGCTGAAGGTGAATCCCTTAAGGCAGGGGATGGGCCGGCAAGAGAGAGCAAGGATGTAAGTTTTTTCTATCAGTTAATGGTGTCAGGGATAATGTAGTTGTACGACATGAGTATATCTGTTATGTGACAAGGGATAGTGTCAATCTTAGCTGAAGTTTGATATGTTTGCAGTTGGGAGAGGCTGGTTTCAAGGGGTCTGGTCCTGATGAAGGGGGAAAGAAAATTGAAGGTGATGATAGGGCGAAGCCTCGGGTAGCGCAAGTGTATGCATCTAAGGGGGCGAAGAAGATGAGGAAGGGTGTTGGAGAGGAGCTGGCTCCCCTGGCCAAGAAACCGCGAGCCCAGAAGGTAGCCAGTGTTCCCGCTGATGTTGTTGAGCTAGGAATTGTGTCCGCGACGGACAAGGACGCCATGACAAGTTGGCTTGCAAGGTACGTAGCTTATGTGTCTTACTTTCGAATAGACGACGAAGGTAGATAGTTGAACGTCCACAATACCTGACAGAAACTTACCGTGCAGTGGGGACGTGGAGGTGTGCACGTCACCTTGCGGTGTGGATGTGGCGAAGGATTTACTCAACTGCCTGAAGAAACCCCAACATTGGTTTGGCACAGTGGTATGAACACTTGTCACCTATCAAATTTCACGTGTCAGGATTTTGGATTGTAATTGCGGTTCACTTCATGCAGGAGATGGAGGAGTGTTGCTACCTTCTGCGCAAAGCGGTCGCAGACAGAGCGGCTGACATTGGCAGTCGAGCCATCGTTGTGGATACGTGCTTGACGGAAATTTATCTACCGCGGGAATGGAAGGAGTACAACGCCATCCCCGAAGCGTACGGGGATGAGGACAGCTGGAAGACTGCGTACGACACGGAGCTGAGTAAGGAGTTCTTCACCGCACTAAAAACGCCCACAGTTTGGCTAAACTCTGAGGTACGAAACCCGCCTAAGTGAATACCTTTGTTTAGTGAATGACACGGTATCTACTATAATAGGTACTGGAATAGTTTTGGATTTTTACTAGGGTTGTAATCGATGCAACACATGGAACAAGCATGCTATCTTCTTCGTAAAGGGGTAACGGAGAGGGCCGGCGACGTTGGCGGTCGAGTTGTGGTTGTGGACACATATTTCGGTCGCTATCTACAGACCGAGTGGGACAAATACAAGAGCGATGCAGATAGCTACGAAGCCGACGAGAAGCTGCTTGCCTACTTCGACGGCCGGTCCCCGACGACAATAGGCCGGGCGTGGGAAGGGGCGGAACTCATCCTCTTACCGTTGAACGTGGAGAATATTCACTGGATCGCCGTAGCGATAGATCTGATCGGGTGGCAGGTAAGGGTTTATGATTCAGACGTTTACATCGTGAGGGACCGCCATCTGCCGGCACACTTAAGCTGCATCACCCACCTTATCCCGGTACTGATGAATGCTCACCCCGCGTTGATGGCCACCTACGCCGACAAGTTGCTAAAGTCGTTCGCCCTTTGTCGCGAAAAAAGGATTCCGCAGAACAAGCAGAGGTAATTTATGTCGAACACTTAAAAATCTCTTCGTCTCATAGTGGCATCCGGCTCTAATGAATCTGACTTTAGAATCCCTATTGCAGCGGAGACTATACACAATCAGGTTCATGCAACTCCTCACGAAGGACGCCCCCACCTACGACGGTCTTGACGACGCATTCATGGGGGCGTACAGGCACATGCTCGCTGTTGGCATCTTCAATGGTAGACGGTTATGATCGAAGTTGTGATCACCATTGCCTAGTCTTATGAACTTTGATGTTATGGTAGAAGGTTGTTATGAACATCGTTTTTATTGTGTTTGATATTTATGACCATGGTTGCTGGTCGGAACATTTAGTTGTGGACGGTAGTTCACTAGGTTGGTATTTTATTACGTTGCTATGAACTATTTCGCTTTCTTTATCTTCACTCGGTGGTTATGTGTTGTAGACTGTTAATTTATTTTTATGATATTTTTTAAGCAGTGATTGACGATGTTGGCATGGTGGAAACTTTGGTTATAAGTTGTAAGGAAATCACCCGTGTCACCAAAGTTGGAATCTCGTGTCAATTTACATAAATATCGTGTCACTGATGTCAATATGGTGACTAGGGTGATTTTCTAACACGACTAGCACAAACACTCAGGCATTGTAATAGACATGCATAATATAGGAGGGACATTGCCCTATACATACCATATCCGATCATACAGGCACCATTCATAACGGTGCAACCACACTCGGCGTTCCAAAAAACAACAACCAACCGAGCGTGGTGAGACATTGTTTCTAACTACCCTGACATCAGTTTATGGAAACTACAACAACAACATCATAAGTTTTGGCAAAAAGAAAACATAACTGCCTTTGGAGGTCCTAAGCCCTGGTGAACAGACGCACCATCACTTCCATCATCAGCACGAGAATCCACCACATGAGCCTGTTCCAGCAGGTGAGCTGTCGGGTGCGGAGCTGCTCGCTAGCGTGCCCGACCCACTGCCCACAGAGGAAGGAGGACACCTCGGCCACCCGCTGCACCAGGTGGTTGTTGCTAGCCTCGCTCCTCACCAACTTGTTGGCGAGGACCATGTTGTGTTTCGTGGTGGCCTGCAGCGTGGTCTGGGTACCCTGCAACTCAGTATTGGTGGCCTGCAGCGTGGACTGGGTAGCCTGCAACTCAATAGTGATGGTCTGGAGCTGCGTGTTGGCGGCCTGCAGCTGAGTGCGCTGGGCGGCCATAGCTTCCTCCCTCGCAGCATCCCGGTTCAGCAACAACTGAACTTGCTGGCGGAGTTCAGTGAGCTCTGAGGTGGCGTAGTTCCAGAGCGCATTGTCCTCAGCCACCTGCTCGGGGTCTCTTCTGTCTGATTGAGAATCATCCTCCTCCTCCCCTCGACGGTCCCGACTGCTGCGGCCGTAGTCGTAGTCCGTACGCAGCCAGTGGTACCTCCTGTCGTCACCGCTCTGGTAGCTCCGGTCGCTTTCGGAGTCCGTGTCAACGTCGCTGTCGGAGTAAGGCCACATGATTCCTACCATTACAAGGGAAAAAAACGTGAGAAGGGACAAGAAAACCAAACACAAGAACATACATATGAAAATTATCTAAGCATCTTCAAGTTCCCTCATCACCTCATCCTCAACTTCGTCCCCCTCCGTCGACACCCTCATACCCGGGTCTTCCTCAAAATCCTCCCAGTCAAAATCATCCCAAACTTCTTCCCTCTTCACTCCGGCATCGAAGTCCTCCTCCTCCTCCTGACTGCTAATGGATATGACATCCAACCCCTTATACATGTCACCTTGACATTTTACCGTGTCATCGGAAGAGGAGTCCGTGTCACCCAAGTGGATAATATCTAGACCCTCACACTTGTCACCTTCAAGAATGTTATTGTCACCAGTTCCAAACCCCTTGTCAGTTGCGTGCTCCTGGCTCTTCCCTATCACCCCACCCAACTGGATCAATTCCGGACCTTTACCCTTGTCACCTACACTCATAAGCTTTTCACCAGTTCCAAACCCCCTGTCAGTAGCGTCCTCCTGTCTCTTCCCTATCACCTCATCCATGTGGTTCGACTCTGGACATTTACCCTTGTCACCTACAAAAATACGTCTGTCACCAGTTCCAAAACCCATGTCAGTAACGTGATCTTGGCTCTTCCCTATCACTTCAGCCAAGAGGATCACCTCCGGACCCTTACCTTTGTTACCTTCACATATATCTTTGTCACCCCTTCCAAACCCCGTGTCAACATTGTTTTTCACCCTTATATCGTTGCTCTTCCCTATTGATTCGCTAACCCCTCCTCCACCATATAACCCCACATCTACAACCATAGGGTTTGGTTGTGGCTTACCTTCTGCCTCCAGCTCGTCCACCTTTTGAGAGTTACGAGGCCCACTGAAGCATTCTTCCCCAACGTCAGGTTGTGGTACTTGAATGCTCTTTTTCACCACTGAACCAACATATATCGCCATGGGCCATGGATGTTCCCCAGACTTTGAGTTCAGAAACTTAAAAGCCTTAAGGTCTTCATCATCACCTATCATTATCGGATGACCCGCTTCTTCCCCCTTTGGCATGTAAGACAACCGCCAATCTTCATATGAACAATCATGGCCGACCTTGAGCCTCAATAGTTGATTCAGAGAGGCGAAGTCGATGCCCTCTTCAATTATCACATTCTTCCGCTCGGTTTCACCGGAATACACCCACCCGACACCATCGAACAACCAACGGACGTTGAAGATGAGAGTGACACAGACTTTGGCGTTTTGCCCTGCAAATGAAAACTCGGATCAACGCCATTGTTAATGGGTATCTACTCTTCGCAAAACATGAGGAGAAACAGGAGAGAAGCCTACCCATTGCAACTGAGAATTAGGGTTTCTCATATACCTCTGTGACACGGAAGTTAACTAACACTGACATGAACAAATAATGCGCCCGACACGTGCTCTGCAACTAGACCTTAATGCGGATGGGTTATTCTCCAATGGTGGCCTTCTTCTCCGGCTCTCTTGTCCATGGGAGGAAGAAACTGATGGTCTCTCTCCTCCTCTCCTATTATACTTTAAAAATGGAGGGAAACCCCTTTCCCATTACATTTACAAATAGGGCAATGATGACCTCCTTTCTCTCCTATTTTGGCGCCAAAATCCCACACTAATACCCATGTCCCATCTCTCTCCTTGTGAGAACCTACAACCGGTTTAGCCCTTTTCTAGTTTTATTTGCACTAATACCACCCATGTTAGTTGTGTAAATTTTCAAAAAAAAGTGGTATTTTTGCAAACCCACAAAAAAAAAACTTTTATAGTTGTGCAAATTGCCCATTATATAAAAGTTATAGTCATGAAGGTTTGGAAAAAAAAAAGAAACATGATAAAAAATAATACTTAATAAAAAATAGTAAGATTGAAGAAACTTGTGAACATATATGAACATCCAAATCATGGTCCAAGTCTACATGACCTTTAGTTCTTCCTGGGATAGCACGATCTTCACTTGGAGCAGGAAAAATCTGTGTAATCACTCTGTGTAATCAATCAAGGAATGGAATATAAAACTGAACAAATTAATGTAATACTCAAGAAACTAAAATAAATGATTTTTTTTTTGTATTTTTAAAGTACAA
Source organism: Persicaria tinctoria (assembly GCA_037127255.1). Lineage (NCBI taxonomy): Eukaryota > Viridiplantae > Streptophyta > Magnoliopsida > Caryophyllales > Polygonaceae > Persicaria > Persicaria tinctoria. Next base: position 16,906,518 of record JBANSL010000013.1, read on the forward strand.
GTGTGTACATCCATTTTTATCTTCTAAATGGTTAAAAATTAAAGAAACGTTAATGCATTTTCATTTAGGAAGTTTATCTAAAGTTATCTATAATTTGTTTACTATAAAGATAATCCAAATTTAGGACAAAGGAAATGCAATTTGTCATACATCCTATCATTTGATGGTTTTAAACTAACAGTCTTGAGTGGAAGAGTATGCATCAATTAATCTTTTAATTTTTTTTTTTAATGACGAGGAACACACCTTTGGTGGTAAACCCAGGACACGTGACCCAGCCGGCAAGAGACACGCACCAGGTAAACCGGCTTGCGCCGACCGACTCGACTCAGTGGATATGAGCAAGACAAACCTTGGATTAAAGGGGCGGAGGTAGGGATCGAACCCGAGACCTCCTAACATCCTCCTTGCTCCCCACCAGTGAGCCACCCCGACTGGGGAATTAATCTATCAGCTTTGAGAGAATACGTTGAACATATCATAATCATCAGAAATTACAAAGAGTGAGCTCCATTCCTAAAAAATATCCAATTAGTGTAATGACAAGTTAATAATGGATTAAAGAAAAATGATTAAGCATCACATCCAAATATAAAATCATTTTTTTCCGACTGTTGTCTCATAAGATACAAAGAAGAGGAAATGGTAGTGAACAGCGCAAAAAAAAAAAAGTTTGCGAAACTAACACATGACCTTGAAAATTTGCACAATTAGCACTAGGGGTGGGCGCGGGACGGGACCGTTCTGCGTAATTTTTGCGGGACGAGACCGGGATGGAATTCACTACTTTTTTTTCAATTCCGCGCGAGCCTTCTCCCTCACGGGAGCCTTGTCCCTCAAATAAAAAAATATTATAAAAATATCTAAAATTCTACTATTTTTTGCGGTTTTCAAAGTCATAACATATATAGATTTATAATATTTTTATATTTTACGATTTTTCTTATATATACCCACATTAATAGACATATTATACATATCATTACACACAATATCAAAAATATATGCACAATATACGTAAACACAGTATATAGACGGTATGTAAATGTGTAAGTGTACATACAAAGTGTGCATATATAAAATATATGTACGGAGTATATACATAGTGTGTGCAAAATACAAAGCATACAAAGTGTGTGTGTGTGTCTATATATATATATATATATATATATATATATATATATATATATATATATATATATATATATATATATATATATATATATATATATATATATATATATATATATATATATATATATATATATACACACACACACGTAATGCAGTATATGATGATGATGATGATGATGATGGTAATAATAATAATAATAATAATAATAATAATAATAATAATAATAATAATAATAATAATATGCGGGACGGGACGGGATTTGTGGGATACGAAATCCTCATCCCGCGTCCCGTCCCGCATAATTTTTGCGGGACGGGATTTACTATTTTTTTTTCAAATCCTACCGGGATCGGAACGGGCCCGGGATTTACAGAATTTGTGCCCACCCCTAACTAGCACACTTATGCCCAAATTTGCCCAAAAGTGCAAGTTAAAACCCCCCCAATATCGGTTATCCCCATATATTTACACCCAAAAAAAAAAGGAAATTAAAAGAGGGAGAGGAAATGATGAAACTGCCGGCGGGAAGGAGACAAAAAGGGGGTTATTAAATGCAATCCCATCACACACACTCCTCTCTCATTTAAAACAATCGGGGAAGGAGAGAGAGAGGTTTTAATTTGAGAGCAGTTGCAAAGAAAACCGAGAGAGAGACGAAAAGCAAAGGAGAGAGAGCACCCACCATTGCCGGAGAGTACAGCACCCACGAGCGCTGACGACAAAGCAAACATGTATGCCCCTCGATCTTCCTCTTCTCCCTTTGTTAGTACTGTGCGCGGGTGTGGGTCGAGGAAGCAGTTGGTAAAGGGGTTAGAACAATGTAGTCAATGGTGATCAAGGAAACTTGCAAGTTTCCTTGACTCATATTGCTAAGAGATTTTTTGAGTTGGTACAGGATCTCCCATCGCTAGAGCTGGCAAGTTGGTAACGAGTTGTAATCCTGGATGATCTGAGTTGGATAATCCATACGGATCGCTCATGTTGCTCATTCCTCCGCTAATATCTCCGATTACCTGATTTTTGATTTCTGTAGAATCTCCCATCGCTAGAGCTGGCAAGTCGGTCGTTCGAGTCGGGTTCGGGTCAGGCTTGCTCGGGTCGGGTCAATTCGGGTAAAATTTATGGTCGGGTATTGGTCGGGTCGGGTATTGGTCGGGTTCGGGTTCGGGTCGGGTTCGGTCATAATGAATTTTAGATTGGTCGGGTTTCGGGTTAAGTCGGGTCATGCCCATTCGGGTTCGGGTCAAAGTGGGTCGGTCTCGTTCGGGTTTCGGGTCAATAGGCGGGTCGGTCTCATTTGAGTTTCGAATCAAAGTGGGTATAGCGGTATAGTTGGTTTGAGTTTTCGGTCGAATCATATTCGACCCGTTTGGATAATTAGGTTGATTTTGACTCGGTTGAATACTTAAATATGTAATTTACTCAGAATAAATGATTTTGACTCGGTTGAATACTTAAATATGTAATTTACTTAAAATAAATGATTTTGACTCGGTTGAATACTTGAATATGTAATTTTGACTCGGTTGAATACACTTATTGTTATTGACTCATCGGTTGTCGACCGATTTTCAAAAAAGTGATAATTGGAAATTCGGTATTCGGCAACTTTGTCCTTTTTTAAACATTTAAACCAATTGATCGGTGATATAATTAAATCAAATTAATTGTACATTTAGGATTTAACCTTATTTTAACTAACAAGTTGTAAATGAGTTTATTTGTGGTTTGACTATATCATTGTCCCATATCATTTTCAATGCCCATTTCATTTTTAGCTTTTGGCCCATTAGTTTTGTTTCATTATTATTATTAGTTTTTGACAAATCTAGATATAAATAATTAATTTTATCAAAATATAATAATATAGATAAAAATAAAATAACAACTACAAAATTATTGATTTGGATATAAATAATTCTTTCTGCAAAAAAATATTTAATATTGAGATTAAGATTGAGATTTGAGATTGAGTTAAAGGTTGAGAACTTGAGATTGTGATTGAGCTAATGATTTGAGATTTGAGATCTAGATTTCAGATTGAGACAAATATTGAGATTTCAAATCGAGATTGAGATTTAAGATTGGGACAAATATGAACATTTGATATTTGAGATTTGAGGTTGAGGTTAAGATATATAAAGATTTTAGACTTGAGATCAAATTAAGACTAATGTTTGAGATTGAGTTCAAGATCGATATTTAATATTGAGATTAAGATTAAGATCAAGATTGAGATTTGAGATTGAGTTAACGGTTGAGAACTTGAGATTGTGATTGAGCTAATGATTTGAGATTTGAGATCTAGATTTCAGATTGAGACAAATGTTGAGATTTGAAATCGAGATTGAGATTATGATTTGAGATTAATATTGGGGTTTGAGATTTAAATTATTCGATTGAATATTCATTTATTTATACTTTGGTGTATAATATTATATAAGTATAAAGTATTAACTTATACAAATACATACACTTGTTAACATATACAAATATTATATACTATTAACTTGTTAAATATTAACTTATACAAATGCATATAGTTACAGTCTTATACACTTATTAAATTATTATCTACTTATCTTCTATGTCTAAATGAGCTATTTCTATTATTAAAATTTAGACTTTAGAGTATAATATTGTACTACTACACCTCTATTAATTTAACTTATATTGTACAAATATACAATAATGATTAACATATGGCTTTATGATTATAATTATATGGGAGGGAAATAAAATTTTATTTAAGATAAAAGGGAGGGAAATAAAATTTTATTTAAGATAAAAGGGAGGGAAATAAAATTTTATTTACCAAATGAGAGGGAAATAGAATAATTGGGCAACATTTCACTTTCAGAAGAAAAATTAGGGCAACAGTCATTCCCGCAGCCATCGCTCCACTTGCTCGCAGGTCCTCTCGCTCCTTGCAATCGGCCCCGACTGGGTACCTCCGGCCGACCAGCACCAGTCGTTCTGCTCGGAGCTCGGCGCCTCGCAGGTCCTCTTGCGCCTCGCAGGTGCTCGCAGGAGTCGCGCATCCTGTCTTCGATTCAGGGCAACCAAAATCGCTCCGTCCTCTGATCTGATTTCAGATCTGGTGTCGCGCCTCTCGTCTGGTGTCGCACCTCCGTCCTCTAATCTTCAGGAGTCGCGCCTCCCGTCTTCTTCCTTGATTTCAGATCTGGTGCAGCTTTTTCTTCGTATCCAGGTACAAAGGTGCTTGTGCTTGTGCTTTCATTTTCCATTTCCTATTCTTATCTTTATGTTGTTTGTGCAGCTTCTTCTCGTCATTTTTCGAATTGGTAAGATTGTTGCGAAATTATGCCGATTGTTGTAAAATCATCATCTGATTCTGTAGAGGCCAAAATGCGTTTTTGATTTTGAGTAATTTCTTATCCGATTGTTGTGACATTATCCAGCAAGAGAAATAGAGAATGATCTTTTCGGTTGGTAATTATTATTGTTTTTTTTTGGTCCAATTTCTGATAATTCTGCTTATAATATGAGATCAGGGAAGAAATTGTTTTCAGTTGTGAATCTCGGCTAACAGACAAGTTTTTGCCTTTACCTATTGTCACATATTTGGGTTGCTTTGTTTTAAGAATAGAGAAAGATGACAACATTGTCTTGCTTGAACCTCCTAATGGAGGTAATTCAAGTAAATAAGATGATAACTTTGAGCTTTGGTATTGCTTACTTCGTCACTCTTTGTTAAATTTATTTTCATGGTCACTCATTTAGTCGTTTCTAAATTCTAAATTTCTGAAATCTATTTTCTATTGGACCTTTAGTGTTAGAAGTTGAATTAGAGGGAAAAACTGATCAAGAAGATGTTTTGATGTATGACGTTGACTTACTTGACTCATTCACTTATCTGCTTATCTATTGATTTTACTTGGGTTTTTATTCATATGATAACAATTAACTAAAATAATTGGTGTTTTATATGTTAAAGTATAATTATAAACTTGTGTTAAAAAAAAAAACGTTTAACATTCAAGCATTAAAATGAAGATTTTAAATAACCATTTCAATTCGGGTCGGGTTGGGTCGGGTCGGGCTGAGAGTCGGGTCGGGTTCAGAGTCGGATCGGGTTTGGGTCGGGTCGGGTCTATCTGTGTTCGGGTCTGTTTCGGGTCGGGTCATGTTCGGGTCGGGTTCGGTCTCGGGTTCGGGTTATGAATAACTCCATATTTTCGAGTGTCGGTCGGGTTCGGGTGTGTCGGGTCGGGTCAGATTTTGCCAGCTCTACCCATCGCTTTGCAACTTCATCTTCAACCTCTCATTTTGGATTCTTCTGCATTGTCGGATCTTCCAACCATGAAAAGATCTCGAAATTAATCAAGATCGATCGGTGCAGTTGCCATGAATTCAGAGGAAGAAGAAGCAAAATGAAGAGGGAGAGCAAAATGTGTAACAAATTCAATTCATTCAGTTTGGCCCAATAAGTTTGTTATCAACCTATTTATAAGCCTAGATGTCTCGTACAATGACTTTTGTGTCCCTAATATTAGACACACAATTACAGATTTGCCCCTTTCCTATACAAACACATCTATTCTCCATAGAAGGCAAGGCCATCTCCCTTATTTATGCATGGCTTCATCAAATCATACATCTTCACGTGTATACACACTTGTTCTAAGCCAAATTCATATATATCCAAATGAAACATGGCCATTAATTTCTTTCTTTTGCCCCACGGTAAATCCTTCTTCTTTTCACCACTTTATATTATAATTATGAAAAATATTCCAACTTCCTAAGTTTATATACCTTTTGTCCATTTCCTACTCCTCCTCGATTATACTTAACTCCTCCAATTAGGAATATTTTTAATCTTCTCTAAAACAAAATCTTGCGGAGAGTACTCAACGCATTTAGACACAAACTGCATTTCCATTTGTCTTATAAAATTTACCAACCTGGTCTTAAATATGTCTTAAATATCCAAGAAATTTTAGATTCTCTTAAATCAACTCTTACGTGCTGACTGACTTTCCTTGAGTTGATTGGGTCTCATCTCATGTCATTTGACGGAAATTCCAGAGAGATTTAAATAGAACTTAATTTGCCTCCAAAGCTCTTATTAGCGTACCTCATTGCACATAAAGTGACGTCATCAAAACGGAAATACAATGTGGATATTACACCCTGCAACTTGCCCATCTAGTTTAAGAATATCCACTTTTTAGCAATTTTTTTTCGAGATTGGATTAGGTCTACAAACAAACTGGATAAAGGGGTTAGTTTAGCAAATACCCATATTATTAAAGGAAATTTAAATATTTGTTTCCAATATTATATTTATCAATTATATTAAAAATGGCTAGATATTTAATTCAAATGTGAAAATAAAAATTAATTATAAAAATCAATGATTCTCAAAATCATATTTCTTTTCAAAATTTACATATTATTTGGTATAGACATCTTAATTTTTTAAAAAAATTAAAATATTTTGGGAGATAGAAGCGAAGCGGCATTAATTGTAAGAAGATATTGTTTTTGCACATGTTATCCTTCAAAAATTGCAGAAAATATTTTTTTTTTATCGAAAATGAATATTTTAAATCTATACTGACTCTACACATTCTACATGGCATCTATCTAAATTTTTAACCTAAGATTTGTTCAGATAGAAATTATATTTATTCTAAACATCTTAAATGACTATTGAGAATACAAAAAAAAAACATTTTAAGATCTACATACAAAAATGGAAGAATTTTTAGCAAAGAAAATGTGAAATTTGAATAAATAAATAAAAAAACTCTTTTATGATTAATTTTTGGGTGTTTGGCTTCAAATATTGAAGAAAAAAAAGCCAAAATGTTACTTTACATCTATATTTATTTTATATAACCTAGAAGGTCCTTATTATAGTTTCAATATTTTAAGGCTTACATGGATTAGATGGGTTATGAGCTGCCTAACTACTACAATATTTTCAGTTCTAGTTAACAATCGACCAGACCCTCAATTTAAACCGGAAAGAGGCATTAGTCAAGGGGGTCCACTTGCACCATACATATTCATCCTTGTAATGGAGAACCTTGCAGCAGAACTACAGGAGGAGGCAAGACTAGATGATGCCTTAGTCGGTATTAAGATTACTAAAAATGGTACGTCTATTCCTTTCTTGACCTTTGTCGATGACACTATAATCTTTGCACCAGCATCCCACAAAAGCATCCATACTATTCGGAACATACTCAACAAATTCTCTAATCTATCTGGCCTTACCATAAACTATAGCAAGAGTTATCTCCAAGTCTCTGGTAACATCAGTCCCTCGCTAGCAAATTCCCTAGCTAATGAAATGCACATTCCGGTTTCTAGAACTCTGGAAAAATATCTTGGGATTCCTCTTCTACGTGGTAGAATTAAGAATGAGATGTTCCAAGATTCTATACAGAGCCTCAAAAAGAAGTTATCTAAATGGAAAGCTTCGTCCTTAACCCAGGCTGGTCGTGTAACTCTGATTACTGCAAATCTTAGTTCAAAAACTAACTACTTAATGCAAAACTTTTTGCTCCCTAAAGGGGTCCTCCATCAGATTGATCAAGTTAATAAGAACTTTTTCTGGAACAAACTGGAATCGGAACGATATAACCCGTTAATAAGCTGGGAAAAAATCTGTAAACCAAAAGATCAAGGTGGTCTAGGCATAAGACTAGCTGAAGACCTCAATATTAGTCTTTAGATGAAACTCTTATGGAAACTGTACACTAACAATGACAATGTATGGGTTAAACTTATTAAAGAAAAATACTTTCAAGAACAAAACATAATGAATGCAAATCCTACAAACCCCTCATGGCAGTTCGGCCGCCTTTTACAACTTCGTGATAAATTCTTGCAAGGTTTACATTGGATAGTTGGTAATGGGGAAACTATAAACGTCTGGAAAGACCCTTGGGTGGTGGGTTGTAATCTTCAAATCTACCAACTCTCAAATGACCCTAATCTAAAAGTTTATCGGTTGATCAACCAAAATAAACAATGGAACCTACAAGTTCTTCAACATCTTTTTCCAAATAGTATTGTCGACCAAATTCTCAAGATCAAAATTCCCTCTTGGGAGGCCAGTGATAAGCTTATTTGGAAGCTTAATGCGGATGGTCACTTCACGACCAAATCGGTCAAACAGATTATAAACACTCGCAATCAGAATGAGGAAAGAGGAAAATGGATTTGGAACCTAAATCTCCCTCCTCGTATCAAGAACCTTATTTGGAAACTATCACAAGATGGGTTTGCAACAAAAAAAAGACTCAACCGTTTTTTCAATAGAGTTCCTTCCCAATGTTGTTTATGCAATGACAAAGATGAAGATAGTGATCATCTTTTCAAGCATTGCACCATCACCAAAAGAATCATAGCGGCCTACGAACAAATAACTGGTAAAACTGTAAGTTATGTAAATAACCAGGTCACAACTCTAAAAGAACTCCTACACTCTAACCCATTCATACCGAACTTTGAGGATCTTTGTTTCATTTGGCAAGCAATTTGGGAAAGCAGGAACAACATAATTTTTAAAAACAAAAACATTGAATCTATCCCACAAATTGCGATTAGATCTTATGTGCAGGTGAGAGATTTGTTGATTTCCAATCCCAATCAAAGTCTGAAACAAGACAGACGGAGGACTGTAATCAAGTGGAAAAAACCGCCTAGGGCCACTTACAAAATTAACGTAGATGGCTCAACTAAACCTACTGGTTTTTGCCAAGTAGGTGGGATTCTTAGGAATTGTGATGGAACTGTGATGGATATTTTTCAGCAGCAGATAGATAGTGGCTCCGCTATCCAAACCAAAGCAGCTGCATTTTGTGCAGGTACAAATCTTGCCTGGCAAAAAGGTTTACGAAGAGTAATAATTGAAGGTGACTGTCTGGATGTAATCAAGGTTATAAACGGTGATGCAAGGCCTAGATGGGAGATATGGTGGCAAATTGAGCTAATCAAGAAGATGCAATCGGAATTTGAGCACATAGAGTTCAAGCATTGTTTCCGTGGAGCTAATGGAGCAGCAGATTTCATAGCTAGATGTAATGACATTTGTAATATGGATACTCTCCCTTTGAATAGGGAATTCTGTAACATCATCCGTAAGGATGATCAGGGTTGTGTTCTGTTTTAAGAACCGCCCCCTTTTTGCCTACTAATATATATATATATATATATATATATATATATATATATATATATATATATATATATATATATATATATATATATATATATATATATATATACACACACACACCTCCAATAATGAGAAGGAAAGAAGGCTCCTGATTGGTCCACGTGTACAAAATTGAATTAAAAATATGAGGCACGCGCAATTTCCCAATTAATTAGTGGCACCCACCCAAATTAATTAGTAACACCCTCACTCTCACGGTACACGCGCCAAATCAAACACACTAATTAATTGCACGCGTCAATTAGAAAAGCTTCAGAGACATGTAAAAGTATTCAAATAAACTTTTAAAAATCATTTTTTGGCATTTTCACTTGTTAAAAAAGTATAAAAAAATATATATTTGGGTGTAATTTAATTTTATCTACACATAGACACCCACTTTGTATATGTTTTGTTGGAAAAAAAATTGACAAGAAGTAGTTCAGCAATTTTATTCACAATGGTTCAGCAATTTTATTCACAGTGGTTCAGTAATTTTATTTACAGTGGTTCAGCAATTTTATTCACAGTGGTTCATCAATTTCATTCACAGTGGTTCAGCAATTTTCTTCACATTGGTTCAGCAATTTTATTCATTTTGGTTCAGCAATTTTATTCACAGTGGTTCAACAATTTTATTCACAATGGTTCAGCAATTTTATTCACAGTGGTTCGGCAATTTTATTCACAGTGAACCAATACTATTTATTTCATGAACCACTACTCTTTATTTCATGAACCACTACTCTTTATTGTAAAATAAAATATTTCATGAACCAATCTTATTTATTTCATGAATCAATGCTATTTATTTGATAAACCACTACTCTTTATTTGATGAACCACTACTCTCTATTTATTTAATGAATCACTTGGTATAAAAACCCTGAACTACTTTGTATAAAACCCATGAACCTTGGTATTTAAACCCTGAACCACTTGGTATTTAAACCCTGAACCACTTCGTATAAAACCCATGAACATTGATATTTAAACCCTAAACCACTTGGTATAAAAACCCTGAACCACTTTGTAAAAACTCTGAACCATTTACTCTTAAAACCCTGAACCACTTGGTATTAAAAACCTTGAACCACTTGGTATAAAAACCCTTAACCACTCGATATTAAAATTCTGAACCACTTGATATAAAACCCTGAACCAATTGATAATTTGAAGGTGGAATTTGTAATTAATCCAAAGTTTGCCCCAAATTGGATCGTCTTCTTCGATTTTTGATAATTTCAAGGTGGAATTTGTAATTAATCCAAAGTTTGCCCCAAATTAGATCGTCTTCTTCGATTTATGATAATTTCAGGGTGGAATTTGTAATTAATCCAAGTTTGCCCCAAATTGATCGTCTTCTTCGATTGATTTTCACAGTGCGACGAAGGGCTTCACCGCTGGCCTCAAGTGGTTGTCAGTGACCACCAGCGACACGCCCTTTCCACCTCCAACGACAGTGATCACGAGCGGCGAGCCGTCGCGCTCTATTCAACGTGGTTGCTGAATCGGTCTCGACGCCTTCTCGAAGTACCTCAGGGCGTCGCCTCTGCCTTGATCGATCTTCGATCGGTGGATCCAGGGTTGCAGATCGGTGGATCGCTAGAGGGACAGGAGCTGAGCTAGTTTGGGATTTTCCGTCGCTGGTGGTGAGGAGGTGCCACCGACCTCCGTCGCTGTTTGCCGAGCCCCATCCGACCGGGACGCCGCTGTTAGGGAGAGACGAAAGAAATCGACCATGAGGAGGCCATCGGAGCAGCGAGAGAGAGATCGAGAGAAGTGCGAATCTGGAGGAGAGCGTAGCCTACGAGGTGGAGACGAGGCGCGTGAAGCATTTTAATAATTATTTTAATGAGGCTCTTTTTCCACCAATCATATCCCTTCTTTCCTTCTTACCGGACCGAAATCTTCTCACTTGAACCCTCCCTTATATATATATATTGAGGCTTACAAAAAAAAAATTCTATGAAGTTAGGAAAAATAATCTATTTGTGAATATTCGATTTCAAAAATTAATTATAAAAATCTATTGGAGCCAAAAAAAAAGTTTTTTTCTTACAATTTACTTATTTTAGACATCTTAAATGACTATCGAAAAATAAATAACATTTTAATACTTACAAGTTACAAGCATTACTAATGCTTATTTTACATCTTGAATGAGGCTTCTTAGATCACTTTTCTAGTTTGATCTTTTTTTTTGTACCATCTTACCTTTATTTTCACTATGTATTTCCCTCTCTTTCTAGCCATCTTTCTAATGGAAATAATGAATAAGTTATGTATATCTACATAACTTCAAAAGTATTCGCGCAATCATGTGCTTATAAATTTTTAATTTTTGTATGACATCTTATATTTTCCTTTTTAGATTTATTCTAATGATAATAATTATATATTTATTTCAATTATATTAGGTGGTGTGTTTTGAATATTATTACTACTTTACCTTATTAAATCATTAGTATTATATAGATATATAAAATGATGTTAAAATTAAAATGGTTCAAAGTTCAAACTCACGTGCCTTCAAGGCTCAGATATTACACTAGTGCATACAACAAAAGCAAAGGGGACACTACAAACACACATCTATAACCTTATTACTGTTTATTTTTCACATTCCGATAGATTCAGGTTACTTGCTTGGATCATTGTACATGGAACTGAGTTTCTTAGAACTGAAGGATGAAGTCATAGATGTGCTTGCTGATCTCCTCCGGCTTCTCCTGCTGCAGGAAATGTCCAACTCCTTCCATCACTACCACTTCCTTCAACAACGGCACATCCTTCTGCATCCCCTCTTGGACGTAAACTTGGTTCCCTGGGAAATGATAAACCATGTCCAAATCTCCAATTACAAACTTTGTTGGCACCATAACCTGTGCGCCTGTCCATGGCGCTAGCAGCTCCCAATTCCTGCAACGCCGCATGGAACCAAACAACACATCAAGTTTGATCCAATGACAATTCAAACATGTTCAAGCTTTCAAGGTGTGCACTGCTAGCAGGCTGCAGCACAGAGGATGTCGTATAGGACGAACAAAAATGGTCTAAAGCTAGAAAGAGAGAGGTAAAGATTGAGTGCACGATAATAGTTCAGTCCACCGGTGAAGCCTGTTTCTTCAAATTTGCTCACATAGTAGGCGAAATCTTCTTCCGAAATCCAAGTGGGGCGAGGAGGTATGTCCTTGAACCACTGCCCTTTGGGTAAGAGCAAAGGATCTGGTCTCCAAGACGGAAATATTTTCGCAAGAAGCGTCTCAGCGCCACCAGCTTCAGCTATCTTGGCTTCCATCTCTCCAGGGACCTATGAATATTCGAATTCAGATGGTCGAAGATTAAGCTTTATGAGGACAGGAAATAACTGGTCTATATCTCGTGGTATCATCTTGCTCATAAACCCAATTACCAAATCTCTTCCAAGTTCCAACTATGGAGATGATTTACAGTTCCAGTTTCAAGTATCAGGAAATGGCAACAAAAAAAAGTATCAAAAGTTCGTTAATTGAGTTTCACAAACCTGACTCCCAAAACAGAAACCCCCAAGTTCAATACTTTGTTCCAGTTTGAAGATGATTTACAGTTCCAGTTTGAAGCATCAGGGAATAACAACAAAAGTATCCAAATCTCATTAATTAGGTTTCAAATCTCAACTCCCTGCCATTAAGCTTCACTAGACTAACTCCCAAAACAGAAACCCTGAAATCTGCACATGTAAAATTCAACTCCCTGCCTTTAACCTTCAATAATACTTTGTTCGAATCCAATGATAATTGAAAATGATTTCATATGAGTATCAGATTCGAAAAAAGCACAAACCTGGAATCTGCACATGTAAAAGTCGTCTCCGTAAAAAGCCTTACGACTATCGACCGGCAAGATATTTGGATTCCGGCGAAGAAAAGGGATGCAGAGATTCACCAAAGCCCTAACCCTATCCGGCCTGAACAAGCACAGATGCCAGGCCACAGACGCGCCCCAATCGAGGCCAACGACGAACACCTTGTCAGCGCCGAGAGCATCAATGAGCGCCACCAGATCGCCGACGATATGGAAGTAGGTGTACTTGGAGGCGTCGGAGGGGGCGTCGGTGTCGCCGTAGCCGCGCATGTCGGGAGCCACGGCGCGGTAGCCGAGGGCGGCTAGGGCGTGGATCTGGTGGCGCCAGGAGTACCAGAGCTCCGGGAAGCCGTGGAGGAAGAGGACGATTGGACCTTCGCCTATATCGGCGAAGTGCATGTTGATTCCGTTGATTTTGAGAGTGGTGTGCTTGATTCCTTCGTCCGCCATTGAAAGCTGTGTGAATATATTTTCTCCTCTTTACTCTGTTTTGCAGTGACGGCTGACCTTCGCTCTGTTTTTTCCGTCGTCCGCCATTGTTTTTTTTTAAATAGTCAAAAAAAGCAAAAAATAAAAAATAAAAAATTAAGGGTGACTTTAACCCAAATTTTTTAAAAAAATAATAAAATATTAAAGTCGCGGTTAAACAGCTACTTATGTATTTTTTTTAAAAAAATATTTTTTAAATTTACTATTTATTTTAAATTATATATATATATTTGAGAAAAATCAAGGTCGAGCTTCGGCTTGGTTTGCAAGAAGACTGTGAAAACTGACAAGGTTTGGGTTCGGAGGCCCCTTTACGTGTCCGGCCAACTGATGTTGGTTTTTCCGTGGAAGCGGGTCTTCGACCCCTGGACCGAGTCAGTGACAATTATGTTTCCCTGGGGTCGTTTTCCATATTTGTCTACCAAATTTGTGATTGATTCTATCCTGAAATCTATTGTTGAGAAAAACGGTATTGGAGAAGTTACCCTTTCTCCGCAATCCTTTATGAGCCAACAAGTTCCCATATTGAGGGTCTGTTTAATTCAGCTATTTGTTGGAAGAAGTGTTTTCAAGTATATTGCACTATTGCTGATTGGAATGAAGTGGTTTGGAAAAATGGGAATGCAGTCTCTAATCTGGGAATAATAAAGGTGTTAGCTAAGATAAGTGTGGGATGTTTAGCATTTGATATGATAATCTTATCAAGAGTCAATAGGCTTTCTCCGGTCGGCCGGCTACGTAATGATCTTGAAGGAGGAGTCTCCATGAAAGGTGAAAGTTTTAAACATATTTCTTATGTTAATCCTTTAACGCTCAATCGAAAATCTCTCAAGAATAAGGAACATAGGAAGTTTACCTCCCGCATTTCGAGGATACAAGTTAGTAGGTTATTAGTTCTTAGAATAAATAAATCAATTTTCTGGAAAATCTTCTTGTGTGAATATCGTTCTTCTATAGAGGAGATTAGTGGCTGGTATTCATGTTGTACTTGCTGCATTAGTGAATATTTGGGTTTATGCCTGTGCTATCATGATTTTAAGACATTATTGATTAATCGATGCTTCGTTTCCAAAGGTTGTCTTGTCCCCAAAAAGTGGTGGTGTTCTGTGTACAAGAGATCAATTTATTTTACACTTTGGGTCTTACTAAAGAAGGAATGGATAGTGAAATACTTTGATTTGTATCCATACTATTTAATTATCCCCCGCTTTCCATTAATCTTAGTGTTTAGTTGTCAAATGCCTTGCTTTGCTCTAGTCATCCTAGGTGGACAAAGACTAGTGGCTTTTTTCTTGATCATAAATATCTGAGTAATTTGAAACCCTCTGCACTACCCTCTCGTTGTTATGTAATAATTTTCTTCAGAACTTCCCTCTCGTTGCTTGATCATAACTTGTACCCTCTCATCTATTGTACCATGTTTGATATTAATCCCTCTATATATGAAGATTTATGTATGTTTGATGCTGTAATCTGGGACTTAGTGTCCAGATGTGATCCCAAATTGAGAAAGGTTACCTTGCTTCCTTTGACAGATAAACCTTCCCGCATAAACCCCTATTAGTATATACTCCTTTCTTTGCTAAGTATCTTAGACTTATACTAAACACCTCCTTTGTGTTAAGGCTGAGAACGGGGTACCTAAGATTAAGAAATTGTTTGATGTCTTATGGAAATAATGGTTTTTGGTGGTATTTCATGAGGTATTGTCAAGAAACAATTAAGAAAAGGCTTAGTAAAAATTCAAGATGTTTGTTATAGTGCTTATACCTGCCATTAGAAAGGTTAAAAACTAAGCTAGTTAATCAAAATCTTTTAGGAAGGAAATCCTCTCTCCTCGACCAAAGATTGGTGTTCTACCATATATCCCAATTCAGGTTGTATACACGTAGCTTCACTTCTTTTAAAAATAAGCATAATTTATTTTAGTTAATGTCGACAACCACAATGAAGCATTCATTCAATTCCAACTACTATATTCCAAATGTTCTTAGTTGGGGCCATTTGCCTATGGGAAACAAATCCCCACTAACCCTTTGATTATGATTAAGCATTTTATTATTATAATTTTTTTTAAAGTTACATCTTTTAGGTTTAACCTTAGAACGGTTTGCATAGCTTACCGGCTCAACACAAGAAAACAAGTAATTAACGAATTCACCCAGAATCAGTATAGAAAAGACTTATCATTCATAACTCCTCCTAAGATTATTTACCAAACTCATAAGGAAAATGCTCAACATGGGAGAGATCACTCTCTGCTTTCTCATGTTACCACAAAGTGGACATGATAATACGATATTGGAACTGTAGAGGAATCGGAAAGACAACTCTCTGGACGAATATCTCTGCATGGTGTAAAACGGAGCATGTCCAAATGACTATATTGGGAGAAACAAAAACAGAAAAAGTGCCAGACGAGTCGCTTTGGAAAAATGCGGGATATACAAATGCGTGTTGGTCTCCGGCTTCCTAACGCTCTGGAGGTATTGGGCTTCTCTGGAACGAAAATGCTCTTATTAACGAGACAATCAAAATCATTATTTACTTACCTAGAATAATTGGGATTCATTACTCGAATTTGAAAACTCTTTTCGATTGCGCAATGTTTTTTGTATAAGCGCCTCCCAACCCAATCGATAAGGAATCCTTTTGGAAAGATCTAACGGTCCTCATTACCCAACAAGACCGACCTTGCCTGGTCATGGGCAACCTAAACGAAATTACCCAGCCATCGGATAAAATCGACGGTTCTGAGACCCTTCCAAGTAGATTTCAAAGACTCCAAGACTTCAAAAATGTATGTTCTCTCATTGACATTCCCTCCGTTGGCAATCCATTCACTTAGAGGAAGAAAGTCTCAGGACCAGATAATGTTCATGAAAAAATCGACCGAGTCTTTGTCCACCATGAAATAATCCAAGCGTAACCAGATCTAGCAACACACAATGGTGTCTTCTCATCTTCGGATCACTGTCCGATTACGATTCGCTTATCACAAAATAATACCTTCAAAGCCCCCCCCCCCCTCATAAGTTCGAAAACATTTGGCTTGAGAGGAAGGATTTTCGAAACATTGTCCGACAAGCATGGCGATCCTCATGCACTGGCTCAGCTATGTTTCAACTAGTTCACAAAACAAAAATTCTCAAGCAAAAAGCAAAAATTTGGAACAACAAAACCTTTGGAAACATTTTTCGCCAACTAAAAGAGGTCGAGGAGGCACTAGTGGAAATACAATCAAACCATAACCAATTCAGAAATGATAGAGTGAAATTGAAGGAACAAAATCTGATCCAGAAAAAAGAAAACATGCTCCTCTTCCACAAAACTTACTGGCTCCAGAGAGCAAAATCAAAGCACTTGAAACTAGCAGATACCAATTCCTCATATTTCCATAGAGTAGCTTATGGGAGAAGAAATCGGAAAATTATTAGGTCTATTACCTCAATATAAGGAACTCAAATCATTGGGGATGACAATGTCAAAAACGAAATCAAAAAAGACTTTGAAAAGAGGTTTGCCCGGGAACAAACATATTCTCCCAACCAACTACAAGAATATATCTCCATAATAACTCCAGCTGTCTCAGAAGCCGACAATGAAATGCTAATACAACAGCCCACAAACAGTGAAATAAAAATGGCAGTCTTCAATTTAGGGAGTAACAAATCCCTTGGCCCAGATGGAATGACTGAGGAATTCTATAAAAAATATTGGGACATAGTCGGGAAAACAATCATCCGAGTTGTTAAAGCTTTCTTTCATACCGGAAAACTCATAAGGCAAGTAAATCACACATTCATCTCACTAATCCCTAAAAACGAAAATCCCATTACAACAGTTCACTACAGAACAATCGGCTTATGCTCAACAATATACAAAATCATATCCAAGATAATCACTGAACGAATGAAATCCATTATGGGTAAACTGATCCACCCCCTTCAAGGGGCCTTTGTATCTGATCGGGCAATCCAAGACAATGTCCTTATTGCACATGAAATTTTCCACTCCTTTCGATCTAGAAAGGGTTCGAAGGGGTGGATTGCTATAAAACTAGATATGGAAAAAGCCTATGACAGAGTAGATTGGAACTTCACAAAACATGTACTCCAAAAATTTGGTTTCCATCAGCACATAGTAAACATGATCATGGAATGCGTAACTACAGTGTCCTTTTCCGTAATAGTCAACAATGGGCCTACGGAGCCTTTTTAACCTTTAAGAGGAATTCGCCAAGGAGATCCCTTGTCTCCCTTCCTCTTCCTCCTAGGAGCAGAAGTCTTAGCCAGAAAACTATCCATGGAAGCCAACATCAACAATAGTGGGGTAGGATTCAATTTCAGGCAATCCGGTATGCGAATCCCTTTTCTGGCTTTCGTAGATGACATCATCATGTTCAGCAAAGGACATACTTCGGCATGCACAAAAATTAGAGAAATTATTGAAGACTACTGTAAGTATTCGGGTCAAAAAGTTAATTAGCATAAATCATCATTCCAAACCTCCCCAGGCATTATTAGAACGAGAATACGGGCGCTAGAAGGAATCCTAAATATTCCTTATGAACGTTGTATGGAAAAGTACCTTGGATGCCCGATTATAAATGAACGTGTTACAAATGATACTTTCAGTGACATAATATGCAAATCGAAAGACCAACTAAGTAAATGATGGACCAATGCATTGTCACAAAAAGGGAGAGCAACTCTCATTGCTGCCAATTCAATTTGTCTTCAAAACCACTATACTCAATGCAAAGCTTCATGTTTCCCGCACTTATGCACAAGAAACTAGATCAAATAAATAGAACCTTCTTCTGGAACAAAGATGATCAACATAGTCCACTAATTGGATGGGATAAAATATGCAAATCAAAAGCAGCAGGTGGACTAGGCATACACAAATCTAAAGAAATAAATGAAGCTCTCCAATTAAAACTTCTGTGGAAAATACTAGCCGAACCAGATAATTTCTGGGTCAAGATTATCCAACATAAATACCTTAAGAATGATCATATTCTAAATTACAGGAAAAAAGGAAATTCTTCTTGGCAGTGGACAAAACTTTGCTCTTTGATAATAAAATTTAAATCAGGGCTTATCTGGTCAGTAGGGAATGGAAAATCCATCAAATTTTGGAAAGATAACTGGATAACCACATCCTCTATTAATGACATAATGAATGATCATAAAGACGTAAATGAATCTGTGAGTGAGTATATTATGGGGGGTAAATGGTGGCACGAAAAACTAGATTTTATCCTACCGAAGAAGATTGTTGAGGAGATTACCAAAATTCCCCTCCCGATTAACGCATTTGAAGACAGACTCTACTGGTGACCGGATAAAAATGGGTGGTTCACAACATCCAATGCATATAACCTAATTACAGCGCCAACTAATTCCACGACTAAAGACTTTGCATGGATCTGGAAGATAGATGCACCCCCAAAAATCAAAAAATTTCTTTGGAAAATTAAGCAAAAAGGATTACCGACAACCTCGTGCTTAGCCCAGAAGGGTGTGGCTGTACCAACAACCTGCACACTATGCAACCAAGGGCAGGAAGACGACATTCATCTTTTCCTGGAATGTCCGTATAATAACTTCCAACAACAATTTCCCCATAAGATATTACAAGCAATCAACACTCTCATCTCACATGACAGGGACATGGAAAAAATAATGGATCTCATTGGGTCTAGCCTATCAAAGGAAAACAAACAGTATCTCGCTTTCCGATGGTGGACAATATGGTTTACTAGAAATCAAGCCATTTTTAGAAATTCACAAATCCCATCGGCCGCAGGAATCAGGAAAACCATAGTAGAAAACATGAACAAATGGAAAATAGCAGCTAAAATATACCCAAATAAGAATACTACCACAACACACGACGAAAACAAGAAGATAGCCTAAATGAAAAATGTGAAAAGGACTACACTATGGAAAAAACCACCTCTGAATTGGTATAAGTTAAACTTTGATGGATCTTTTATATTAAGTATTAAGAGCTCTTACGGGATTTATCTGTCGAGACTGGAATGGGAAACCAATATACTTGGATGGAAAACCCATGGGTGGTCTTTCGCCTATCGTGGCTGAAGCTATGGCTCTAAGACAAAGGATAGAGAAAGCCAAAGAATGCAAAGTATCGAACCTAATCATCGAGGGGGACTCCAAGATAATCACTGACGCTCTCTAGACAAACAACAAATGTCATTGGGAAATAGAACTTGCACTAGAAGATATTAGGAACATACTTATGGAAATTACAAATGTCAAAACTTCTCACATTCCCCGCAATGGTAACCGAGTGGCAAATAAGGTTGCACACTTTTGCTACTCTACCAGGGGAACTAATCTATATACTCATTCAGGTCTTCTTGACCTCATCCGACAGGATGCCTTCGGGTAGGGGCGTCCGACCTCACCTGAATTATTACCTAATCAATATATATATATATATATATATATATATATATAGGGTGAGGTTAAAGTGAAAAAGGGGCTTAAGATGAAAAAATGGCTTAAAATGAAAATGGAGGAAATAGAGGACACGCGCGCCGGTTCATTTAAAAAAAACTGAACCGTGCTGAACCGGGAAAAAAAAACAGAAGAAAACCGGACAAAAAAAAAACACTTGTTTTCTCTCTCTTTTTCCTCTCTATCCATGGAGACCCAGATACCCTAGAGGTCCCCAGTTCGAACTCCGGATATGGCCGCTCTTTATTTACAAATTCAAGGAGACCCAGATACCCTAGTCGTCGGACCAGTGGCACCGCTGATACCGCAGTGAAAGGGATCGAAATCAACGGCTACAACTGTCCATCGAGGATCGCTTCCAAGTCTCAGAGAAAGAGGATCTTCGTCGTGCCTCTGCTTGCGAAGGTTGGAGAAGGATTGAAGACGAAGAAGAGATTGATTGGTGATAGTGGTAGCAAAAGCAAGGAGGTGTTCGTGGAGGACAAGGTTGAATTGTCCGACCAAGGCGAGGTCACTGGCCGAGAGGCACTCGTTAGCCATCAAAATGGGGCTTGCGGTGGCGCCGGCGAGACAGTGCTGTGTTTGGGAGATTCGGTCGCGGAAGCGAAGAAGAAGGCGAAGAGGATTTGTTGAAAGCATGTGTGGATGATTCTGGTGTTGGACTTTGCTGTCTGCTTGATCTTGTTCAGCGTTTGGTTAGTGGTCTGTCATGGTTTCCAGTGCATTGATTAATGAATTTTCAGGGAATCTGAATATGTCTTTATGGTGGTTCAGCATCAACGTCCTTAGTTCTTTTGATGGGTTGATTAATCTGGATCAGAGGTGAACAACTAGAGCAGCTTAGTGATCTGGTGGGAAGTGAAATCAGACATTGTTGTTGACTTGGATCTTCTATGTGAAAAGCTTGACATTTTTTGGCTGATGCATCTCCTCTGCAGCTAAAAAGGCCAGTTTTGATCTTGATTTAATTTAGCTTTCTGATTATACATGTCTTTAGCTGTGAAATTGTTTTTCCATGTGCAGGCTTTCTCTTCAATGAATCTGCATCTTCCTCCCGGGAGATTGTTTTCTTGATGCTATATTTTCGTTTTCTTTGAATTCATATACAATTCCATCTCTTGTGCTCATTGTTGTGTAGTGATACACTAATATAAAAGAATTGTGCAGTTCCTCCAAAATTGGCCTCCTTGGAATTCAATTTTTGAAATTCAGTTCCAGCAGGGTGAATGAAATTTAAGTGATTCATTTCCCAATTGACCAATTGGGTTCAGAACCATTGTTTGGGATGAAAACTTGGGAATATTTATGGGTAGTGTTTTCATGGTTGCTTTGCCGAGCCTGCAAAGTGCAGGTTACCATATGTCTAATTTTGTCACTCCCTTCCAATAGGCAATTTGTGTATTATTGGAAGATTCATCGTCTCCTTCTCCTTCTCCGTTGATATACATTAGTATTGGATGATATACATTCCAAGAAACTCTGGGATTATTATTGTTGGAAACATGCTTCTTGAAATCAAACATTAGCTTTCATAATGCAG
This sequence comes from Persicaria tinctoria, assembly GCA_037127255.1. Lineage (NCBI taxonomy): Eukaryota > Viridiplantae > Streptophyta > Magnoliopsida > Caryophyllales > Polygonaceae > Persicaria > Persicaria tinctoria. The sequence goes on from JBANSL010000013.1 coordinate 16,928,216, forward strand.
CTGGATTTGTGTGAATTTGTTGATTTTCCCCATTTCTAGGAAAGTTTGTTGTGGTTATGTGTTAATTGGTTTCCAATTTTTTGTTAGGTACTTGTAAGTTGGAATTAACTTGGTCATTTCTGCTAAAAAATATACCAATTTCAGCTGGTTTATCGCTGTTGTTGTACACCATTGCAACTGGGTTTTTTTTTTTTTTTTTATCGAAAAGATGACTTTTATTGTGCTTTTCAAGGGCATTTGATGCTACTTGCACTTTTGCAGATTAGGGGACATCTGTGGCACATTGTTCAGTTCATTTTTTTTTTATCTTTTCAGTTGATTGTTTTTTTTATGTTTAACTAAACATTGTTGTGCTTAGTTGGGATTTGTTAAGACTTTATTTGAATTCTTCTCAATGAGCCAGGCTTCTATATTGATGTTTAATTTCTGCATTTGAATAAAGGGAAGAATATGTGAAGCAATGAGTTTGATTGTTCTCTTCTTCGCTTTTTCATACCAACAAAGATATCTGACAGAATCTGCCTACATGGACCGTTTGTGCTAATTTTAGAACTTAAATGTGCAATTTCAGTTTGAAAAAGTGCAAATATAAAACTAAAAAGTGCATTTTTAGAACTCAAATGTTATTAGCTTGTCCATATTTGGGTTAGCTTGTTACTTGAATTAAGATCCATAAGCTCAATTAGGAATGAGCGCCTAAACAATTGTTGTTTAGGAGGTTGGTGGTTCGACTCCACCTGGATCTATCTATTGTTTCAATGTCCAAAGTTTAGATCTATTGTTATTTGTGCACCTAATCATTTTATTTATGAACTTTTTTTATCTTATTTATGCACTTTAATTCTAGAAGCTCAAATAGAAGGTTTTAACGAAATTTACTTAGCCTTTTTAGTCTCAATAACTAATGTTATTAGATTTGATTGCACATTTCGCTTATTTATGTTGTTGTGCAGACTCCAACAACACTCGCAGTTGCAAGATCATGTGTAGGTACCATAGATGCATCACTTTGGATATAACATATAAATAACCTGAAAATACAAGAACAGATTTAATGCATAAAGTTTTGTAGAAACAAGGCAATGATCTTTAGCATAATCCTCACTTGTAACACCGCTGGAACATCATTGAATATTTGTACCTTATCCTATAACATTCAAAGGTGCAAAAATAACATAATATTAGTGCAATTTTAGAAAGCAAGTGTGTAAAGATAACATTTTCTAAAACATATTTAAAAATACAGGAAAACAACACCAAAACTATGCACATAAGTATTATAAAATAACATTTTCTAAAACATTTTTAAAATATTTTTTTTCAGAAATATCATTTTTACAGAAATCTGAAATCTGATTTTTTTTTCCATTAATCTGTATGGCAGCAGCAGAAAAAATAAACTCATAGCTTATTTCAGGCCAAATTTTATCAAGGAAAAGTTAGATAAGCTTTTTAGAAAGTTGTGGGATTTGAAACCACTCGAATCGGTGCTCTATGGAAGAAGTTATGGATTTTTTTATCGAAACCGAACACTTTTTCCTCCCCTTCTTATGACAGCAGCGGCAACAAAAAAATCATGGTTCATCTAAAACCAAATTTTATAAAAGAAAATGTAGATAACCTTTTTAGAAAACCATGGAACTTGAAACCGCTCGAATTGGTGCTCTATGGAAGAAGTTATGAATTTTTTTATCGAAACTGAACACTTTTTCCTCCCTTTGTTATGACAGCAGCAGCAACAAAAAATTCATGGTTCATTTCAAACCAAATTTTATAAAGGAAAATGTAGATAACCTTTTTATAAACCATGGGACTTGAAACCATTCAAATTGATGCTATATAGAAGAAGTTATGAATTTTTTTTTAATCAAAATCGGGCACTTTTTCTCTCCTTCATATGACAGCAGAAGTAAAAATAATCCATGGCTCATTTTAGGCAAACTTTTATGAATGAAAAAATAGAGAACCTTTTTATAAAGTTATAGGATTTGGAACCACGTGAATTGGTGCTCTATGAAAGAAGTTACGAAGTTTTTTTTATTGAAACCAAGCACTTTTTCCCTCTTTCATATGACAGCTGCGGCGAGAGGGAAAGCAATGCTTGTTTTAGGCTAAATTTTATGAACGAAAAGGTAGATAACCTTTTTAGAAAGGTTTAGAATTTGAAACTACTTGAATTGGTGCTCTATAGAAGAACTTATGGATTTGTTTTAATCAAAAACAGACATTTTTAGCTCATCATATAATTGAATATTACTTTTACATTGTATTCTAAATCTGCACAATTTTATCTTAATTTTGCAAAATTTATTGAGATAAAACTTGTCAGATTCCTTCATTATTTTTTAGTAATTGTTGTGTGCACAATTTTATTCTAAATCTGAACAGTTGTATCTCCAACCTCTAATTCAGTACAAAAGTGTGAAGAAGAAGCTCAATTTCAAAACCATTAATAAAGCCTTTGAAATTGTTGCACTTTATCATTTTATTTTTGCATTTTATAATCTTAATTGTGCACTTCAGAATCTTATTCATGCACTTCATATTATTATTTATATACTTCATCGTTTTATTCTTGCACTTCATCATTTTATTTTTGCACTTTATAATCTTAAATGTGCACTTCATAATCTTATTCATCTATTCTTGTCTAAGTTGTTCTGTTTCATCTATTCTTGAGTTAAAATCTGAATTTTTTTCCTTAAATATGATATTTTGTCTAAGTTGTTGTGTTTCATCTATTCTTGAGTTAAAATCTTGTAATTTGTGTGAGCTATATAGTATGCATTTGAAATCTGATTTTTTTTTAATCTAAAAGTTGTTTTTTCCTTCCAAAAATAAGATATTTTTCATGATTTGTTCATGTTATGTTCATAAATTAGATTTGTCCATGTTTTTTTTAGAAATTAGAGCCACTAACATAGACATTTTAGCTAACTATTAGTCATACAATTTATCATTTTATTCTTGCACTTTATCATTTTATTTATGCACTTTATAATCTTAATTGTGCACTTCATAATCTTATTCATTAACTTCATATTATTATTTATACACTTCATCATTTTATTCTTGCACGTTATCATTTTATTTATGCACTTTATAATCTTAATTGTGCACTTCATAATCTTATTCATACACTTCCATTTTATTCTTGCACTTTATCATCTTATTAATGCATTTTACCATTTTATTTTTTCACTTTATAATCTTGATTATGCACTTCACAATCTTATTCATGCACTTCATATTATTATTCTTACACTTGATCATTTTAAGTGTGCACTTCATCATCTTATTTTTGCACTATATCATTTTATTTATGCACTCCATTATCTTAATTTTGCACTTCATAACCTTATTCATTCACTTTATCATTTCATTCTTACACTTTATAATCTTAATTGTGCACTTCATAATCTTACTAATGCACTTCATGATTTTATTCTTGCACTTTATCATTTTATTTATGCACTTTATAATCTTAATTGTGCACTTCATAATCTTATTCATATATTTCTTATTATTATTCATACACCATCATTATATCCTTGCACTTTATCAGCTTATTTATGCACTTTATCAAACTAAAATTGCACATGAGATTATATAGGAATTTTGCCCTGCCTAGGTTCCAAGGACGGACCACAGGGTCTCGAAAGCACCTATGGTTTCGCACCTTGCAATGCAATAGGCTAGAACAATGGTAAATTATATAAGCATGAATTTACCCCATCTCAGTCATAGTTGAATTGACTTCTCAATCCCTTTTAATTCATGAGTTGGCAGCTTCACTTGTTCAATTCATGAGTTGCTCCCAAATACCTAACCTTACATCAGAAATATCAGTTGCAACCCCTTGCCCACCCACAACATGGCATGATACTCCTACTGCTACCTATTTTAAAACAACATTATGTCAATAAACCACCCACCCAAGCTGCAAGCATCACCTGCTATACCATACACACAACAAAACAAGGAAACACCAGCTTGAAACAGGGAGTTCGGCACATCAAGTATTCATGAAAACACCACCAGCAACTCATTCAACTGATCAAAATTGGAAAAACACCACCAACGACTCATTCAACTAATCAAAATTGGAAAAACACATTTAGTAGCTCGCTCACAAGAAAGCATTCAAGTAAACAACACATTCAGCAGCTCATGCAAATTGGAAAAACACCGAGTAGCCTGTATTTATGAACATAGAAAAAACCATAAGTTCTCCATCAACTCAAATAAAGAGTAGGGAAATGTGTTTTTGCTTCCCTTTCCAAGTCCTTTTTTTTGTACAAAGCGCTTATTTGCTGGTAAAGAACTTATTTTCCAAACACAAAATTTCAAGATTCATGCTAAAATCCAACAATAATATCATAGAATGAGCTATATGGTTCATTCATTGATCCCTATAGATGAAACAACACCCAAAAAGCATAATCTATTGCATTCTTAGTATCCAAAAAAGTGCAGGAAGATCCTAAACTTACTTGGCCATAGCATTACAGCGGGGTCTGGATGACAAGAGTAAGACAGAATTGCAATGCAATAAAACAAGCTCATAAGTCACCCATGAAACTTGAAAGTGCAATCAACAACTCTACCATGTGCAAATGAGCAATGGAGGAGTTGTAACTAGCACTGCATTTTGTGTTTCCAGATACGAGGAAACAAGCAAGTTTCTGAACAAGCTAAATGACACAATCAGGGAGCTGTACGAGCTCACAGCAGCAAGATACATAACAACACTTAAAACTACATCAGCAAGGCATAGAAATTAACTGTACCATGGCCGAAAAAAGGCAAAAAGATGGAAACGAAAGCAGGCAGGCAATGACTAGAATGTTTTTGGTATTTAAACTTGAAATCGCCAGCCTAGTTCACATAGACAATTAGCAAAGTACTACCATAGCAATAATAGGATTCAATAAGCATGTCGAGACTAAAAACGGCGAGCTAATGAGACGATAATCTTGGCAAAGGAAAGACAAATTTGCGCCTTTGTCCTTCCAAATTCGAAGCATCAAAGTGAGTAATGAATGTCAGTACACACTTGCTCACATCAAATCCCCCAAAATTTTAACCCAAAGAGACCCTGAATATCAGCAGCAAACTTAGACATGTTTGATGAGGCTTAGATTAGAAGTCAAGGCAAGCAATTGAGCAACAATATATCCTAGGAATTTCATCAAACACCTTGAGGGCATAATCAACTAACATATCTAAACCTAAATTTCAAGAGTTTATAATGTACAAGCAACCAAATTCGAAGCATCAAAGTGAGTAATGAATGTCAATACACACTTACTCACATCAAATCCCCCAAAATTTCAAGCAACAACAAGAAATTAAGACCCAAAATCCACAACACATCAAAGATTCAATAAAGCATCAAATTTCACCCACAATCATATGTACACACTCGAATCATGAATATTGCAAAAGTTACCAGGATTAATCGAAAAAGTACAGAAATAGGATCAAAGAGGGAGTTGGGACAATAATACCTGAAATCAGGACAACGAGCGAAGAAGGAGCGGAGGACGATTAGGGTGACAGAAATCGACTAGATTGGATTCGAAAAGTGGAGGTGGTGAGTGAGGGCGAGAGAGGAAGGGTGAGCCAGACCTGAGGACGGCGAGGGACGACGAGGAGCAGCGAGGGACGCCAGGAGGATGCCGATGAGGAGGGAGGAGAGAGATGAGCGATTGAGAGAGACGAAGCACGAACGTTGAATTGGAAAGAAAAATGGGTCGGACTCGGAGCAGCCACTAACCGATTGAGCAGATCCGCGGCCCAAATTCGAAAATCGGACCCATTTTCACTTTAAGCTAAATTTTCATTTTAAGCCCCTTTTTCATTTGAACCTTTACCTATATATATATATATATATATATGGTGTGGTTCCCTTGTGCACATCCCTTATAGTGTACCTTGTGCACAGTTATGGGCCGTTGATTGAGAGGATATGAAATGCCAAGATTAAAAGGGATTTTTGTTTTTTCTTTTTAATATAATGGGACCTACATGGCAAAATAAAAACTCACTTCCTCTCCCATTAGTGCGTGTAACCAACCCTCCACCCCCCTAAACCCATATTATTTAGTTCGTTTTATAGATTTGGTAGTTTCACCGAATAATATTTCACTTGCTACCGAATAATGTTCGGTTATTTTTTTCATTTAGTTCAAAAAAGAAATTACCACCTCCATTGAATAATTTGACACATGCTACCGAATAATGTTTTTTTTGTCAATCAGATTCAGATAAAATAAGCCTCGAATCCCTAAATAATACTTGTCATTAATGCGAATAATGCTTCATATTTCATCGAATAATGTCTCACATTTCACCGAATAATATTTTGTTTTATGTTGTTTGCCAAACCGAAACTTCGTATTCTGACGAATAATGAATCTGATTTCACCGAATAATTTACCAACCCATTACGACTCGTAACCAAAATCCGACACATACTTCTGAGCAAATGACAAATAATTAATCAAATTATGCATCTTGAAAATCAAACATTAAATTCGACTAAAAATCAACACATTCGTCTGAATAATTCGTCGTTTTCCCCCAAATAATGGGGGAACAATTGACAATTGACAAAAAATATTATAGAATTGATCAATACCTTGCACCATTCTAGACCGAAATATTCCATAATTACATTGATCTAAGTGTTTACCTACCCATGTGCTGATTTTGAATGAAATCAGTTCTTTGCCCTCTCCCCAAATTAACCCCTCATTCCACGCCGCGAGCAATACAAGTCCATGTGTTTCCGGTCTCCCGGACTTACCCATTCCGGCGAACTACCGAATAATTGGACACCATCATTTCGAGATTAATCGATTGGCAAAGATCGACGAGATCGTCAAAGCAACCACAACACCTCATCCTCGTCTTCTCCAATTGCTTCCTCAGAATCAGACGCATCGGCAAGTTGCCCAGAATCGAAAAGGAGGAGAGAAGAATGAATGTGATACCTTGTGGATCCCTTCCCTTCATCTACCATAATTTGAACTCAGATCAGACAATTTTGCCGTCGGCCTTTGTCGCCGCCGCCACCAAGCCTCTCACTACTCGACCAGGATCGAGATTTGGAGGAGGATCTGAAGCATCCGGGATCGAGACGAAGGAATGGAGGCCACTCTTCGTCGATTAGTGTTGTTTTACTCCCACCTCCGCACTATCGCCATCGCCGATTTGCACCATAACGGAGGCGAACGACATCGGCAGACAAGAGCTTGGAACAAAGGAGAGATAGATAAAGAGAGAGATTAGGGCAAATTGTTTGAACGATGAGAGTGTAACACGTTCAATTTTGGTTAGGGTAATTTATTTTTCGAGATGGGTCCCACTTTTTTTTAAAAAAAAAATTCTTTGTGCACAATGCACACCCTAAGAGGTGTGCACAATTGATCAATACTCTCTCTCTCATATATATATATATATATATATATATATATATATATATATATATATATATATATATAGTTATAGTTACTGTCGAGTTTCGGGAGGCTGGCTTATGCCTATTATTCTGAGGCCGAGGAGGAGTTTGAGGCAGCTATGTTTCCTGGCCACATCACTACCTTCTAGCTCTGGATTGCTTTGAGACAGATCGAGGCGAGTGAAACTCGATCACAGTAGGTATGCACCCTTAACGCCCTCTTTTTTTTTTTTTTTTTGTCATTGATCTAGGTTTTAGAAATAACTGAAAAATTCATCAAAAGAGGTGTTCGCCTTATTCCATTTTCAGTTTTCAGTTTTGTCAAAATTTACTTCTTTCAATTTCACGAATTCTGCCTCAATTTGTTGGTTAGATTGAATGTGGTATTTGAGTTCAATCTGAGGTTGATAATTTTGGCTCAATTCAAACTCAATTAGGGGTTAGGGGTTTCAATTTCAAGAAGTTACATGTATTTGATTACATATAAAGTTTAGACGAATAAAAGCTCCTGACATTTATGGTTTTGAAGTACCATTTAGTCATGCACTCTACCTGTTTGATGAAATGTCATACAAAGAATCATGAGAAAAAAAGATTAGTGGTTCCCGAAATCAATTTGTCCGAATTTATGGTTTTGAAATAACATTTTGAAATGCAATTTTGAGTAAATTAATACTCCGTAGTTACATTTACAGTAGCTTGATAGCGTTAATTCAATTTTTGAATACGATGTTACCTGCGAATCAATCATGTGAAATGAGAGCATTCAGTTGATAAAGTAAAGATAGTGGTATTCCAGATCATGTTATCCATTAGATTCATCACTTGGTTTTTTACTGTGAGTTACATATTTGATGAAATCATGTGACTCTTGTGCGAGTTGCCTTAGAGCTTGAAAGTATGAAGTATTAACTTGGTTTCTAGCATTTTGTTGCCTAAAGCCCCCAACCTTTACTATCTAATTTGTAGCTTTTGCTTGATTGGGTTTGGTTCGATTGCTTTAATTATTCCAGTGTCATGTCTCTTTTGTCTAATATTCTACCCTAATATAGTAAAGTAGAAATAATATTTTTATAATAGAAGAGACCATAAATCCCATGACATTACTTTTATTTGATTTATTTAAAAAAAATACTCCTTTTTAGTGTAGAGATGCTTATCATGCATGTATGATTCTTTTTAGTGGGAGCTTCTTAATGTAATAGCTTTCTTAAAGATAAGAAATAGTATTTGATTTGAATCGTCGAGAGTGACTTGCATTGCCAGTTTGTGATATTTCTTGGTTTCCATATGCATTAAACTTGCGTCCAATTATAGAGTTCGATCTCACTTGCTTTTAGATGTAGTATGAACTTGTAGTCCTTATCTGTCTCTGACAATCATTTTCTAATCAGGGCCTGACTATGGCTCTCCACATTTAATATGAAAGCTTCTTAGCATCCTAAGCGAGGGTGAAAAAAGGTCCTCATTCCTTGATGATCCATCAATAATTAAGCGCTACGCTTCTAGCTAGGATATCCAATGCAATCCCTGTTTTCTCTGACGCTGAGGCTTCATTAAAAGTTCAAAAAGAGGTAATTTCTTCTAAGAAACTTTTGCTAAAATTGTTGATGGAACTATGATTAAACCACTATGATTTCCAGGTTAAAAATGACAAGGTACATTTCATCTGAACACAATTTTTCGAATTTAACTCCTATTTCAAGCAGCAAGCTGAGGACTCGGAGAAGTTCAATGAAAGACTAGCGGAGATAATATCATTGATCACTTGCAAAAAAGATGCATCTAGCATAAAGTATTCTCTGACTTCTAAACTGAAAGAGATACTGAGCCGATTGGATTCTCAAATTGGCAATCTTTACGAACTCCCGCCACTAGATTGTATGTTTATTGTTGTAATGTCAATCTTAATCTAAACATTAGTTCTAGGAATATTGGAAGGCCCTAACTTAGGTTACTTGGTAGATTAAGGCAAAGTACTAAACATATATATTATACTTAGAACTATCATATATTAGAAGCGTAAGATTTTATATCCTATGCTCATGTATGTTACATCTCTATAGTATAGTATATGTGTGAGTCATGCATTATATGTTATGTTATGTATGTATGGTTATACTGGTTACTAGCTTCACTGGCTCGGCCCAACACTTAGGCCCAAAGCCAGTCCAGCTCCGTTGTCCACCTGAAGTCTTGGCTCATGAGATCCGTTTTAAGTGGAACGCTGCGTTTCACCGAAACTTGCTCTATATAAGCCAAGAGCTAGGGTTTCGGAGCTCATTCGACGCGGCGCTCCAAAGGTAATCCAGAAAGAGAAAGAGAGAGAAGAGAGAGGTGCTCTGCTAGGGTTTGCCGTTCTCCTAGCTCCAGCGAAGCTCCGGCGGCCGATCTTGAGCGGATCTCCTTCGGAGACTCCAGACCCGGCTTCTAGGAAGAAGAAGAAGGCGACTGTCCACAATTCTGGCGAAGATCTTCTTCTCTGGTCCACTCCGACGACGATCTGACTCCGATCTTCAGATCTAGGGTGTTTTCTTCCTATGCTTGCTTCGTTATCTCTTCCTTGCACTCATATGTCTCTCGTACTCTGTTCTTTGCTTGTATTTGCCGTAGTCTTGAGTTAGGGCAACCTGTTCTGTAAACCTACTTAACTGATTAGTGGATTAGTGTTCTCAAGCCGTTCGGCTGAGGCTCCGTGGACGTAGGCTCCGGCCGAACCACGTAAATCTTGCGTCTGTTCTTTGGTTTACGTTCTTAGTTTGTTTCTACTTGTCTTACCCCGTTCTAGGTTCCCGATCTGAGGAATCTTGAACGACTATAAGAATTACAATTGTCTTGACTGGTCATGGGGACACTGCATCCACCTGCAGGTATGTATTACTTTGTCATGTTTGTCTATTTCATTGAATTTAGCAATCGAGTTGAAAATTTTATACGCTGGGTTGTACATTATTTTGCTAGAGTTTAGTGCGGAATTTGTCTAGATTTACCGTCTCTGATTATGAATCTATAACACATGAAGGTTACTTAATGAAATAGTGCTATGTACATGAATCATAGTGGGGTATTCTTCTTGGGTATGCACATAGAAACTTATGGCTCATTTGTTTCTAAAGGAGAGAATGAAAAGGAAAAGAAGTAAATTTTACATATAAATACATGATTATCATTTTTTGTGAGCCGATTTTCTTATTCCATGTGCACTTATATGAAATTAATAGTTTGTGACCTAACATGATTGTTTAATTATTTTTCCTCCCGTCTCCATGTATGGAAAGAAAAAGGTCTCAGATGATTATGAATTATGATGTTGACAATGAAGCTGCAATATCGGTGTGGGTCATATGACATGCAATTGTTTTAGGTTTTGGAATTGTTTAAAATTGATACTTTGGTGGTCTTTCAAATTGAATTCTTACTTGGCTTTTTATATAGTCTCTACATGAAGCTAGGTGTTCTTTTTATGTGTCCATCTCCCTTAAAATTTATAGTTGAATAATTTACAAAATATTGAATAATAGTAAATGTTGGTACATGAATGAATTTCAATGCTTATTTAGCATTTCTAGACTATATTATGTTCATATAAAAATGAACAATCTAATTAAGTGAGTAACATTCTTTTAAGAAATAAATGAAAACGTCAGTTGGTGCTACATTTACTGACTGATTTTATTTTACCCTAGGTTGTGCGCATTTACTACTTATGATATTGATCAGTGCTAGATTTGGTATTTCGCGTTGTCTATATATAGTGTTACTTGTGTAAGGACCTTGTGGAATCTCTCTCTCTTTTTTTTTAGGATTTTTTTTTTTGTTATATCAGTGCTTGTGCTTATCAACTATGAATTAGGATAAGTCATGTATTAAGAAACCTTGACCAAAAGGCTTTAAGAGCTTCTCAATTTTGTAAACGGATTGAGAGAAACAAAAATTGAATTGGAATTTGAATATGCCTTCAAGGTGTTCGAAGAAATGTCAAATAAGATATTTGTATTGTTTGGGTTTTCGGTTGGGTTGAACAACAACTATTTTTAGTAGACAAATAAAGAATAATCACATAATTTCTTTAGGATACCCGATTAGGATGTAATTAGCATTCATGTCCAGTCCAATTTAATGAAAGTGGCTAAGTTTGCATCCAATCATGTTCTCTGACTTCCTTTATAACTTATTTTTAGTAGGATGAAATATACTTCTGTTTGTCAAGGAAACGAAAAATGGAAAAAAAAAAAATATCTTCCTTTCTACATTCTTTGATCTTATCATTGCTTTTGGTTTTTGTTATTGTAGTTCCTCTAATTCTTAATTGATTTAGGATCTTGTGTGCAAGAAGTTTTATGACTTCTGATTTTTGGAACCATTTGGTGTTCAGACTCAATTTTACGGAGATGGCTGTTCCTTTAGAGTTGGCTAAAAATACTGAGTAGATTGTTGACATGTTGAAGAAGATCTCAAACCATCAGTCGCTTGTCATAATTATTAAGTGCAGCCCTTCTCTTGGTTTCACCCCACAAGTTGTTAAAGATACAAGGATAAATCATGTATCATTAGCCATTGTACACAAGCGCTGCGAAAAAAATATGCAAGGTTGCTAGAAAAAAAATATTGCAGTTAGACTCTTCGCCATTTAATTATGTTTATTTTGTTTTTTTAATCTAATTTTAGTTGTTGTCATTAGGTCAAGGAAATAAATAACGTGGAGGGAGAAGTTCACATGCTTCCTTGTGTGATGGCTTTGCATACATTCTGCACCATGGATCCCAACTCGGTGTACCTGCAGCTAATTCATCGTAGTTTATCATCTCTTTGCAACCGTACGTACCTCTAAATTCATGTGACATACATTTTGCTATGCAATGCTATTCGTTTACTGAATTTGTGTTATAGTTGTTGTGGCCTTTTCACTTTTGATGAAAAGCCAACATACGAGCTTCATCTTTCTGGATTGCAAGAGAACAAGGGTCTAATCTCTGCGAAAGGCATAAGGTATATGCCCGAGAAATGTTGTGTCATAGGGTCAAGAGAGGATTGGGCAAGCATAGCACACAGTATAGATTACACCCACATTCTTTCATATTGCACATCCTTGGGATACAGATACTCTTGCAATCACTTGCTGGCTCAAAGGAATGTGTCCTAAACCTTTAATATGTATTATCATATGAACAACCAGTAGAGTTGGGCTTGCAACTTATCTGGGAGGGTTGTGCTGATCAACAAGAATCTGTCGGTAGAGAGTGCCCATTCCTAAGTCCAAGGAGATTAAATTGCATTGGTTTTTTTTACTTTTGGGCCTATAATAAATAATTATTGTTATATATGTATATTATTGAACCAATTATATTCAAAATTTGATCAAACATCGATTTTGTTCAAATTGATCATTCTGATTGGTTCCTTGCAGACCTTGCCAGTGCCATTCAATTGACGGTGTATGTCATTATCAGGTCAAAGAATATTGCAAGAAATAGATCATTCCATTTCTCAACTTCAACTTAAACTGGCTTGTAATAATAGATCAAGAAAACGCAAAGTGAAACATGGACTGGATCCCCAGTTATACACAATCCTATCTCAATATTTTTCCAAAAAAAAAAAACCAATGTCGGAACTAACACCTCTCAAGCCGAGCATCTATAGGTATAGGGGCCGGTTTACTGAAATTATTTTTTGGGTTCTCAAAATCCAATTTTGGACTAAATATTTTAAGTGTCTACCGAAGCCACACTTATCCAATGCAACATTATGAATTCTTCATCCAATCAGCCGTGAAATTGGAGGTTATAAAGTTGTAATATTTTGGATTTAATTCTTGAACAGCTATTTGATGAAATGTCTCTAAGAAGTACTTAATTAATATTTCAAAAATGAAATGAAATGAGTTGCTTGTGTTTGATAAAAAAAAAGAAATTTAATATAAAGTCACCTTTTAAAATTAGACGGATTGAAGTTGATTTATAATTTAGACTAATTTGAGATGTGTAACATTTTTTTTATATAAATATTTTGGCCTTTTAGAATTTATACCTTCAAACATAGGATATATTTTTCTAATTAAGAGACTAAAACATTAGAAAAAAAACACTTATTGAATATCATTTTTTAATACATTAGCTCTATAGGGTTTAGACATTTAAACACATATGGTATCTTTTTTCTCAAATTGGTTTATAATTTATACCAATTTGAGAAGTGTAACATTACAGTTTTCTTAGGCAAACTACAAGGTTTCTTTTCTTTGCTTTCAGGTAATACGGATATTCGGAGAAGTGTGGAAACAGTCGATCTACTCTTCTTTGTTAAATTTGAAGTATCAATCATCTCAATAAAAGTCTTGACCATAACCACCAAATATTTCGAAAATGAAGTATCGATCGTCTCGATAAAAAACTTCACCATAACAACCGAAGATTTTGAATAACATCAGGGTGAGGGACATGAGCAGTAATTCAAATGAAATATATTCATGGTATGGGGGAACTAAAACGGAAAATATTTTTCGTGGTATGAGGGGGAACTAAAGCGGTAAATTTCAATAAAAATACTCATCCGTACAAGGTACGGGGAAAGTACTAGTCTATATATATAATGAAAACTATTTTTGTTTTTATAATAACTTTAATTTTTGGAATTTCACCCAACCAACCTAATCTATATAAAATTTCACATGATAAAATTATTAGACATTTTTTAAACAATGGGATTTATTTATTCTAACTATTAAATGATAAATATTTTTGCTAATTAGATGTCATAGTCACATTAATTTTACGATTTCCTCCCAATCAACTGAACCTGGAAAAAAAAATCCAACTAATAAAATTTAGACAAGTTTATTTAATTAATCTATCTATATCTAACTAATAAACCGTAAGCACTTTTTATTAGGTGTTATAACTTATAAGCACCTTTATTTTAAGATTTTTTCTCAACCAACATATTCTACTTAAATCTTAAACCCATGTAATTTTTACTAATTTTTCATAAATATTATTTTTTATTTACTTTATCAAATCTATTTTTTCCATTTTTTTTTTTTGATACACGACAAAGATTCGGAAAGGGGTTAATGACGATTAACCCACCTCCTGATGGCATCCCAACGAACAAGATCAGAGACCTCAGCTGGAACGCGGTCAGCAACGAACTGCGAAGAGAACCCCAGATGCACCAACCGATCTGCAAACTGGTTCCCCTCCCTGAAGATGTGCGCAAAGGTGACCTGCTCGAAAGAACGGCAAAGACCCAAGATATCTGATATGGACATCTCGATCTCCCACGGACACTGCCAGTAACCCCGCAGGACGTTGATGATGGTGAGGCAGTCGCCTTCAATCTCCAGGCGCCTGAACCCCCTTTTGGACGCTTCAAGGAGGCCACTAATAATACCATAGCACTCCACCTGAATAGCTGATACCGACCCATGGCTACGGGCACCACATGAGAGAACCCTACCCAGACTATCCGGGATAACGAAACCAGAGGCAGCACGATCCAATCCAGTCCGAGCCCCATCGAATTTAAGCTTGACGTACTCATCTGCAGGCTTTTTCCATCTCACTGCTTTTGATTTTGTCATTCTCCTTTTTGATGAAATAGTTTTTTGAGTATCAATGTCATCTAGTCGTTCTTCTGTTTGTGCTTTCTTCCACATCTTCCTAAAATGTTTTATATATTTTATCCAGTCTTCCATTGATCTTGTATCACTATTGTCAAATGTTATTCGATTTCTCATTGACCATATGCCCCATAGAGCAAAAGCAAGGATTGATCTTTGTTCCGAGGATAATTGATGGAATATATTCGAGATTATGTCCTTGTATGACTTGTTTCTTTTATCGAAGTTCTGGATCATTTGTTCAATCTGCCTATCGAGACTCCCGACAAATGAAAGGAAAATCTGGCATTCAGAAAAGAGGTGAGTGTTATCTTCGTCATAGTGGGAGCACAGTGGGCACTGCAAGGGCATATGAATCCTTTTTCCTTGTAATCTAACTTTTGTCGGGGTTCAATTTAGTAGGTTTTTCCATAAGAAGTTTTTGATCTTTGGTGGGCAGTCGATCTTCCATATCCAATCCAAAAGGTCAGGGTTGGACCTTCTAGTACGAGTGACATGATCTAACGCACTAGCAGTAGAAAACCAACCATTTTTGCTAGCTTTCCAATATAGTCTATCTTCAATTTCATTGGAGGGTATATAGACGTCTAGAATTTTGTCAACAATTTCCACCGGAAGATACCAACTCAGCTTATCTTTGTCCCATGTCTTGTCCGGTTTCATAAATTTGTCAATGGTCTCATGTTCATCTATTTGGTCAATGAGACATTTTTGTCGCAGGATCCCTTCATTTTGAAGCCAGTTATCAGTCCAAAATCTTATAGATTTCCCATTTCCAACTTGCCAAATAAGTCCATCACAAAATTCATCTTTGATGTCCATTAATTTTGCCCATTGTCAGGAGGAGTTTCCTTTTCGTTGGTAATTCCATATGTTCTCATTTTTTTGGTATTTATGCTTGATAATTTTAACCCATTCATTTTCTGGTTCTGCCATGATTTTCCAAAGCAATTTCATTTGTAGTGCTTTGTTCATGTCTTTAGTCTTATGAAGTCCGAGTCCTCCTTCTTTTTTTGATTTGCAAACTTTATCCCACCTGATCAATGGCTTGTATTGGAGATCTTTGTTCCATAAGAAACATCTGTTGATTTGGTCCAGGTCATTTTGTATGCTTGCCAGGAAGTATGAAATTTTGCATAATGTAGCTTGGTTTCGCTGCGAGGTTTGCTTTTACTAGAACTGCTCGTCCTTGTTGGGTGAGTTCGTTTGCTCTCCATTTTGTTAATTGGGTTTTTGTTTTCCCAATGACTTATTCAAAGGTGCCTTTGTTCACTCTACCATTTATGATAGGGCATCCAAGATATTTTTCTAAAGCGGCTTGGTTTGTTATTTGTAGGCACGATTGGATCCGTTGTCTGTGTTCATTCGTAATCACTTTTGTGGTTTGGAATGCGGATTTTTGAAAATCTACTTTTGTTATTTTTTTCCATTTTATGTGAACATACAATAATAGTTTATTTCAGTTTATAGTGGTAATTTTTTATACTTACAAAAATTTATTTTAATTTTTTAAAAAAGAAAAATACGCGTCATGGCGCGGGTACTGTACTAGTTATTATATTGTAATACAATCATTTTACATCGTTTTTTTGTGCGCATTTGGTTGTAGAATTAAAAATCTCATAAAAATTGAGGCAAAACCGTAATTTAACCAAATAATCACATAAATCGAGTCAAAATAATTGTATTATAATTAATACATCATGGGATCCAAAAACATCATAATTTAAACACCTTAAAAATTGTGTTAACCAAACACCGCCTTATCATTTTACATTATAAACATAATGCATTTGGAATCCAAACACACCCCTAGATCAAGAAAACTAATTGAATAGGAATGAATTAGTTCGGTTGAATTCAAATATAAAATGCTACTCCCTCGGTTAATTAAAACACATCGTTTACTATTCATGCATGTTTTTTGTATAATGATAAAAACTATGTCAAATGTTAACTTTTTTCACATTTATTTTTATAAATTTATACTTAATGGTAATAAGTATGAAATTATTAAAAAGAATTATTAAAAAAATTAATATTTTATATAGTTTTTAACACCTAAAAAAATGTTCGTGAACAGTAAAACATCAAGTTTTAATTAACGGAGGGAATACTAATCTTTAACTTGTGTATTTATGTTCTAAAAAAACAATTGTATATTTATGACTCTTCCTATTGACTACCCTTGCGATCCAGGCATATCCACACGCGAAGCACTTTTGATTATTGTTTCGAAATCCGTCCTAGTAGTCCAAGCCATTTCGAATTTGAAGGGTTGTAGTTTCGGTTTTTGGTTACCCATTAAGTCCAGTGTGATTTGGGTGTGATCCGATTTGATGAAGGCATGATTTTTTGTATATAATTAAGTTTGGAAATTGTTGTACAAGTTTGGAAATTTTTGTATATAAGTCCCCGCATACATATTTTTTTAGGTTTGTTTTGCAGCATGATTGTTCCTTACTTCCGTGACGTGGGAACTCTCTTGGGCGATTGCGAAGAAATGGTCTAACCCCACTAACATTGCCTATTAGATTTCGATAAATACGCTTATTGATTTGGTTTTGACTCGGCTCTGTCGTGGTACCCTCTTGTATTACACCTTGATTCCACTATTTGCATGACTACTGGTTTTCCATGCTTAGACTTACGATAGGTACAGGGGACTTCCCCAGGGATTCAAACGATCTCGTCGAATTTTGGGTATGAAATCCCACTTGAAAACGTTAGAGTAAAATTTCAAAACTTCAACATGTACTCGAGGCGCAAGATCCTAACGAGGGGTTTCATCCCTCGAAACGTAAACCGAGAACCATATTCCCGGCCCGTTACACTCGTGACTTGTCCTTTGGGCCCAAGGTTTTGCCTTGGGCCCAAAGAAGCCCGATAACCCCAAAATTAAAAAATAATAATAATTAATAAATAAAAAAATAATCGTTTCATTAGAGATAATAATTTATAAATATAATGAATATATCCCGGGCGGGTTGCTATTTCCCGCTTGGGCCTCCAGTGCGTTCGATTCAGCGACGGGTGGCTTTGTATGTGGCGTGACTAGTCTTTCTTTCCGTGTAGTGGGGTTCTGGCAGTCGGAGTCGGGACAGGCTGGGGCCGAGGCAGGTTTTATCGAGGCGTTTCCTTTTTCCGGAAGTCTGTTTCCTTGGAGGTTCATCTTCACTGCCCACAGGTGTATCCTGATGTGTCGCTGGCATGCGGTGCTGCTTCCGGGGAGTTCTTGGCGTCGTCTTTCGTCTACGTCCTCATCTTGTTCGGTCTGGTTGTATCTTGTTTCGCTTTTGTAGAGTGTTGTTGCTTGTATCTGCACTATCTTTATATTTTCTGTTTGTTTAGACAGTTTACCGTCTGCCGACTTGTCGCCCAATGTAAACCGGTCTAATTAGGTTCATATGATGTAATTTTAACCCTCTTTATAACTCACGATAATACAAGATACTGATCTAGCTACTTCTTTTCTTTAACTATATACACTGTTCTAAAAATCGCGCCTAGACGCCGCCTGGGCACCGCCTAGGCGCTAGGCGACCCCCCTCCGCCTAGAGCTAAACGATCGCTTAAGCACGCCTAGGCGTTCGCCTTGATCGCATGGGCGCCGCCTAGGCGCTAGGCGACCCCTTACCGCCTATAATCCGCCTAGCGCTTTTTAGAACACTGACTATATAAAAGGAAGAGTTAATCCATGAATAGTCACTTAATTGCCCATGATTTTAAACTTAATTACAAAAATGTCATTCTTCCTTGTTCAAAATTATTTTCTTTCTGTTATAACACTAGCTAGTTATTATCTTGTGATGTTTCACCTCTCCATAACCCACATGGTGGAAAACCAAAGGTCTCATAGCCACCAAGCTTTGTGTCCGTTTTAAACATAAGTTTTGATCGTATCTCGTTACTTAATCGATCTACACCAAATCTCCATTCCTTCTTATCCTCGACACAATGGTCTTCTATTTTGATCAAATTCAAATTGGTCCTTAATTTGTTGATCAAATCCATATATGTTGATATGCTGCATGCCTACAAGATTTCAATTGTTGTTTATTTTGTTTCGCTGATTGCCCTTCCTGTGGATTTCAATTGTGTTCTACAAGATTAAATTTATTGATTTAGCATAATTTGTTGAGATATTATATTTTATGTAATTAGATTTGATCTTATCCTTGTAAAGCAAGTAGCATATCTTTGTAAGTTAGGATAGAATTAACCTAGTTTACCCTAGTTTTGTGTATATATCCTGATCAATTAATCAATGGAAAGCAAGCTTTGCCTCCTACACTTTTCTACATGGTATCAGGCTTACCGATCCTTCTAAAACACTAAACCCTACCGCCGCCCTCCTACCAATTCCCCATGGCCGCCACTCCTCCCGCTACGCTTACCCCTGCTTCGCCCTACTACCTTCATCCTTCCGATCACCCTGGCCTTGCTATCTGCCCTGTGATCTTGCGTGGTGAGAACTTCCCTGAATGGAAGATCGCCATGCTCAACGCTTTCTCCGGCAAGTTCAAAGACGGCTTCCTTGATGGCACCATCAAGGCACCTGATGCCGCCTCTACCGATGCGCCTTACTGGAAGCGCGTCAACTCCATGCTCATCGGCTGGATCGCTCAATCTATCGAGCCTTCCCTCCGGTCTAGCATCACCTATTTCGCTACTGCCAAGGAGCTTTGGGACGATCTTGATCAACGCTTTTCTGTCGGAAACGGTCCCCGGATCCTTCACATTCGTTCTGAGATCGCTCGTTGTCGTCAGGACGGTCAATCGATTGCTGCCTACTTTGGTCGCCTCAAGAAGTTATGGGGCGAACTCATCACCTACACAGGCTCTACTACCTGCACTTGCGGCAACGCCGCTAAGGAGCATGAGGTTGAGCGAGCCCATCAATTTCTGATGGGGCTCAACGATGCCACTTATGCAACCATCCGGTCTACCATTGTGGCCCAGGACCCGCTCCCGCCGCTCAACCGCATCTACTCGATGGCCGTTCAGGAGGAACGACTCCAGAACATCGCCAAGGATAGGGACACTCGCTCGGACTCTATAGCTATGGCCGCTCGTTCTCAGTCTCGCCCTTCCTCAGGTAAGACGGACAAAAGCGGCCTCCTGTGCACCCATTGTGGCCGATTCGGTCACGATGTGACGTCCTGCTTCAAGGTCATTGGATTTCCGGACTGGTGGAACCACGACAAAGGCGTCGCTGATCCTGCTACAGGTGCCCCTCCCCCTGCTCCCGGACGTGGCCGTGGCACTCCAACCCCGTCCCCTCCGCCTGCTCCGCCGTCCAAATCCCTTACCCGCGGCTCCGCTATGCACGCTGTCATGGCCAACTCGGGTTCCTCCTCGACCTCGCAGCCCTTGACGACCACTGATCGCAACGCCTTCGGCGCTCTGGTCTCGGATGCCGATTGGACTCTTCTCTTTGAGAAATTCAAGGACTTCCATGCTAAGTCCTCTTCCGATCGTATGTCAGGTATAATTTCTACACCTTGGATCCTCGACTCAGGTGCCTCATTTCACATGACAGGTGACGTCGGCCTTCTCCATGGCCTTGCCATATCAGACTTCTCAATGCTTCAGTTTCGACGGCAACGCAGGCTGGCAGCCTTTGCCTCTGTCCTGGCATAACCCTCTCTCATGTGCTATTGGTTCCGAGGCTTGATTGTCATCTACTCTCATCTGCTTGCTTTTCTGCTGAGTTATCTTGCCTCATCATCTCCTCTGACAAGCTTTTTGTGATACAGGACCGCACTTCGAGGACACTGATTGGAGCGGGTGAAGTCCGAGATAGGGTGTCCTGGCTGCGATGGCTTACTCCGCCTCCATCTCCTCCCCATGATCGCTCCTGCCACACTACAGTCATCGACTCATCCACCTTATGGCATCAACGCCTTGGGCATCCCTCCCGTCACTTGGTTCAGTCATTCCCAAGCATTTCCAATTCCAAACTTGTTCCCAATAAAAGCGATCCTTGTGACATTTGTTATAAGGCCAAACAAACTCGCCTTTCATTTCCTATTAGTACTACTAGGGCTACTATTTGTTTCGATTTAGTTCATTGTGACATTTGGGGTCCTTATCGTATCCCTTCCACTTGTGGTTCTTCTTATTTCCTCACTTTATTAGATGACTATTCTCGCAGTACTTGGGTTTACCTCATGTCTCATAAATCTGAAGTTGCATCTTTAATTCACAAGTTTTGCTTCATGGTTCAAACACAATTCCATCGATCTATCAAATGCTTTCGCAGTGACAATGGTGCTGAATTCATCGCTCTTAAGTCATCTTGCGTCAGCACTCCCCAACAGAATGGTCGTGTAGAGCGCAAACACCGTCATATCCTTAACGTCTCTCGTGCTCTCATGTTCCAAGCCTCTTTACCACAAAAATTTTAGGGTGAGTGCGTTCTCACCGCTTGCTACCTCATAAATCGCACCCCAACCTCGCTTCTTCATGGCAAAACTCCATATGAACTCCTCTTTCACAAACCTCCTACCTTTTCTCACCTATGAGTCTTCGGCTGCCTTTGTTACGCCACTCAAATCCCTTGCAATACCGATAAATTCGCTCCTCGCAGTCGTCGGTGTGTGTTCTTGGGTTACCCCTTCGGTCAAAAAGCGTGGAGTCTCTATGATCTAGACACCAATGTCTTCTTCACATCTAGGGATGTCTCCTTTCATGAAACCGGCTTCCCCTATATGCTGCCATCTCCACCCTCCGCCACTCCTGTCGGACCATCCCCGTCTCATCCCTCGCCCCTCTGCTACGACGAGGACACACCAGCCCCTTCATCCCCCACCACCGACAGGGGGAATCCTCCACCACCCCCTCCCCTGCCCCCTCGACGCAGCGGCCATCAACCCCAACCAAACACACGTCTTCGCGACTATGTGTGTTCTGCCGCTCGACATAGCCACCCTATCTCGCCGGATCCCTCCTCGATCTCGTCTTCAGGTACTTTGTATCCCTTAGCTAATTATGTGAGGTATGATAACTTGTCCCAGGCACATCGTCACTTTCTCGCAGCTGTCAGCTCTACCCCCGAGCCCATGTCCTTTCATGAGGCCGTTCAGCATCAGCATTGGCGGGATGCAATGCGTCTTGAAATCGACGCTCTTCATCGCAATGGGACTTAGGAGGTTGTCGACTTACCTTCTGGAAAGACTCCTATCGGCTGCAAGTGGGTCTTTCGGATCAAGTATAAGGCGGACGGGGGCATCGAGCGCTACAAAGCTCGCTTGGTTGTTCTTGGCAATCGGCAAGTTGAAGGCACTGACTACTTTGAAACCTTTGCTCCGGTTGCTAAAATGGTCTCTGTCAAGGTATTTCTAGCAGTGGCTGCCATTAGAGATTGGGAACTCCATCAAATGGATGTCCATAACGCCTTTCTCCACGACGATTTACATGAGGAAGTCTATATGACCATGCCTCCTGGGTTCTCTATTCCGGGCTCGCCAAAGGTATGTCATCTCCGAAAATCCCTTTATGGCCTTCGTCAGGCTCCTCGCAATTGGTTTTTCAAGCTTGCATCCGCTTTGAAGCACTTCCAGTTTGTTCAGTCATATGCCGACTGCTCCCTCTTTTCATTCTCTCGCTCCGGGGTGGTCATTCACGTCCTTGTCTATGTCGACGACCTTATTATTGCCGGAAATGACTCGTCCTCGATAGCTCGCTTCAAGGCCTTTATGCACTCCCAGTTCCACATGAAAGATCTTGGCCAGCTTCGTTACTTCCTTGGTCTTGAGATCACTCAGACTCCCTCCGACATCTTTCTTTCACAGCGCAAGTACGCCCTTGATATTTTGACAGAAACAGGTTTGTTGGCTGCTAAACCGGCATTGTTTCCTATTGAAAAAAACCATAAGCTAGCCCTGGACACCAGTCCTTTGTTCGACCAGCCGGAGCAGTACCGTCGATTGGTTGGGCGCCTGATCTACATCACCATAACGAGACCTGAGCTCAGCTACTCCATGCATATCTTAGCCCAGTTCATGGCGTCTCCAACCGATAACCAGTGGCAGGTAGCTCTCCGTGTGGTTCGCTATTTGAAGAGCAGCCCCGGCCAGGGTATTTTTTTGTCTCGCTCTAGTGATCTCCGGCTCAATGCTTATTGCGACTCAGATTATG
Source organism: Persicaria tinctoria (assembly GCA_037127255.1). Classification (NCBI taxonomy): domain Eukaryota; kingdom Viridiplantae; phylum Streptophyta; class Magnoliopsida; order Caryophyllales; family Polygonaceae; genus Persicaria; species Persicaria tinctoria. The sequence goes on from JBANSL010000013.1 coordinate 16,951,444, forward strand.
CTACCTGCCCTCTCACTCGTCGTTCGTTAACTGGCTTCTTCATCATGCTCGGTGAGTCCCCGATCTCCTGGAAGACGAAGAAGCAATCTATTGTGTCTCGGTCCTCTGCCGAGGCTGAATATCGCGCCATGGCTGCTACCACTTATGAACTTGTGTGGCTCAAGTCATTTCTTGCGTCACTCGGGTTCCATCATCACCAACCCATGCGCCTCTGGTGTGTCAATCAAGCTGCTTTGCACATTGCCTCCAATCCGGTCTTCCACGAACGCACCAAACACATTGAGGTTGATTGTCATCTGATTCGGGATCATGTTCAGGCCGGAACTATCATTACTGCTCACATTCGGTCATCACTTCAGCTGGCCGATATACTTACCAAGGCTCTCGGACATGCCCAGTTTCACACACTCCTTCGCAAGTTGGGCATTCGGAATCTTCACGCTCCAACTTGAGGGGGAATGTTGAGATATTATATTTTATGTAATTAGTTTGATCTTATCCTTGTAAAGCAAGTAGCATATCTTTGTAAGTTAGGATAGAATTAACCGAGTTTACCCTAGTTTTGTGTATATATCCTGATCAATTAATCAATGGAAAGCAAGCTTTGCCTCCTACACTTTTCTACATAATTAGTCTTGTGTAGATTATGATGTGCGTTGATTGACAACCGCCGCTACCGTGCGTCGAGTTGCTCGCCAATGCCCTGTAGAAATTCAATGAGAACGTTCACCGAGATGGAGCCTTAGCCCACGGATCGGTTCTTCTCCGGCGACCTCGGCCACGGATCGACTATTCTACAATTTCTTTTTATAGTCAATTACTTATATCCCTAGTTGATTAATTGGCTGATTTTTTGTTTGTTTTAAGGCGAATCAATCTGTCGTTGATTGTTTTTACAAAATTGACAACGCCGATCCATATTCGATCGAATAGCGCTCCAAGTTCGATCCGTTTGATTTGTCGGATCCATTTATATCGAGCGATGATGGATTATCCGATCAGAATCAGGATGCTGGAGGTGGCTGCGAGGTGGGATCACCTATCTTGCTCGAATCCACGAGACGCGCCCGCAAAGAGGAAGAAAGGTAACAGTTCGCCGTCGCCGATCTATAAATCGCAACGAAGAAGAAAGGTAACAACAGATTTTGAATTAATTATGAAATTGGTCCGTAATTTTTTTAAATCGCAGATTTTCCCATACCTTTTATATAATTACATAGAACGGCTTAAAACTTTCAGGGTTGCATATTTTGCCCCTGTGAAGTATTCACACATCGCCGAAGATGATGTGTAAACATAAATTATATCAACCCCCGAAGTGGTTGAATTAATTGAACAAATTTCAATTCCTGAAGTGGTTGAATCAATTGAACATATTTCAATCCCCGAAGTGGTTGAATCGAAGTTGTAATATCCCCTGAAGCGGATAAGGTAATCTCAATCCCTGAAGTAATTGAATCAATCAAAGTTGTATCCCCTGAAGCGGATAAAGTAATTTAATCTCAATTCCGGAAGCGATTGGATCAATCAGTCGTATCCCCTGAAGTGGATGTTATTTTATTATATCCCTGAAGTGATAACCGATCGAATTTCATCCCTGAAGTGATGAATTATTTATTTATTTTATTTATCTTATTTTTGTGTTTATTTTAATTATTTTTCATCTCCCGAAGTAGATGAATTATCTCCTGAAGTGATAAAATTTATATATCTCCTGAACAAAATCATCTCCCGAAGTAGATGAACGAACATTATCTCCCGAAGTAGATATAAAATTGTTAAATTTGCATATCATCCCAAAAGTGGTAGTTTATCTCCTGAAGTAGATAAAGTAAACACAATTTATGTATCAAATCTCTTGAAGAAGATGAGATTCTTATTTATCTCCTGAAGAAGATAAAATATTTTAGCTTATATATCACGATGAAACTTATCTCCTGTAGTAGATGGTTTTGATCTCTAACGGTCTCCGGAAGTAGACAACATTGGATTTATGGGGATGTTTACTTTCTTGTCACCAGAAGTTGACAATATGCTAATTTTATTTCATTTATTTATGGTTTTATAGTTTTATTACCTATATCAACTAATTTTTTTATGATCATCTCTAGAAAGAAATAAACTCACCCTCTGAAGAGGATGAACATATTATGCTCATAAACCGTTCCTGCAGTAACGATAATAATCTTCTGAAGAGATATGAAAAGGAAATTCATAAAATGTCTCACTATCTCATCAATACATATTTGTCCCTGAAGTGACAATATTCATTTTTTGAGCTAAATTGATGATAAGTTTGTATAATCTCCGAAAGATGAATTAAAATCATACCCTGAAGTGTATGAGCTTTATTTTAAAGTTGCACATATAATCCATGAAGCGATGTGTAAGTAAAGATATATATATAACCCTTGAAGTGGTTGTATACAAGTTGTCTTCTCCCTGAAGTGAGTAATAATCAAACGTACCATTTCTTGAAGAATATGGTCAATGTTTATATGACAACTTACTATATTTTTTAATTGCAACTTATAATCTTTTGGAGTATATGATCGAAATATATATAATAGAGACTAATTGTCACTCGAAGATGACAAATGAATCATTTTATGAATAAAATCATTTCTAGAAGAAAATGATAAATTGACAAGTTTTCTCATGGTTCCACCTGAAGTGGACAAATACAAATTTCTGAAGTGGACAAGTTTGGCAAATGAACATTTGGGAAAAAGGTTTACCACAATCCTGTAGATTGTGAAGTTTTTCGACACCAACCTAAGAGCCTGAAGACTCTACTAGTGGATTTTTATTAAACTCCAGAAGAGTGAATGATTCTTATAAACTGTAGAAGAGTATATCATTCTTATAAACTCCGGAAGAGTATATGATCATAATCTTATCATTTGTACTCTTGAAGAAGTACATGGAATATGGGTTATTCGGAATTATTTTTTCATGGTCATAGCAACCACAAAGCACGATCTAGTGAACAAGGCCACTTCCTGACAACCCTAAGCATAGCATGAAGCATGCCCCTCTCCAGTAGAGTGTACAAAAGAGGTCAAGTTTAAGCGCGCAACCGATGTTATTGTTGTGGCTTATAACTAGGTCGTTGTTATACGGTTAATTATAAAATGTCTTGAAGAACATTATAAAATACTCATACCTGAAGTATGACACCAACAAAAGTTCTGACAATACTCATTGAATGGCATCTAAATTAAATAATGGATCACCATATACAAAGTTCAATGGATTAATATTATGGTTTTTATAAGTGTCAAACAATTTTGAAAACCTGAAGTTTTCTCAAACAATATTGAATGGAAAAACCAAGATGAATACCATATAGCTCCAAAAGAGCATTGATCTTGTTACCTGAAGTAACAATGACATATACATATGAATTGATATGGTATTGAACACCAATATCTCATATGACTAGCCAGAAGCAAGTCTTAGAGAAATGAGAATGTATATATATATATATATATATATGGTTTATTTGACACTAATTTATCCCATTGAAACTTATCACTAACAAGAATTTAGTTAATGATAAAATATTTTTTTCTTTGTGGCATCCGGTCACTCATGTGAATCGATGATGTGCGGGGTCATTGAAATTCACATAGACACCCACTAAGAGGGACTAAAAGACCCTAGGACCTGAAGATCCTCAATAAGGGTGACCGAACATATATGGTCTATCATCTTGGCAAAATCAACAATAAGACCATCTATATTGAGAGTAAATGCAAAGTTTCTAATGTCTCTTGATTGGGTACAATGAGACACCTACGGAACACTACCATATAGACCAGTGTAATTCCAATATTATAGATGTCTTAGCACTTTGGTCATATGAAACTAAGGTAGAGAATGTTATCAAACACATCGTTGAGCATACGGTAGCTCACGGCGACCCAGAAGAGTCGTTGGTCAAATGGACCCATGCATGTTTGCATTTCGAATTTGACATAATAACATCTCCCTAATTATCTCCAGAGGAGAGCATGCCATTCAAAGGTCTTGAATGAGCAACACATGTTCTGAGACGTACCTCCTCCAAATGAACTACAATGAGACCACAAAGAAGTTGAAAGATACATGGGGTTTGAGTCCCTATTGATATCAAATACCTTGAGATTTATAATGGTGATAAAATGCTCGGTATTTAGGGGGAGAGGAAATGAGACTAAATAGTAAGAAAGAGATTGCACGGAAGCAACTCCTCTATCATTTGATATCCGCGGATAAATACAAGTGAACTAGAAGTTCAATAAATGAAATGATTATAAAGTTTTAGCAAATATTCCATTGAAAGCATTTACTAAAGGCCAAGAAAGTGATAAAGTCACATATACTAGCTCATTTGAAAGTTCTAGAAGTAACTCCAACTCAATGAATATCAAGTGATTCTCAAGTACACCAGAAGTGTTGGAGATCACTAGGCTCTTGGTATACGATTCCCCGGAAGTGGAATGAGCCTATGAGAATATGATGATCATCAAATAAATAATGGATGTCGACATCGAAATCATAGTAAAAGAGCTAGAAAGAAGCAAGTCATGCAAAGCTGGATTCTTTAAGCATGATGTCATTGGACCTGTAGTTCCAACATTGAAAAGTGCAACATCAATTGGTTTTAAGTGGGTGTTTATACAAAATAAAATATAAAGCCAAGTTGATTGCACAAAAACTTATCAAAGGTTATATGGAGAATGTATTCACCAGAAGTGAATATAATTTTGGATCTAAATATAAATGATGGACATGTTACTTGCATACGCATATAAATGTAAATGATCGATTGAAGATGCCTGAAGCATTAATGTTAAAGCCCCGTCACATACAATTTGATTGAAGATCCTTATAAGAGTACCAGAAGTACCTATAATTGTAAAAATGGTGACATTGCGTTAGGTCCCGAAGTACCATACAATGTTGTACTCTTTTCCTTGATCTTGGTTTTTATCCCATTGGGTTTTTCCAAGGTAAGGTTTTTAACGAGACAACTTATGCACCATTTAATACAATAGATCCCCTTGATCAAATGATGAAGTGCACGTTAGGTCCTGAAGTACCTTATGATTGTGCATTGAAAGCAGCTCAACACCAAGACATATAAATCAAGCGAGTCGAGGTCAATTGTAATATATGAAGACATTTCGACTTGTACACTTCAAAGAAAATTATCAGACTCAACCATGAAGCTCATGAAGTCAGAATTATCAAGAAATTCGATGATCTTATCGGAATGAGAAAGCTGCAAGAAGAATGTTGAATTCAGGGGAAGAATATACGCATTGCACTCTTTTTCCCTTCGATCAGGTTTTGTCCCACTGGGCTTTCCTGACAAGGTTTTTTAACGAGACAGTATGATCAACGCGTATTAAACAACATATGTACTCCTTTTCTCTTAGTCCTAGTTTTTGTCCCATTTGGGTTTTTCTAGGCGAGGTTTTTAACGAGACAATTTGTAATGTTAGAGGTGCACATCAAGGGGGAGTGTTATAACACTAGATAGTTATTATCTTGTGATGTTTCACCTCTCCATAACCCCCACATGATGGAAAACCAAAGGTCTCAAATTTATGGCTTATCCTTTGTAACTCTCTCCATGTATGCCTATATAAGGCTTTGTACTTCTTCTTTGAGGAACACAACAATACAATAGAGATCTATTCTCTTCTCTATGCCTCCTCTCTACACTCTTATTCTAACACATATTATAACACTTTCTCTTTTTAAAATTATTTTTTTTCTCTTTTTTTTGGTGTCATTATCCCAAAATTTAAAATAATTATATAATGTAATTATAAAAATAAATTATGCATTATTAAAAATAATTTCCTTTTTCTTTTTTTTGGGTGTTTTTGTTAATTATTAGTGTTTTTGTAACTTTATCATAAAATTCATAATCAGTACAAAATCTATCCTTGTTTTTATCTAAATGAGTTAGGAAACTATGCGCTCTTCTCGATTATTTTTAAAATGAGAGTGTTGTTAAATACACCGCAAATCCTTTCTTTAATTGCACGTTCATTTTAACGTGCAAGACTTTTTAATTAATTAGCACTTTTTTCCAATTAATTAACTCACCTCAACCTTGCACGTTGAAAATGACGTGCAAGATTTGTGGTGTATTTATCCGGACCGTAAAATTATTGGGCTATAACTTTCTAGCTATAGATCATAGGTACTAGAATTTTTTTTAAACTATCAAACTAATTTTTAATAGTTAGGCATTTATAACTTTATATTTTTATTTAACTATATAAGTTTGATTAAGTGTTTGACTAAGTGTTTAACTATATCAAACTATCAGACACTGTAGTCTCCACTATTTTGCATGAAATGGAATGAATCTGCTCGTTTGATCTGAAGGGAAAAAAAAAGTGTTTTAAGTCTACAATATTCAGCTATAGTGACTAAGTGTAACCATATATTTTACAAGAGCTACAAAATAAGTAGTAACGATAATTATTGTAACCTTATATTTAGGTAGAGTAATAAAATATCATTTATGGTCATAAAAAATCTCTTTATATTTTTTGTCGATAACAAACCTCATGTTGTTGTAGTGATAGAACAGTACATTGCGACTTGCGAAAGAGGAAAAAATACAAATTGTAAATAGAATATTGTGAATAGAAGGATGTATACCCTAACAAAATATTAAATTTATTTATAATATGAAAGGTTATATATATATATAACTCTTTATTTCATAAATGGTGCATCTTTGCGGTAAAATTTTCAAATTAGTTAAATTAGAATAATTTAAGGAGAAGATATTGTGTGTTGAAATTGATATCGTTTAAATGACAACTAGTAACATGCCCGTGCCAATGTCGCTTTTAAAAAAAATCATATATTTCATAGATATCCCGATAATAGTAGATAGAAGAAGTGTGATAAAGAGCTGGATTGAAACAAACAACAAAGTAATAACAAATTTCAATTGGGTAGCTTCTGTTGCAAAATTGTAAAGTAGATTAAGCTTCAACTTCTCAATTGTCAATCAATGTTAATGACCAAACTGTCATAGTAAGATTGCATTTCATTTAATTATCTTCAACCTATTTATTTTTAAAATTAAATAATATTGAAACAAATAAACATGGTATTCAATAGGGTTGTGTATATTTCGGTTTGGACCGGAAAACCGACCGGAGCCGGACCGGTATAACCGAACCGAAACCGGATTGAATTCATCCGGTCCGATTTTCGGTTTTCAATATTTTAAAATTACGGTTCCGGTTAAAACCGGCGGTTTTCGGTTTCAACCGAAAGAAACCGGAATCATATAACCTTAATCATAATTATCGTGTAAACACTACATTAAATTAGTTTTTTTTCAATTTAAAGAAGACAAGATACATCATCTACAACTTTTATTTTTTTAACGATGACAAAAATTTCATGACCTTGCATTTGAAAGAGTTTACATATTTTACCTATTTTATTAATTTCTCCAGTAACTTTTACAAGTTAATTGTATTATATTTCCAGTAACTTTTACAAGTTAATTGTATTATATTTTTAATGTATAACTTGTAATTAGTATTCGGTACCCGCGCGTTTGCGCGTTTTGTTAATAAATTATAATTTATTATGTTAATTTGTTTGAAATATTTTTTATTAAATTTTATGCTTGAAATATATCAATTAATAATTTTATATATTTGATCTAACTTATTTGACCAAATTTGTCCAAAATTATTCGAAAATATATCAAACTCGATCAGATGATAATAACATGTAATATATTTAACATTATTTTCACCTTAATGGAGAGAAACTAAGTCAAAATGTAGGTGGTTAGAAATCTTTAAAGATAACTGGATAGATTTTTTTATATTTTCACTTGTGTTATTTTTTAGTATAAACACGAGTGTTTTTCGTAGTATATTTGATCTCTTTTTATATATTTTTTTAGATCAAATAAAATTATTTTATCTCTTTTTATATATTTTTTAGATGAAATAAAATTATTATCCATGTATGAAATATCGTCCTTGAAAAAATTGATGAGAAAGAAATTGTGATATATATATATATATATATATATATATATATATATATATATATATATCTATCTTTTTATACATATTTTTATACATCTTTTTATACATATGCATGTACGGAGTATATTTACATATTGGATAGATTTATAAATATAAGTGAGATCGTTAAATAAGATAACAAAATATAGCATGTACATAGTAATATATAATAGTAATATATAATGATGGCTTTTGAGCAATAAAATAATTCTTTTGTAAAATTTTATCATATAAATTTAACACGTATTATAAATATTTTGTGAAATTGTATTAATTGTCACCTTTACTCGTGCAAAATGTTCACCATGATTATAAGTTGTTCACCAAAATGTTCACCTTTACACATTATTATATAATATCTTTCAAAATAATAAAATTTGGAACACGTATTGAAGATAATGAATTGAATCTATATATTAAGTAATTAAAGTAATGAGTTTTGTAATTATATTGTGTTGTAAAATTGTAGTGGGTAGAAGATAGATTTTTTTTAAAATAAAATTGATAGCCTTTGTCAATTAAAATAATTGAGAACGAATGGAACCATGGCTTCAAATCCTTCAATCATCAAATCCTGATGTACAATTCAAAAAGGGAAAAGTTAATACTTTAATCAAAACCGAATCAATTACATTAATTAAAATAAGGTGTAATTAATATAAGGGATTACCTCTTCATCTAAGAGAACAAATCTGCATATGATGAATAAAGCTATTTTAATTAAGGACCTTATTTTAGAATATAAAACTATTGCATACACGTAGTAGGATATACATATGATGAATATAGTCAAAACTATACCTCTTGAAGCGGTGAATCTTGATTTGCAACTATTGAAAGTTGTTGAACCGGCTAATGATATCGAAGGTTTCGTGTTTGGTGATGACTCGTAGATTAGACTATATATAGGAAATACACTATTTTATCTTAAACCATTAATTAATTGTCTATTCAATACAAAATCTTATGAGTTATATATATCTACACAAATATATTCAATTTCATCTAAAAAGGATAAATTTTCCAACTATGTAAGATATAAGGTTGAATATTTATACAAATATATTCAATTTTATCTAAAGAATTAATTTTTTACCTAATTAAAATATAAGGTTGAATATTTATAAAATATATTTAATTTCATCTAAAAAGATAGAATATTTGACAAAGATTTAATTTGACAAATATATTCAAATTACTATGAGATGAATTGGAAAAATATAATCTCGCCCCCCGGGGCATAGCTCATTGGTTGAAAAGTCACCCTACGCTGGGCCTAGAAGCTTCGGGTGGGAGGTTCGATTCCCAGGAGGAGCATTACTTGTTTCTCTTGTGGAGTGGGCCTCCTGGAGCCAAAGGGTATAAAGGGGGGTGGTTGGACCATTAGTGAGGCACATCCCGCGGTTTACCTCCCCAAGTCGATGAGGGGCCAGAGACTTGGGGTCCAGAACTAGTCTAAGTGTAAGCTTGGAATACCTGGATATAAATAAATAAATAAATAAATAAAAAGGAAAAATATAATCTCCAACGTACCGACATGCAAGTCAACTTGCTTTCAAGTATAGGTTTATGAACAACCTACCTATATTAGGCTATTAGGACTTGGATCGGTTTATTTTTATATATTATTATATTTGATTAGTTAGATTATTAAATTGGATACACCGCAAATCATGCACGTCCTTAAAGACGTGCATGATTAAAAGGCTTGCACGTCCTTAAGGACGTGCAATATTAATCTTGTGATTTGTGGTGTATATAGTAACACCCATTATTTATATATATTTGCTTATTAAATTGGGTTAGTTTATAACTATACGTCTACTAACTCTATCACAACATCTCTTATCAATTTAATTTAATTAAAATATTTTATCCTCTTAGTATATATCTAGTTAATTTTTTCATCAAATTTTGAAACATACGCAGAAATTTGTAACAAATTAGATTTGAGGTTGAAGATCAAATTAACAATTAGGGTGTATCTAGTTAAGGTATATTGAATAGATTATTTGATCCAAAAAATAAGTTTTTTACCCAACTATATTGGTTTATTAATTGATGTGGCCAGAAATATAATACCACTTTAATCCAGAAAATGCCACGCAAGCGAAAATAATCCCGTTTAATCCAGAAAATTCCGTGGCAGCGAGGTCGCTCCAGCGGTCTCTGTTTTAGTATTTTATATAGATATATAGACAAACGACATACAAAAAAATTAAAATTTAATTAATTAGTTTAAACATTCATGCATGTGAGTGCAGTAATTTAATATACCGGTTCGGTTCCGGTTTTAACCGAATTACCCGGACCGGTTCGGTTGAAAACCGGAAATATTCCGGATTGGTTTTCGGTTTGCACTTTCCCTATATTCCGGTTCCGGGCCGGTTCCGGTCCGGTTTGAACCGGTGAACACCCCTAGTATTCAACAGAGATAGTAGCTTGTGCAAACTACATAACGAAATTTTAAGAAAGTTCTATTCATATGTGCTCCACAACATTTCCAGCTCAAGTTGCAGCATCCATGAACTAATCAAAGTTCTCCGACTTTCGCAACACAATCTCAATATGTCAAACATAATGTAATTCAATCCAATGAAAAGGGAGAATCAATCTTTGAAGGTTCACACTTGATTATTTTTTAAGAACATAACAAAATTAAGCATCAGAATCAGGTGTGAGAATGAGAAGGTAGAAAGAAAAGAATCTAACTCTTCTCAAATGCCAGTCCATTGTTTTTCAGGATCTCTGATATTGTCACAACAGTAACAAATAGAACATGGATTTCTAAAATTACATATTATTGATATGCATATTGCTGAACTCACAAAGTAGAAAATCACAGGTTTATGAAATAACAATTTCCTAAATTGCATAGCTTTGAAATTGCAAATTTATGAAATTACAGATTATAAACATAAATTTACATATTTTAAAACTTAATTGACAGAATTTAAATCTAAAATTAAAGATTTTTAAAATTGATCATTGTGAAATTACAGATTTTTGTAATTACAAATTTCTGAAATCTGTATAGTTTCTGAAATCTGTAAGTTTTATTATATGTAATTTCAGAAATAAAATATGTATATTTCTAAAATATGTAATTTGTGAACTCTATAAGTTTTAAAATTGAAATACAATATGAAATTATAGATTTTTAAACTTGATTCTTGTGAAATTACAGATTTCTGAAATTATAGATTTCAGAATACATATTTTATAAATTACATTTGAATGAAACTTGATCCTTATGAAATTGCAGAGTTATGAAATTACAGATTGTAAAACTTAATACTCATGAAATTACATATTTCTGTAATAACATATTTCTGAAATTACAAATTTCTGAAATTACAGATTTAGAAATACCAGTTTTATGACATTCCATATTGATGAGAGTACATAGTTTAAAACCGTATGTACATGTTGAAAACATAAGTTACAGAAATTAAATCTGAAATTACAGATTTTAAAACTTGATCCTTACGAAATTCCAGATTTATGTAATTATAGAGTTATGAAATTACATATTTCAGAAATTACAGATTTTAGGAATTACATTTGTATGAAACTTGATCCCCATGAAATTACAGAGTTATGATATTACATATTTTAAACCTTGATCCTAATGAAATTACATATTTCCTCAATATATAGATTTTAGATATTACAGTTGTATGACATTACATATTCTGAGATTACATACTTTAAAAATTAATTTACATATTTTAAAACTTAAGTTACAGAATTTACATATTTTAAAACACAAGTTTCATACATGATTAAATGTGAAGGACACCTACTCACATGTTGTAAGAAAATTAAGTTGGCCATCCTAGGGTAAAATAACATAGGGTAAAATAAGATTTGAACATCAAAAGAAATTCATTTGGTCACTAACCTAAAAAACAGTGCTCCGGTAGCTATGAAGAAAGTGCTCCTGATGATATCCTTAGAAGTTGCACCATCAACAGTAGAAACGCCTACATAACCTTTTACTGTGCCTGATATTAACAAAATGAGAATAGAGAAATATGAAAGAGAGTCTATCAATCTCTGAAGGTTACAATTTTGCTTAGAGAGAACAAAAAAAAGAGGGCTGGAAGTGCACAAATGCATCATTTAGGGACGCAATTTCTGATTTTAGGCAGCGCTTATTAATTCTTATAGGGCAGGGCTCCTGGATTGCACAACAACCAGCAAGGTTTGAACCAGGGCTGAATACGTCACTCATTTGATTAAATACGTAATATTTTTTCTCCTGAGGAAATGGTGCAAGATGTATGTAATAAATATATTTTTTCTCCTGTTATACTTCTTCATCTTTATTGCAATGCCTTGGTCTTTCTTGCGTTTTTTTTAAGAACTTATTCTTTCAGTATTTCCCGCAATCATGAAAAAATAAGTGCTTCCAACACGAAATCTAAAATGGTTTCTACCTTTGAGAAACTACTTGAAGGAATCTGTGGAAGGCACTCCTTCGGAGCCTTTATGTAAATAGCCAAATCTTCTTTGCAGCTGCACAGTGAGTGCAAATATTAGCAGATCGAGATGAAAAGAAATCACAATAAGCACATTAAAATACTCATAACCTATACTATCTAATTAAAGGCTGGAGGGCAAATGTGATCGTTCTATATGGAAGCTAGGGAATTTCATGGAGAAGATAGTAATTAGGAGCCATGAATGACCACAAAAGTCTTTTTACTTTATTTTTTATTTGCTGAAGGGAACTCTCTCAAGGCAAATGTATCATGCAGATTTGTTAGTTCTAACATAGTTTTTACACACATACTGCCTAGTGCCTAGCAATTATGTCCAACATGTCAGAATTGTCCTCAAGTGATTCATGTACTAATTCTCATCAGAAAGGTATAGACTGGGTCTTATCTCAATTTGTTCTAGGGTGTAGACTTTAGAATATTGAAAAAACGTATACTGCCTCCGTTTCTCAATTTGTGCAGGATCCAACTCCTATCAAAAGGGAAAATGCTAAAATTACTAATTGCAACATGTAACGATGGGTTCAAAAGGGGTATTTACCTGGAAGCTGACGACTGCGCGTTGTTGCCACCGTCGTCGTTGTTCGGATTGGGCTGTTCAGAGAGCGGTGTGCTGCAATTGAAGGCCGAAATCGATAGAAATCGTAGGAAAAATAATTAGGAAAGAGGAAATGAAACCTTATGGTAATCGAATTCGGTTGGAATCGATAGAAATAGTTGGAAAAAAATTCGGCCAGTTATTGATAGCCAAATTGAAGGAGGTAGAGAGTACCTAGTTGATGTCGCGAGATGCCAAATTCGTCGTGGTTTATGGCATGATACAGGCACTGTACATCTTATTCTTCATGGATGTTCAGACAAAACCCTTATACGAATTGAAGGCCAACCATAGCAAAATTGAAGGCCGGAATCCATAGAAAACGTTGGGAAACAGATGCGAGCCTCCAAATCGGCTTGAAAGCATCTCGGACAGTCGACGGAATCGGCATGGGAAAACGTTTTTTTTTGTTATTGATTAGAGATGCGATGGAGGAGATGAAGAGGAGCAATAGGTAGATGTTAACCCTAGCGAAACAAAAGGGGAAATAACGGAGCGGAAGAAATTGCATACTCCGTGCGTAATGTGATTGGAGGAAAGAGCTAGAAAAAAGGTGGTGGTGACACCTCAGCTTTTATGCTTTTGAATTAAGTTTATATACTAACGCACGAGATTTGTAAAGTATATTACATTTTATAGAAGATATTACCATAACTTATTTATATTATTTATTAGATGTATTATACTATTATAATAATATGAAAATGACATAGCTATTTATTATTTTGTTGTTATCTACCTTGTTAATATATTCTTATTAGTTTTTTTTGTGATAAGTAAATTTAAAGATGCGAGAATATGAGACAAATTTGTAGATATTTCCTATACAATATTTAATTAATAATATTAATAACAAAATATAAAAATAGTGTATTGTAAGGCATAAGAATTTCCTATTTTTATGAGTTTTTACGTCTGCAATAGCTGACTATTAAGTTAGGATAGATATGAACCTGTGCAGCGATTATAAACCGTCTAAATCCCTTTTTAGTGGATAGATTTGTAATCTTTTGGTTAGAAATGAGATAAACATTGATGAATTTATTTAGGTTTTTTATGTTGGTTGTATACACTATTGAATTCCGGATGAGAGGATTGCCCCACGACCGGTGGAAGAGGAAGGAGGAGAAGTGAGTTCTCTGTTATATTTGATTCTGATTATATATAGAGTACTGTTGCCAGTTAGGTTAGGGTGAATGAGAGTAAAACGGTAAAGCAAATCTCTGCAGATCTAAAATTAATAGCGGATAGAACTTAAAAAATAAAGTAATATCGATTGGTTTTAATAATTTAAAAAATCTCTGCATATCTGAAATTAGGATAAATGTGTAATTTTTTGGTTAAATAAAAGAGATAAGCATTGTTTAATTGGTTAATTGAAGTAATAACGGATGGAAATTAAAAAAAAACAGTAACATAATGGTTTGTAATTGGTTAAAAATCCATGCAGATCTGAAAATTTTAATTATTTTAACAAAAAGTAACAGAATGTTTTGTAATTGGTTTAAAAATCTCTGCAGATCTGTAAAGTTTAATTATTTTAATTAAAACGGTTTAAACTAAATTTAAAAAATCTCTGCAGATATGAAATTAGGATAAATGTGAAATCTTTGGGTTAGATAAAAGAGATAAACATTGGTTAATTGGGTAATTAAAGTAATAACAGATGAAACTTTAAAAAAAAAGTAACAGAAATGAAATAGCTACTGGAAATGCTTATATTATATCGTTTTAATATTATTTAACTCATTATTGAGGTTTGAGTTAGTGTTCTCTAAATCAAACAGCTATTGGAAATGCAAAAGAAATCAATTAACGAACTCTATGACCAATGAACTTAGAAAATAGATCTCATCATTCATCAAACAAGTTAGATTTAATCATCTATTAAAAAAATTCTAAAAAAATGTTACATTTTATAGCAATTAGAGTAAATTTGGAGCGGGACTTGGTCATAAACTTAAAAAGATTTATTGGATCAAAGATTTGGATACCATGTAAATTAAAAACAAATATAAAATAGGGATGTGAAGCAAATCAAACAGTTAAATAAGGCTCGAAATCAAATCTCTGCAGATCTGAAATTTGTATTTTTTTTTATTTACGGTTGAATTTATGCAAGATAAATATCTGAATTTGTGATTATTTTTTATTTAGGGTGTTTTATTTAGTGTTTTATGTACAATAACTAATTTTGTTAGATGAAGCGTTGTGTCCTTCAGATTTTGAGATCCATGGGATGTTCCTCGATGATGAAATCAATGGAAAGGAGCGGACACTATGAATGGGAGGATCATCGCACACCATTAGCCAAATGGCATGGAAAGGAAGCATATAAAGTTATCACCTTAGGTGACTGTTGTTAGGTTTAAAGGTAATGTTGTTTTAATAGGCTGAAGGTAAATTCGGTTCTTGTAGATCCTTTCGGATAATCAAGACAATTTGAGTAGACCCAAAAAGGGCAATCTCATGGGTAGACCTCGAAAGGTAATCCCGAGGGAGTAGGCCAAAAAGGCAATCTCCACCGAATTCTTTTAGGCGACAAAACTAAGTATTTAAGCCCTTTAGAAAAGATATATAAAATGGCTTGGATAATGGCAAACGAGTCACTCAAATAAATCGAGTTTTCCTTCAACGTTTATTGCCCCTATATGCCAAAGGGTTGCACTACAATAACGTTGTGGGATAAAACGTTTCCTATACAATAAAAGGGTGGCATCCCATTTCATTATTGCATATATACATACCTTGTTTGTGTTTTAAGTGTTTGTTCTTCCGATTGAGAGAGATATCGAAAAAACTCATACCTTTCCAAGTGGATGGCAAAAGCCTTTTATAGGCAAAATGGGGTGGAAGTTTTTGGGTGGTTATGGGTAGTTATTGGTGGTTATGGGTAGTTATGGTGGTTGGGCGGTTACCCCCCAATAACTACCCCCAACCGTCGGCCCAATAAGGCCCAATAAGAACCAGCCCAATTAAGGACAAGCTAGCATGACGGAGCTAGCATGGTGGAGCTAGGTCACTCATAAAATATAAAATGTGCATGACATTTATACGAAGCTGGGTGTAGCTATCATGCAGCTAAAATGACTAAGCTAAAGCTTCAATGAAGCTAAAACCCTAATCAAGCTCAAAATTAGAGCTAAGTCATTTTTGGAGTTCCGAAGCTCGGCTAGCTCTCAAATTTTGCACCAAGACTTTAGAGCTTAATATCTTCCTTTACAAATCATGAGACGGTGATTTAACTTACTATAAGTGAACAAAACTCGATCATAACCATATTAGATCGAATACCGAACATATCCCTATTGCTCACTTTTATGGAAAACATCCAAAGAAGCTCAAGACCGATTTTCTCAATGTTGATATCATTGCATGGGTCTTTCCTCATGATTTCCTTTCCCCTTAAAATCTTAGAATTACTTAGGGCCGATCACATGGGTCGTGCCTCCCGCACACCCTAAGCCCGAGTGATGCTCTTAGTAATTCTCACACTTAACATTTATGATTTCAGACAAATGGATTGATGACTTTTCACAAATCACCAACATTCCTCCCCCATTTGAGCAATGTCATAAATCCTTGAACAATTTACAAACTCTTTGTATAGACATAAATATCCATTGGATTTGAATTTATATCTTGTAAAAATTACAATCATGTACTAAAGAATCGTGGTGTTCTAAGACTTAAACCACATCAACTTGTCTAAGCACACGTAATAAAAATTACAACATGAGTTACATAATGTATATACACTAAACTTTGACGTTTTGAGGCTTTACGTCCCTTATCCTTCACATATGCTTCGAGACGAGTCATCCTTGAACTCTCTTGGAAGAAGCCTTGCACTTCCACATATGCTTAGTTGAATTTCTAATTTGCACTTACAAAATGCATTTTCCAAAATTCATTAAGAAACTATGTTTCAACTTTTCTTTTCCTGTAGACTAGAGCAGATTACCTTGATGGGTTGTTGATTGCTCCAAAACTCTACGTCCTTGGCCTACCACATTGAATTCTACCCTACACCTTTCGGTAAGGGGGAATTGGGCGTCCAAGTCATAGGTTCATTTAGGATTTTAACCCCATCCCTCGAGATGCTTTGTACACAAACTCTTTTGCCAAACTCTTGGTTAAGTGATCGGCAAGATTGTTGTGTGTTCGCACAAAGACAACCGATATGACTCCATGTGTGATTAGTTCTCGGATGGAACTATGCCTCACACCTAGATGTCGTGACTTCCCGTTATATACTTGGCTATAGGCCTTTGCCAAAGTACTTTGGCTATCACAAAAGATAGCAATAGGGGATATTGATTTTGGCCACAAAGGTATCTCATGTATAAGATTCCTAAGCCATTCCGCTTCCTTGCCGGCCGCGGCAAGTGCAACAAACTCCGACTCCATCGTCGAGGTTGTTATGCATGATTGCTTCTTAGATGCCCAAGAAATCGCACCACCACCTAATAGGAATACCCAACCACTCGTTGAAGAGTGATCTTCCATATTGGTGATCCAGCTTGCATCGGTGTATCCTTCCAAAGTGGAGGGAGAACCCACATATGCAATTCCATAGGTCATTGTCCCTTTCAAGTACCTAAGT
Organism: Persicaria tinctoria; assembly: GCA_037127255.1. Lineage (NCBI taxonomy): Eukaryota > Viridiplantae > Streptophyta > Magnoliopsida > Caryophyllales > Polygonaceae > Persicaria > Persicaria tinctoria. Next base: position 16,969,225 of record JBANSL010000013.1, read on the forward strand.
ACTCTTCTAAGGGCCTTCTAATGACTTGAGCTTGGTCGACTTGTATATCGACTTAACTTACCCACGGCAAATGCTATGTCGGGGCGAGTACTTGTCATGGCATACATTAGACATCCTATTACTTGAGAATACTCAAGTTGTGAGATTGGTTCTCCTAAGTTAGGGAGAAGTTTCTCACTTGGATTCATAGGTGTACTAACCGGGGTGGATTTATCACATTGGAAACGTTTTACCACCTTTTCAATGTAATGGGATTGTGTTAGGGTTAAACCCTTTCCTTCCCGCTTGATCTTAATTCCCAAGATCACATCAGCTTCTCCTAGATCCTTCATGGAGAACTTAGTAGACAAGAACTCCTTAGTTTTGTCCACTTCTATTTGGTTTGTGCCAAATATAAGCATGTCATTTACATATAGACATATTATAACTCCTTGACCGGAATTATTAAACTTACTATATACACACTTATCAGCTTGATTGATTTTGAAGCCATCACCTAAAATCACTTCATCAAACTTTTGATGCCACTGTTTTGGCGCTTGTTTAAGTCCATAGAGGGACTTGATCAATCGACACACTTTGTGTTCTTGACCTTTTACTATGAAGTCTTCGGGTTGCTTCATGTAAACCTCTTCATCCAAATCTCCATTGAGGAATGCCGTTTTTACGTCAATTTGATGGATGACAAGACCATGAATGCTTGCTAAGGCAATTGAAAGTTTTATAGTGGTGATTCTAGCCACGGGAGCATAGGTGTCGAAATAATCGACTCCTTCTCTTTGTTTAAAACCTTGGATTACCAATCGGGCTTTAAATTTGTCAATGGACCCATCGGCTTTCATCTTCCTTTTGAAGATCCATTTACAACCTAGAGGTTTGCACCCGTTTGGAAGGTCTGACAACTCCCAAGTGTTGTTGCCAACAATAGAGTCCATCTCATCTTGGATTGCTTCTTTCCAAAATGCGACATCTTGAGAACTCATTGCCTCGCTGAAGGTCTTAGGATCCTCATCCATATGTAGATATGAGATGATTTGACCTTCTTTATTCCTAGAACCCTCCATCAAGAAGACTTGAAATATTGGTTCAGGATACGTATGTCCCACTAAGAGTGCGGAGTGCACTCGTTGTCGCTTGGGTGTGTGGGACGTCAAAGTAGGAGCTTCGGCCTCATCATCGCTCGCATGTGTCGAGTGCATGTTTTCACCATCGCTATCGTCGCTAGTGTCTTCCCCAGGTACGCCCATGGCCATGCGCTTTAGCGCCCTTGGCCCTGTAGCTGGGGAGTCTTTGTCGAGCAGTGGCTTTGGGTCAGCGACATCGATGCTTGGTGCTTACAGCAAGCTAGCGCGCGTCATAGACCTAGTGACCCTAGGTCCAAGTACAGGCGTCGGCTCCTCGGTTTCCATTGGATCTGATGATGGGTCGACATCCTCTTGGTCTATCTCCCTAGGCCTAGGGCTCGATGTGAACCTAGTCTCATCGAATATGGCATCACGTGATTCTATCACGGTGTTAACCGAGATAGCGTGATTTGATTCTATGACGAAGAACCTATAGGCCTTAGAGTTATGTGCATATCCAATGAATATGCACTCAATACCTCTATCTCCTAAGGTTTTATGTTTAGGGTTCGTTAGTCTAACAACCGCATGACAACCCCATATACGAAGATAATGGAGATTTGGTTTTCTTTTAAACCAAAGCTCTTATGGTGATTGACGATTTCTCTTGCTTGGCACCCTATTTAAGATATAGTTGGTTGTTAGCATCGCCTCACCCCAAAACGAGTTCTTTAACCCGGAGTATGACAACATGGCATCAACCATGTCCTTAAGAACATGATTCTTTCGCTCCGCCACCCCATTTTGTTGTGGGGTACATGGAGCCGTCGTCTCATGAATTATGCCACAAGACTCGAAATACTCCACATCCATGTATTCACCACCACGATTGGTTCGTAGCCTTTTAATTTTATTTCCCGTTTGCAATTCAACTTCGGTCTTGTATGCTTTAAACCTATCTAGTGCCTCACTCTTCGAGTGAACTAAATAGACATAGCAAAACCTTGTTACATCATCGATGAACGTTATGTAGTAACGTTTTTGACCCAATGATGGCGTTGTATGTAGGTCCCCTAGGTCCGAATGGACTAGGCCTAGGACCCCTTCCTCTCTTTTAATTGCCTTAAAAAGAAGCCTTGTTATTTTTGTTAACAAGCAAGTTTTACACTTTTCATTTGTTGGTTCGAATGCGGGAATTATATTTTCCTTAGCAATATCTAACATACGCTTCATATGCACATGTCCCAACCTTGCATGCCAAAGATCATATAAAGAATCATTAGACACGACCATGTAATCAAATAATACTTTATTATTATTGATAATATTGAGTAGGAACATATTGTTTTTATAATGGCCGAAGCCTACAAATACTCCTGCCTAACTTATTACTAATCGATCGGCTTCGAAAACCAATCGATAACCTAACTTGTTAAGCACACCACCACTTACAACATTTTTGCGGATGGCGGGTGCATACAATACATTATGTAATACAAGTTCCTTCCCACTAGTAAAGTTGAGATGTACGTCCCCTTTACCTAGGACTGGGGTTGTTGACTCGTTTCCCATGTAAAGCACTAAACCGTCCTCTACATCCTTCATGTGCTTGAACCATTTCCTTTCCATGTACACGTGGGTGGTGGCACCCGAGTCGAGCCACCAAAGGAGTTTTTCATCCTTCATAACAAGACATTGATCAATGTTAGATACAAAGAATAATGACTCATTTGTAACTAAAGACACCGAAGTGCCCTTACCTTGCCCGGGGCTTGTGCCCGAGCCCGACGCCGGTGTCATGACACCTTTGTCCTTTGACCCCTTGGACCTGCAGTCCCTCTTCATGTGGCCTGCCTTTCCACACTTCCAACAAGTTCCCTTGGCCTTAGCCTTCTTGTTAGATTCTTGCTTATTGCTGTTTCCTGATTTGGGGCGCTTGGAGCCCTTAGCGCCCACGGTGCGTTTGCCGTTGCCCGCCTCCATTGTGTTTATTGAGTGGGCTGATTTGTCTTCGCCTTTCTTTCCCTTGTCATTTGCCTTGAATTCCTCCTCTATACGTAGATGGGAACCCAATTGGACAAGGTCCATGTCCTCCTTCGAATGCTTCAAGAGATGTTTCACCTCCTTCCACGAGTGAGGTAACTTATCGATTATGGATGAAACGGCGAAGTACTTGGCTTCGAGTGCTTCCCACAAAATCCGAGATGTCTCATGATTTTGATACACATCGAATAGAGAGTCGGCCATGCCATTGAGGATGTGCCCACGACAAATGTAGTCGTCGTTCTCCCACTTCCCAACACGCCTATGTTGAAGCATTATAGCCTCCCTTTCGGCGATTTGAGCCTCGGTCTCTCCGTCGACTTTTTCCGGAATCGAAGGTGGCTCTTCGGGACATGGCGTTGAGAGCACGTACGCCACCTTAAATGAAGTAAGCATGAAGTGCATCTTCTTTTTCCATCGACGAAAGTCTTGCCCTTCAAACTTCTCGAGTTTCGCGAATTTGGATGCTATCTCCGCCATCGGTAACTCCTTCGTTTTTGCCATTCCAACCTTGTTCCAAAACAATAAATAAACGTTGAAGATTGTTAGGTTTAAAGGTAATGTTGTTTTGATAGGTTGAAGGTAAATTCGGTTCTTGTAGATCCTTTCGGATAATCAAGACAATCTGAGTAGACCCAAAAAGGGCAATCTCATGGGTAGACCTCGAAAGGTAATCCCGAGGGAGTAGGCCAAAAAGGCAATCTCCACCGAATTCTTTTAGGCGACAAAACTAAGTGTTTAAGCCCTTTAGAAAAGATATATAAAATGGCTTGGATAATGGCAAACGAGTCACTCAAATAAATTGAGTTTTCCTTCAACGTTTATTGCCCCTATATGCCAAAGGGTTGCACTACAATAACGTTGTGGGATAAAACGTTTCCTATACAATAAAAGGGTGGCATCCCATTTCATTATTGCATATATACATACCTTGTTTGTGTTTTAAGTGTTTGATCTTCCGATTGAGAGAGATATCGGAAAAACTCATGCCTTTCCAAGTGGATGGCAAAGGCCTTTTATAGGCAAAATGGGGTGGAAGTTTTTGGGTGGTTATGGGTAGTTATTGGTAGTTATTGGTGGTTATGGGTAGTTATGGTGGTTGGGCGGTTACCCCCCAATAACTACCCCCAACCGCTGGCCCAATAAGGCCCAATAAGAACCAGCCCAATTAAGGACAAGCTAGCACGACGGAGCTAGCATGGTGGAGCTAGGTCACTCATAAAATATAAAATGTGCATGACATTTATACGAAGCTGGGTGTAGCTACCATGCAGCTAAAATGACTAAGTTAAAGCTTCAATGAAGCTAAAACCCTAATCAAGCTCAAAATTAGAGCTAGGTCATTTTTGGAGTTCCGAAGCTCGGATAGCTCTCAAATTTTGCACCAAGACTTTAAAGCTTAATATCTTCCTTTACAAATCATGAGACGGTGATTTAACTTACTATAAGTGAACAAAACTCGATCATAACCATATTAGATCGAATACCGAACATATCCCTATTGCTCACTTTTATGGAAAACATCCAAACAAGCTCAAGACCGATTTTCTCAATGTTGATATCATTGCATGGGTCTTTCCTCATGATTTTCTTTCCCCTTAAAATCTTAGAATTACTTAGGGCCGATCACATGGGTCGTGCCTCCCGCACACCCTAAGCCCGAGTGATGCTCTTAGTAATTCTCACACTTAACATTTATGATTTCAGACAAATAGATTGATGACTTTTCACAAATCACCAACAACTGTCACGATAACCAAGAGGTTGTCATTGACTGCCCACACGCTCAGAAAATGTTCATGGACTGCATACACGCCCAGGAAAGGTTGAAGGAGAACCAGTGAGAGATTTCAAATTTGTATTTTTAGTGTTTGTAGTGTGCAACAGGAAATTTGTGAAATTAGAAGTGTCATGTGAATATTTTGTGGATGTAAATGCATTTCAGGTGCATTGATGGCGTTTCAAATTGGATAGAATGAAAATGTGAGAGCGGGAAGCCATTGTTATAGTTGATCATTCATTCACTTTTAGTATCGATCATGATCAATTGGATTCAGGTGCAATGTGGAGATGAAGCTTTGCAACAAAAAAAAACTGTAAACATTATAAATAAATAAAAACTGTAAACGTTATAAATAAAAGAAGAGTTTTAAACAATTGTAGAAGCAATTGGGGATTTATCCTAAATTTTGATTTTTAAACAATTGGAGAAGCAATTGGAGATTTATCCTAAAATTTGATTTTTAAACAATTGGAGAAGTAATTGGGGATTTATCCTAAATTTCTAACTTTAAATGTATGGCCGCCACGTGTCCCATTTTGCAAGTGTTTTAGTATTATATTAGATATTAGATATAGATACAGATTGGTTTAATTAGAATAATGTAAGAAGGAGATATTATGTGTTAAATTGGTTCAGTTATAATTATTTAAATCAAAATATTCATATGACTAAACTATTTCTATCATAATATATAAAATTAAATTCACTATATTCATTCAATACCAAGGAAAATGTAGCTAAATGTCCTCTCCATTCAGTCATGAGTCATGACTCATGAGTCCGCCGATGCGCGTCGGGACGGTGTAGTTCACCCATGTCTCTCTGAGCAATCCTCTTCCTTGTGATAACGGAAGAAAACGCTCCCCTTCGGGAGTTCTAAGGGGTTGTTTGGTAACGATATCTAGATATCAAGATATCGATATCGATATCGGTTGATATCTCGATATCAAGATATCGGTATCAAGATATTGATATCGGGTGATATCGATATCAAGTGATACCTCCCAAAAATGAGTATATCAATATAGGCCAAATTTGATATCTAGATATCAACTGATATCGATATCTGACTATTACCAAACACTAGATATCGATATCAGTTAAAGTGATATCGATATCTAGCCCTACCAAACACTAGATATCAGATATCGGGGGCTGATATCCGATATCTGATATCTAGATATCAATACCAAAGGACTCCTAAATCTCCTTCGGGAGTTCCAAATCTCCTCCAGGAGTTTTAATCTATCCCTAATCTAAGCATAAATTCATCAAATCCTTCCCAAATCAAGCAAAATTGTTGAAATCAGTTCTCAGACCAAGTTCATGCCCTCCAGCGGTCTTTGATGGTGCTGAGTTTCTGGCGGTGGTGGAGTCGGTGGTGGCTCGGTCATCGCCCTCTTCCCTGCGGCTCGTTCCATCTGTCTTCCGCCCCAAACACTATTCTTTCCCCGGCCGGGTGTGGTCTGGTTGGAGTCGATTGGTTCCCAATCCTCTCCTTCTTCCACCTTCGCTCCGTCTCGGTCCATCCTTCTCGAATTGGCTGTCGACCGCCTCCGTTGGCCGCGTTCTGTCGCCCTCCTCGGTGCTCTCTGGTTCTCCGGCCGTTTTCCAGTCGCCCTCTTCCCCTCATCGCCTGAGCGGGTTCTTCGAACGGGTTTCTATTGGCCCTCCCCCTTACGTTTCTCCGTGTCCTTACCCCCCACCCGCACATACGCCTATTCACCCTCCTCGGTCTTTGTTTTCCCGTTCTGGGTGTTGAGAATCTAGCCCATCCAGTGCCCCCTCGGTTTTCCGGGTTCCCATTTCGTGGCCCTGGTTCTTCTTCCGGTTGTTGTCATGATCTCAGTTTTCCCTTAGGGCTTCATCTCTTCTGGTCGCCGCTTGCGGGGTCGTTGGCCCTTGCCGCTTCGCCGCCCTGCTCTCTCTTGGTTCGCTCGGTGGCTGCAATGCCGGATTTCTTTATCCCTAGCCATGGTGTTGCAACTGCTTCTTGTCGGCTTTCGTGGTTTCCTGGCCCTTGAGGCTCCTGTTGCCCGATTTGCCGGGCTTGAGTCGTGTTCCTTGGGCTCTAAGGCCTCTTCCTTTGGGCCCAAGGATGGCCCATCCGAATAAGGTTTAAATACCAGTAAATAAAAATATAGATAAATAAATCCCGGTAGGGCTGCATTTAGGGTTTTTGGTGTGTTTCGATTCAGGTGGTGTGCTGCTCTGCGTTTTGTGGGACCGGTCTTTCTTCTTCGGTTGATGGAGTTCTGGCTGTTTGGAGTCGGGACATATGACGGTTTCCGTCTGCCGACTTGTCGGCCTTCGAGGTTCAAGTTTATCTGGTCTCGAATTTTTTCCTAATAATATATATATATATATATATATATATTTATATATTTATATTATAATTAAATTGAATTGTTTAAATTTGGGAAACATTTTTTTTTCTTTCAAATTTGCCCTTTTTAAAAATATATTTACCACCCCAACATCTCAATTTTAAACTATTACCTACTAACCCACCAACCCATTTTTACATATTGGAGCCCAGTTTTAAAACTCAGTATATCACCCAAAAAATAAGCTCATTTAGTTATGTTCTCGGATCTTTGATTTGTCGTATCAATCTCTTTTTAATTAAATTACAAAGTTGTCCCTTTCATTTTATCTACTAAATACCATTAAAAAATATAAGCCTTTTATATTAAATTTTACTACTACTATATTAAATAAAATAAATTATTAAATTTTTACCTACTCGCTGTTTTTTAACACAAGTCTTTTATATTTCCCAACTTCATTTCTTATCCCGAATAACATAGAAAATCTGTATTAAAAATACTAGCAAAAGTTAGCTTGTGTGCGAAGCACACATAACCAACTAGTTCTGATATAAAAATGCAAGTTATAATGTATATGGTTTATATTTTTATTTTTGTACATAAGTAACCGAGGTTTACCTTCAATCTCGACTCAAAAGTTTAAGTTATTATGTAACTTCTGTATCTTTGGTTTTCAGTCATATTTCATTGCTCGCTCGGTTACATTGTATCTTTTGAACTGTTTTTTTATGATACGAGTGTACATTTCAATCTCAGACTATCTCAAACTTTACTTACATGGGATATACAGGACTATGTTAGTGTTGTGTTTCATCCTTTTTTTTATATATAAGGAAATAAATTCGATTCTCTAGACAAGCCTAGAGAAAACGAGAGCTCGGACAAGTTAGAAGATGGACTAATCATCATGTACAACAAGAAATAAATGACAGAAGCAAATGAAAGAAATGAATAACAAGAAGTAAATGACGGAAAAGAAAATGCAGAAATAAAGTACAAGCCATGCTACACTGAAAACTACAAGCTAGCAGAACCAAAACCAATCAGTCAAATGATAGACGCTCACAGAGAACTCTGGGGCTCACTAGCGGACAGCTCAACTTGTACTCCAAAAAGAATCAACAAGTGTCATCGCACTTCCACAACGTCTAAAAGCTTGGCAAACCAGTTCCCGTTCACATGGAACCTGTATCACAACAAGCAAGGCAAAGTACACCAACCCGTAGACCAAATCTCAACCCAAACCATTGCCGAAACAATTCTCCAAGCACATCTTACACCCTCAAGGACGATAACAAGATCGTATAGGCTATCACAAGGATAAACCAAAATAGAGGAAACGAATAAGACGGGCAGAAATAAATAAACAACAATAATAAGCAGGGTTAAGAGGAGAGAAAATGGCTAGAGAACGAACCATAAGGCTCACGGGTCATTTGATTTTTTTTTTCAAAGAAACAAAAAAGCTAGCAAGTGTAGCAGGAACGCTTCGGCACTAGCAGGGCGACTGAAAGAGGTGATAAACCGCTTACACCAAGACGACTCGGAGAGGCGGTAGAACCGGGGAAGGAGCGGTAAAGCTCTCGAGAGAGACGGCGGAGCAGCTAGCAAGGGCGCCACCAAGGGCTGGCGGCGGCGGATCAGAAGCTAATGAAAGGAACGGGGGGCGGCACATATCGGACTCGGAGGAGCCAGAGAGCAAACGGGCGATCAGATAAGATCGATGAGGAGGTGTTGGCCCGGACAGAGGAGGTCGGGCACGGGTGGGTTGGCTCGAGGTTTGGCAGAGAAGACGATGAAGGTGGGCGGTGATGCTTGCGGTGGCGGCGGAAACCAAAGGATCGATTTTAGTTTTAGCCTGAACAGAGTAGGTCGGTGGTTGTTGAGCTCGCAGTGTGGGTGGGCGGCGGCAAGAGGCTTGGTATAGGAAGGAAGTTGGTGGTCGTGGCTGCGGCTAATCGGGGCAACAATCGGAGGAGAAGGTGAGGTCGAGAGGCGGTGGCAAACCCGGGCAACAATCAAGGGCTAGGCTGCGATTGACGGTATGAGGTTTAGGACAAACCAAGACGGTGGTGTCTTGTCGTCGAGAGCAAGAAGAAGGGCGTAAGAAGAGGCCCATGCCACGATGATGGTTGCGGTACCCCGGTGAAAACAGCGACCAAGGGTGGGTGTGTGGCGGCGGCCCGAGAGCAAAACGCTCTCTGGGTTTTTAGTTCCCCCCTTTCTTGTTTTGGATGTGTGACATTCTTATTTTCATACATATTCGACAAAAAAAAAAGAGAAAGAAAGGCAAGAAAATCTTTTGATAATGCACGTCACTCTCACATGTAATGTACGTACAAATCAAATAACGATTGAAAAATATCTTGGTGGTCTTATTATCAACGACAGAGTAAATAGACAGACTTTCGAGGAAATCATCTGTAAATAAAAAGAGCAGCTTAGTAAATGGCGTGCGAATGCCCTATCACAGCAGGTTCGTTTTGTCCTTATCGGAACAAACCTGGCCTCAAAACCCTTATATACAATGCAAAGTTTCATGCTCCCCAGCACAATCCATAAAGAACTAGGTCAAATAAATCGATCTTTCTTCTGAAATAAAGATCTCCAATACCGGCCTCTAATAAGCTGGGATAAAATATGTAGACCAAAAGGTAAGGGAGGTTTAGGTATCTGAAAATCCAAGGATATGAATGAGGTACTCCAAATGAAACTCCATTGGAAAATTCTTGCAGAACCAGAGAATATATGGGTAAAATTAATTCAGTAAAAGTACTTGAAAACAACACATATATTAAATTACAAGAACAGTGGGGGTGCGTCTTGGCAATGGTCGAAACTAACTCCTCTTATTGAAAAATTTAAAACTGGTCTTATCTGGTCGGTGGACAATGGTAAATCTATTAAATTCTGGACCGATAACTAGCTCACAACTTCGTCAATAATCAAAAGGGAGGAGTGTCCTGCCATTCGAGATGAAAACGAAACAGTAAGCGACTATATATTAGGAGAAAAATGGTGGGAGGGAAAATTATATAACACAGTCCCATAAAGTATAACAAGAGAAATATTGGATATACCCCTTCCTAAAAGTACTTTTGATGACAGACTTTACTGGTGGCCAGATAGGGAGGGGTGATTTACAACAGCTAGCACCTACAAACTAATCACTAAAAATAACAGCCAGAATGAGTAAAATAACTTATGGACTTGGAAGATTGACACAACACCAAAAATTAAGAACTTCATATGGAAACTAGGACAGAAGGGTATTCCAACGGATACCCGTCTATCCCCAAAATGGGTCTCAGTACCGACAACTTATGTATTATGTAACAATGCTATTGAAGATGAAACACATCTTTTTCCGGAATGCCAGTTTTCTAGGTCCCATCTTCCATTGGCCTTAGGTACAAACCAGGCTATAATCAACTTAATTGCAAATTCGAGAGATTTCTCTCCTGTCTTGTCATCAATTGGAAGCACGCTTACAAAATCTGAAAAGGAGAAACTAGCGGTAACCTGATGGACTCTATGGTACATTAAAAATCAAATAATCTTCAGCAATGAACCCATTTCGAATCGGGAATCGGTTAAACACATACATCATCGCAACACACTTCGAAACTTGGAAGAAAACCTTCATGCATGGAAATGAGGATGATATCAATGTACTCGACAGGATAATACTACCACTAGCACACACAATCAAGACTACGACAAAAGGCTGCTAAGTGAAAAAAACCACCTATTGGTACATTTAAATTACATTTCGATAGATCTACACTTGATAACAACGACAACTCCATTGGCTACATCATTCGTGATTGGGAAGGTAGAACGATCCACATTGGCTATGACAGAATTGACAACCAAACCCCGCTGAAAGCGGAGGCCTTAACATTAAAACATGGAATAATCCAAACTCTTGCGTTGGGTATAAAGAAGTTATAAATTGAAGGGGACCCCCTTATAATCATAAATCATTTAAAAACGAATTCTAGATGTCCATGGGAAATTGAACTAATGATGTTCGATATCAAAACATTGTTGTTGAGTGTGAAAGAAGTCTTCTTCTCTCACGTGTCCCGAAATGGCAACAGAGTGGCTGATAAAGTTGTACACCTTTGCCGCTCTGTCAGGGACTTCGACATTTATATTGATACATGTCTTCAAGACCTCATCCGTAAGGATGCTATCAGATATGATTATTTCACCCGAATTATTACCTTATACGGAGTAAAAATAATGTGAGTAATACCTATAGGTCCACGGTTCGAATCCCAGAATGACCGCTCTTTATTTACCAATACAAGTACTTACAAAAAAATGTACACACAAAGGGTGTGTTTGGATTCCATTGCATTTTCATTATAATGCAATTATTTTACCTCGTTTTATGTGTCCGTTTGGTTGTAAAAATAAAAATCTCGTAAAAACCGAGATAAAACCGTAATTTAACCAAATAATCACATAAATCGAGATAAAATAATTGCATTTTAATTAATATATCGTGGAATCCAAAAATATCATAATTTAAACGCCTTAAAAATTTTGTTAACCAAACACCGCCTTATTATTTTGCATTATAATGATAATGCATTTGGAATCCAAACACACCCAAATACTCCGTAATTTATAAAGTCGGCTCACAGTCTCATACTCTCTCAGTAAAAAAATACTGAGTATGCATTTAGCAACGTACGGTGTGAATGAAAAACATAACGGCAAACAAACTCTCATAATTGACCAATAATGGCAACAAACGAGATTGTCATTCACTCCATGTTTGAAGAGTCAAAAAGAAGAACAAAAGCTAAAAAGGGAAGAAGAAAAAAATAGAGAAATTTAGGTAAATACGGAGTACTGTATAAATTTTTATTTTGTTTATCCCATCATTTTTTTCTCATAAAATCAAGAATTATACCGGACTTTAGCAATGATTTGTAAACAGGTTGAATTTAAAAAAAAATATTGTGTTATAGGTATTTTACTTTAATACTTCTTAAGGAGATTTTTTAAAAAAAATATTGAAAAACACTAAAATTGTGATTTTGTAAAATGTAAATCACGAAGAATTACTTTTAAAACAATATTAAAAGAAAATGTTAAGTGTATAATTTAAACATAAATGTGAATTTTTTTAATGAAATAGTTTATAGAAACAAAAAATATAGAGAGAATTTTCAATGAAATATTTGATAGAAACAATAAATATAGAAATAAATAAAAAAGAATGAATGATATAGTAAAACAAATAAAAAGTAAAGGAGTTGGGATTTGAACCTAGACCTTTTGATTTTCATTCTCCTTCCCTCATTTCTTTACCACTTGTGCTATACAACACTTTTATTTCAAATATCATTTAAAGATATTATATTACCTTAAAAATACTAAATATATACAAATTTTTATTTTTTTTGTATTTTTTTCCTCCGGGGGGTGCTCGAGCACCCTGGCTCCGCCCATGTTGACAATCATGTATATTGTAATGACAAGGTAGTGGATCTTGTTGCTCATATTCGGTTGACTTTAGACAACTCAAATTGAAGAACTCCGAGATCGACAATTTCGTCCGAAAGAATGTCCTTAGATTGTGGTACAATCGAGGTTGATCACATCCAAAATTTCGCATTGTATTAACAAAAAATGTATATTGTAATAACAAATCAATTTGCTTTTCTAATTCTCATTTCATTGTCGCGCTCATTGCAACAAAAATAATTTGATGTCACTCTTCCATATATACACGATCTATATATTATCGTATTTATATAATATCATAATAATCACAATAAATAATGGGTTAATTATACAAACATTGGTGTTACATTTCCAAAACTTCTAAATGGGAAATGTCGGTGTATTTTATTTTCCCAATTTAGAGAAGTTGTTAGTGATCACGCATTCACGCCCTCTAAAACTAAATGATTTTTCAAAAACCGCGGAATAGGAAAGATGTTGGACCATTTTCAATAGTATTTCCAAAATGGAAAAATAAAATACATAAGGTAATTAATACTATAATAAAATACAGTATAATACTCCATCTGTGTTAAAATAAAGGTCGTTTGACTTTTGTACACGTTTTTTAAGGAGTAAAAACTCTATAAAATATTTTTTTTTTAATTAATTTATTTTTCTAAATTGATACTCCTACTTATTACTAATTTATCAATTTATATATAAAAAATTGATTGTAAAAATAATATTATTTTATAGTGTTTTAAAAAAAAAACATGCACAAAAGCCAAACGAAATTTATTTTGAAACGACGTACATAAAAAGACGCGGGTAGCACGTCGTCTCCCATATCCCCTATCTATATTGTCCTCGATCGCTCCCTCCCTCACCGTCCCTGGTGTTGGTCGCGTCAACCGGTGTCGGCTCTTCCGATGGTCTCGCCGCCGACCACCTATTGCGGCTGGATTTCGGTCGGAGGTGTTAATCCCTTGGCCCTTGTCGCCTGATTGACATCTTGGATGCACTCCTTTCGGGCCCAAGTTGGGTCCTTCGAGCCAAGTTTGCGGAAATCTTTATTAAAAAAAAATTGTTCGAAAGGGCCTTATTTAAATCCCAAAAGGGTTTGAAAAAATCTCCAAAAGGATGTGATAAAATTCCCAAAAGGACTTGATAAAATCTCGAGAGGGTTGGTTCAAAATCTCGAAAGGGTCTGCGAAATGATTTATTAATTTATATATTAGTAGTTTAAATAATTCCTTCCTGGACTTTTAGTTTGGTCCGGAAGTTTGCACACATTTTTCGTCGGATATTTAGTTCGTCCCTGTTTGGCCTGTATTCGCTCCTTCTTTTGGCGTTGGGTTACTGCTTTGGCATGAGTGCGATTAGTTCCGAGTTAGGTTGCAGTATCAGGCTTCCTATATGATCGAGAGGATCGTGGTTGTGTTCGTGGTCTTCGAAGATCTCTCATCTAGGTGGGGACAACATCGATGATCCACACTTCCTCATGTTTCGCTCTTTCCGGTGGTGGGTAACTGTTCTCCGCCTGTGAGAGTCACCACACTCTCCCGTATTCTCGGCATTCGTGGCTCGCCTTGGATCTCCCTCGACTCCTCTGCCGACTGACGACTTATATGGATTCTTAGGGTTGTTCCTTTCATCTGTGTTATTTTGTGTGTCTATTATGTTGTATGTTGACGGTTAGTCCGTCTGTTGATTCACCGGGCTCTCGAGTTTTAGGCATGTTTAACTCGAATTTTTACCTAATAATAATAAAAAGGGAAATTCCGTCTGGTGCCCTTGTGGTTTATGCTATTCCGGTTGGTAACCCAAAGTTTTTATTTTTCCGTTTGGTGCCCCTAAGCTTTTGAAAAAGTTCGCCCCGTGCCCTAAACTGAGTTGCCATCTTAACTCCGTTAAACAAGGGTGATTTCAAGCAATTCATCATCTTCCTCTTCAAATTCAAAGGATTCTACGGTGAACCCTTGGAAGCCATGGCCACCGCCAAGCTCGGCTTCGACAGCGGAAGGCCAAAGCCAGGATTTTTTACACTGACATGGGATAAGGAGAGTTCATTTCTTGGCCATTCATCCTCTTCTTCTTCAAATCTAAACCAAACACTCATCCTCTTCCTTAATTGGTTTGGGGCTTTGCCTCGGATTCGGATCATCGTCACGCGGGGGGTCGAATTCGCTTCTCTCCGTCGTGCTTTTGGTGGCCTTTTGGCCTTGTTGGCCTTCCACTACCGGAGCCGAGCTTGGCGGCAGCCATGGCTTCCAACATCAATAGCTATCGCGTCTCGACATCTTTTCCAACATCTCCCTCGACGACCAAATCGCCATCGACCTCACGATACCACCCCGACCCTGTGGCATAGCCATCCATGGCCGCCGCCCCTAGCTGCCTTCCTTCTCCTCCGTGATTGTTCGGTGAAAACCCTAACCCTATAAATTGATTTGGTTTTTTTTTTTAGAAATTTGGGGTTTTGCTCTCTTCGTTTCGAATCAATGGAGTGAACGAGATCTCTAAATCAAACACTCATCTTATATATTAGCCTTATGGCTTTGTTGGCCTTACGATACCATAGCCGGGCTTGGCGGCGGCCATGGCTTCCAAGGTTTCACTATAGCAGTAGTGTAGCAGCCCTTTGGAAGTTCAATAATTCCTTGAAATCACCATTATTTAACGGAGTTAAGATGGCAACTCAGTTTAGGGCACGAGACGAACTTTTTCAAAAGTTCAGGGGCACCAAACGGAAAAATAAAAACTTTGGGACACTAACCGGAATAACATAAACCACAAGGGCACCAAACGGAATTTCCCTAATAAAAAAAAGGCGGGGGAGCAAGGTAGAGAGCGATATTAGATAACCAGGCGAAGATGTTCAAACACCCTTCTAGATGATCCGAGATTCCCAAGTCCCTTTACCAAGCTCTCATGGCGACTCCCGGTCAGCCTGCACTGCAGCAGTGTTGACAGTCCCCACCCTCCGGACTCCTGTCAACCTCAACTACGCTTTCCCAACAATCCTAAGGCCCATCCACATGCATTCATTCCAAATTTCAAAGGAAAACAAAGTATAAAATGGAATCATCTGCGTTTCCATGTCGACTGAGTTGCATTTTCTTTGTTTTCCTCCCTCTACCTTGTTTCACTACCGGATTCGCTATTTCCGGTAGGGATGGGCCGGAGTACTTCAGCTTCTCCCGCTTGCGATTGTATGTGTCGCTTTGTGTTCCTCTTCCTATCGGCGCTATGCTTCACTTCCGTTGTCCGAGCACAGCAGCTCACTCACCCCAATGAAGGTAAATTCCCTCATTGATTTCGGTTAATCACTGTTTTAGGGCTTCAGAATCAATTTCAGGCAGTGATTCGTATGCATTTGGTTTACTACATCTTTCGAACCTGTAGTCAAGGCACTTCGGGCTATTAAATGGAGTTTAAATGATCCATTGAAGAAATTGAGCGACTGGAATGGTGGAGACCCGTGCAATTCCAACTGGACTGGTGTTTTTTGTTACAATCACACACTTGATGATGGCCACTTCCACCTCTGGAAATTGTAAGTCATTATTACAGATGTTAATAGAACTAGAAAAGTCCTTAACCCGAGTTAAAGTCATGTGCTATCTCAAACATGGTATCTTGATTAAGAATAGCACTTCAATTCGCATCCATGATCTTCACTACAGATATAATGTTGTATTGCCTTTCTTCCTCTCTGTAGGCAGCTGATGAACATGAATCTCTCGGGAACGTTGTCACCTGACCTTGGCAAACTATCTCATTTGAAAATATTGTATGCCAGATCACTTTCCCATTAAATTCGTGTTGTCTCTTTTATAAGGGTTTAAAGTATGCATTTAGACATCGTTCATTCGGTCATCTTCCTTGTTCGTTTTTTTTCCCTGTGTTGTATAGGAACTTTATGTGGAACAACATAGGAGGGAGTTTACCAGAGGAGATTGGCAACCTCAAAAATCTTGTGTTCCTGTAAGTTTCTAATATCCACCGTCTGGTTTCGATTTTACTATACAGCAACCTACTATAGTCCATTAATGCATGAATTCCTTTGCAAAACAATTCTCCTTGCACTGGATTTTGGTTCACGATGTTGTTCTTCATTGTATTATGAATCATAATTTATGATACTTCAACACGCTTTAGTTCATAACTGGTTATTATAACCTTTTGTACTACATTGCTGAAAAGCATTCCTTTCATTTGTTTTTGTTTTTGTTTTTGTTGTTCTTTTCACACTGTTTATTCGACGTCTTTGCTTCTTTGTTTCTCGAAATTTCTCTGTACATTAATGGTTTTCTGATGTCGTTATCTTTTTTTTCCCCTTTCAGGTTCTTGTGTGGAAACCAATTGACAGGACCCTTGCCAGATGAGCTTGGGAATCTAACACAACTGATGAGAATGCATATTGACCTAAACAACATATCAGGACCACTACCCAAATCATTTGCAAACTTGAACAAATTAGAGCACTTGTAAGGGCATTATTGTCCCTCCGTGAACTCACATGGTTTCTTAATGTTGTTGTTTCACCGGTGACTCTTCTCTTCCTTTTCAGTCATCTTAACAACAATTCTATTAGTGGTGAAATCCCTCGTGAGCTGTGTAGATTACCAAGCCTCCTTCACTTGTAAGCTGGCTACTGGGTTTCCATCTCTGTTTTTTATAGTTCAGACTTCAGAATTCGGGAGTCATATATGCATGACATGCGAGTTCAGTTCCACTTGCCGTATTAACTATGATTATATTCCACTGCAGCGTTCTTGACAATAATAACTTGTCAGGATCCCTTCCTGCAGAGATGTCTGAGATGCCAAAGTTGCTACTCCTGTATGTTCCTTCCTTCCTACTCAAATGAATATATTTTGTTTAATTCATTATTTGGTTGAAGAGATAAATTTTCTTTTCCATTCTGTATAATTCCTGTCGAATGAGTACCGTAATGTGGTTGTCAATTTGTCATGACTACTGGATTTTTAGCTTTAAAAAAAATCCTGGAATTTTAAAATTTAAACGCATGTAATTTTTTAATCAGTTAGACAGTATTTAGATCTCATATGTGGAAAAATAACAAATAACGAATAATTATTCTATCTCATTACCATGAAACTTGAGGTTACTCTGAATGAATATGAGAGCTTCTATATGTGGGATGCTACATAATGTATCCTGTTATAATTTCTAATATCTTGGATATGTAATCATTTCCATCCTGTTATACTATTTCTATTTTTTCTTCTTTTATTCTTACTTGCAGTCAGTTGGATAACAACAATTTCAATGGGAGTGAGATTCCTACAAATTATGGGAACATGACTACTTTGGTGAAGATGTATGTGTTTATCGCTTACTTTAATTCAAATAGGCTCTCTGGAGCCATATAGTGGGCTATGCAAGTTGGTGATTGCAAAATCATTATGTTTTGCCACATCAGTCTTTGCTCCTTACCATTTTCCTTTAATATGAATGAGAATTTGGAACATGAAAAGCAATAGTGTGAGAGCCAAACTTTGCTCCTTGTCAAGAAATTATATGCACCTCTGCTTGTGAATCTTCTTCCATTTTCCTACCTAACATTTCATCTTCATCAATCATCGGGAGTCTTAGGAACTGCGGCTTGCAAGGACAAGTTCCTGATCTCAGCAGGATAGCCAACCTTTCTTATATGTAAGTCCATGGTTGTTAGTGCTTCGGCCGCTTACAACATACCTTAGGAGAACCAAGATAACTTCCTCATGTTCACCTTTTATTAGCTTGACATCTTTGGGTTGCTTTTATCATTCAGTTGTAATGACATAGTGCTTTGGCCTCTTACAACATATCCTTCGCTCTTGCAGTTCATTTTTTTTCCTGTGTAATACTAACAGTTTCTTCTTTACACTCGCATTACCAGAGACCTTAGTCTAAACCAGCTCAATGGACCTATACCTTCAGAGAAACTAGCTGATAATATGACTACAATGTAAGATTTTGTCCCCAGCCTTTTGTTTATATCTTCAACTAACATTTCACTGTGTTCTTATGTGGTCTTTTCCTATTTGCAGCATTTTGTCACACAATAAGCTTAATGGGATTATTCCTGCAAAATTTTCAAGGCTTCCCCGTCTTCAGAAACTGTAAGCACATGTAGACAGTGTTGTATGCCTATCCAGTAAAAAAAAATTCATCTTTGTTGGTGTAACTTTGTTAAAAATTTCAGTTATCACACTGACTATTCTTCTCTGTGCTCTAGGGCACTTGATGATAACTTGTTGAGTGGTTCTGTTCCATCTTCTCTGTGGCAAAGCAGAAGCTTCAATGCTCTTAAAAAGCTTACTTTGTAAGGAAATTATAGCTTACTCCATTGAGCACATTCATGCTAGATAGCAAACTCCTAAACAATGTACTATCTATTTTTTAATTGCTGCAGGGATTTTCGGAAGAATAACCTGATACAAATTGTTGGCAGTTCTAGTGTACCGGCAAATGTTAGTCTAATGTATAGCTCTTAACTTTATTACATTTCCATGTATATGAGTTAAAATTGTACTATTGTACAATGTTATTTCTTCATCCTTACATAAACTTTCCCATCACTAGGCTTGAAGGGAATCTCTTATGCTCAAACGAAACCATCGCTGAACTATACTGTGGATCTCTGACTCTAGATAATGTTACCCAAGATACGAGGCTGGGAAATCATGCATCTGTTTGTTCTTCTATCAGCTGTCCACCCCTGTATGAATGTGCCCCTGCAGCTTTAGTGTCATCTTGCTACTGCGCTGCACCATTAATCATTAACTACCGGCTAGAAAGTCCTGGATTTTCAGATTTCCTACCATATCAGAGTAGCTTTGAGAACTCCCTGGCCTCTGGTCTTAGTTTGAACGCAGACCAACTGATTACTAGCTCCATTGTTTGGCAAGAAGGTCCTCGGTTGAAAATGGTCTTAAAGGTTTTTCCTGCTTATGAGAATGTTAGCAACAACCACAGCTTCAATATGAGCGAGGCTCAACGCATTTGGAGCATGTTTACTGAATGGATGTTTCCACGTGATGATACATTTGGACCTTATGAACCACTTGATATCTGTTTTTTGGACTCTTGCAAGGCAGGTACGTAAACAATTCTACTTCTTTTACTATTCTAACTGCATGTGAATCAAGCCTCATTTTGATATTACACAATGTGCCTCATTCCTATCACTAGCGTGCACTAAATTCCCACTAATTCTCAATGCTTTCTTTTTCTTTTGCAGAACCTCCCCAATCCACATCAGTGTATGGCTTAACCAAGGGGGCATTCGCTGGCATAATAGTGGGAGCCATAACTGTTGCAGTTGTATTATCAGCAATTGTATCGTATCTCATTATGAAAAGGCAATTGAAAAAGAAAAATGGTACCTCAAAAAGAATTAAATGTGAGTCCTCCATACACTGGATTTGCTTGTCTGGGAGCTAAAGATTTTAAAAATCTGTGATTTGCTGAAGATTTTAGTAAATGCCCATGCCCCTTGTACATCAAAACATAGAATTAGGTTTATGTTTACTGGTGGAATTAAATCCCCAAATATTGCTGTATGAATATGTTTTTCCTGTGTTGCTAAGGAGTCTTATAAAGTGTCTAATGATCATTTTTATCTGCAGCATCCAGGATCCCTATAGAAGTTGAGGGTGTGAGAAGGTTCACCTACGAGGAGATGGCGCTTGCTACTAGCCAATTTTCCAGCACTGTCAAAATTGGACAAGGAGGATATGGAAAGGTCTATAAAGGTGCTCTTGCTGATGGTGCTCTAGTGGCCATAAAACGCGCCCAAGAGGGTTCACTACAGGGTATTAGGGAGTTCTGCACAGAAATAAAAATACTGTCTAGGTTGCATCACAAGCACCTTGTCTCACTTGTTGGATATTGTGATGACAAAGATGAGCAGGTATATATTGTGACTTCTGACACTCGACTGAAATAAGGATTACCTCTTTAACATGGATTTTCTCATCTTCCTAAAGACAAAAGCTTCTGTGCAAATTCCAGCTTCTGCAAGACCAGTAGTATGAATTTTTCCTGGCTTAAACTAAAAAATTTCAATGGAAAATAAGCACAAACCTTTGGATTGCTTCAAATGCTTTTGAGTAATCAGAATATTCTCCTCGTAGTTGTGATCTAGACACATTTGATTGTAAATAGTCGGCTTCCAGACTCCATTTCCAGGGTTATTTTCCTTGATGGATGAGGAAATCAGGAAACTGTTAATCGATAGTAATTATGTTATATTTCAGAAGTCAATATACATTGTTTGCCTCAATTTGGTCATCTTTGGCTACTGCAGATGCTGGTTTATGAATTCATGCCAAATGGAACGTTAAGGCATCACCTTTCTGGTATGCATAAATGTATAATGTTTATTATAATTATGGATCTTATTTACTTTGAATTTGACTTTGATAACTTCTTTCTGCCTTTGTTTTCTCTTTCTTCTCTCCTAACTATTAGTAAAAAAATACCGAGATGATAGTTTTTTCTATGAAAGAGGTTATCAATCTTTAGTGATACAACACAAAAAAGGAAAAATTCCCCAATACCATTATCTTTAAAGAGGGCTACATAAGTGATGTATGATCCTGGATTTGTTGCCACCCTCTGCCTGTATGGTACATGTTTCTCTTGGCTAGGTTCGCAAGATTTGTGTTTTTGCTACCTAATTTTCCTGTTCTGTGAACTTCTTGTATAACAGCTAACTCGAAACAACCTCTAAGCTTTGCTACAAGGTTGAGAATAGCCCTTGGATCGGCACGTGGAATTGTCTACCTGCATACTGAAGCCAACCCTCCAATATTCGACCGAGATGTTAAGGCTACCAACATCTTGTTAGACTCTAAATTTACAGCAAAGGTTGCAGATTTTGGCTTGTCACGACTAGCACCAGAGCCCGGTATTGATGGGATTGTGCCTACCCATGTGTCTACCGTGGTTAAAGGAACTCCGGTATGTTTTGAAGTTTCAACAATGCAGTAGTTGATGATCTTGAGATTGCAAGAACTAATGATCAAACTTTTGTACTTTTTTGTTGCAGGGTTACATTGATCCTCAGTATTATTTAACCGGTAAGTTCACAGACAAGAGCGACGCTTATAGCCTTGGTGTAGTCTTTCTTGAACTTTTAACAGGCATGCAACCGATTTCGTGTGGGAGGAACATTGTCGGGGAGGTACCCCTCACCTTCTTCTAAATTGAATACTATTGATCGATCACTTCCCCGTACCCATTCTCAACACTGTTTGCATTGCATTTTACTGCATCAGGTCAACACTGCATACGAATCTGGAAACATTCTCTCTGTTGTTGATGAAAGGATGGGAGCTTATCCTGACATGTGTGTGGAAAGATTTGCAACCTTGGCTCTTAGATGTTGCGAGGGAGAGGCCGCTGCAAGGCCTATGATGGCAGAGGTGGTTCAAGAACTTGAAACCATAGTGCACATGACAGTGGGACCCAACTCTAGTTCAACGATAGAGTCGTCATACAGCAATCCAGATAAGGGATACTCAGCATCTTCATCATCCTCCTTGTTGAAGAATCCTTGTGTGTCTTTGGATCTATCTGGCAGTTACCTGGATAGTGAAACATTGTCTGAAGTTTCCTCTCGATGAATGGACAAATTGTAAGGACATTTCTCCGAAGGTGAGGCCGTGAGGTCAGTAGGCTTACATTATTGTTGTGTTAATTACTAGGTTTGCTAGAGCAACTATACATGATTGAACCTATCCAGACGGTGCATCGTCTGCTACGAACTGTAATTTATGTAGGTCTGTGCAGTTTGTGTGTTCATTGAGTGATGACTTATCGTAGCTCCTTCACTTGGACTATCATATATGATAGCTCTCACACATGGAAATATGGAATGCTTAAAGCAAATGCCTTTCTTTTGATTCAGTGCAATACCTTTAGCTAAAAAAATATACTGTATGTATCTTTGTGTGGGAAAAACAACAAGGCAAACAAACAGAAGTATTTATTTGTTTCTTGGGGATTAATTTTGCAAATGCTGCACAAATTGATTGATTGATTGATTTCTTGTATGTATGTGTTTGTTGTTTACCCTTGCAAATAATGCATTGCTTAGTTGCATTATTCCTGGTCTCCTATTATTAGTACTATTGTGGAGATTCTGATGCTTCATTAGAACCTCCATAGTCCATACGTTCCTTGATTTTCATTATCTTCATCTTGCATTCTATCTTGCAGGGTCGGATAAGACGACTGCTGAAAAGGAAGCCAGAGGCCAGCCGCGAACATCGCAGCCATGGGCCCTTGTATATGATCAGTGCTCGTTGAGGCCTCGAAAATATCAAGCATCACAACTGTACAAGTGCCTATAGCTGGGGTAACAACTAAAAAACGACAACTAACTAGAGGGCCTTTATGTCAGGAATATGAATCCCTCACTTATTGTAATATCTAAGGGCCTAGCCTACGTCTAACAAGCTTTAAAAAAAGTATGAATTCTATTGAGTGATTTATTGATTAGCTTAACAACCTCTATATATTGTTAGATCATACGATGAGCGAAGCGAGTGCACAATAAGAATGTGTAGGTGAGACCGCAGGATTGTAATCCATCATGTAACAGCATTAATGAGCTGCTCCAACTCAGCTCGTTCTGTATAGAACAGAACTTTTCCTCGATTTCCTCCTCCATGTAGCTTAAGCTCTCTTTGTTGTTCTTCCATGGAGACCTATGGCTACAGTCAGTAGTTCAGAGTTTGACATATATGGTCATGCAAGAGAGTTAATTGAATATGATGTAACGAGAATGATGATAATAGCGAAGAAAGATACAAAGATTTACGTGGTTCGATAACAATGTGTTACTTACGTCTATAGGTAGAGAACCAGTTTTCTATTAGAGGGAGCAAAAGCAGATTGGGGGACTGAAAACCCAAAACAGATAGGCGATAGACCCATTTACAATAAACATTTCATACTACAAAGGTGGGGTGGCGCTACATCCATAACCCTCGCTAGGAACACGTTGCTTCCTGGATCCTCGACGGTCAGCGAGACTACCGTTGGAGGGCAGAACCCTCCGAACTCCCGATGCGTCGTCGGTCAACAATAATAAGAGAGAGACTTTGACATCGTGGATGTGATTATATTTCCATTGCACGAGATCAAAAGATTAACAAGGGCTATATATTTTGATCCCTCAGATTTTTATTTCTAAACACATATATTGGACCAAATAAAAAAAGGTAAAGTGTAGATAAGTACTCCTTTAGGCAGACGTCATTGTCACGGGGTAACCCACACATTCCATAATTCATAGAGTCACCGGCCTCTCAGTCAATATTTGTGCATTTAGCTACTTTCTTTGTGATTGAAATATGGCTGACAAAAAAACATTCATAATTGACCGATAATGACAAACAAATTAAATGAGATTGTCCTTTACACTAATCTACAAGTTTGGAAAAGTAAATGAACAGAAATTATAAGAAAAATGATTTATAGTCGTCTATCTTACAATAGTAGAGTATCAATACTCATGGGGTAATTTCATCTCTCACTCTCTTCGTAATATTTTGACATCTTATTTTTCACTAACTCTACCCCATCCTTTAAGAATTTCAATTTTTAATCCACACTCATAAGTTTACCTTATTACTATTTTTTAAACTTTATTTATACCCCACTATATATTTTTAACCGGAAACGATATATACACCGCTAATTTTTACTATTTCCACCACTAATCACCGCATAGGTATGCGGTGATTTAATGACGGTCAACGCAAATACCGCATGTATATGCGGTATGTAACCGCATGTATATGCGGTGAGTACCCCGTTCCGTTTCAACCCCACCGCATACCCATGCGGTAATATCGGATAACCGGATTTACGGGCAACAATTCGGTTGAGCCGAAGGGACCGATAGACACCGCTTGGGTATGCGGTATACTATGACACTACGAATTAATCGTATAATCCAGGCACATCTGCGGTGTTATATCCTTCTACAGTTGAATTAACTTGTAATATGTTATATCCTTCTACAGTTGAATTAACTTGTAATAATGTCGTGATCTGAAAAAACTCATTTGTTGAATTTAAAACGAAAGTGCGATAAATATCCTCGATGACGAGTTGAATTCAAAAGAAATATGATATTGCACCAACATTGATTAAAACGAAAGTGCGATAAATATCCTCCATGACGAAAATATGAAGTTCGAAAAATAATTTGTGAAATGGAATAGACAAAGATACAACCTAATTGAACAAACGAAGTTCGAAAAATGACACCAGAAAGTGGAAAGTGCTAATACGATAGGGGACGGCCACCATCACGACGACGGTAAGCTCTATATCGTGCTATCCTCGCTGCAAACTGCTCTTCCCAACCGTCGACCGTGCGATGGTGATGCCGTGTCCATGTGACGTAGACTGGAGGAAGAGGTGAACCAGGAAACAACCAAATCTGTGAATACAAGGTGAATATTGACATCAGAAAAGATAAACAAAACATTAACAAATTAATGAATATGAAATATGAAACGTACCGGAACGAAATGGTTGTTGTTGCCGACTAAAGCTATTCCATCTAGCTCCTCATAGGCCGGTACTGACGGGCCACCGGTGGCGTATAGAGGTAGGCACAACATAGGCATCATCTGTGACAAAATCACCAAAGGACGCTGGTGAAGCGTGGCAAACACCTCGCCCATGATCGGAATCTCCATCCAATACGTAGCATCATGACACGTGCCGAAATAGTTGACCCTCATGATGAGCTCATGTAAGGCCGGATAGTAATGGTACCGATCTGAATGCACCTGCAGCTCAACGGCCAGCTCTCGTCGAACTCGAGGCCATGCGTCTTGTCCCAAGTTCAGCAGACAAGCAAAAGACCTATACCCACAGTGACCATCACCTGCAACATTTGTGACGGCTCGTATGAAAGTAATCATGAATTCGTCGATGTTGTCAGTGCCCCAATTGAATTCTACTCGAGGTAGATTATGTGGTGGAAGCGTCGTAGGTGCTGGTGTTGGAGTGTCGCCTACAATCTGCGAAGGTGGCTCCGACGCTGATCGACCTCGTCCACGTCCCCTTCCACGACCCCGTCCTCGTCCTCTGCCTACTTCTCGGCCCCTAGGAGGGTCGTCGATGGCAACGTCGTTGGACCCAGTGGCCTCCTTAGTACCTTCCACGGCATCTGTTTCGTTTGATGTCGGTTGACCCCGACCTCGGCCTCGCCCTCGTGCGGATCCAGTGGTCGCCTGTCTATCTGCCCGACGTTGAGCCCGAGCACGCTCACGTTCCCAGGGTAGAGGGTTCGTCTGACAGGGGTGGCGAGTCCTCGGTCTCCCGAGCGGTCTACGGTCCTCCGGGTCAGGGGTGGTCAATGGTGTATGGGAGGGACGATCCTCGTCGTTGAATGCCGACGCGATTCTCCAACGAGTATCCTCGTCCATAGCTCCGCTCTGGAACAAACTGATCATGCGCGACATGTCCACATCAGCTCAGCTGAGGGGAGTGTTATCCTGGACGTTGTCAACATGAGGCCTCTTGAAATCCAATTGCTTCCAAAAAATGTGTATCTAGGATGGTCTGATGGGTATCTGCGTGTCTCGACAAGCTTGCATGTCATGTGTGCATGGAAGACCGTAGACGTCCCTCCAGTATGCATCTCTGCATGGTTGCGACGGTGGCTCGGCTTCCATCTTTGTGTAGATTTCGAACAACAGGTTGAAACATTCCTTCGACACAATATTCCGAATTCGATCGAAAATCCATAGGTCGTGGGAGTCTGTAGGCCAGGTGTTGTTCGCTCTCCCCAATGTATTCTTCACCTCCCATATTTGATCCGCCATTATCAGATCGATTGTGTTTATCACGTGAGTGAAATCACCGACTGCAGAGTTTAAGGTCTTTTTCAACACAGAATGAGCAGCCTCAACCCTAAAAGATAAGTGAGACTCGTAGGGGAAGATCGTTATATGTAAACAAATAACGTGTATAATGAATTTTATAATGAAAATGTAGGCGCACCTGTTCGTCGTGGTCGTACCAAAATGCTGGATTGCGTCTGTCCATGCACGAACTATCTGCTCCGAGTAATCTTGAAACCATGTCGCCTCCAAATACGGCATAAGCCCTTCGATATGCCCCCACTCTGCATGCATACCCCTCCTTCTAGCGGTGAAAGTTTCAACCGATCTAGATTGGAATAGGCCAACACATGCGTTCTTGAAACGCCTAGCAACATCAAGATTCTTTGACTTCTGGAAAGCAGCTTATTCGCATCGTCAGAGGACGTGCACTGTGCACAACATATGCCTGACATTGGGAAGAACTTCTCGTAGCGCCGCAATCAACCCCAACTCTCGATCAGTGACAACAACGTTAGGAAGATTACCTCGCATGAGGTAAACGAGCTGCCTCAACGCCCAAATGTATGTATCTGTGTTCTCGTGTGACATGAAGCAGAACCCGATGACGAAGTTCTTCTTTGTGCAAGTAAATCCAACGAACTCACACAAAGGGATCCCGTACCTGCATTTATGGTGAAATATTTGAGTTCGCAGACCCTGTTGGAAAGGGGTAAAAGAATAAGTGTATATAGAAACTTACGCATTCGTCCGGTATGTACTATCGACGAGGACGACGTATGGAAACATGGCTAGAAGATGGCGAGCGTCTGTATGGACGATGAATAGATCTTGAAGCCTGTTGGGATTGTTAGGGGATCTCCTCGTACAGTAGTAGTAACCCTTATCTCGCAAAATGCGGAGTGCTTCCTGGGAGACTGTTCGATCTCCTCTCGCTTCAGCTTTAAACTTTGCTCTCGCATTGTACACCTGGCGTCGCGATGTGAAGTTCAACTTCTTTCGTGTGTCAGCTGTCATCTTCAATGTAGCTAAAATCGGTTTTGGTGGGGTACCAGCGACGGTAAGGGCCAACGTAGTGTCTCTTTCATCTGTATCCATTCGTCCGACGTACGGGTGACCGTCCAATGCACCGGGGAGTAGATGATTGTGCTTGCCATGAATAACGTCTAGGCCCCATTCGCCCCGTTTGAACTCCACGCCAGACAATGCAAACGGACACCCCTCTATCTTCGAAACAGCTCTGCGCGTGTTCCCGCTTGCATCATCTCCGGCTACTCGCGGTCTCTTACGGGGAGTGTACTGGCCGTACTTCTCACATGCGAGCAATAGACTTCCACGCCTTGTAGGAGTGCTCCCCCAAGAACGCTTGATTGTCAAAACCATATTAAGCTTTAATGCTGTGCCACGACAGTGTTGTAGGAGATCGTCGCGATTGGTCCACGTCTGGGATGTAGCAAAATCGGGAGTGTAATCGCGGTACTCCTGGTTACGGGCCTGATCGTCCTGACCGTCTTCCGGCATCGGATCAGCCTGCTCCTCTAGTGGTAGCTGTCAGCATGCAAACAGTACATATATATTACGTGACCCATTCATGGTTTCCGTCTGCTCTATTTAAGAACCTAATTTATTCCCCTACATTTACAAACCGGTACCTATATCTTGGTTTCCATTCCATATGATTCCACTACCTATATTCTGGTTATTCCACTACCTATATTCTACCAACAACGACATTTCAAATGATAAACATTAATCACATACCGGAAGACGAGGGGGTGGTGAGTTATCGGCCATTGACGTAGTTGGAGGTGCTTCCTCGCCTTGACTTGAAGGCCGTCGATTGGTGTCGTCGTTAACCATTTTCGGAAATGACTGTAGATGAGGTGTGCGGGGATTGGATGCATTCCTACGGAGAGCGGTGTCGACTTCTTATAAAGTAACACCGAATAGGTATGCGGTGGTTCCAGATGACCGTTGGTGTCGACTGATTTGAATTTGTGGGCCCACCGCATAGGTATGCGGTGTACCGCCGCATAGGTATACGGTACACTGTACACTACCGCATAGGTATACGGTTAAACGCTGGATACCGCATGGGTATCCGGTATGCATCTATATATACAGCCATGGTCGGTTCGTGACATTTGCCGTGGCGGAAAGGCGATGATAATATGTGCGAAATAGTCAGGGTCAAAGATTTGTGTCTTCAGATCGAAATCTTTCACCCTTGACTATTTTGCACGGGTTATATCGCTTCGTCTCATACATTAAATAAAATCCGTGAGTATGCCTTTTCCATTGCTCAATAGTGATGATTGCTTAGGCAACATGCCACGGCCGGCGATTTGTGTCTTTGGATTGAAATCGCCGGCCGCTGGCATGTTGCTCGGGTTATATCGCTTCGATATAGTGTTATGTAGATTCTATCTAAAAAAAAGCAGTAGGTATCCGCAGGATAATGTGAAAGACGTTGTGATAGTATATATGTACGCCCATAACGTCTTTAACATTATCCTGTGGATGACTGTTGCTCATCCAACCAATGCTTCGGAAACGTACCGGTACGCGTACAACGTCATCTTCGGCCGTCATCGTAGTGGGCGTCTAAATTACATCTGTCGAGGGAGAATGAACCTCTTACAAGAGGACGAAGCTGGGAACTTCCGTCGGAACTCCCGACGGACTTTCTCATCTTCGCACTCTTATAAAAGGCTTGCTCTCCTCCGTCCGACGGAATTTGGACGACCAACTCCGATGGCGGAAGAAGACCACGATGTCCCCGTGCCGGTACGTTTCCGGTTTTTTTTTCCATACCGCATGTCCATGCGGTATGGAATACCGTTTGTTTATGCGGTGCTATACCGCATGTCCATGCGGTATAGCATACCGTTTGTGTATGCGGTATGATTGTCGCATATAACGCGACATGATTTCCCGCTATAAATTACCCCCGTGCGATGTCGTGATTACAACATGGCGGCTAGTAACACACCAAGACCTTTCTTCTCAGTCTCAGGGAGCGGCCCGAGGGACTTTTTCTGGTGGGTAGAAGACGTCTCGCTGACACAAATATTGGTAAGCCCTATTCTGTCGTCTGACATATAATTCACAATGGTCCGTACTCACTAAGTACATCTTGAAAATTGCAGCCTCTGCCTTCCAACTTTGAAGAAGAATACGGGCTGGCCGGCGTCGAAAGAATAACGCTGACTAATTGGGTAGGGAGGAGAGGCACCAACATCCGGGTTGAGCGCAACAGATCCGGGGCACTCTGGCTCTCCCAAGGATGGAATAATTTTGCGTTATCCCGTGGCGTACGCGTAGGCGCGGGGTTGATGTTTAGCTACTTAGGCAACTCTCGGTTTCGGGTAGTCGTAGTGCCGCCGAAGAATGTTTCACCATCCTAGGAATAGAACAACAATGATTTCCTTTGATGTGTGACATGACGACGACGCGGCAAAACTTTATAACTGAGTTATTTTTGCTGTAATCTTATATCATTAATTAATATGAAAAATGAGGCACTCTATCCGTTTTCATGTAACGGGTTATTTCCTGAAATAACCAAAATTCATACCATAAAATGATGTCGCCGTGCTGGTACGTTGCTCCATGTCTTCGTTTAGAGTCCCTAATCCACGTGCTGGGACAGGACGCTGTTGTCATGTAACGGTTGTGTAACCATGAGGTGTGGCTGTATCACCGCATGGATATACGGTATAAAACCACCGCATGGGTATACGGTATAAAAACACCGCATGGGTATGTGGTAGTGGTGAAGGAAACTATAAAAGGGGTTGGTTGATGCTTTCAGTAAACCATAACCACTATGGCAACTACCAAAGTGTATGAAGCGGAGACAAGATCGGGCAGCAGGTTTAGACTTACAGTCGAAACTTTTCGTACGCCACCTGACGATATATTGTGCAACTGTCAGCACAGAAGCTCAACAGGATGGCCGTGCTGCCTTTGCCAAGTTGTATGCGAAAAACGCGATACAACAAGAGTTTCCGATTCGGTTGACCTAGAGTGCGTTCAAGGAGTGACTTACGAGGATGTCCGCATGACAAGGCCGTACTCGTATAGGGATAACCCTGCAGCATATTATATTCACGTGACGGAGGCAATTACGGAGCTTGTTAGCGACTTCTTCTCCAATTTGGGATTGGGCAGTGCAGCGCAGGTGGCAAGATACACAGTGGAAAAAGTCGTGCGGCGTGCAAACACCAAGCTTTCAAAGTACGCATTTCACCGAATACAGATTCACATTTTGCCGAGCAATGTAGAAGAGTCAGTTGGTAGTTGTTATGTACCATAGGTAAAATGTTGTCGGTTTGTAATTTTTGTGTATCATTTATGGTGAATTTATCCGGTTCCGATTTAAACAATTAATTATATTTCGCTGATAAATCAGTTGCATTACACATGCGGTGATACATTGACTATTAAACGGATCTACCGAACAACTACCTACTGCATCAATTCTACTGCGGAATATGTGGTATACATTGCAAAGGGTCCCACCACAGTAGAGGATCTGGTGTACAACTACCTATTGACTCCTCGAGTAGACACCGGCTAATGTGGATCTCAATGCGGTTGAATGCGTACTTCTTCACTTTGTCGTTCGCTGGACGGACTGCGTTGTCGACAGTGAACCTTGCAATTTGAAGCGCGCACTCTAGCCTGACATCGCTGAATAGGTCGCTGATTGCGCATTTGATTGTCTCAACCGCCTCGCCGTAGTATGACTCAGGGTCGTCAATGTGCAATTGGTGACCTTTCAGACACGCCAATTCAACCGGCTCCGAGAATGCGTACCTATCGCCTTCAACGCCTTTGTAGCATACAACATGAAAAAGACAGCACGGAAACGATTGGCACCACCGCTTGTGCTGACAATTGCACAAATAATCCTCGTATGGCCTCGAGAACTTTTCGTGTATAATTTTGTATGACACACCCATATTTGACTCACCTTCAAACTCAGCTACTCTAACCATGATTTGATTGTTGTGAACTACATGAAAAAGAGGCGGTTTATCGCACTTTATAGCCAATGTGGGACAACTACATACATACCGCATGCCCTTGCGGTAAACATATACCACAAGGGCATGCGGTATGTGTTCACTGCAAGGGTATGCGGTATACAATACCGCGTGGCCCTGCGATATATAAACACCGCATGGGCATGCGGTGGTGGCCTATAAATCGTTGTGTGTCCAGCCCAGGTGCGACGGGACCCCCCACGGCTGTCCAGCTAATCACAAAATGGTAAACACTTTAGACACATACCGGCGAACGGCGGGCTATCTTGAGTACAATGTTACATTAATTCGTTGCACGGAGCCACGGTGGCCGGAGGAATGCAACTGCAGGCATCCAGCATACATTCCGGGATATTCGTGCGTAATCCTACAGTGTCAATTCGAGACAGACACTGACATAGCATATCCGATCGAGTTTTCTTGTGCGCATTGTTATGACGACAGAGGATTTCCCGAATCGTATTACTTAGATGTAGAGGCGCGTATTGCGAATCACATTAGGAGATATTGTCGTTACGATGTTTACATGTTCGGGGCTAATGGCCTATGCGATCATGTTATCCGAAAGCTGCGATCATTCAACGCAGGTGAAAGGCATTACGCGTTCAACCAAATGAATATTGTCATTTCCATTAATGAGAGGTCATCAGACGAAGGTAGTGATTAGACATGCATTACCAAGTATGTAGTGTGATGTGTATCTGTTGTATTTTCATTCCTAAGAAGTTCAACCGTTTAATGAAATTCTGTAGCCAATCCCGATCGGTGATTTATATCATATATTATTTCAAACGTGGCAATGAAAATAGAAAATATGTTCAAATAGGAAACACATGACACAAATAGTGCACGAACCAACTTATTATTCAAACAACATTGTTACAACTAGACGACAAACAAACTACTACACAACCAACAATAACAACAACTTCATCACACTGCCACAAACAAACGACTACACAACCAACAATAAGAACAACTGACACATACGAACGACTACACAGAAGTCTGATAAACACATACATCCTAGATCTCGTCGGCATGCTTGTTGTTTATGTGCCTCCTAAGATGACCGTGCTGCAGGTTGTTGGTCACAGTGTAGCGATGGCCGCAGTGACGGCACGTTGCAGTAAAAGCGATGCCTCCAAGCGCCTCCTTTTTGTAGTGTTTGGTGAACTTGTCTTCTCGTGGAATTGGTCTTGGTTCGGACGACATTCTCGGCGGTGAAGTGTGTTTCCGGCGGTGGGGTGTTTCCGGCGGAGGTTTACGTCCACTTTTATAGACTAGTAGCTACCGCAAGCCCATGCGGTATATTGCACCGCATGTACATGCGGTGCGGTCGTACATACCGCATGGACTTGCGGTATGACACCACCGCATGGGCATGCGGTGTCCACAACCTATATATATTGCCCGGAGTCTCTACCCAAGGTACCACACATCAACATGTCTGACACCAGCGGGGAAAGCTCAACCAACGACATAATACGTCAAGGCACGATGGAGGAGTTTGAGGCGGTTCTCTACACTGGTAGTCCACGGTCAAAGACGGTGGAGGCGATGATAAAGAGACTACGTGAAGAAAATCGGTCGCTGCTGGTCGAAAACCAACAAGCCCGTTGGCGGATTTATATCCTGGAAAGTCAAGTTGCAGTTCTAGAAGATGAAAAAAAGGCTCTTGTAATGAAGCTAGGTGAAGCTACTGTGCATAACACTTGACTGTATTAGGGCCGTTTGTAGTAGGTTGCTTTAAATTTATAAACTTCGTTTCGAATCATGATATTGAAAGATGTGTACGGACGTACTATTCAAATTTGAAAACGATCTGCAACGGTAACAAACCATCAAATCCACACCAACACACAAATTACGTAATCCGAAATCGAATCATCAACTACTCCACAAAAACCAATCCAAACTACTGCACAAAAAAGAATCCAACCTACCAACTACTACACAAAAAGTCATCTACCCGCAAACAGAACAACCACATACATCATCCCAGATGGCACCGTCACTGTGGGGGAGGACCCCAAAATTGCTCGTAGATACGAGCCAGGTGTGCAGCTGTCAACTCAACTCCAAGGTCCTTGAGTCGCCAAATCTCCAACCCAGCCGCATTATAGCGCTGCTGGGTTGGCGACGGCGGCGGTGGCGGGGGTGGCGACGCCGGGGGTGGCGGCGGTGGGATGATGGGCTGGTGTCGAGGAGTGTCAGGAAGTAGGTATGGATGACTATGGCGGTGAAACCACTCCAGATAGTCATCGGCCACGCCATATGGGTACTCTTCAGAGGTCCGTGGCAACTCCTCCAGGGGGAAAAGATGATCGAACCTGTGCGCCCAGTGGTTGTCAGCTGGGTGGAACGACGCCTTCTTCTTGCACTTGGCGGACTTCGGTCTGAGCACTACGGTAGGTCTGATTGGATCAGCGGGAATGTGCTGAACCCATACAAACTGTCGCAGCACACGGTCCGGCATATACGGCTCCTCCTCGAACAACCACCGAATGCTCGGTGCCCCTATATCTCGAAAGACGCAGATCTCCATCAAAATCCAAGTGTCTACCAAATGGCATGAAATCGATCTGCAATGGAATAGAAATTGTTATTATGACTAAAATCTAGTTTATAGTATGACAAATGTGAGTGCGGATATGAATTGTGTTCGTACCTCGTCGACAGTCATCTCATCCAGCCTCCGCCGCAGAACATCCAGTCGCTCGATGCGAGGCCTATCATCCCGGGTGACCGTAGTGGAAAATGGCGTCGCCCCCAGGACGTACCTCACCCCGTGTCGCGGATCCCGGGCAAGCCTCCGATCGAGCGTCATGCCGGGCTTGAACACCGGAAAATGCAGCCATATCCACACCTACAAGGGAACAATACTATCAGCAACATAGTCATTATAACTTAGTTACAAAACTTATAAAATAAATAATCACAGAACGAATGACTTACCTCCAATAGTTTTGTACAACCGTCCATGTCTTTGGCCAACTCCCGGGTCGCCTCGCCCAATCCCCGATACAAGCACGCCAAGACCCTTGCAGCTAGAGAAAGATGCGACACCTGCGCTGCATCCATAAACCTACGAATCACCTCCGGACGCAATCTTCCGCCCGACTTATCGATGAACAAGGTCGCAGTCGCAATCATCCCCATCAGAACACCCAAGATGCACTCCATATCATGCTCAAGTGGGGCCCCATCTAGAACCCGCTGTCGCATCGGTGCTATCTTCTGAAGGAGGAGCTGAACAGTAGGGCCTCCATGGGCCCATGCGCTCGTCCGCTCGTTCTGAGTCAAGCCGTAATACTCCACAACTGTGTCCCTCGAGGTGCCCATGTCATCCAAGTGAATACACTCTTCTCCGTCCAAACCAAGGCCAAGTATGAAGACCACATCGTGCAGTGTGATGGTGATCTCTCCCCATGCGAAGTGAAAACTGTTCGTCTCGGGGTGCCAGTGCTCAACAAACGCACCGATCAGAGTGTGATCCACATGATCCCACTCGAAATCTCTCAGGTCCCAAAACCCAGTCTCACGCACTGCGGGAAACCAGGACTCCCGTCCATCAACCTTCAACAACGCCTCTACCCGGCCCAGCGACTGCCCTCGTCTCTACACACGCACACCCCTACGCAAGGCTTCGTCCTCCCGTCGCCAAACAGCCTGTGCAATGTGGGTCTCGTAGTCTCTCAGAAGGGAAACGGTATGTGCCCCCCCCGGCATTCGGGCAGAACAGCCCGAATGACCCCTGTCCTGCTAGGCTCGCCATGCTGCCTATCACCTCCTGCACTACTCCCCTCACCATGCTGCCCAGCACCACCTGCCCTACTGCACTCACCACGCTGTCTCCGCCTCCTCTGCACTACACGGACATGGTAACTGTCATGATGAGCCTGCAACTGCTCTACCACTATCTCAGCTCCAGTCTGCACATGCTCATCCGTCTGCCGTGCTCGGTCCCCTCGTAGGTACTCCTCCACCATCTCAATACCCTGGTCGCCTTGACCAGACTCTCCGGTCGACTGCACCACTGGGTCATCCGTGTGGTCAGACATCAAGACCAGCTCAATCTGCACCAGACTCTGATATGTCTCTATAGACGACTGGGACGTGGGCCCCAAACCGTCACTCTGGTCAACACGTGACTGAGAAGATGGCCCAATATCAACTCCTACAGTCTCAATATCCCTCTGCGGAGGATCCACTACATCTTCCACCGTCTGGCCCTCCCTGACCGCAGCCTCGGTATCATCATCTATCGCGTCGCTATCCGTCTCCATAGGAACTGATACATCCTCCAACGTCTGCCTCTCCCTAATGGCAGCTCTCCTAGCAGATTGCAACACTACCCTCTCTCCCAAATTTCTCGATAACACAGACTGTGTAAATTAAAATATATTTATCAAAATCCTATCGCTCAATTACAAAACTATATCGTATGACTGTCTAAATGTGGCAAGATTTTCGTAAGTATATTAATGATATCATCTTAATACTAACAATTCATAAGAAAACATAAATATATACTTACTCGATTTCAATTTCCCTCACCTAGTATTTGTCAGAATCCTATGGCTCGAATACGATACTATATCGTATGACTGACTAAATGTTGCAAGATTTTCCATAGGTTTATAAATGATTTCAGCGTAATACTATCAATTCGTAAGAAAGCAGAAATATATACTTATTCGATATCAATTTCCCTACACCTAGTAACAATTTTAACATACCGTAGGCTGAGTGTGTGTCTCCAGCTGTGGCGGTACATCTGTCGTCCTCCGCCTCTGTATAGTGGGTTCCGGCTACATTATATATAACATTGAAATGTTAACACTATTTCCTTCAAATTAAAAAATATAGCAAATTGATTTTTATAAACATTAAATGTTACCTGTAACGGATGTCTCCGAAAAGGACCGACATCATCAGCCGTGGCTTTTCCACGATTGTCTTTCACCATCTCAGAACTCGGGTACAAAGTGGTGGTAGATATAGGGACGGGGAATGGACGGAACTAAAAGTCGGGCTCGGAAAGCAAGGAATCGGAAGAGATTCGAGTAGGGCTCGGAAAGAAAGGAATCGGAGAAGATTCGGTGTGTCGGACAACTGGGCCCCCTAACGCCTATTTATAATGGGCCCCCAACGGTTAAAAATTATCGCATCTCCATGCGGTCTTTTTTTACCGTTGCCACACAACGGTAAAAAACATACCGCATCTCCTTGCGGTATTGTTTTTACCGTCGCAACAACGGTAAAAAAAATTACCGCATGGAGATGTGGTATGTTTTTTACCCAAATTTTCCATATTTTAAAATTATACCGCATGGGTATGCGGTATAAGTTTTAAATATTTTAAAATTCCACCGCATGGGTATGCGGTATTTTCGGATAACTTCGACCCAACCGGATTATCGCGTTACGGACTCCGTTTCAACCTAACCCACCGCACGTACTTGCAGTGTTTTTACACGGTCAACGGACATACCGCATGTACATGCGGTATGTCGGGTTAAATTTTGATTAAGCCACCGCATAGGTATGCGGTGGATTTGCGGTGTAAATAGTAAAAATTAGCGGTGTACATATCATACCCCATTTTTAACCAATCAAAACTTATTTCACTTAATTAAAAAATATAATCCACTTTTATAATTATTTTTAAAATAAAAAAAGAGATGGGAGAAGGAGTGGGTTTACCCCTTCCTGCTAGGTTTGCCTCTTTCCCTTCCACTAGTGGTTGATAAAAACCCATTGATGCTCTGTACTATAATGTAGAATAAAACAGAAGCTCCCAAATGATTTTAAAAAAAAATAATGAACGCACGCCTCTTGGAAAATTAATTGGCTGAAAAACTAGAATTTTTTTTCAAAATATTTACTAAAATAAGTATTTACAAGTTCAAAATATTTATAAAAATATTTATTTTTTTTAACAGTTTTGTTAAAGAAATACCGGTTAAAATCGCATTTCTTGTGTAAATTACAAATTTAAACCTAACACCAGGAGGATATTACTTTTTTTATATATATAAACCGTATTTTATACCTATTTTAGGATTTTATTTTAGTTTTTTATTTCTAAAAAACATATTGTAAAACGTGACAATATTTAAAAAACAACATGTAATTAATACAGTAATAAATATAAGAGCAAGTTCATTCACACATTACGAAAATGGTCCAAGTATACAATCTTTTCATTAAAAAATTAACATCTTTATTTTTATGTGATAAGAATGTTTTTTTTACGTAATATATTCCAAATTTTCAATAGATATTTGATTGAGTATTAGGTAGAGATTTAACCAAGAGAATGAAATGGTATACAAATATATTTAAAAGTAATGAAGAATAAAATAATTTAAAACTCTTTTTTGTTCTTAAAAGAACTATAATTTTTTTTAAAAAAAATTAGAAAATATAAAATTAGAAAAAAAAGGTTTGATTACTTTTCATATAAAAAAAGGTTTGATTACTTTAAATATATTAATTAACAATAAACAACATGTAAATTAAATATTTGTGTAAATTAAATTATATTTAACATGCTCACTAAAATAGCACCACTCGTTTACACTAGATGTTTACGTATATAACCGGAAAATATATTTACTTATTTAGTGCAATTTGGCGCAAAAAATAATATTTCATAGTCATACTTATCAAAAATATTAACAGATAAATATGTAGTATTTGATAGGTGCTATTTTATTTATATTTATATTTAGATTATTTTTTGGTGGAGATAATTGTTTATATTTATATCTATTACTCCCTCTGTTAATTAAAACTTGTCGCTTACTATTCACGCACGTTTTTTTAGAATAACAAAAACTATATAAAATATTTTTTTTTAACATTTGTTTTTATAAATTCGTACTTAATAGTAATAAGTATGAAATTATTTTAAAAAATTATTTAAAAAGTTGATATTTTATATAGTTTTTAACACCTAAAAAAGCGTGCGTGAATAGTAAAACGTCAAGTTTTAATTAACGGAGAGAGTATATTACATGAGATTTAATTAATGATAGATTAGAAAAAAAAAATTATTTATATATAAGATGGTCGAACTAATTTTATTGAGTTGTTTAAGGAGATGTCGCAGATACACTGCTTGTTTTCTATAATTTGTATAGTCATGTTCGTTGAAAGTCAATTTGTTTCTGATATAGTTGCTAACTTGCGAGAGTCGATTTTTGTGTTTTGTTTAAACGGGTAAAAATATTAATTTTTTTTTATTTCCCCTGTAGATAAATTTTACAAAAGGGATCCCCCACACTTGTTAGTGTATGTACAGTTGTCCCTCCAGTCAACCTCAAGTCCTCAACAACGGTTTCCCGGTCAGACTAATTTCATTTGAAATTTCAAAGGAAAACAGTACAGTCTATAAAAGTATAAAATGGAATCATCTGCTCGCTGTTCCATGTCGACCGAGTTGCATTATCTTTGTTTTCCTCCCTCTACCTTGTTTCGCTCTCGGATTCGCTGTTTCCGGTGGGGATGGGGCGGAGCACTTCACCTCCTCCCGCTTGCGATTGTATGTGCGGCTTTGTGTTCCTCTTCCTCTCCCTCTCGGCGCTTTGCTTCACTTCCACTGCCCGAAAGCAGCTCACTCACCCCGAAGAAGGTAAATTCCCTAATTGCTTTTGATCAATTGGTTAATTCCGCACATATATCGCTTCGGAATCAATTCAAACAGTAATTCGGATGCGTTTGGTTAAGCGCATGTTTGACATTGAGTTGATTTTGGTACCAAATTTCTGTTTCGAGCCTGTAGTCAATGCACTTAGGGCTGTTAAACGGAGTTTAATTGATCCGATGAAGAACTTGAGCAATTGGCATAAGGGAGATCCGTGCAATTCCAATTGGATTGGTGTTTTTTGTGACAAGCAAAAGCAACCACTTGAGGATAGCTACTTGCACCTCGTGAAACTGTAAGTCATTGCAGTTAATCTCATTTCTGTGAAAATCATGACTGCAGTTGCTCAACTGTAATAGAACTCTAACCCTAACCTTAAAGTAACTTGATGTCTCAAACATCATATCTTGATTAAGAATATATATAGCACTTCAATTTGCATCCATGATCTTTATTCCAGAAATAGTGGCGTATTTATTGCCTTTCTTGTTTCTTCCTCTCTGTAGGGAACTGATGAACATGAATCTCTCAGGAAAGTTATCACCATACCTTGGCAACTTCTCTCATTTGAAAATATTGTATGCCAATCACTTTCCCACTTTTTATGCATCCGTTTTATCCAGTTCGCATTATCTTTTTTATTCGGATTTACAGTGTGCATTTAGACGTCGTTCATTTGCTCATCTTCCTTCCCTCTTTTTTTTTTCCTGTGTTGAATAGGAACTTTATGTGGAACAAAATAGGAGGGAGTATACCAGAGGAGATTGGCAACCTTAAAAATCTTCAATTCCTGTAAGTTTCTAATATCCACCGTCTGGTTTTGATTTTGCTATTCTGGAACTTTGTATAGTCCTTTAATTCATGAATTCCTTTGCAAACAAATTCACCCTGCACTGGATTTTGCTTCATGGTGTTATTCGTAATTGTATTAAGATAATTCACGTCCTCTAGTTCATAAATGGCTATGGCGATGGGTTATGTTCACGATCTTCATATATTTTGTACATTGATACCTTTTGTCCTCTGTAGTCTACTTATTTCTGAAAAGCATCATTCCTTTATTTTGATTTTGTTTTTGGTATCATCTTTTTTGCCTTTCAGGTTCTTGTGTGGAAACCATTTGACTGGACCATTGCCAGAGACGCTTGGCAATCTACCACAACTGACAAGATTGCATGTTGATGGAAACAACATATCAGGATCGCTACCTAAATCATTTGCAAACTTGAACAATTTATCGCACCTGTAAGGGCATTGTCGGCCCTCCCTTGAGCTCACATGGTTTCTTTTTGTTATTTTTGCATCAGTGACTCCTCTCTTCCTTTTCAGGCATCTTAACAACAATTCTATAAGCGGTGAAATCCCTCGTGAGCTGTCTAGATTACCAAGCCTCCTTCACTTGTAAGTTGGCTACTGGGTTCACACTTCTGGAGTCATATCTAATATTCATGCTGTCATGCAATTTCAGTTCCATTCTCCATATTAACAATGATTACAATCTGCTGCAGTGCTCTTGACAATAATAACTTGTCAGGTTCCCTTCCGACAGAGTTTTCCGAGATGCCAAACTTGACACTCCTGTATGTTCTTTCCTTCCGATTCAAGTGAATATATTTTGTTTAATTCATTTCTTGAAGAGAAAATTTTCCTTTTCCATTCGGTGTAATCGGTAATCCCTGTTGAACGAGCACCATGTGGTTGTTATGACTACGAGATTTTAAGCTCTTTTTCAAACATTTTATTCTGGAACTATATTCTTTGAAGCCCTGTAATTGTTTGTTCAGTTGGAAATGATAAAGATCTCATATGTGGAAAAATAACCAATAATGAATGATAATTATTATATCATGTGATAATATTATCCATGGAAAATGTCCATCAAACTAGCTTGAGGTTACTGTGAATATGAGAGGTTTCATGTGTGGCATGCTGATTCTACATGATGTATCCTATTGTAATTTCTAATATCTTGGGTGATCTTTTCCTTCCTGTCATAACATTTCAATTTTTTCTTCATTTACTATTTTCCTCAGTCAGCTGGATAACAACAATTTCAACGGGAGTGAGATTCCTTCGAGTTATGGGAACATGGCTACTTTGGTGAAGCTGTATGTGTTTATTTCTTAATCTAATTCAAATAGGCTCCATGGTGCCATAAATGGGTTATGCAAGTTAATGATTGTGAAGCATCCTGTATTGCCGCATCAATCTTTGCTCCTTTCCCTTTTCCTGAAATTTGAATCCATATTTTGAACATAAAAGCAATATATAGTGAGAGAGCCAAACTTTGATCCTTATCAGAAATTATTTGCACCACATAAAACCAATTGGGTTCCATCTCAAAACCAATTGATTATTGTTAAACTCAGTTGGGCCCCACACGAACAACACATAAAACCGGGTTCCATCTCAAAACCAATTGGGAATGAGAGAAGTAGCCTGTCAGGATTATATATTGTTCATGATATCTCATAGCTTATATGTTTTTCATGATATCTCAATATTTTCATTGTAGGACAACCCCATATTCCAACAATTATTCTGAATCTTATTGCGTTTTCGCACATAACATTTCGTCTTTATCAGGAGTCTTAGGAACTGTGCCTTGCAAGGAGCAGTGCCTGATCTCAGTAGGATAGCCAACCTTTCTTATATGTAAGTCCATCCTTGTTAGTGCTTTGGCTGCTTACAACTTACCTTTATAAAACCAAGTCTAACTTGCTTGTGTACAACTTATATTAGTTTGACGTCTTTGGTTGCTTCTAACATTCAGCTCTACTGCTTACTTCAATCTCTTGATTATTTTTCCGCTTCAATATCCAAATAATTAAATGATAAAAAAATCATAAAAATTACAGAAAAGTGTCGATCTGTTTTTCATTTTGCGCTCCTCTCTTGCAGTCATTATTTTTACCGTGGTTGAGATGTCTGATACTAACGATTTCTTCTTTACACTTGCTTTACCAGAGACCTTAGTCTAAACCAGCTCAGTGGATCAATACCTTCAGAGAAACTAGCTGATAGTGTGACTGCAATGTAAGACTTTTGCTCCTAACCCTTTAATATTTATACCTTCAAGTAAAATTTTACTATGGTCTTATATGGTCCTTTTCTACTTGCAGCATTTTATCACATAATTATCTTAATGGGACTATTCCTACGAGCTTTTCAAGTCTTCCTCGTCTTCAGAAACTGTAAGCATGTGCAGTTTCTTTCTATCCAGCTGTTAGTTATCTAACTTATCTTCATTGGTATAAGTTAGTTGCCGCATTGACTATTCTTCTTTATGCTCTAGGGCACTTGATGGTAACTTATTGAGTGGTTATGTTCCGTCTTCTCTTTGGCAAAGCAGAAGATTAAATGCTGAAAAGCTTACTCTGTAAGACAACCACAGCTTACTCCATTTTTAGTATATATATTGTTTACATGCATGTTAGTTAGCAAACTCTTAGTGTTCATATTTTAACCGGACATTAGGTTGGAGGCTATTGTGGTGAATTTCGCTTCCTAAACAATGTGTCTATTTACAATGGTTGCAGGGATTTTCGGAAGAATAAGCTGACAAAAATTGTTGGTAGTTCTAGTGTACCGGCAAATGTTACTCTACTGTATAGCTCTGAACTTTATTACATTTCCATCGATATTAGTTCAATTTGTACCATTGTAGAATGTTGTTGGTTCATGCTTACATATTTTTTTTTCCCATCATCAGGCTTGAAGGGAATCTCTTATGCTCAAACGAAAGCGTTGCTGAACTATATTGTAGATCTCTGACTCCAAAAGATAATACCCTAGATATGATTCCGAGAAATGATACAAATGGTTGCTCTTCTTCAACCTGTTCACCACCATATGAATGTGCTCCTGTAGTCAGTTCAAGGTCATACTGTGCTGCCCCATTAATCTTTGATCACTGGCTAGAAAGTCCTGGATTTGCGGATTTCTTACCATACCAGATTGAATTTGAGAAGTACCTGGCCTCTGGTCTTAGTTTGAATGTAGACCAACTGAATATTATCTCCATTGCTTGGCAAGAAGGTCCTCGGTTGAAACTGCACTTGAAGCTTTTCCC
Source organism: Persicaria tinctoria (assembly GCA_037127255.1). Classification (NCBI taxonomy): domain Eukaryota; kingdom Viridiplantae; phylum Streptophyta; class Magnoliopsida; order Caryophyllales; family Polygonaceae; genus Persicaria; species Persicaria tinctoria. Next base: position 17,012,574 of record JBANSL010000013.1, read on the forward strand.
TGCATACAAGAATGTTAGCAGCAACTTCCATATCTTCAATACGAGTGAGGTTCAACGACTTTGGGTGAGCTTTACTGAATGGAAGATTCCACCTAACGATACATTTGGACCTTATGAGCTACATGAATTCAAAATTTCGGACCTTTACAAGGCAGGCATGTAAACACTTCTGCTTCTTTTACTAGACTCTAACAAGTCTGTGGGCTTCATATGCGGCTATAAATTTTAAGACTTTACTAGACTCTAACAAGTTATCTTCATGAGAAGCCATTATTATTGCTTCATCGACATGGCCATAAATGAAGATACGTGATTAGTGCACCCATAATGTGGGACTATACAATGAATCTCATTCCTAACACTTTAGCCTGCACTAATTGTTCATGCTTTCTTTTTACTTTTGCAGATCCCCGATCCACATCCACATCACTGTGTGCATTCATTGGCGTACTAGTGGGTGCCATAGCTTTTGCAATTGTATCATCAGCAGCTGTCTCATATCTCATTATGAAAATGCATTTGAAAAAAAAAATTGGTACCTCGAAAAGTCATAAATGTGAGTCCTCCATGTTGCTCTTTTGCTGACGGTTTATATAAATGTCCACACCTAACGTAAGATTCATCAACCTTGAATTAGGCTTATGTTTACTTGTGGGATGTTCAAGTGTCCAACTTTAGGGCAATAAAAGCAATTCCAGTTGAAAATCAATTCCCCATCAAGGACTAGTTTTAATCCAGTTCATCGCTATATGAATATGTTTTTCCCATGTTGCTAAAATGTTTTAAAGTGTCAAATGACCACGTTAATGATTTTTGTCTCTCATAATATTGCTCTGCAGCATCCAGATACCCTATTGAAGTTGAGGGTGTGAGAAGGTTCACCTATGAGGAGATGGCGCTCGCTACAAGCCAGTTTTCCAGCTCCTTCGAAATTGGACAAGGTGGATATGGAAAGGTCTATAAAGGTGCTCTTTCTGATGGTTCAGTAGTGGCCATAAAACGTGCCCAAGAGGGTTCATTACAGGGTATTAGGGAGTTCTGCACAGAAATAAAAATACTGTCTAGGTTGCATCACAGGCACCTTGTATCTCTTGTTGGATATTGTGATGACAAAGATGAGCAGGTATTGAAACTCCTGAAACTCATAGCTGACATATATAAGAAACATCTCTTTAACCTGGATTTTCTCATCTTCTAAAAGATGCATAAAAGATTGTATGCATATTCCAGGCTCCAGCTACAATTCCCTGATACCATTAACTAGAGATCGATGCTTTGAACTGTTTGAAGTCATCAGAATATTCTACTAGTAGTTACAATTTGATTGTAGATATCTGGCTTCCACAAGATATTTCTAGGTTTACTTTTCTTGATAGATGAGGAAGTAACGAAACCGTCACTTGATTGATAGTAATTATGCGATAATATTTCACAAGTCAATTCCCCCCCCCCCCCCCCCCCCCCACCACCACCACCACCACCACCACAACTTAGTCATCTTTGGCTATTGCAGATGCTGGTTTACGAGTTCGTGCCAAATGGAACGTTAAGGGCTCACCTTTCAGGTACGCATAATGTTAATCATTATGGATCTTATCTGCTCTGAATTTGACTTGATGACTTCTTTCTGCCTTTGTTATCATTTTCCTTCTCTCCTAACTATAGGTAAAAATATAGAAATGATATTTTTTTCTATAAAAAGGTTATCTTTAGTCATACAGAACAAAAAGGGAAACATCAGGAGTAAATTCGCTACTTGAGAACTAAAGAAACTACATCTTCATACACAATATTCTATTTAAGTATGGCTACATAAATTATGTATGATTCTGGACTAGTTAAGTAACTCATATGTTAAATCTACCTATAACGTCGTCTCAACTATTTGTGAACTTGTTCTATCACAGCCAAGTGTAAACAACCTCTAAGCTTTGCTACAAGATTGAGAATAGCCCTTGGATCTGCACACGGCATTCTCTACCTACATTCTGAAGCTGACCCTCCAATATTCCACCGAGATGTTAAGACTACCAACATCTTGTTAGACTCTAAATTTAGTGCAAAGGTTGCAGATTTTGGCTTGTCCCGGCTGGCACCAGAACCTGGTATTGATGGGATTGTGCCTACTCACGTGTCTACTTTCATTAAAGGAACTCCGGTATGTTTTCATATTTCAACTTGCTGCTTGCATCAGTGTAGAGTCTAGACATAACAAATCTTCTTATGCGCAGAACTGTCGTTTATTTTATAATAGATTCAATTTTTATTGAGGATTTCCTTGCTGGAAGAACTCCCTAGGGCTGGCTGTTGGTACTCCATCGGTTGTCTTGGATTAATATGCATGAACATATATTTTAGGGACTTCGTTGATATGATTATCTGCTATTCCATAAATGAGAAGTTTTTTTTTTCTTATTCTATTAATTCAGATGATTGCATTGTGTAGTGTTGATCCAGAAATTGCAAGAAATAAAATCAAACTAATGATCTTGTTGCAGGGTTACCTTGATCCTGAGTATTTTTTGACCCATAATTACACGGACAAGAGCGATGTTTATAGCCTTGGCGTAGTCTTTCTGGAACTTCTAACAGGCAGGCAACCACTTTCGTTTGGGCGAAACATGGTTGGGGAGGTACACCTAACCTTCTTCTAAATTGAGCAATTAATGGACACTATAGAACACTTGTCCATATTCATTCTCAATTCTATCTGTTTGCGGTGAATTTGTCCTGCATCAGGTCTACACTGCATACGAATGTGGAAACATTCTCTCAGTTGTTGATGAACGGATAGGAACTTATCCTCACAAATGCGCGGAAAGATTTGGAATCTTGGCTCTAAGCTGTTGTCAAGAGGAGACCACTGCAAGGCCCACGATGGAAGAGGTCGTTCGAGAACTTGAAGCCATAAGGCATATGGCACCGGAACTTGAAACTAGTTCAACGATAGATTCTTCATACAGCATTCCAACTGAGGGAGATTCAATTCGCTCGTCATCCTCCGTAAGGAAGAATCCTTTTGATTCTTGCGATGTATCAGGCAGTGACCTGGTTAGTGGAGCAATCGCCGAAGTTGATCCTAGATGATCAATGGTCTCTATTCTCAAGGGAAGACCATGTAGCTGATCTTGCAGTCCAAATTGGATGTTGGGGGGAGTTTCTTATACTATTCAGTTTCTTTTATGCTCCCTATGGCACCAACGCATGGATTGTTTAAAGAAAACGCCATGTGTTTGAGCTGATTTTATCATGTGTTTTTTTCTGACCTTTTTTTCTTGTATTTTTATGTGAAAAAACATATATATTTGTTTGTACAAATGGGGTTGCTTCTCGATCAGCTAATGGATTAGTTTTGGGTATGCTGCACAAAATGACTATGGATTAGTTTCACCCTCTGTTATACTTAAATCTTTATTTTCACTCCACAAGCAACCAGTGAACCTGATACCGATTTCTCGATTCGTCACAAACAATGAAACAAAGCAAGAAGTGGTTGGTTATGGTCTGCAAGTGCTCGCCAAAGCCGAGCGTATCGATCAAGCAGTGCGTACCAGTGCCTCAGCTTGTGCAGCAAGAGGGCCATTTGGTATATATAAATATATATTTGTTTTTAAATTATGTACATATCAATTAATTATCAATTATTGCCTTCATTCTAATAGGGTCTCCCTATATATATCGCAAATCTGCAGATTAAGTCTATTAATAAACATCGGATTCAACGTTGCAAATTTTTAGACTACAACGTGTATTTTGGATTATGCAACGTTGATAGGATAAGGATAGACTAGGGCCAGGGCCGGGTCGAATTCAACGTTGCTAGATGGGCCGAACGGATCATGTCTCAAACGATGAAGTAAAGTCGTACATGAAAAACGTTCAAAAGGACGTTGGTCTTCGCCTTCTTCCTGGCCGATCTGTAGACAATCGGCAGGGTCGACATCGGCAACGGTGGTGCTTGCTGGCAGCGGATCGCCTTCTTCCTCTACCAATCGATGCTTGTACACAACGTACGACGACGGTGATGGTGACACCAATGTTTAATTTGGGGGATGCAGCATCGGGAAGGAGTGACGAGCACGGTGGCGGAGCTTTACTGGCAACCAGTGGCGGATCTAGTGTTTCAAAGTTAGGTGAGTGAAAAAGTTTTCATGATTAAGAAACTAATAAACTTTGTCAGGTCAAAATATGATTTTTATAGTATTCCATTGGGAAATTATTATATAAAAACAAAATTTTACACAAATCCATCCTAGTAATTTTGTAGTACAAAATAAACTTAATAAAATAATGGATTATTTAAAGTATAAACAACGGTATATTAATTAAAATACATTAATCCTAGATTCTATAATCAAATTATCAAACAATTCAAAAATCTAGTTATTATTATAAACTTAGAGAAGAGAATAGAGAAGATAGATAGAGAGAAGAGAGGAGAAACTGATATCTTCATTAGGGTTCCAAAGGACCCTTTATATAGAGATTACACATCTTGGGCCCCAAGTCTAACTAGGGTTTCCCATGTATATCCACATACAATAATAATAATATTATAACACCCCCCCTTGGATATACATCACTAATATTACAAAACTGTCATATTAAAAACCTCGTCTAGAAAAACCCAGTGGGACCAAAACTAGGACCAAGGAAAAATACAAATGACATACGATACGCTTTGAAGATACTGCCTCGATAAAAACCTTGTCAGGAAAACCCAGTGGGACAAAACCTGATCGAAGGGAAAAAGAGAGTGCAGTGCGTGTATACTCCCCTTGAATTCAACATCCTTCTCGAAGTCTTCTCATTCTTCTTAATGTCGCCGTCTTCATGAGCTTATGGTCGAATCTCAACATTGTCTTTGATGTGTATAAGCTGGAATGTCTTCATGATTGACTTTGACGCGCTGGACTTCCATGTATTGGTGTTGAGCTGCTTTGGATGCACAAGTATAAGGTACTTCAGAACCTAGTGTGCTTTTCATTGTTGATCTGGGGGATCTGATGTATTAAATGATGCTTAAGTTGTCTCGTTAAAAATCTTACCTTGGAAAAACCCAGTGGGATAAAAACCAAGATTAAGGAAAAGAGTACAACCTTTTATAGTACTTCGGGGCCTAATAAAATGTCACCACTTTCACAATTATAGGCAAGTCAGGTACTCTAATAAGAATCTTTAACCAACTGCACGTGCAAGACTTTGATAATAATGCTTCGGGCATTTTCAATCGATTCTTTCCATTTATATGGGTATGCACCTACAATGCCCGTCTTTACATTTGGAGCTAAAAATTATACTCACTCCTAGTGAATACATTCTTATGTAACCTTTAATATGCTTTTGTGCAATCAATTTGGCTTTATATTTTTCTTTGTACGAATAATCACTTAAAACCAATTAATACTACACTTTTCAATGTTGGAGCTATAGGTCCAAAAACTTCATGCTTAAATAATCCATTTTTGCATGAATTGTTTCTTTCTGGAATTTAGGATATACCATGTATCCTTATGAGGGGAGTTGCATCGTTAAAAACATTGCTTTGGAAAAACCCAAATGGAAAAAAACCAAAGTTAAGGAAAAGAATACAACTTTTCTCCCCCTCAATTTAACATATAAATCACCAATTTTCTAAAGACATGGTACTTCTGGACCCTTAATATCCTTTCACAATCTATTCAAAGATGAAAAGATCATTTGTCTTGATATCGTAATATCTCTCTTTGTACACTCAAACCACATGTTGAGATATTTTTAGAGCTTTCAACTAATTTCCAACTAATCCTCTGCTTATTGGATATCTTATGAATTGTCCAACAAACCAATCGCATTACGCTCTAAGCGTTTTGTAAGCTCTAATTATTCTTATCAAGCACTTCAAGTGCAAACTTAGATATGTGCCATCAACTCATAATCAATTCTAACATTGTCAACGTTCATGAAATCTCTTCAAGAGTTTTATACCAGTGGACATATCACCATTGTTTGAAGTTACTATTAGAACCTCGATCTAAATTATGCTAGTGCATTATTTGTTGTAAATGTGACTTTTGTCATCATCTTTTGCATTTACTAATGTCTTTACTAGCTTGTTTGCTATATAGTTTATTGAACTTCTGGTTCCCTTCTAGTTCATGCAACATATTACTTCTTGATATCCTTTTCCTCTCCTCCTAAATACCGAGTATTTTATCATTCGTGATAAACTCTAGGTATTTGATCATCTATGGGGACCCAATCCTCCATATACATCATCTTTCTTGGTTTACAACAATTTAGTGTAATCTGGGGAGATTTCGGTACCTATACCAAACTTTTAAAACCTTATAAATATAAAACTCTCTTCTGGAGATAAATTACAAAGGGGAATTTATTCTATTGTTGACCGAAATTGAATCAATCTCTTGATGTTCATGCCTGCTTTTTAGCTATTATTGACGACCCTACTGGGTCATTCTATGCATTAGCATTATCTTGAACGATAATCTCATAAGTAACGACTTCATTTGGTTGATTTAATCGTCAGCTTCTCAATGCTCAATTATCCAACATATCAATTTTATTGATAGCATTTCCATATTACATCCATATTTGCCAACATGAGTATTCTATTTATTATGTGTTGGATCTTCTTTTGACATCAAAGGAAAAACACTGCTTCTGGCAATTATCAGCTTTCACGATCCCAATTTATATGTCATCACTCATTCCCTTTAGAGTGTTTTGACGCTCTTCTAGAGCCATCTTCTCATATGAATTTATTGCTTGATTATATCAGCAGTACTTTGATGACTAATTTGATGCTCTTCTGGAGATATGTAAGGTTTAATTATGTTAAGTATAGACTTTATACAAATACTCATTAGTTATTTCATCCCGAAAACTTCAGATTTTCCATATCATCAGATACCAAGCTCTAAACCATTTTAATATTTTCATGTGATGATTCATTCACAGTTTGGGAGATTACAAATCCAAATTAGGCAAACCATCATCCTTGACTTGTTCTTCCACATTCTACTTGATGTGGGAGTCGACTCATACATGATTATCTATAATCATTTTCAAAATTATGACCAATATCCTAACAACGGTCGCGCGCACCGTATTCTCTTTATGTCCTCTGCTAGAGGTAACAATATATATTGCATCTGGCAATAAGAGAGGTCGTTTTGAACCATAGCTCATTTAGCTAGCTATTTATTTGAGTTCTACCATACCCAAGTAGATTAAGAACAAGATCCCAAAATAAAGAGTCTTCGGGCTCTCAAGAATAAATTTATCGATTTCACACAATTTAACAAGGATTTGCTTCAAACTCTTCTCCCAAATCATCATTGTTTGAATTAAATTGTAACGCCCCGTCCCACATCGGATATCATAAAGATGTTAGGAGTGATTTATAAGTGATTCAAGCCCTACCCATGTCACAAGAGCTCTTCCTTTTCAGGCTCCAAGTGAGGACAACGGACCTGAGAGGGCTAGGTGGCATGGGCTGGCGCCTCTTGAGACCCCGGGTCTTACAGATGGTATCAGAGCCGACTCCGGGCTCGGAGGTGCGCCGACAGTATGCTCGGGTATGCTCCTCCCGGAGGGCAGTCCCTTGGGCCTGACGGGGTCGTCAGTGCTTTAAGTGGGGGAAATTGTAACACCCCGTCCCACATCGATATCATAAAGATGTTGAGAGTGATTTATAAGTGATTCAAGCCCTACCCATGTCACAAGAGCTCTTCCTTTTCAGGCTCCAAGTGAGGACAACGGACCTGAGAGGGCTAGGTGGCATGGGCTGGCGCCTCTTGAGACCCCGGGTCTTACAAAAATTGGCATCATCTACCCATAATGGTTTCTTTAAGAAACATTTCCAATGCATATACATATACATAAAATGGAAATCAAATCAAATAGATAAATAACACATATATTCCATGTAGCTTCAAATAGCCAAATTATACTAATAACAAACCAAATACGACTAAGTTTGCAGAATCAAAGGTGTTGGATCATCTAGGCTCCTTCGTTGATAATCTTTCATATATAAAGATAAGTTTATCTACTTCAAGAGATAACTTTTATTAACACCAACATTATATAATATAAAACCGCATATGTTTACGACATACCAACTCTTAACAAGTTGTTTCTTCTAGAAACACTTTGAGTTTTGTGCAAAAGTAAATTCAAATATATACACATCACAAGTAAATAACAAAAGCGATCTCAGTAAATTAAAATAAATGCACTACACATAATTAAAATTTATTCGGCCACTTCAGGTGGATATCAATTCAGATATTTATCACTTTTTTTCAATAAACACTATCATTCACAAATACTGTAGGTTCAATAACTATCTCAAATTTCAATTTCAATAATTTCATCATCATCTATGAGAGAAAATGTATTTTCTTATTTGCATGCAATTACTTTTGGGGATATAATACAAATCAATTTCATGATACATAAATAATGTCAACTTTTGGTGACCAGAAAACAAATAAGTTTAACCACTTCAGGAGTTTATATTTCACCTTCTATGAAACAAATCATATATGAAATAATTTACAAGTATAAGATGGAATCAACAATATCATCTTAGCTCATTACTACAAAGATGAGGCTAATATTTTAATCGATGCATGATGACGTTATTTATTTATCAATGTATCACACACACACACACACACACTCATGATCAAGAGGAACAAAAATCATAACTCAAATATATGATGTTTAGGCTTACCAGACCGCAAGCTCGGTTGCATGTACGTATACCAAGATTAAGAAATCGTCTCAGCTCCATCACAAGCCTTAAAGTTGAGCGGCGCCTAGATAGACTCACTACTTAGTAGAGTTCCATCTTCTAAGTTGTGCCTCCTTTTACCACGATATCTCGATATAATTTCGTGTACAAATTACTCGTATGGCACCATCCATCACCAAATGAAATACTTATTCATTTGATTCATCACTTCAGGGATGACAAATATACGTATATTTATATCGTCTTAGGTAATGGAGATTAAGTAAAAATTAAACATAAACCATAAATATATGTATAGAAAAACCATACATAACAATAGATGTCGATCATATGTCATCTCAAATGAACCGATAAAATTAATACACATATACGGGTCCCCTATATTCACGATAGATCGATGGACATATACAAACATTCATCCTAATTCATACACATATATGGATTCATATATATAATACGAATACACGTATCAAATCAAATTGAATGATTAGTGCAATATTATATTATGGAATTACTGTAAAATTAATTAAACATCGTGAATTCAGTAAAAGCAAACACACGGTAAAATTAAATAAATAAATAAATAAAAACGTAAGAGCAAACCTCGTCATTGCCCAAATAGTTCAACATGTGGAGATTAATTTGATTCAACCACGTCTGGGATTGGAATTAATTTATCCGCTTCAGGGAATATTATAAATTCTCGATTCTTTAGGGATTGAGATTAAACTAATTGAGTCTATACGTCAAATGGTTATCCATATACATAGAAGGTGATCAGTGCATAATGATCTATCAACTGTCAAATACATTAATCAAAGCATCCTTTTTAATCTTTTTGATGCCGTATAGATTTATCAAGTTTATAGAAATTCCGATGAGCACACCATAGAGTAGCCTCATAGATTAGTAAAAGGCTAATAAATATAAGTCATGTGCTGATTATAGGAAATAAGAAACAGTATATATAGGACAAAACAAGGTATGAATTCAATACAACTCTATCACAATATATAGATGTCTAATAACAACATCGAAATATAGAACAAATTTGACATCAAAACGTATTGTATCATGATATATAGCTAGATCTAACTAAAATCATCGAAGAAATTCGCTTGCAACAACACTAAGCAAAGTTAAGCAATAGTTAATCGAGCGATACATAGAGATTTGAATAACTAATTAATCACGGACGGTACTAATTCAATTGAAAACAAATCTGTTAAGTAATCAACATAGAGAACAAAAGTACAGTGATCAAGATCGAAGAATCAAGCATATGTCAAAAGAATAAAGATTGGGGCTCTTACATATATAAAGTATATAACCTATCTTGGGAGTTGGAGGATCATGCTAGAAATTAAACTCAATAATCCTTAATTAATCGAGCTCAAAAACGCAAAGCATATACAGATCACGCGGTAAAGAAAAACGCACCCAGGGAGAACAATTGCAATTAACATACCTTATCGATCAAAGAGCAAACTTTCTATAAATAAGATCATGATTATCATAAATTGAAATTAATTCGATCGTCTCCCGGTTTATATGAGAAAGAAGAGAACTTTACAGTGGTAGATGTATCAGTGGAATCGAGGGGCACTGTCGGGAGCCTAACCATCGCCTAGGATAACGAAAGGTGAACCCTACTTCTTCTCCAATAAATCCAAGAGTATAACTCGTGATGTTATCATTATAAACTTAGAGAAGAGAATAGAGAAGATAGATAGAGATTACAAATCTTGGGCCCCAAGTCTAACTAGGTTTCCCATGTATATCCACATACAATAATAATAATATTATAACAGTTACATGAGGGGTTTTATAGTCTTGATGAGTGAATGGGGGATTTCTTCTTTTGATAGTTAAAGTGGTGAACTACTGAAGTAATTAAACAATTAATCGGATAAAAAAAAAGTAATTAAACAATTAAACAAATTAAGGGCTAAAGAAGGTTCAATAGTACTCAGTATTAATTAGTGCTGGTTATATATGGGCTTGATTACTGAACTACTTCCAAAATTTTCACCCAGCAACTGCTGGGTGAGCTCCCACAAACATCCGCCTCAGCTGGCAACGGGAGGGCATCGAAGGTGATCATTCTAGTGGTTGGGCGACGACAACTACACAGATGCATGTAGAATCAATTTTGCCGAGGAAATCAAGAGGGAGGTAACCCTTGCCTTTAGCAATAATTCTAAGCTTAATTGCAAATTCTTCATAGAAAATGAACCCAAGTATTGTTGCAAATGTTTTACCTTTGGGCACAACCCTTGTGAATGCCCTTTAAATGTCAAAGCTACTAACAACTTGACCAAGAATGTGCCCCCTAGCTCAAAAAATCAGGACAAAGGGAAAGGAAAGGAGCAAATTACAAAAGAAGCGAATGATCATAACAATATGAGTGGGCCTTCCGGCCTCTCACCGGAAGAAAAAGCGACAAAGGAAGTAGACAACGAAGGACTTGAAGCAAGGAAGGAGATCCCAAAAAATGGCGATATTAAGGGCAACACCGACATCCACCATGATGCCGCCACCAATAAGGTATGCACCGCTCCAATTCCTTCCTCTTTTTTGACCATCTCTAACAAGGAAAATGATGTTCCTAGGGCTGAGATGAGTGGGGAAAAGCACACCAAGGACAACAAAGGAAGGGGTGGTAGAAGAAGAAGAAGATCCAAGAACAAAGGAACAAAGGAAACATCTAATGAAAATGAGGGTGGAGAGAAGGGAAAGCACTTGGGAACCAAGGTAAGTACCCCTCCTAATAATCATGTCACTAGATCTAAATCGTTTCCTCCTTTGAATAGGTTGAGCGACGAGAGGCTTATGGATACAACCCCTTTGAGCTTGGATGTGTCATCTTCGGATGGTGATGAGGACCCAAATGGTGAGGATGGTATATCTTGCCACTCGTGGGGTAGCAAAGATAATGAGGATGTCGAGGATCCCTTGACCTTCACCTTGGTGATGTCTAAGAAGGAGAGGAGGCAAATGGCTAAGGAAACGCAAAAGAATACCCAAAAGACTCATAAAGAGTCATCATGAAGATCATAGCTTGGAACATCAAGGGGATAGGCCATCCCTGGAAACAAAATGGTCTAGGTAAGCTTATTCGGTTGAATGATGCTAAGGTATGTGGGATTCTTGAGACTAGAGCTCATGATGCGACTTTTAATCCCAATAATTTCACTACTAGGTATCTTCATGGTTGGAACCATACTTCAAACTTCCATCTTGACCCAAGAGGTAGAATCCTAGTGGTTTGGGATCCCTCTTGTGTTGATATGGAAGTTGTAAGTGTGGGAGTCCAACAGATTGCTTGCTTTATGACTAACAAAGAGACCAATGTCAAGATTGGTGTTTGTTTTATCTATGGATTGCACACGGTTGTTCATCGTAGGGGCATTTGGGAGGCATTGACGGACATCTTTGAAAGCCATACCCTTCCATGGCTTATTCTAGGAGACTTCAACAATGTCAAGAACTTCGATGAGAGGATAAATGGAGCCCCGGTCTCCATGTATGAGTGCTGGGATATGATAGAGGCGTGCACAAATCTAGGGTTGACCGACTCCCCTTATACAAGTAAAAATCTCTTCACTTGGTCTAACAAAGTTGTCTGGAGTAAGATTGATAGGGTTTTACTTAATAGTGAGTGGATCCTTGGTAACCTTTATTGTCATACGCATTACCCGGATATGTGGCACCTCTCGGACCACAAGCCGGCCATAGTCTCTTTGTCTTGTGATGATAATAGGAAGAATACGCGCTTCAAGTTCCAAAATATGTGGTGTGAGCATGAGAGCTTCAAGGATGTTGTTAGGGACGGTTGGAACCTTCAAATGAGAGGCACCTACCAATTTTGGTTGTGTTGTCTCTTAAAGAAGCTAAAACAGCCCCTAAAACGTCTCCATGGTAAGCATTTCTCACATATTTCTCATAAAACTTTGGAGGCTAACACTATTCTTGAAGATGCTATGGAAAAGGCCCGAGTTGCTCCCTCGGTCGTGTCTTTCGAAGCGCTTAACCAAGCCAAGAAGAGGGCTGATTTTCTCAACAAAGCCGAGTATTTGTTCCTTCAACAACGCACCAAGGCCCACTACTTGAAGAATAGTGACAAGTGCAACAAGTTCTTCCATAACCTCATGAGAAACAACGGGAAAAGAGCTCATATTGGTGCTATTATTAGGAGGGATGGCGAGCTCACCACCTCTCCCAATGAGGTAGCCTCAGATTTTCTCTCTTTCTTTCAAGGCTTATTTGGAACTTTTGTAGGTACAATGCCGGTTGCCCCCTCCATGTTCGCCTGTGGTGAATCGGTGAAAGAGGAGGATAAGCCAATGCTCGTGGACCCGGTATCGAACGAGGAGATCAAGCTTGCTTTGTGGTCGATGGGGGATGACAAAGCCCCGGGAGCGGATGGTTACACGGCTAAGTTCTTTAAGAACACTTGGGACATCACCGGAGGTGAGGTGTGTGCGGCTATTAAAGAATTTTTCACTAATGGCACCCTCCTCAAGCAATTGAACCACACCATTGTGAGCCTTATTCCTAAAACCGATGAAGCAAACCGGGTTGAGAAGTTTAGGCCCATTTCATGTTGCAACGTTATTTATAAGATCATTTCCAAGATCCTTACTTCTCGGCTTGTGAGATGTATGGATTATATTGTTGGCCCGGCACAAGGTGCTTTTGTGCCGGGTCGCCTTATGAGTGATAACATCTTTCTTGTCCAAGAATTGCTACGTAGGTACAATGTGAAGAGGGACACCCGGAAGTGTTTCCTCAATGTGGATAGAGCCAAAGCCTACGATACGGTCTCTTGGGACTTCTTAAGGTTTTCTCTTCATGCGGTGGGGATCCCGGAGAGGTTCATTGAGTGGACCATGGAATGTGTCACTACTACCTCCTACTCCATCAAGATCAACAATGAGGTCCATGGTCTTTTTCTGGGCAAAAGAGGTCTTCGCCAAGGTGATCCCATCTCTCCTCTTTTGTTTGTGCTAACCATGGAATTTTTCTCTAGGCTTGTTAAGTTGGAGACCATGAAACCTAGCTTTCACTTCCACCAAAATTGCGAGCAAGTGAAAATCGCCCACCTTGCCTTTGCCGATGACGTGGTGATGTTTTGCCGGGGAGATGTTGCTTCGGTTAGAGTTCTCATGGGCTGTCTTCAAAGGTTTAAAGAGGTCTCGGGCTTGGCGGTGAACTTGGAGAAATCGAGCGTCTTCCTTGCTTCGGTTCCTCCAAGAGAGACGGAGGAGATCATTGGTGTCACGGGCTTCAAGTGCGGTGCCTTCCCCTTCCGCTACCTTGGCATCCCCATCTCTCCACATGGACTCCGGGTGACTCATTACCAACCTCTCATTGATCAAATTGATAAAAGGTTGAACTCGTGGTCTAGTAAATGCTTATCTTATGCAGGGCGGAAGGAGTTGATATCATCGGTTCTCCAAGGTATTGAAGGCTTCTGGCTCTCCATTCTCCCCGCGCCGGAGACTGTGTTGAAAACGGTAGAGAGCCGTTGCCGGAGATTCCTTTGGAAGCAACTAAAGGTCCGTTGGAGCAAAGTGTGTGTGCCGAAGGAGGAAGGGGGTCTTGGATTCTTGGACCTCAAGAGTTGGAACTCCGCCTTCATGTGCAAGCACTTATGGAGGATTGTGGTAAGAAAAGAGAGCATTTGGGTAAGATGGTTACACCATAAATACCTCTATGTTACTAATGTGCAGGATTTGGAGGCCCATAGGAGAGACTCCCCCCTCATAAAAGGTATTATTAAGGTAAAAAAACATGGTGCTTTCCGTTGGTGGGAACTTGGAGGATGGGCTGAGCGAGTGGTGTTTGGGTGACAAATTCAAAGTTTCGAAGGCATATGAGGCTATCAGAAGGAAAGAGCCAAAGGTTAGGTGGCATAGGGAGGTGTGGGTTGCTAACAACACCCCTAAGCACTCATTCATCCTATGGCTTGCCACCCTTGGTAAGCTCTCGACTAATGATAGGCTCAATTTCCTTGACATTGACTTTGCTTGCAAGTTTTGTAGTGATGACTCTCTTGAGACCCATGAACACCTTTTCTTCAAATGCCCCTTCACTAAGGGAATTTGGGAGAGGATTAGGAGCAAGTTTAAGATTCCTCGCGAGGTGGATTCCATTCATAGGGCTTTGAGATGACTCCGAAGGTATGCTAAGGGCAAGACGTGTCTTAACCTTAGTCGTAGATATGCTCTCTCGACCACCGTCTACCTCCTTTGGCATGCTCGGAACGCCCTTGTCATGGAGGGTAATCGGATCCCTGATGATACCATTGTGAAGCTCATCCTCACCTATGTTTACCGTCTCATTTATGATTCATTCCCCACTCGTGATGTTGAGAACATGTTGGCGTGAGATTGCATGGTGATTCGAAGTATTGTTTGTGACCTTAGAGTTGTGTCCTAGGGCCTGCGTGCACTTGGGGCCTGCGTGCCTCCCGGAACAACTCTCCTTTGGACTGTTTTTTTGAGCTCATGTGCCTTTTGGGGCTGCGTCTCCTTGGAGCATGACTCTTTTGGTGTTTTTTTGGCATGTCTCTTGGGCCTACGTGCCTAAGATATGCCTTGTGTGTTTTGTTTATGCTTTGGAATGTGTCCTAAAGGCCTACGTGCCGGTGGGAACATTCACCTTGAGATTTTGGTGGGGCTACTTATCCTTGGTAAGTCTAGGTTGCGTCCTAACTTTAAAGGATTGTAGCTTTGATGTATGGCCTTCGGACTCCTCATTCTTTTATTGAATTTACATAAACCTCCCTTTACCCGGACTTAGTGCCGGGGGGGTTGGCTTAAAATTAGGGCGTACGACATGGCGGCTCAAAGATATAGTAAAAGACGATGACGAATCATGACTTTCTTTGTTTTATATATATTGTTTCACACTTTCACCGAACTGTATATATAATTACGTTTTTAGTCCAACATATTTTTTCAAATGTCAAACTACCCTTCAAATCTATGTATTCAGAGGCAAATTTGCGCAAATATCCCAAATTGATATTCAGTTTGCAAGAATTCGTCTATTTTTTAGACAATAATAAAGAAAATAGGTTAGTTGGGTTATTTTTAATAAATAATAGGGGGTTGTCTCTAAATATTTTATTGATAGATCGTAAAAGTAATAGCATCTCTATCATTACTATATAAAAGTCTAGGTTGAACTTTACTATTCACTAAGGCTAATTACGATTTTACCCTTACAACTCCTTCATCATTATGGAAAGATTAAGGGTAAATTCAGAATTTCGTTGGGCCAAGCTGTTTCCCAATTTCCATTCCTTCACCTTTGCCTATACACACCGCCTCCGCCGTATTCCACCGCTTCCTCCTCTTCTGTTGTTTCTCCCTGATTATGCTTCACGTCGTCTTCTCCTTCTACGCCTCCCGTCTCCACCGCACTTGTCTTCCATTGCACATGTCTTCCATCACCTCATGTTCTAACCTTTCCGTTGAAATCCATTATATTTGCCTCTGCCTATCCGCCTGAGGGATCCCCGCCGGAGTTCGCCTCACCGACATGGTTTCAGTTCATGTCGTTGAACTCGACGTCCACCAGGGTATCGAATTCGACCGCCACGAACCTCAAATTCGGATTCTGTAGCCCTAGAAACCCGCCGGTGGCGCCAACGGATTGAGCATCGGGGGAGATGAGGAAGGAGAGGCCGCTGTCAATCGAGAAGGGATTGAGATTCGTGACAGAGAAGGAGAGAACGTGGAGAAGCGAGGTGGAGGAACAATCTCCAGTGAAAGCTAACAACTTCTCTCTGGAGGCTGCAAGCACCGGAGATCAGCGGCGATGGTGGACAAGATGTCAAGAACGTCGCTGGTCTTCGAAGGGGGGGCGATCGATTAGGGTTTCAGGTGCGTTTGATTTCTTTCTATTTAATTTGATGAGGAGATCTCAGATTTATCTTCATTGTTGTTAGATAATCAGGTTTGTTCCCTGTTTGTGCTGGCTTGACAGATTTGTATGATTTGAATTTGCAATGGCACCAATTTAAGCAAATACAGACCATTTTATCTTCTGGTTAAACTTGTGAATTGAATCATATTGCCATTGGTCGACAATGCATTTGTATAATTTCCAATCCTTACTGCTCTAATGGGAAATTAGAAATATCAACTATATAAAATAGAAGATTAGTAAGGGCAGTTTAGAAGAAATCGGATAGCTGGACAGGCTCACGGGCACCTCTGAAGAATCATTCGTTGATGCTACTGTCTGGTGCAGGGACTAATGCTATAGGATATGACCTTTTCATATTTAATTTAGGGTTAGTTCTATTCTTAATTTGTCTATTCAAATGCTGAAAATGAGCTTGCTGTGTGGATTGTTTCTTGCATGGATGTTATATAAACTTCCAAAATTGCCTCATTGGCAAATTTATTGTGTTCTGATAGTTTCATTGCCTTGTTTATCAAATTTTTTGCTAAAGAAATTATTGGAGGCCACAAGTTATGGCTCTTATGAGGTGTGTAAATGTAATTCAACTCTCGGTCCAAATTTTCTTCTTCAGATTTCATACTCAATTTATTTTTCGAATTTCGCGGCTGGTTACTATTTAGGAATTTGTAAACGATGTGCTAATTACTTTGAAACTGGATCCTTGGCATCAACATTTTAGGGTTTCAGCGATGCGATTTTGCGTTGAAAGGAATTGTAGGATGCGGATCTATGGGAATGATGACAAATCGATCAGAAGAGAGGATTCATTGGCAATGATTTTAGCAATTGTTATGACTTATCACTTCCAGATGATGGATTTGTGGCATTATTGGTAGATTGCATGTGCTGTAGATGAGGTGAGCAAGAAAGGTACGCTTCCTCTGTCGAGCAGTGCTCGCTCCTTGAGAATTTGGAGTTCTGATATAATGAAAGAATCATCAGACTATGCAGTGAGACCTTACATAAGTCCTGCTTCTGATCATGGTAACATTTACTAGATTGTTCTTTGTTGAATCAATTTTTTGTGTGCTGCTGAATTGCTAAGCATTTGTGTATATGTGGAATTGTTGGCAATATTAAACTGAATGGATCTTCAAGTCTTGAGTGTGAGTTTGTGAATCTATAAAGCACTATCATTTCTTTTCTAAAATAAGTAGGCTTCTTCAAACATTTCTTTTTGAGAAAAAATAATCCATGTGTTTTTTTTAAAAATGCTTACTTGTTTAAGTAGATCCTTGTTTGCATGGAAGGAAAAATGATACAAAAGTCGGGAAGCTTCCACCTTCTGTCACCTTGCCATCCTTGCTACCTTAACACCACCTCCATCCACTCATCATGTTGTCTAGAATGGAAGAGGAGTCAAAAGGGGTTACCAACTTTGCCCATTTATTATCAGTAACAAAAATAATTTATGTGCTCATTTCAGCATACAAGTAAGCTTTGTCTTATTATAACAGGTTTTAGCACTCATAGGTCAGGATCACATTACATGCTACATTGATGTCTCTGCTAATTAAGTTTAGTAGGAACTCCAGTAAGTATGAATTATTGTGCTGGAAGACTAGACTTTATTTGAATCGTATATGTTCATAACCCTGTTTCTTATCAATATTTAGTATTGATTAAACGTTTAAGAAAGTTTTGGTATTGTACTCACTATGCTGAACACTATTCTTTATAGGAAGATAAACATTCGTAAGCCATAAAAGAGAAAGGGTGATCACTTGAATGAGCTATATAATTAGTTTAAATTAAAATGAATAGTGGCAATTGATGCATCTATTGAGGTTTTAACCATATCATAGGATAAATATTGAGAATATGGGCATGTTTTCAATTAATAGAGATTGTTGTTCTTTATTGTTAAAAAATGAAGAAGAAATTGTTATTCAACACATTTAAGTATAAAAAAATTCGAATGTTGTCTATTAAGAAAGTATATTTGTTTACGCTATAATGATTGCTAAAATAAGGGTTGCTAAGTTTAGAGCGGCTAATGGTAGGATTGTTCCTTGGTTTTCTTGGTAATGGAAGGAACTCCCTCACTACAAGGCTATAGCTCCTTCACTATTTGCATATTTTACTATGATAGTCCTGAGACTGTTTGAGGTTGTCATTTTTTTAAAAGCAACTTGTTAGTTACATGATTGAAATCATTGAATCCATATTGGATGCATTTAGTAACTTAATTGTTCTGTCCTTGAAACCAAGTAAGGCACATTTTTTTAAGACATCTTCATGTCTATTCCAAGTATGCATTTACTTTGATAACACAGTTTTGTGAAAGCTATGAGTTAGATTGTTGGGATGGTAGAAGAATACATGCCTTTTTATTTCTTGTGTTATATGAAAAAGATGAGAACATCTATAGTTGAAGATTACATATTTACATGTCGTAGTTTTTGTTCGTTGCAATTTTTCATTCATGGATATTTGGATTAAGATTAGGCTGCCATTTATGTTGAAAACTAGGTACTAAAAACTTGCTCCTGTTCAAGTTATAGAAGTATCGATTTTGAGGACCTGCTATTTCTTTCATACTGATTGGTTTAGTAGTTCAACTTCAAGGTTTGCTAAAAGAAAAACAAAATCATTTATTAAACAAATGAGTTTTTTTCCCCCTTTTTTTAAGAAAACCAAACAATTGAGTTAGAATGTTAGCTTATGGAAAGATGCCATTAACAATTACTACAATTCTATAATAGTATAATGGATTGCCTAGAAAAAAAAAGATTCTATTATTGCTAATTACACATTAAGGGTGAGATTTCTAATTTATTTAGGTCTATTGTTGTTCTTTATATCTCGGGTTAAAAGCACCTAATTACAGTAGAGTGGAAAAGGTCAGGTTACATAGAGAAACGTATGTGGCTTATGTCAGAAATTTGCAACAACATTTGTTTTCTTCCTCGCACGTTTCTTCTCTTCTTCATATATTCTCTGTCGTTTTATTTAACAAGAAGGATCTCTTTCTTCCATTTGGGTCATATCCCCCACTCATTTCTTCACATGCATTGTGTAGTGTTGAAATAAAATGAAGAAACCTTCTTCTTATGTAGATTCCATACAAGAATCTGATTTGTCACACGTTTCTGGTTCTTTTTCTTCTTACCGATAATATGTATTGTGTTGCCTATTGTGGTCTTCAATGCAATGTATTCCGGTACTTCAGGAGAAGAGATATTTATGATATGCATTATACTGCATTAAATTGCTTTCTTCCTTTGCCCATCTTCATTTTAATTTTTTGCTGACACTAAACTAATGGGTATAACTGGTGCGGTTAAAGGAAGCTCGTTGCTTTCATTCACAGTTTACCTTTGGACTTCAGAAGGTTTGCTACTTGGCTCTAAATTTTCGGCAACAACAAAATTTATTTGTGGTATATCATTGCTTTTATTTTATTTTATTTTCATATTTTACCATTATCTAAAATTTGAATTAGGGACATGTTTTTTCCTCATCTTGGAATATGAAAATGGGTTTGTCTACCCTTCCACTGGTTTTCTTGTAGGTATGTCAAACAAACACTTTCTTGATGGTGAAGTAAGAGTATAAGGTTGATCTTTTGGGCGTTACAAATGCTGGACAAGATAGAATGTAGGTTCAACAATCCAATTCTACATCCCGATGCACCAATTACACAAACCCGCGCATCTTGCGCGCGGTTGAAAACCTAGTATATAAAAAAACGGGAGTTGGCTTGTGAACAGTAATTTTTGAGCCAGTTGTCGACTGTTCGTTGGATACAACTTTGGGCCTTTTATCTACTTGGGCTTCCTGTAAATGAAATTGGCCCATTTAAGTTGTTCCCACACGCAGCTTCCGTTGTTGAGTCTCCTTCTTCGATTTGCGGTTCCGACAGCCTGGAACATCTTCCCCGGCGAGATTCCTCACGTTCTTCTTCTTCTTCTTCTTCTTCTTCTCCGTCACATAACTCAATCCCTCCTCGATCGGTGATGGCCTCGCCTTCATCATCTCCCCTGAATCCCAATACGTTGGTCCCACCGACGGGTTTCTAGGGCTGCAGAATCCGGATTTGAGGTTCATGCCGGTCGAATTTGATACCCTGACGGACGTCATCGCCTGCCTCCCCGTGAACGATGCCTTTAAAATGCGGGTTTGGCAGGAGGATTTGATGATTGATGACGAGGATTTGCTCCTCAGAGATAGGAATTTGAGTTTACGAAGGTGATTGGGGCCGAGCTCGACGTCAGGAACAAGAGGGCTTTCGAAGAGTGGAGATGTGGATTCATTTTTGCTGCCAGTCGTAGACGTTGACAGCTTCTGCAGTTTTTTTTCCCTTTTCCCTGTATTTTGCCCTTAATTTGATCCGATATTGATGATGTAGGTTCCAAGAAAAATCAGTTAGGGCTGATTTTGATAAATTGTAATTTGGGACTTTTTGGTTTTCAGCATTTGAAAGAGAAGGCACCAGTAACTTATTTCTCCTTCCTTTATCAGATTCCTCTTTGATTGAAATTTGAAACTTATTTTGTCTAATTTGGATTTCAATTTGTGTGCTTGGATTCGCTCCCTTACTAAAACTATTGTAGCAGCTCCGATACTCTAACGTTTCAAGTTGAGAATTCTTATTAATAGCAATGATGTATTCTGACGAAATGCTATTATCTCAACTTTTCAACCTCTGTCTTTTCTCTCTGGTTTCATCAGCGCTAATTTCTCCTTCCCTTCTACATCTGCATTTCCTAGGTCCTAATTTGCCTTCTCTGTCCTCCTGTTATTCTCTAATTCCTCACATCTTGCCACTCTCAGAGTCTCGAGTCTCAAATTTGCAACACCTGGAGCAGCAGCTGATTACAGAGTATCGGCTGTTAAGAAGAGAAAGCTACTCTCTCGTAGACATTAGCATTGTTGTCTATTTGTGTGTTCTAACATTGTTGGATGAACTGTATTTTTTGCCCTTCTTTCCTGACAAGTGCTGTCAAATAATTTGAGGTTTATGTATTTGAATTTGAAGATTTGATTAAATGAAAATTGCGAATTTAGGTTTAGTTTGTTTTGAGTAATGGGCAATCAAATTTGGAAATTTAGGATTGGAATTTAGGGTTTAGGTGCTGTCACATATTATCCATTCAATTGATAAAAGTTTGTTGGAATGGTGAGGATCATCAAGCATAAATTTCTCTGTAGATTTTTGCAAGTGTCATAGCCTCATAGGTTTAATTCTATGTTTAATGCTTTAAAGTATACTGTTTTGACTTTGGAAGGTCTAACCATCATCTTAACTTCTTCTAGATATTCTCCAAGGAACCTTTTTTTTTCATGTTTTGTTTGGTCAATTCAATAATTTTTTGATATTCATCGTCATATAGGTGTTCTTTTCAAGCACCGTTTAACCTGTGGCATATTCTTTGAATGCCCTTTAGCAATGTTGTTTTAGCATTTGTCAATCTGAGTTTAAACTGATAGGAAGCATGAAAAGAAAGTGCCATTATCATTTTGGAGTAAATGAATTTGTTTGTGATGGACAGGGATGATTTTTAATGCTAGAAAAAATTATTCAGTGAGGCTGGAATACTTAGGACAGGCTTTCATGTGGGATGAAGGGTGTGTGGTTTGAGAAAGAGATTCATTGTTTGGGCATCAGCTAACAGCAATACACCCTTATTTTGAGTAATATATACCCCTTACCATCTAGAAGACATGTATTAATTGGCAAATGTCAAGACAAATGTGGGACAGATAATGATACTCAAGATTCCTATACAATTTATATTCCTTTTGATCTGTCATGCCCTTTTCATTTCATGTTTCCAAGAACAATCCTCATGTATATACATCTTTTTATCTCTCATGCATATGATCCTGCACTTTAAGGAATCGATGCTTCTCTCAATAGCTTGTGAACCACTGATGATGATATTTACTTGGATTTTTTTTTTTGGGTTTAACGTTTACTGTTGAAAACCTGGACAATGTTTGGAGCTCTGGAACATGAATAAGAACAAGACAATGCCGTTTCCGGCACACGAGGGACTGATAGCTGCATTGGCCATATCAAGCATGACAGATCTGGTGGCGTCGGGTAGCCATGACAAGATTCTGAAGCTGTGGAAGTGAATCTAGCTAATCATCTGTTAGCATAGAGAATTATGTTAAACTTGGCTATTTCTGTAGTTTGTGCCTTGTGGCCTGCGAGAGGCATTGCCTGGCTTCTTTATTTCATGTTTATGGGTCTTAATATAGGTTGCTAATGATGGATACTGGTTTGTGTATGAATCCAACCTGTAGTTGAATTGCATACTGGTGATTTAATAAAAAAGAAAGAACAAGAAAAAAAGGGTTGATGGCTTGATGCTAACTCCAGTGTTCCCAACAAGGAAAAAAAGTCTTGATTAAGGCCTATCTCTTTTAATGTTTATACTGTTATACTCGTGTAACTAAAAGTATTAGAGTTCGTATGACACAAGGACCTTATACATTTGCTCCTTATCAGCACTAATAGTTAGCTTATTGGGACAGAAGCACGCGGGGTACAACTAGTCTATATAAAAAGAACAGTTGATCAGAATCATACGTATTTCCTTATCCACGGGGAAGTTGAGAGCCCAAAACGCTCTCTTTTGAAAAACCCCTTTTTCCAACTGTGGTCGGAGATGGAACTCAAGCCTTTCCCCAAAACCAGTGGCCACCTCCGCCTTCATCTAGTGGCGCTCTTGGAGTTGCCAGGATCTAAACGCTTCCGTTGACGCATCAATCCCTCCTCCGGGAGTCGTAAATCTCCTTCGGGAGCCCCAAAATCTCCTCCGGGAGCCCCAAAATCTCCTCCGGGAGCCACCGATCCGCCTTCTTGGCATCGGCCGCCACCAATCCGACTTCGGTTGCTGCTACTTCGAGTTACCTCTTTTAGTGTCCTCCGACTACCGTCTTCAACGTGTAGTTCCGGTGGCTTTCGTTTGTCTCAAACGCGGCCCCCAATCATCCTCTTCCCCACCTCCTTGAATCTTCTTGCGATTCGGGGCCTCGGATCCCCTCTATTCACACACCTCTCCGTCGACTCGCCGTTGTTGGCTTGTGACGGTGGATTCGCGTCCTCCCGGTGCTCTGACTTTGGGCTTTGCATCAGGACTACTCCGACGTGCTTAGGACGCCGGGAATCGTATCCTGTTCGGGCTCGGCGTTCCCCCTCTATCATAACCAATCTTATGGGCAAAAAGCTCTAATTCGTTGGGGCTCTAGTAGATTCGAGATCTAGGATCTTCATTCCATTATCGATCGTATCCAATTTGTACAGTTGGCCTCCGATTTTCAGATCTGGGCCGGTCGATCTGAAATCCCGATGGTTCTCCGTTCCCTACCCTTGGGTTAGGGTTTGGGTTACGTTGTCCGGTCGGTTTCTTGCAGCCCTCGGTCAACCGCTCCGATTGACTGTGGCGGCGCTGGCGCTGTGGCGAGGCTTTTCGTCGGCGGTGGTCTAGTTGCCTGCCTCCTTTGCGAAAACTTTGGCGAGGGTGCTTGGGGGCCACGCTTAACTAATTAAAAAAAAATTATATAAATACTTTTTTTATATATATCGATCTACTTTGCCTTGGGCCTTACTTTTATGTGGGCCTTGGGGCCAAAGTCTGCAATGGATCGTCTTCCATACAAACCAGTCTATCTTCTTTAGACCAAGTTTTTTACACGATTTTCTCTATTATTTATATATATAGATATATTTGTATTTTCTTATATATATAAATAATAAGAATCCCATATTATTAAATCCCGGTAGGGCTTCAAATTAATCCCCAATGGATCTTTTGGTGTGTCGTATTATGGCGGTTCTTGGCTGCGTGATTGGTTGTTTATGGCGTTCTTCGTTTGTGTTGGAGCTCTGACAACTGATGTCGGGTCTGGCTGGGGTCGAGGCGGTGTGTATCGAGGTGACTCCGCATTACGGAAATTTCCTTGGAGGTTCGTCTTCACTGCCCACATGACTCCTGATGTAACGCTGGCCAGCGGTGTCACTTCTTGGTGGTGCTTGGCGTCGGCTCGTGTCTACGTTGTCTCCAGCCTGGTGGGCTTAGTTCGCTCGTTCGACTACTGTTGCGTGTCTCTCTCCGCTTGTACTGCACTTCTTTTATGTTATGTTTTCTATTTCTTTGTTGTATGTTTAGACGGCTTGCCGTCTGCCGACATTGTCGGCCTCTCGAGGTCCGGACCTGTCCGACCTCGAATTATTTCCTTATCAAATAAAAAATATAAAAAGAACAGTTATAAGAGCATAGTTTTAGTATACTTATCCTATTAGATAGATATGCATCTCTTATTTCTAATACTAGCTTAGTACCCCGTGCAATGCACGGATCTTTGTTTAAAAATATATGTTTATATAATTTCATTTATCATTGTTGACATGAAATTTACGTTTTTTTTTCTGCATAGCAGAAAAACTGCTCACCAATGAACTGGGAGGCTTTGGTTCGTGCAACTCCGAGAAGCTTTGAGAAAAATAAAAGATGTTTCTGACAGAGGGTACTACAGGGTTTACGCCAAAGTTTAATTCGACGGCGTCGGAACACGGTGATGGTGGTGGCGCAGCCCGAAAATAGGCCAGTCGATCACTTTCTGTAGAAACTTCTGACGTTGTTTCGGACGTCTTTCCAGTGAGCTGCTGCGTCGGGGCTTGCACGGTGGCTTCCTGGGTGTTGGAGGAGACCTGTGGTGGTGGTCGTCGGCCTTGAATTCACCGGAATCGTGGTCGAGGACGATCAGAGCTAGTGGTGGTTTGTGATCTTCGGCAGATGTTTGTGGGTTTGCAGAGACTGATGAAGATGGATTTAGAGTGAACGTGATAGATAGGATGAAAGATTGCAATATCCTCTTCAATTTGATTTAAGCAGATCCCTTAAAGATAGTATATATCATGTAATATCCTTTTCAGGCGCAATCCTCTTCAGGGGCGCCAATGTGACCAAGCAAGATCTCTAAAAAATTAATTCGGTTATTAATTAATTAATTCGGTTATTAATTTATTTAGATAAGATCTCTAAAAAATAAATTAATTAATTCGGTTTATTTATTTATTCAGATAAGGTAGGATATGCACTAAGATATGAGAGTTAACTAATTAGATAAGGAAGATAATTACTTAATAAAATTTTCTAATTAGTTAAGATTTGGTTATATCTTCTAAATTAGATATAGATAATGTAGGATCTAAATACATAATGCACTAAGATATGGGAGCGAGTTAAGTAGTTAATTAGATTTTCTAGAATTAGGTAAGATGTGGCCAGGCATATCCAAAAATCATGGGCTTTTGTTTTGTGTTTGTATGCCACAAGCCACCGCCTCTTCCCAGTCTATTTTCCTTCTTCGATTCAATCTTGAGGACTCCTACTTTCCCTAATTCCCTAATCTCTTCCTCTACTTTCCCTAATTCCTCTTCCTCTCCTGGCTTCCAGTTCCGGTTCCCTTTGTTGTGCTGTGCCCCTTGAGCGGCGGTGTGTCAGCGAAGATGTCCGACGACGGGGAGTCAGAATCCACCGGTGAGCTCCAAACCACCACCGACTCCGACCTCACTAAGGCCAAGGACATCTTCCCCTGGCGCCTTCTTCCCCACCTGCTCCCGAAAGCTCCTCCCTGAATTCGTCGATAATTCCGCCGATCTCAAGGCGAAGGGCGTGGACGTCATCGCTTGCTTCTCCGTGAACGATGCAATTTGCTGCCAGTCGTAGACGTTGAAAGCTTCTGCAGGTTTGTTTTCCTCCTTTTCCCTGCATTTTGCCCTTCATTTGATGATTTTGATAATTTGCAATTTGGGAATTTTTGGTTTTGGGCAATTGAAAGAGAGGGCAATAGGATTAAAGGAACTTATTTCTCCTTCCTTTATCTGATTCTCCAAATTCAATTGGATGAAAATTTTGAATTCAAGATCAGTTTGTTTTGTGTAATGGGCAATCAAATTTGAAAATTTAAGATTGGAATTTAGGGTCTAGGTAGTAGGTGTTGTCAAATATCATTCTTTCCCCAAAACCAGTGGCCACCTCCGCCTTCATCTAATGGCGCTCTTGGAGTTGCCAGGATCTACGCCGGATTTATGAAGGAACCAAATCATCAATCATATATACAATCATATATACAAAGATCTCAACTAAATTAGAAAAGTTTTAAAACTTAAGAAGGTTGGATGAGGGATTAATATTATTAAAAATTAACATAAATAAAGTAATCTTCAAAATAAAAACAAACCTACGCCGGATGAGGGATTTTAGGGCCGGGATCCAAATCATCAATCATAAAAACCAAGGTCTCAACTAATTTAGATAATTTTCCTTTTTAATTTGTTTTAATTGTTTGTTAAATTAACACTTATTTAATAAATTAAAAATATTAAAATAAATCGATTAATAAAAAATAAATAAAAAAGGGGCTACATTAAAGGAGAAGCCTCCTTTAGTATTATAAAATATAGATAGATTAATTTAATAAAACTTTTAAAATTAGGGATTGTGTAGTCCAAGAAGAATAAGGAAAATTATAAACACGATCAAAATAAAGCAAAAAATATGCAAGAACAATAGAACATTAAAACCTAATAATTGATTAGGAAAATAATGATGTTGTTTGACACGTCAGGGACCTTCAAGTCATTCTCACTGCTTCGTGTGAGGGCATATGAAAAAAAAAACAATTAAGCTACAAATTAATTATAAGTTGAAATGTCATAAACACGGATGTTTCAAAATTAACTTATGGCGACATAGGAGGCAATTCATGGTGGTTGGCTGCTCGTCCGCTCTCCTCTCCATCTTATGCTATACCAAATTCGTCGTTGAGATCCCCATCACCGACGGATCCTTCTCTTTCCTCCACATTAAACTCGGTGATTTTGTCGCCGGTGACATCCTTCTTGAAGTCGTCATTAGCGTGTTGAATTATGTAAATCTTGATCATGGTCCTCTTACCTGATCAGACATGGGCAAGAACTCAAGGCATTCAAGTGACACCAAGCGGTGGTCTCTCGGGGTTGATGATCGATCATCTCGCTATACGGATGATATTGGTGGTGACGTCTCGATCCATTGTAGGGTCGACCGTCATTCTTCTAGCAATTGCCCATGTACATAAAGTAGAATCGCCACTTTGGACCATCGCCCTTGTTTAGTTGTACAATTTTGAGATTTGCATACATTATAAGCTCGTTAGTAGTGCTAATTCACGAAAATCTTAAGAAACATATCAGAAGGTATCATGACTTAAGAAACTTACAATTTTGGACATGCATATGGTTTCATAGTGGTAGCCATCGGAAATACTATGTGTGGCATCCTATAGCACAAAAAACATTGTTAGAATTGAGTATGAAGTAATAGCACAAATTTGTAAGTAACAAATGTAACAAACAACAAACCGAAGCTTATACACAAATACAGTCAGAGAAAAAAAAATGCAATGGGGAAGAACTATTAGCATATAAAAAAAATATTAGAAAGAATTCCTAAAATGAAAATAAAAGAGTTTGAGATAAGAATACTCAGAGAAGTGAATGATCGAGTTGATATCTTTTATACCCACATTAATTAAATTTATTAAAAATCATTTGCAATCAACAAATTTGCATTTATCCGCTCAAGTTGTTATTAATTGTTATCCTTGAGATTGCAATCAACGTATTTTTCTGGATGTTTGTTGTTAATTGTTATCCTTACTAATTATATATATATTAATTGGATTTGTAAAAGAATTAATTAATTGCTAATTTAAAATCCCTACTTTAAAGGAGAAGTCGCCACATGTCTTAGGCGACTTCTCCTTTAGTATTATAATATAGATTTAATTTTTTTTATCCCGTATCTTTTTTTAATTATGGTAAATATTTTCATTTCCTATTTATTTTCTTATTTTCCTTCTCTTTACCTAATCCATCTTCGTTAATTCATCTTTGTTTTTTTTGGTGGAAAAGGTGGGAAAAAACTCCCGAATGTATAAACATAATATATGGGCTACACACGTAAAAGGCGGGGAGTAGCCCTTCTCCTAGCATCCTCGGCAATGAGAGCGTCAATATGCACAGGAGGATTAGCTAAAACATGAAAACCAATAGGAAAGGAAAAAGCTAAAGATGCAATTAACACTTGTCCTGAAAAGGAGAATGTTAATTGAGTTTCAAAATAGTTCATCAACCAATACTAGGAAGAAGAAGAAGAGAGGGCTTTGTGAAATCTAAACCCAATTTCATTCTGGTCAACAAAGATTACTAATCAGAATTCGGGGCTTGCATTGGTAATTTGGTACCCATTTTGAGAATAATATCTGGGAGTATTATTTTCATAATAATCTATGTACATAACTTGTCTTTAATAAAAATGTACGTGGGATTGTTTTGAGAAAAGGTGAATTTGATAATGAGAAGAAAATAAATAGGTGAAAATATTTCCCATAATTAAAAAAAAGATATGGAATAAAAAAAAAATAGAGATAAGCTTTTAATATCTTTACTAAAAAAAAATAGGTGAAAATATTTCCCATAATTAAGAGATGTATCATATTATACAATACTATAGCAGAATTTATATGATTTGTAATCATCTTTTAATATCTTTACTAATATAATCTTTTCATTGATAATAGGTTAAATACCTGCCAAATTTATATGATTTGTAATCATCTTTTAATATCTTTCAAATTTAATGAATTTAAATTTAAATTGATATAGCTGCCAAATTTATTATTTATGTCTTTTACATTTATACTGTTGTAATTAGAACACTAGAATTGTGGTTAATGCAATATTCTTAATTATAGATTTGTTAAAGAACAAGTATTCTTATATGAAATGAGTATCATTTTTTTTCTTTTGAAATTTTACTTTAAACATGATTAACAATTATGACTAAATCAATGATATTAAATTTCAAAGATGATTGGAGTCGGAGAGTTCCAATAGTAAGATAAAGTATCTTTTTATAAAATATTACAGGTGTCTTGAGAGTTTCATTATAAAGGAAAAATGACCTCTTCAAATGTAAGAAAAACCTTTGGGAAGGTGGTAATATATAAAGTATCCCAACTCATAAATTGGGTTAAAAAAATGACATAAAATTGGTCAAATGAAGTTATAAATAATAAGAGGGAATTAAAGTATATAACCCTTGCCCCGAAATGATTTGCTAGACTAACCCACTATCCACAACATTTGCAAAGGTTAACACCCCCCCCCCCCTCCCACCAAAAAATTGCATATTTGCCGGTTGGAATTAACCAGGACAGAGGAAAGAGAAGGTAAAGGAGGAGAGAGAGAGGAAGCGGGGTGGAGAGAGAGAGGCAAGAGGAAGTTATTGTGGAGAGAGAGAGTGGAAGTGGGGGAAGTTATTGTGGAGAGAGAGAGAGAGTGGATGAGTGAGAGAGGAAGCAGTTTGAATTGAAAACTGTCGACCCCCAACTGCCTCTCACGTCTTACAAAAGAGGAAGAGAGAGAGAAGGCAACAGTTCCACATGCAAGTTTGAGGAAAACAAGAAGAGAAGGAAGAAGAAGAGGAAGGAGACGACAGAGCGAGAGAGGAAAAGAAGAAGCAAAGGCGAGGAAGAGGACGACAGTGCAGAAGAGGAGACGAAGAGGCCGACTTTGAAGTAAGTAAACCCTCACAATGCCGATTAAATACGTTTTCCTTCGATTCGTAGGGGAGGAACCGATTTGAAGAACCAAAACTGGTTTGGATTGTGTGAAAATGGGAAGAAGGGGTCGAATGGGTTGACAGTACGCAATATCGCCCTGTCATGTAGGAAGTAACCAGCGTCAAGTTAAAAACAATTGGTGGAAAGTTTGGGTACTGGGGTTTGCGCGTCTGGGAGAGAAGGGGATTTTTGGGAATGGGGAAATTGGGCAACTGTGTTGTTGAATCCAACTTATCAGGAGAAGGGGAGTGTAGATCCGTTCAGTTTAGGGGGGAATTGGGCGAAATGGGGCTTATGACTGTAGATGCGTTCAGGTTTGGGGGAAATTGGATGAAATGCGGCGCATTAGGGTTAGGGAAAATTTTAGAAAGGGTGAAAAGTTTATGTGGAATCGACATTATCTGGAATAGGATGACTTGTGTGCAAATGGAGATGGACAGATTGAATAAGTATGCTGTCATGTTTTCACAACCATGTGTCATGCGTATATGTGTGTGTGTCATGTGTAATTGTGTTTGTGTCATGTTACATTGATATTGATATGAAGGGAACCGTGGGTTGGGGGAGAAGAATTGATGTGTAGAATACTGAATTTGGGTCTTCCACTGTGCAGGATATTTGGTGAATATTAAAAATGTCGCAGCGAAGTGTGAAGAAGATTATAGACCGTACAACTCAAACATCCGGCGCAGTAATATGGCTCTCGTTTGAGTAATGTAAGTTGTGATTGTTGTGCTGTAGTGTGGCTGACATGTTGAAGTATGTGCAAGCTGTGTACGCCGTAGAGGAAGAAAGACACTTCAAAGCAAAAATTAACCAACACTCCCGGATGGCGCTCCTGGTTAACATTGACAACTGGTTGAGTGAGTCCCATTGGAAGCGCCTGACCGACAGCCCGTTGGGGGGAATTGCAAGACTGGGCACAAGGGTCCAGTTCTCGGGACAGCTTGTACACTATGTTCTCCAACGACAATTGAAGTTGAAGAAGGAGAATGAAACATGGTGCAAGATCCACGAAGCGGTCGTCAGGTTCTCAATAGCTGAGTTCGCCATTGTCACCGGTCTCAACTGTGGCTATGGCGAAGAGTCCGAGGACGACGACGGGTTCGAGAAGGCAGTGTATGATTTCTTTGGAGTTTCAAAGATGAGGATGTCTGAGTTCGAGGTACAGTTCCGTGTGGCGATGGCATATGAGAAATCGTCATCCAGAAAGTTGAAATTTGTCCTGCTGATGCTGGTCGAGGGAGTATTGTTCGGGAAGGAACCCAAAAACTACACTCATGGGTGGGTGGTCGACCTTGTCGGCGACATTGACAGGTACCTGGCGTTTCCGTGGGGTCGGCTTTGCTACGAGCGAACGAACGAGTTCCCGAACCGTGCAATCGAGAGGAAGCTCCAACGGGATGAGGGCAGCTCCAATGCACGCCCGACCTATTGCCTGCTGGGTTTCCCTCTCGCCTTCCAGGTTCGTACACAGATATGACTGGACGCCGTATACTCGTTTACTAGGCGTCTAATATTTATTGACTGGACAGGAACTGATTATTTACTGGACAATATGTAATTGCAGCTATGGGTGTACGAAGCCCTCACTCCAATGGCCGACCAATTCGCGAATGTCATAGACGAGAAGCTGTACCCTAGGTGTCTGCGATACGAGTTTAGAGACCCGAACCTCGAGTATGCCTCAATCAAAACCCGACTACGGGAGGTGAAGGAGCTCGGGCACTTCAATGACCCTGCAGCCGTGAGGCCTCTTCTGCTCCTCGATGATGTGGAGAGAGCAACCGATTTATACCGCGATGCCCGAAACACCCACGACAAGCGGGATAACTTCTTCGATGACATAGTCCGGGCGTTCTTATCAGCAAATGTCAAACCCCCAGCAAAGAAACAACCAAAGGGAGCAAGTGGGTCAATGCAAGAATCAGGGGAGGGCACGCAGACACAAGCTACCCTATTAGAGATAGAGTCACGGTTAGTGGCAAAGATGGATGACATGCTGAGGAGTATATCCGCGGAGGTAAGCTCGAAGATGGCAACGCTTGAGGAGGCGATTGAAAACATGAGGAGGGAACTGCGATGGAAGGAGACTAGGGAGTCGGAGGAGCGAGAGAAAGTTCTGGGAAAGGAGGTAAGGTTCTCCTGGTATTAGACCAGAATCGTCATGTCATTTCCTGTTAATGTCATGTTTTTAGTAATGTATGTCCTGTTAGTATCAATACATGTCATGCCAATTCCAGTATATGTTATGTTAATAAGAGGTCATGTGCTTAGGTTCAGGGATCAGTGAAGGACAAGGATAACGGCAAGGAGGAGGAGGACAAGGACAAGGAAGTTCTGGGAAAGGAGGTAAGGTTCTCCCGGTATCAGATCATAATCGTCATGTCAATTCATATGGCTGTCATGTTTTTCATAATAGATGTCATGTTAATTTACGTAGAGGTCATGTGCTGAGGTTAAGGGATCAGGGAAGGACAAGGATAAGAGCAAGGAAAAGGACAAGGAAAAGGACGAGGGAAAGGACAAGAGAAAGGAGGACAAGTTGAAGGCCAAGGCCAAGTTGAAGGAGGACAAGTTGAAGGACAAGGACAAGGTTTGCGCATGAGACTGTCATGTGAATATATAACTGATGTCATGTTATTTGTGTTTACTGTTATGTCAAACGCAATGGGCTTCAAGTTGCAGGAGGAGTTGGTGGCACCCGGTTCTGATGTTGAGGCTGAGGCTAAGGTGCCCCTCATACGGCCGAGAAGAAGCACCCGTCAACATCCTGATACGTTGTCCCAGACGGAGGAAACGCAGCCAGCGAAGAAGCCGTGTGTGGGCAATAAGCCAATGGATGCCGTCGAGCTAGGCATGGCGACCAGTGCAGATGCTGATGCATTCGCTGCGTGGATGAAGGACGGAAGTGACCCCGTCCGGTCGGTCGAAGGCACCCTACTGGCGAAGCAGTTCTTTGGGACACTTCAATCACCGACCAACTGGGTGTCATCCGAGGTTATTTACATTCCCACATTGTGGTTCGAGTCATCACCTTTTTCCTCATATGGTCTTCCAAAATAATGATTTTTCCTTGCGTCCAGCATATTGAGCAAGCTTGCGCCCTACTGCGGAAGGACATCAACGCCGGTGACAAGTGCGAAGGGATCGCCGTTCTAGATTTCTTCTGGGGGTATCTCCTGTAGAAGAAACTGGCGGATGCGAAAGGGGACCTTGAGGTGGTGAAGGGGGACGACACGGTGACCTAATACTTCGACGGCAAGTTGCCGGAGATGTTTCCGACCGGTTGGGCCGATGTCGACCGCGTGTTGGCACCTTGGAATTTGAAGAATGAGCATTGGGTGGCCCTTGACATCAACTTCGCGGAGTGGACATTGGACGTGTACGATCCCGACACAAGCCACGTCGCTGAGCGCCATATGCCGGGCCTCCTGAAGCCGGTGACCCACCTCCTCCCCATTTTGATGAACGCCCACCCTGAACTTCGAGTCAAATGGGTCGGCAAAGTCCCGAAACCCTTGGCGTACAAAAGGGTGAAGGGGATTCCTCAAAACAAACAATCGTAAGTCATTATCGCCTCTTCATTTAGAAAACATTGGCACAGGTTATGTGAGCAATTTTCGTTATTTTGATGTAGGGGTGACTGCGGTCCATATGCCATCCGTTTCCTGCAGCTCCTTGCGACCGGCGACACCAAGTTCCGTGGCCTGGACGATTCATTCATTGCGGCGTACCGCCAATCCCTTTGTGTTGCCATGTTTCACGGACGTCTTACAACCCCATCCGATCCTTAAAAAAACTCCCCCATTGGTTTTATATACATTGTTGGTTTGTGTAGACTTGTTAGTTGGTTTAGACATTTGGATATGCACTTATGTTTTTTGGTTTTAGACATTTGGATATGTACTTGTTGCTAGATTGTTGTATTCGTTGGTTTTTAATTATGACATGTCAATCGAGATACATGTCATGTCAAGATAAAGCGAATGGCATGTGAATATGAAAATAATGTCATGCCAAAATCCGATAGTGTCATGTCAAAAGGGTGTAATGTCATATGGCATTCCGTTAACATAATAGAACAAACTAGAACTAGAACAAACTAGAACAAAACCCCCCATACGAAGTTGCAGAAAGGCAACATAATTCTTTGCGAAAGGCGTCTAACCAAAATGGGCGTACTATCTACTTCATTCCAAAAAGCCCAGCAGATGGAAGTTCCTATGCCCCCGCTACGTGCGGCGGCGCTTCTGCAATTTAAATTTCCCATAAGCGGGACGCGCCCACTCTATTGGTTCAAGTTTCACAGTCGTCGGAAACGCTCCGGTCTTCCCTTTTCCGCGTTGGTATGCTTCCTCTACTTGCCTTACCGCTCGCTCCGCGTCGTGATCCCACGGGCTGACTACATCCTCGACGTCACTGCTCACAGAAATGACCTGCTTCCCACGGTCATAAGCAACTGCGTTGTACAACGCATCACTTGGTTCTAACTGGACACGTGGATTATCTAACTGGACATGTGAGCTTTCTAACTGGACACTCTTAGTTTCGAACTGGACACCTCCTCCTGCTCGATCGACACCTTGTGCTACCACAACTTCCAATTCTTCATCCCCTGCCAAGAGGGTTTTAGTTTTTAACTGTGGGTGATCTTCTTGGGTCCAGTGTGGCCCACCCCGAGTGGATGGGCCGTTGTGGATCCTTCCGTAGTGGTGAAATCACCGCCAACCTTGCGTACCAGGGAGACATGGAGGTCGATAGGCCAGAATCGTTCACCGGAAAGATCGTTAACGAACTTGTAGGCCTGCAAGTCTTCATCATCCCTAATGGAAAAAGGTTTGTACCATTCCTTCTTCGGCTTTACATATGCGAGCTCAACGTCATGCCTCCTCCCATCGACATTAAACTTGGCCATCAGTTGTTTCTTCAGCGAGACGTAGTCAATACTTTCGTCTACCAGTACGGCCTTTTGACTCCTCGACGACTTCACGACCCAAATGCCCTCTTCACAATCCCACCATCCGCCAAACAATACAGTGATACACACGGACGAGCTCTCCCATGTTCCATTAGTTAGTGGGGGGGGGGGGGGGACATTCAGTTTTACAGGGAGAAGAACATATTGTGAGGAGAGACGTATCGCATGGAAGGATGACTTACTCATTTCCGCCAAGAAGTCGGTGTCTGTCCAGTTAACCCCAGTAGGTGTCAAGTGCGTGAATGGGTTTATGGACTCCCCCTTCTCCCTCCTCTCCCTCTTATTCTCTTAAGGGGTAAATGACAGGGCGGGAGATTTAATCTCACTCCTGCCTTCTCTCTGTCCCGCCCTCTCTCTCTCTCTCTCTCTCTCTCTCTCTCTCTCTCTCTCTCTCTCTCTCTCTCCTGTCTTATCAAATGTCTTTACCTACCCTCTGCGAGATTCCCCCCCCCCCCCTTGGTCTCTCTGAAGTTATTGTTGGGTCAAAATTTTATTCATTTCTTTCAACATAATATATTATTTAAAAATGTATTTCGTGGTTTTAAATTAATATGGGTATACTCCTCTCTCTATGGTTTTGCATTTTTTTAGTATTAATGGTGAGTGGGAAACCAAATTTTATACAAAGGTCAAAATTTTACTAAAACCACTGCTAAAGATGTATAGTGGAAAACTGTTTGTTATCCAGTCGGTATTAATTAACCGGCTAGTTGTTTTATAGGGGTGTCATGTAGCGTCTAACGACAAGAAGTAAACCCACTTTATCATTTGTCATGTCAGAATTGACACGTGTCATGTATAGATAAGACCACTGCCATGTTCATTGTAGACAACAACAAAACACTGTCATTCAATCTCATTTGCTTTTTGTTTCTTTTTTTCCTTCCTCAACGGTCACATGCTGAACAATGTTGCTATTTCCCATACACCCCACTTATATGATAGCCATTCACCATCCATACTCCCCACAAATCGGTGAAGTTAACTCCCCATTTCCATTTAACAACCTCTCCAACAACCCTTCAACGAAATGGCATCCTCTTCACACCACCCCAGCTCCTCATATGGCCTCCCTCCCCGACCTGTCCCCATCGTTATATCATCCGACGAATCAGACGATGGAGGTTTGTCGATCACTTCATTTGTGTAGATTTCAGTTGTGCTACTTATATCATTATACTACCTTATTTTTTTCATTTTATGCAGAACCAATGTCGCCGCCGTCATACCGATGAAATCAAAGAGTAGAGATTGTCGGCGGTGAGTCTGGGATGCTCGGGTCGTTCTACGACACGACCCTTGTGCGCAAACTGGACCCTAACCATTGGGAGGTCGAATATGTGACCCTCCTACGCAACAACAGAAGAGAGCTGCTGAGGGAGGTCCTCCCGGTTCAACGAATTCGTCCACGACCGCCTCGTATTTCTTACGACGCCTACATGCCCGAAGATCGTGTCGACTGCTGCGACAACGATGGGTTTTGGGCCGAGAGGGTCCTTGGTGTGTCCGGTTATGGGAGTGACCGAATTTTCACGGTTTACTTCCCACTCAGCGACAAG
Organism: Persicaria tinctoria; assembly: GCA_037127255.1. Classification (NCBI taxonomy): domain Eukaryota; kingdom Viridiplantae; phylum Streptophyta; class Magnoliopsida; order Caryophyllales; family Polygonaceae; genus Persicaria; species Persicaria tinctoria. The sequence goes on from JBANSL010000013.1 coordinate 17,049,484, forward strand.
ACGTCTGACCATCGTGCCCGCAATATGCGCCCACACTTCGATTGGGATGGATACAGATTCACCACGCAGCTACAATTTCGCGGCTTGTTACCGTAAATTTGGTTTTCACTGTTTTCTATGTTGCTACTCTCTCCTACTATGTTTTAAATGTTTGCTACTGTGTCGTATTTGATTAATGCAAGTGATTTTGTCTCCGCCATTTTGTGTCCAGTATATTTTAATGTATGTCATGCACTACTAGAAATTTGTGATTTAACATCGGCTAATAACCCATGTCTTTCAAAAAAAAAAAATCGATGTCTATGTGGGTGTTGTAAAAAGTCAAAAGTTTTTCACATCGGCCAAAGCCCGATGTCTATATAATTTATAACATCGTTTCTTATTATAAAAACGATATGTTCAATACTTTATAACATCACTTGTATAGAAATCCTACATATGTATATTCATTTTCTCTCTATAATTTGTAATATTATTTTTCACCACAAAATTTGGCTATATGGAATAAATACAAAACCGATGTTATTACGTATATTGAAATTAGTTTTTGATTTAAAAACCGTTGTTTATATATAGTAAAGACATCCTAAATTATTAGTGAATCAGATATGTTTAGTTCGTAAAACTGGTGTGTTTAGGTCATAAAAATGATGTGTTTAGTTCGTAAAATTGATGTTTTTTGTACGTAAAGCTGATGTGTTTAGTTTGTAAAACTGATGTTTTTAGTACATAACACTGATGTTTTTAGTTTGTAAAACTGATGTCTTTCGTTACAATAAACCGTTGTCTATTGCTCGTAAATTCGATGTGCAATCTCCTGTCTATATATAATATATATACATACATATACACTAGACCACAATATTAACCAAAGAGAACATGTTCTATCTATATATACACATACACCAGACGACAGTACCAACCAAAGAGAACATGTTTTCAGAACATGTTTCAAAACCTATATATAAGTTGCTCACTTGAAGAACAAGGTAAAGTCACTACTAGAAATATCTTATTTAACATAAAGTAGTACATATTGATCTATCAAAAGACAATATTCTATAATTGAGAACATCAGATCAATGCATCTCTCCACCAGCTTCCAAAAAAAAACAGCAAGAGAAGCTTATGTGTTACCAACGATTTGAGAATGGCTCTGCATTCACAGTCCTTAGCCACTGCTAAAAAAAAAAGAGTTAACCTATAAAGAAGTCAACCCTATTAATGCTAAGCAACTTAACAACCAGTACTATTGAATTTGATAATGGGATGAAACTTTCAGTTAAGCCAAAGGGTTTCTCTAACTCAAAAACACGAAATTCGGTTTTCAACTCTAAAAATAAGGATAAGACACCATTGAATACAAAAATCATTCAAAATTTCAGGTTCAAATAATCCAGCCAGACCTATGAACCTGTTAGTGTATATTCTTGCATCATCAACATTACCATAAGATGGGGGTGCTCACAACTCTTTGAAGACTACACCACCAGATAGATTTAGACAATTGCATGCCTAAAGCCAACAATTACCATGAGTTCTAACTCACAGAAACACGTATGCTTGCACTAGCTCAACCATCAAGCAAATGCAAATGAGCAAAAAGCAAACAGTAAAAAGTAATTCAGCCTGAACATACCAGAATTAAGACAAAAAGTAATTTTCCATAGCGAAGACTACAATTCTGTTTAATAAAGGAAAAACCAAGATGACAAGTGCCCTCAATTTTGAGACTTGGAATAAGCAAGGGAGTTTGCATGTTTTAAGTCCTAAACATAAACAATTACACTAAGTCACATACTAAGATGCTTGGAAAAATAAACAACAATGTTGAAAAAGCAAGGATGACAAGTACTATCAGGTATGTTTTAATTCCTAAACATAAACAATAAGTTGTAATTGAGCAAAAGAAAAAGTTAGCATAGCTGCATATGGATGTTGGTTCAAAGCAGTCACGACACATAAGTTCAGTGAGCAAAAGCAGTAGGAAAAGAGTGTTATGTAGCCTATAAGTACATGTTCAAAGCAAATCATTGTGGACACGATAGTTCAAAAGTTAGGAGTAAGGTACATCAAGGATGATAAACTTACCAGTGGTGATCGTTTGAAACCTCTCTTGACATGATGTATCCCAGATCTAAAGGTTTATCCGTTTACCATCAAGCTCAATGGTTCTTATATATCTAAAAATCAATATTGTGAAAGAATCAAATTTGAAGGTTAGACATAATGTAAAATCAGAACTATTGGTAAACAAAACATAGGTACTCAACAATTTGATAATGGCAGGCTACTTGTAGCCAAATCTATATCAGAAACTGAACAAGTAAAAATCAGCACAAATTAAGTTAAAATGAAGCACATGATTATCAATAACACATACATAAGAAAGGTATAGTCAAATTCCAAAATGAAGCCATAATCTAATTGAAACACTTACTTTGTCAATAAGGGGCATTAGATCTTAACTTCACAAGTTGTAAATTCAGTCCAACTTTTACCTAAAATTAAACATGTATATATTAGGAGTTTAAAAAAATTAGGAGTTGAAAAAATAAATCTATGCACAGGAGCGCAGAGTATATATTAGAAGCTGAAAAAATCAAATGGCTTAATAATTTTATGAGGCTCTCACTAGCTAATTGCACAATGAAACATTTGATTCCAAAAACCACAGATAATAAGAAGTGAAATAAGACACGAAAAGAAATTCACCTTAAATGTTGTTGGGTAAATAAAAACCCTAACCTTGTCACTCTGATAACCAGACAAAACAAGTTAGGCATCCATTAGCATACATCTCCTCAATCAAAGAAAATAAAGGGTTTTGGGAGATGACATAAATTTCAGATCATCCACAGACTATGTAGCTGCACCTGATCGAACAAAATGAATGGTTAAAATGAATGATTTAAATTAAATGAATACCTGATCTGGATCTTTTATTGCACTTTAGTATTCACCATTTGCAGAAACCTCAGCAATTGAGTTGAGCAAATTCTCTTTAGGGATTCACACATTGTCAAACCTAAGAGAAAGAAAAATAAATGTTAACAAACTCGGCAAATTTTTACATGAATTCAAACTCACACATCACTGTAATGAAATTTGTTGTGCACTTCAGATGATATACCAGATTGATCGAAGCAAAAACACTATTATCCAGTCTAATTCATTTAATCATAGTCAAATCTGGCCACATCATGACCCTATCCCCATTCCAAGAATCAAAAGATGCAAAAAATGTTCTGGCAAGAGTATCAGTAGGAGTGGCCTCTCCATAGTCCTGAAACAATGGTACTAAAACATTTATGCACAATATCATTAGAAATTGTCCTTTTTTTGCCTTTTTAAAATATTATGTGTACATAATATCATCTGAAGTATTATGAATTTCTGTGAATTGACGAAAAAGAAAGAGAGATTCGACATAATATAGCCCAGAAAACACCCCGAATCCACCTTGCTAAAGTTTCAACCCTAAGCATTATATATATGAAAAGAGAGAGTCTAAGAAGACCATATACAGTCATGTAGAGTGTTATCTCTCGCATCATTTCCAGACTCACTGGCCCATTGAATCAAGCAGTCTCTACAATTAAACACAGGTTCAAAGTAAGCATAAGCCCTTTAACATAAAGGGAGGTACATCCACATAACTGTCAAGCAAAGATTAAGAGAACTCAAGAACATCTTGGAGCTATAGTCGCAACACAAAGAATTACGTTTCCGGGTCTACTTTTACCCTTGATCCAGTAATCAGAAACGCTGGACATTGTCTATGTTTAATCTTAATCCAAAGATCTATCAGATATACTTCCAATTATGGTCCTTGGTTGAACAATGAAAGCAAACAATTTGAACATGTTGCCTCACATCCTTTATTTTGTTGCACTAGTTGAGATCCACTACATCCCAACATTTGGTTACACTAACCTCTGGTATAAAAAGAATTGACTGGGTTTCCACCTTAGCTATATAGTTGAAGCACAAGATTTAGATTCCAGAAAATACACAAAGTAAAAACGATAAAAATAAATACAAAAAATACAAAAAACTCTTCTATCTAAAACAAACCTTGACCTAAAACTTTAAATTATGCGGATTTCACAGCAATCCAGCAACAGAATCGTGAACAACTGGGCAATGCATTTGATTTGACTAGAAATGAATCTAAATAGAACATCGAAAGAGGATAATCCAGAATCAAACAAAATAATTTCAATGTCAATTGGAGAAAAGAGGCAAGAAACGAACCTGTCATTTTGCCGATGAGACTGAAATCGTCCTTGGCTTCCTCGATGAATCAAGCAGTCTCTACAAAAATTATTCCTCAAAATCGACAATCAGAGGCAAACATAACCATAAATTGATGGATAAATGACAGATATGAGGTTTTGACAATCTCGCTTGTTTTAAAATCGAAGAGTAACCTAATTTTAAAATCGAACAAAAAAGAAGCTGAGAAGTGAGGATAGGGGAAACATTGTACCGGAGAGAGAAGTGACGCTCTCCATAGCAGTCACTGCCTCAACGTTGACGACCTCGGATCTAGGGTTCGTCGCGCTCGCTCGGATCTAGGTTTCTTGGTGCCATCGCGAGGAGACGAAGAGGTCCAATTTTTGGCGGATTCAGATCTGGTGTAGGCGGTGCACCTCGTCGTGATTGGTCTCAGAAGTTGAGTCCACGGGGACGGATTGAGGCGGCGGGAGAAGCGACGGTGCTCAGAGTCTGGAGTCTAAAGAGGAGACACGATAACGAGAATGAAGGGTTTCGCTAATGAGAGATGGGAACGAGAGACAAGAAGCGGGATTTCCCCGGAGAGGCTACATCCCTACCAGAGTCACCCTCAGTTCGAAAGCCGGCGAGAGTGGAGGAGGAAGGGGTTGTGGGGAATAGAGAGGAGTTGGAGGAGGAAGCCGTATTTCGCTGTCGCGGGAGGCTCAGTCAGGCTCGGGTTTAGAAGAGGGAGTGAAGGGTTTGGGGGTGTGTTTCTTTTTTCTTCCAAATTTTCTAAGTGTTGAATAATTTGAGTGTATTTCATATGGGCGGGATTTGTCCCGCCCTTATTTTTTTTCCAAAAACTTCTTTTTAACATCGGTTAAAAAATAATGTGGTGTTTATTTTATTTTTAACATCACAAACTTTTTAACCGATGTCAAAAAAATGTTTTACATGGCAGGTTTTTCTGACCGATGTTAATGAACCGATGTTAAATAGCAGAATTCTAGTAGTGATGTCGTATTTATGTCGTGTCCAGTGAAAACTATGCGATTACCAGTCGGCCCACGAATTCACCTCCACCCACTTTATTGTTATTCCATGATTTTTCTCTTCACCTTACCATGCCATTATAAGTATGTTTATGCCCCCTCACTATTACTCTTATCCATTCGATTCCAATATGGGTAAAGCATGCTAGTGACGGCCGGAGATAACGAGATCATGGCATCCAAGTATGGGTAAATATTATAATTGGGCACACATAAAACAATATGTCATTATAGAGGATATGCTTATCCCATAAATCTTCTCCATTCGATTATGGTAGTTAATGACCTGTGTTTTTCATAGTTACAATCGTGTCCAGTGAAAGACAATAGCTGACATGTGTATCGAATATGGATGTCCAGTTACAACTTACTGCTTACACGTGATCCTTAAAATAAACCCCCCAGACCCTTCCTTCTTCAATTGGTTTTATCTTAAACAATATGTCATTTAGTTGAAAGAATATTTTTCCCCCTCGCTGACACTCTCACTGATCTATCTGTCCTCTCAGCCTGCACTTTTATATTTAACCTCTCTCTCTCTCTCTCTCTCTCTCTCCCTCTCTCTCCGTCCCTCTGTCTCTCTCTTCTGTCCTCTGCCACTGCAGCAGCTACTTCTTCCCTCCTCTCTCACTGGTCCTTGCTTTTGCAGGAGTAAAGATGCCTCCCTCCCACCGAGAGTGGAGTCCAGCTGTACCCCACAGGGTGACCGGCCACCGGCTCCCCTTGTCAAGTGGATATCCGCTTTTATGCAAATTTTTTCCGGATTGGGTTACTCATGCAAATCTTCCGGATATGAGGGTCATTTTAGCAAATTTGCCAAATAATAATGAGTGTTATTTTTTATACTAATTTTATTGATTTTAAAAATGAAATATATTTATTTTTAATGACATAAAGAAGATTATTGGCATCTAATGGGATGTGTGCATCTACAAGAGGAAGAAGTTGTAGAAGAAATTAAGGTGCAGAAAAAGAAAGGTTGAATATGGTGTTTATTGGGTTAGATTCTTGGTTTCAAATGGCATTCCTAAGATTTTGGCTTGTTAGAGACGGAGTCCCTTTCCAATCTGACATCTTAAGTATTTGGTTCATTTCCCCGCTCCATACTCGTCTAATGACAAGCACTAGAGAGGGAACACTAAAACAAAGAAGATGGAAAGGAATAAGCTTCATTTGATCAAATTAGATTGGTCAAATGAAATATATTTATTTTTATACTAATTACGGGTATAGTATTAGTTTCTATCTAATGGGATAAAGCATACTAAAAATAGGTTCATAGAAAAACCGTAAAAAGATATATTAAAGATCAAGTGAAATATGATGTTATACAACGTCTATTTTGTGTTGAGTATTGTAATGTCACTCGTGAAACAAAAGCATTATGATATTGGAGAAAAAGTATAATGCTTTTGTTAACCAAAACATCGCGTAAAGTATAGTACACTCCATGTGTATATAATCGCATAAAGTTTTTTTTTTTAAATTTCATACTTGTTACTATTAAGTACTTTGTTAATCAAAACATGTCACTTCCATAATGTTTTTTTTTGTTTTCTTATTTCTTAATTTTAGAAATTCAGAAAAATAGTGCTTTTAGTTAACTTAGTTATTAACTAGCTAGTTGAGGTTTCGCAATTGGTATTCCACAATCTCCGTGAATTCGACACTCAATTGAAATGAGTCATAGGAATAAAGGTGGAAAACTAGTACTTTTATTTGTCTTAGATAACTACCTAGTTAAGGTTTTACAATTGGTATTCCACAATCTCCGTGAATTTCTCACTTGATTGAACTAGGTTATAGGAATAAAGGCGGAGTATATGTTTAATGAAATGATTTTAATTCTAAAGTAAAACAATTACTCTGTATTGTTTTTAACATTTAAAAGGGTCTTGGGGTTACCATTCTTATTTCTGAAGTGAAAAACCCCCCAAGAGTCGAAATGTACGCGCGCCACGCGCTTCCTTTCCCCCTTCGTCGAAACCCCCAAATTGAAGAACCCCCTTCTGAAAACAAACCTAACCCCACATGCGATTCTGATTCAGATCTTCTATCTTGTCAAATCTCACTTGTGCTTCCTTGTTTTTCCGCCATTAATGATGGGAATTGCTAGGAGGAGGATCCAATTGCAAGATTTGATGATTCTCCTTGGCTTGCAAGTCTAGGTTTTGAGGTCGAAAACCTTCGCAGAAAAATTAAAAGGGATCGAAGAGTACGTTTCTTTCTGATTCTCGGAGTAAATGCTTGATTCGAAGATGGGAGGGTTTGGAAGGATTGTTGGGGAAAGGAGTTAAGGTTTCGGCCACCTCCATGGCCTAATCCTCTACGAGTAGCCGTACGACGTCCATTCTTGGGGGGGGGGGGGGGGGGTTGTCCGAGTGCTTCACCCAATAAGAAGTTTGCTTGCTGTGATTGTTCTCTGCGAAGGGATTATGGAGCAGAGGTTTGGTGATTTGAAGGCTATTGATGGCGAGCCTTCGTGCTATCTTCCTTACATCTATATAAACATCTACTGTTATGATAAATCTTTCCCTAATACTACCTCTCTTTGCACCCTCTTTCTCATTCTCTCGCTGCAATCATCTAACTTCATTCTTGTTGTCGGTGTTGCGATGGCCTCGTCCGTCTTGGACAAGGGCAAGAAACCCATGGAGGACGAGCCTCTCCTCCCTCCAACAAAATCCTCCCGAAAGGGACCTTAAAACCCCGTTGTTGGCTGCCCAGTAGAGGGAATCTCTCTCTCTTCTGCTGGTGCACCAAGAGTGAATCAACAACATATTGGCAGGTTACTGAAGAAAAACAAAATTGATGCTCAGGCATTGAAGGAAATCCAGGAGGATGTTCAAGGAAACATTGCTTGTCTGGCTGATACCTCCCTGTTTGCTACAATTGTGGGGAATCCTATGGAAGCTAGAGATGTCAGAAAGAGAATCAAGATGGATTGGAAGTTTCTTAGTGCTGGCTTTCAATTGGTTCCTCTGGCTAATCATTGGTTCGAGCTCAAGTTTGACAAGAAAGAGGATTGAGATAGGGTGTGGGAAGGTAGACCATTCCATGTGGCTGGGAACCTCATGTTACCGCGTCAGTGGAGGCAGGACTTTGATCCATGGTCGGAATCGGCTACTTTGATGGACTTGTGGGTGAGGATTCCAGGCTTACCGATAAAATTTGTCTGTGAATCCATCCTCAAGTCCATCATAGAGAAGAATCGGATTGGTGAGGTTCTTAGGGTGGCTGCCTTCAACCCTAATGGGGCAAGGCTTCGTTACCCTCGAATCTGCATCAAGACGGACTTGAAGAAAATCCCGAGTAAGATGGTGATGGTGCCCAATGAGAAGGGAGAAATTGAAGCCTTTCCTCTCTGGTTTGAGGACTTTCCCGAGGGCTGTGGAAGTTGTGGGTTGGTTGATCACAACTTTGAGCAATGTCCCAAGCGCCGAGTGTGCAACATGCCTTCTGGCAGTGTGCTTGGAGGAAATCCTGAGGGGTGTGATGCAGCTCTTGGTGAGGATGGTCCCTCCAATGATGGTGGTGGTTGGACATTTGTTGCTTCAAAAAAGAGTCGTCCAATTCCCCCTCCTTCATTTGGCCACTCTAAAGCTGATGTTTGGAAATGTTTTGGTGTAAATGCTGATGTGAGTTCGGGTTCTTCTGCGACTGGCTCATCGATACAAACTGGTGAGGAATTTACCAACACTTCTCATGTGAAGGCTGCTGTTGGTGTTGCTACTGGAGTGGTTATCAATGAACCACTGCCTGATGAAGAGCCCATGGTGGAGCCAGTGATGGCCGAAAGTGAGGATGAGGAGATTGAGGCTGATGCTCAAGGAAATGAGGATGATGACGCCTCTCTTGTGGAAATCCCAGGGGATGTGAATAATGAGCTTATTGAGGCAGTGTTCCAAGAGCCCGAGTATAACGGTGCCGACGATGATGATCAAAGCGAAATGGAGGTTAGTTATGAAAACATGCTTGATTTTACTGGTTTTCCTACGGATTTTACTCAGGCGGATTTTGATCGAATGCTCCAAGATATCCCTTCTTCTACTGAATTTATTCTGCCTAATTTAGCTAAGCCTGGTAATATTCCCACTGATTTCTTTGATCCGCTGGTTGCTTCCTCTGGCTCACCTTCGGTTGCGCTGAGGTTTGAGCAGCTTGGGGTCAAAGGGTCGGTTAAAACTGAGTCCGACAAACGTAAACTCAGGGCAAGAATAGAATATCAATCAAGTGCAAGTGTAAGTCCAGGGTGAAGAGTGATTGGGTGAGGAGGCTCATGTGTTAGTTGGGGCTTGGTGAGTCTTAGAGGATGGATGTATAGGGGTTTTTTGGGTCGATAGTCTTTTTGGTAAGGAGTTTTTAGTGAGATATACTGCACATGTTTTTTTTCCACGAGACCCTTTGTTTGGTCTGCGTGTTTTTTGTAACTTGGTTACACCCATCTTATATATATTTACCGGTTCAAAAAAAAAAAAAAACGTAAACTCGGGGTCGAGGATGGAGAATCTGTAAGCTCTAAACTGATGGGAGGAAGTGCCAAGAGGGGTAAGAATGAAGAGTGATCCAGTCATGGTTGTTGCTTCTTGTTTTCTGATGGGGTGGAAAGCATGGAGGGCACTGTGGTCTCTAACCCCGGGTCTAGATTATGTCCTTATGAGTAATGATAATATTCTGCTTATGTATGTTAGTAGGAGTGTCAAGGTTTGGTTGGGAATGTGGGATGCAAGTATCCTATTTGTAAGATTTTGCTAAGAAGTTTGCTTTGGTTGTCAATGTATCCAAGTGCCCCGTCTAGGGCTCAAATAAGCTGTTACAGCAGCACCTGTAGATGGATTTGTAGGGGTCAAGTGTCTACTATTGTGTCTAAGTATGCAAGTATAACAAGAGAAGTATGTAATGTTTATTGCAGTTGCGTCTGCCATGTTAAATATAACTATTTAAGCTACTGGATGTGTGGATTAAGATCTGTCAATGAATTAGGCTGGACATGCAGAAAATTAATGTGGAAACATCCTCAATATCGGTGGTTGCATGATCCCAAATGTCTACAGGGGGTTCAAAGAAGAAGCAAGCACTCTTTGACAGGAGATGAAGGCGAATGGAATGCCTGCAGTAGAGCAAAACCACAAGAGGATTATGGGACTCATAATATTTGCATAATTCTTATTACTAGAAGAAAGTGCTCTTTAGATGATAAGAGTATAAGTGAGTTTATAAAAGAAGGTAAGCTCAATCAACCTCTGCGAATTTCGGTTTTCATAGCCACAAGGGAAAGCAATTACATAATGGTAATATGAAAATAGGTTCTTGGAATGTGAGGGGTATAGGAAAACTGAACTTCTGGGCGGAACTTGGCACGTTCTATAACATACAGAAAATTCAAGTAATGTCAATTATGGAAACAAAGACGGATAAAATCCCAGAGGAACGATGTTGGCGATCAGTAGGTTTTGATGAAGCAATCTAGGTGCCAGCATATGGGAAATCTGGAGGAATAGGAATAATGTGGAAATCGAATTGTCTAACGCATGAAACGTTATCTATAAGCTCTTCAAGTCAACGTTGTATATGTGTAAACTATTATAATTCGAATCTAAATTTTAAGTGTCAAATCATTTTTGTATACGCTCCTGCGCAGGAACGAGATAAAACAAGATTTTGGGATGAAATTAGTAGGTTAATATCTTCGTCATCGTTTCCCACTGTAATCATAGGAGATCTCAATGATATTGTATCAACTGAGGATAAACAAGGTGGGGCGTATACGGGATTGACCAGATTGATTAGACTGAATGAGATCAAAAACAATTGGGAATTATTGGACATTCCCTTTAAGGGAAATAGATTCACATGGAGGAAAAAAAAGGAGGGATTAGAAAATATCTACGAACGTCTTGGCCGGGCTTTGGTTCAGAATACGGTCTTAGCCCAGTTCCCCACTTTACACTTAACGCACCATGCTTTCTCTTCTTCGGATCATTGTCCCATTACAATGTCGTTCGCGGAAGATAGCTCTTATAGCATCACACCATTTAAATTTGAAAATATGTGGCTTAAAAGAAAGGATTTAAGATTGGTTGTTAAACAGGCTTGGAGGGCAAACTGCCCTGGCTCTGCGATGTATCAGCTTATGTATAAAACTAAAATTCTTAAAGCAAAGATTAAAGAATGGAATAGAAAAACATTTGGGAATGTATTTCGACAACTAGAAGAAGTAGAATACAAATTAATAAGTATTCAAGGGGAATTGTGTAATCATCATAACCAAAGCAGAAAAAATTATTAATAAAAAAGAAGCTTTAATAAAATTTCATAAAACCTTTTGGAGTCAGAGGGCTAAAGCAAAACATGTTAGATTAGCAGATACAAATTCGGGCTACTTTCACAAAATCGCCACTGGCAGACAAAACAGGAAAATAATAAGACATATTACATCAACTGAAGGTACGACAATTTTTGGAGAAGAAAATATCAAGAAGGAGATCCAAAATGACTTTAAAAAAAGATTTAAAAAAGACGGGGGATCTACTACAGACTGGAGAAATAGTTTGGACTTAATTACTTCTAAAATAACCGACGCAGACAATGAACAACTTATTAAACCAATTCTAAATAGTGAAATTAAAAACGCTGTGTTTAGTTTAGGAAGGAATAAGTCCCCTGGTCCAGATGGGTTTTCGGCGGAATTCTATAAGACGTTTTGGGATATTGTGGGTACTTCGGTAATAAGAGCAGTAAAGAGTTTTCTCCTATCTGGGAGGCTTCTCCGCCAAATCAATCATACTTTCATCACATTACTTCCCAAAGTGGATAATCCCTCTTCAACAAGCAATTATAGACCTATTAGCATGTGTTCGACGATTTACAAAATAATATCTAAAATCCTCACAGAAAGGCTAAAGAAAGTAATGGGAAAATTAGTTCACCCACTGCAAGGAGCATTTGTTGCTGATAGAGCGATCCAGGACAATGTGTTAATAGCGCATGAAATTTTTCATTCTTTCCAAACCCGTAGAGGTGTGGAAGGATGGATGGCAATAAAGCTAGACATAGAAAAAGCATATGACAGAGTTAATTGGGATTTTGTACTGGAAGTACTAAATCCCAATTATTAACTGGGTCAAAGATTGCAACAAGAAGATTGCAACAAGAATCTGGGGGCAGAAGTGCTGGCACAAAGATTGCAACAAGAATCTGTGGCTCCGATAAGTAAAATTGGGTTTAAATTCGGGCATAGGGGTCTGAAAGTTCCGTTTCTTGCGTTTGCGGACGACACTATTGTCTTTGCTAAAGCAAAAATGGAGGCAAGCCAATGTGTCTTATCTGTTATAGAAGACTATTGTAGAGTATCTGGCCAAAAAATTAATTATCACAAATCATCATTTCAAACAACTAAGGGTGTTCATGGATCTAGAGTACAGATGTTGACACAGTCATTACAGATGCCACATACAAGGGCAATGGAAAAGTATTTGGGTTGCCCGATTATTAACGGAAGAGTAAACAAACATACTTTTGAAGAGGTGATAAGTAAAACAAAAACCCAGCTTTCAAAATGGAAGGCAAATTGCCTTTCTTAACATGGAAGATCGATTCTAATCAACTCAAATCTGTCCTCAAAACCTCTCTATGCTATGCAAAGTTTTATGCTCCCAGCTACAATCCATAATGAACTAGATCGAATTAATCGAAATTTTTTTTGGAATAAAGACCTTCAGTATAAACCTCTCATTGGTTGGGATAAGGTGTGTAGATCAAAATCAAAAGGGGGACTAAATATAAGAAAATCAAGAATTGTGAATGAGGCACTTCAGATAAAACTGTTATGGAAAACTCTGGCTGAATCAGATAATATATGGGTTCAGATTATTAGGCATAAATACTTGAAAGAAAATGATATACTAAACTATATTAGGACGAAGAATGCATCTTGGCAATGGCGTAATACAATTCAACTAATAAATAAATTCAAAGAAGGTCTCGTTTGGAGTATAGGTGATGGAGAATCGGTAAGATTCTGGAAAGATCCTTGGATTTCACCACAACCGCTAATTAAAGCGATCGACAGTACAACAATTGAAAATGAGGATGTGCGAGTAAGTGCCTTTATACACAATGGAGAATGGAGAAAAGATTTAATTCTTAGCACCGTAAATAAGAAATGTGCAGAGAAAGTAATGAGTATTCCGCTGCCAATCCACAGGATGTCTGATAGACTAGACTGGCGTTACGATTCTCAGGGTTGGTTCACTACTACTAGTGCAGTAAGATTTCTTACGAACCAAGATTCCTTTAATGATGACCCAACTAATTGGATATGGAAAATAAAAACTATTCCCAAGATTAAAAATTTCCTTTGGAAAATAAGTCAGAATGGGTTACCTACTAGAGATCGTCTGAGTAAGAGAGGCGTATCTATTCCTAATGAATGTTGTTTTTGTGGAACAAATGGTGAAGACGAAGTCCATCTGTTTACAGAATGTCAGTTTAGTAAGCACCCGCTTCTACAAACAAATAAATGTTCGTCTATTATTGGTGGGACAAACAATTCTAGAATAAGAGGCAAGGACATAATGGCAAAACTAGGGGAAGTTCTAACGACCAAAGCAAAGGAAGAAATGGCGATGAAATGGTGGTCCATCTGGTATTTTAGGAACAAAATGATTTTCAAAGAGTCGAAGCTGCCAACTGATCAAGAAATACACGCGTTTACCAAGTCTATAAAAGAAGATTGGCATAGAGCACAGAGGGAGGAGGAGGATGATTCAAATCAAGGGAAAGGAAAAATTACAAGAACAAGGGTGAAGATTAGCAGAAAAAATGTAAAATGGAGAAAGCCGGAATTTGGCTTCTTAAAACTCAATTTTAATGGAGCAGTTAACCAACTCGGGGAAGCTAGTACAAGGTATGTCATTAGAAATTATAAAGGAAAAGTTGCTTACTGGGAGAAAAAGTCTATAGGAAAAGTTCATCCTATTATGGCCGAGGCAATAGCCTTACGAGAAGGTGTTTTATGTGCTAAAACTAACAAAATCACTAAACTAATAATTGAAGGTGATTCCCAGCTAATAATAAATCATCTAAAAAACAACGGCCGTTGTCCATGGGAAATTGAATTAATTTTGGGTGATGTCAAAGGACTACTTAGGTTTTTCCTTGATATCTTCTTCTCCTTCGTGCCCCGTGAGGGTAACAGAACGGCTGACAAGGTTGCTCACCTTGACCATTCTGTTAATGGGTTGGCACTGGAGGATTATCCAGATCTTTTAGATCTCGTCTGCCAGGATGCTATCGGTTAGGTTTTCCAACCGAATTATTACCTAATAAAAAAAAAAAGGTCTTGGGATTCTTTTTAAAGAGAATTAAGATTATGGGTGATTTATATAAAAACAAATTGGGAAGGGTGCGTTCCCTAGTTGACGAGGACGCGTTCTAATATCTTAAATAATAATTATATATAAACTTACGTACATTATTCCTTACTGTATTATTTTCATCCATCCATGTTTTCCACATAAATCATGGGCTATCCTACACACTTTGATCGAAAGGCTTTCCCTAGTTGACGAGGACAATTAGTGGGTAAGTAATGTTTATCATATATATAGTTTTTCATATATCAAAACCAACCAATAATATAGAGAGTAGCACGTATTAACTAGCAATCAAATGGAGTATATAGAAGGAAAATAGATAGGGTGGGCATGGGACAGGACAACACGGGAATATTGGGGTAATTCAGCGTCTCGTTCCGTGTATTTTTTACAGGACGGGATCGGGCAGGATTGAATATTTTTTTTAAATTCCGTTGGGTCTTATCCCTTCCGAGACGAGGGGATCGAAACGGGACAGGATTTGTCCTTCGTAAAAAAAAAAAGATTAAAATACAATCCAAAATAACAAGTAAAAAGTTGCAAATGAGGTACAAATTAAAGGCATGCGTAAGTCACTAAGCCAAACTACTTATTTCTTATTTTTTTTATAATGTTTTTATTATTATTTTAAAATTTAAATTTTGGGTTTAAATAAATGTTAAAGTATAATATAAATATATTCTTATATATTTTATTAATTTTAATTAAATATATAATATATATCATTTTATATATATACGGGACGGGATGGGATTTGTGGGATTCGAACTAGCTCCATCCTGCATGGGGATTGAATTTTTTTTTTTATAAATCTCACCTGGATCGAGATGGGATGCGGGAGACAGGATTTGCAGGATTTGTGCCCACCCCTAACAATAAATGTCGATATTGAAATGATAATTAGGTAAATGTCCATAAATTTTATTTAATTCCAAACTACCCTTTTTATAATTTAATCCTCAAAACCCTTCTAATTATTTTATTCAATAAGTGTTTGTATCTTATAATTTATTTTAATGCTTATCGGTCAATGAAATTAAAGGGACCATAAAATGGACTATGAAGTTAGACTAGACGATTTTCACCGGACGAGGATTGTCTAGTCCACAATTTGTAGTCCATACCGTAGTCCAAATGATCTCATTGGCTAAATTGAAATTTCTAATTATTTTCTTCAATATATAAGTGTTTGTACCTTATAATTTATTTTAATGTTTATCGGCCAATGGAATTAAAGGGACCATAAAATGAACTATGAAGTTGGACTAGACGATTTTCACCAGTCGAGGAGGGCCATTGATTCTCACTTCTGTTCTTTGATTTTAATTGTATAAAGACCCACACCCATTGGGCAGAATAGAAGTGCACGGATACATCTGTCAGATTATACTCGTTTGTACGATTACTCCCAATTTTAACTCTCCTCCCCCGCCAAACCTGATTGAACCAATTTTTTACATCTTCTCCCCCGCCCATCCAACTTCATAACTCCACTTGTGATTTAATTTCATCAAAGCAATCTGTTTTCATATTTTGAATAGTTTACAGATTTTTGCGAAGATTTTTTAAGATGAGTTTTTAGATTGCTTTTATAGATTGCAATCTGTTTTCAAAAATTTTCAAAATCTGTAAACAACAATATTTTTTAAGATGGGTTTTTGAGCAAGTTGGGAAATAAGATTTGATAAAACTCAACTATTAACTCTTGCTTGGTAAACGTTTCAATTGGGAGAGATGAAAAATTAATACTCCCTCCGTTCCAAAATAGATGGACTTTTATTTTTTTGCACGCTTTTTAATGAGCGGAAAACTCTATAAAATATTATTTTTTTAATTAAATTTTTTATACTATTTGATACTTATTACTACTAAGTATCTAATTATTAAAAAAAATTAATTAAAAAAATAATATTTTATAGAGTTTTTCGCTCCTTAAAAAGCGTGCAGAAAAGTAGAAGACCATGTATTTTGGAACGGAGGGAGTACTCCGTACTACTATTAACTCTTGTTTTTTTTTTGTTTTTTTTTTATTAGGAAAAGATTCGGGTGGGCAAGCCCTACCCGGCAACATCCTTGCGGATGAGGTCAATAAGACCTGAATTGTTATGAATATCATTACCTCGGGCAGAGTGGCTAAGGTGTGCAACCTTATCAGCCACTCTATTGCCCATACGAGGTACATGAAAGTAACCTATTTCTTTTACAGTCGACAACATGACTAGAATATCGGAGAGGATCGGTTCAATCTCCCAAGGACATTTAGCCATCTTGTTTAGATAGTCTATAATTATTTTGCAGTCACCTTCAACCTGGATTCTTTCAATGTGCAGTTGTAATACCTTCTGGATTCCCAGTTTGAGGGCGAGAGCTTCTGCCATGATGGCTTGCTGTTTTTCTAGTAATTTGTGCTCGATGGTGACAGGGCGGTCATTCCAGTCCCTGATAATGATACCAGCCGTACTGTCACCGTTGGCTAAAGACGAACCATCAAAATTAAGTTTGAACCACCTTAACGGAGGCTTGCGCCATTTAATAGGACGTTGCTTGTCGGTCTTTCTTGGATAGACTCTTGAGGAGGGATGCATACCTTCATCACCATCACCGTCGATCGCAGATGTTCTCTTCCTGTTATCTATGTGTGATCTGACCAGATGGACGGCAGTTTGGTGCTGGGGGATTGGTGCTTGTTGAAACAAGTATTGGTTCCTGATGTACCAGATAGTCCACCAAGCGAAGGATAGATCAGTTAGAGCGGCAGTCGTTAAGCTGGTTCCAAGGCTAGATACAATGGGTCTGAAATCCCGGGACTGACTGATCATTCTAGTAATTGTTGTTTATTCTTGACTCGGAAGTCGGTATATTTTCCGTATGAAAGGGCATTCCAGGAACAGGTGAGTCTCGTCTTCGGGAGCCGTATTGCATAGTGAACAAGTAGTTGGGACAGCCGACCCCCTGCACGATAGGCGCACAGCAGTGGGTAGACCATTTTGTGCAATCTTCCATAGGAAATTCTTCACCTTAGGGGGAACATCAGTTTTCCAAATCCAAGCGTTCGTATCGGTCGGAGCTGAGGATTGTGCTGTTATCAGTTTGTAGGCGCTGGTTGTAGTAAACCAACCTTCCCTATCTGGCCACCAGTATAGGCGGTCTTGTAGATTTGATTCCGGAATAGGAATGTCTACAATTTCTTTTACAATGTTGTTTGGTAGTACCTTCTGCAGCTTTTCACACCACCATTTCCCCCCATAATATAGTCACTAACGGTCTCATTCTGATCGAAACCCTGGATATTACCCACCCGAGACTCTAACGTGTAGGTGGAGATCCAATTATCGGTCCAGAATTTTATTGAGCATCCGTTTCCTATCGACCAAATAAGGCCTGTTTTAAAAGTGTCAATTAAGTTAGCAAGTTTAGCCCATTGCCAAGAACTGGCTCCCGATCGTTTGTACTCGAAAATACTAGCAGAACGTAGGTATTTATGTCTGATTAATGTTACCCAGATATTGTTCGGGTCAGCCAGTATTTTCCAAAAAAGTTTCATCTGAAGAGCGACATTCATATCGCCCGATTTGCGAATTCCCAACCCGCCATGCTGCTTCGGTTTGCAAATCCTATCCCAACTAATTAACGGCCGATATTGTAAATCCTTGTTCCAGAAAAAAGACCGGTTTATTTGGTCCAGTTCATTATGTATAGCTACGGGGAGCATGAAATTCTGCATTACATGCAGAGGTTTAGCCGATAGGTTAGAATTAATAAGGGTTGCACGACCCTGCTGGGAAAGCGCATTGGCCCTCCACTTTGATAGTTGTTGTTTCGATTTGCAGACGATATCTTCAAATGTACTGATGGTGACTCTACCATTAATAATAGGACATCCCAAATACTTTTCTATAGAGTTTTCGTTTGTAATGTTGAGGCAGTTACCTAATTCAAGGATTCTATGGTTTGGAATCCCTGGCGACGCTTGAAAACTAGATTTTTGGTAATTGACCTTTTGGCCCGATACCCGGCAATACGAGTCAATTATCGATCTAACTCTGCACCCCGCATCCACGCTACCTTTGGAGAAGATAATGATGTCATCTGCGAAGGACAGGAACGGAATACGCGACCCGTGTTGACCAATCGGAAAGCCAATTTGTGGTCTATCCAGGCTTGCTTCAGCTGCAAGTTTACGGGCTAATACCTCAGCACCCAACAGGAATAGAAAAGGGGACAGAGGGTCCCCCTGGCGAATTCCTCGGGAAGGAAAGAATAATTTTGTAGGGCCGTTGTTAACTAGTACAGAGAAAGAAACGGTTGTTATACACTCCATAATCCATGAAGTAAAAGTGTCGTGAAATCCAAATCTGAGGAGCACATTCTTTATGAAGTGTCAGTCTACCCTATCGTATGCTTTTTCCATGTCTAATTTTATTGCCAGCCATCCTTCACGTCCCTTACGGTTTTTGTATGAGTGGAAAATTTCATGGGCAATAAGGACATTGTCCTGTATCGCCCTGTCTGACACAAAAGCTCCTTGTAACGGATGTATGAGTTTCCCGATTACCTTTTTTAATCTTTCAGTTACTATTAACTCTTGTTGCTTGGTACTTGGTAGTACATTGTCAAAACATGCAATTTAATACTCCCCCCGTCTCGAAATTCATGTCGTTTTAGCTCTTTAATTTTGTATCAAAATAGATGTCGTTTTAGGTTTTCTAGGTAGTGGATAGTAATGATTTGTATTGATTTGTGTGTTGTTGACTTTTTTGAATGTTTTGATTGGTTAAAAAATATAGTGGGTAATAAAATTAATGAAAAAATTAGTGGAATGATGATGTTGATTGATGGATGAGTGTTTTTATTAAAATTTGTGCATAAGGCTAAAACGACATGAATTTCGAGACGGATGGAGTAGGATAAAAGTAATGATTATGATTAATTTAATTTTTGTTGTTGTAGGAGGATGGTCAAGTATGAAATAAATATAAAATAAAGATCAGACTGACTTTCCTGTCTCAGCAAATAAATACAAGACTTCCTCCCGTTGTAGTAGAAGGTTGTCAGGATCGAATCCACGAGGAAGCACGTCAGCAGTTCTTAGGTAGCAACAGATCTCACAGACAAGCAACAGAAACATAGAAATAAAAGCAGAAAAGACAAAGCAAAATAGAAACAAAAGCAAAGCAACAGGCGTACTCGATCTCGACTAGGTGGTACTCGAGATCGACAACAGCAAGTCAAAAATTGAAAACAGAAACTGAAAATCGATGACAACAGAAGAAAACTCAACTCGACCTACACTAGACCGTACTCGAGATCGACTACCACCTACTCGATCTCGACTAGACTCTCCTCTGTATCGACTAGAAAGACAGAAAGTGTAAATTGCAAATTTCGAACCCAAAACTCAGATTTTCGACGAAATAAATCAATATAATAAACGACTTCCAAGACCAGGGTATCAACACCACAACGATAACCATGCAAAGTAACACATAAAGGCATAAAAGATCATACTTTCCATCAAAATAACTTTCGTTATCAACAAATAGACATATAGAGGCTTTCGCATAAACCCTAATTGTTACTAACCCTTTCCACATAATTAACCCAAGTTGTATTAAGATCACTTTCGCTTCAATAACACAAACAAGGATCACCTTCAACTTTCGCAAAAGAATCATGCTCATAAGGATAGAAGACGGATTGCATAAAAAGATCTGACCTTTACTGCATCATCTCACATGGCCACCGTCGGGCTCACCCCAGCCCCAGAAGTGGGTGGACTACTCGCTCTTCATCATTAAGAAAGACATCAAATAAAAAAAGAAACTAACTTGCATTGAATTAAATAAAGAAAGCTTACAACCCACAAGACAAATCCGCTTTCGCCTTTCCACCTTGCTTGCTACAAACTCTCTCTCTCTCTACTCCTACTTACTTGAATGTAATTGATTGTGTATCTAAATGAATGAAAAACCAGCCCCTAGGGCTTTATTTATAGCCTTCTAATCCTTGCTAATCAAGGATAGAATCTTCTATCTATATCTAAAATTATATCTACTTGCTAAATAAATGCGATAAAGGAATTAAATCTAAAAGGAAAATAATAAATCTAAAGTCTTCCATGTGTTGTAAATCTTCTCCATAGATAGAACTTGATAGATCTCGTCCAACTCGACTTCCTTCGGCTCCAAGTAACTCCAACTCGACTCGGACTGCTCACGTCGACGCGTTTCCAGAAACTGGGCTACTCGATATCGAGGAGGGCTACTCGACATCAAGTAGGATTGTCGTCGACTAGTGTTCTCGGGTGACTCTACTCGACATGGCTCGGATCTAGGCTCCTGGGTGTCGTCGATCTCGACTAATCGTACTCGAGATCGAGTAGAGCTGCTCGGCGTCTTCGTCCTCGGCTTCTCGATCAGCTCCTCTCCTCGACTCCGGGTGTGGCATCTAGGCTTTGTCGATCTCGACCAGTGGTACTCGAGATCGAGTAGGGTTCCGGAGTCAGGTTGCCTCAGACTTGGTTTCTACGACCAGGCTTTGTCGACCAAGTCTGCTCGGGCTCTCTACTCGAGATCGAGTAAGGTGTACTCGACATAGAGTAGCTCTGGCTTCAGCTCGGTTTGTCCTGGTTCTGTACTCTCGGATTCTGGACTTCTGTAGTTGTTTTCCGAGCTTTTCTGACCTTCCTTAAAATTGCTGTAAAACGTCTCGAATTCTGCGAATTTAAACAGAAACTGGTGTAGATTCCATAATTTGGCAAAAAAACATAAACTACATAGATTCTGTACTATCTAACCCAAATGTATGCAATGTATGCAGAAAACGATATAAAAGTTACTGTAAAACATGACAGATTCAGCTCACAACAAACACCCCATACTTAAGCTTGCTTGTCCTCAAGCAATACCTTTATTTGTCATTCAGGGGAAGAAATCAAAACTCTCAACATATTAGATTCATTCTCATATAACCCAGCAGTCAATTACCATCCTCAAAAAGGTACTAGTGTCACAGATCCATGCATGTGCAAATATACAAAAGCAACATCTACTCACATAAGAAGGGTTTTGCAAAAACATTCATAAGTGACAAAGCATTAATAATCAAGAGGACTTTAATTTAAGCTCAAATAAGGAGTAGATTGGTAAAAGTAAAAAAGGTGGGTAATTTTTGGCAATGTGGTGCTAATGATCCGGGGAAATGGAGTATTTCCAAATTGAATTTCATACCACATTCTTTCTCCATAAGATTCATCACCTTTCATAATGCTTTTATCAATAATAATGCTTTTACCTCTCTGACCTCAGCACTGCCTTCTCGCGAGTCGCAAACATGGGTGTCATGAATGGCCCCGGATACTTAGTGCTTTGGACTCCTCACAATGTGTCCCATCTCTCCAAACTATTATCTTAGAGAGCAGGGTCAATCTACCTTTATCTTCTGAGGTGATTGGATTTTCTTTCACTCATTAAATTTTCCATATATTTCAAACAATTTCCTTCCAAACTCCAATAATGATAATAATCAAAACACAAACACCATATGATAATCTCCATAATGTAAAAATCATTCTCAACATAATCCCCGGATAAGGTAAAGAATGGGCAATATTTAGATCATGTGGAGCAATATTTGAAATAAGGCATAATATGGCTTTGTGATGCGTAAGCATAGATAAGGCTAGGATTTCAAATAATGAGCATTATATGGAAATATAAAGTCCTCTATCATCTTATCATGCAACATGTCAAAAGCAACTTCAAATTTTACCTAATTTCATGGTTTTCATAAAAATATGCACTTCATTGTGACTTCTCTTTACTAGGCAATTTAATGCTATATCTCTAATGAATCCAATTTTGCATCATCGAGTTCAATTAAAGCTTCCATGACATTATTCAAAAAAAAAAATTCAATGGGGGTCATTTTTCTCAAATTTTGGAAAACATGCATATGAGCACATAAATCAATAATGCATTCCAAAATAGTCATGTAGCAATTCAAAGAACTAAACTTTAAACATGCACAAATAATGTCAAATATGGCAAAAAGTAAGCCCTTCCCCCACCCCATACTTAAACATTACAGTGTCCTCATGTTGTATGGAGGAAATCGAGACTTGCAATAATAAAATAGAAATAAATCACAGCAAACTAGATTCCGTCCCTTGCAAATAATTACAAGACCTCCTCCTGATGCAGCAGCGGGAAGTCAGGATCGATCCACGAGGAAGCGTGTCAGCGGATCCTAGGTAGCGGTGGAATCTCATGAACGTCGACAACAGTGGTACTCGATCTCGACTAGGGTAGTCGACAGAAGATCGGACAGTCGAACACAGCGCAGCAGCTAGCACAGGCAAAGGCTTGTCGATGTCGATGAGAGTCTACTCGATATCGAGTACAATCCTCGTCGACTTTGCTTCGTCTCATCGAGTACCTGCACACAGAAGCTACAGCGATGCTAGATCGAAGATCAGTAACTCGAAGTCGACCAGGCTCGGTCGAGATCGAGTAGACAGAGAATTAAAACGAAACAAAGAAATAAAGTAAAGACAAATGCTTTAGGACTCTTGAAATAAACTGTATGTAAAAGGCTTCCAGGATTGGGGTTTGCAACAACGATAACCAAGCATGCATAAGGTAGAACCAAACAAATTATCATGTAAATCGCATCAAAGGACTAAGCTTTCGCCTTTTCCAACAATTAGACAACTCTCTCAAGAAACCCTAATTGTCTCTACCGATTTTATGTTTATAATCCAAGTTGCTAACATGGATCTCCATTAGACGGGTAATAAACACATAAACAAGTAGGAAAATGCTCAAAACATGATAAAGGTCGGATCTTTACCTCAAACGCGCATGGCTATCGTTGGGCTCACCCCAACCCTAGAAGTGGGTGGACTACTCACGCATCATCGCAAACTCAGACATTGATTGATGAAAAGAAATAACAACTTGCATTAACTAAATTCAAAGCCTTTACAATCCTGGCAATCAACTCTCGTAAACTGCCAAAATCTTAAAACCTCTGAACTCCCTAAACCGTCTCTGTGGAACTACCTCCCTCACTCTGAAATTGAATTGTTATCGTCCCCTTGAAAAACCAGCCCCATGGGCTTTATTTATAGGCTTCTAAACCTTGCTACTCAAGGATAGAATATCTATATCTATATCTAAAACGCTTAAGGATAAATAAAAGCGATAAAGAAATTAAATCTAAATATATCTGAATTGTCTCAAGTGGATAAATCTTCTCTTTCATGATGTAACTTGATAGAATCGGATAGAATTCGGTCTTCTTCGAGCCCAAGTAATCCCACACCGAGTAGGATTCGTCAAGCATCGTCACACAGCTCTGGATTCGTCGTCGATGTCGACCAGGGCTCGTCGATATTGAGGAAGAGTGTTGTCGACTGGCTCCTCGGGTTCGTCGTCTCGGTTAGCTGGTGCTCGATGTGGCTCGGACTTGGCTCACGGGTCTCGTCGACCTCGACAAGGGCTCGTCGACATCGAGTAGGGTCTTCCCTTCCGCTTCCGCGAGTTGCCCCTTCCGCTGGAGCGAGTAGGCTTTTCCGTCGGCTTGGTGCATCCCGCTGGCAGCGAGATTTTCCGCGGCAGCGAGCAGTCCGCTGCAGCGAGTCGGGTCGCTGGCAGCGAGTGCTGCCTGGTCGTCTTCGTCCTCGGCTTGCCTCCTCTCCTTGTCGACTCCGGGTGTGGCGCTGAGGCGTCGTCGATCTCGACTAAGGCTTGTCGAGATCGAGTAGGGCTCCGGAGCTGAGTTGGTCTGGCTCCTAGTCGACAAGGCATGTGCTCGGACATGCTCGTCTAGATCGAGTAGGGCCTACTCGAGATCGAGTAGCCTGGGCTCTCAGCTTGATTCGCTTGGTTCCGCTGCTTCTTTTACCTTGGACTTCTGTAGTGGTTTTCCGAGCTTTTCTGACCTTCCTTAGAGTTGCTGTAAAATGTCTCGAATTCTGCAAATTTAAACAGAAACTGGTGTAGATTCCATAATTTGGCAAATAAACATAAACTACATAGATTCTGTACTAGCCAACCCAAATGTATGCAAATTATGCAGAAAACGATATTAAAGTTACTGTAAAATATGGCAAATTCAGCTCACAACAAACACCCCATACTTAATCTTGCTTGTCCTCAAGCAATAATTTTATCTGTCATTCAGGGGAAGAAATCAAAACTCTCAACATATCAGATTCATTCTTATATAACCCAGCAGTCAATTACTATCCTTGAAAAGGTACTAGTGTCTCACATCCATGCATGTGCAATTATATCAAAGCAACATCTACTCACAAAATGAGGGTTAAGCAAAAAAAACATTCATAAGTGACAAAGCATTGATAATCAAGAGGACTTCAATTTAAGCTCAAACAAGGAGTAGATTTGGTAAAAGGCTAAAAGGTGGGCAATTTCTGGCAATGTGGTGCTAATGATCCGGGGAAATGGAGTATTTCCAAATTGAATTTCCATATTCCTTTTCATAAGTTTCATCACCTTTCATAATGCTTTTTCTCAATAATAATGCTTTTACCTCTCTAACCTCAGCACTGCCTTCTCGCGAGTCGCAAACATGGGTGTCATGAATGGCCCCGGATACTTAGTGCTTTGGACTCCTCACAATGTTTCCCATCTCTCCAAACTATTATCTCAGAGAGCAGGGTCAATCTACCTTTATTTCCTGAGGTGATTGGATTTTCTTTCACTCATTAAATTTTCCATATATTTCAAACAATTTCCTTCCAAACTCCAATAATGATAATAATCACAACACAAACACCATATGATAATTTCCACAATGTAACATCATTCTCAACATAATCCCCGGATAAGGTAAAGAATGGGCAATATTTAGATAATGTGGAGCAATAATTGAAATAAGGCATAATATGACTTTTGTGATGCATAAGCATAGGTAAGGCTAGAATTTCAAGCAATGAGCATTATATGGAAATATAAAGTCCTCCATCCTCTTATCATGCAACATGTCAAAAGCAACTTCAAATTTTACCTCCTTTCATGGTTTTCATAAAAATATGCACTTCATTATGACTTCCCTTTACTAGGCAATTTCATGCTATATCTCTAATGAATCCGATTTTGCATCGCCGAGTCCAATTTAAAACTTCCATGACATTATTCAAAATTTTCAATGGGGGTCATTTTTCAAACTTATGGAAAACATGCATATAAGCTCATAAATCAATAATGCCTTCCAACATAGTCATGTAGCAATTCGAAGAAATAATGCACATATAAAGTAAATATGCATAAAGTAAGCCCTTTCCCCACCCCATACTTAAAATTTACAGTGGCCTTACTGTATAGAAACAAGAGTAAAGGAAGGAACTCACAGGATAAAACATCGAGGAAGGCGGATCAGTGCATGTCGAGTAGATGTTCTTTGTCGATATCGAGTACAGTACTCGATATCGAGTAGGCTTTCAGCGTCTGGTGGAATCTGAAGTCGAGGAGCGTCTGGCTGGTCCATGTCGAGTACGTCTACTCGAGATCGAGTACTGTCTGGGCTGCTCCTCCTTGTCGCCGTCGACTTGGCCTTCGTCGATTTTGACTGTTTTTCAGGGACTTCTTATTCCACTTTTCGCGATCCTTTTATGCTTGCCGACCTAAAAGTGTTAGATTGCACACAAGACTATCCACATAAAACATTCTAAAAGGCATAAAACCCAAAAACCAAAAACCAAAAAAAAAGTTCAAAAGTCCCAAAAATTCAAAAATTTTTATATACATGCTCTAGATTTTAGAGTCGCTAGGCCGACTTCTCCCTTTGCGCTCAAGGACCCTTATTGTGGGGCCCGCTCATGCTTGGCCC
The DNA here is from genome assembly GCA_037127255.1 of Persicaria tinctoria. Taxonomy (NCBI): domain Eukaryota; kingdom Viridiplantae; phylum Streptophyta; class Magnoliopsida; order Caryophyllales; family Polygonaceae; genus Persicaria; species Persicaria tinctoria. Next base: position 17,075,987 of record JBANSL010000013.1, read on the forward strand.
TTCTCCTGGATCATCTAGGTCCTGCTGGTAGTATGCAAGCTCAGCTGGCAGGTTGTTGCTTGCAGCATCTTCTTTTTCTTTCTCCCTTTTCCTTCCAGCTCTCAGTTTTCGCAGATTCTCTTTCCATGGCGTCTTATCTCCCCTTAAATCATTTAAAATTTTCTTTATGGACTGAGGGGGGGTAGGATTCATACCTGAACTTACCTTTTCGGACCCAAAACAGGAATCTTTGGGCTTGGGGCTAGTCGATATCGATGAAGGCTTGTCGACCTCGAGTACAGGGACCCCATACTTAGGATCATGGCAAGTTTCTGGCTCTGCAGTGTTTGTCGATATCGACGAAGGGTTGTCGAAGTCGAGTAGGTCCCTTGTCGATGTCGAGTAGCGCTTGTCGACCTCGGGTACAGCGTCAGCACCTTCCTCTTTTGTTTGCTTGGTCCCGTGGTTGCTGATGCTTTTCACCTCCAGCCATGAAATTTCCTCTTTTGCAGGGCCAAAAGAGAAATCCAACACCTCATCGCCTATGGTGAAGGTGAGCGATCTATTCTTGACATTAATTCTGGCATCTGCAGTAGCTAAGAATGGTCTACCAAGAATAATAGGGCTAGTAGGATCTTCAGCACAGTCAATGATAAGGAAATCAGCTGGAACAAAGAATTTACCAACCTGGACAGGGACGTTCTCAACTATACCTGTAGGGATGACTACTGTATTGTTTGCCATGTATAGCTTGGCATCCACAGGTTCTATGCATCCTATCTTTACTTTCCGCCAGATTGATAAAGGCATGATGCTCACACTTGCCCCTAAATCGCATAGAGAATCATATTTATATTGACCAAAACCCACAGTAAAAGAAAACTTACCAGGGTCAGGTCTCTTTTCAGGGAAGTGGAGTACTTTGCATTCGCCTGCGATCTCTGAGATGGATCGCTTCTTGCTTAGGATTTCCTTGAGAAATTTGACATATCCAGGCATCTCTTGCAGGGCTTCTGTAAAAGGAATAGAAACATTCAGTTCTTGTAGCATGTTAACAAATCTGGTAAACCTACCTGCGGTGGGATCTTTCTGTTCCTTTGAAGGGAAAGGCAGTGGCTTTTTCAGTTTCGGAGCCTGATTAGTTGTTGGAGGTGCTGCAGCGTCGTCGATGTCGGCCAGACGCTGCTCGTCGATCTCGACAACGGGCTCGTCGACATCGAGTACAGTAGTCGACCTGGAGTTACTGGTCTGTACAGGGGAGTCCGAGCTCAGCTTCTGGTCTTTGTCGAGTAGCTGTTCGTCGATGTCGAGTTGGTTGTGCTCTATGTCGAGTTGCTGCTCTACCTTGCTTTGATGTTTTCCGACCTCTGGCTCGTGTAATTGATGTCCACTCCTGAGTTTGATAGCTGCGACGTGTCCGGTTTTCCCCTTAGGGTTTGGTTCAGTTTGCCCAGGGAGTTGTCCGGACGGTTGTGGGATCTGTGCAGCGATTTGACCAATCTGCGTCTCTATTCCCCTTTTCCAGATGTCCAATTCCCCAAACTTTGTAGTGATATTCTGGAATTGGTTGTTGATGGTGCCCTGATTCCGACGCATCTCCTCAAGGATCAGCTGCAGATCATCCTTCTTTTGATCCCTTGCTGGATGTCCTGGAGCTCTGTAGGGTGGGGGATTCCTAGGGGGACCTTGGTTCCACTGTGGTTGGTAGGATCGTTGGTCTCCTATGTAGCGATTTGGACCCCCAACGTAGGCTGCCTGCTCATGTGTTTCTGCCATCCTGACTTGCTCGGTGTGTGGGCACTCAGTAGTGGTGTGCCTCTGTGATCCGCATTCAATGCAAGGCTGGTTGACAGATAGATATTTGACTTGCTTGAGGAGCTTATGATTCTGGTCTCTGTAGAACTGCTCCCTGACATCTGGGTCAATCTCCTTCGCTGGCTCATATAGTGGTATTGATGGTGCTGGCCTGACGTAAGAGTTCTCCTCATAGTTGGTAGGAGCCCCATATTTGTTGTCGTAGTTAGTGAGCTTTTCTAGCACACCCCATGCGTCGCTTGGTGGCATCGTCAGATACTCATAGCGAGTATAATGGTTGATCCTATCCTTAGTGATTTGATCCAGAGAGTTGAAGAAGATCTTCTGGATGACGTAGGGTGGCTGTCCATGAGTAGGGCAAGATCGCAGTAGTTCTTTATAGCGTTCCCATGCCTTTGCCAGCGGTTCCCCTTGCTTCTGTTTGAAGGCGGTGATTTTCTGACGGAGAAGTGCTGTTTTGGCGGGTGGGAAGTATTTGTTCAGGAACTCTTGTTCTACTTGGGCCCAGGTGGTGAGAGATCTCGGCTTCAGCCCTTCAAGCCATTTCAGTGCAGGTCCAGCGAGCGACCAGCGAAAAGATTTCATCTTGACATATTCCAGAGTTGTACCTTCTGCAAGAGTACGACACATATCATGAAAGTTAGTAATATGTTCAAGAGGTCACTCATTAAATTTGCCATTAAAAGCATTATTTTTAAGCTCTATCAAAAATTGAGTGCGAATTTCAAAAGAGTTTTCAGGGATTAGAATCGCCGATTCAGGCACGACGAGAGTTGGATGCATATAATCCTCAGCAGTGGTTGAATATTGGGCAAGCTCAGCTTCTGCTTGCCTTGCACGCTCAGCTTGCTGTTCCCTGGCTGCTCTCTCAGTGGCGAGAGCAGCATCTTTGGCGGCTATTTCCCTTGTAAGCCTTTCGATCATTTGCTCTTGTGTTTCAACAGCCGCCATTATCCTTTTGAGTTTAGAGTGGATGTGTAGGTAGCGCTCCGGTTCGTCTAAGGCGTCAAACTCAGGTGGTAGACCAGAACGACGCATACACCTGCGAAGTAACTCAAAAGAAACGTGAGACTTAACTACCTAAGGCGCGAATGATAGCTTCCCCGGCAACGGCGCCAATTTGTTGTATGGAAGAAATCGAGAGTTACAATAATAAAATAGAAATAAATCACAGCAAACCAGATTCTGTCCCTTGCAAATAATTACAAGACCTCCTCCTGATGCAGCAGCGGGAAGTCAGGATCGATCCACGAGGAAGCGTGTCAGCGGATCCTAGGTAGCGGTGGAATCTCACGAACGTCGACAACAGTGGTACTCGATCTCGACTAGGGTAGTCGACAGAAGATCGGACAGTCGAACACAGCGCAGCAGCTAGCACAGGCAAAGGCTTGTCGATGTCGATGAGAGTCTACTCGATATCGAGTACAATCCTCGTCGACTTTGCTTCGTCTCGTCGAGTACCTGCACACAGAAGCTACAGCGATGCTAGATCGAAGATCAGTAACTCGAAGTAGACCAGGCTCGGTCGAGATCGAGTAGACAGAGAATTAAAACGAAACAAAGAAATAAAGTAAAGACAAATGCTTTAGGACTCTTGAAATAAACTGTATGTAAAAGGCTTCCAGGATTGGGGTTTGCAACAACGATAACCAAGCATGCATAAGGTAGAACCAAACAAATTATCATGTAAATCGCATCAAAGGACTAAGCTTTCGCCTTTTCCAACAATTAGATAACTCTCTCAAGAAACCCTAATTGTCTCTACCGATTTTATGTTTATAATCCAAGTTGCTAACATGGATCTCCATTAGACGGGTAATAAACACATAAACAAGTAGGAAAATGCTCAAAACATGATAAAGGTCGGATCTTTACCTCAAACGCGCATGGCTATCGTTGGGCTCACCCCAACCCTAGAAGTGGGTGGACTACTCACGCATCATCGCAAACTCAGACATTGATTGATGAAAAGAAATAACAACTTGCATTAACTAAATTCAAAGCCTTTACAATCCTGGCAATCAACTCTCGTAAACTGCCAAAATCCTAAAACCTCTGAACTCCCTAAACCGTCTCTGTGGAACTACCTCCCTCACTCTGAAATTGAATTGTTATCGTCCCCTTGAAAAACCAGCCCCATGGGCTTTATTTATAGGCTTCTAAACCTTGCTACTCAAGGATAGAATATCTATATCTATATCTAAAACGCTTTAGGATAAATAAAAGCGATAAAGAAATTAAATCTAAATATATCTGAATTGTCTCAAGTGGATAAATCTTCTCTTTCATGATGTAACTTGATAGAATCGGATAGAATTCGGTCTTCTTCGAGCCCAAGTAATCCCACACCGAGTAGGATTCGTCAAGCATCGTCACACAGCTCTGGATTCGTCGTCGATGTCGACCAGGGCTCGTCGATATCGAGGAAGAGTGTTGTCGACTGGCTCCTCGGGTTCGTCGTCTCGGTTAGCTGGTGCTCGATGTGGCTCGGACTTGGCTCACGGGTCTCGTCGACCTCGACAAGGGCTCGTCGACATCGAGTAGGGTCTTCCCTTCCGCTTCCGCGAGTTGCCCCTTCCGCTGGAGCGAGTAGGCTTTTCCGTCCGCTTGGTGCATCCCGCTGGCAGCGAGATTTTCCGCGGCAGCGAGCAGTCCGCTGCAGCGAGTCGGGTCGCTGGCAGCGAGTGCTGCCTGGTCGTCTTCGTCCTCGGCTTGCCTCCTCTCCTCGTCGACTCCGGGTGTGGCGTTGAGGCGTCGTCGATCTCGACTAGGGCTTGTCGAGATCGAGTAGGGCTCTGGAGCTGAGTTGGTCTGGCTCCTAGTCGACAAGGCCTGTGCTCGGACATGCTCGTCTAGATCGAGTAGGGCCTACTCGAGATCGAGTAGCCTGGGCTCTCAGCTTGATTCGCTTGGTTCCGCTGCTTCTTTTACCTTGGACTTCTATAGTGGTTTTCCGAGCTTTTCTGACCTTCCTTAGAGTTGCTGTAAAATGTCTCGAATTCTCCAAATTTAAACAGAAACTGGTGTAGATTCCATAATTTGGCAAATAAACATAAACTACATAGATTATGTACTAGCCAACCCAAATGTATGCAAAGTATGCAGAAAACGATATTAAAGTTACTGTAAAATATGGCAAATTCAGCTCACAACACCTCACTGTATAAAAACAAGGGTAAAGAAAGAGACTCACTAGACAGGTGTGCAGAACCTCTTAATATTGAATGGAAGCACCTCCTGGGCCGAGTATGAATATTGATTGCTTCTATCCATGGACCTGAAAAGTGTAGAAGACATATACCCACAATAGAAAAACTAAAAATGTTCAAAACCAAAAAACAAACAAAACAAAGTCCCAAAATGTCTCAAAAAGTCTATGTACAAGCTCTAGATTTTAAAGTCGCTAGGCCGACTTTCCATTTATGCTCAAGGTGGCATCTGCAGGGCCCATGTAGCTTGGGCCTCAAATAAGACTCCATTCTTGTCCATCAGCTGCAATCCTCCAGAATGGATCTTGTTCACCACGAAAGGTCCCATCCGCTTCTTATTGAATTTATTAGGGAACCAATGATCCTTTGATTTAGAGACATAGAGCTTGTCTCCAACTTCATACTCACTGGGCTCATCATTGGATATCCTACATAAGCGCACATACCAAGGAAAACCTCTCCCATGTATAGATAAATCTTTAATGGAAATAGGAGAAGAAAGATTCATACCTTGGCTTACCTTTGCAGAGACGGAATCGGGGACCACAGTGTTTGGTCGATGTCGACTAGGGCCAGTCGATCTCGACGAGTCTGCAAGTTCTGGTGGTGGGCTGCTCGCAGATGCAGAAGTCGAAGAAGAAGAGGGCTTGTCGACATCGAGTAGCCTACTCGATCTCGAGTAGGATTCTGCTCCTGGAGGCTTCAGTGTCGAGGAAGCAGGAGCTGGGCTAGCAGGGTGGTGGTCGATATCGACTAAGGTGGTCGATGTCGAGGAGGATCCTGGCTCTAGTGTTGTCAGCGTCGAGGAAGGCGAAGTCGAGGAAGCAGAGTGGTGGTCGATCTCGAGTAGCTTACCCGATGTCGAGTAGCTCTCAGCTTCTGTATTGCTGCTCGATGACACTGGTGCTGGTGGAGGCTTCTGTTTCTTGTCGAGATCGACTAGGGTCCTCGATGTCGAGGAGTCTTGGTCGATCTTGACCCCATACTTGGTTCCTATCAAGGCATCCGAAAAATAATTAGTCCATAACGACGTACCTTGGTTTGTGTCGATTGGATTTTCTGCGTCCTCCTTTAGGATTGCCATGATCTCCTCCACCTGGGCCTCCATGTCCCTTTTTTCCAGCTCCTCAGGGGTCATATTTCTGACCTTGGGTTCCCCGCAAGTGATGTAGCCAGCTGAGATAGATTTGACCTCTTCCATTGGACCTGTATGCCTTTCAGTTTTATTAAAGGAATACTCAATTACCTCATCGCTGATGTTGAAGGTGAGCACTCCTTTCCTTACGCTTATGTTGGCATCCACCGTCGCCAAGAAGGGTCTCCCTAGAATAATTGGACAAGCAGGATCTTCTTGCATATCAATAACTAGGAAATCAGCATGGACAAAGAATTTACCTACTTGTACTGACACATTGTCCACCATGCCTGTTGGGATGACCACAGTGTTGTTGGCCATATATAGTCTAGCGTCCATAGGCTCTAGGGAACCTGGATCTGGCCTCTTCTCCAGTATGTCCAAATGGTTGCATTCCTCTATAATTTCAGCCATCGATCGCTTTTTGCTCAAAATCTCCTTCAGGAACTTGACATAGGATGGCATTTCATTGAGAGCTTCTGTGAAGGGGATGGTGACGTTGAGTTTCTGAAGGATCTTGATGAAGCGCTGAAATTTCTTTTCTGCCGGGTCCTTTGGAGATTTTGTGGGGAAAGGCATCTTCTTTTTCTGATTCAGAGCCAGAATAGACATCGGAGGTGCTGCAGCTTTCTCGACGTCGACAAGATCCTCCTCGATGTCGAGTACACCCTTGTTGATATCGACCAGATTGGGTGATGTCGAGTTGTTGTGTGGTGCAGACGAGGGTTTTTGAAGTTTCTCCTCGACATCGACTAGTCCCTCCTCGATATCGACTACAGTGTTATCGATGTCGAGTTGCTGTTCTTCGTTGTTCTGCTACTTTCCGACCTCTGGCTCTTGCAGTTGATGGCCGCTTCTGAGTTTTACAGCAGCGATGTGTCCAGTCTTTCCCTTTGGATTTGGTTCTGAAGATCCAGGGAGCGCACCTGATTGTCTGGGGATTCCTGCTGCTAGCTGACCAATCTGTGTATCAACTGATTTTCGCCATATATCAATTTCCCCAAGTCTAGAGTTGACACCTTGCATATGAGTATAGACGGAGTTGAAGGATTGCCTAGTTTCTGAGTGGTTCCTCCGTATTTCCTCCAAGACTGCCTGTATATCATCCTTTTTCTGGTTCCTTTTCGGATGTCCTGGAGCTCTGTAGGGTGGGGGGTTCCTAGGGACACCTTGGTTCCATTGTGGTTGCTGAAACCTTTGGTCCCCCATGTAGCGATTGGGACCCCCTGCGTAAGCTACCTCCTCGTGCTGTTCTGCCATCCTGACTTGCTCTGTGTGTGGGCACTCAGGAGTGGTGTGCCGTTGCGATCCGCATTCAATGCAAGGTTGGTTGATAGAAAGATACTTCACTTGCTTGAGGAGCTTTTTGTTCTGATCTCTGTAGTACTGTTCCCTTACATCCGGATCAATCTCCTTAGGAGGCTCATAGAGGGGCATGGATGGTGCTGGCCTGGCGTAGGGGTTCTCTTCATAAGTTGCAGTAGACCCATACTTGTTGTCGTAGTTGGTGAGCTTCTTTAGCACACCCCATGCGTCACTTGGCGGCATTGTCAGATACTCATAGCGAGTATAATGGTTGATTCTGTCCTTAGTGACTTGATCAAGAGAGTTAAAGAAGATCTCCTAAATGACGTAGGGTGGCTGTCCATGAGTAGGGCAAGATCGCAGAAGTTCCTTGTAGCGCTCTCATGCCTTTGCCAGCAGTTCCCCTTGCTTCTGTTTGAAGGTGGTGATTTTCTGACGAAGATGTGCTGTTTTGGCGGGTGGGAAGAATTTGTTCAGAAACTCTTGCTCTACTTGGGCCCATGTTGTTAGTGATCTTGGTTTCAGCCCTTCAAGCCACTTCAGTGCAGGTCCAGCTAGAGACCAGCGGAAAGACTTCATCTTGACATATTCCAAAGTTGTACCTTCAGCAAGAGTACGGCACATGTCAGAAAAGTTCATAATATGTTCAAGAGGACACTCGTTAAATCTACCAAAAAAGGCATTATTTTTAAGCTCTATAAGAAATTGAGTGCGAATTTCAAAAGAGTTATAAGGGATTAGAATCGCCGATTCAGGCACGACGAGAGTGGGATGCATATAATCCTCTGCAGTGGTTAGGAACTTGGCAAGCTCAGCTTCTGCTTGCTCCCTTGCTGCTTTCTCAGTGGCGATAGCAGCATGTTTAGCGGCCAATTCCCTTGTAAGCCTTGCAATCAGTTGCTCCTGTGTTTCAGCAGCTGCCATGGCTCTTTGCAGTTTAGCTCTGATGTGTAGAAGGCGCTCTGGTTCGTCTAAGCCGTCAAACTCAGGTGGTTGACCAGAACGGCGCATACACCTGCGAATTAACTCAAAAAAAAAGTGAGATTTAACTACCTAAGGCGCGAATGATTGCTTCCCCGGCAACGGCGCCAATTTGTTGTTGCAGGAGGATGGTCAAGTATGAAATAAATATAAAATAAAGATCAGACTGACTTCCCTGTCTCAGCAAATAAATACAAGACTTCCTCCCGTTGTAGTAGAAGGTTGTCAGGATCGAATCCACGAGGAAGCACGTCAACAGTTCTTAGGTAGCAACAGATGTCACAAACAAGCAACAAAAACACAGAAATAAAAGCAGAAAAGATAAAGCAAAACAGAAACAAAAGCAAAGCAACAGGCGTACTCGATCTCGACTAGGTGGTACTCGAGATCGACAACAGCAAGTCAAAAATCAAAAACAGAAACTGAAAATCGATGACAACAGAAGAAAACTCAACTCGACCTAGACTAGACCGTACTCGAGATCGACTACCACCTACTCGATCTCGACTAGAAAGACAGAAAGTGTAAATTGCAAATTTTGAACCCAAAACTCAGATTTTCGACGAAATAAATCAATATAATAAACGACTTCCAAGACCAGGGTATCAACACCACAACGATAACCATGCAAAGTAACACATAAAGGCATAAAAGATCATGCTTTCCATGAAAATAACTTTCGTTATCAACAAATTGGCATATAGAGGCTTTCGCATAAACCCTAATTGTTACTAACCCTTTCCACATAATTAACCCAAGTTGTATTAAGATCACTTTCGCTTCAATAACACAAACAAGGATCACCTTCAACTTTCGCAAAAGAATCATGCTCATAAGGATAGAAGACGAATTGCATAAAAAGATCTGACCTTTACTGCATCATCTCACATGGCCACCGTCGGGCTCACCCCAGCCCCAGAAGTGGGTGGACTACTCGCTCTTCATCATTAAGAAAGACATCAAATAACAAAAGAAACTAACTTGCATTGAATTAAATAAAGAAAGCTTACAACCCACAAGACAAATCCGCTTTAGCCTTTCCACCTTGCTTGCTACAAACTCTCTCTCTCTCTACTCCTACTTACTTGAATGGAATTGATTGTGTTTCTGAATGAATGAAAAACCAGCCCCTAGGGCTTTATTTATAGCCTTCTAATCCTTGTTAATCAAGGATAGAATCTTCTATCTATATCTAAAATTATATCTACTTGCTAAATAAATGCGATAAAGGAATTAAATCTAAAAGGAAAATAATAAATCTAAAGTCTTCCATGTGTTGTAAATCTTCTCCATAGATATAACTTGATAGATCTCGGCCAACTCGACTTCCTTCGGCTCCAAGTAACTCCAACTCGACTCGGACTGCTCACGTCGACGCGTTTCAAGAAACTGGGCTACTCGATATCGAGGAGGGCTACTCGACATCGAGTAGGATTGTCGTCGACTGGTGTTCTCGGGTGACTCTGCTCGACATGGCTCGGATCTAGGCTCCTGGGTGTCGTCGATCTCGACTAATCGTACTCGAGATCAAGTAGAGCTGCTCGGCGTCTTCGTCCTCGGCTTCTCGATCAGCTCCTCTCCTCGACTCCGGGTGTGGCGTCTAGGCTTTGTCGATCTCGACCAGTGGTACTCGAGATCGAGTAGGGTTCCGGAGTCAGGTTGCCTCGGACTTGGTTTCTACGACCAGGCTTTGTCGACCAAGTCTGCTCGGGCTCTCTACTCGAGATCGAGTAAGGTGTACTCGACATAGAGTAGCTCTGGCTTCAGCTCGGTTTGTCCTGGTTCTGTACTCTCGGATTCTGGACTTCTGTAGTTGTTTTCCGAGCTTTTCTGACCTTCCTTAAAATTGTTGTAAAACGTCTCGAATTCTGCGAATTTAAACAGAAACTGGTGTAGATTCCATAATTTGGCAAATAAACATAAACTACATAGATTCTGTACTATCTAACCCAAATGTATGCAATGTATGAAAAAAATGATATAAAAGTTACTGTAAAACATGACAGATTCAGCTCACAACAATTTTTAATTTAAATATTTTTTCTCATTAATGAGTTTTTCCTTTTTGGTGATGTGACAGGGTGATAGAGCAGGGTGGTAATGTTTGAGATCCCTCCCTGGTAGTCTATCATGCTGACATAGCATCTTATTATCAATAAATGTACAAAAAAATAATTCCGTAATTCAACCTGGAAGCATTAAGTAATTTGTGTTAGTTCCCATGTCTTTTACATACAATTAGGAGTATTTTTTTAAAAATTATTTTCAACATCCGTTTTTTTTCGTGGAGTCCGTAATATATTTTTAACATGTCATATTAAGTTTTTACAGGCAAGCAGGTTTACATTACACCCCTTGCAATTTTTTTTTCCAATAGTTTAATTTAAACTAGTGCAATTCCCGTGTCGTGGCGCGATTTTTAATGAATAAAATTTTTAAAATATAACAAATTAATATTATTAAATATTAATAAAATTTAGGATAAAATAATGAAGGTAGACTTAAAGTTTTTAAGAAAATGGTAAAAATATTTACCATAAAGTTAGGCTTCATCAAAAATATTTTTAAATTAAGATATTATATTGATATAAATTATTATTATGATATATAAAGATATATGTATTAATAGTAGACATTAAATTTAATTCAATGTTTTAAATTAAACCCAATGGTTTGTAAATGGGAAAAAAAAAAGGGGAAAATGGGAAGGAAAAAAGGCAAAAAGAATAATTAGAAGAAAAAAATCTCATTGGATAAGGAAGAGTGGGTTAAGGAGGAGGCGACACAACCGCGAAAAGTCTTTGGTTTTAAGTAATTATATAGATAATTATATAGATATAAATGGTTAGTAAATGGGAAAAAAATAAAATGGGAAAATGGGAAGGAAAAAAGGCAAAAAGAATAATTAGAAGAAAAAAATCTCATTGGATAAGGAGGAGTGGGTTAAGGAGGAGGCGACACATCAGCGAAAAGTCTTTGGTTTTAAGTAATTATATAGACACTTCGGTCTTCAAATTAATTTGATCGAATACCTCATCTTATTTTCAGTAGTTTTTATTTTTCAATTTATTTTAATTTAAAAAATGTTTTAATGTTTCTTTTTCATTTCATTTTAATTAAATTCATTTATTGAGCTAGGTGAATTATATTCATTTAATTGTATATTTTAAAGAGTGATTGTAGTAAATTAAAATTTATAAACACGACATTGGTTTATTTCGTATTTTCTTAATCTTTGAATATAGGTAATTCATATTTTAATCATTACATTTTTTTCTTAGCTTAAAATTATTGATTTTTTTTACATACACTCTAAGGACATATGTTAAGAAATCACATTGAAACAAATTCCTAAAATAATGCATTGATACTAGACGTGTCAATCGGAAGGCTGGCCATCAATCGGAAGTCCCATCAGGCAGGCAACATCGTGGAGTGTGATGGTCATCTCGCCCCATGGAAAGTGGAAGGAGCTGGTCTCCGGGTGCCAATTCTCCAAAAAGGCTGTGCAGGTAAATTCGTCGACACACTGCCAGTGGAGGGACCTCAGCTGGGGGATGCCGGATGGGAGAAGATCCTGCACCCAGGTTCCCGGGCCCTCAAATATGTAGGGCTCGAAAGGCTGCAGGTGAGTCGCCCGGTGGTGGAACTTCAGCAGCGGCAGCTCCACCATAGTATCTCTCCACACCTGATACGCGCGGTGATGCCTGTAAGACACAAGCAGCTCTCCCGCGCGGCAATAAAGGGTTGACCTGCACAGCCGGTGCGGCAGCCTACGCAGGGATGGGCTCGGGCTCTACCTGTGGCCCCCCTGGCCCACAGCCTGCCCCTCCTGACCGTCTTCAGCCTCCTCAACGACGTCAGGGATCACATCATCTACAGAGCCCAAGGAGATCGCCGCTAGTGTGGGGGAGGTCGAAGGCTCGGGCTCATGTGTGCCGGATGTAGAAGCCTCTGGCACGGCTGAAGTAGAAGCTTCCGGCACGGCTGAAGTAGAAGTCTCCGGAACGGCTGAAGTAGATGCCACCGGGATGGTCGGTGGAACACGAGTAGGCGGTCTACCCATGTTGGCCCGTCGCCCAACGACTACGTCGGTAATACAGCTACTCAAAACATCAGCGGGCTCTAAAGAAGGCTGCAACCCCATCATCGCATCGCCAGAAGGATCCCAACCTGGCAGACCCTTCCAGAAGCTGTCGTGCTCGTCGGCCGGGGGCGTCCCCATCGACGGTTGTAAGCGCTCTGCAGACGCAAGTAGATCGTCGACTGTCTGATCGGGGGGTGCTGTACACTCCTGTAATATATTTGAATATATTCAAATATATTTTAATGTTAATTAAATACTTTTGAAGTATTGTAATATATTTTAATGTTTTTTATTGTCTTTCAATTGTAATTTTTTTCTATGTACTATCTATTATATTCTATCAAATTAAAACTATATTCTTTTCTATCAAACTATATACTATAAAAAAACATTATAATATATAAATAAATTAAACAAAATATTATCAATTATATTCTATCAAACAGTATATATTATCAATCATATTCTATAAACTTCTATTATAAAACTATATTATAATCTATCAAATTATATTTTAAAACTATAAAAATAAATCAAACAAAAAGTAATTCAAATAACATACCGGTGGAGTCAGGACCGGAGACACCTCAATCGTCCGACGCTTCCGTGGCGGTAATAACGCATCCTCCGCCTCCGCCACTGCTCCGCCTCCATCGCCGCCGCCAGACGCCGCCCCACCACCACCACCCTCCTCCTCTGCCAAAGCCGCCATCCGCACCGTCTCCTCACCCACCGGCTCCACCGCCACCGCCTCCCCCGATGCTCCACCCCCACCACCACTCTCCGTCGCCGCCAGCAAATCCGCCTCCATGGCCACCACCGCCGCCTCGAGCTCTCTCTCTCTCTCTCTCTCGATTTCTTTGTGACGAAGACGAGAAGACGAAGAGGCACGTCCTCTTCGCTATTAGAAGACGGGTTTGCACATCCTTAAGGACGTGCAGCACATCGTCAGGGACGTGCAAGCACGTTTTTAAAAAAAAAAAAACGTGCTTGCATATCTCATCTCGGGTGGCTGTCACCCCCCTTGCACGTCCTTAACGGTGTATATAGCCGGAACGTTAATTTTTAATATAAATATTCAATATGAGTAGTTAAAAAACCTATTATTTTTGTTTATCACAATTAAAAGTATTTTACTTGAATTGTTTTACACTATCTTTTTATACTTTATATCTAAGTTAGGATTCTTACCAATAATAATAATAATAATAAGTTTCTTCGGGAGTTTTAAATCTCTTTGTGTAAGATGTTTTTACAACTACTACTAATAATAATAATAACAACAACAACAACAATAACAATAATAATAATAATTTTTCTTTTCGAATCTTTTTTATAAAAAAAAAACTAATTCTTATTTAACTGTCCAAACTTTACATATTGAGTACTTATGAACCACACTTTAAACACTTAATTACCGAATCACTCACTTGTAAAGAAATCAAAAGTTAAGTATTGATCAAGTAAAAACAGGGAAAGAGTGTAGAGTGCACTAGTGTAGAGTAGTTGGGGGTTGAGAAGATAATTAATTAAAGGTTTAAAGATAAAGTTGGGTAGTAATTACATGGATAAATGTATTAGTATTAATTAAGTTTTTTTTTACTCATTACTTTTTTTTTTAATTCGATGACATGGCAGGGGTGGTAGTCTACCACCCCGGTATGCCAAACATGGTCCCTACCACCCTGGTATGTAAAGCATTCTCCGAGGCAAGTTAACTTCCCTATTCCACCCTATAAAGCACTTTAGTCCTAGGCGTGAACTACACCAAGCAAACACCAAAATACAGCAGAGAAGCAGAAGACAAGGTAGATTTCATGGTTTCTAAAATCCTCTGTGCAAAGTTTTATAGTGTGATGCTATATAATTTTAAACATGTGGTATGGATTTTAGAACATCAAACTACCTCCCAATCAAACCATCAAACCATCAAAGGTCGAAATGATGCCGAAATGCCACTGAAATGGATTCTCGAAGCCCCTTGCAAATTTATTGATGAAGGGAAAACAAGTGGTGTATATCAATTAGTTTGAATTGTTCAGACAAATTTGACAGCTTTGCGACGTCTCAATAAAATGGGTCGTTCGGAGTCAATATTGATCGGATTGGATCGTGTCATACCTTGTTGGAACGAGGCTGTTGAAGATTTTTCCAGAATCTACCGAGAACATGGCCGAAAATCAACATCTTTGCAATTGTTCACTGTTTGGACGAAAATACTTATCTTTCCATATTTAATTTATCATTTTATCCTTATATTTATTTATGAATAATGTAAATTAGAATAATATCTATTAGTTGAATTTTCAATTAATTGATATTATATCTAATTAGTTTTTATCTTTATTAATTATGTTATTTTTATCTAGTTAGGATTAAGTTTGGCAAGGAATCCTTAGCCTCTAAGGAAGCCAACCAAACCCTAGTTGTTTTCCTATTTAAACGTTTCATTCATTCAATAAAAATTAGATAGAATTGAATTTTTGACAAAAAGTCGGATTTAGAGAGTTCTCCTAGGGAGGAACCGAGTTCCCCTGCGTGGGATAGGTTTCGATGTGTTGTTCTTAGCTTGGTTTGTCTTGTGTGTGTCGATCCTCTTTGGTGGTTTGGTGCTACCACATGTTTGGTGTGTGTCGATTCTCGTCATAGGATTGGTGATATCCATCATGTATGGTGTGTGTCGATTGTCGTAATAGGATTGGTGCTACCAATTTGGAAATCTTGGAAATCCTGCATAAGCGCCGATAAAAAGGCAAACCTCTTCCATATATAGATAAATCTTTTATTGAAATTGGGGAAGAGATGTTCTTACCTTGGCTTACCTTCGCGGAATCACAATTTGGGACCTCAGGATCTAGTCGACATCGAGTAAGAGTACTCGATGTCGAGTACTGCTCTACATCTGGTGGCTTACTCAATGAGGGAGGAGAAGTCGATGTGGTCTGGATCTGGTCGACGTCAAGTAGTGTACTCGACGTCGAGTACTGCTCAGCCTTAGATGGTTGCTCAGTCGATGGAGCAGTCGATGCGGGCTTTTGGGAGTGGTCGATATCGACTAGAGTACTCGACGTCGAGTACTTCTGGTCGACGTCGACCCCATACTTATGACCTGGCAAATATTCTGAATAAAAGTTAGTCGACGTTGACTTACCTTGGTCGATGTCGAGTAGATCTTCGGTCTCCTCGTTCAGAATTGCCATAATCTCCTCCACCTGGGCTTCCATAGCCCTCTTCTCCAGCTCTTCGGGGGTCATATTTCTTACCTTAGGCTCCCCACAAGTGATGTACCTAGCTGAAATTGACTTGACCTCCTCCATAGGACATGTATGCCTTTCAGTTTTATTAAAAGAGTACTCAATTACCTCATCACTGATGTTGAAGGTGAGCACTCTCTTTCTTACGCTTATGTTGGCATCCAGGGTCGCTAAGAAAGGTCTCCATAGAATAATCGGACAAGCAGTGTCCTTTTCCATATCAATATCTAAGAAATCAGCAGGGACAAAGAACTTACCTACTTGTATAGGTACATCATCCACCATGCATGTAGGGATGACCAGAGTGTTGTTCGCCATGTAGAATCGGGCATCCACGGGCTCTAAAGCTCCTATCTTGACTTTGGACCAGATTGATAAAGGCATGATGCTGACGTTGGCTCCTAAGTCACACAGTGCATTGAATTTGTATTGGCCGAATCCAATAGTTATAGAAAACTTAACTGGATCTAGCCTTTTCTCTGGTAGGTCCATCTTGTTGCATTCCTCTGCAATCTCAGTCATCGATCGCTTCTTGCTTAGGATTTCTTCGAGGAACTTTAGATATAATGATATTTCATGAAGAGCTTTTGTAAAGGGAATTGTGACATTTAGCCTCTGAAGCATCTTCACAAAGCGCCGAAACTTCTTCTCTATTGGGTCCTTCAAAGATTTCGTCGGGAATGACAGCGTTTTCTTCTTCGGAGGTGCGGGAGTGTGGTCAACATCGACTGGAGGTTGGTCCATATCGATTGGAGATTGGTCAACATCGAGTATAATAGTCGACTTCTAGGCAGGTGCAAGGTTCTGGTCGATATCGACTACAAGCTGGTCGATGTCGAGTAAATGTTGGTCGACGTCGAGTGGTTTAGTCGACGTCGAATAGTCCTCTGCAACCTCTCTTTCTGTGTTCTTCTCGGGTATTTGCATTTATCGCCCACTCCTTAGATTCATAGCAGCCACCTGTCCTATAGAGTGTGGATGGAATTGATGGATTGCTTGCTTTCAGTGTGATTCCTCCACATCTCTTCAAGAATAACCTGTAGGTCATCTTTCTTACCTTCTCTGTCAGGGTGACCAGGATCTTTGTAGAGCGGGGGGTCCTTGTGGTACTGGGGCCGGCGATAATGGCTCCAATTCTGTTGCTAATGTTGCCCTAAATAGTTTCCCCCAACGTAGCACGCCTCTTCGTGGGTTTCTGCTATAAGTATTTGGTCGGCATGTGGGCACGCAGTAGTGTTGTGTCTCACAGACCAAATTCCAAACAAGGTTTATCTTTAGAGAGGAATTTAACTTGCTTGGTAAGACGACGTACCTGATCATTGTTGAATTGTTCCCTGACGTCTGGATCAATTTCCTTGTGTGGCTCATATAAGAGCGTAGATGGGGCAGACGTTTCATACATTTATTTAGAGGCCGCAACAATCTCATATATGTTGTCATAATTAGCCAGCGTCTCAAAGGTTTCCCAAGCACGTCGTGGGGTGTACTCGAGATATCTGTAGGCAGTGTAGTTGTTGATCCGCTCCTTTGTTGGTGCCTCTAGGCAATTAAAGATGATTTTTTGGATCACGTAGGGTGGTTGCCCATGCGTAGGATGATAATGCATATCTTAGATAGGCATTATAGGCATTTTTAGGCTAGTTAGGTT
The DNA here is from genome assembly GCA_037127255.1 of Persicaria tinctoria. Lineage (NCBI taxonomy): Eukaryota > Viridiplantae > Streptophyta > Magnoliopsida > Caryophyllales > Polygonaceae > Persicaria > Persicaria tinctoria. Next base: position 17,093,400 of record JBANSL010000013.1, read on the forward strand.
GCACTTCGTTCACAAGTTAGAATCATCTTTAATTGAATTGATTCTAACTAGTTGTGCGGGCTAAATAGAATAAAACAATAGACAATCAATTGCTAAGGTTTTGTAGATTCCTGGTTGTGAACCTTAACCTAAGTGGCAAACTTGTTCCTTTAGGGCTGGTTGAACTAATTAAATGAGTAGGAAGTTGAATGTGTTGTTAAATCCCTCCTTAGGGACTGCAAATACCTTGGCCAATCTCTGAACTTAAAGCTATCAATTGGGTTAAATCCTTCTTTAGGGACTGCTCGATTGATAAGGGTTGCTATGACTGGTTGGACTGGTAACTATATTAGGTCAGGACAATGGCATTCATAGGAAACTTAATAGGACGAGAAGAAGTTATAAGGATCGTTTCAAACCAAATAAAGTGGAAAATTATAGGTAGAACTGCTTCTCATAATTGTTTGAATCAAATTCATTTACTTTGCTTTCACCAATCCGCGTTGATTAAAGATGGATCTTTTTCACTCATAAAAACCCCCTTTTTTGGTTACTTGACTGGCACCTAAATCACACTTGAATAGCGAATTTCCTTGTGGGATCGACCTCTTGCTTATTGCTATACTAGTTATAAGTTTGAGTTTACTTTGACGGATCAACGACAGGTTTTCCCTCCGTCATAGGACACGATTTCAGCAGCCTTTTGTAGCGCTCTCAGACCTTAGCAAGTGGTTCCCTTGGCTTCTCTCTAAAAGTCATGATTTGTTGTCTGAGCGCAGCTGTTTTGGCAGGAGGAAAGAATTTGTTAAGAAACAAATCCCTTAGTTCGTTCCACGTGCGAATGGATCGTGGAGGCAAACCCTCGAGCCACTGTGATGCTATCCCTGCAAGCGACCAACGAAAAGCCTTTAGTTTTAAATATTCTAGATTGGCATTATCCGCTATAGCTTCACATAAATCTAGAAAAGTGTTAACATGCTCTAAAAGGCATTCATTGGGTTTACAGAGACGTTCTGAATTTGTTCCTCGAGCTCCCTTCTGGCATGGGCTTCGCGATCTACCCTTGCCTCCCACCTTAGCTGATTCTACTAATATTCCGCCTCTCATCGGGCGTACTCTGGTTCTCTGGTGGTGAACTCCTCTATCCGTCTACGGAGTTGCTCAAGCTTCTGCGTTGGTGTGAGCTGAACCTCATTCTCACCGTTAGCAGGAGTTGACATGAGTCTCCTCCTTAGCCTTTGTTGTGAGTGTAAAAAGCATTCGGGCTCAAGAATAGGGTCGATGAGTGTGCGATCAGTTCTTCGCACGCACCTGTAAACCAAAAATAAAAAGAAAAGAGTAAAAAGGAACTAAAAAGGGCGCGATTGATAGCGGATGCCTGAACCACACAAATAAAATTACAAGACTTTCTCCCGTTGTAGTGGAAGAGAATCAGGATCGAATCCACGAGGAAGCGTGTCAGCGCCCACCTTTCAAGTTCCAAGTTGCTCCTGAAATTGACCGAAAGAGTACTCGATGTCGAGTAAAGTACTCGATATCGACCACTGTTGTCGACTTACCTACAGTTGCACAACAAAATACGAAAAGAAGCCGATGTCGAGTATAAGGGTACTCGATATCGACCACTATTGTTGACTTACCTACAGTTGCACAACAAAAGACGAAAAGAAGCCAACTAGTCTATAGTCGTTCTCGAGTGAGTCTGTGTAGAAAAACGTAACTTTTTGCAAAATAAAATAAAGCAGAAGCAAACACGAAATTGGTGAATTGAATTCAATAAACTAAAAGCTTCCAAAATCGGGGTTTCAATGCCACACCGATAACCATATAAGAATCATGCCAAAGGTATAAAAGATCATGCATTTTTATCAAATAACTTTCGTCATTAACAAATAGAAAGATAGAGGCTTTTGCATAAACCCTAATTGTTACTACCCTTTGTTAGGATTATAGGTAATGTTGTTTTAATGGGTTGAACGTAAATTCAGTTCTTGTAGATCCTTGAGGATAATCAAGACAATTTGAGTAGACCCAAAAAGGGTAATCTCATGGGTAGACCTCGAAAGGTAATCTCGAGGGAGTAGGCCAAAAAGGCATTCTCCACCGAATTATTTTAGGCGACAAAACTAAGTGTTTAAGCCCTTTATCTAGAAAAGATATATAAAATGGCTTGGATAATGGCAAACGAGTCACTCAAATAAATCGAGTTTTCCTTAAACATTTATTGCCCCTATATTCCAAAGGATTGCACTACAATAACATTGTGGGATAAAACGTTTCCTATACAATAAAAGGGTGGCATCCCATTTCATTATTGCATATATACATACCTTGTTGTGTTTTAAGTGTTTGTTATATCGATTGAGAGAGATATCGGAAAACTCATGTCTTTCCAAGTGGATGGAAAAAGCCTTTTATAGGCAAAATGGGGTGGAAGTTTTTGGGTGGTTATAGGTAGTTATTGGTAGTTATTGGTGGTTATTGGTAGTTATTGGTGGTTATGGGTAGTTATGATAGTTGGGCGGTTACCCCCCAATAACTACCCCCAACCGTCGGCCCAATAAAGGCCCAATAAAAGCCCAATAAGAACCAGTCCAATTAAGAATAAGCTAGCATGACGGAGCTAGCATGGTGGAACTAGGTCACTCATAAAATATAAAATGTGCATGACATTTATACAAAGCTGTGTGTAGCTACCATGCAGCTCAAATGACTAAGCTAAAGCTTCAACGAAGCTAAAACCTTAGTCAAGCTCAAAATTAGAGCTAGGTCATTTTTGGAGTTCCGAAGCTCGGGTAGCCCTCAAATTTTGCACCAAGGCTTTAGAGCTTAATATCTTCCTTTACAAATCATGAGACAATGATTTAACTCACTATAAGTGAACAAAACTTGATCATAACCATATTAGATCGAATACCGAGCATATCCCTATTGATTACTTTTATGGAAAGCATCCGAACAAGCTCAAGACCAACTTTGTCAATGTTGATATCATCGCATGGGTCTTTCTACATGATTTCCTTTCCCTTTAAAATCTTAGAATTACTTAGGGCCAATCACATGGGCCGTGCCTCCCGCACACCCTAAGCCCGAGTGATGCTCTTAGTAATCCTCACACTTAACATTTATGATTTCAGACAAATGGATTGATGACTTTTCACAAATCAACAACATTCCTCCCCCATTTGAGCAATGTCATAAATTCTTGAACAATTTACAAACTCTTTGTATAGACATAAATATCCATTGGATTTGAATTTATATCTTGTAAAAATTACAATCATGTACTAAAGAATCGTAGTGCTCTAAGACTTGAACCACATCAACTTGTCTAAGCACACGTAATAAAAATTACAATATGAGTTACATAATGTATATACACTAAACTTGACGTTTTGAGGCTTTACGTCCCTTATCCTTCACATATGCTTCGAGACGAGTCATCCTTGAACTCTCTTGGAAGAAGCCTTGCACTTCCACATATGCTTAATTGAATTTCTAATTTGCACCGACAAAATGTTTTTTCCAAAATTTATTAAGAAACTATGTTTCAACTTTTCTTTTCATGTAGACTAGAGCAGATTACCTTGATGGGTTTTTGATTGCTCTAAAACTCTACGTCCTTGGCCTACCACATTGAATTCTACCCTACACCTTTCAGTAAGGGGGAATTGGGCATCCAAGCTGACGCCATCAAGATCGGCTCTCTCTGGGCTAAGACGGTTCGAGGACCCGATCATCCCGAGAAAGAAGAAAGCGCCACCATGGATTCAAGATTGGTGAAGGGTCGACGCCGAGGGTCCTGTGGTCGGCGCCGAGGGTTCTGCAGGGCTGACCGGTTGTTGGAAAATCATCCTATCTATTTTTAATTATTATTATTTAATTATTTAGGGAAAATAACAGTCCGGAGATATTTATCTCCTTGCTCATTAAGGAACTATTTCTATTTAATGTTAGTCATTTTAGATAGATAAAATAAGTAGTATTTATCTTAGGTTTTTTTTTATTTATTTTAGATAAAAGTGAGATGGCTAGGGTTTCTTTGCAAGGAACCAATGTCACCATCAACGCCTTATTTAAGTTGTAATTTGTCTTCATTTTAATTAGGTTAAAATTAAAAGAGAAGCACTTGACTAAGTGCTTTCTCTTTGTCAACCCTAAAATCTCAGGCTTTTCATCTTTTATATTCTATCTTTGGTACGTTCTTCACCATTCGTCATCCAAACACTACTTTCGTATTAAATCCATTCATTCCTTGCGTACATGTGAGCAGCCACAATTGTGGACTCAAAGGTGACGACAATTCATTAACAATTGTTCGTGGGGAGTGTCACCGAAAGTCAACCGAGGAGTTATAGTGGCATTCTTGGAGATTTAATTAGTGTAAGGCTAATAGTAATTTGATTAGGAACGATTCCGACACACGTGAGTCCGATATTTAGAGTCATTCGATCTAATAGGGAGTTCCAAGTTCGAGTTCACAAAGAGCATTCGCACGATCGGGCGTTTAATTTTAGCAATTGGCCGGCTTAGCCAATTGCTACGTATCAACTTGTATCAGAGCGAAGGTTTGTGCGTACTCTCTTTGATCTTGATATGGTTGTCCTACTGATTGATTTGATGACTTGAGAGATATGGGGAGATGGGGATGATGATCCCGAACTCTTGAGGTATTGACAGCGACAAAGGGAGGATCAAAGGCATCGCATTTGGTTTCAACGTCAAACGAAGATTGAGGAGGAAAAGAGATGACAACAACAACGGCGACGAGAGGATGAGGCATGGCTTCAAGCCGGGCTTGATGCCATTGTGGCCAAGATGAAGGAGGAATTTGTTGCCCAGCGTGCCTTGAAAACAGCACTGCGCGATGATTTTGTTTTGCAGATTCCCGTTGATTCCGATCTCGGAATCGCCTCATCTCAGAATCCCTGCGTAGATAACTTCGAGATCTTTTCAACGGTGGGTCATACGCAACCAGAATCCCCCGGGAAGACCTCCGAATTGGATCTGCAAGTTGACAGCAATTCTGCGCAGGATGTGCTTAATGTGTCCGTCGATGTTCATGAGGTTGTCTTCGCTGATGTTGAGCCTAAGGAGGAGGTCGTTGATGCTGAGAAACGTGTGACTGAGGAGCCAATTCAGATCGTTGATGTTGATTGCTCTAAGGCCATCATGGACGCTATTGTTTTTGAGGTTCCTCGACCTCGAAATCTCCTGGTAGTTGTCCGTTATAGTCCTCTTTTTGTTCAAGACAAAGCTGCTGTTCCCCTAGTGCCCTACAATGAGTCGATTTGAGGATGAATCGAAGCTAAGTGGGCGAGAATGATGCCATCAAGATTAGCCCTCTGGTCAAGACGATTCGAGGACCCGATCATCCCGAAAAAAGAAGAAGGCACCACCATGGAGTTGAGCTCGGACTATGGATCGGGGGGGGGGGGGGGGGGGCATTCTACCTTGATGAAGCTAATTTAGGGTATGACCGAATGGCCTTGGTATTTTTAAGACATTTATTGCCTTTCTTTTATTTTAATTTAGGAGAATAAAATGGAGGAATAATTCTTTCCTTACTCATCATTTATCTATTTTAATTTTTAGCTATTTTTATATAGATAAAATTACTAGTATTTATCTTAGGTTTTAAATAAATTATTTTAGATAAATGTGAGGTAGCTAGGGTTTCCTTTGCATAGGAACCAATCTCACTTATTTAAGTTGTATTTTGGCTTTTTAGAATGCAGGTTGAAATTAAAAGAGAAGCACTTGGCTAAGTGCTTTCTCTTTGTCAACCATAAAATCTCAGGCCTTTCATCTTTTATATTCTACATTTGGTAAGTTCTTCACCATTCGTCATCCAAAGACTACTTTCGTATTAAATCCATTCATTCATTGCGTACATGTGAGCAGCCACAATTGTTGACTCAAAGGTGACGACATTCATTACCAATTGTTCGTGGGGAGTGTCACCGAAAGTCAACCGAGGAGTTATAGTGGCATTCTTGGAGATTTAATTAGTGTAAGGCTAACTGTAATTTGATTAGGAACGATTCCGACACACGTGAGTCCGAGATTTGGAGTCATTCGATCTAATAGGGAGTTCCAGGTTCGAGTTCACAAAGAGCATTCGCACGATCGGGCGTTTAATTTTAGCAATTGGCCGGCTTAGCCAATTGCTACGTATCACAAGCCATATGTTCATTTAGGATTTTAACCCCATCTCTCGAGATGCTTTGTACACCAACTCTTTTGCCAAACTCTTGGTTAAGTGATCGACAAGATTGTTGTGTGTTCGCACAAAGACAACTGATATGACTCCATGTGTGATTAGTTCTCGGATGGAACTATGCCTCACACCTAGATGTCGTGACTTCCCGTTATATACTTGGCTATAGGCCTTTGCCAAAGTACTTTAGCTATCACAAAAGATAGCAATAGGGGATATTGGTTTTGGCCACAAAGGGATCTTATGTATGAGATTCCTAAGCCATTCCGCTTCCTTGCCGGTCGCGGCAAGTGCAACAAACTCCGACTCCATCGTCGAGGTTGTTATGCACGATTGTTTCTTAGATGCCCAAGAAATCGCACCACCACCTAATAAAAATACCCAACCACTTGTTGAAGAGTGATCTTCCATATTGGAGATCCAACTTGCATCATTGTATCCTTCCAAAGTGGGGGGAGAACCCACATATGCAATTTCATAGGTCATTGTCCCTTTCAAGTACCTAAGTACTCTTCTAAGGGCTTTCCAATTACTTGAGCTCGGTCGACTTGTATATCGACTTAACTTACCCACGGCAAATGCTATGTCGGGGAGAGTACTCGTCATGGCATACATTAGACATCCTATCACTTGAGAATACTCAAGTTGTGAGATTGGTTCTCCTAAGTTAGGGCGAAGTTTCTCACTTGGATCCATAGGTGTACTAACCGGGGTGGATTTATCACATTGGAAACGTTTTACCACCTTTTCGATGTAATGGGATTGTGTTAGGGTTAAACCCTTTCCTTCCCGCTTGATCTTAATTTCCAAGATCACATCAGCTTCTCCTAGATCCTTAGCTTCATGGAGAACTTAAGACAAGAACTCCTTAGTTTTGTCCACTTCTATTTGGTTTGTGCCAAATATAAGCACGTCATCTACATATAGACATATTATAACTCCTTGACCGGAATTATTAAACTTACTATGTACACACTTATCAGCTTGATTGATTTTGAAGCCATCACCCAAAATCACTACATCAAACTTTTGATGCCATTGTTTTGGCGCTTGTTTAAGTCCATAGAGGGACTTGATCAATCGAAACACTTTGTGTTCTTGACCTTTTACTATGAAGCCTTCGGGTTGCTTCATGTAAACCTCTTCAGCCAAATCTCCATTGAGGAAGGCCGTTTTTACGTCCATTTGATGGATGACAAGACCATGAATGCTTGCTAAGGCAATTAAAAGTCTTATAGTGGTGATTCTAGCCACGGGAGTATAGGTGTCGAAATAATCGACTCCTTGTCTCTGTTTATAACCTTGGATTACAAATCGGGATTTAAATTTGTCAATGGACCCATCGGCGTTCATCTTCCTTTTGAAGATCCATTTACAACCTAGAGGTTTGCACCCAGTTGGAAGGTCTGACAACTCCCAAGTGTTGTTGCCAACAATAGAGTCCATCTCATCTTGGATTGCTCCTTTCCAAAATGCGACATCTTGAGAACTCATTACCTTGGTGAAGGTCTTAGGATCCTCATCCATATGTAGATATGAGATGATTTGACCTTCTTTATTCCTAGAACCCTCCATCAAGAAGACTTGAAATATTGGTTCAGGATACTTATGTCCTACTAAGAGTGCGGAGTGCACTCGCTGTCTCTTGGGTGTGTGGGACATCGAAGTAGGAGCTTCAGCCTCACCGTCGCTCGCATGCGTCGAGTGCATGTTCTCACCATCGTTACCGTCGCTAGTGTCTTCCCCAGGTACGCCCATGGCCATGCGCTTTAGTGCCCTTCGCCCTGTAGCTGGGGAGTCTTTGTCGAGCAGTGGCTTTGGGTCAACAACATCGATGCTTGGTGCTTGCAGCAAACTAGCGCGCGTCATAGACCTAGTGACCCTAGGTCCAAGTACAGGCATCGACTCCTCAGTTTCCATTGGATCCGATGATGGGTCGACATCCTCTTGGTCTATCTCCCTAGGCCTAGGGATCGATGTGAACCTAGTCTCATCGAATATGGCATCACGTGATTCTATCACGGTGTTAACCGAGATAGCGTGATTTGGTTCTATGATGAAGAACCTATAGGCCTTAGAGTTATGTGCATATCCAATGAATATGAACTCAATACCTCTATCTCCTAAGGTTTTACACTTAGGGTCCGTTAGTCTAACAACCGCACGACAACCCCATATACGAAGATAATCGAGATTTGGTTTTCTTTTAAACCAAAGCTCGTATGGTGATTGACGATTTCTCTTGCTCGACACCCTATTTAAGATATCGTTGGCTGTTAGCATCGTCTCACCCCAAAATGAGTTCTTTAACCCAGAGTATGACAACATGGCATTAACCATGTCCTTAAGAACACGATTCTTTCGCTCCACCACCCCATTTTGTTGTGGGGTATATGGAGCCTTCGTCTCATGAATTATGCCACAAGACTCGAAATACACCACATCCATGTATTCACCACCACGATCGGTTCGTATCCTTTTAATTTTATTTCCCGTTTGCAATTCAACTTTGGTCTTGTATGCTTTAAACCTATCTAGTGCCTCACTCTTCGAGTGAACTAAATAGACATAACAAAACCTTGTTACATCATCGATGAACGCTATGTAGTAACGTTTTTGACCCAATGATGGCGTTGCATGTAGGTCCCCTAGGTCCGAATGGACTAGGCCTAGGACCCCTTCTTCTCTTTTAATTGCCTTAAAAGGAAGCCTTGTTATTTTTGTTAACAAGCAAGTTGTACACTTTTCATTTGTTGGTTCAAAGGCGAGAATTATATTTTCCTTAGCCATACCTAACATACGCTTCATATGTACATGTCCCAACCTTGCATGCCAAAGATCATATAAAGAATCATTAGACACGACCATGTAATCAAATAATACTTTATTATTATTGATAACATTGAGTAGGAACATATTGTTTTTATAATGGACGAAGCCTACAAATATTCCTTCCCTACTTATCACTAATCGATCGGCTTCGAAAACCAATCGATAACCTAACTTGTTAAGCACACCACCACTTACAACATTTTTCCAAATGGCGGGCGCATACAATACATTATGTAATACAAGTTCCTTCCAACTAGTAAAGTTGAGATGTACGTCCCCTTTACCTAGGACCGGGGTTGTTGACTCGTTTCCCATGTAAAGAACTAAACTGTCATCTACATCCTTCATGTGTTTGAACCATTTCCTTTCCATGCACACGTGGGTGGTGGCATCCGAGTCGAGCCACCAAAGGAAATTTTCATCCTTCATAACAAGACATTGATCAATGTTAGATACAAAGAATAATGACTCATTTGTAACTAAAGACACAGAAGTTCCCTTACCTTGCACGGGGCTTGTACTCGTGCCCAACGCCGGTGTCATGACACCTTTGTCCTTTGACCCCTTGGACCTGCAGTCCCTCTTCATGTGGCCTGCCTTTCCACACTTCCAACAAGTTCCCTTAGCCTTAGCCTTCTTGTTAGAACCTTGCTTACTGTCGTTTCCTGATTTGGGACGCTTGGAGCCTTTAGCGCCCACGGTGCGTTTGTCGTTGCCCGCCTCCATTGTGTTTATCGAGTGGGATGATTTGTCTTCACCTTTATTTCCCTTGTCATTCGCCTTGAATTCCTCCTCTATACGTAGATGGGAACCCAATTGGATAAGGTCCATGTCCTCCTTCGAATGCTTGAAGAGATATTTCATCTCCTTCCATGAGTGAGGTAACTTATCGATTATGGATGAAACGGCGAAGTTCTCATCCAAGGTGATCCCATGTTGGGTTAGTTGACCCAATACTCGGAGTAATTCGTGGTTTTGTTCCATTACCGGTCTATTTTCAACCATCTTGTAGTTGTTGAAGTTAGACACGAGAAACTTCTTTGAAGAGGTATCTTCCACCAAGTACTTGGCTTCGAGTGCTTCCCACAAAATCTGAGATGTCTCATGATTTTGATACACATCGAATAGGGAGTCGGCCATGCCATTGAGGATGTGCCCACGACAAATGTAGTCGTCGTTCTCCCACTTTCCAACACGCCTATGTTGAAGCATTATAGCCTCCCTTTTGGTGATTTGAGCCTCGGTCTCTCCGTCACCTTAAATGAAGTAAGCATAAAATGAAGTAAGCATAAAATGCATCTTCTTTTGCCATCGACGGAAGTCTTGCCCTTCAAACTTCTCGAGTTTCACGAATTTGGATGCTATCTCCGCCATCGGTAATTCCTTCGTTCTTGCCATTCCAACCTTGTTCCAAAACAACAAAACCAAACAATAAATAAATGTTGAAGATTGTTAGGATTATAGGTAATCTTGTTTTAATGGGTTGAAGGTAAATTCAGTTCTTGTAGATCCTTGAGGATAATTAAGACAGTTTGAGTAGACCCAAAAAAGGTAATCTCATGGGTAGACCTCCAAAGGTAATCCCGAGGGAGTAGGCCAAAAAGACATTCTCCACCGAATTATTTTAGGCGACAAAACTAAGTGTTTAAGCCCTTTAGAAAAGGTATATAAAATGGCTTGGATAATGGCAAACGAGTCACTCAAATAAATCGAGTTTTCCTTCAATGTTTATTGCCTCTATATGCCAAAGGGTTGCACTACAATAACATTGTGGGATAAAAGTCATAAAACGTTTCCTATACAATAAAAGGGTGGCATCTCATTTCATTATTGCATATATACATACCTTATTTTGTTTTAAGTGTTTGTTATTCCGATTGAGAGAGATATCGGAAAACTCATGCCTTTCCAAGTGGATGGCAAAGACCTTTTATAGGCAAAATGGGGTGGAAGTTTTTGGGTGGTTATAGGTAGTTATTGATAGTTATTGGTGGTTATGGATAGTTATGGTAGTTGGGCGGTTACCCTCCAATAACTACCCCCAACCGCTGGCCAAATAAAGGCCCAATAAAAGCCCAATAAGAACCAGTTCAATTAAGAATAAGCTAGCATGACCAGTGGCGGATCCAGGATTTTTGGCAAGGGGGGGGGGGGGGGGTGAAAAGCGCGTATGGCAAGTTGCAAATCGAGATTAATGTTAATATCAAAACCAAATTTAGCAGAACCTTTTTTGTTCTTTGCACGTAAATAGTCATATATTTCTGTCATTACATTATGTGTAAATTTTATCAGATGTCTCCGAAGAGATGTTATATTTTAAGCAAATGATATTCATGAAATACTTAACACAATCACATATAATTTCTTTTTAATCTATACATAAAGCAGATAGATGTAGACATATAGTTCAATCAAGTCATCAATTGCACCGCTATAGTCTTTCATTATTTCATTTTTCACTATGATCACGTCCACTTCATATCATGTATTATGTCCAGAAAGATGAATCTTTGGTTAACAAACTTTTGGCCACATTATAAGGCATTATCAATATGTTTTTTCAATTATTTTTTAACTTATACAGAGATATACAAGAGACCTTATTACGAGTAAAAGCAACATATCAGCAGAACAAGCAAATAGATCCTCCATGGTGGATGGTTTAACCCAGACTCTCGCAAAATCACAAACCTTAATTTAAATTTAGCCCAAATTGATTCGCAAATCTAAAAATTATAATCTAAATTGATTCTCATCTCAACAAATTAAACTTAAAACAATGAAATTAAAAAGTAAAGGAACAAACCTGATCAAAATTTATCCCAAATTGATTCTCAAAACCACAATTTATAATCTAAATGGTAGAGGAACAAAACTAACCTTGATAGAGTTGGACTTGATAAGATTAGAAATTTAGAAGAACAAGAACACTATGAGCTTTGAAGGTCGGACATGCCTAAAAAATCAATTGTAAATGGGCTTTTGAAGTTTTAAAAAAAATTATAAAAAAGGAGGAAAATGGGGAGTCGAACCTGGGTCTGTTGACTTCCCCGAGAATGCTTATCCCATCCGCTGCCAGTGAGCCAACACATTTACCTTGTTTCCTTATTCACTTATTTATCTTTATTATAAAAACAACAAATATATATATATATACAAATATATATTTCTTTTTTCTGGATTGGGGGGGGGGGGCTTCATCCACCCCAATCCCCCCCCCCCGGTGGATCCGCCACTGAGCATGACGGAGCTAGCATGGTGGAGCTAGGTCACTCATAAAATATAAAATGTGCATGACATTTATACAAAGCTGTGTGTAGCTACCATGCAGCTCAAATGACTATGCTAAAGCTTCAACGAAGCTAAAACCTCAGTCAAGCTCAAAATTAGAGCTAGGTCATTTTTGGAGTTTCGAAGCTCGGGTAGCCCTCAAATTTTGCACCAAGGCTTTAGAGCTTAATATCTTCCTTTACAAATCATGAGACGGTGATTTAACTCACTATAAGTGAACAAAACTTTATCATAACCATATTAGATCGAATACCGAGCATATCCCTATTGCTTACTTTTATGGAAAGCATCCGAACAAGATCAAGACCAACTTTGTCAATGTTGATATCATCGCATGGGTCTTTCCACATGATTTCCTTTCCCTTTAAAATCTTAGAATTACTTAGGGCCGATCACATGGGTCGTGCCTCCCGCACACCCTAAGCCCGAGTGGTGCTCTTAGTAATCCTCACACTTAACATTTATGATTTCAGACAAATGGATTGATGACTTTTCACAAATCACCAACGCCCTTTTCACATAATTAATCCAAGTTTCTATTAAGATTACTTTCGCTTCAATAACACAAATAAGGATTACCTTCGATTGTCGCAGAAGAATCATGTAATTCAGGGATAGAAGATGAAATCGCAATAAAGATTGTACCTTTGATGCAATACCTTACATGGCCACCGTCGGACCCACCCCAACCCTAGAAGTTGGGTGACTACTCGCTCTTCATCTTAAAAACACACATCAATAATCTAAAGGAAATAACTTGCAATAAATCAAACAAAAGCTTACAACCGAACAAAGCCAAATCCACTCTCGGCTCTTACAACTTCACTCGGCCAAGCTCCAAATAAAACCTCTAAATTGCCTAACTAGTGTTTGCTCAATTGCTTGAGAAATAGAATGATCCTAAAAACCAGCCCCTAGGAATTTCGCATATGCTGAAACCATATATCCAGTCCTTCCTGATGATGAAGTAAACCTTTATGAATATATTAAATAGATTACATGTTACCCGCCCCTTGTAAGGAAAACATGTAGTCGATCTCCTTGGAAAAGGAAAATCGGCAAAGCAGAGTTTGTGAGAAGGTCAAAACATAGTAAGGAATGGCTTCAAAGGGAGCATGGGAAGAATTCACAAGCTCAACACCCGCTAGCTACAGACAAACAATGCTGGTTTTTATTTTAGTTCAGTTATCAACTGTTTCAGCAATCAACTATGATTTTATTGTCATGTTTTGTATTTTTTTTGTTATCAGTTGTACGTTGTGTCATTGCTATACTATATCAGCTTATTCTTAGTTTTTATGGTTACCAGTTATCCTTTCTGTTTATTGCTATTCTCAAACTTTAATCTAGTAAATCTTGTCTGTTTCAACATGAAATTTTTGCTGAAACAAACTTGCTGAACACAAATGCTAAATATTACTTGCTTGGAAATGCAATATGTCCACAAGTTATAGCTTAATTATCTTTCTGTGATTGTCTAAAATATGGCACCTTAACATTGTATATTGGTGTCATCTTTAAAAAAAATGTTGAAAACATAACTTGTTGAAACAAAATGCTTAAACAAAAACGTTGACCACAAAACTTGCTGAAAATAGGAATACTGAAATATTTACAAAACAAAACATTAACTAAATGTCAATTTCAATTGCTTGAAAATGCCATTGAAATGCCTAGAATATGCAAACCATACACGCATATACAAAAAAGATCTTATGTTCATAATATTTGCTGAAAATACAGAAATACATCCAAAAAAAAGGGTCAAACTGTCTATTGATAACTAATTGTCATGAAATGCCTAAATCTGAAAGATGCAATTATCTAGAATTTAAAGCTCCATCTCTCTTGCATCAAGTTTAGGACCATAAGTTCTCGGTAACGGAAGATTATTTCGTTGGTAAACTTCTTGACATCTCCCCCAAACACTAGTGCTTCAATTTCTTTGAGTACAAAAGTAGATTTCCATACCAGTTGTATCTGTAAAGGCTCGGATTTTTAAATCCTAATTTCTCAACAACAACAAAAAATCAAAAATCAAAATGAATTTAAAAGCGGAATTTAACGGAAAAATCCCCTATCTCGGATTCTAAAGCTCTTAAAGCGAATTTCCGACCTAAAATAAAAATTTTGAAAACTAACATAGCATGGCGACATCTTCCTTGGATTTTCAAAATTTTATTTTGAACGAGTCGAGATGCGGTCGAAAGAGCAGGTTTCAGAGTTTATCTTTCGGGTACTTTGAATAGGGTTTTGGGCATTTCTCTTGGGGTATTCATTTTGACCAACAATGTTGTGTCCCCTATACTCTTGTCCTCTTCCGACTGCCATTCAAAAGCCAGCTTGCTAACCCCCTAAATTGATGAAAACACTTACCTTTCTTTCCCTTCATCAAGCACCATTGCTCCTCCATTTTCGGAAAGAAGCCAAACAGCTCCTTGACCCGTCTGATTTTCCACGCTGCAGACAACTCCTTCCCCTTCAGATTTTAATAGCAGTAGCAGGCACGCCTCCTCCTATATCCTCTCATTTTTCTCCAAATTCATCAATCCTTCAACACATAAATTCTTCCTCCTTTGCTCAGCGGCAACCACGTACACAAACTCAGCCCCATTTCTTTCCCCCTTCAAGCCACCACCGTCACACTCCGACCCCACCTCCGTTGTTTCGATTCACCACCACCTTGCAGATGTCGGCCACCGCACTACCCAACACCACCACACCCTCATCTCCGCCTTTGCAGCCCCATCAGCCACCTCCTACTTCCTCCTCCGCTTGAACCCGTAGCAAGCCCAGCGCTCCACACCTATGTTCAAGAGCTTCAAGCAGCCTCTCCTTGGTTCCTTTGCCGCCACCCCCAACAGCTGTAACCACCTCCACCGTCTTCGTCTTCGGGTGCCACCGAAGCACACTTTCTCTCTGTTTCGGAGATAAGCCGGCCGAGCAGCAGCTCTACCTCCTCCTCTCTCCCTTTCCATCGAGCCCAGAAGCAGCCACTCCAACGCCCCGGATCTAGCTGACGTCGGCGAACACCTTCCTCCTCGCTATGTTTCTGATTCAACCCACCGGTAAGCCTCCGCTTCGCTCATTCTTCCTCCTTTCCACTTGAAAACGAAGCAAAGGTCCACCTTTATGATTCTCCTATATGATCCAGGGCCTGAAAAGCTTCCTCGAGGTTCGACGAGCCGATTCGAGCTTCCGACGACCTGATTCAAACTTTCCGGCGAGATGAAATTGCGCCTCGGTGAGCTATTTCTCCCCTCCTTCTTCCTTGGTGTCCCGTACGTGTGCGTCGGGGTAGTCGGGTCGCGTGGTCGGAGCCCAGCTCCACCGCCACGGCGGCGCCACCGGCCTTCCCTTTCCTCTTTCTCCTTCGGCTCTTCTTTTCAACATTCTATTGCCCCATCCCTTCTGTTTTTCCGAGCAGAAGAAGGTGGAAGAAGGGTTGTGGACCCCGCCGCCACCTCACCGTCACATCACTCGTGGGCCCCCTTCATTTTGTTTCTTTTGATGTTGAATAAGAGGGAGGAATGGGCTGGGGCCCCTTTTTGGTTTCTCCCGCTGGGCTTTTAATTTCAGAAGTGTTTTGGGGCTAGATTATTGTTTTAAAGGAAAATGGGATATTGGACCTATTTTATAAAAATAAGCTCGGTTTTGGAATCTAACAAAATGAAGGGCGGTTTTGGTAATTTAAATAAGGGTTGGATTTTATGAAATAAAAATGGTTGAGATTTTTGTAAATAGTTTGGAAGTATTTTTATTAGGGGTGCGCAGAAAAACCCGAAACCAAAAACACGACAAGAAAACACGACAACACGACACGGAAAAACCTGAAACCGAAAAAACACGACAAGATAATGACACAAACCGAGAAAACACGGCTCTTAACGGTTCGTGTTCGGGTCAGGCAAATCGCCTTGTCGGGTACCCGACACGAACCGTTTAATTTTTTTTTAATTATTTATAGGTACGATAATATATTTATTACTATATAAACAATCCCTAAAATATAACACAGATAGATAGCTCAGTTGGTATTGTGTTCAGAAGCGTCATGCTATTCAACCCATAGCCCTGTGTTCGAATAGCATAGGGTTCCTTTTTTTTCATTTCAATGTTCAGATAGGTTTTTTTTGTTTTTAATTTGCCTTCAGCACTCAGCAGGCCCAGCCCAACAAACCACTCACCACTTGCCAGCCCAACCAAACAAACCCTAAAATTAAAACAAAGCACATACGACTCTTTGAAGCAATTCATCAGTCTCTGCTCTCGCCTCTCTCCTCTCTCTCACGTAGGGCTCTCTCTCTCTCTCAACGCAGGACTCTCTCTCTCTCTCTCTCTCTCTCTCTCTCTCTCTCTCTCTCTCTCTCTCTCTCTCTCTCTCAACGCACCGGCAGTTGGGGAGGACAACAAGGGCAGAGATCTAGTCAAGGGTTACTGGGTTAGGGCGGCGGAGAAGTACCAGTGGGAATTGCCTTGATTTCAACCTCTGATTTAAGTTAGAATTGCTTTGATTTCCTTTGATTTAATTTTGATGATTTTGGATTTGGAATTTGGGGCAACAGTACGGGTTAGGGTTTTCATTATCTTTTTGTATTGTACATTTTCCTTATAATTTTGATTTCTTTTTATTTAATTCATACATTAATTAATCATTAATGTAAAAATCAAATTTCTACTGCAAGTGCAACTCTACAAGAAACTAGAAAGTGAGAAACCCATAAAGAATTAATCGGATCGTGGCGGGTAACCCGGTATCCGACACGGAACCGTTTTGTATATTTGTGTCGGATACCCGCCATTAATCGGATCGTGTTCGGATCGAGACTTTTAGCCTTAATGGTTTCGGGTATCCGACACGAATAACCGGTTCGTGTCGGATACCCGGATATGCTCACCCCTAATTTTTATGAAGTGCTTAAAATAAAATGGATTTAAAATATTATATAATATTATTTGAGGATTAAAATATAAAATATTATTTTTGATATTTAAGATATAATATTATGGTGATTAAAAGAAATTATAATGTTATGATATTTGGAGATTTAAAAAAATATTATCGGATTTAAAAGGGGATTTGACGAACATTTTCCAATGACGGAATTTCTAACTAATCAACCCAGTTTTCGATACGGTTTTTGGGAATTATGTGCTCGATGACTAACTAGCATGATTGATGTGAATGATTGTCTAATATCGTGACTTGTGTTGACTAACAGCATGATAAAATGTTAAGATTATGTATCGTTAACTTATGCGTTGAGATATGATGAATATGATGCACTTGAGCTATATGATATGCAAATATATAGTTATGAATATATGAATGTGGTTGAATGGAATGATAAGAACGATATGGTATCGAGGAATGTGGCAATGCAATGAATGGTTGAACTTGAAGAAATGTCGATTGCGATATGGTTGTTATTCTCGTTGAATGATGTATGCTTTGAATGCTTGAATGATTAGATGTAGACTTATATATGTGTTCTGATATGTATCTAGGTGATACATTATGTTATGATTGATGTGTGCCAGACTTTCAATTATGTTGTTCTGCATAGCCAGGTGAGTTCCTATATGAGCTCACTCAGATTCGAAAAGAGATCTCCCTGCTTGTAGCCATATGCGTACTAGGTGCTTGCACTTATAATAAAGCATGCCATGTAGTATCCTGCTAGGATTGCACTCATGATTGAGCATTCGTTTACTCATTGCTTTTGTAAATAGAACGGTCGTTATCTGTGAAGTAACTAGAGTCTTTGCTAGGGTTATAAGACGGCCCAGTCCCATCAGGTCCCATCTTGAGTCAATCGAGTCATGGAACTTCCTTATATTATGAGCTACCTGCGGGCTTTATTGTGGATACAGGTTGGGCATGCGTGCCGCCCGATTATTATGGAATGCATTCACGAGCTGGCCAGTCTCCGCCCTATCGGAAGGGGGTGAAGGTAGGAGAAGGATATACCACTTGGTATTCGGTGCTAAGGCCTTATTATATTTATGCACTTGATCTTAGGACTGACGAGAGGGTTTCTCAACCAAATAAATTTATAGTTAAGACCCCCGCTATAGTATAGAGGAGTCAGGTTCGTCCTTAGGAGAGAAGTCAGCGGTTCTAGGTTTAGTGTGTTTTGGGGTTCATGAATAGCGGGAAAAGGTGGCGAGGTTGCTGTCGACGTCGACTAAGAGTTGGTCGATGTCGAGGGAATGGTAGGAGAAGAGGTGGTCGGTGTCGGGTAACTTTGCAGGATAAAAATAATGAAATGAAATAAATAAAGATGCAAACTTCCAAGGTTAGGGATCACCACAACAATAAACATATGTGCAAATCATAAATCACATAAAGATGCATGTTTTATATCAAATAACTTTCGTTATTAACAAATAGGAATATAGAGGCTTTCGCATAAACCCTAAGTGTTACTACCTTTTCTTAATTAGGATCAACCAACTTCGCAAGCAAAACCTAATTACTATCCAAATTCATAATTAATTCACGTTCGCTTCAATATCATGAATAAGGAATTTTCTTAACTTCCGCAAAGGACTAAGCACATCGGTAGATGATGATACAGACATACAAATTCATAAATTCATAAATAAAACACACATATCTATGTTGGGATCACCCCAAACCTAGAAGAAGGAAATTAGAAACAAACCATAATAAAAGAAATTAACTTTAACATAAAATAAACTAAAACTTACAACCGTTCGTCTCCTTCCTACTCTCTCGCCTCCTCCTCCTTCTCTCTCTCTCTCTCTCTCTCTCTCTCTCTCTCTCTCCTTCCTCCTTGCGCCCTAAGACGACTTGACTTGAATTAATGAAAATCAGCCCCCTAAGGCTTTATTTATAGCCTTCATTCCCTAGCTATTCTAGGTAAGAAAGTCTATCTAAATCTAAATCTAATTATCTAAAGGCTTAAAGATAAATAAATGCAATAAAGGAATTAAATCTAAATAGGAAATTATATCTAAAATAGGTAAATCTTCCATGTGTTGATAGGTCTTGATAGATGTTGATAGATCTCGGCCAAACTCGGATCCCTTCGGCTCCAAGGACTCCCAAACCGCGTAGGACAGCAAACCGCGTAACGCGGCTCCGGAATACGGCTCCTCGAGATCGAGTAGGGTTTACTCGAGATCGAGTAACGTGGTCGTCGACTATGGCTCGGCTGGGCGTCTCGGGTTGCTCTGCTCGACATGGCTCGAACTTGTTCTCCTTGGCTCCTCGATCTCGACTAAGCAACTCGAGATCGAGTTGGGAAGTCGTCGAGGATGTGTGGCCTGGTGTGGTCGAGGAACTCCTCCTCGGCATGGACTCGGACAGGTCGGCTTCCGGGTTCCTCGATCTCGAGTAGGTTTACTCGATCTCGAGTAGAGTGTAACCCGGCATGTCTTCGTCTTCGGCTTCTCGATCAGCTCCTCCTCGACCAGGCACTCCTTGGACATTTTTGGTCGATCTCGAGTACATTAACTCGAGATCGAGTAAAGTTCTCTCAGCTTTCTGCTCTGTTCTTGAAACGCACTTTCCCGAGTCCTCGTTCGTCGGATTGACGCATATGACCATGCGTTGGAAAGATCTCTTTGAGGACTATGACTCTCATGAAGACATCAAATCTTGATTCCGAATGATGAATACCGAAAAATGGCCTTTTCTCCAGCGGCACCATTCTTAGCTTCTTCATTACTTTCCTTTAAGCTCCAAAGTGCGTCCGACTTCTGCGAAATATAACAAAAACTTGTGTAGACCTCCATATATTGCAAACAAACATATACTACACAGCTTCTGTATTATTCTAACCCAAATGCATGAAATGCATACAGAAATCGATATAAAAGTAGGTGTAAAACGTGGCGAATTAGACTCACAACAAGGACCATGCTAGTGTGTTAATATTCCGCCTTGCATCTAGAAGCATCTTTATTAGGACTAGCATGTGTATGTGTCTGCTTGTTTGGGATTATATTGCGTAGGGCTTCAATCTGACACCGCCCCGGATACATATTTTTTTAGGTTTGTTTTGCAGCATGATTGTTCCTTGCTTCTGTAACGTGGGAACTCTCTTGGGCGATTGCAAAGAAATGGTTTAACCTTAGATTTCGATAAATACGCTTATTGATTTAGTTCTGACCCGGCTCTGCCGTGGCACTCTCTTCTATTACACCTGGATTCTACTATTTGCATGATTGTTGGTTTTTCACGCTTAGACTTATGACAAGTACAGGGGACTTTCCTGGGGATTCCAACGATCCCTTCGAATTTTGGGTATGAAATCCCACTTGAAAACGTTAGAGTAGAATTTCAAACCTTCAACCTGTACTCGGGGCGCAAGATCCTAACAAGGGGTTTCATCCCTCGAAACGTAACCCGGGAATCATAATCCCGGGCCGTTACAATATCATGCACTAGATCAGGGACCTTTTGAATGTGGAATGTAGAGGGTTTAAAGTTTGGTATCACCCCAGCCTTATCCAAATGTATTCGAAACCATTCAGACATTGGGCGCAGATATTCAACAAGCTTTTCAGCAGACACGGCAGAGTGATTGAAGTCATAGACATTTATAACCATTTTAGCAAAGACTATCTCCAGGGCAACCCAATGCTCATTGTTTGTGTTAAATGGAGTGTAAACCTTTTTTACCGACTCCAAACTCTTTGGATAATCACTAGGATATAAGCCCAGAAAATAGCTTGCAGGGAATTGTTCAACAGGGCTTGATTCTTCATATGATGACGAACATTTTGGGAGATACTTTTGATGAAAAATAGGATCCATCACAATAATGCCTTCAAAGTTGCCAGGATCCACACTAATTCTCTTCCTCATGTGAACCAATCCTGCTTCAATTCAAGATGCTGAAACAGTATATAGTGTTAGCTGTTTGTTTAAAATGGATCATAATAACAGAAATCATACATAGTTACATTACTCCAAAGGTGCTGAAAAAGTAAATAGTTTCAGCATGCTTACATCGATATCAAGCCATCCAATATTCCTAGGAATGTTTTTGAAAAATGACTTCTCTTTTCTAACTCCAATTAAAAGTACTCAAAAATCTCTACAAAAATTATTACAAGAATAAAAATTCATGAGTCGGAAAAATATAGGGGTGTGCAGAAAAACCCGACACGACATACACGACACGAAAACACGACACGAAAAAACACAAAACCGAAAAAACGTACACGAAACGAAAATGACACCAACCGAGAAACACGGTTGTAAACCGTTCGTGTTCGGATCGAGAAAATTACCTTATCGGGTACCCGACACGGAACGCTTAATATTTTTTTATTTATATAAGTAAAGCAATATAGTATTAGTATTATATAATCCCCTATGAATCAATAAATTGGTGTGGCTCATCTAGTTTTGGACGGAAGCTATTAATATTAATGAGCCGAGAGGTAAGGGATCGAATCCCATATTCCTCCTCCCCTCTTTTACTTTTTTCATTTTTTAAGTTTCCTTTATATATATAGATAGATATTCTCTTTTATATCCAAACCCTATAATTTTTACTTTGAGAAAATCTGTTGAAATATCACCTTTTACTAATTTAATTAGGTTATTAGCATTCTAACTTATTAAATGGGTCGGACTAACATCTCTTTAATATTTTATAGGTTATTAGCATCCTTTAGTTTCTCCTCTATCAAGCGTTTGGAAACGGCGGATCGTCCCCATCCATGGCGAGATCGTCACATCCTTCCAGATTCCTCAAATCCACTTCCCCTCTGGCTGTCGATCCATCCTCGACCTACGAGACTGTTGACTCCGACTTCGTCGTCATCCTCGCCGCCCTCCTCTGCGCCCTAATCTGCGCCCTAGGCCTCATCGCCGTCGCTCGCTACGCTTGGATCCGCCGCCTTTCCGGAGGCGGAGGCCGCCACGGAGCCGCCCACTCCTCGGCCAATAAAGGCCTCAAGAAGAAGGTGCTCCCCTCGCTCCCAAAGATCACCTTCTCCGAGGACCTCGCCAGCAAGCTCGCTGATTGCCCTATCTGCCTCTCCGAATTGGTCGCCGGAGACGAAATCCGCGTCCTCCCTCAGTGCGGCCACGCCTTCCACGTCGTCTGCGTCGACACCTGGCTTGGATCTCACTCCTCCTGCCCCTCCTGCCGCCAAATCTTGGCCGTCGGGCGATTCCAGAGGTGCGGCGGCCTCCCCGCGGATACCTCCCCGGCTTCCGAACCTCCGGTGACGGAGAGCGTCATCGAAGTAGGCGGTGCCGGCCTGAACACCTTCTTGCCCTAAGTTGTAGTATATATGTGAAGATGGTTGCATCCGTCTATGGACTCTCCCCGAGAAATAAAGAAATTGACATATAAAAAACGCGAGTCGTCTTTTGCACTATGGTTATCTATATAAGAGGTTTGATGAAGTTGCTCTGCTCAAATTTTCTGGATTTCGCATTGCTAGGTTTATGGGATCTTGCATTGTTAGGTTTTTTAACAGAGGAAATGATATGTGGCTTACAGAGGTTAGGCTGGAAGAAGGTTGATGTCAGCTTCCACTCAGCTATATGGCATTTCTTTGCGCACAATAACATACATGTACTGAGACGACTAACACTTGATGCTTCCCCTTTTTTGTTTAGTCCATCCTTTTTCTTTCTCAAATCTTTTCATGGTTTTATGATTAGGTGAAGAATAAGGTACTTCACAACGCAGGAGCAGGAGTCATTGCCCATGTTGCTGATAGCTTGAAGCAGCAAGAATCATCCGCATTTCTATCTACAATGTTATAGAGATTCTAAACACAGGTAAGCTCTATCACATTTGGGGCTGTAAAGTATATTTCAGTCACTTGAGCATGAAAATGCAATTGCATGCTACTGGCAGCTGCCTCTATGATCTAAATGTCGTCGAGTGCCCTTTATTTGAATTTAAGAATTTATCATACTGTCTGTAGCATTCATTTCCTTAGGCTTTCAAATTTCAAACCATCTGCAACCTTAATACTGACTTTGTTTGATTCAGAAGGCGCCCATTCCATGTATATCATTTATTTGTGATTGGCTAATAAAGTATTTAGAATTAATAAGAAGTGGTTTGATGGATTAAAGTCCGAATTTTTAGCCAATCAGAGTGAATGATTGACGGAGGGGAAACCTGTCGTTGATTCCGCCAAAGAAACTCAAACCTAAAGCAAGTATAGCAATAAGCAAGAGGTCGATCCACAGGGAAAATTATAACTCAAGTATGATCTTAATGCCGATTAAGTAACCAAAGGGGGTTTTAGTGTGAAAGGTTTGAAGCAAAGTAACGAACGCAGGGTAAGTGAATTTGTTTTAGACAAATGAGAGAAGCAATTCTACCTACAATTTTCCACTTTATTGGATTGAAGCGATCCTTGTAACTTCTTCTCGTCCTATTCAGTTTCCTATGAATGCCCTTGTCCCGACCTAATATAGTTACTAGTCCAATCAGTCCTAGAAACCCTTATCAATCGAACAGTCCCTAAAGAAGGATTTAACCCGATTAATAGCTTTAAGTTCAGAGATTAGCCAAGGTATTTGCAGTCCCTAAAGAAGGATTTAACAACACATTCAACTCCCTACTCATTCAATTAGTTCAATCAGCCCTAAAGGAACAAGTTTGCTACTTAGGTTAAGGTTCACAATCAGGAATCTACAAAACCTTAGCGATTGAATTGGTCTAACAAGTTGGCCAGACAAGATAGAACAAATCAATAATCAATCAAGCACAAAGAAGTTGAAGCATTCACAAATAGGAAACCAGGAGCGAGAATTAGAAACTCACAATCAATCCGAATAAAGCTTCAAATTGCAGGCAGAATAGATGAGTTTAGTTCCTCATGGAAGACATAGCTCAAAATCTCTAAAGTGTCTAATGGAAGTCAGAATAGAATGAAAGGTAATCAAAAATAACATAAAAGTGGCCTAATAAAACATCCAAGTCGGCCTCAAAACAACATAATAGAAACTAGGGTTTTTTTTTCCAAAACGCGCTTCGCGCTGACTGTCCGTGCGGCGCCCGCCGCAAGGTTGCGGCGCCCGCCGCAAGTGCCTTCTTCGCTTCCCGCTGCGGCGGGCACTGCTGCGGCTGCGGCACCTCTGCTGTGCCCGCGGCACCTCTGCTGCGCCCGCGGCACAGTGTTCTGCCGTGGCCTTATGCTTCCTTTGCGGGCTTCTCCTCTTGTCTTGCTTCTTTTCTTCCTTGTTCCTTCCCATGTATCTTGTGTTCCTCTTCGAGATATTGCATCTCCCAAATGTGTTCCGATTCAATCTGCGAGATAAACACAAAATTGCGCAGAATCCGAACTCTTCTAAAATAAACACAAGATGCAATTTAACAACAAAGCAAGCAAGAAATGCAACCTAACTAAACTAAATATATCTATAATGCCTATCTAAAATATGCATTATCAAATTCCCCCACACTTAACCTTTGCTTGTCCTCAAGCAATGATAGAATGAACATGGATCAATGTATCCCACAGGAAATCCCTTCAAGTTTCAACATTACCAAAAAGCAACATCATAGCAGGTGAAAACATAAACCAAGCAAACAAACGTCCTAGCATGTATTCCAGTGATCAAAGCTTAGAAGTAGACATCATCCAACCTCACCAGAAATATGTGTTTCACTCATGTGTTTAGGCTCTTAAGTACAACTCTCAACTCAAACCAATCATGCACTAAGCTCATAGACATTGACCACCATATCACCAATTCTCTACCGAAATGTCATTACTTGCGGGACACAATAAAGAAAAATAAAATGCAACACTTTTTTTTTTTTCTTTGGTTTTCTTTTCTCTTGTTTTTTCTTTTTCTTGTCTTGGTGCTTTCCTTACGCGAAGCGCAAACATGGGTGTCATGAATGGCCCCGGTCTATCAACACCTCAACTATTAATATGAAGTCCACTTGAACACCTTTTGACGCAAGTTGCAAACATGGGTGTCATGAATGAACCTGGTTACTCAATAATCAAGCTTCATTCCCAGTGGATAGTTTTCAGCACCTTTTTGCGCGAATCATACCCATGGGTGTCATGCGTAGACCCGGTTACTCAGTGCATCAACCATTGCCACCTTATTCACTAAATATGCATAAAATTAAACACAAAGACTCAAAATATAAACATAAACCCCGCAAGCAACAAACATGTGCATCGGTCTTCAAAGATAGATATTGCAGTCAATGCCAAGAGGTAGCAAAACTAGGCGAGTAATTCACACAATTGAGCAAAAGAATTCAAATAAGGCAAAACATCCTCACAGGGTCATGTTTTTAGGACTTCAATCATACTTTAGCTCAATCATACATGCTCAATTACATTTGCTAGCTCATGTTCCACAAAAATCAAATAGCAATAATAATCAAAACATCCAGAACTCCATGGGATTTTTATGAATCATGCTTGAAATTTAAAATAGAAGACAAACTAAGCAAGATGGGTATTTGAATAACACATATATATGCAATGCATGCTCTATTTCTAATATTTTCGAAATTTAATTTAATTTTTTTTTATTTTTTATTTTTATTTTTATTTTTTTAATTCGAAAATGCAGAAAATAAAATAATTAAAATAACTAAACTTAACAGAATTGAAATAACTAACTATTACAAAATTAAACATGTGCATAAACTTAAACATGTCCTAAAAATTTATAGAAATAACATCAAATACATATAAATCTCCTCCCCCACACTTAAATTTTTCAGTGTCCTCACTGAAACAGTACAGACAACCAAAATAATCATAAAAACGCAGATTGAAGGAGGGTAGAACTAACCATCACTGAGGCGGAGGCTGGTAAGGCGGCGACTGGTATGGCGGAATGTGAGGGTATTGCTGGCGGAAGTAGTACTGCTGCTCTCTCCGCATCTCCTCTAACTGGTAGGTCGTCTCACTCCGCATTGCCCTCACGTTGGAGTCCGACTCCCTCACAGTGCGACCGATGTCGCTGAGGGTGAACTCAATTGCATCCTGGCGTAGGGACAGACGATGGAACTCATTGGCCAGATAGTCCCGCCAGGGGTCGTCCTCATCAGATGTGAAGCGAGGTCCCGCAGAAGGGCCAGCATCGTGCTGTGCATCCCCCATATGATGATCTGTCGGTGCAGGGGTCTCCTCCTCCTCAGCTTCCTCAGGGACCTCCTCCTCAGCCTGCTCCTGATCGCCTGCGATGTAGAGGGTGTTGTCTGAAGGTCCATAAGGTAAGAGCCTAGGCAGACTCAATCGGTGCTCTCCACGGGTTCCTGACTTCCAAATCCAGCCACCTGCATCAGCACCCTCAAGCATGAACGCCCTCCGAAGCTGCTCTGTAGTGTAGGTGTACCCACCAGACATAGGTGCACCGCACTGGTCAGGCGATAAGTACTGGTAGGCGATGAGGCTAATCATGCCTCCCAAGCCAAACCTTCCGGACTTTGTCCCCTGGATCCTCAGACAGCTCTCTATAAATATCTCAACCCAGTCTGGTGTACCATGAGACTGGGGAGCAAAGCTCCATAACCAGGCCAGATCAGCAGCATATACCTTGTTCACGTCGCCCCGGCCGCTAAAGGACATGGCCAAGACCTTGTGCACCAGACGAAAGCAGGGGTGGACAAAATTGTAGTTGTACTCCCCCTTGTGGCTGTCAAATACAGCTCCAGTAGCTTTGAACCACACGTCATGGCGTTGCTGCTCAGTCGTCATGGAAGACCAATTAGGGGTGGGCGCCTGGGATACCCCAAACTGCTGTCGGAGGTTGTCAAGTGTGCAAACATGAGGTTGGTCCAACAAGTTGAACCGAATCCTCGAATCGTCCACCCTCTCAAATGTAGCCAGGAATTCCCATGCTAGCTCGGGGTATGTCGGGGCACTCCGATTTAGAAATCCCCCCAATCCGCCATGGGTGAGCATCTGGTGGGTAACATCCAACATCCCCAGCGTCTGCAGTGCTGGGGTGTGAAAGAACTTCGTCTGAACGAAGCGCCGTGCATCGAAATTCTTAAAAATTCTCCTCTGTTCATCGGATGCATTCCTTAGTCGGCGCACCATCTGTAACAAATTCCAGCAGTATATATCGACAACCCCAAACAGATTCAGAGTTCAACACAAATAAGCACAACTCAACACAACCCAAGCCAATCAATAACACACACAAACTAAGCACACCACAAGGAATCAAGAATCTCAATTTAAAGCCCCAACTCAAGAATACTTCGCAATTTATCAACAATCACACCTCAAATTTCCAATTCACACCAAAGCTCTAACTTTAATATTAACAACCAAAAATCAGCCCCATTAGCAATGAAAAAACAGCCCCAAATTTCATGCTTTCACCAATTTCAACCCTCCAAGAACAACAATAATATCCCACCTTACACAAATAACCACATGTAAAATTAAAATTCCAACCTCAAATCTCATAACCCCACTAAATCAGCCCTAAATACATTAAGAAAAATCAGTCCCCTAAAACAATTTATTCAACACAAATTTCCACCTTTAAACAATGAACAACACTCAAAGATCAAATCTCTACCTAGTTCTCAACCATATTTAAATCCGAAATTTGGAGAGAAGAGGGAAGAAATCATACCTTGAGAGTTTAAAGGAGGGAGAAAAACTTGAAAAGCTCGGAAATTAGGGCTGATTTCGTGCACAGGAGGGGCGACAAGCAGTGGCGGCGGGCGCAGCTCCAGTAGCGGCGGGCGCGGCACGGCGATATGGTATCCGGTGATGGGGGGAAGAAAGAGAGAGCTTGAGGTTGGTTATGGAGAGTTTTGGGGAAGATGACAATGGAGGGTGTGGGGCGGCAATGGAAAGAGCAAAGAGGAAAGAGAAAGATGAGGTAGGGTTTTACATAAAAATCCCGTGATGTTTGTGATGTGTTTTAGTTTTATTTTTATTTTT
Organism: Persicaria tinctoria; assembly: GCA_037127255.1. Lineage (NCBI taxonomy): Eukaryota > Viridiplantae > Streptophyta > Magnoliopsida > Caryophyllales > Polygonaceae > Persicaria > Persicaria tinctoria. The sequence goes on from JBANSL010000013.1 coordinate 17,121,616, forward strand.
ATTTTATTTTATTTTATTTTTTTATTTTTTTTTAAAAGGGTCACGGTCTGGCTTGCGGCGGGCGCCGCATATGTGCTGCGGGCGCCGCTTCCTCCCTAGGCATCACCTGCGGCGGGCGCCGCGTGATTTCCCTCTCTGGCGGCGGGCACCGCAGGGGGCTGCGGCGGGCGCCGCAGGGGTTGCTGCGGCCGCCGCAAGTGGAATGGCCCTATACGCGGGTTTTTTTTTTTTTTTTCGCGGTTTTTTTTTTTTTTTTTTATTTAACTACCTATGTTAACTACTCCTAAAATAGTTACTAATGAAAACTACTTAAGAAATAATAAGGATGAGAAAGAAAAACTTACCTCGGGTTGCCTCCCGATCAGCGCCTTTGTTTCAAGTCGTTGGCTCGACATAATGGCCCTTGAGTGGCCTAGTTAGTTGGTTCAGCAAGCACCAACTCCTCTTCTTCGTTCAGCGGAATGTTCTCAAGATATGGTTTAACTCTATGACCGTTGACCTATAAGAGCTCATGAGACTTAGGGTCATAGAGCTCAATTGCTCCATGAGGGAATATCTTTGAGATGGTGTATGGTCCTTCCCACCTTGATCTAAGCTTTCCTGGAAAGAGTTTTAGACGGGATTGGTATAGGAGAACCTTGTCTCCCACATTGAGCTCCTTCCGCAGGATATGTTTGTCATGCCAAGCTCTTGTCTTTTCCTTATAGATCATTGCATTATCATAGGCATCCAGACGTAATTCCTCCAGCTCCTGCAATTGCAGTTTCCTGAATTCTCCCACTTCATTCATTGCCATATTGCAGTTCTTGACAGCCCAGTATGCCCTATGCTGAAGTTCCACCGGAAGATGACAAGCCTTACCAAACACAATTCGATAGGGAGACATACCAATGGGAGTCTTATAGGCCGTTCGATAGGCCCAAAGAGCATCATTCAGCCTTAGACTCCAATCCTTCCTATTAGGAGCCACTGTTTTCTCCAGAATGCTCTTAATCTCCCTATTCGATACTTCTGCCTGACCATTGGTCTGCGGATGATAAGCAGTGGACACTCTATGTGTGACATGATACCTTTTTAGCAGAGCAGTGATGGTCCTATTGCAAAAATGTGTCCCCCTGTCGCTTACTAGAGCTTTAGGTACCCCAAATCTTGCGAATATTGTGTCCTTTAGGAATTCTGCAACTACCTTAGAATCATCAGTTCTGGTGGCCCTTGCCTCCACCCACTTGGAAACATAGTCCACCGCAAGCAAAATATAGATATTCCCAAAAGAACTAGGAAAGGGACCCATAAAATCAATACCCTAAACATCAAAAATTTCACAAAATATAATCTTAGTTTGTGGCATTTCATTTCTAGTTGATATGTGCCCAATCCTTTGGCATCTATCGCAAGATTTACAAAAAGCATTAGCATCCCTAAACAAGTGAGGCCAAAAGAAACCTGCTTCTAACACTTTCCTAGCGGTCTTTTGAGGACCAAAGTGGCCTCCACATTCATGAGCATGACAAAAAGTAAGGACAGATTGTACCTCATTGTCCGGCAGACACCTCCTAATTACCTGATCAGCACAATGTTTCCAAAGGTAGGGGTCGTCCCAAACGTAGAAGCGAGAGTCATGTCGAATCTTGTCCTTCTGAGCTTTTGTAAAGTTTGGTGGAAATTCTCCCGTGACCAAGAAATTCACCATATTAGCAAACCAAGGCCGAGGAGTATGGACACCCATCAAAAGTTCAGGAATATTGGAACTTACCTCGTCGGATGGGAGAGAAAGAGGTGGAACGGGGGATTGAACAGCGGGCGGCGGGCGCCGCATAGGTGCCGCGGGCGCCGCACTGCACTGCGGCGGGCGCCGCATGGATGCTGCGGCCGCCGCATCTTTCGTCCTTGTTTGTTCCTGCAGCTGCAACGAAGATGTGTGAGTTAAGTACAACAGTGTATCATCAGGGAACTCACCGTGAATAGGTCTTTGATCTTCCGGCTTGTCCTCTCCTTGGACAAGTCTGCTGAGGTGATCCGCTACTAAGTTTTCTGCACCTTTCTTATCTTTGATTTCAATGTCAAATTCACTTAAAAGTAAAATCCAACGAATCAATCTTGGTTTCGCTTCTTTCTTAGTTAATAGATAGCGAAGAGCAGCGTGATCAGTGAAGACAATTACCTTAGCTCCTAGGAGATAGGAGCGAAATTTCTCCAGTGCAAAGACCACAGCCAGAAGCTCTTTCTCAGTGGTTGAGTAGTTCCTTTGCGCTCCATTCAGAGTCATGGAGGCATAGTAGATGACATGCGAGCTTCTTCCTTCCTTTTGTCCCAAAACAGCCCCCACAGCATAATCGCTAGCATCGCACATAATCTCAAAAGGTTGCGACCATATGGGTACTTGGATTATGGGAGCGCTAGTTAGGCGACCTTTAAGCTCATCAAAAGATGCTCTACACCTGTCATCAAACTCAAAAGCTACTTCCTTTTTCAATAAATCACAAAGAGGTGCAGAAATCTTAGAAAAATCCTTAATAAACCTGCGATAGAACCCTGCATGGCCTAAAAAGGAGCGAATCTCACGCACATTGGTGGGGTAAGGTAGAGACTGAATAACATCAATCTTATCCTTGTCTACCTTAAGACCCCTGCTAGACACAATATGACCCAACACAATGCCTTGCTCAACCATAAAATGACACTTTTCATAATTAAGAACAAAATTGGTGTCTACACACCGCTTAAGCACAAGTGACAAATGATGCAAGCAAGTATCAAAATCATCTCCATGCACAGTGAAGTCATCCATAAATACTTCAATAAAATGCTCCACATACTCAGAAAATATGCTCACCATACACCGTTGGAAAGTCCCAGGTGCGTTACATAGCCCAAAAGGCATTCTGCGATATGCAAAAGTGCCAAAGGGGCATGTAAAAGTCGTTTTTTCTTGGTCCTCCGGTGCTATGGGTACCTGAAAATATCCTGAGTAGCCATCTAAAAAACAATAAAAGGAGCGGCTGGCAAGGCGCTCAAGCATCTGATCAATAAAGGGAAGGGGGAAATGGTCCTTGCGAGTAACTGCATTCAATTTTCTATAATCAATACAGACTCTCCATCCAGTTTGAACCCTGCTAGGGACCAATTCACCATCCTGATTCTCAACAACAGTAATACCTCCCTTCTTAGGGACAACCTGAGTAGGACTCACCCATTTGCTATCTGATATGGGAAAAATCATACCTGCCTGAAGGAGCTTCAGCACCTCCTTCTTTACCACTTCCATCATTGGCGGGTTGAGTCGTCGCTGAGGTTGTCTAGATGGCTTGGCATCATCCTCTAATAATATCCTATGCATGCAGAGGGTCGGACTGATGCCCTTAATGTCTGCTATCGTCCATCCTAGCGCTTCCTTGTTCTCCTTTAGAACAGTCACCAATCGCTCCTCCTGTCCAAATGTCAATTTGTTAGAAATAATGACAGGCAGAGTATTATTTTCACCAAGAAAAGCATATTTAAGGTGATTAGGGAGTTGTTTCAATTCAACATCAGGCGCTTGGATAATAGATGGAAGAAGCTTTTCAGTAGGAATGGTCAGCTCGATGCGGTCTCCCCTCGGTGGCACATACGTGGGAGATCGATGGTCTAAAGCTACTATAGCCTCCTGTAAGTCAGATGACAATACACATAATCCCTAGCAATTTCATCTATAGGAGCCTGTAAAGCAACTTCCATCTCATCAACACACTCCAAATCAAAGCAATCTTGTGCCATAGTATCAATAACATCCATAAAGCACAGAGAAGGATCATCAGATGGGAATTTCATGGAATCATAAATATTATATTCAACTCTTTGACCATCAAATTCCATAGTGAGAGATCCTGAATAGACATCTATCTTAGTCCTAGCAGTTTTCAGAAAAGGTCTGCCCAACAGAATAGGGCCTTCATTGTTACCAGGACCCATGTCAATCACAAAGAAGTCAGCAGGGAATATCAAGTTGTCAACCATAACCAAGACATCTTCAACAATCCCTTTCGGGTAGATAGTAGATCGATCAGCGAGTTGAATTACTACCCGAGTGTCATTCAGAGGTCCCAATCCCAAAGCATGATAAACATTAGAAGGTAAAACATTAATAGATGCTCCTAAATCTAACATGGCTTTGTCAAATTTAGTATCACCTATCACACATGGAATAGCAAACATACCAGGATCACTATACTTCTCAGGCATACGTTTTTGAAATACAGCAGTGACATGTTCGCTTACCTTCACCTTTTGCTTACCTTTTAGCTTCTGGTTCCGCTTGATAGTGCAAAGTTCCTTCAAAAATTTAGCATATCTAGGAATGCTTTTGATCAAATTAAGCAAAGGAATATTTACCTCACACTTACTGAATGTCTCGAAGATCTCCTTGTCATTCTCATATCTTCTTGTATCCTTCAAAGCTTCCAGGAAAGGCGGAATGGGCTTTGGAGTCTCCATAGGTAAGGGAGAAGAAGGAGTAGAAGAAGCAGAAGAAGAAGAAGGAGAAAGAGGGAGAGAAGAGGAAAGAGGTAAGGGAGAAACATTACCAGAAGGAGAATCGGCGACGGGTACCATTGCGGCGGGCGCCGCAACTCCCTTGGATTCACCTGCGGCGGGCGCCGCGTGAAATCCCTCTCTGGCGGCGGGCACCGCAGGGGTGCTGCGGCGGGCGCCGCTTTCTTGCCGCGGGCGCCGCACGACAGTTCGACCGTTTTCGTCTTCAATTATTTCTATCTCCTCGTCCATTATCTCCTCATCGTCCTTTTGATTCGTGACAACCAGTTCCTTGTCACTCCTAAGTGTTACAGCACTGACATTCTCCTTTGTCAGATTCTCAATAGTTTGTGACGGAAGCTTACCAGAATTATTTGCATCTTTAGCACTTAAGATTTGAATGAGCTGACTCATTTGATTCTCAAGATTTGTCATCCGATCGGATTGCTGCTTCTCTAGGTTCGCCATCCGCTCTGTCAGTTTCTGCAACGGACCCTCATTATCCTTAGTTGATTGCTGCTGACCTCCCTGTCGAGGTTCATATTGTTGTTGAGGCCTTTCCTGTTGCCCCCCTTGCTGATTGAAAGAGGCTTGATAGTTCCCATAGCCTTGCTGATAGCCCCTATTGTAATTATTGTTGTTGAAATACCCAGGATTTCCATAATTGCCTTGTCTAGGCCTTTGTTGAGCGAAATTCCCAATGGCATTCAAATCAACATTAGGATCTTGTAGAAGCAGGCACATGTCCATAGGATGAGTGAATTGATTGCAAAGACCACATGCCTTCAATTGTTGAGGATTTCTATCAAGGACCAATTGTTTCATCATCTCCTTTACCTCTGTCATATCAGTCTGAAGTGCAGCCACATTAGCGTCAACAGCGAGTACACCCCCAGCACGAGGGCTCTTATTGAACTGCCTGGAACCCTCAGAAAGCTCCTTAAACACATCCCAAGCTGCGGCAGGTGTCTTGTTCAGCATGTTTCCTCCACAAGCAGAATTCACTGTTTTTCGCTCTATATCAGTCAACCCATTAAACAAAAAGAGAACCAGATCCTTTTGAGAGTACCCATGGCATGGGCAGCTGGCGCAGAGTTTCTTGAAGCGCTCAAAGTACTCATGTATAGACTCTGTCGCGTGCTGCTCAATGCTGCTGATGGACCTTTTCAAAGCATTGAGCTTTGTTGCAGGGAAGTACATCTCTAGGAAGACTCTTTTCATCTCAGCCCAGGTAGAAATAGAGTCAGGTGGTAGATAGAAGAACCATTCATTTGCATCATCCTTCAAAGAGAAGGGAAAAGCTCTCAGCTTGATTTGCTCATCAGTCACATTCTCTGGTTTCATCCCAACCACCACCCTATGGAATTCAGACAGATGCTTGTGGGGGTCCTCCCCACTCAGCCCATGGAATTTGGGTAGAAGATGAACTACCCCTGACTTCAGCTCAAAGTTGACTCCTGCTGCTAGCGCAGGAAATTGGATTGCCAGGGGTTGTTGTGCCAGATCAGGAGCAGAAAGCTCCTTAAGAGTGCGGTTTTCGTTAGCCATCTCTGTTGTGGGTTCTTCTTGATAAAAAGGGAGTTCGCGAAAGCGATCACGAGCTTCTCGCCTTAGAGCGGCAAGAGTCCTTTCAATCTCTGAATCTAATGGCAACAAAGAAGAATTAGTAGCACGGGTATGGACCATATAAGACGGTCCACACCAAGATCAACACTAAAAACACACAAGAATTAAATAAAAGTCCCCGGCAACGGCGCCAAATTTGACGGAGGGGAAACCTGTCGTTGATTCCGCCAAAGAAACTCAAACCTAAAGCAAGTATAGCAATAAGCAAGAGGTCGATCCACAGGGAAAATTATAACTCAAGTATGATCTTAATGCCGATTAAGTAACCAAAGGGGGTTTTAGTGTGAAAGGTTTGAAGCAAAGTAACGAACGCAGGGTAAGTGAATTTGTTTTAGACAAATGAGAGAAGCAATTCTACCTACAATTTTCCACTTTATTGGATTGAAGCGATCCTTGTAACTTCTTCTCGTCCTATTCAGTTTCCTATGAATGCCCTTGTCCCGACCTAATATAGTTACTAGTCCAATCAGTCCTAGAAACCCTTATCAATCGAACAGTCCCTAAAGAAGGATTTAACCCGATTAATAGCTTTAAGTTCAGAGATTAGCCAAGGTATTTGTAGTCCCTAAAGAAGGATTTAACAACACATTCAACTCCCTACTCATTCAATTAGTTCAATCAGCCCTAAAGGAACAAGTTTGCTACTTAGGTTAAGGTTCACAATCAGGAATCTACAAAACCTTAGCGATTGAATTGGTCTAACAAGTTGGCCAGACAAGATAGAACAAATCAATAATCAATCAAGCACAAAGAAGTTGAAGCATTCACAAATAGGAAACCAGGAGCGAGAATTAGAAACTCACAATCAATCCGAATAAAGCTTCAAATTGCAGGCAGAATAGATGAGTTTAGTTCCTCATGGAAGACATAGCTCAAAATCTCTAAAGTGTCTAATGGAAGTCAGAATAGAATGAAAGGTAATCAAAAATAACATAAAAGTGGCCTAATAAAACATCCAAGTCGGCCTCAAAACAACATAATAGAAACTAGGGTTTTTTTTTCCAAAACGCGCTTCGCGCTGACTGTCCGTGCGGCGCCCGCCGCAAGGTTGCGGCGCCCGCCGCAAGTGCCTTCTTCGCTTCCCGCTGCGGCGGGCACTGCTGCGGCCGCGGCACCTCTGCTGCGCCCGCGGCACAGTGTTCTGCCGTGGCCTTATGCTTCCTTTGCGGGCTTCTCCTCTTGTCTTGCTTCTTTTCTTCCTTGTTCCTTCCCATGTATCTTGTGTTCCTCTTCGAGATATTGCATCTCCCAAATGTGTTCCGATTCAATCTGCGAGATAAACACAAAATTGCGCAGAATCCGAACTCTTCTAAAATAAACACAAGATGCAATTTAACAACAAAGCAAGCAAGAAATGCAACCTAACTAAACTAAATATATCTATAATGCCTATCTAAAATATGCATTATCAATGATACATAGAAATTTATAATGGACTATAAATTCTATAATTGTGGGCTAGAGGGTCCTAACTGGTTGGAGATGCTCTTACTCAAAATGATTCTCATTTTCAGGAGTATTGCATATCGAAAACAATCATAATTCATATACCATTTGACTCTCTTATGAGAAATGCAATGAAACCTCTCATGCCAAAAGGAAAAACTGCAATGCATTTTGCATCGATAAGAATGAAGATGAAAACTAGGAATAGATGCTTAATTTCCGTTCCTATTTGTGCATATTGATCATTGCTTTTTACATTCTAGCATTGTGACATGTGGCCAAGAACTTCACCATTTCAAAAGGGCTTCCTCCTGTGTGGGCATCCTTGTTTCTGGAAGCAGAGGCTAGCTTGGTTGAGATCATTGCATCGCCCAAGTTGCCTGCCTTGTAAGTAATAACTTGTACGGTGTATCATGATTATACTGTGTGGGCATCCTTTTTTTTAAAGCGAATATGGCCTGGACTGCCTATTATACTGAACTGGTTGCAGTTTTGTTTAGGTTTCATCAAAGAAAAAACAGTTAATGTGAAACATCGGCCTGAACCTCCGGCTTCCGAACCTCCGTTGATCATTGTAAATTGGATGGTCTAAGCTGGTGTTTGTTGCTAGATTGGACACCGGACCTTGACCTTATCTATATTCAGGAGATGGTCTCCCAAGTTAAGGTTTGGTCAAGACCCGGATGGGTTGATTGCACAACCTGAACTTGTGTAGAGATGCTTGTAGTGAAGCCTTATTCCATGGAAATTTCACATTTATATCTATTTATGTGATTGAATAAATATTTGTGATTGGAAAAAGCTAAACTTGTTTATACAATATTGATTTAACGGTATGAAATAGATATAATATAAATGTATCTTAAAAAGCTAATCACCTTGTATTGACCGTGAGATATGAAAAGAGTTCGTTTTGATATTATTTTCTATATAATTCTCGGATGGTTACATCGATGTCACCTTATATTGATTTCATTGATTCCACGTTATATTCTTACATTGATGCATTTTTTTCTGAGTTGATGTCATATCATAATATATATTTTTACGTATACAACCAATATTAATGTCATAGTTTCAAAGATCTTGTGTTTTTATATGTGTAATAGGTGACATTATTTTGATTCCACGTTTTAAGCTTCTATTTCATCAATTATTTAAAAATGTTATCATAAACAATTGAGATCAATGAAGTACTGTAATAAAAAAAAATGTCATCAATGAATAAAAGTCATCATTAAAAAAAAGTGGCATCAAACGATTTGATTAAAAAAGTGGCATCAAATAATTACATTAATGGTATCAAAACACTACTTTGAAAAACTTGCATCACATTAAAGAAAAAATGTCATCAAAACACTACTTTGAAAAAATATGGCATCACTGTAAAAAAAATATCATCAAAAAATTGATATAAAAAAAGTGTCATCGGTAGTCAGCAGTAAAAAAATGGCATCAATGGTCAACGTTGCATCACAGTAAACAAAAAATGTCATCAAGGTTTAAAAAAAATGGCATTAAAAAAGTGTCATCAATCCATTTTATTAGAAAAGTGACATCAAAGCGAAAATAAAATGTAATAAAAAATGGCATCACAGTAAAAAAAAATATCATCAAACATTTGACATAAAAAAATGTCAACAATAGTCAACATTAAAAAAAAATGACATCAATGGTCAGCATGACATCACATTAAACAAAAAAAGTCTTCAAAGTTTGAAAAAAGTGGCATTTAAAAAGTGCCATCAAACCATTTCATTATAAAAGTGACATTAAAATGAAAATAAAATGTAATAAAAAAAGTGGCATCAAAATATCAAAAAATGGCATCACAAAACATCAAAAAAAAAATCTGAAGGAGTTGGTCAACGGTCAACGTTGACCCTTGACCCTTGACCCTTAATAGTCAATTTGGTAAGGGTGTTAGGTTAGTTAATTAATTTTGTTTGTGTGCTAGTTAGTTAATGAGATATTCATAATGTGTCATTTGCCAAAATAACCCTTTTACTTTTTTCATTTTTTAAGTTTCCTTTATTTATATAGATAGATATTCTCTTTTATATCCAAACCCTACAGTTTTTTAAGTTTCCTTTATATATATATATATATACACTCTCTTTTCTATCCAAACCCTAAAGTAAAAATCAACCACAAACAACTGAAGGCGACTTGTCTAGTCCTCTTTCTCCCTGAAGTGAAGAGCCTCCCCTCTCTCTCCAACTATCGGCAAGAGGAAGGTGAGTCCCCGAGTCCGAGTCATCGAATTTCTCCCTGAAGTGAAGAGCCTCCTCTCTGTCTCTCTCTCTCTCTCACTCACTCACTCACTCTCTCTCAGATCAAGAGGAAGGTGAGTCGCCGAGTCCGAGTCGTCGACTTTCTCCCTGAAGTGAAGAGCCTGGCGGCGACAACAGTTCAATTTCTCCCTCTCTAAGGGGACTCCAAATCGGGTTGAAGAGCCTGGCAAGAGGCGATTAATTGCAACTTCTGTTTCTCCCTCTTGAAATCTCCAGATCTGGCATCACAACTGTTCTTCAGTGGTCCGGCGAGGTAACGACTGTTCATTCATCAATGTCTATGTTATCGATTCAAGTTTTGATTTGTTTTCGGCATCGGCTTATACTATAGATTTCTATGTTGTAGATATGTGAATCTGTGATGGATTGGAATATCTAGGGTTAGGGTTTCCCTTTTTTTGTTTGTAAAGTAAATGAAGATGTCATCTTTGTAGATCTGTGAATCTGTGATGGTTTTTTGTTTATATCCAGGTATCCTAAGCTTACACTTAGACTAGTCCTGGACCCCAAGTCTCCGGCCCCTCATCGACTTGGGGAGGTAAACCGCGGGATGTGCCTCACCAATTATCCAATCACCCCCCTTTATACCCTTTGACTCCAGGAGGCCCACTCCACAAGAGAAACAAATAATGCTCCTCCCAGGAATCGAACCTCTCACCCAAAGCTTCTAGGCCCAGCGTAGGGTGACCTTTCAACCAGTGAGCTTTCTTATGTGTATCGATGTATGTTTTATAATATTATGTTGTTTACCGAAAAAAAATTAAATATTATGTATATCATGACAAAAAAAAATTACAATTAAAATTTCAAACAGTTCGTTTCGGATAACCGGATATCCGACACGGATCTGATTCATGTTTTCGTGTCAGATACCCGGTTGGCTGGTTCTAGGCGTGTCATGTTCGGATCGGTGTTTGGCCCATAAACGGTTTCGGGTATTCGACACGGTTAACCGGTTTGTGTCGGATACCCAATTATGAACACCCCTAGCAAAATACATATTACTAAAGCACTCGAAAACACATGACAATTAAGATGGATATAACTTGAGCCTTTAATAAAACCATACATGAAGTCATGATACTCCTTACTAAGCATTAATGATTTTTTTCCCACATACTTCGGGATCCTTATCTTCTCAGCAACATATGGGCTCAGAAGAAAAGTACTTGCTTTTGGAAAACGCTTTGAACGCCTGCAATCTTCAATTTCTTTTATGCAGGTAGGATCTTTAGCAATTGTATCTCACTCATTACGTGCTTCCTTCGACACCTTGTCGTCATCCCCTTCACCATCACTGAAACAAAAGTGCTGAAACAAATTGCCTGAAATTAATTACCTGAAAGGAGAATCTTCTTTAAAGACTTCACCACCAAAGAATAGAACTCTCTCCCCATGGATATAGTTCACATTTCACCGGATTGCATACAAGACCAGCAAGATTTATGTTCACACTTTTTGAACGCCCGAACAATAACATGTTCTCGATAATCAACAACTTTGCCATCTGCAACTTCTTTGAAGATGGTTTTCTACAAGTTTTAAATGCCTGCAACAACTCATCGAACGTACACTTTGACTGTTTGGTCCCAAGAAAGTGAGACCAACTGAATTTCCCAGATGATTTCACTGAAGTCTCTATAACAGGAAGCCCTGTAATTGCATGAAACTCAACCAACAAGATTAATCGCGCAGCAAGACCATCAACCTCAAACCACAATTCATGACACTTATCAATTTCAATCATACGAAGCATCATTGGATGGATCATTTGAAAATTAAGTTTCATCTTATTCCTTTGAACAAAAACCCATCCAAGACAACTTCTCCTCAGAGCCTCAAGATCAGTTTCAGACAGATGTTTCTCAATAACATCATAGACATCTGGAAAACAGTAAACATTGGATTTTGCACAAGATCTAGCCTTTACATGAATGCGATACTTCAATCTCTGTTAGAAAAACACATTCATAAGCATGCGTAAACCTAAACACAACAGACAACAATAAAGTATTAAAAAAAACATATACTCACATCAAATTGACATTTATATTCTTGAAGATCGCTTCCAGAAGCAATATCATCTAAAAAAAATACAAAAGATACACAAACACAGTGTGAGCATGAATGAAAAGAAAAATTTCTGGATGCATGTTTAGATTTGAGAGAAAAAAACAAGAAAAAAAAATGGAAAAGCATTAAACAAAAACCCTAGAACAAAAACCACACACCTCCGCTTGAAGAACGGGTTGAACTGCTTCCTTCAACTGCAGGAATCTCCAGTTCCTCATTCTCCAAAGAAGTTTTGTTCACTGCAAATCATACACATTCGGTGTCAAACACAACAATGAGAAAAAACGAAAAACAAACACACAAAACACACCCTCATTTAAAAGGATCGCTTGCAGTTTTACTGTCCATTGCAGCAACATCAACTGCCTCGATCTCGTCAGATTCTTTGTTCTCTCCCATTCAACAAAAATCGAAGAGAGATTTAGGATAAAACTGCAAAAACGGTATAACACTATAAACACACAAAACACACCCCCGTTTAAAGGATCGCTTGCATTTTTACTGTACGTCCATTGCAGCAACATCCACTGCCTCGATCTCGTTGGATGCTTTGTTCTCTGCCCTTAAACAAAAATCAAAGAGAGATTGAGGATACAACTGCAAAACCGCTTGAACGTTGGAGAGAGAGAGAGAGAGAGCAAATCGTATTGAAGAAGTCAGAAAGGTTGAAGAAAAGTGATGGAGAGAGATGTCCGTACAACCACACATATGTGTATATAAAGACAGTTTTGTTCATAAAATTTTAGGTGGACAAAACCTCAATTTATCACACTTGGTGGACACTCTCTCAAACCTACGAGTTTTAAATGCCTGAAACAACTCCTTATTGTAATATCTAACGGCCTAGCCTACGTCTAACAAGCTAAAAAAAGTATGAATTCTATTGAGTGATGATTTATTGATTAGCTTAACAACCTCTATATATTGTTAGATCATACGATCGATGAGCAAAGCGAGTGCACGATAAGAATGTGTAGGTGAGACCACAGGATTGTAATCCATGTAACAGAATTGATGAGCTGCTCCAACTCAGCTCGTTCAATTCTGTACTTGTATAAAAGCCAAATCTATAGAAAAGAACATTTCCTCCTCCATGTAGCTAGCTTAAGCTCTCTTTGTTGTTTTTCCATGGAGATATATATATATATATATATATATATATATATATATATATATATATATATATATATATATATATATATATATATATATATATAGGGAGTGGTTCCATAGTGCATACCCCTTATAGTGTACCTTGTGCACGAATTTGAGCCTTTGATTGAGAGTGAATGAAAGGCTAGGATTGATAGGGATTTTTTTATTTTCCTTTAATTAATTGTGGGACCCACTTGGGAAAACCACCCACAATTCCTCCCCTTGTGTGTGTTGTTCACCCCCCTCCCTTTTTTTTCTTTTTTTTTTAATTAATAACGAGACTTTTTTTTCCAAAAGTAAATGAGATCATTTTGATCCTTACATAAAATAACGGAAATCACCCATAAAATAGGTTAGTTTTTACAAAATTAATCTTAAAATAAAATTTTCTAGAAAACTACTCATAAATTTATTTTTCTTTCAAATAACCGCCCATGACTTTTTTTATGTGTAAAAAGTTATAAATTTTTTTATTAATTTCGTTGTTTTATCTCTGGTTGAAAGAAAATTCAATTCACGGTTTTGTGAAAAATAAATGATTATGAGTGATTCGTTGGTGGGATCCACCTGATTTCGGTCGTTTTAAAATTTTGGCTATTCCATTGAATAATATTTCAGATGCTACCGAATAATATTATTTTATCTTTTTCCATCTAGTTCATATCAAAATATATCAATTCCACTGAATAACTTGTCACATGCTACCGAATAATGTAATTTTCGTTTATCAATTTCAAATAAAAGAAACCCTAAATCCCTAAACAATACTTACGATTTAAACGAATAATTCTACATCTTTCACCGAATAATGTTTCACATTTCACTGAATAAACACCGAATAATATTTCACATTTCACCGAATAATATTTAGTTGTGTAGTTACACACGTGTTAGTAAGGTTTTTTCCACCGAATAATGCTTCAAAATTCACCAAATAATGTTTCATATTTTGATTTCTATGAATAATTATTCAATATCACCGAATAATATTCAATATCCCACCAAATAATCCTTCAAATTTCTATAGTGTCGTCGATTTTCCATTTTCGGAATAGCGCCTTTTCGACAAATACGTTTGAATAATTGATGAATAATGAATCAAATTATGCATCTCAATACGAATAATGTTTCATATTTCACCGAATAATGTTTCACAATTCACCTTTCATCATATTATCGAGGATAATTGTAAACGTCGCTTATTCTCAACCCAAAATTCATAAATTCTACCGAATAATGCACATGATTTAATTGAATAATAATGAAATTTGCTATAAACGTCCCATAGTTAATGTGTTGAGATTAAAATCAACACATATTTTATCGAATAATGCTTTAAACCCTCAACGAATAATGTTAAGGACCCTCACAAAGATGAAACCCTAGAAAATGGGGACAAAGATAAAACTTTCAAACCCACCAGCAATTCACCTAAACTCAAATAAATCACCTTAATTCAAACATTAAAAAATCAATTAATAAAACCATCTACCCAAATTAATAAGAAAGAGCAATTGCAAGTTACTGATGAGATCACACAAAGAAAGAGCAATTGCAAATCAAAAGAAATAAAAGTCGATCAATACCATCGACAAGTTACTGATGAGATTAAGTGGCCCCATGTGAACATTTTGCCTAGCAAGAAGCGAAACTGTAATTCCAAGGAGAGGGAAAGTTGACATCGACAACAAGATTCAACACCAATTCATGAACCACAACAGGGCGGGAGAGTGGGGGAAGGAGCAAGCTTTTCGATTATCGATCAAAGCGGAGGCAAAGACAACGAGAGGTGGCGAGGTGACGCGAGCATATCTGGCGACTAGAGCAGATCGGAGCCCCTGGCCCCCAATAGCGCGCTCTCGCTCCTCTCCTAATCGCCGACGCCGGCCTTCCCATCGAAGCCGCCTTCCTCTTCGCGCCTCCCGGCCTGTAGCCTCGCAATCGCCACCGCCGCCGGATGAATCGCTCTTCGTCGGATCCGAGTTCCGAGCCCTTCGCCTCCGCTTTGCCTCCTGGATCTACACGATGAAGAAGATGAGGGAGGTAGGGATTTATTTCCCAGATTTCACGCCCCCCACCCATTCACACGCGCCTGAAGGAGGAGAGTAGTGGCGTTTTTCATCAATTGTGCATGGGTCCTACCTGCTTTTAATTATATAAAAAAAAAAGAAAAATCCTTTTAATCTCCTCCATCCATCCACACCCGATCAATGGCTGAGAACTGTGCACAAAGTACACCCTAAGGGGTGTGCACAAGTTACCCATTATATATATATATATATATATATAGGGAGTGGTTCCAAAGTGCATACTTCTTAGGGTGTGCATTGTGCACAAATATTATTCGGTGAAATTTTAAGCATTATTCGGTGAAATGTGAAACATTCTACCGAACACTGTTATGTTTTTTTTTTTCCGTTCAGTTCAGATGAAAACGTCCCAATTCCACTGAATAATTTATAACATTCTACCGAATAATGTTTAGTTTTTTTATTTATCCATTTCAAATAAAAGAAACCTCAATTCCCTAAACAATAGTTACAATTTATATGGAATGCCTCAAATTTCACCAAATAATGTTTCACATTCCCCTAAACAATACTCACATTTCACCGAATAATGCTTCAAATTTCACTGAATAATGTTTCACATTTCACCGAATAATATTTTATGCACAATGCACATGCTAAGTCTGAATCGGGTTACTGTATGCCCATTTAAGAGGTTTACCCTCCCACTTCTATTAGACCAAATAAAAAAAATCAAGTGTAGATAAGTATATAATTAACCTTAATTTAGGCACACGTCATTGTCAGGGGGGTAACCCACACACTCTCAATCAATTTTTGTGCATTTAGCTACTTTCCTTGTGAATGAAATATGGATGACAAAAAAAACATTCATAATTGACAAAAAATGACAAACAAACGAGATTGTCCTTTACACTAGTCTACAAGTTTGGAAAAGTAAATGAAAAGAACTACTCCGTATTGAAGAACAGAAATTATAAGAAAAATGATTTTTAGTCGCCTATCTTACAATATTATATTATATATTATGTACTATATGTAGAATAAAACAGAAGCTCCCAAATTATTTTAAGAAAAATGAACGCACGCCGCTTTGAAAATTAATTGGCTGAAAAACTAGAATTTTTTTTCAAACTATTTACTAAAAAATATTTGTTTATCAAAATATTTACAAATTCAAAATAAAAATATTTAGTTTTTCAAGTTTATCAAAAACCGTGTTTCTTGTGTAAAGCACAAATTTGAACCTAACACCAGAAAAAAAATATTACTTTTTTCTATAAAACCGCGTTTTATTTCTATTTTAGGATTTTATTTCATTTTTTATTTCTAAAAAAACATTGTAAAACGCAACAATAATTTTAAAAGCAACATGTAATTAATAATTAATAATGAATATAAGAGCAAGTGCATTCACACATTATGAAAATGGTTCAAGTATACAATATTTTCATTAAAAAAATTAACGCCTTTATTTTTATATGATAAGCATGTTTTTTCTAATATATTCCAAATTTTGAATAGATAATTGATCGAGTATTAGGTAGAGATTTAACCAATCGCATGAATATGTACAAATATATTTAAAAGAAATGAAAAATAAAATAATTTAAAACTCTTTTGGTTCTTAAAAGAACTAAAAAAAAGTTGGAAAAAAAATAATTATGAAAAATAAAATTATGTCACCTAACTTAAATCCAGAATCAATGCACATATGTGATCAAGGATTGATTACTTTTCATATAAAAAACATTTGATTACTTTTAATATTAATTAAAAATAAACAATATCTAAATCAAATATTTTGTTATTTGACGGGCTGGATATAGTCCCTAAAATAAAATATGAAATTGAATTCCATAAATTTGACCATTAAATTTACATCGATAAAGTTGAAAAAAAAAACAATTGTTAGATTTACTCCCCTCCTTTACCTACATGTCTGATTGTCTGTATGCACATTGCACCACTACCACTAGTTTACACTAATGTTTGCATATATTATCTGAAAGTATATTTACTTATTTAGTGCAATTTGTCGCAAAAAATTAAAAATATGCATATCTTTCTAAATCCAAGGAAATCCTCACATGGCAACTTCGGGTCAGCCGATAAGAGCATCCGAAGTTCTCCAAACGGAGATTTTTAAAATGTAAAGCTAGCTTCTTTTTTTTGGGAGAATTAATGTATATTTAAAAGACATAAATTCTAATTAATAAAAACAAAAAAAAAAATAATACTATTTCCAAACAAAATATTGTAGTATAAATTCTATTATAAGATAAAAAGTCTAATTAACAAAAATGACAAAAGATTAATGTACTTTATAAAAAAATTAGTAGTATATACATAAAGTTTCAATTCATCACAAATTATAAAATGAGATAAAAATAATAATAATTAATAAGCATAAAAAATCATTTATATTTACAAAGATATAGAATTTTTTTATTATTTAAAAATATTAATTTTATTTTAAATTTTAAGTAACTTATCCAAATAATAAATTGAGTAATGTAAATCAAAGAAGAAAACTACAAGAATAAAATAATAAATAAACCATATAAACAACTAGCTAGAAATAAAATTTGAAGAAACTTATTTGAATATTTAATTGAGTAATGTAAATAAATGAAGAAAATAAAAGTAGAAAATTAAAAGAATAAAATAATATTATTTATATTTTATACAAATATAATAATTGGAGTAAATATTATTTAGGTATATGAAAAATGGATAAATGTATATTAATCTAATTTATTTGAGAAAATATGATAGAAATGGATATAAATATAAAATAATTATATTTATATATATCTAAGAAAAAACTAAAATTATAAAATAAAATATGTTTGAAAGAACCCGTTAATACGAGTTACTGATGAAATAAACTGTTAAAATTACAAGATTGAAACTATATAAATTAATACGAGTAATATAAATTATTGTTTGTATGAAATATATAGTATCAAATTTTATTAAAATTTTTAAAAAGTAAACCTGTGCGTAACTGTCCACTAAGTTAGAAGAATTTTAATCATTTTTTCGTATAATAAATTATCCAACTCATTAAAAAAAATTGAATCTCACCTATCGCGTTTCTAAAATAACAAAAAATATCGCTGACTAGCGGTGCTATTTCGAGATGGTGCTTGACTTCGTCCGTAGTCTACGCCTCCAATGTGATAAATTTAGTTTTGCCTAGTTTCGTTTTTGTAGGGTATGATTTTGTTTGTTATGTTGCACCATTTATATTTTTAATGATATATTTGGATAATCGTCCATCTGTTGAATTGTTAGCCATCGAGATTTAAATATAACTAATCTCAAATTCTAACCCATAAAAAAAAATTATTAAAAAATTTATATTTTTATTTCCCCGTTGCAGAGAAAATTTTAGAAAAGGGATGGAGAAAATTTATATTTTTATTTCCCCGTTGCAGAGAAAATTTTATATTTTTATACATACTCCAGTCAACCTCAACGGTTTCCCGGTCAGATGAATTTCTTTTGAAATTTCAAAGGAAAACAAAGTAGTATAGTACAGTCTAAAATATAAAATGGAATCATCTGCAGTTCCATGTCGACGAGTTGCATTATCGTTGTTTTCCTCTCTCTACCTTGTTTCGCTCTCGGATTCGCTGTTTCCGGTGGGGGATGGGGCGGAGTACTTCACCTCCTCCCGCTTACGATTGTATGTGCGGCTTTGTGTTCCTCTTCCTCTCGGCGCTTTGCTTCACTTCCACTGCCCGAGCGCAGCTCACTCACCCCGAAGAAGGTAAATTCCCTAATTGCTTTTGGTCAATTGGTTAATTCCGCACATATATCGCTTCGGAATCAATTTCAAGCAGTAATTCGGATGCATTTGGTTAATCGCATGATTTTGGTACCAAATTTCTGTTTCGAGCCTGTAGTCAATGCACTTAGGGCTGTTAAACTGAGTTTAAATGATCCGATGAAGAACTTGAGCAATTGGAATCGGGGAGATCCGTGCAATTCCAGTTGGACTGGTGTTTTTTGTTACGATCAACCACTTGAGGATGGCTACTTGCACCTCTCGAAACTGTAAGTCATTGCAGTAAATCTCATTTCTGTGTAAATCATGACTGCAGTTGCTCAAGCAGATGTTAGTATTTGCAGTTGCTCAAATGTAATAGAACTTTAACCCTAACTTTAAAGTAACTTGATATCTCAAACATCATATCTTGATTAAGAATATATAGCACTTCAATTTGCATCCATGATCTTTATTCCAGAAATAGTGGCGTATTTATTGCCTTTCTTGTTTCTTCCTCTCTGTAGGCAACTGATGAACATGAATCTCTCAGGAACGTTATCACCATACCTTGGCAACTTCTCTCATTTGAAAATATTGTATGCCAATCACTTTCCACTTTTTATGCAGCTGTTTCCATCCAGTTCGCATTATCTTGTTTATTTGGATTTACAGAATGCATTTAGACATCTTTCATTTGCTCATCTTCCTTCCCTCTTTTTTTCTGTGTTGAATAGGAACTTTATGTGGAACGAAATAGGAGGGAGTATACCAGAGGAGATTGGCAACCTTAAAAATCTCGAATTCCTGTAAGTTTCTAATATCCATCGTCTGGTTTTGATTTTGCTATTCTGCAACTTTGTATAGTCCTTTAATTCATGAATTCCTTTCCAAACAAATTCACCCTGCACTGGTTTTTGCTTCATGGTGTTATTCGTAATTGCATTAAGATAATTCACGTGCTCTAGTTCATAAATGGTTATGGCGATGGGTTATGTTCACGATCTTCATATGTTCTGTACATTGATACTATAGCCTTTTATCCTCTGTAGTCTACTTATTTCTGAAAAGCATCATTCCTTTCATTTGATTTTGTTTTTGGCATCGTCTTTTGTGCCTTTCAGGTTCTTGTGTGGAAATCATTTGACTGGACCATTGCCAGAGACGCTTGGCTATCTACCACAACTGACAAGATTGCATGTTGACGGAAACAAAATATCAGGATCACTACCTAAATCATTTGCAAACTTGAACAATTTATCGCACCTGTAAGGGCATTGTCGGCCCTCCCTTGAACTCAGATGGTTTCTTTTTGTTATTATTGCATCAGTGACTCATCTCTTCCTTTTCAGGCATCTTAACAACAATTCTATAAGCGGTGAAATCCCTCGTGAGCTGTCTAGATTACCAAGCCTCATTCACTTGTAAGTTGGCTACTGTGTTCACACTTCTGGAGTCATATCTAATATTCATGCCATCATTAAAATGCAATTTCAGTTCCACTTTCCGTATTAACAATGATTACAATCCGCTGCAGTGCTCTTGACAATAATAACTTGTCAGGTTCCCTCCCGACAGAGTTTTCCGAGATGCCAAACTTGGTACTCCTGTATGTTCTTTCCTTCCCATTCATGTGAATATGTTTTGTTAAATTCATTTCTTGAAGAGAAAATTTTCCTTTTCCATTCGGTATAATCCCGGTTGAACGAGCACCATGTGGTCGTTATGGCTACGAGATTTTTTAGTTCTTTTTCAAACATTTCATATATTCTGGAGTTATATTCTTTGCAGCCCTGTAATTGTTTATTCAGTTGGAAATGATAAAGATCTCATATTTGGAAAAATAACCAAAATAACCAATAATGAATGATAATTAATATATCATGTGATAATATTATCCATGGAAAATGCCCATCAATCTAGCTTGAGGTTACGGTGAATATGAGAGCTTTCATGTGTGGCATGCTGATTCTACATGATGTATCCTATTTTAATTTCTAATATCTTGGGTGATCTTTTCCTTCCTGTCATAACATTTCAATTTTTTCTTCATTTACTATTTTCCGCAGTCAGCTGGATAACAACAATTTCAACGGGAGTGAGATTCCTTCGAGTTACGGGAACATGTCTACTTTGGTGAAGCTGTATGTGTTTATTTCTTAATCTAATTTGAATAGGCTCCATGGTGCCATAAGTGGGTTATGCAAGTTACTTATTGTGAAGCATCCTGTATTGCCGCATCAATCTTTGCTCCTTTCCCTTTTCCTGAAATTTGAATTCATATTTTGAACATAAAACCGAGCCAAAGTTTGCTCCTCATCAAGAAATTATTTGCACCTTTCCTGGTGAAGTTGATTATGCATTCTGAATCTTATAGTGTTTTCGCACCTAACATTTCATCTTTATCAGGAGTCTTAGGAACTGTGGCTTGCAAGGAGCAGTGCCTGATCTCAGTAGGATAGCCCGCCTTTCTTATATGTAAGTCCATGCTTGTTAGCTGCTTACAACTTACCTTTAAAAACCCAAGTTTAACTTGCTCGTGTCGTGTGCAGCTTATATTAGTTTGACGTCTTTGGTTGCATCTAACATTCAGCTCTACAGCTTACTTCAATCTCTTGATTATTTTTCTGGTGCAATATCCAAATAATTAAATCTTAAAAAAAAAATCATAAAAGTTACAGAGAAGTGTCAATCTGTTTGTCATTTTGTGCTCCTCTCTTGCAGTAAATTATATTTACTGTGGTTGAGATTTCTGATACTAACGATTTCTTCTTTACACTTGCTTAATAGAGACCTTAGTCTAAACCAGCTCAGTGGATCTATACCTTCAGAGAAACTAGCTGATAGTATGACTACAATGTAAGACTTTTGCCACCAACCTTTTAATATTTATACCTTCAAGTAAAATTTTACTATGGTCTTATATGGTCCTTTTCTATTTGCAGCATTTTATCAGATAATTATCTTAATGGGACTATTCCTGCGAGCTTTTCAAGTCTTCCTCGTCTTCAGAAACTGTAAGCATGTGCAGTTTCTTTCTATCCAGCTGTTAGTTATCTAACTTATCTTTATTGGTATAAGTTAGTTGTCGTATTGACTATTCTTCTTTATGCACTAGGGCACTTGATGGTAACTTATTGAGTGGTTCTGTTCCGTCTTCTCTTTGGCAAAGCAGAAGATTAAATGCTCATGAAAAGCTTACTCTGTAAGACAACCACAGCTTACTCCATTTTTAGTATATATATTGTTTACATGCATGTTAGTAATAGTTAGCAAACTCCTAGTGTTCATATTTTAACTGGACATTAGGTTGGAGGCTATTGTTGTGAATTTCGCTTCCTAAACAATGTGTCTATTTACAATGGTTGCAGGGATTTTCGGAAGAATAAGCTGACAAAAATTGTTGGTAGTTCTAGTGTACCGGCAAATGTTACTCTACTGTATAGCTCTGAACTTTATTACATTTCCATCGATATTAGTTCAATTTGTACCATTGTAGAATGTTGTTGGTTCATGCTTACATATTTTTTTTCCATCATCAGGCTTGAAGGGAACCTCTTATGCTCAAATGAAAGCATTGCTGAACTATATTGTGGATCTCTGACTCCAAATGATAATACCCAAGATATGATTCTAAGAAGTGATACATATGGTTGCTCTTCTTCAACCTGTCCACCACCATATGAATGTGCTCCTGTAGTCAGTTCAAGGTCATCTAGCTATTGTGCTGCCCCATTAATCTTCGATCACTGGCTAGAAAGTCCTGGATTTGCGGATTTCTTACCATACCAGATTGAATTTGAGCAATACATGGCCTCTGGTCTTAGTTTGAATGTAGACCAACTGAATATTAGCTCCATTTCTTGGCAAGAAGGTCCTCGGTTGAAACTGCACTTGAAGCTTTTCCCTGCATACAAGAATGTTAGCAACTTCCATATCTTCAATATGAGTGAGGTTCAACGACTTTGGGCGATGTTTACTGAATGGAAGATTCCACTTAACGATACATTTGGACCTTATGAGCTACATGAATTCATTATTTTGGACCCTTACAAGGCAGGCATGTAAACACTTCTCGTTCTTTTACTAGACTCTAACAAGTCTCTCGGCTTCATATGCGGCTATAAATTTTAAGACTTTACTAGACTCAAACAAGTTATCTTCATGAGAAGCCGTTTTTATTGCTTTAACGACATGACAATAAATGAAGATATGTGATTAGTGCACCCATAATGTGGGACTATACAATGCCCCTCATTCCTAACACTTTAGCCTGCACTAATTGTTCATGCTTTCTTTTTCCTTTTGCAGATTTCCCCCAATCCACGTCCACATCACTGTATGGTTTAAGCAAGGGTGCAATCGTTGGCATACTAGTGGGCGCCATAGCTTTTGCAGTTGTATTATCAGCAACTGTCTCATATCTCGTTATGAAAATGCATTTGAAAAAAAAAATTGGTACCTCGAGAAGTCATAAATGTGAGTCCTCCATACACTTTGGATTTGCTTCTGTAGAAGTAAGATTTTCAAACTCTGTGTTTCTCTTTTGCTGACGGTTTATATAAATGTCCACACCTAACGTAAGATTCATCAACCTTGAATTAGGCTTATGTTTACTTGTGGGATGTTTAAATGTCCAACTTTAGGGCAATAAAAGCAATTCCAGTTGAAAATCAATTCCCCATCAAGGACTAGTTTTTATCCAGTTCATCGCTACATGAATATGTTTTTCCCATGTTGCTAAAATGTTTTATAAAGTGTCAAATGACCACGTTAATGATTTTTGTCTCTCATAGTGTATATATATCACTCTGCAGCATCCAGATTCCCTATTGAAGTTGAGGGTGTGAGAAGGTTCACCTATGAGGAGATGGCGCTCGCTACAAGCCAATTTTCCAGCTCCTTTGAAATTGGACAAGGTGGATATGGAAAGGTCTATAAAGGTGCTCTTTCTGATGGTTCAATAGTGGCCATAAAACGCGCCCAAGAGGGTTCATTACAGGGTATTAGGGAGTTCTGCACAGAAATAAAAATACTGTCTAGGTTGCATCACAGGCACCTTGTATCTCTTGTTGGATATAGTGATGACAAAGATGAGCAGGTATTGAAACTCCTGAAACTCATAGCTGACATATATAAGAAACATCTCTTTAACCTGGATTTTCTCATCTTCTAAAAGATGCATAAAAGATTGTATGCATATTCCAGGCTCCAGCTACAATTCCCTGATACCATTAACTAGAGATCGATGCTTTGAACTGTTTGAAGTCATCAGAATATTCTACTAGTAGTTACAATTTGATTGTAGATATCTGGCTTCCACAAGATATTTCTAGGTTTACTTTTCTTGATAGATGAGGAAGTAACGAAACGTCACTTGATTGATAGTAATTATGCGATAATATTTCAC
Source organism: Persicaria tinctoria (assembly GCA_037127255.1). Classification (NCBI taxonomy): domain Eukaryota; kingdom Viridiplantae; phylum Streptophyta; class Magnoliopsida; order Caryophyllales; family Polygonaceae; genus Persicaria; species Persicaria tinctoria. The sequence goes on from JBANSL010000013.1 coordinate 17,145,931, forward strand.
AAGTCAATTCCCCCCCCCCCCCCCCCCCCCCCACCCCCCACCACCACCACCACCACCACCACCACCACCACAACTTAGTCATCTTTGGCTATTGCAGATGCTGGTTTACGAGTTCGTGCCAAATGGAACGTTAAGGGCTCACCTTTCAGGTACGCATAATGTTAATCATTATGGATCTTATCTGCTCTGAATTTGACTTGATGACTTCTTTCTGCCTTTGTTATCATTTTCCTTCTCTCCTAACTATAGGTAAAAATATAGAAATGATATTTTTTTCTATAAAAAGGTTATCTTTAGTCATACAGAACAAAAAGGGAAACATCAGGAGTAAATTCGCTACTTGAGAACTAAAGAAACTACATCTTCATACACAATATTCTATTTAAGTATGGCTACATAAATTATGTATGATTCTGGACTAGTTAAGTAACTCATATGTTAAATCTACCTATAACGTCGTCTCAACTATTTGTGAACTTGTTCTATCACAGCCAAGTGTAAACAACCTCTAAGCTTTGCTACAAGATTGAGAATAGCCCTTGGATCTGCACACGGCATTCTCTACCTACATTCTGAAGCTGACCCTCCAATATTCCACCGAGATGTTAAGACTACCAACATCTTGTTAGACTCTAAATTTAGTGCAAAGGTTGCAGATTTTGGCTTGTCCCGGCTGGCACCAGAACCTGGTATTGATGGGATTGTGCCTACTCACGTGTCTACTTTCATTAAAGGAACTCCGGTATGTTTTCATATTTCAACTTGCTGCTTGCATCAGTGTAGAGTCTAGACATAACAAATCTTCTTATGCGCAGAACTGTCGTTTATTTTATAATAGATTCAATTTTTATTGAGGATTTCCTTGCTGGAAGAACTCCCTAGGGCTGGCTGTTGGTACTCCATCGGTTGTCTTGGATTAATATGCATGAACATATATTTTAGGGACTTCGTTGATATGATTATCTGCTATTCCATAAATGAGAAGTTTTTTTTTTCTTATTCTATTAATTCAGATGATTGCATTGTGTAGTGTTGATCCAGAAATTGCAAGAAATAAAATCAAACTAATGATCTTGTTGCAGGGTTACCTTGATCCTGAGTATTTTTTGACCCATAATTACACGGACAAGAGCGATGTTTATAGCCTTGGCGTAGTCTTTCTGGAACTTCTAACAGGCAGGCAACCACTTTCGTTTGGGCGAAACATGGTTGGGGAGGTACACCTAACCTTCTTCTAAATTGAGCAATTAATGGACACTATAGAACACTTGTCCATATTCATTCTCAATTCTATCTGTTTGCGGTGAATTTGTCCTGCATCAGGTCTACACTGCATACGAATGTGGAAACATTCTCTCAGTTGTTGATGAACGGATAGGAACTTATCCTCACAAATGCGCGGAAAGATTTGGAATCTTGGCTCTAAGCTGTTGTCAAGAGGAGACCACTGCAAGGCCCACGATGGAAGAGGTCGTTCGAGAACTTGAAGCCATAAGGCATATGGCACCGGAACTTGAAACTAGTTCAACGATAGATTCTTCATACAGCATTCCAACTGAGGGAGATTCAATTCGCTCGTCATCCTCTGTAAGGAAGAATCCTTTTGATTCTTGCGATGTATCAGGCAGTGACCTGGTTAGTGGAACAATCGCCGAAGTTGATCCTAGATGAATGGTCTATATTCTCAAGGGTAGCTGATCTTGCAGTCCAAATTGGATATTGGAGGGAGTTTCTTATACTATTTAGTTTCTTTTATGCTCCCTATGGCACCAATGTTTTGAGCTGATTTTTATGATGTATTTTTCCTGACCTTTTATTCTTGTATTTTTGTGTTAAAAAACATATATAGTATTTGTTTGTACAAATGAGGTTGTTTATCGATCAGCTAATGGATTAGTTTTGCGTATGCTGTACAAAATGACTATGGATTAGTTTCACCATCTGTTATACTCTTTATTTTCACTCCACAAGCAACCAGTGAACCTGATACCGATTTCTCGATTCGTCGCAAACAAAGCAAGAAGTGGTTGGTTATGGTCTGCAAGTGCTCGCCAAGGCGGAGCGTATCGATCAAGCAGTGCAGCTGCACGTACAAGTGCCTCAGCTTGTGCAGCAAGAGAGGGCCATTTGGTATATATAAATATATAGTTGTTTTTAAATTATGTACATATCAATTATCAATTATTGCCTTCATTCTAATATCTTACAAGGTGATGAATTATATGAATGGTAAACAAAGGTAAAAAAAAATGTTAATATTTTATATAGTTTTTATCCTTCTAAGAAAACGTACATGAGTAATAAACGTTAAGTTTTAATTAAAAGAGGGAGTATAATATAATAAACAACAAATTGCTGGTTGACCTTGGCATGAGTTAGTCTGTCTTGCAGCTTGCCGCTTGGCTTACTCGGCTCGAGTGCTTTGTAGGCTAGTGCTCGATCCGTGGAGAATTAGTCGATAACTTCGGAACCTCCACGTACGTCATAAAAAAACAAACAACAAATTGCTGGTTGAATTGACTTTGGAATTGCCACTTCGAAAGTTTTCTTAGATCGATCAGCATATATCACGTGTTGTAGGAGCCAATTTAAGATATAAGCAACTTGCAAGTATTAAATGAATATATTTATACGTATATTTCACTGCTATAAATATAATCAATCTATCTATATATCTATATACATATGCTAAAATCGATGCATAACGTCATGTGGTGCGTTGTGGTTGATTCTAGGAGGGGAGAAATCCTATGTGGAGTGTTGTGGTTGACTTTAGAAAAAAAATTAATAAAATAATATGTTATCATAGTTTATAGAAAATTATATAAGTCACAACCTTTCTATCTATCTATATATTTTAGTTAATTGACAAAAAAAAAAAATCATATCATACTTACCAAAAATATTAATTGATAAATATGTAGTATTTGATAAGTGTTATTTTATTCATATCTAGATTACTTTTTGGTGGAAAAAATTATTTATATCAAAATGAATTACTACAGTATTTAATAATTTTTATTTTATTTTTGACTTTTGAGACCAAAATAATTGATCAAAGTTGGTCATCATCTTCCGCAAGGAAGAATCCTTTTGATTCTTAAGATTAAAAGGCAGTGACCTGGTTAGTGGAACAATCGCCAAAGTTGATCCTAGATGAATATATATGGTCTATCTCAGGGGAAGACCATATATGTACCTCCATCCTGCTGATCTTGCATTCCACATTGGATGTTGGGGAGTTTCTTTTGTGTTACCTTACCTACATCAAAGGCCATGTTTTGAGCTGATTTTAACCTTCCAATTTATTAACACAAAAACCTACACTGGAGTATCATCTATTTTTTTCTGACCTTATATATTTTTGTGTGAAAAAACAAAACAAAAACACACATTTTTTTGTTACTTGTGGTCTCATATATCATGCTTAGTTTGTACACATGCATATATGCTTAGCTCTGGATTCGTCGAGCAGTGCAGCTGTACAAGTGGTTCAGCTTGGGCAGCAAGAGGACAATTGGGTATAAATATTTGTTTTCAAATAATTATGTACATATATCAATTATTGCCTTCATAATAAGGTAAATTAGTATATGAATGGTACGTATATCTGCAGCATTAATATATAGCAGGTCATGCATGCACATCAGTACAATGCATTCTGAAATCAGTCAATTAATGATACTCCCTCCGTCCAATATATTTTCTATCCGATAATATACTCCGTATTTTCTACATGGAATATTTTAATGATTTTTATTAATTTATATATTGTTGACTTTTAAAAAAAAATTAATTGGTTAAAATGTGTAATTGAGTATTAAAAAATAATAAAATTTATAAAAGATATTGTAGTAAAAGTGAAATGTATTATAAGATCGAGGTAGTATTAATATATAATATAATATAATTAATAAACAATTTGACAAATTGCTGGTTGAATTTGAGTTTGGGTCCTATTCGAAACTTATCTTTAACCAGGATATATCACATTCCATAGGAGCCAATTTAATACAGCAATTAGTAAATGAAGATCGTTACATGTCACTCCTCATAAACACATTAATGCAATCTCGATTCGGTTTAGAGAAGGAGGTCGGGGAAAACTGGATTTTGATTTTGCATATGTTAGGTGTGGATTAGTGTAGTTGATCAGTGAAAAACTTAACATGGGTATTGGGTGGAAATCTGTCTATTTTTTATGCGGGCTCTAACCTTGCAGCAACACCAAACAAACGGTGGGAATTTTCAAGCAAAAAGAAGTGAAGAAACAGTGACAGATAGGGGCAAACAACACCTGCAATTATGATATAGGAAGTGTTAATGTGAAGGAGTAGGGGTGTTACTCGAGCCGAACGAGCCGAGCTTGGCATGTTCAAGCTTGTTCATTTGTTAAACGAGTTCGAGCCGCGCCGAGCTTTGTTTTTTGTTCAAGCTCGGCTTGTTTTAGTAAAATGAACGAGTTCGAGCCGAGCTTTTCTCGAGCTTTAAGTAGTTTTACTTGGTCATAACATATTAATTTAAAGAAAATTTTAGAAATTTCATATTATTCGAGCTATTCGAGCCTAAATCGAACGAGCCGAGCTTAAAATCATGTTCAGGCTCGGCTTGTATAAGTAAGTGAACGAGCTCGAGTCGAGCTTTTTTCGAGCCGAGCTCAAGTTGTTCAGCTCATATAACAACCCTATGCAGGAGGGAAAATGTGACAGCAAGTCAGCAACTATGAGCCTTGCAATTGACTACAGATTCATTCAAGCACAGATGTATGCATTGAAGATTGTTAACTAGGCTACTACTCCCTCCGATCCAAAAAGATTGTCGTTTGACTTTTTAACACGTATTTTAAGAAGCTAAAAACTATATAAAATATCAACTTTTTTTAAATTATTTTTTTACAACTTAATATTTGTTGGTAATAAGTATTAGATTATAAAATAACAATAAGGGCAAATTGCATAAAATAGCAAGAACTTTAGGGGTGGTTGCACTAAGTGGCACGAACTTAAAAAAATACAAAAATAATCACCAACTTTGGTGTTTAGTTGCGGTTAGTGGCACGTATACCCCCTATCTCGCTAATGTGGACTAGTGGGGGTGCCTACATGGAATGTTTTTAATTAAAATGACATATAGCGAGATATAAATTAATGAGAATGCTTATATGGTTTTTTTAAAAATTAAAAGACATAAAATATGTGCCAAAATTATGAAACTAGCTAGGTTCTAATTTTATTTTTTATTTCATGTAATTCCAAATCAAAGATAATTGTGACAAATATAACATTTGCAAATTAAAATTTGGTACTAGTTATTTTAATTTGCAAATGCTATATTTGTCACAATTATCTTTGATTTGAAATTACATAAAATAACGAATAGAATTGAAACCTTGCTAGTTTCATAATTTGGGCACATCTTTTATGTCTTATAATTTTTTTTTTAAAAAAATATTCATGTAAGAATTCCCACTAATTCATATCTCACTATATGTCTTTTTAATTAAAAAATTTCTCATTAATTCATATCTCACAATTATCTTTGATTTGGAATTACATGAAATAAAAAATAAAATTGGAGCCTTGCTAGTTTGATAATTTTGGCACATATTTTATGTCTTTTAATTTTAAAAAAAACCATAGAAGCATGCATTTTCATTAATTCATATATCGCTATATGTCTTTTTAATTAAAAAAATTCCATGTAAGCACCCCACTAGTCCACATTAGCGAGATAGGGGTATACGTGTCACTGACCGCAACTAAACACCAAAGTTGGTAATTATTTTTTTATTTTTTTAAGTTCGTGCCACTGAGTGCAACCACCCCTAAAGTTCGTGCTATTTTATGCAATTTGGACAAATTGCAAAAAATAACACGAACTTTAGGAGTGGTTGCGTTAGGTGGCACCAACTTTCAAAATTTCTATAATAATCACCAACTTTGAAGGGTGGTTGTGGTTAGTAGCACAACCAAAAGCATACCCCTTATTAACATTTTATTTACAAAAAAAAAAATCACATTTTTCCATTGTTTTTACCCACTCACAATTCTCTTCTTAAAAAAAAAAAAACAATTTTCATGTTTATAAACTCAATTTCAATTTTTTAAAAAACATCATTTTAAAAAAATATAATTGTGATATTAATTGGTATCTTTTTAAGACACTCATTTTTCATTTTAAAGACATTACTTATTATTTAATTTTTTGAAAAAAACTAAGTTTATGGAGAAAATAAAATTAGTTCTTTTTTTAACCGGGTGTAAATAATGAGTGTATTCTTTTAAGAATAAAGGGAAAAAGTAGTGTTTTATAAAATAAATTATATTTTTTAAAATAAAAATTGAAAATGGATTATTTTTAAAAATGAAATATGGGCATTTTTAAAAAAAAAAAAATTGGATGATTTTTTTGTTTCTACAAAGAATGTTAATAAGTGGTGATATTTCAAAAAAAAAATATATAGATGTGCCACTTATTGCAACCAGAACCAAAGTTGGTGATTATTTTTAAAATTTTGAAAGTTCATGCCATTAAACGCAATAACACCTAAAGTTCATGCTATTTTTCAAAATTTTCCCTTTTAAAAATGAAAGAAAAATTATACTCCAACTTAGATAAAATTAAAATAAAATGGGGATTTCATACCCTCCATCGGGGATCCCAACAGGGACGGGGGCGGGGCAGGGATCGGGGTGGGGACTATTGTCCCCGTCCCCGCGCGGGGAATTAGTTTGGCCCCCATCACCATCCCCGTCCCCATTTAATTTCCCCATCCCCGTCCCCGCGACGGGGATTTCATGCGGAGATCGGGGAGTTTCCGCCCCATTGTCATCTCTCATTGTTTCTCAGCTTATGGATTAGTTTTGTAGATGCTGCACAAAATGATTGATTGATCCTATTCTCTTGTTCGTTTTTTTCATCATCCTCGTCTCACATTCTACACCCCCTATTAAAAAAAACAAGTCTTTTAACTTTTTAACACATATTTTGAGGGTTTAATTTAGTAATTGTCCAAATAATGGACATATTTAAGTAATTTCTATTGTTTCAAACAAATTCAGTAACATAAGGGTTAGAGACAAGATGGGAAAAAGGCTATTCACAAAACCATTTATACAAAATTGCACATAAGTCATTTTTCCATTCTAAAAAAAAATTACAGATCTGCCCGATAAGAAAATTAAAAACTAACGCTCATACGTTGCTTCACTTGGACGAGCCACACACGGTAGAGCGAAATCAATCATACATTGTTCATTGTGGTAGATTTGTTAGGGATCTCATCAGATCTATCAAATTGAAGGTAAGAAGCTCCATTCACAATTGATTTTAATTGTTTTTTTGAACAAATTGTATGTTTTAGGGTTTGAAATTGATGAAATACATTGGATGCCTTGTGTGTTTTGTTTGATTGTTGTTGATTTGGGTGTTGTTTGAGTTGAATTATGAGCAGCAATTGTAACGAAAACTAAAGAAATTGCTCGTTTTGTTGCTATTGGGGTTGGTTATTTTGATCATTTTTCATGGTTTATTGTTAGGCATAGGGCTCGTGTAGATTTAACGAGGTGATGATTTATGTCCGGCTATTGTCTCCGAGCCTCATGTGTACCCTCAACAATTTTTGCCGAGGTTCCTTCTTACCCTCAACAACTTTTGTCGAGCCTCCCTTTGTACCCTCGATAACTTTTGCCGATGTCCTTTATTTAGCTAGTCCTCTCTGAGGTTCAACAGATTTTTCAAACGACGACCACAAATAACCGTTGAATGTCAATCGATAATCATCCAAATTGACCGACATACGAAAATGAGTGTCGATCAATTTGCTCCTTGATAAATTTCATCGATTTTAGCGAGCACAACAATTCATTCGACAAATTTAGATTTTTTTCATTTGCTCTGATTTGTAGATGAGAGTTTTGAACATTTTTACAATTTGTTTGAAAAAAATGAAAATGACTTGCGTGAAATTACTTAAAATTGTTTTGACAATAACCGTTTTGGAATCTTGTCTAAAACCCTACTCTTTAAATATACCTATTTGTCACAAACCACCCTTTAAATTGATATTTTCACGAAACAACCATTTAAATAACTTTCGTCACCAACCAACCAACCAACTCGAAATCATTCTATTCGAATCTAGATTAAATTTGATAAATTATAATTTTATCGTTATTTTATATTATATTCTAATGAATTTTAACATTGAGAATTTGTTTTTTCAAAAGACGCATACTAGGGGTACGTGATTGATTTTTCCTTGAATTGATAAATAAAGAGCGGCCATTCCGGGGTTCGAACCGAGGACCTATGACTATTATCCACAAGTCCTTTTCGGTGAGACATTTCGGAATGGTTACGTGATTGTTTTTTCCCCCTTCATATAACTTACCCAAATTAATAAAATAAATTGTTCGGTGCACTAATCGTCACTGCCAAAAAGTTTATAATTATTGTAATTTTCAGGGGTTCGAATGCGGTTGCTGACAGGATTGCGCGTCTGGCTTACTGTATCCTTGCCAATTGATAGATTGGCTACTGATTTCAGAACTTTGAGTTCTCGTCCGTTCAAACGCGCTAAGAAAGAAGACTGATCGTCGACTTTCTTAATTTTTATCCTGCTTCCAAAAAAAAATGTAATTTTAATTATTCAATAGTCTGTGTCACAAATTGTTGCTCAATGACATTTCGTTCTAAATTATTCACAATCTTTTTGATAATGGTGCAGTCATTCTCATGGAATAATATATGTACATGCATAATATAGTCTTCGTCTCTCAGGATCGAAAGTGATTGAGATGCATAATACTGTAGTATACTTAATCCATTTACTTTTATTTGTTTTACTAGGTGGTCACAAATCTCGTCCCGTCCCGCATCTTATCCCGATCCCAGTGGGTTAGAAAAAAAAAAATTCAATCCCGTCTCGCAAAAATTACAAAGAACGGGACGCGGAACGGAGAGTTCGCATCCCCCAAATCCCTTCCCGTCCTGCATATATATAATTAAAATTAATAGAAACATTTAAGAATATATTTATATTATACATTATATTTATTTAAACCTAAAATTAAAATTTTAAAATAATAATAAAAGATTAAAAACATAAAATAAATAACAATTTTAATAAAAACTTACCATTGTCTTGCTCAGAAAAGCACTTACTACAGCTTTTATATATGTAAGACTTCAAATTGTAATCGGATTTAATGGGATTAAAAACATGAATATATAGCACCAAGGACTATGCTACTGTATTTCATTATTTTGAGTTTAATTTATAATGGGATTATGTAAGATTTCAATTTCTAATGGGATTGAAACACCAATCTCGTCCTGCAAAAAATACGCGAGACGGGATACAGGATTATCCTAATTCTATCCCGTCCTGTTCCATATCCACCCCTAATTTTTTCATATATACAAACGACAAATAAAAGTAAATAGTGTGTAAATCAAGATGTGACTAAACACGTACTACATGATAAACAATCTCTGGTAATTGAGCTATAATGACAAAAAAATTGATTGCCGTAGTCTACAAGTTGGAAAAAGTGAAGGAGATACGAAATAATAACGGAGGCCTTATCCGGTTATCCCCACCCAATTTTTTTATTTACTCCGTATTTATTTAAGCATTCAAATTACAAGTTGATGACAATTGACAAGATGATCATGAATTCCTCATGATCTTCAATGCGGAAAGAGAAAGAAGATGCAGCGAGCAAGAACAGAGATCGAAGAGCCCAACGATTTCTGTTCTCGAGTATGAATGAATGAGTTGGTTGTTACAAGAGCGAGACTAGCTTATATACAATTAGTTGAGTGAAATGTTATCTAAACCACACACAACTCTTAACAACCTGTATTAACTAATCTCAGCTATACAATCAGCTCAGGTTTAACACAAGACCGGCAAACAAATAAAAATTTATTTCTAACTTTTCAATTCTTTTTTAAAAAAAAAAAAAAAAAAAATAGTTGTCAAGTCGAGGAGGGAGGAGAGTTAGCAACAATGGAGGGATGGAAGAAAGATAAAAAGGCCTTCGTGTGCTCTTTTTAAAAAAATAATAATTTTAAGGCATTTTTTAACCCGATTATGTCTAAAATTGAGCTAAAAAGTGCATTTATAAAAATAAAAACACCATTTTTTAGCCCGACTATAAATAGAACTGAGATTTAAAAAATACTCAATCCGTCCTGTATTTTAGGGCTTCAAATTTTGTTAAAAATACATGAGTTTTTAGGGTTATAGGGTAATGATTACCCCTAAAAAGTACAATAATAATTAAAATTAAAGAATTCTCATCTCTATAAAAATAATAAGATTTAAATATAAATAGGTTTTCTTAATCAACGTACAAAGGTCTAAAAGACCATATATTTTTAGACGGAGAGAGTATAATTTCTCAAAAGTTAAAAACCTGATCACTACGATCAAACCATATATATGGTCGTGGTGACCATTATTTATTTGATTGTAGTGACCAACTACTATATAGTCATTGTAATTAATTGATTTCGTGATCTTTGCCTAGTTGGGATGGATCATGCACGACAATTTTATCTTGCGATGTAAATATCACCGAAATAAAAAATTTAAGCACACCATTCAAACGGAAAAAATACTTAACATGACATGACCCGTGGACCCGTCGAATTTGCCCGTGTACCCGGTCAACCCGAGACGAATTTTCCCTCCAAAAAAAAAAAGTAAAATGCGATATTTACGAAGTCACTTTCTAAATTGTTCGAATAGCAGGAGAGCTCCTCCCATGGCGACGTTGGTTAAGCCTCCAGAGCTCCTCACTGTTGACGATGACAGTCGCTACTCCTGTCAACGTCAACGACGCTTTTCCAAGGCCCCTCCAGAAATAAATTTCATTTGAAATTTCAAAGGAAGACAAAGAATAAAATGGAATCGGTTCTATGTCTGAATTTCACCGTTCCAGTGCGTTATCTTTGTTTTCCTCTTCTTCTACTGTCTTATCCCCAATTTCTCGCCACCTTGTTTGGCTATCGGTTTCGCTGTTTGATTATCGGAAATCAATTTGCTGGTTCCGGTACGGATGGGGCGGAGTACTTCGACTTCTGGTGTTGTGTTGCTCCTCTTCCTCTCGGCGCTTTGCTTCGCTTCCGTTGTCCAATCGCAGATAACTCACCCCGACGAAGGTAAATCTGGACTATTTTTGCTATTTTCTTCCAAGTTGTGTCTGAATATTGGCGACTGCAGTTGGTTAATTACTGTTTTAGAGCTTGATTCCGAACATAAACTGCATCACAATCAATTTCAAGCAAGAATTCGTATGCATTTGGCACTTAACTGTTATGTAATCACAAGGTAGGCGTATTTGAATTTTATGGAACATGTTTGACATTTGAGTTGATTTTGTTACCAAGTTTCTATTTCAAACCTGCAGTCAAGGTACTAAGGGCTGTTAAACTGAGTTTAAATGATCCAAAGAATTTCTTGAGCAACTGGAATCGTGGAGACCCGTGCAATTCCAGTTGGACTGGTGTTGTTTGTTACGATCACCCACGTAATGATGGCTACCTGCACCTCTGGAAACTGTAAGTTAGTACAGTTTTTCTCTCTTTTGTGTAAGCAACGCCCACATCTGCTGAAACAGATGTTGGATTTGGGGTTGCTCAAATATAATAATAGAACTAGAAAAGTCCTTGTACCAAGTCTAAAGCAACCGATTCCATATTCTGATTAAGAATTGCTCTTCAGTTTGCATCCAATTGTCTCAAACAGATCTTCCTCTTTGCAGGCAACTGATGAACATGAATCTCTCAGGAACATTATCACCAGAACTTGGAAAATTGTCTCAATTGAGCATATTGTAAGCTGAACCACTTCTCTTTTTGTACACATTGTTTACATTCAATTTGTGTTGTTTCTGTTATTCGGGTTTACAGTATGCATGGAGACATCTTTCATTTGCTCATCTCCCTTCTCCTTTTGTCTGCGTTATGTAGGAACTTTATGTGGAACAACCTAGGAGGGAGTATACCAGGGGAGATAGGCAACCTCAAAAATCTCACGTACCTGTAAGTTTCTAATATCCACTCTCTGGTTTTGCTTTTCCTATGCTGCAACTTATTATAGTCCATCAATGCATGAATTCTTTTGCAAACACATTCTCCTTGCACTGGATGTTGGTTCATGGTGTTATTATTCATAATTGTATTAAGATACTGCAATGTGCGATGGGTTGGCAAACACATTCTCCTTGCACTGGATGTTGGGTCATAAATGGTTATGGCAATGGGTTGGTGTTCATGGATCTTCATTTACTTTTTTACATAAATGTTATAACCTTTTGTACTTTTTAGTCTTTTTATTGCTGAATACTGGGTTGTTTTTGTAGTCTTTTTATTGCTGAAAAGTATTCCTTTCATTTGATTTTTTTTATCATCATCTTTTCTCCTTTCAGGTTTTTGTGTGGAAACCACTTGACTGGACCCTTGCCAGACAGTCTTGGCAATCTAGCACAACTGATGAGATTGCATGTTGATGTAAACAACATATCAGGACCACTGCCAAAATCACTTGCAAACTTGGACAAATTATCGCACTTGTAAGGGCTCCCTTGAGCTCACATGGTTTCCTTTTGTTATTATTGCATCAGTGACCTTTCTCTTCCTTTTCAGGCATCTTAACAACAATTCTATTAGCGGTGAAATCCCTCGTGAGCTGTCTAGATTACCAAGCCTCCTTCACTTGTAAGTTGGCTATTGGGTTCAGACTTCTAAGCCATTTATGCATGACATCATTGAAATGCAATTTCAGTTCTGCTTTCGATATTAACATTGATTATAATCTGCTCCAGCGGTCTTGACAATAATAACTTGTCAGGATCCCTTCCGGCGGAGTTGTCCAAGATGCCAAATGTGGTACTCTTGTATGTTCTTTCCTCACCATTTAACTACATATTTTGTTTAATTCATTCTTGGAAGTGAAAATTTTCCTTTCTCATTCTGTGCAGTTCCTGTTAAATGAGCACCATGCTGTGTTTGTTAGGGCTACTAGATTTTTAGCTCTTTTTCAAACTTTTCTTTTTTAATTTTATTTTTTAAAGCCCTGTTATTGTTTATTCAATTGGAGGGGATAAGGATATCATATGTGGAAAAATAACCAAAATGAATACTCCATAATTATTATATCATGCTGAAGAGAATCGATCCAAAACACAAGAATGCATAAACAGAAACTTAAGCAATGATAATGAACAAGTTTACAACTCAGCAAAACCAAAGCAAAAGTAGAACGTAGAGATTGTAGCGACGATTAGCCTCAACGAGGACACCAGCCACTAAGGTCAAAACCTAGAGGGCAAAGAGGCTACAAATCTCTCTCAACACAATGTCACTGAGTGTATTTGGATGGAAGGGAGCTCGATCTACGCTCACAAAGGCCGGAAAGGGATGAAACTCTAGAATCGCCTCAGGAGACAAGAACAAAGCTACAATAAGCAACAACCCTCTCAACTCTCGGATTAGGGTCAAACCCTTATAAAGAGAGCGCTTAAGCTGAATGACGTCGTTGCCAGAGCTCAGCAAGAGAAGCTGGAGACATCCGTATGGGCTTCAAGCCCAATGGATAGCTGAGATCAGTTTTGGGCCGGTTTGGCCCAAAACCAATACAATCAGCCTTACAAGTTAAACATCCAATGTACACTTAGAATTACACATAGGTTAAAAGAGATGAGCCTAACAATTTACCCTCCTAATTCTGAGTTTACACATATCGTAAATCTTCCTTGTTGAAGTGTGGACTGGATTTACACCTTTGTCTATCATCGGCTATTTCATACCCCTCTCAACATCAGTTGGACTTGATCACGTGCAGGAACTCCCTACAAAAGAGAAACTTATCAGTGGTCACAATCTTAGTGCCAAAGTCTGCAGGATTAAGTTTTCCATCAATCTTCTTAACAATAAGAAGATTTTTGGATACCAACACACGTATGAAGTGGTAACGAACATCAATGTGCTTAGTCCTTTCATGATAGACAGGATCTTTGCACAGATAAAGGGCACTCTGGCTATCTGTATGCAATACAGATTTATGGTTCTTCCTATCCACCTCTTTCATAATATTTTGGAGCCAGATTGGTTCCTTGGAGGCTTTAGTAGCAGCTATGTACTCTGCTTCGATTGAAGACAGAGCAACAATGGGCTGCAGCTGAGCCTTCCAAGAAATACAATTCCCACACCAAGTATAGAAGAAAGAGGTGGTAGATTTCCTGTTATCCTTATTGCCAGCATAGTCAGAGTCCACAAAGCCAAACAACTCAGAGGGTGAAGTATGCAAACCGTATACCAAACCAATGTCAAGGGTACCAGCAATGTATCTCAGGAGATATTTCATGGCAACCCAATGTTTCTCTGCAGGGTTAGACATATACCTGCTCAACACACTCACTGCAAAAGCAAGGTCAGGCCTGGTACAAATCATAGCATACATAATTGACCCAACAGCTGCATCATAAGGAACAGATTTCATATAGTCTTCCTCCTCCTTCCCAAGAGGCATCCTGGTCTTTGTAAGATCCAGGTGCCCTCCTAAAGGCATAGGAGCAGGCTTGACATTAGAAACCTTGAACCTGTTAAGGACTTTCAGAAGGTAGTTCTTTTGAGACAAAAATACCTGACGTTTGGATCTATCTCTAGAAATCTTTATGCCAAGAATTTTCTGAGCAGGGCCCAAATCTTTCATGTCAAAAGATTTCTTGAGAGATTCCTTGACATCAAGTACCTTTGCTCTAGACTTGCATATAATGAGAATATCATCAACATACAGCAAGACATATAAGGGAGATTCAGTTTTCACATGCATGAAATATAAACATGGATCATAACTACTCATTCTAAAGCCAAGTTTAAACATGCAATTATCAAATTTCTTATTCCACTGCCTAGGAGATTGCTTCAAGCCATACAAAGATTTTTTCAATAAGCAAACATGATCAGGTTTAGAGTGATCTTCAAAACCCTTGGGTTGTCTCATATAAATAATCTCATCAAGCTCACCATGCAAAAAGGCAGTCTTAACATCCATTTGATCAATTTCATAGTCATAAACAGCAGCAATAGCAAGTAGAAGTCTCAGAGTTTTATATTTCACAACAGGAGCAAAAACATCATTGTAATCAATCCCTTCTTTTTGTGTGAATCCTTTGGCTACCAACCTAGCCTTGTAGGTAGGTTGGCCACCAGGTTCCACACAATTTTTGAGTTTATAAACCCATTTACAGCCAACCAACCTAGCATTTTTAGGCTTTGGAACCAGTTTCCAGGTTTTATTGGATGTCATGGAATTTATTTCCTCTTTCATAGCAAGCAACCACTTATCAGAATGTTTACATTTAACAGCATGTTTAAATAATTCAGGGGTATAAGCATCAACAACCTCAGCAATCACAAAAGCAAACTCAATCTCATTAGTGAAATATTTCTTATTTGAAATTTTCACTCTAGGAGATCTATCTCTAGTAAGCTGATAATTAGACAAATCAGGCACCTCATCAAATTCAGAAACATGCTCAGAATCAGAAGCATCATGCTCAGAAGAATCAGAAGAAGAATCAGAAACATCATGCTCAATATCATGCTCAGATTCAGATTCAGACAAGGCATTTTCATAATTAGAGGCATTTTCATAATTATCAGAGCCAGAACTAGAGGAGTCAGAAGGGGTAGAAGTAGAGCTGGAGTTTGAGTTGCTTACCTCCCCACCTGATTGTTGAGGGCTGTCATCGGTACTTGAAGGAGCAATATGTTGCTCAACATTACCATGATAAGTAGAGCTGCTGCCAATGGGGATATTGATATCAAATTCACCATCCAAACTTGCTTCTTGAGCATTTGAATCATAAAACTGAACACCTGCATTCTCAGAATCAATGTTAGAAACCTTTCTGAAATGAAATTCAGTTTCAATGAAAATGACATCTCTGCTAAGAATTACTTTGTACCCTCCTGGTTGGAGAACAAGTAACTTATAGCCTTTGACCCCCTCTGGATAGCCAATCATAACACATTTAAGAGACCTTGGTTGCAACTTACCAGTGTTTTGATGAACAAAGGCAGTGCATCCAAAAGGTCTCAAATGTGCTATGTTAGGCTTGGTTCCACTCCACAATTCCTGTGGAGTTTTGAAACCAATAGCAGAAGAAGGGGATCTGTTAATTAGGTAGGCTGCAGTGGTAACTGCCTCCCCCCACAATGAATGTTTCAGACCAGAGCTAATGAGAAGGCATCTTGCCTTTTCAAGCAAGGTTCTATTCATTCTCTCTGCTGTACCATTCTGCTGTGGATTACCTGGAACTGTGAGATGCCTTTTAATACCATGTGAATGACAGAAACCATGAAAATCTTTATTGCAAAACTCAAGACCATTATCAGTTCTTAGACATTTAAGTTTAAAGGTGGTGTGACCCTCAACTTTTGTTTTCCAAAGTTTAAAAGCATCAAAAGTGTCACTCTTAGCCCTAAGAATGTGCACCCAAACCTTCCTGGAATGGTGGTCAATAAGTGAAAGGAAATACTTCCTTCCACCTATTGTATCCACCTGGGCAGGTCCCCATAGGTCTGCGTGTACATAGTCTAAGGGCTTGAGAGCAACAAATTTTGAGCTACCAAACACAGATTTAGCATGCTTACCAAACATACAGTTCTCACAGTGTTTGAGTTCAGAGGGTTTACCTTCAACCATACCTTGTCTGAACAAATGATTGAGCCCTTTGTTGCCAATATGAGCAAGTCTAGAGTGCCACAACATAGTTTTATGCAAATTCATAGAAGCATAGCACTCAGCAGACAAAGATGAAGCACAAAGAATAGGGTTTCCAATAACATGATATAAACCACCTTTCTTAATACCTTTAATGAGAATTTTACCATTCATTGAAACAGTTTTAATTCCATTTTTAGTATTAAGATCACAGTTCAAGTCATCAAACACAGAAACAGATAACAGATTCCTCTTCAAGTCAGGTACCGACCTGACCTGTTGAAGGGTTCTAACAACACCATCATGCATTTTAAAGGGAACATTGCCTATGCCTTTAATTTTAAGAACAGATAAATCACCAAGTCTAACCTCACATTTAGCAGACTCATCAAGATAATCAAAAACATGCTTATTAGGTGTAACATGCATAGTACAACCAGAGTCCAGAAGCCAGGTATCAGAGGGACTATCACAGGCAACCATAAGCAATTCAGAAGAATAAAACACAGAGGAATCAAGCACAACAGTTGTACTATTTTTAGATTTCTTTTCCTCATCATCTCTTTTCTTATAGCAATCAGAAATGACATGGTTGTTCTTTTTGCAATAAGTACAATGCTTCTTACCAGGTTCAGGAGCCTTATCCTTATTCTTTTTCTTATTCCTCTTTCTATTCTTAGAGTTTCCCTTAGTAAAAAGCACATCAGTTTTAGAACCAGATTTATCAGATTTATCACCTTTCACTTTGAACACTTTGATGACCTCACTTTTTTGAGCAATAGCCTCAACAATTCTTTTCTTAGTCAAAGACTCATTGCTAAACTGTATAACACCTTAAAAGTATCAAACTGAGATGGCAAAGCATTAAGTAGAATAACAGCTTGGTGAGTATCATCAATTTTATCATCACAACGTTCAAGCTCTTGTGTCATTCTAAGAAATCTATCCAGATTATCATCCAAAGACACAGAAGCATCCATTTTAAAATTGAAAATACGACACAACAAAGATATTCTACTAGACAGAGTTTTAACCAGATAAAGATCTTTCAAAGCTTTCCACAAAGAAACAGAAGTATCACAAGTTACTACCTGTCTGGCTACCTCATCTGAAATACGAATCATGATCTCACTGTGTGTAATGAGATCAAGTTCTTTCTTAGCCTCATTGGACATTTCAGCAGGAAGCTCATTAGCAACTGCTTTCCAACACTTCTCCTTTATCAGGATAACTTTTATCTTAACTTGCCACATGGCAAAGTCAGTAGTGCCATCAAATGGTTTAATGCGATAGGAGTTATCAGACATAATGAATCAAAGTTCCTGCAATAAGTGAAAGAAGGGACAAAATCAGTAAAAGTTGGAGAGAGTTGAGCACTCAAACCCTACAACTATCAAGCTAAGAGTTTGAATCTCGTAAAGTGCTAGCGGAAGCAAAAGTAAGAGCTTTCAAGGAGAGTTCTGAAGAGTCTAATCTTCTAAACTCAAATATTTTCGAAGGTTTTTGTTCAAATCTAAAATGGCTTATCAGATTGAGATTTCCGACGGAATAAGTCCTCAAAACCCTAGATCTGGAGTTCCTTTAAGAAGAGCTTGCTAGATCTTTGAGATCCAGAGCCTTAAGGAGAGCTAGCTCCAGGAACTTCAACAGAATCAGAGACGAGCGACAAGGGTATGTCCACTAAAAAACTCAGATCTGGAGTTTCTATCAGAAGAGCTCAAAGATCTTGAAAGATCTCGAGCCTCAAGGAGTGCAAGCTCCAAAAACTTCAACAGATATAGAGATTTGGGACAAGTGACGCTTTATCTTCGTAGATCTGGAGCTTAGAAGGATGAAGAACCCTCTAAGCTTCAACAGAAAATCGAAGAAAATATCAGATCTGGAGCCTAAGAGACACAAGAACTCAAAAGCTTCAACAAATCCGATTTTTAAAAACGAGAAAACCCCTTAAAACCTGAAAGCTCTGATACCAATTTGAAGAGAATCGATCCAAAACACCAGAATGCATAAACAGAAACTTAAGCAATGATAATGAACAAGTTTACAACTCAGCAAAACCAAAGCAAAAGTAGAACGTAGAGATTGTAGCGACGATTAGCCTCAACGAGGACACCAGCCACCAAGGTCAAAACCTAGAGGGCAAAGAGGCTACAAATCTCTCTCAACACAATGTCACTGAGTGTATTTGGATGGAAGGGAGCTCGATCTACGCTCACAAAGGCCGGAAAGGGATGAAACCCTAGAATCGCCTCAGGAGACAAGAACAAAGCTACAGTAAGCAACAACCCTCTCAACTCTCGGATTAGGGTTTTGCAAACCCTTATAAAGAGAGCGCTTAAACTGAACGACGTCGTTGCCAGAGCTCAGCAAGAGAAGCTGGAGACATCCATATGGGCTTCAAGCCCAATGGATAGCTGAGATCAGTTTTGGGCCGGTTTGGCTCAAAACCAATACAATCAGCCTTACAAGTTAAACATCCAATGTACACTTAGAATTACACATAGGTTAAAAGAGATGAGCCTAACACATGCAATGATATTATCCATAGAAAATGACCATGAAACGTTAAGTTATTTTGAATACGAAAGCTTTTATGTGTGGCAAGCTATGTAATATTATATTATATCCTATTGTAATTTCTAATAACTTGGATATATCATATATGTGGTAATGTATCGTATTGTAATTTCTAATATCTTGGATAATCTTTTCCTTCCCATTATAATATTTCAATTTTTTCTTCATTTACTATTTTTTGCAGTCAGTTGGATAACAATAATTTCAGTGGGAGTGAGATTCCTACGAGTTATGGGACCATGACTACTTTGGTCAAGCTGTACGTGTTCATTTCTTAGTCTATTTCCAGTAGAATCCATGGTGCCATATAGAGGGTTGTACAAGTTGATGATTGCAAAGCATCCTGTATTGCCGCATCAATCTTTGCTCCTTTCCCTTTTCCTGAAATTTGAATGCGTATTTAGAACATTAAAGCAATAGTGCGATAGTCAAGCTTTGCTTCTCATCAAGAAATTACATGCACCTCTATTTGTGAAGTTGATTATGCTTTCGGAATGTTGTAGCGTTTTCCCACCTAATGTTTCATCTTTATCAGGAGTCTTAGGAACTGTAGCTTGCAAGGATCAGTTCCTGATTTCAGTGGTTTAACCAACCTTTCTTATATGTAAGTCCATGGTTGTTAGTGCTTTGGCTGCTTACAACTTATATTGTTTCTATTTTTCATTTTTCGGTTCTCTCTTGCAGTCATTATTTTTACTGTGGTTGAGATTTCTGATAGTAACGATTTCTTCTTTACACTCGCATTACCAGAGACCTTAGTCTAAACCAGCTCAATGGACCTATACCTTCAGAGAAACTAGCTGATAGTATGACTACAATGTAAGACTTTTGCCCCCAACCTTTTAATATTTTATACCTTCAACTAAATTTCACTGTGGTCTTCTATGGGCTTTTTCTATTTGCAGCATTTTATCACGCAATTATCTTAATGGGACTATTCCTGCGAGCTTTTCAAGTCCTCCTCGTCTTCAGAAACTGTAAGCATGTGTAGTTTATGTCTATCCAGCTGTTGGTTATCTTCATTGGTATAATTTAGTTGTCACATTGAATATCCTTCTTTATGCTCTAGGGCACTTGATGGTAACTTATTGAGTGGTTCTGTTCCGTCTTCTCTTTGGCAAAGCAGAAGATTAAATGCTCGTGAAAAGCTTACTCTGTAAGACAACCACAGCTTACTCCAATTAGCATATATATTCTTAAACATGCACGTTAGTTACCAAACCCCTAGTGTTCAGATTTGAACAGGACATTAGGTCAGAGGTTATTGTGAGGAATTTCTCTTCCTAAACAATGTGCCTATTTACAATGGTTGCAGGGATTTGCGGAACAATAAGCTCATAAAAATTGTTGATAGTTCTAGTGTACCGGCAAATGTTACTCTACTGTATAGCTCTAAACTTTATTATATTTCCATTGATATCAATTCAATTTGTACTGTTATACAATGTTGTTTGTTCATGAATACATATTTTTTCCCATAACCAGGCTTGAAGGGAATCTACTATGCTCAACCGAAAGCAATGCTGAACTATACTGTGGATCTCTGACTCCAGATGATAACAATACACATACGATTCAGAGAAATGATACATATGTTTTCTCGTCTTCAATCTGTCCTCCCTCATATGAATGTCCTACAACTTTAGTCAGTTCAGAATCGTCTTGCTACTGTGCTGCACCATTAATCTTCGATTTCCGGCTAGAAAGTCCTGGGTTTTATGATTTCATACCATACCAGAATGATTTTGAGAAGTTCGTGGCCCTTGGTCTTAGTTTGAATGTAAACCAACTGAATGTTAGCTCCATAGTTTGGCAAGAAGGTCCTCGGTTGAAAATGGTCTTGAAGCTCTTTCCTGCTTATGAGAAATTTACCTTCAATATGAGTGAGGTTCAACGACTTTGGGCAGTGTTTACTGAATGGAAGTTTGGGCGTAATGATTTATTTGGACCTTATGAGCTACTTGAATTCATTATTTCGGATCCTTACAAGGCAGGCATGTAAACAATTCTACTTCTCTGTTCTCATTGCAACTATGTGAATCAAGCCTCATTTTTATATAGCACCTCTTCCCCAAATTGGATAAGGGCTATATTTTCCTACAAAAGGTTGCATAAAAGTCTACATACTTTATATTGCGGCTATCAATCTCAATACTTTACTAGACTGTACAATGCATCTAATTCCTAACACTTTACCCTGCACTAATTCTTCATGTTTTCTTTTTCTTTTGCAGATTTTCCCCAATCCACATCACTGTATGGGTTGAGCAAGGGTGCATTCGTTGGCATAATAGTGGGAGCCATATCTGTTGCAGTTATATTATCAGCAAGTGTCACATATCTTGTTATAAAAATGTATTCGAATAAAAAAACTGGTACCTCAAAAAGATATAAATGTGAGCCACCATACACTTTGGAATTGCTTGTCTAGGATTTTACGATTTTCAAACTCTGTGTTGCTCTTTTGTTATGAAAACTTATAGTAAATGCCCACACCCCACTGCAAGATTCATCAAACTTAGAATTAGGCTTATGTTTACTGGTGGGATGTTTAAGAGTGCAACTCCTCATCAAGGACTAGTTTTTCCAGTTTATCGCTATATGATTTATGTCTTTCCCATGTTGCTAGAGAGTTTTTAAGTGTCAGATGACCACATTAATGAATTTTTCTCTCTCTCATAGTGTGCATATATTGATCTGCAGCATTCAGGATCCCTATTGAAGTTGAGGGCTTGAGAAGGTTCACCTACGAGGAGATGGCGCGTGCTACTAGCCAATTTTGCAGCTCTGTTGAAATTGGACAAGGAGGATATGGAAAGGTCTATAAAGGTGTTCTTTCTGATGGTGCAGTAGTGGCCATAAAACGCGCTCAATAGGGATCAGTACAGGGTGATAAGGAGTTCCTCACAGAAATAAAAATACTGTCTAGGTTGCATCACAGGCACCTTGTCTCTCTTGTTGGATTCTGTGATGACAAAGACGAGCAGGTATTCTGACTCATGAAACTCATATATGAAATAAAGAATAGCTGTTTAACATAGATTTTCTCATCTTCTGAAAGACACAGAAAAGCTCGTGTGCATATTCCAGCTACACTTCCCCAGTACCATTATATTGAGATATGCATCAAATGCTGAATGGTTAGAAGGCATCAGCATATTCTGCTAGTAGTTACACTTTAGACATATTTGATTGTTGATATTTGGCTTCCATACGACCTTGCTAGGTCTACCTTTCTTGATGGATGAGGAAGTCACGAAACGGTTAATAATTGATAGTAATTAAGCTTTATTTCACAAATCAATATTTTTCCCACAATTTGGTCGTCTTTGGCTATTGCAGATGCTGGTCTATGAGTTCATGCCAAATGGAACATTAAGGGGTCACCTTTCTGGTACGGATAATGTTAATAATTATGGATATTGTTTACTTTGAATTTGACTTGATTGATGACTTGTTTCTTCCTTTGTTTTCTTTATATCTTCTCTCCTAAATACAGGTAAAAATATTGAGATGATAAATTTTTTTTTAATAAAAGAGGTTTTCAATCTTTAGTCATACAAATACAGTTACACAAAAAGAGAAAATGTGATACACACGTATGGTTGAGAAACATCAGGAGTAAATTCGCTACTTGAGAATTAAAGTACGGAGTCTTCATAATATTCTCTTTTAAGTACGTATGGCTACATAAATTATGTATGATCCTGGCTTTGCTGTTATCATTTGCCTGCAGCACATCTTTCACTAGTTCTGTGAACTTGTTCTATCTCAGCTAAGTGTAAACAACCTCTAAGCTTTGCTACAAGATTGAGAATAGCCCTTGGATCTGCACGCGGCATTCTCTACCTACATTCTGAAGCTGACCCTCCAATATTCCACCGAGATGTTAAGGCTACCAACATCTTGTTAGACTCTAAATTTACTGCAAAGGTTGCAGATTTCGGTTTGTCACGGCTGGCACCAGAGCCTGGTATTGATGGGATTGTGCCTACTTACGTGTCTACTGTCGTTAAAGGAACTATGGTATGTTTTCATGTTTCAACTTGGTGCTCTCATCGGTCTAGACATAACAAATCCTCTTCTGCATAGATTCAACATTTTTTTACTTGTTCTTTCAAGATGATTGCATTGTGTAGTTGTTGATCTAGAGATTGCAAGAAATATGATCAAACTAATGTACTTGTTGCAGGGTTATCTTGATCCGCAGTATTTTTTGACTCGTCAGTTCACTGACAAGAGCGACGTTTATAGCCTTGGTGTAGTGTTTCTTGAACTCCTTACAAGCATGCAACCAATTTCATATCGCGGAAACATTGTTGGGGAGGTACACTACACCTCACCTTCTTTTGAATTGGACGCTATATAGATCACTTCCCTGTATTCACTCTCAACTCAACTCGTTTGCAATGCATTTTCCTGCATCAGGTCTACACTGCATACAAATCTGGAAACATCCTCTCGATTGTTGATGACCGGATAGGAACTTACCCTCACAAGCAGGCGGAAAGGTTTGCAACCTTGGCTCTAAGATGTTGTCAGGAGGAGTCCACTGCAAGGCCTTCGATGGCAGAGGTTGTTCGAGAAATTGAGGCCATAATGTTCTTGACACAGGGACGCCAGACCAGTTCAACGATAGACTATTCGTATAGCTATTCGAGCAAGGGCGACTCAACTCCTTCATCATCCTCTGCGATGAAGAATCCTTTCGTGTCTTACGATCTCTCGAGCAGTGACCTGGTTAGTGGAAAATTCTCCGAAATCGGTCCTAGATGAATGGGTATGGGTATTGTGGTCTATCAATCTCCAAGAGTCTGCAGTTTGTTTGTATGGTTATTCAGATTTTTGAATTGGAATATGCATCTTTTCTTGGTAGTTCTCTCACATGGAATGTATAAAGCAAACGCATCGTTTTGAGCTCTTTTGATTTATTTGCAATGTATAAAGAATCATACAGTTTCCATTTTGTTTCTTTCTCATATCAATTGCCTTCATCTTAATTTTGAAATGCTGATAGACTATTAATTTTTGGAGCTCTTAAACATCTTATTATAATGGAAGATCATGCATATACATGTTTTACAACTATGAACATGTATTGAGAAATCAATTATCAATTAATTATATTAAATGACATATAATATAATATTAAAAGCAACATATTGTTGGTTGCTTTAGGATCCAAAACTTATGTTTGACCAGCATCACATGGTGTAGGATCCAATTTAAGATAGGGAATTATTAAATAAATATATAATCATATGTATATTTCATTTGTATAATCAATTAGAAATTGAATCTAGGTTTAAGTTATTATGTTGAGGATGACGGGTTAGGTAGGTATATTAATTACTTTTATGTGTACATATTGACAATTAATATAAGTACTCCGTAGCTAGACTGAATTGCACTTATTGAGTTTAGCATTAATCATAAACTTGCATTATTCCTTATTCTCATCCATCTTTGTTTGTATGGGTTGTCAGCACACTTGATCAAAAACCGTGTACTTAATTTGATGTGGGGTTTCCCTGGTAATTTGATGAGGACAATTAGTGGGTCACCTTCATTCCTCCATTATATCAAAATCAATAATAATGTAGTAGCAATTATTTTTATTTTTATCTATTACTACGTAGTATTTGATAGGAAAAGGAATTCAAAGTACCAAAAGGCTAAAAAGATTTGCAACCGTTAGGAGAATAGGGGAAAACAAAAGAAGAAACCAATTTGAGGGTGATAATAAGATATTGATACAAACAAATGATCAATATATATTCGCAATTATATAGTTGTCATGACATAATAATTTGATTTAGAATAATTTTATAAATTCCACAAAATTCAAGTTATTGAAGCTAAAATCTAGTCGAGTCTCAGTTTGAATTGAATTAAAAAAAATATGTATGGTCGTTTAGAAAAGTAAACAAGTTAGAATCAAACTTTTTTTAGTTAAATTTGAACTACTAAACATAGTATATGATTACCATCCTACAAATTGAAAATTTTATTTAGATTTGTTTTTCCATATTTCCCTATTTTTTTTTGTTAATACAACATATTTTAGAAAAACAATTCATCTTTTAAATTCCATAAAAGGGTGTACACCTTATTACCTTATCAATAAAAAGAAAAGGGTGTATACAATTTTTCATCATATGATTAAAATCAAAATTAATTGAAACAAATACACATAGAAAAACTGGTTAAAAAAAAACATAGGGAGTGAGGGAGTGTGTGGAAGAACAAGACACGGTGGTCAGGAAAAAGGGTGAGCTTATGAGAGTGACCGTGAAAATGACGGAAAGTTTAAATGATAAAAAGCTCAAATCGCGGCAAAAAAGGGAGAGAGGGAGAGCGTAGTGAATAACGATGCATTTATAAAGGGAAAGAAAAACAAAAAAGGAGAGATTTTTAAACAAATCCCACGCGCAAATCGTTAACTCCCAAAGATTCTCGCGTCTTCACTGTCTCAAATTCCTCTCAATCCTCCGCATTTGGAGGGAGTTTTCAATTTATTTCACCGATTTCCCCAATTAGTCATCCCTAATTCACATTTTGGATTGAGCGCCAATTCCAAATCAAAACCCTAAGCTACCGTACAAGGGGTTACTTGATTCAGAATCAAATCGAATTCATGGCCTGTTTCTACTTTTTTTCACCTTAATTGTGCCAGATCTGCGCATGCTTATTGCGAATTGGCCTAATCCTGCAGTTGGAATTGGGGGTTTTGGGGTTCGATAGTTAGCGATTGAAATTAAATGCAGGAGTTGCTACCGAGGTGAGGAGGGAGATGTCTGGGAGCAGAGTTTATGATCCGAGCAAGCTGCATTTGAAGAAGGAGCTCACTCAAATTCGGAAAGCAGCTAGGGTTTTGCGTGATCCTGGCACTTCTTCTTCATGGATTTCGCCTCTCAGCTCGACTAGATCCGCCGCCGCCGCTTTTTCGGCTCTCAATGCCACCGGCGCGAGGAAGACGCCGCCGCTTTCAAACGCTCATCGTCACTTTGACCTCCAAAATGCTGCAAAATCCACCGCCGACAGTAAGGAGGGTGGGAGGGAGGATAAGAGGGTGTTTCTTTATAATTGGAGGAGCAGGAATAATAAGTCCTCCAGTGAGAAAAGCTTGGTTAGGGTTGATTTAGATGGTATAAATCATAATCATGATTTTGATGGATCCTCCTCCTTTCCTGGCAGTGTCCCTAGTGGCGGTACTAGTGTTGATGATTGTTTAAGCGATGCCAGAAATGGAGGAGGTCCTGCTGTTGATTCTAAGAGTGACACTTATGTTGATGATATTCTTCATCTTCATGATCATGGTTGTGGTCATGGCCATCGTCCAAATCATGGTCATTCCAATCACAGTGCTGGATTCAGATGCAGGGATACAAGGTTGGCGTCAATGGCATCGCCTACAACTGTCAGAAGGCCAATGGGTAAGATGAAACTTCGTAAACCCTCCTCTTCTTTAATGCAGAAGCAGAGAAGAAGAAGGCTGGAACAATTAGTTCTTGATAGGAGGTCCATAAATTCCCTGGCATTAGAGGGTGTCACCCCGTCGAATTCCCTAGGACTAAGCCAGGATGATTCTGTTAGTTTGGCTGACCAAAATGATGATACTGATGAGTACTATAACTCCGAGGATCTAGGTCACTCTTCAGCTACGTCTCCGTTGCTTTCTAGGCTTATGCAGAAGAACTTTCCCCAATCATCTAGTAAGTTTTTGAGAGTTAGTCGAAGAGGGGACTCTTCTTATACTTACAGCACAGCTGCATTGTCAACAAGTTCGTTTAATAGATATTTCAACAATAGGAATCCTAGTAATGTTGGATCATGGGATGGTACTGCGGTTTCTCTTAATGATGTGGATGATGAGGCAGAGGATCCATTGGATTTGCCTGGTCGAAAAGGATGTGGGATTCCTTGTTGGTCTATGAGAAGTACACCCAAACACAAAGGGGGTTATGGAAGTTGTTCTCCGTCTCTATCTGATACTCTGAGGAAAAAGGGGAGCAAATTGATTTGTGGAAACCAAAAAATTCTTCATAAACGCCATCGTTCCTTATCATGCATAGGTAAGCAGAGAATCGTCTCTGGTACGTCCCAAGGACGTATCCCTCTGCTTAAAAGCCGTGATGCTGGAGCATCATCATTTGGAACAGGAAACAGTGATGACGAACTATCTACTAATTTTGGGGAGCTCGATTTAGAGGGTTTGAGTCGGTTGGATGGGAGAAGGTGGTCATCTAGTTGTAGGAGTCAGGAAGGGTTAGAACTCACGGCTCTTGCTGGAGACAGCCAAGATGAAGGTGCATTGGAAAATGGTAGGAGTTTTAGCCAGAGATATAGGCCAATATTCTTTGATGCATTGGTGGGGCAAAATATAGCGGTTCAGTCCCTTATGAATGCCATAACAAGGGAAAGGATTGCCCCAGTTTATATTTTTCAAGGTCCTCGTGGTACTGGGAAAACATCTACTGCCAAGATCTTTGCAGCTGCTCTGAATTGTTTGGCCGCTGAGGGCACTAAACCTTGTGGGGTCTGCCGGGAATGTACTAATTTTATCTCTTGCAAAAGTAGAAATATCATGGAGGTTGATGGGACAAATAAGAAAGGAATTGACAGTGTTAGATTCCTGCTGAAAAGGTTAGCAGTGGCACCCCCGTCAGCTATCTCAAGCTACAAAGTCTTTGTTATTGATGAGTGTCATTTGTTGCCCTCCAAGACCTGGGCAGCCCTTCTCAAGTTTCTTGAAGAACCACTCCCACAAGTCGTCTTCATATTCATCACTACGGACCTTGAAAATGTGCCACGTATCATACTCTCAAGGTGTCAGAAACACCTGTTTAACAAAATCAAAGATGTTGATATTGTAACCAGATTGCAACGAATAGCAGTTGAAGAGAATTTAGAGATTGAACCTGATGCACTGGAATTGATTGCGTTACATGCTGATGGTTCACTTCGAGATGCAGAAACTATGTTCGAACAATTGAGTTTGTTGGGGAAGAGAATCACTTCTACTCTTGTGAATGAACTTGTGAGTTTTCATCTTCTTTCAAGTTTTCTTCTGTTTTCTACCTCTTGCCTTTTACTCTTGTGAATGAAGTTTTGATTGCCTCCAATGAGATGGTTAATGTAACTTGCTCTATTACAACATCTTTATTTTATAGGATGTGGGTATTCAAGTTTCTTTAGAATCTCTTTGTTTCTGAAAGTCTTTTCTTTATGTTGTCATTTCTTTCCTGTGTAAATTTGTTGATCATTCTAGTTTATAATGCACAGGTGGGAATCGTTCCTGATGAAAGATTGCTTGAACTTCTGGAGTTGGCTATATCATCCAATACTGCAGAGACCGTGAAAAGGGCAAGGGAATTGTTGGATTCTGGGGCTGATCCATTAGTTTTGATGTCCCAGCTTGCCAGCCTTATTATGGACATTATTGCTGGGAATTATGTCTTTGATGGTGCCCAGTGTAGCAACTCTTTTGTTGGACGAAGTTGTAAGTGCATCTTTCATCGTTCAATTAAATTTCTAGTTTTTACCGTGTTATTTAGTCATGGATGTTAGCATTGCTTGAAATCAAGTGACAAACTGACAATTACTGAAATAGGCGCTCAAGTATATAGAACCTGTTGGCAGCTCTTTCTCAGCATATATGGGTTTATCTTTCAAATATCATTTCAGATAATATAAACTCTAAAAGCTGTTTGGTTTCATATCTAAACTTGGTAGTCTAGTTTTCTACAAATCTAATTTGTGTTGGATAACTTGCTGAGACTGTCATGATACTAAGTTGGTATACTTTATAGTTTCCTCCAATTTCATTATCCTCATCTCTCATTCTTAGCGTTTGGACTTTGGACTAACAAATTCACTTCTTTTCAGTGTCCGAAGAAGAGTTGGAAAAGTTGAAACACGCTTTAAAACTTCTTTCCAAAGCTGAAAAGCAGTTGAGAGTTTCAAGTGAACGTTCAACATGGTTTACTGCCACACTTTTACAGCTTGGATCAGCGACTTCACCAGATTCCACTCTATCTGGGAGCAGTAGGAAGCAAAGCTCTAAAACAACCGATGAAGAACAGTCTACTGCATCCAGGGACGGTCCTGGACATGTACAAAAATCTGATGCCCATTACCCGCCACGGAGACTAGCATCTCCTACTGCATTGCTTGACTGCAGAGGTCATTCTGGTCATCAAGAGGCTTCATCCTTGCTGAAAGACAGCATCATCTCCAGTTCGAAGGCCACTCATAGTAAACCTAGAAATAGTGTTGATACCGCATCTTCTCATGATGATATGATGGTTGGACAAATTCTATGGAGCCAGTTGGACACTGAAAAACTGGATCATCTGTGGTTGCAGTGTACTGGGAGATGTCACTATGAGAAACTAAGGCATCTGCTTCAGAACTATGGAAAGCTTATCTCAATCTCTGAAGTAGATGGTATGTATTCAATATTTCAATCCCTCTATTCGCTTCCCTTTCTTTATTGGCTCAAATAAGATCTTGAAGGTTAGCTTGAGAGAACTGAAAATGGTTGGCTGAAATGTGACGATATTTTCAGTTTTATGAAATTTTGGCTTTTACCAATGTTGTGTATTCTAGTTTCTTGAATTGAACATCCCTTTGCAGGTGTTTTGCTCGCCTATATTGCATTTGGAGATGAAAAGATCAAAGCCAGGGCTGAGCGTTACCTAATAAGTATTACCAACTCATTCGAAA
This sequence comes from Persicaria tinctoria, assembly GCA_037127255.1. Taxonomy (NCBI): domain Eukaryota; kingdom Viridiplantae; phylum Streptophyta; class Magnoliopsida; order Caryophyllales; family Polygonaceae; genus Persicaria; species Persicaria tinctoria. The sequence goes on from JBANSL010000013.1 coordinate 17,175,977, forward strand.
CAGTATTGAGACGTAGTGTAGAGGTTAGGATTATTGTGCTCCCGGATGGCTTAATTCCTGTAGATGATAGAGAAGCTGCTATGTCACCACATTCAACAGGCAGCAAGCAGATGGAACCACTCAACAAGGACGAGAACGCAGCTTCATTAAACAACTCTCCGTTGCTCGATGAGAGGGCACTGGCCCTTAAAGCCGAAGGGCATGACAAAACCGGAAGCACAAGGGAAAGGAGAAAGGAGTTACCCATGCAGAGGATAGAATCTATTATTCGCGAGCAGAGGTTGGAAACGGCATGGTTGCAAGCCGTTGAGAAGGGGACCCCAAGTTCCATGAGTCGCTTAAGACCAGAACGAAACCAGGTCCTTCCGCAAGATGCTGGAGTCCATTCCCAAAATCAGGTGGAACCCATGAGCTCTATGGACTTGTCTTCCAGTCGCTGGGATGATGAGCTCAACCATGAGCTCAAGGCCCTGAAAGTTGATGACAAGAAGGCATTTGAGAAGGATCAAGCTAGTAAGAGGGCCGCGCTTCCTCCCATCTCGCCTAGCTTGCTTCATCAGAGCAATTGCGGAGGCACTCTCAGCATGGAGCATCAGTGAGTGTTCCTTTTTCCTTCCTCTCTAATCTTTAAGAAGATATCGCTCCTGTACATGATGGTTCATATTGTTCACCTTAAAACCATTTTTTCCTGTCTTGTTTTGCTAGGGGCTATGAATCATCAGGACCTGGGGGGAAAGGCTGTAACCTTCTGTTCTGTTGGAATAATACTAGACACCCGAGAAGCGCGAAGGTAAGGCTTCCTTTCAGGGTCCTTTCAACTCTTTTTGTACATTTCAATTCCATTTCCGAAATCCAATTTACAGCGAGCAATTCCATACATTCACACATCTTAACAGGCTAAACATGGAACCCCAGTTCAAGAGTGCAAAGGCGGTGGGCGATTCCTCTGCTTCGGCGAATGTAGGAAGTCTAGACAGACATAACAGCTGATTCAATAGCTAATCTTCTTATTGCAGGTTTCCCATCCCCCTTCTTTTTTGGCTATTCTTTGGTGTGTATTTGGGTTTCTTGGTTAAGGCTTAAGCCTTAACGGTTCTTTGTTAAGTTGTTTCTTTTGCAATGTAAAAATGAAAACATTTTTAAAAAAAATTATTTACCATGTGGGGTGCCTAAATATTTGGAATAACATGGTAGTTTGATCATTGGCAGCGATGGATTTTGTTACTGAGTATTATTTTGGTAATTTCAAATGATTCACTTGGTAAAGATCCTTTTTTTTTGGTAAGAAAGGTAAAGATCCCTTTAGTCTATAATATTTATGGTCTTTTTTTTAGGTAGCGATGTTTGGGAGAAATCCTTGCAAAGTATCATACCAAATGGCTTTAGTTTTCTTCTATTCCCAAATACTATCCCTTTCTAAAAAAAACATGTTATTTACTAGTAGTATTTAGGTACGTTTTTCTAATAATGATAAAAATTATTTAAAATATCAATTATTTTATTAATAAGTATGAAATTATGAAAAAATATTAATAAAAAAATTAATATTTTATATAATTTTTAGCACTTTCTTAATATTAATAATAAAATAACAAGATTTTGTAGAACAAAAAGGGTATATATGTAGGGTTAGATACTTAGATTCCCTTCATTGCACTTTTCCCAAATCGGTTCCTTTACATTGTGATAATATATAAGTTGAAATTCACGAGAAAACAAATTGTTGAGTTGAAGAATCTATTTTGGATGGAGCATTTATCCCAAACCTGATTGTCACTATGTTAGACAATAACTTCAAGATGGTCCCTATGCTAGTTAGCAAACATCATGACCAAGCTTTTAGGTGAGGCTTAACATCAACTTCTTCTCTCCAAGTTGGCCTTGTTACACCATGATTAATAGTAAGACCCATTTTGAAACCTTAACTTATTTTTTATCTGTCACATTAATTTAAGAGTCTCAAACCATCTTTTTACTTTTTCACCTACTTATTGGTGAGCCCGATCCAGAGCCATTAACTTATTTTTTTTTACTCTATTCCAAAATTTTCCTCTAAATTTAAAATAGTAAATTATTATTAATTACGTTCACAACAAATGATCAAGATCATTGCATGTGCCCGAGTCTCGAAAAAAACATGTGAGATCCAAAGGTCGTAGGATGCAACTGCTTCTAGCTAGCACTATGATTGGCTTAAAAAAATATATGCAAAATGAGTGTCTATGTGTAGATAAAAATAAATTACATTCAATTTTTTTTCTTTTTAAAATTACAGGGCATGCCACGTTCCTGACTCCCTGGTTGGTCTGCATGGCAACGTCGACTAGGGTTTGGGTTTAAGGCAAAATGTCGTAATAAAACAACGTCGTTTTGATGGATGGTGTGGGCAAAAAAAATGTGGGTTAGTGCCCACAGAAGTCTCAAACGAGAGCCCGATCTTGAAACAGACCTCTTCACCCGACTCATCCTCTCTTTTTTTTTTCCTCTTGATGTGGCAGGTTAGGTAAGCCCAAAGACTCACCAATAAACCCTTTCTTAGCATCCTTGTTCCAAATTGAACAGGGATATAGAGAATATAAAAATGATGTTAAATAGGTTGGTAACCGATGATCAAAATTGAATTGCTTTCTTTTAAAAATGTGAAAATTAATAGAAAAATAAACATTAGGAAATGGATGGAGAAATTCTTTTTTTCTCAATAAATACTCTTTTTTTTTTGGTGAGGAGAATGGAGTAAATATTAATTACAAATCATTATACAATGAACTTCTCATACTACAATAATCAAAATTTGTTTTAGAATTTCAGTTTATAATTCAATGCAATTATTTTTTCAAAAATGAATAAAAAATTCACTTCTCTCATGCTTTCTAGAAAGAATACAATAAAGTGTGGCCCCTCTTTTCCCACCACGTATACATGAAAATAATAATGTAGGAATCAAATCACATGGCACTGTTCTCCTTATGTGTATATAAAACAAGGTTTGTTTCCCACACCTTTAATTCCACGACCACACATCATTGAATTGTTCAATTCCCTCCTCCTCCTTCAACAACCAACGCCACCGCCCCTCCACCACCTCCGGCCACCAACGATCTCGCTATTCCGATGGCCTCCGGCTTGTTCTATTGCGGCTCAATCGAAGAATGCCCCGTCAACCACCACCAAATTAGCGACTTCGAGGATGACTTCCTCGAAGCTTGCTTCTTGTGCCAAAGGTCCCTTGCCTTTAACCGCGACATCTTCATGTACAGGTTAGTTACAGTTTACACCATAACAGACGTTTATATATATATAGTTATAAGGATTTCATCATCACTTATATTTCGTCGATTATTAATCTTGATAGGGGGAATAGAGCGTTTTGTAGCGATGATTGTAGACAAGAACAAATTGATCACGACGAGGCTATGGAGAGGAGGAGGAACATCTCGGCGAGAGCAATGAGAAAAACCGGAAATTCTTCGTCGGCAAAACAAGCCTCTCCTAGCTCCTCCACTGCCGCCAGCGCCGCCAGATCCACGGTGGCCGGAGCAGTTAGTGTTGCCTGATTCGATATATAGATGACGAATTTGAGGGAATAAATAATTGAGTTGATGTGTAGTGACCGAATTTGAGGTGTGATGTATAGATGACGAATCTGAATTTGGTATAAGGAATGATCTGCATATCATGTGGAGATCCAAGATGAGAGATGAATAAATTACAATTTTGTTTAATTTGTATATTATTGTTTATTGAGATCGAATTAAATTGAAATGCATAATTAATCGATCATTGAAATGCATAATTAATCGATCGATTTAAAATATATGTATGGTAGTGGATCGCTCGATCGATTTGATTTATTTCTTTATTTAAATCATAACTACTGAAGTCCGTTGGGACTCGGGATCGGGGGTCGTGTGCACACGTGCGCCCTTGCGCTAATAGCCTAGCATATAAACCGAGCGGGGTTCCATCCTAAAACCAATTGGCAATAAAAGGAGTAGCACACCGACTCATATATCAGTACTGCTTGTTATGCTCAACTTTCCGATGTGGGACACTCTTGGTTTTATTCACGTCTCTTTTGAATAAAATCACAAATTATACCTAAATTTACTTTGGTTAATTAGCATGCATATTTTATAATTAGATTGACTGATTTTGATAAATTGATTAACAATTTAATATGTTTTTGATTCGATCTTCATAGTACATGAGTGATTTTGTAAATATTTTGATATGTAGGGGATTTTGTAAAAGATGTGCACCCTAATTCAAAGATGATTTTGCAAAACTTATACCTAACTTTAATTAGTTATTTATTTGATGTAAATGATGTGACTTGACACTAAACACATGCAATGATCAATGTGAATTATGTATCTATATCTATACACATATATTAAAACTGATGTATATTGTTTTTTTTATGATGACTTATGGTTGATTTTATTTTTTTTCTTCGACCTTTAAAAAATTATTAAAATAATATGTTAACATAATCACAAGAAGCCACATTCTATTTGTAATTGCTATCTAACTAAAAAAATATTTCTTGAAAAATATAATAGATATAGATTTTATTCAATTAAAATCTTAGCAAGACAATTAATCAATCTATTATATCTTATGATATTTATAGTCAATTAATGTCATTCATTGATTTATCTATTAAAGTATATATTATAAGTTATAGCTATAAACATTGATAAATCTTCCTGAATTGTAGTAAATAACCCCCTATTCGGATTGCTTTGCGCCCATAACTCACTATCCGAAACTATTTACAAAGGCTAACCCTCCCCCTTAAAAAATTGCACACCAGACGGTAATCTTTACCTGGAGTAATCGGTGGCTCTGTCTCTCCTTTCCTTCGCCTCTCTCTTGCCCCAAATCTCTCTCTCTCTCTCAGTCTCGAGCGTAGTCCACAAGAACAGAGAAGGAAGGGGATCAGATGTTTCAAGCATAGCCCTCTCGTCTATGAAGATTTAGGTGAGTGGTTGTTGTTGCTCCTCCCGTCTAGGAGAGAAATTGAAGAAATCTGTCAATCCCGATTTATGCCCTCTCTCTTCAATTCCGATTTCAGCTCGCAGTAGAGGAGGAGGAGGAATCGAAGATGAAAACTGCGAATTTTCAGCTTCCATTTTGGCCGAAATTCAAACTACCTTAAATTTAATTATCGCCAAAATCGAAGGCATCTTTTTATTAAGATTGAAGCCATCGTATGCAGGCGAAATTGAAGGCATCAGCGCCGAGAGGAGGAGGAGGAATTGAAGATAAAACTGCGGATTTCGGAAATGGCAAAGAAGGAGGTGGCGGTGGAGGGAGATCCGGCGAAGAAGATGGCGGAGTTGAGGAGGGAACTGAGGAGGTTTCTTCTGTAAAATTGGCAAACTAACTGAGGAGAACGTCGATGGCAAACAAGAGGCATGGACAAAAAATAGTTGCCAGTGGCAGTCGAGGAAAATTGGCATATCTAATTCACGTCTTTGCTTGAGTGCTCGACTGCTCCGCACAATATGACATCGACTAGTGCAGATTGCAGTTGCAGAACTACAATTGTGAAATGTGATTTGTGATTAGTTGATTACTTATTTACCCGATTAGGCGGTCGATTTGGTGTTTTGTTTAAATTGCTTTGTTTGGGAATTGTGAATCTGTGATTTGTCAAAGTGTTGATTTGTGAATACATGAATTGGATATTTGTGAATTTGTGATCATTAATCAGTACCTCAGTTTCTTTATTTGTTACTGTTTTGTTGAGGTAAGGGTACGTGGCAAAGAGATCTATGTACCAATGATTCACGAGGATCGGAAGTAGAGTCCTTGAATTGTGAATCACCCAAGTGAGTTATGCTCGTGGGCTTGTGTAATGAACTAGATGATTTGTGCCTGCGAAAATCTGTCTAGAAACTCGTCTACACTTAAAAATTTCTAGATGCTCTCCCACCTAGCGTGGAATGCTCTATGAATATGATTGATGCTATTTTTTAAGCAAGATTTGAAATGAAATTAAGGAGGAAAACTCATTTGTGTGAAAGTGAAACCTCCATTAATTATTGTATATGCTAATAGATGGGGCCAAATGGCACTTGGAAGGTGGAGATGGACATAATAAATTGACAATACAATACATAGATGCTTGACTATTAACCACCACTAGTCCTCCTCCATCAAACACAACACACCAAAAGCCCATACATCATTGCGTGGCATGGGTCCCATTCCTCATCACATACACGTCGACTCCATCCACACATGACACATAATTTGTCTATTTTACCATGTTTAGTTCAACACATTCATTCATTCATGACGATCGACACCATTTTTAAAATGAACACAATTATACTCCTCTGTTCTAAAAAATATGTTATTTTAGAGTTTCATTTTTTTTCAAAAAAACACCATTGTAAATACTCTTAACATGATTGATGGGTCGTGAGTTATAGTTTTCGATAAAGTAAACAAGTAGAGTAATAAATGAGGGTAAATTAGTAAAAAAAAAAGTATATTATTGGATTTCATAAAAATTGTGCAAAGAGTTAAAATGACATGTTTTCGCGAACGGATGAAGTATATATATATATATATATATATTATCATTTTGAATTACAACCGTATAGAAAAACTCTATATGTCAAGCCTTACTAGCTTAGCTGGTAAGGATGACATATAGTGATCAATAGGTCACGAGTTCGAACTCTCCTTCCCATATTGTAATGGTATAAGTGTCTACCGGCCTATTAAACAAAAAAAAACTATATATAAAAATAATGTTATTTTTAAAATAATATATTGACGGTTTATCATATTGTAGAGTGTTGCCACCTTGCACTCTTGTAGTAAGATTATTGCTTTATCTGTGGACGGACACCTTATGATAAGCAAAAAAGCTCTCTTTTTTATAGCTCCTCCGAAAACCAACGCCGACACCATTCTCCATCTCCAACGTGGTTGAACAACCGCTCCGACCAATCGCTGGCTAATCTCCCGTCAAATCTCTCTCTTTGGAGAGCCCCAACTCCTCTCCTCGGAGAGTGTTCAGATCGATGGGTTGCCCGCCTCTCTCGGGTTGCTCCGCCTCGGTGCCGTTGGCTTGGCCAGTGTCCTTTAATCCTCTGCACTGCCCTTCTCCATCTCGGCATTGGCCCATGGCCTGCTTGGGTGCGTTGGTGGTCGGGTTTGTGTCTAAAACCATCTTCGATTCTCTCTGGTCGGATTATGTTCTAAGCTAGCCTTCCATCGTTAGTTTCATTCAAATCAAAATCAAATTGGGGTTGTCCGGCGGCCTATGCTTGTCGTCGTCCTCGTGCCCATTTGTCATACCTTCTAATTCACTAATTTTGGTTGTGGTGGGGCTTGATTTGGGGTGTCGGGTACTCTCCGCCTCCATCTCTTTCCCTCTTCCATGGCTATTGCAATTCATGTCCTCTTGGGCTTCTCGATTGGTGGAGTTGGTGGGCGTGCCTCGGCTTTGCTCTCCTCTAACTCCCCTCTGTTGTCATGGTCTCAAATCTCTTTCCGATGGTGGCTGATTTGCCCATCGTTCCCCCCCCCCCGGGTCTGGTGTTGGCTATTGTTCGGTCGGCGGTGGGCGTCGTTTTCGTCTCGTCACTGTCCGGCTGGTGTGCCTGTCTTACCTCCCCTGGGTTCCATGGCTTGCTGGTTTGTCGGGGTTCCCCTCCCGATTTCTCTGCCTACCAGACTGCTGCGTTGTCTCCTCCCCGGCGCCGCCTTTGGCTTGTTCGTTCCGGGGGTCTGGGGTTGTGAACTCTTGTTGTTTTGGGCTTTTCTTTGGGTCCAAGGTTAAGCCTTAGGCTCGGGGTTAGCCCGAAATGTATGGAAAAATACACAATTAAAAATATACTATATAATTTCATTTATATATCTACATATATAAATGGTTTTATTCATCCTCTTGGTGGGGGGTTAATATTATTTGGCCGTTTATTTATATATGTATTTATATAAACTGGATGAATTTTCGTAAGGGTTTCAAATCTTGCTTGTGTGGGGTGAAATACCTCTCGAAAGAGCTTTGATTAAATCTCGTTTGGGCTTGATCGGTCTGTAGTGACCGGTCCTTCGCGGTTTACTTTGCTCGGGTGGTGTGCGTCTCTTCTATGGTGCGGTTGGGGGTTCTTCTTCTATGATGGGGTTCTAGCAGTCAGAGTCGGGTCTGTTTGGGATCGAGGTAGTGTGTACGGGGCGACTCTGTGTATGGGAATGAGCTTCTTGGAGGTTCGTCTTCACTACCCACAAGGATTCCTGATGTATCGCCGGTCAGCGGTGCTGTTTTAGGATGGTGCTTGACTTTCGTCCGTAGTCTACGTCCCCTTCGTGTTAGATTTAGTTTTCCTTGACTCATTTTCCTGTAGGGTGCGTTTTCACTTGTTGTATTGCTCCGCTTTTTGTTTTCGCTTTCGTTTGTATGTATTGACGGATTTCTGTCCGCCGACTTGTCAGCCATCGAGATTCAAGTATATCTGATCTCGAATTATATCCTAATAAAAAAAAGTAAGATTATTGCTTTATTAGTGTATTAGTATATGTTTACCTGTTCATATAAATGTTGTATATAAATAAAATATGAAATCTTCATGTTGGATTTAAATAAATGTTAATATATATAATATAAATATACTCCCTCTGTTTCAAAATAAATGTTGTTTGAATTTTGTGTATGTTTTTCAAGGAGGTAATTTTTTTATAAAATATTATTTTTTTAATCAATTTATTTTGAAATGGAGGGAGTATACTTTAGATGTTTTTATTAATTTTAATTTTAATTTTAATTAATTAATTTTATACATATATATATATATATATATATATATATATATATACAGTTCAGGATTTGCGGGACAAGAACTCTTTGTCCCGTGTATTTTTGCGGGATGGGATTAAATTTTTTTTCCAAGTCCCACCAAGATCGGAACGGGACGAGATTTGTCTCCACCCCTAATAATGTATAACAAGATATAAAAATTTGTAACTTGGGTAACTTTTTATCTAATTGTCAAAATGAGTAATATAAACTTTTGTTTCCAAGATCTCGAGACGCATTATAGTATGTGAATGACAATCTAAGTAAAATATAAATTAAAGCATTATAGTTTATTGAAATAAAATTAAAATAATTAATATATATATTTTTAACTTTCAAACATTCGTAACTTTTTATATTAAAATAATGTTATAAATGAGAAGAATACATATATAATTAGTTCATCAAATGAGAGGATGACACGTGTTCTCATGCCCACTGGCTCCGCCACCGCTCATGACCCAATACAAACATGTCATATTCTGAATAAGAGTTCAAGGGTTGGAAAGTAAACACTTTTTTCCGATTATATTGAGAAAATATGAGAGATAAAAAGTCCCTTTCTGGGGAATGAAGAAAGTGTTGGGGGCATTCCCCACGCGCCTCCAATTTCCCACCACCGTGGTGGTCGATCTCTCCCACTCGGTATCCCGAGTGACTCCATCGTTCTTTTAGCCATCTCTGTTTCACCCAGGCGCCACCGCCACCTTGCTTCCCTTGCCTTAGCCACCGCCAATCTTCATCGAGGTAAATCGAAGGCTATTTCCCCTCTTTCGAAACCCTAGATTGAACCATGAATCTGATCCTTCAATTCTGTAATTGAAGCACATATTGGTGTTTTAATCTATGATAAAACTCTCCAAACCACCCTCATGGAGGTTCAAAATCTTTCGACACCGGCCTTTGGTGTTGGGAGCTCACGCGCCTCCCTTTGCTTCACCTCTGTCCGGTTCCCTCCTTTCATGGACGCTTAATTAGGCCATTTGGTTGTTGTCGGCCTCGTCTGGTTGTTGCCACCGACGCCCGATGATCTTCTGTGCTCGGCCTCTTGCCTATACCGTGTGTCCCAAGGTTCTCTGGGCATGACTGTCTCACATAAATTGTACAAGTCTTGGTGTAAAAGGCTTTGTTTCGGTCTTGCACGCAAAGGTTAATTAAAAAAACACAAAGAATTTTTTTTTATTTGTGTGCGTATATTAATTGAGCATAGAATCTCGTAAGGGCGTCAAATCTCACTCGAAAGGGCGTGTATTAAATCCCGGTACGATTGGTTAAAATCCCAATAAGGTTCTTGGTGCTTTCTTTTCAGGCGCCGATGTGAGGCTTTGCATTTGGCGTGACTGGGCTTTCTTTTCCGATTGATGGGGTTCTGGCAGTCGGAGTCAAGACTGGTTGAGGTCGTGGTAGTGTGTATTGAGGCATCTCCTTTTCTTGGGAAGACTGTTGAAGGAGGGAAAGTCGCTAATTTCCCTTATCAAAATAATTCTCAAGCTAACAAACTAGTATAGGATGCAAGTAAGGGGCCGATCTCATATAGAAACAAGTATTTTCGAGAATTGTATATTTATTGATTGAAAGGCAAAATATGGGAATAAAGTAAATAAAAGTACTAATCTAAACTAATGCAAAGGATAGATAAAAGAGATGTTTCCATCCATAAATTCTCGACATTGGTTGGAATCGTTGGTCGTCGAATCCAATTGAAGTTTTCTCTACGAATTCCTCCCATCTTAGTTTCAATAGATTAAAACACAAAGAGCACAATTAATCCCTTACACCTTTATACAACCTAAGCACGGTAAAGATTTAACATAAAGATAGTGCAAGTTCCTAAGAATCTATGCATATGAATAACACCAAGTATGCAAGGTAACCGATGTTTAAGACATATGTCGAAATCCCTACTTAGTCATGATCAAACGAAGGTTCTCACAATCCTAAGCATGCTACTACGGAATTCATTCAATGACGAAGGAACAAAAACATAGCAAGATACTATCATGGTGATCAATCACAATAATATCAACAATAATCGCAAGGGAGATCGAAAGATATTAAAGATAGAAATACTACTTCATTAGAAACTCACAAACAACCAACCAAGTCTCAAAAGTGTAGATGAAAACAACGAAGAATTAGCCAAGCATGGGTTACCTAAATCCCTTCTCTTGAATGGAAAACAAAACTAAACTAATTGATTGAATAGAGAAAACGGTTGAATGTCAATGTTAGGCTATTAGATAATTCTCCAAACGGCTGAGAAAAACATATTATAAAGCCTAAAGGTGTCGGCCAAACCTTATATTAGAGTTTCCAAAAAGATAGTAATTGGGTTGCTCGCGCAGATCCGGATCTAAAGGGACGGCGGGCGCTGACAGCTTCGCAGACTGAACTTGTAATGCACTTTCTGGAGTCGTCGTTCGTCCGATTGACACATATGAATATGCGTTGGAAATATCTTTTCAGGGACTACAACTCTCATGAAGAACTTAGAAGTTGAATCCAACTTCTCATAATCTTAAAGAGACGATTTCTTCATGTGCTCTATTTCCGCTCGATTATGTTCTTGTGCTCCTTTGCTTCCCAAATCGCCTTCTAATATTAATCCTTCCTTAACTTGTTCCTTGTTCTTTTGACATCCTATTTGGTCTCTTCCGAAGCTCCTCATCATGTCGGCACTATGAATCTGCATAAAACCAATAAAATAGCGTAGTTTCCGATATCATCTTTACCACTAAAAGAGCATAATACGCAATTAACTCTAAAATATAACCAAACAACCATAAAACTCAACTAAAACTACTCTATAATGCTTGTCAAAATACGTCTTATCAAACTCCCCCACACTTAAGCTTTGGTAGTCCTCGAGCGAATAAATAAAAAGCAACCCGTACCTACGAGTTCATCATCCATGCAATAACCTTAAACAAAAGCAATACCAATATGAAATGGAGCACATGATCAAGCGAATAAACATCTTAGCATGTATTTAGCGATCAAATCATAGAAGTAGAAATCATCCAACCTCACAAGGAATATGTATTTCACTCATGCTCTCATGTGTTTTGGCTTTAAGTTCAACTCTCAACTCAATGCAAAATGCACTAAGCTCATAGACATTGACAACAATATAATCAAATCTCCACCGAAATGCCATCACTTGCGGAAAAACAATAAACATAAGCAATTTGGCTCTAGATTATTCACTCTTTTTTTTTGCTTCATTTTCGGTTTTTCCATTTTTTTTCTTTTCTTGCTATGCTTTCTTTCGGCTTTGGTGTATTCCTTACGCGAGTCGCAAACATGGGTGTCATGAATGGCCCCGGTCTATCAACACTTCAACTTACTTGAATAAAGTCCACTTGAACATCTTTTGACGCGAGTTGCAAACATGGGTGACATGAGTGAACCCAGTTACTCAATGATCAAGATTCCTTTCTTAGTGGATAGTTTCTACACCGTTTTACGCGAATCATACCCATGGGTGTCATGCGTAGATCCGGTTACTAAGTGTATCAACCATTGCCATTTTGTTTCACTCAAAAAACTAACAAGCAACTAAAGCCAAATATGTAACATGAAAGAACAAACTCCGCGAGCAACAAACATGTGAGTCGGCTTTGACAATAGCTAATGAAGTCAATATCAAGAGGTAGAAACATATGGAGAGTAAATCACACAATTAAGCAAAAGAACAATAGATGAATCCAATAAGGCTAAAACAATCTCATAAGGGTCATGTTTTGTAGGATTTCAATCATACTTTAGCTTAATCATACATGCTTAATTACATCACCAATCATGCTACATAGAAAACATTTAAGAACAATAAGGCTACGCAATTCAAACTAATTGTAGGATTTACAAGTTCATGCCATAAAAAGATATAGAGTTTCGCTAACTAAGGTGGGTGTTTGATTAACAACATATATATGCATGATATTTTTGGGATTTTTGACATTTTTTTTTTTCTATTTTTAATGCATAAATAAATAAAAATAAAAACACAACCAAAATTGAAACATGATCTAACTAGACACATTAAATCCCTCCCCCACACTTAAATCTTTCTTTGTCCTTAATGAAACATAAAAAACAACAAAAATAAACAAATAGAACTCGAGGTGAGGAAAGAGAAGACTTACTAAAGCTCTTGTGATGGTGGTTGTAATGCCCGGAATTGACAACCTTGTGGCTGCGAAATGTAGGCTCGCGACGGTGAGACGAGTATAATCGATGGGGCTCGGGTGTGGGAGTTGTCGCGGCCGCGAGAGGTGAAGTCGCGGCGGCGAGAAGATGGGGGTCAGTTGTGTGTGGGCAAGGGAACTCGCAGTGGAGAGTGTGGGATATCGCGACTGCGAAATGAGATCTCGCGGCGGTGAGATGAGGGCAGTCACCAGGGCTTGGTCAGCAACGGCATGGCAGCAGCATAGGATGAGTCGCGGCCGCGACATGGTGTCTCGCGGTGGCGACTTGAGTGAAAAAACTTCTGACTCGGCACGACCGAGTCGGAATTTGGCCTCTGCATAACCGGCGCCCACCATAGCAAAACACGGCAGACAGAACTGGACAAGCTTGCGGCCGCGACATGTGGGTTTCGCGGCGGTGACTCACCTGGGCGAGCCTTGGTTGCTCCTTTTCCATCCATTCCACTTACCTTACTATTAGATCGTCCCAAAAACTCCAAAAAGATTTACAAAAGCCTATTAACTATTGAATAGGAACTCTAAAATTTATTGAAATTGAAATATTTAAAAACTAACTAGGAATTCAAAAGCGTGAAAATAGAGACTTACCTTGGGTTGCCTCCCAAGAAGCATCATTGTTTATCGTCTAAGAGTCGACTTTTTATTTTTCTTACCTTCCTTCAAGACTCATTCAGACATCGTCAAGGCCCTCAAAAGCAAATCAAACTCCTGTGCCAGCCCAAAATTTGAATGAACACTAAACGTGAAAAAATTGAAAGCTAAAGATATGAAGGTAAAGAATGAATTCAACTTATCATGTTCTTGAGCTTGACTTTCCACTGAGAGAATGTAGTACCACCAACACAGTTCCGCTGGTGGTTTGTAGAAATAGTGCTCCCAAGGATCAACATACTCACCGAAATCAACAAGAGTGTAAGAAGCATCCCTACCTTGCTCAAGAGCCACAAAGATTGGATCTAGAATTGCTTCCTCGATGGATGTGGTGGAATTGAGCTCATCGGATGAATCAAAAGTAAAAAAAAAATGGATCCTCATGCAGGCCTTCACGAGATTTCACTTCAAGAAATGCCAGCTCTTCTTCTTTATCCCAATCATCGTCAGAGACACCATTCTTATTGATATCTTCCTCCTCTGTTGGCATAATGCAGTTTGTGAATTAGGAAGGAGGGAATGAGTTCAACCAAATAAGGCGAAGAGGATTTTCCACGCTTGTATCCTTAGGGCTCTCATCTTTCTTTTCAATTGGGCATGCATTTGTAGGTGGGTTGGGAATGGGTTCTTCGGGTGGGGTAGAGGTTAAAACACATTGTTCCTCATGTTGCGACTCATGAGACTCCACATCAATGGGCATCGGGCTTCCTTCCCCATCTACACTTTCGCTTGAGCTTTCTTCAGAAGTAACGGCGAGCGTCGCCAGAGAAACGGCGGGCGTCGCCAGTACAGTAGGCTCATCGATAGAGGAATTCTGCTTCTCTAAATTTCCCTCAATTCTCTTGCACATGTTATAAATTATATCAACCTTTTGACCTATTTGCTCCCAGAAGCTCTTGCTTTCCTCCTCCGCCGCTAGGTCACCCATATAGCAGAATAGATCCCATAATTCAGACCAACCCAACCAATCAAGGCTTCCATTATTGACGAATTCGACGAATATTTTGGAGCTAGGAGTCATGTCCTCAAGCACGCAACTAAAATTTTCTTCCCAACTACATGGAATACCCACTGAATGACGGAAGGTCACCTCATCTTCCACTCTTTTGAGATATTGGTGAAAGTATTCTTCTTCATGCTGCAATAACTTCATCTTGAAAGATTAGTAGTAAGGTGCCGTGAACCGTAAGATAGGTCCACGACGGAGTTAGATATATATATAAAAATCAATAAACACACAAAACAAATAAATAAACTTGAATCCCCGGGAACGGCGCCAATTTGACGGAGGGAAAGTCGTTGATTCCCTTATCAAAATAATTCTCAAACAAACAAACTAGTATGGGATACAAGTAAGGGGTCGATCTCATATAGAAACAAGTATTTTCGAGAATTGTATATTATTGATTGAAAGGCAAAATATGGGAATAAAGTAAATAAAAGTACTAATCTAAACTAATGCAAAGGATAGATAAAAGAGATGTTTCCATCCATAAATTCTCGACATTGGTTGGAATCGTTGGTCGTCGAATCCAATTGAAGTTTTCTCTACGAATTCCTCCCATCTTAGTTTCAATAGATTAAAACACAAAGAGCACAATTAATCCCTTACACCTTTATACAACCTAAGCACGGTAAAGATTTAACATAAAGATAGTGCAAGTTCTTAAGAATCTATGCATATGAATAACACCAAGTATGCAAGGTAACCGATGTTTAAGACATATGTCGAAATCCCTACTTAGTCATGATCAAACGAAGGTTCTCACAATCCTAAGCATGCTACTACGGAATTCATTCAATGACGAAGGAACAAAAACATAGCAAGATACTATCATGGTGATCAATCACAATAATATCAACAATAATCGCAAGGGGGATCGAAAGATATTAAAGACAGAAATACTACTTCATTAGAAACTCACAAACAACCAACCAAGTCTCAAAAGTGTAGATGAAAACAACGAAGAATTAGCTAAGCATGGGTTACCTAAATCCCTTCTCTTGAATGGAAAACAAAACTAAACTAATTGATTGAATAGAGAAAACGGTTGAATGTCAATGTTAGGCTATTAGATAAATCTCGAAACGGATGAGAAAAACATATTATAAAGCCTAAAGGTGTCAGCCAAACCTTAGATTAGAGTTTTCAAAAAGATAGTAATTGGGCTGCTCGCGCAGATCCGGATCTGAAGGGACGGCGGACGCTGCCTTTACAGATTGACGTACAGCTTCGCAGACTGGACTTGTAATGCACTTTCTGGAGTCGTCGTTCGTCCAATTGACACATATCAATATGCGTTGGAAATCTCTTTTCAAGGACTACAACTCTCATGAAGAACTCAGAAGCTGAGAAAATTTGTACCTAATAGAGTGCTCATGCCTGTATTTTGCATTGTCTATATATTTTATGTTCGTTTCGACGGTTATCCGTCCGTCGACTTGTCAACCTTAAAGATTTAAGTATACATATGTCCGACCTCAAATTTGTACCTAATAAAAAAAAACATTGAGAAAATATTGGGGAACATTTCAAACAATTAGCGACAGTCAATTTAACATGTAAAGACACATAGGTTGTGTGTTAAAATCTTACCCCTCTTATTTTAATGATCCAAAGTACTTGTCAATGAAAAAAAAAATCAAATTAATTAGCATATGTACGTATTGATAATGTACTACAGTAGCTAACTATCAAGCGACCCGACATTACATTCGCTTGTTACAACTTCCAACGATATCACAAACTGTTTGTTCAGCTTACAATGTAACAAGATTATTTTATTAATCTTTATGATGTACTTATAATGGAATCAAATCACTTGTTACCCACGTACGTACCTACGTAATACTCACTATATATATCATAATACATTATCATGGAAATATATTCAAGGCTTTTTGGACGGCTGGACTAAAATATTATATGAGTCCGCTTGTTATATGTCAAACAATAATTACTTATTAAACGTATAATCAATTTATCAATTTTTCATATCAACAAAATATCTGCTGCTGGCCTACGGTGCTTTCTTAGGGTTGTGTTTGGCTTCGTTCTTCGTCTACGTTCTCGTCATATTTCAGTTTAGTTGTATTTAGCTTCGTTGTTGTAAGTTCTTGCCTGTATTTTGCACCAACTTTATATCTTTATGTTTGCTTAACCGATTATCCGTCTGTCGACTTATCAGCCATCGAGGTTCAGGTTTTTCTGACTTCGAATTCTTACCAAATAAAAAAAATATCTACCGGTAATTACTGATCCGAAAAATCCATATCGATAAGATATTTTTAGTTAAAAATACTTATTAAAATTGGTAAATTAATCAAATGTTTGTTGAGAAATTAATCGTATATTCAGCCCCTTTGTGATTAATCAATAATCATTCCTATAGGTTAATACACCGATCTAAAGAATACGTGGATCGATGTTCAGAGTACATACAATTTCAAAGCATCCGCGTTACTTCGGGTTACTTGGATTTCTTAATCATTTTTATCATACCCTCTCCTAAAAGAACCCAATTTATTTTTTACCCACATCACTAAAATCCTCATTTCTGATTTATACACTATAAATAATAATCATGTAACCTCACATTCCCTTTTGTCCCACCCCACCTACGGTCTTTCTTCAATTTGGGTTTTTTGGGTTTTTAGAGGAGTTGCTACTTAAAATTGAAATTTTAACACTTTTCTAATATTATAATATTTTCTTACCTTAAAAAACCCACTAACTACCCCCCCTACAGTGGGTATAAGTAGATAGCTCGGCTTAGTGGTTGGAGGGATGGACGGTAGTATTGTAAATGGGGAGTGCTTAAACAGACGTTCGAATCTCCGATCTTCCTTTTTTAAATTTTTTACCTGCTCTTTTTTAACATCAGATTTTTTTTTAAAAAAACAACGCTTTCCCTTTTACACAAACAGCGAAGTAGATTAGAATTTGATTGTTTTTACCTGAATGGGAAACAATCAATTGATTGACATGAGAATCATTTAGGTGAATCATTTAGATTAGTATTTGTAGATTTGAGAATTAATTTGGAGGAATTTCTATTAGGGTTTGCGAATTTGATAATACATTTTGAGTTTCAAGGTTAGTTTTGGCCCTCCTCCTTTTAATTTGACTGTTTTAAGTTCAATTGATTGAGATGAGAATAATTGAGATTAGAATTTGTAGATTTGAGAATTAATTTGGGGAAATTTCGATTAGAGTTTGCGAATTTGATAATATATTTTGAGAAATTGTGATTAGAATTTGTGGTTTTGAGAAATAAATTTGTGGTTTGTGATTGTGTTTTGGACTTTGAAATTGTGGTTTTGGCTTGGGAAGTAAATATAAGTTGCAGGATTCAAATGAACTTGAGTTTTGTTGGTTGGTCGGAACAAGAAGTAGTAAAAGATTGCAAACTTTTGAAACTGCAAGATTGTTTGACATTCATCAAACTCGTTCAGACACAACAAGAAGCAAAAGATTGAACTTCTCCACTAAGACGGATGTGTACAACTTCGGGATACTACTTCTAGAGATAGTGTGTGGTAAACCCTAGAAATCTTATAAGCCTGATAAGTAAAACATGTCTAAGGGACATTTTTCATGTTCAATATCATGAACCCTTTCGAGCCTAGTTTTCAGCCCCCCCTCGACTAAAATCCTGGATCCGCCACTGCTTATGACGTTGCGATTGCGATGTAGAGAGTACATACAATTGGATTGATGGCTCAGGATGGGATTGGAGAGTCCCCTCCACGGTTCTGTCGGCTGAGACACTCATGAAATTGGCCTACGTGGCAGTGGTGGAAGATGGATCCATTCCGTCAGGGGCGGAGGGAGGGGGGCGGGGCATGTGGTGGCTCAAGCCCCCTCTGGAAAGTTTTAAAAAAAAAAAAAAAGATAAAAAATAGTATATATATATATATATAGCAAATGAGGTGCATATGAAACAAAAGAACAATCCAGCATAGTGGTTGAAGGCTGCAGTAAGGCTGAAATAGATTGGGAGTTCGATTCACCCTTCCACCTTCTGTCTAACCCTTTTTTTTAACTTTATTTCCCCTTCCCTTTTTTTAACTTTATTTCCCCTTCATCACATGCTACTGTGAGACCTGAGAGAGACAGACAGCAAGGCTCACTTCGTGACTCCAAGTTCGGTGGCCGGCTCGCTCCTATGGTCCAGGTTCGACCCCCGCCTCGAAACAGCGAGCCCCCTGAAAATATTCCTACATTCCGCACAACATGTACGTGTTGGACAAGAACGACTAGTGGTCAATTTTCGATCACCTCGACCTATGACCCAATTATCGGCATCTCTAATCTTTGTTGCTTGGATTCATTGGTTTACAAAAAACTTTGAAAGATCGAGTTCCGGAAGGAGTGAAATGCTTTGTGTGGATGCTCGTTAAGGGAGTGGTGCTTACCAACATCGAGAGGAAAAGGAGGCATGCAAGAGGGAAAAAGGTATGTGGAAAGTTGTTATTAGACCCTCAACTAACTTCTTTTGAGTTGATTTTGCATAATGGATTAGAGACAATATCATGAGGAATGATACGATGGAGGATGGACCTACTTAGTGCAGCTGGTTCGCCATGGCTCTTTGGTGGACTAGATTGGAGATGGAGAAATGACAAAGTCTTCAATAACAAGGATGCACATTTGGAAAGAGCTCGGTTCATGACAGAGCATGCCAAAGGTAATGGTGAGATGGGAGCTAGAACGAACAGAAACAACAACCATCAATGGTGTTGGTGAGCTGGGAAAAACCACTGGAAGGGTGGGTAAAACTTAATACCGATGGAGCCGTTAACAATGAAGGTATGACGATGTTAGAGGGAGTCATCCGTGGGGAGACTGGGGAATGGACTTGTTGTTAGCTACAACCCTTATCAAAGGGAAGATCAGTTCGGGCACCCCATCTTCAGCTTGGTTACTCAATGTCAACGTTTTCTCTTTCGAAGTTGGGAAATCCAACTTCGACACGTCTTTAGGGAAGCGAATTCCGTCGTCGACTCCCTCGCCGCTTTTGCTTTTTCTCTCCCTTGTGATTTACAAGTTTTGCCTAGCCCGCCTGAAGGCCTTGCGCGCTGTTACTATTGAGGAAAATGCTAGGGGAAGAGCTACTCCCCGCCTCACTTGCATGTTGCTTTCTCTCGACCTTGCCGTTTTGAGGGCTTCGCTTTCACTTTTTAGTACAAAAAAAAACAATTTCATGATGTTAAAGTTAATTGGGGAAAAAAAGTCCACGACATATTTCATTATAGAAATTAGAAGAATGTATTTTTTTTTTGAACCGGAAAGGATTCAATGCACCGGACATGTCTGGTGGATCGAGAGGTCGAAAAGATCGGCAACGGACAAAAACCGTTATGAAAATAACCGAAAAATACAGAACAAATCAACAAAGACAAATACACTGCGAAAAAGCTAGAGAACAAAGGTTGATACAAGCAAAGGCGAATGATGTTGGAACCGGGACAATGTGAGTCAACTCTTCTGATAGTTGGTAGAGGCAATGTATGATATCTTTAAAGAACAAAAGTGGAGACCTAATATTTGAACTTTGTCATCACCAAACCATTAGATTTCGATCACGTCAACGATCTAATGCACGACGGCAAAAGAGAAAGACATGTGCTCTTGATTAGACCTAAGCAGACCTGGGCCAATCCGCTCGGCCCGCCCAGCCCGCCCGGCAAAATGGGCGGACTTGGGTAGAGTAGTTGGCCCAAGCGGACCGATAGGCCCATCGGTTGGGCCGGGCTTGGGTTTGGGATTTAGCCCAAGCGGGCCGACAGGCCCGCCCGGTATATTTGTGTGATTTTTGTTGGGACTTTTGTTTGAGATTTGTAAAATTTGTTTGTTTGTTGGTGACTTATAACAAAAGCCCATTTGGCCCGGTGGGCAGCCCGGCCCACCAACGTGGGCGGGCTTGGGCGAGGTCGTTGGTCCAATAACCGAGCCTGGCCCAAGCCCGACCCGATACAGTGGACTGAAAAATGGTCTTAGGCTCGTCCCAAGCCCGCCCATGATCAGGTCTACTCTTGATAATGTTATTATAGTTTCATACTTTTTTTAAATAAAGTTAGTTAGTTATAACACGACAAAATAGGGGACCAATAATAGTCGTAGTAAACTCATGATGTCATTTCCACTAGCATTTATTTAAATAAAAAAATTACTCCCTTAGTTAAAAAAAATGTCTTTTTTCACATTATTTTTAAATAACAAAAATACCAATTTTGTTTTAGTTATTTAAAATAATTTGTAACATATGAAATTACTTTAAAAAATTAATTAATTTATAAATAAATATTTTACATAATTTTTAACTTATAAAAAAATATGTTAAAAAAAATAAATTATAATTTTAAACAGAGAAATATTATTTAAAAAAATAATAGGAAATTAGGTCATATCAGACACATAACACTGATAACAGTATAACACCCCTGGTTTTGATGGGTTCAATGAATTTTGTTCGCCTACAACATATAGGACTTTTAGCAGGCCCATATAGCCACATTGGTTAGATTTCAGGAAGTCTCGAATAGGCGTGCTAGATCTTGAAGATTTTTAATTATATTTTAATATTTCATTTTGCCCCCAAAATTGATATATAGATACTTACTTGTTAAGTCTTTCTAATATAATAGAATACCATAATTTTATAAGTTAATAAGTTAAAGCCAAAAAATTTCTCTACCAAATAAAAAAACAAACCTAAAAAGGAAATATTAAACAAAATAAAATAATTTAAATTTAGAAAATATTTCTTGATTGAGTATGTAAACACATGCTCATAGAATATATGTTAGAAAAACTATTTTACTTTCGACAATATTTTTATATATTGAGTTCAGGCATAAATTAATTAAGAATCGCATAAATTCAATTTTCTTTACAAAATTATATAAAATTTAAATAATAAAAAAATGCCCACAAGTTATATTTTTAGGCGATTTCACTTAATAAATTTATAAAATGTGAAATTATCAAAATAATTAAGAATAGTATTTTGAAACATTCTTTAGAAAGTATTGTAGGTGATTTCTGAAAGAAAAATCTTATTTATAACCAATTTTACGTGACTATCGAATTTAGGAATGATTTAAAAAAGCGTGTATGTTGACTACTTAGTCCTCTTTTTTCATTAATAAAAGCGCGTCGAGATATGCGGAGAGCCCCGTCTCTCCTTTTCAACAAAAAAAAAAGGAATGATTTTAAAAAAATCAATTCTTTGATTTAAATAATTAGAAATAGTTTACATAATTTATCTCTAATTCAAATGAAATTATCATTTAATTTGCAGTGCAAACAGAGAAATTTATCACAAAGTTTAACATATATTGTGTACGAGATCGAATTCCTTTCCTTAAAGCAACAAGAAATTAAAAATCAAAATTCACATTTAGAATGTCTTTAAAACTTAAAAGTGTAAATTATAACTAAATAATCCAACTTTGATCATCAGTTGAGTCTTTTCAAACTATCAGAAGTTAGGTTATTGCATGTGACGATAAATCACTTAATTATATCATTACATGCTTTAGCATACCAATTATTATATAGAAAAAAAATCCAAGACCACAAACACAAAATTACATGTTTAAAAAAAAGGGGAAAAAAAAGCTATTGCTATTTAAGACTCATGACCTAAAGTCAATCTTTGTGTTCTTATTCAAAATTTAACTAACAAAATACTAAAAAAATAATAACATAAAGACACTTGTGTTGTGTCACGTTATAAATATGAAAAAATGATTTTAAAATCTCAAAAGGCGTTCCATATAAATTAGAAAAGGAAACCTATTTTGGCTTTAAACATTAAACATGTGGAGGGATCAGAAAAATCCAAGAAAATTATAGGTGAATATAATTAAAACGGTTTCTATACTCTTATTATAAGAAATTTAATTTGAAAATATTTCTTTTAGATACACTCGGTTTAACCATTTTCAAATTAAATTATAGGGTTGTTCATTTTCTTTTAGAATTTTCTTTTTCAATAAAATATTCTTATCATATACGGTACACCATAAACAAACCACAGTTAAAAATATTGTGCCTTTGAGTTCACCAACCAATACCACTTGGCCTTTGTTGCCAATAGATTTGCCACCAATTAACTTTAACTTACCATTGTTTTTTTTAACTTCAACTTACCGTCGGTTTTGGATTCAAATCCGCCCTCGGTATCCATGGTATTGAATGGATATCGAAACCTTTTTTTTTCCCTAAAGACAATAGTATGAGTAGTGATGTCAATGTTATAAAATCAGGCATTAAATTAGACTTTTTTAAAAAAAAAAATAGAGTTAGAATTCGAGATTATACATGCATGAAACTCGAGAGGCCGATAAATCGACAAACGGAAGATCATTGACATACAACAAAATACAGAAAAATGTGCAATAGACAACACACAACGAAAGATGAATCAGACTTAATAAAACTAGAAAATTAGGGATGTAAGCTAAGAACAAAGTTAAGCACCATCGTGAAATAGCACGCACAACAGACCGGCGAAAATTAATTAATTTAATATTTCAAATTACTAGTGTAACCATAATTTTTTTTTAAAACTATGGTATTGAAAGAGAGGAAAAAAAAATAGATACTTTTATTAAATATATATAATTCAGTTTTAATATCCTCTCTCTCTATATATAAAGAAGGCTTATTAAACCAAATTAAGATAAAGTTGTCATTGATTTAGTCTCGGAATTTTCTACATTGTCTAACTTGATCGTCGAAAACTTTCTGAAAAATGAGTCCAGCACACTTAGATGTTCAAATTATTGATCATCAATTGATTTATTTATATATAAGACCGGTTACCAGATAAGCCCTAGCTAGCTACCTTCACCACCAAGGGCTTAAAATCACATACACTTCCCTTATCAATTAATCAAAGGAAGATGTCATCTTCATCATACTATGACGATGATCACAACACCTGCGACGAACATGTATGCCATTTTCTAGGAGCTTGTTCTATGTGCAATAAGCAACTTGGACTCAACCATGACATCTTCATGTACAGGTGATCAGCTAGCTAGATAGATGGCTAGTCCAATCTAATTGTTCTAAACTCCTGATGACAATTGGGGTTAACTGATTGCAGGGGAAACACGCCGTTTTGCAGTGAGGAGTGCAGGCGAAAGCAGATTCAGATGGACGATGATGATCATTCCAAGAAGAAGAAGAAGAGTTTGATTGCGAGGAAGAGAGTTGCAGAGGCTCCGCCTCAAGATTTGCATTTGCACAAGAAGTAGTTTCTTGTTGAATGCTGATTATATGTAAGCATTCAAGCATTTTAGCTTAGCTTTAAATGCACGAATTTTTAGTCGGAGGGACGAAAGAGATCGAATCAACGAGTTAACATCATGTACTGATTATGTGTCGTGCTGTTCAACTCTCTACTGTTTTCTGATCCATGCTTTCACCTTCCCTTTGCGAGTTCTTTCATCACGGGTAACTCAATCAATTCAATACAGTACGATTTAAACCGAGAAAACACAATGCCCACTCAACCTAATGAAAATTGAACTCCATCACAACTCATTCATATACCATCAAAGAGCTCACAATAAGCTTGAAGTTGAATAATCCAAATTGAAAAATACAAGTACAATTTACTTGACTACTAAATAAACCTCACCATTTTAGAGTTGGTAGTGAAAAAAAACCTATCTAATTTTATAGTTTATACCAAACTAAAAATGCCTAATTTTATTAGGGAACTGCCGAAATCATCGTATCTTTCTTTCTTACTGGTTATCCACCCAGCAAAATCATGCATCAAACCATTAAACCAGAGGAAATGAGTCTTGATGTGAGCCTAAAATGTGTGTTATTGCCTGATCCTAAACTTGGATTCCCTTTCGTGAATCCGAATCCGACATCACCCACTCAAAACCTTATTCCATGGCAAGGATAGAACCCTAACAAAAACCAACAAGTCCACCGAGTGAGGAGTCAACTGTGAAGATGCCAATGAGCCAAAAGCTTACCTTGCGCCTTGCAGGCAACCGTCCATTCAGTTCAGATATCTTGGAAGGGAGGCTCCATGGGGAACCAACTCCCAATCTAGTTTAAACATTAACCAGGAGGATTCATTCAACTAGCTAGAATCGAACAATAGGGCCAGCATGGCTGCCATTAGTGCCTAGCTAGGTCATCAAAATTCCAAGGTATGATGCAAAAAATAAAATAGTGAAGGAACAGAAACAGAAATTACTAGCAAGTTCTCAACCAGACAAGATGGAAAAGGGCGGAAAATGTACAGCACAACTTTTTTTTTCTTGATATATTCAAGAAAGCTTTTTACCCAGCATTCATAAGTGACCTCGCATAGGTCCATCCTAATGTTAGTTGCTTCATCCCTATGATTGACGAAGAAAGCTAATGACAAATAGTGATCTCATTGAATTCTAAGATCTGCCGATTCCAATCCTCAGGGCTTGTGGATCTTGAATCCGAACACTCTTGGTACATAGTTCTGTGATGGCTTTTGAGGCCTCGCATTTGCATATGTCATCAGAAAGAGATGAGCGAATGTGGTCCCGAAATACGCTCCATCTACGCCTTTAGTCAAGTGAAGGAAAACTTCTATAGAACTGATAACTGATAAATGAAGAGTCAACAATATAAATAAAACAGAAGAAATTGCGGAATTTGATGCAAGAGAATCTGAGCAAAGATCAACTCCTATGGACTTCATGGCAAATGGGCAAAAAACCAGTTGAATAAGATACCTATCAACCCACTTCATGTTTTTTCTTTCACATTCTATAATGTAAAGATAAAAAGAGACTCATCTACAATGTAAAATTTTTTGGCTAATGATCATGTAGTTATAACTTTCAATTAATAATGCAAGCGGCATAAATATAATTTACCAAACAGCAGTAAAAAAAAAGTTAGGAATTGGGACACAAAAGGATACTGGCTTGGTATTTTGACAATGGGTAGTAGATGTCTTCGCATTTTGGGCAGTAGACCTTGACGTTGCTCGTTCTTGGAATATCTGATTGACCAACAGGCAGGCATGGCTGCCCAGAGCAGTAGACTCTAGGGCATCTTCCAAATTCAAAGTTCTTATACTTTTCAAACTGCACAGTGAAATGAAACAGCTATATTGAGTAACTGAACCAAGAGTGCAGCTTGAATGAATAGATCGAAGGTGTTAATTCCGGAAAGGATAAGGATATAGAGACTGAAGAAAATATCTTACCATTGCTGACATTCCCTTGCTGGTCAAAATGTAGCGAGCATGAATCAGACCATACAGCATCTCAGCTGCACTCTCAATCAATTCATTCTGTTCCTCGGTGAACATGTCACCTACACAATTAGCAGAACACATCATGTACAAAATATCAGAGGAGCTATACAGGCAAACCCCTGGTTCGGTTCAAGTGTTCAGTGTAATCTCACACTTGACTCTTGGTATGGTAAAGTATTATGTAAATTACTATCCAATCAATACAAAGTTACCTTCATCCAAAATGTTACTAAATGTTTTGAATTTTTTTTTTTCTAATAGAGTCGTGTGGTTTAGACTTCAGATTCTATAGGATTATAGACAAAAACTGATTTCTTAGAAACTAATGCCATCAAGAATTGCAAAATTCCTCGCCAGGAAGCAATGCAATTGCTATGACTATCTTATCCTATATTCTATGTATATAGTTCTTTTCCTTTAGATTAATTAAATTCCTATAACTGGCTCTTGAGATAAAAAAAAAATAAAAATGGAAGGCCCATAATTTTAGATAAGCATTCAGTCTTCATGGGAAAAGTAAGATAATGCTTGCCATGAGAAGATTAGACATCTAAAATTAGAAATTGACTGCTTAAGCACTGCAATAGCTACGATTTTGTCTTATCCTCAATGCTATGTATATACTTCTTTTCTTTTGGATTAATTACATTCGTATAATTGGCTCTTCGGATAAAAAGAGATTTGGAAAATACGGAAGGCACACATTTTCAGATAAGAGATTCAGTCTTCATGGGAAAAGTAAGATAACACTTACCATGAGAAGATTCGACATCTAAAATTAGGTCAAGAGCGTAATCATAGTAAGGAACTTGACTGCTTAAGCCACACAGGTTGAAATCATCCTGAATGTATTCATCATCAACTTCGCAAAAAAATTCATTTCCTCGTAAATTACAAAACCATGAGATCCATGATGTATCATCCCCTTCGGAACCAGAGACATCTGAATCTGCACTATCTGTTTCGGATTCTGCAACAAAAGCAGACACTAACATATATCAGGAAATAAGTTCAATTTTTTTTATTGCCATGGGGGAATAATACATCAAGAAACATTAAAAGCCAAATTGGTATTGACTACGCATTGCTTGAAAGAGGAAACGGGCATTTAATCTTGACAATCAAAGCTACAATCTATCACAGACATATACCAGCAATATCCATAACTACAACGCTTGATCAGGCAGTCCCTAAGAACCTCCTGCATGCTACAGTTGAAAAACGGTTGTTCATTTTCCATAATCCATATATGTAAGCATTTAAAGCACTAACATTTTTGTTGGACCCTCTCAAATCAAGAATAGGCTCAAAATATTCTTCCAAAATAATAAATATAACAAAAACGGTTGTTCATACTTTATTTTATCCTACTTTAACCCAACCGCAAACCCTGTGACCTGGGTTGACCATTGACCCCACGATCAAGTCTCTCTCCGTATCCCCTTTCCAGTTTCCCCACAAAAATCACACCCTCAATTCTCCTAGATGCCATTACTTAAGTTCCACATTCTCTTTCCAATAAAAGGATATGAATTGATGAAATACTAAATACTCACATGAGGGTCTAGAGGACCGTTATTAACGATTGCGTAGGATACAAGAATAAATGGAGTACCATCATGCAACTAGCTATATCAGTAAAAACTTTCACTTCATTCATTGTATACGTCAACAAAACAGTATTAAAAAATGTCCATCACCGTCACATCTAGAATATTCAAGAACTCCCTCTAAATTCAATATTTATAGCCAATTAGGAAGCTAATGCCAAAACAAGAACACACCAGATATCTAGACAAGTGCAGTCCATCTAGGGAGGTTAAAAGTACAATCTAAACCCTCCCATTGCAATTGCAAGGGGATAATCTCTCAAGAACCCTGATGTTATGGCCAAAATAGGCTAAACTAAACTAGTCCTTTATTTAAAACAAAGTTAAGGATAATGCAATGACCCACCTTACTATGAAACAAAAAGACATTTCAAGCATATTGAATATGGAAACCACAGAGCTATCCTATTTCCCAAATCCTTAACCTTTAAACACCAGCTCTACTATGCAACACAATGATGAATGAACCAAACACCCTAGGCAAACACAATAGCTGCAATGAGTTATCTAACGGTGTACTTCCACATGAGAAAAGTACCAGACCACCAAATCAACACAATGGAATGATTAAATCGCAAAACACACAAGAAATTCACATTAAAATATAAAGAAGCAGCAAATTGTCAAGAATTTGTGACCAACCATCGGAACACTCCTTGTTCTTGGCAAGGGCGGAATCACGGCCATGGGAAGGCATCCTAGCGGCAGAAGCGGACGACGCCGCCGGCAACCTCCCATCCTTATCCTTGGAGCTGAAGCCTCTGGACGTCGACGGCAACGTCCGCTCCAGATGCTTGTCTAGAACATCGTTGATCCGCTTCCGATCGAAACCCCCAACCTCCGACCTGGAAGATCCTCCTCCCTTATCCTTATACATATCTCCGCCGTATAAGCGACGGCCTGATTCTCGAAAAATCGGGAGAAAACGAATTCAAATCCGTTGGGAGGAGGAACCTGAGGATGTTGGTGGCGCGGAAACGAATCGAGATATCCGAATCAGATTTGAGAAGAGGAAATGGGGGCCAAATTGGAAGGCGATGTGATGGCTAGGGGTGAATCTGGGAGCATAGGTGAGATCGAAGACGAGAAATGGAGGCGATGGATCGAGAGGATAGATATTTTTTAGGGTTTTTTGGACGGTACGAAGGAGAGTGTGAATAGAAACCGGGCTTTGTCCTCGTTCTGTCGTCCCACCCCTCTCCCTGCTGTCTGTGACGGTGAAATCGTATCCTATTATTACCAACCTTTCCCCATTTTCTGTCATTCACCCTCAACTTTTTAATACTATAGCATCGGCGCTTCGCTATGGACCTGATTAAACTATGACTAAATAGGAAATACAAATACATGATTTTTTGGGTTCAATTTTGGAATGTTTTAATAAATCATATATATAATATAGATATAGATGACCAAGTTATTTTGAGGTGATTGTGTCGTTCCTATAGGGTAGAGACGATGCGATTAATTCAAAATTGAGAAGTATCTTTTTAATTCTCGAAAAATGAGAAGAAAGGGGATTTTTTTTCTCTTAAATCGGTAAATGTATATACTTTGTGTGTAACCACAAAAGTATGAAAACAACGTGTCCCCGTAAGCAAAAGTGTGTCCACTCTAATTGACTCCAATGCCCTCCACCATATTATCCCACAAGTCTCCTAACCCATTGTTTTTCCCTCCTAGTTTTACATTTACATTTGATAATAATTCGATTTTTAAAAGCTTCGAAAATCTCGTTAACATACTCATTTGGGTTGCATTCCTCGTTGTTGAATATCCTCTTGTTCTTGGCGCGCACCATATCATTTCGACGAAAGCACAAAATGTCAGTAACATGCATGTCTTAGAAGATGGTACCTTTTCTCATATTTTTCGGTGTGTTTGCGAACCCCAACAAGTCAACAACCACTCATCACGCATTGTTCTTTTTTCCGTGAAAGATTTATCTGCGTATTAATTATAACTAACGATCTACTAATAATTTCCTCAAAATGATTTGTTGATTTATGAATATGTATTAGTTTATATCCATATATAATACTAAAACTTGTATTTGTATTTTGTAAATCAGTTTCACAATGTTATAATAGTTTTAAAAAAATCATATAATTAACATGATGTATAATGTGCTACATCCTTAGATGACGCAACAAAATAAATGAAAATGGATTCTCTCATTCAAATGTATATGTACATACGTGGTATAATATTTCCCCAAAACGCATCGTTGAATGAAACCCTAACAAGTACCGTATGCAACGTAACTACCAAGTATAGTTTCAATCCAATAGCTATCATAAACATGTCATTGTTCCCATGACTTCCGACAATGAACATGGGGCGACCACGCCAAACCGGCAGTCCCATTACCCGACGATGACGGCGACGGCGGCGGCGACGTCAACGACGAGCTCTGAAACCTCTTCCAGTCGGCCAACACGGCGGCCAAGTCCTTGACCTTGGCGCTAATGTAGCGGCAGCAGTTAGCGTGGACGGTGACGACCTCCGACAAATCCTTGCTGTCCTGGCAAAACCCGCTGAAGCGGCTCGTGTCGAGGAACCGCACGGTGAGGTTTAGCGACTTCATGGTGCCCCTCCGTATCATGCCCTGCAGCACGTCCTGCTCCTTCATCCCGGCCGACGCGTGTCGCAGGCCGTACCACCGCTCGAACAGCGATATGGTCCGGTTGTTCGACCTCACCCGGTAGAACCCGGTGTTGATCTGGTTCTTGGCGGACCTTTTGTGGCCGTTGAACCAGTCTGTGCTAAACTCGATGTCGTTTGTGTGGTTCGACGCGTCCAGCCTCGTGAAGGGATTCCTTAGCCACATTACGTCTGTATCCTGTACGTACCAACGTAGTATATACGAAAACCCATTATAACCAAAAATCCAATTGTGTATGTAGAGCATTTGTTACGTTGTCGACCTTTTCAAGTAACCAAGTTACTTGATTATATGGCTAATCTGATCGATCGACATGCTATATATGGATCGAATTTATAGTATTGCAGGTAGTATGACGTAGTCGATTTTAAAACACGGTCCAATTCTTCACAAAACAAAGGAAAACGCCAAAACGGTGTGCTTTGAGTTTTTCAAAAACAAGAAACTTGAAGAAATAACATGGTAGGTTGAAATTTAAGGTTAATATATATAAATAGGCAAAACTAATTAAAATAATTCAATATTTAGAGATGTTAAAAAACATACTAGTATCATTTTTCAATCGTAAGGAAAATAACTCAATCTTTCGGGGACATAACAATGATATATATATATATATATATATATATATATATATATATATATAATTGACAAAATTAAGATTTTTGTGAATTTTTCATAATATTGAATTTTTGTGAATTGACAAAATGAGTAGGAATACTTTGTTACCACCTACTCCAGAGGTTATTACCAAAAAAAAACCTACTCCAGAGGTTGGATTATTTTTCTATAGTTATGTTGGAAGGTTGGAATAATTTTTTAACACTCCTACAAAAGTTGGGTTATGAGTAGGTTTTTAAGTGATTATTTCAATAAATATAATATAAATAGGGTAGGTATTTAAGCGATTATTTCAATAATATGAGAAATCTATACTGCTACACTTGTAGAAGAATATGATCAATCTCAAGCATTTGTAAGTTATAGCTAGATATTTTTATTTTATTTTTTGACGTGAGAATTTTGAAATTAATGATTAATTTCTATAGGTTTGAGCACTTAATTAAACGAATTAAACTAAGTGGCAACTGGCGAGTCACAAGACAATCCCAAATTCCCAATGCATCCATGCCACCCTAAACACATTGCCACTTAGAATTTGAAATCTTAGAACATCCGCTCCTATAAATTAGATTTGCTTTAGTAAATGGTAGACTCGAAAACAAATTTTGTTCGAGAAAATTAGATTTTTTATACAACCATTACTCAAGCAAATTATGAGCTCAAAACAAAGTTTAATGCTTTATAAAGTATTTGTATGGCTCAAAAAAATATAAAAGGAAACAAAAAGGGACAAGATTGCTCAAGCAACCATATATTGAAAAACTTTGCTAAGGATGGAACGAATGCAAACGATTGACGCTCAAAAACCTCAATAACGTATCGCTCTGAAATCATTTTGATTGGGCAAATAAATAAGGTTTTACCAAATGCTCAAGTAAGTGGGGTAGTTTTGCTCCCATGTAGATGCTTAATCACCCCAATATCTCAAACTAATTAAGGAATAATTGATTAGCTGGAAATTAATTGATAGATCAAATTAAGTTGAACTGCATAAGCTGTAGTTAATAATTACTTACTGGCTACGGGTGTTTATTTTGGTGGCTGTTCTTGTTCTTAAAAACAGTAGATCTACCTCATATTCAATGAATTGAAGGAATCAAGGAATTCAGTGTCTCTCCGACTCTCCCCAGTCATTATAACTTGTAAGGTTTGCTTGGCAAAAATGTTTATTTGATGGGTTATATGGTAATTTAGGCTCCATCTGACCAAAAAAAAAGAAAAAATCATCGATAGCTTATTAGACCTTTTGATTTGAAATAAATATAAGATATTTTTTTTAATTAGTTTTTGGAATGTACATTACTACTACTCGAAGCTTACTCCACCCAGTTTAGCAAATATTAGCTTATTAAGCTATATTTAACACAAATACCCATCAGCTTCAGCTATCCATAGGTTAGAGTTAGTCTTACTCGGCTTATTACAATATTAATATTAGAATTAGAATAGGAATATATTATACTATTATCATGGCAAATTTTAGTAGTGAAAGGTTAATTAGGATTTAAAATTATCAAGAATAGGCGGAATGGCAGTTATTATTTTAGTAGATTTAGATAAGAATTTATCACTTAAGATTTCTACCGTATCTAGAAGAAAACTGTATTACTAACGCAAATGATATGAAGAAACCAACCATTACCCTAAAAACACGAAACAAACAAAAAGATAATTAATTATATTCAACTTAACCAAAAATCAAAAGAGGCTATAGTTATTTTCTGCAAAAATTAAGAAAAATAAATTAAAACAAAATAAAAAATAAAGAGACGAAGCACCGTACATACCGTGAAGATGAAACTGTAACCCTCCCGGAGAACCGCAAGGAGAAACGAAGTCCGCCTCCACATGAAGTCAATAAAGCCCTTCGACATGTACACCTGCTCTCCCGCCGGCGAACTCGGACCGGTACCGTCCGATTTCGCCTCCAGCAAGTGGCAGTGGAGACCTCTGAAAACGCAACGCTCGTACGCCGTCCGATCGGCGGCGACGACGAGCAGGTGGTTGATCAGCGGCCGAGTCCCCTCGCCGAGCCAGAAGCTCTCGAGGAAGAGGTCGAGCATGTCCGACGGCTGATCGTCGTCGATCCGCTCCACGTAGGCTTTGTTGATGACCGCGATTATCACAGTCTTGTTGTTCCCCTCCGCCGCCTTCTGTAGCGCCGCTGGTAAGCCGTCGCGATCGGTGTCCTTCGCCGGCGGCGCTGAGTCCAACACCTGAAACAGAATCATGGCAATGCGCGTTTTAATTGATCGATCGATCGGTGAAGAAACTAATTGATAGAGGAAAGGAATTGAATTGAAGTAGTTACGGGAGGAGAAGGACAGGAGGAGAACAGGGAGGAGTAGTCAGCGGGGGAGAAGTTGGAGAGGAGGAAGACTAGGAGGAGGAGGAAGGAGAGGGCGATGAGGTTCGCGACGGAGGGGAAGCTCTTAAGCTTGGAGGCGTTGAAGATCTCCATTGATTTTGATGGTTAATTGGATTGGAGATTTTTGCAGGTGAAATTGGGAAGTGGAATTAGGAGTAGAGAAGTTAGGGTTTGTGATGGACTGGTGATGGAGGAGTTTTCATAGTGGGGATTGCGGTGTGGGAGACCGGAGAGGCGGAGTGGCGTGAGGGCCGGTGCACTATTTAAAACCTAGCTTGGGAGAAATTTGAACTCCCTTTGTAGAATTTGTATGGCAACATTGAGGGGTTTTTTCTTTCTATTTTTAAATCATTATTTAATGGTTGAAGGGCAATCTTCCAATTAATGTAGGATTGCAATGATACATATCCATTGATCGAACAGATTAAGTAGTGAAAAGAATAAGGAAACATATGAAGTATATTTGGAATCAAGAAAGGAAGATGTTGAACTCTTTGATCTTTGCTAGCACAAAAATTAGTGAATTGGTTACTTTTTTGACAGGATCTTCAAGATGCTTTTCTACAGGGCTAAGGAGTGTTTTTTTGGACATTGTGTCAACCTAGGGACCTCAAAACAGGTAAGGGAACTAAGAATTTTTTAAAAGAATACTCTTGATCACGACTCCATTGATGACCACATCTTCTTGACCAATTTTGATAAGCGGTGGGCTCTGAAGGCCCGGAAACCGACCCTGATGAAACAATGGAAACCCATAGATGATTTTTTTTTTTAAAAGAATACTCTTGGGGTTTTTTTAGGAGTTGAAGTTTATTTGGTGTATTATGGAGGTGTGGGAGGTGAAGTTTTTTTTTAAAAATAACCTTGAAAAAAATATGATTGGTGTTTGATGGGTATAAAGTTTATAAATGGTTATTGGGAATGAAAAGTCAAAATTGCCCCTCTTCCCCCTTCCCCTTTCTTCCTCCTAGTTATATCGGTTGTGCCTGTACAACCATTTATGGCTACTCCTTCCTCCCTTCATAGTTTTTTTTCTCTTGAACAACAATTTAATACTTCTTCCTCCTTCCTCCCTTCGGTTTTTTGTTGCTCTCGAACGGCAATTTCGGTGGCAGGGTGGTTGTTGCTGGTCGAGGTCGCTGAAATCGAACAAGCAGCAGCCCTCATTGGGCGGGAGAGATCGCCAAACGCCATAAATTTTGGTGGCTGGAGGTGGTTGCTTCTGGTCGAGGTCGCCGACAGTGGTGAGGTTGGTGGTGGCGGTGGCTGAATTGAGGGGCAAATGGGGGTTTTATTTACACCCAAAAAAATTAACCTCCATAATCTTAACACCCCCCCCCCCCCAGGTTTTGATTTCAAGGAAATTAACCTGCACCTTGAACCCATGGAAGTTGATGCCATAGCTGCTATCAAACACCCGCTCGAGAGGTTAATTTTTTTTTAAATCTAAACAGGATACCCCAGATAAAGAAGACGTAATCACAAGAACAATCAAACCAAAGAATAACGTACCCTCGCCAAAGAAATGTCATTAGATGGTGTAAACCTGAGGAAGACAGTTTCAAGCTTAATTTTGATGGTGCTAAAATCTCTTTTGGTTGTGCTGCAGGTTTCTTGATTAGAGACAACGAAGGAAGAGTGATGGCTTGCGACGCCAAAAAAAATGTGGGAAGGTGTCAGCTTTACAGGCCGAGGCAGTCAGATTGCAGCTCAAACTAGTGGAAGCTTGGAAGTGGGGGATTCAAAGACTTGCTATGGAAGGCGATTCCCTCGCAATCGTGAATGCGGTCAAGGGAGCCTGGTTGACACCCTAAGAGATCGAAATGCTTATTTCGAATGCTCTCATTTTGCTCGGTTCTTTTGAGACAATCTCCATTGCCCACATCTTCAAGAAGGCCAACACGGCGACCGATCGCCTTGCTCACCTAGGCTTGGATTCAGCTTCTTCCCGTTGGAGTTCCGACTTTGAGTTCCAAACTCTCATCCAGAAGGACGCTCTATGGTGGTACAACAATGGTTGATACTCCCCAAAATTTTGCCTTTGTAAAAAAAAATGTAGGGAGTACTTCCTAGTCTTATTACCCATGTTTTTGCGGTTTTTTTTTAATAAATTATATCTCACCAAAAAACATTGAATTATATAGGGAAAGATTTAAATGGAGAATTTAATTTCTTTTAATTTTGTTAAATGTTTACAAAAACTTATAAAAATTCATAAACAAATCGTAGGGCAATAGCCTTTGAATTCACCAAGCATATATATGATCGATGGCTCGATGCCATAACAACACGAACAAAGAGAAATCCGGATAAGTAGAAAAACTATTTTTACAATTAAAATGAAAAAAGTTTTTTTGCCTCAAATTATATGTACCACTTCAATTTTGCAAAAATAAAAAATCAACCCGAATTAAACCTTTAAAGTTTCCTGCACTAATATTGGATCACATATATACCGAGATCACGAATCATCTCAAAAAGATCGATTTGATCTTATCATCAATTTATTGACTAAACAAATATATTGATTAAGGAGGTTTTTCATATCCAATAATCCAAAAGATTTTTTTAATAGTCTATTAATTATTGATTATAAAAGTATGTATAAATAAATATCATTCGACAAATTTAACAAAAAAACTAAATAAATAGATAAATTAAATATAATAATATAAAATATTCACATATTTTTATTTTATTAAATACAATATCATTCCGACTTATGTTAGTTTCAATTTTTAAATATCTAAGTATCATAAAATCCTCAAATATCTTGACCAAAAAAATCAATAAACAAAAAGTTTAAATATTATTAATTCATTAATTCAAAAAAAATCTCATTGTTAGGTGTTTTCAAATCATTATTTAAAAAGTCTTGAAAAAATTAATTTAAATTTATTAATAATATTATTTGATTTATTATTTCCTGGCTTAAAAAAACACACTACCTTAAAACTAACATATAGGTAAAAGGTAAAAGTAGTTTAAAATTAACATATAGGTAAACACACTACCTTAAAACTTAATGCAAACTATAATGAAAATTTACATTTTAGTACATGATATACACCAACTTTTCCCTGTGAACTAGCCATGTGTCCTCGAGGTACCTCATCAAGTTTTCATACTAAGTTCCCCACTTGGCTGTCATTGCACCTAGCCGTCGATGGTATGTTTGTTGTGATCCTGACTTGATCAAACATGTGGCTTGATTGTAGAACCTCTTCTAAATAACCTTTGTTTACACTATTTTTATACCTGCCAAGCCCACCTATCGTTCCTCAACACATGTCACTCGCATAACATATGCTTCACATCCAAGAAAACATTCTCTAATGTTGTAAGACCCTAGCTCCCTATCGGTGACTATCTGATGAGTTTCTTCTTGAGGATCCTTAAATCGTAGTACAAACTAAGTCGGAACAAACCTCGAAGCAACCAGTGGAAGATAGGTGATAGAGATAGATTTCGGTGGAATATTTTTGGTATTTTTGTGATAATGATAAAAACTCATATTTGGGGGAATACAAACTGAACTTTATAAAGGATAGGTGAACAAAAACATGTGGATATGACTCACCACAAGTTCTTGAACAAAGATCAAGTACAAATGGATATTATGCACCGAAAATACAAGATTGGGCCTTTGATATGACTCACGAAGGAGATGAAGTTTTCAAGCTTCAAATGGCATCCCCCTAACGGCTACAATGGATGAATAATATAGAGGAAGTTTGTGGACAACTTGTGCATTGAGAAAAAGGTGGCTTGCATTAAATGCAATCTTAGAAGTTGTTCTTTGCACAAAAGCACCAGCTCCATGGGGGATGTATTCCTTGATGTCTTCTCTTCCCAATGTGCCTTTAAATGCATGATAAGTTTGAATTTGGATCTGATTTGCCTCCATAATCATCAAAGGGAACCGAGGCATTTTCGGGCTTCTTGGGTTGCGGGTTGTGATCTTCAATTTGTTGTAAACTTATGAATGTTTGACCTTGATCTTCATAGTTTATGGAAATGGTTAAGATTCCTTGAAGAAGGTCGGCTTGAAGACATCTTGCCGAGCTCGAGTGATGGAACCGAGAGGCTGCTCATTTGATGTGTCATTTGGAGCTTTGGTAGGTCTTGCTTCTTTATTGATCATAGGTGTAATCACATCATCCTCCCTTCATTGAAAAAGGATTCGTCCTCGAATCAGACCCGTCATTTTGTTCATCATCACCTACAACAAAAGGAGATAAGCCAGCAACATTGAACACATCATGAATACCATACTCACCAAGAAGCTCAATTATGTAGGCATTGTTGTTGATCTTTTCAAGCACTTGAAATGGGTCATCTCCTCGTGGCTTCAGCTTGGAATTTCTCAATGTAGGAAATCGATCTTTTCTAAGGTGAATCCATACAAGATCACCTGGTTCAAAGATGACTTTCTTTCTTCCTTTGTTAGCTTGATGCACATATTAGGCAGTTCTCTTTTCAAGTTGCAAATGAGTGGACTCGTGTAAACTCTTGATTGTGCTAAGCTTGGGTTGCTTTTTCAACACTTTCTTGATATTTCATGGAGTGGGAAACCAAGTCAAGAGGAATAATGTGATTCTTTCCATACACAACTTCAAATGGTGTCTTCTTGGTGGCCGAGTGGACTAACCTTTTGTAGGCAAATTTAACAAAAGCAAGACATTCTTCCCACCTACGAAGGTTAGTTTTAAACAAAGATCGAAGCAAAGCACCAAGAGTTCTATTCACAACTTCAGTTTGTCCATCCGTTTGAGGATGACAAGATGTAGAGAAAAACAACTTAGTTCCTAATTTAGACCAAAGTGTTTTCCAAAAATAACTAAGAAACTTAGCATCACGATCAGAGACAATGGTCTTAGGAATTCCATGCAATCTAACAACTTCTTTAAAGAACAAATCAGCCACATGAGAAGCATTGTCGGTTTTATTACATGCAATGAAATCAGCCACATGAGAAGCATTGTCAGTTTTATTACATGCAACAAAAATAGAGTCTCTCCCCCTTTTGGATTGAGGAAGTCCCAATACAAAGTCCATAGAAATGTCTTCCCAATGAGCATGAGGAATAGGCAGGGGAGTATACAATCCATGGAGATTCATTTTCGACTTAGCATTCAAACAAGTAGTACATGCAGTACAAAACTTCTCTACATCCCTATGCATGCGAGGCCAAAAGAAGTGCTCCTTCAAAGTATTCAAGGTTTTGGTAACACCAAAATGTCCCATTAAACCGCCTTCATGAGCCTCATGAACAAGCAACCTACGAATAGAACTACTAGAGATGCAAAGTTTTTCACACTTAAAGAGATAACCATCATGCATGTAAAACTGATCACTAGCTACTACCCTTATTCATGCAATTGTGATAGATTTCACCAAAATCAACATCATTAGCATATAATTCACGCATGAAAGCAAAGCCCAATATTTTAGCATCTAGGGTAGAGATAAGAGAATACCTCCTTGAAAGTGCATCAACCACTACATTGTCTTTCCCTTTTTTTGTACTTGATCACATATGGGAAAGCTTCTATGAATTCAACCCACCTAGCATGTCTCTTGTTTAGTTTGCTTTGGCCTCTTAAGAACTTGAGTGCCCCATGATCATAATGGATGACAAACTCTTTAGGCAAGAGGTAGTGTTGCCATGTTTTGAGCACACGAACAAGAGCATACAATTCTTTGTCATAGGTAGGGTAGTTCAACTCAGCGCCACTCAATTTTTTTATTAAAGAAGGCAATGGGGCGCCCTTCTTGCATCAACACTCCTCCAAGGACAATGCCGGATGCATCACACTCTATCTCAAAAGTCTTCGAGAAATCTGTTAAGACCAATAGAGGGGCATTGGTTAGTTTCTCCTTAAGAATTTCAAAAGCTTGTTCATGTGGTTTATTCCATGTGAATGGAACATTCTTTTAGTGAGCTCGGTCAAGAGAGAAGCCAAAGTGCTAAAATCCCTTACAAATCTGCGGTAGAACCCCGCTAACCCTAGAAAACTCCTCAGTTGAGTCTAGACCCGGGCAAACGCGGGCTTGGGTCGGGCTTTAACCTAAATTTTATCCCCGTGTTGCGGGCACATGCCGGGCTAAGCCCGCTTAACGGGTTGAAAACATTTTCCGATCCAATCAACCCGTCCGCTATTGCGGGCACGGGCAACCCGCGAGTACCCGCCAAATTTTAGCCCTAAACTGTTAGATTTTTTTCCACAAGAAATTGAACTACAAAATGAGTGATGTACACGTTAAAAGGGGGGGAAAGTGGCAACATTTGCTGTTAATGGCTGTGTATTGCTATACCTTAGTACTTGTTAGACATTTAGCTTTAGGAATTACGTACTGAATTAGGATTTAGGGTATACCACCGAACTATATAAATTTTTTTTTTTCTTATAATTAATAATATATATATATATAATAGCGGCCACCCGTTACGGGCTTAGCGACCCGTAACAGGTCGATTGACCTACCCAATCCTATACCTGCTACGGGCGCGGGTCGGGCTTAGCGGCCCGCTTGAGCTTTTCCCTCTACTCAAGCCTGTCCAACAAGGTGGGCAGGCCGGCCCGCCCGCGTTTGCCCATGTCAACTTGAGTCATGGTCGTGGGAGTAGGTCATTCTTGGATGGCCTTAACCTTCTCTTCATCAACCTTCAATCCTGCCTTGCACATAATAAAGCCAAGGAAAACAACATGATCCGAGCAAAAATGACATTTCTTGAAGTTAACATATAATTTTTGTTCCCTCAAAACTTCTAAGATCAGCCTAAGATGCTCAACATGCCCATGTAATGTGCGGCTATAAATCAGAAACAAATTTACCTAGGAAATGGTTTATCAAACGCATAAAGGTGCTAGGAGCATTAGTTAAACCAAAAGGCATTACTAACCACTCATATATACCATATTTTATCTTGAACGTTGTTTTCCATTCTTTTCCTTCCTTCATTCGAATCTGGTGGTAGCCACTTTTCAAATTAATCTTAGAAAACATGTTGGATCCATGAAGTTCATCAAGCATATCATCTAGGCGTGGAATTGGATGCCTATACTTGATGGTGAGGTTGTTGATGGCTCGACAATCAACACGCATACGCTATGATCCATGTTTCTTAGGCACAAGGATGATGGCACATAGCCTTTCTCCATAAGTTCTTGCAGTTGTCTTTGAAGCTCCTTTGTCTCAGCTGGATTAGTGCGGTACGCAACCTTGTTGGGTATTGTTGCTCCAGAAATGAAGTCAATTTGATGCTCTATTCCCATTAATAGTGGAAGACCATTGAGAATTTCTTCTTGCAATAAATCTTCAAATTCCTGCAATAAAGTCGAAACGAGTGGAGGTAGATCATTCAAACCTTGATAAACAAAAAAATTATCTTTGAAAAGCACAAGAAAACATGTTTTACGCCCCTGAATTGCATACTTCACTTCTTTTGTCTTAGCTAGGAGAATCTGGTAAGAACTAGTCATGTTTGAGCCAATGGCTAGCCTTTTCTTTTGCTTTCTTTTCTCCAAGTTAGCTACATGGCCAACCACAATCTCCTGAGGGGTCATAGGATGAAGTGTGATTCTCTTACCTTCACTTTGGAATGTGTGCTCATTGGTGACTCCATTGTGGATGACATCATGATCATATTGACATGGTCTCCCTAAAAGAAGGTTACACGCTGTCATGGAAAGAACACATCACAAAGGATCTCATCTTTATACCCTCCAATTACAAATGCAATCATGGCTTGCTTGTCAACTCTTAGAGGTTCCATGGAATTCAGCCAATTCAAGGTGTATGGTTGTGGATGTGGGCTGCATTTGAGGTTGAACTTATCTACAACTTCTTGATCAATAAGATTGCAAAAAGATCATCCATCAACTATCACACTACATACCTCGTCTTTAATTAGGCATCGAGTATGGAAGAGGGTTTCTCTTTGAGTGGGAAAAGAACGAGCATCATTGGAGATCAATGTTCTCTTCACCATAAAATATTACAGCCGCATTAGCATGAATATCCTCTTCCTCATCTCTTAAGGTTGGCTCTTCTTGGCTCTCCTCCTCAGATTCATACTCTTCTTGATCATTGAGTAGCACTTGCTTTCGGGTAGGGCATTCTCTAGAGAAATTACCCCTACCCAAGCACTTGAAGCACTTGAGATCCCGAGTACGGGATTCAGATTCACCCTTTGGATTCAGAACATTAGGCTTGTTGCTTCTTGGGTCTTGGGTTGGTAGTTGGGTTTCTCGCCGCGTGGATGGCCTTGAGGGCTCACTTCTTGGCTTATTTCGGTATGGAGTTGATGTAGTTCTTGGACTAGGGTTTGAACTCCAAGGTTTCGAGCCATGTGTTCCCTTTCTCCGTTGAAGGTTTTGGTACACTTGGTTAGTCTAATGTAGCACCTCCTTAACTTGACTTCCTATGCCAAAACGTTGCATTTCAACATGTGAAGCAATATCTAAATTCAGTCCACCGATAAATTTTGAAATATACCTTTCGGGAAATCGGATTCCCGATCTAAAAAAAAGATGATTGAGTTCCTTGTAGATCTCATCGGGAGTGCGGGAGCCTTGCTTAATGTGTTCCAATTTGACTTGGACACGATCCACATAATCTTCGGGCATAAATATTTCTCTTAGGGCTGTTTTGAGATCCTCTCAAGTGGTGATAGGAGGGTATCCCATATATGCTCTCTCTTGCTTTTCTTCTTGCCACCATGAGTATGCAAAATCTGAAAAATGAATTGTAGCAACAACCACTCTTTGAGCATCATGGTAACCATAGTAATAAAAAATGGACTCAACTTTGGAGTCCCAATCCATGTATGCCTCAACATCGGAAGTTCCGGCAAATTGAGGGATGGTAAGCTTGATGCCATGGTGTTGATCTCACCCCATATCTTGGCAATACTCACGCTCCTCATTTTGGTACCTTCTATGAAACATGCCATCAAATCTAGCATGTTGAGCTTGTTGTGAATTGTGTCGGGGCATCCTAAGTGGTTGGGGTTGTTGTGGGTACGGTGGATCTTGAGCATAATGAGCTCATGGATGCTCCTTTCGATCTTTAAAACTTATGTTATCATCAAAATCAGTTTGGTAAT
This sequence comes from Persicaria tinctoria, assembly GCA_037127255.1. Classification (NCBI taxonomy): domain Eukaryota; kingdom Viridiplantae; phylum Streptophyta; class Magnoliopsida; order Caryophyllales; family Polygonaceae; genus Persicaria; species Persicaria tinctoria. The sequence continues at coordinate 17,218,320 of JBANSL010000013.1, forward strand.
TAAGTGGTCGCCGGGACATTTGGGGCCATGTCTCATTGTGAGGGCCTTTTGTTTGACCACGCCCTTATGGAGTCCCATTGGGATCACTCTCATACCCGGAGTCATGTGGCTCATCATTTCTGTCATTGGTTCTAATACCACTAAGTCTATGCTCAATCCTTTCATCTAGGGCTCCCAATAGGTCAGCCCTAGTCCTCTCATACTCTTTTCGGCTCGCAGCTACATCTTCTTCCCTAGATTGTCGAAGAATGGCTTGCAAATCAGGTAGGGTGATAGATCTTCCTTCATTCCCTACATTAGACATGTTTTCCTACACACAAATGCACAAACAAAAGGAAAAACAAAGAAGAACCGAGAAAATCACAAAAATATGCAAACACGTTAGGGTTAGAAATCAAAAGATCTCTCTCTCTCTCTCTCATATTCTTTTCACTCATGAATTTTTCTTTTAGGGTGAAACTCTCCCTCACTTTAAATGTGATCTCACTTCACTCAAAACTCAGATTTTAAGCACACAAGTATGCAAACGACACTTCTTCAAGCAAGCGGTGTGAAGATGCTTCTTCCTTGGTAGAACAAGGTCTATCTCTACTGAGGCAATGCAATTTAGTGATGTTACCCTAGAAACCCACAAAATGTATCAAAAGCACAAGCCAAGGCAAGTCCAAAGGCGAGTATTTACCAAATTCCAAAATCAAGTAAGTAATGCTCGAGTGGGAAAGGGTAAACAAGGTTTAGGCAAGGCAAGGAACAAGGCTTGGAGAAGCTAATGATATGATGAGAATGTCTTGTTTTCAAGCACAAACAACAACAAAACAACTTGCACTTCAAATGCTCACAACTTGCACATAGATCAGCTTTCAGAGTTTTTCTAACTTCTTTTCTTTTCTTTCTTTTTCTTTCTGTTTTTTTTTCTTTTTCTATTTTCCAGAATCAAAGAACACAAACAACACTTGCAAATCAGAACTTACTTCAATCTTCAAGCACTTATCAAGCACATTCCATCAATAGCTCATCACCATATACCATGCAAAGCATTAAGAGAATAATGGTGCAACACTTTTGAGGGTGAAGTTCAGATTTTGGGTAAGAAGGACGAAGGTTCATGCAAACATACAAGAACACTAGATAGAAGCATAGAAAACTGAAATAACAATTGATAGATCTGATTTTATTTATTTATTTATTTTGCATATCTTAAACACACATATAAAGGTAGAAAGGATGAAAAAATGATGGAAAAAGTCTGGAGAATAATCAGGAACAATGATGGATAGAAATGACTGAAAATCAAGCAAAACAAATAAAAAATGGAGAGGTAATTCATACCCCCTCTAGCTTGAGAAACTTACCTTGAAGATAGCTATGATACCACTTGATGAGTTTCCCCTTGAGGATCCTTAAATCTCAGCACAAAGCAAGTCGGAATAAGCCTCGAACTAGCCGGTGGAAGGTAGGTGATAGAGATAGATTTTGATGGAATATTTTTGGTATTTTTATGATAATAATAAAACTCAAATTTGGGGGTAAATAAACTGAATTTTATAAAGGATAGGTGAACAAAAACATGTGGATATGACTCATCACAAGTTCTTGAACAAAGATCAAGTACAAACAGATATTACGCACCGAAAATACAAGATCGGGCCTTCGATATGACTCATGAAGGAGATCAAGTTTTCAAGCTTCAAACTAAGGATATAAACCTGGTTTTTTGATGAAAAATGGAATCCCCCTAATGGCTACAATGGCTGAATAATATAGAGGAAGTTTGTGGACAACTTGTGGATACTAGTGAAAAATGTGGCTTGCATTAAATGCAATCTTGAAAGTTGTTCTTTGCACAAAAGCATCAGTTGCATGGAGGATGTATTCCTTAGAGCATGAACAATATAGGGACTTGAGGCCCTTAATATTCGGACTCTTAACTTACTTTTTCTCTGTCACATCAGCTTAAGGGCCCCGTTTCAACTTTTAATTATTTGCATCCACATTCGAGGGCCCGGACCCGGGCCCTTAACTTACTTTTTACTATTTACCTTTTTCAATTATTCAATAATTATTATTATCGTTATTATAATTATTATTATTGTTATTGTTATTGTTATTATTATTTTATTATTATTAATAATATTATTATTATTATCATTATTATTATTATTATTATTGGGGTAAATTTGTTTTTTTCCAAAATAATCCTCTACTTTTCATTATGAGTGTTTTTGCAATGAAGATCCCCTACTTTACTATATGTTTCATTCCCTACAACACAAAAATAATTTGACATTTATTTAATCTTAAAAAAATTTAAAAAATTATATTTATATTACTAACATCTATTTTTATATATTCATAAAATTTTGTTTTGAAAAATCATGTTTTGGAATTTTTAATAATTATAATATGTTAAATATTGCCTTTTTATTTTTTTAAAATTGTAAAATATGATTTTTCAAAATAAAATTTTATGAATATATAAAAATATATGTTAGTAATATAAATATAATTTTTATACTTTTTTTTAAGATTATATAAATGTCAAATTGTTTTTGTGTTGTAGGGAGTGGAGCATAAAGTGAAGTAGGAGATCTCCATTGGTATTTTTGGGGTAAATTCGTTTTTTTTTTCCAAAAATTAAATATTAAAAAATGGGTGTCCATGGATAGATAAAATTAATTCACACTTGAATATAATTTTTTTAATTACATAATATGACGGAAATTACATTTAATAATTTTGATTTTAATCCGGGACATGTGGCAACACGTGATCGGACCACTTGTCATGCAATGGAGCCTTGCTTTGGGCTGTTGATTGCCGCTACAAATATACCTCGGGCCGGCTGCATTAGGGCCTCCCTTCCCCGGTCACCATTATAAGGGACTGAGTCCTGGGCTCCAACCTTTTCCTTTTTTTTTTTTTTGGTGACTTGGCACACGTTAAGGGCCAAGAGGCCCTCTAATAATCATGCTTTTAATGTCTTCTCTTCCCAATGTGCCTTTAAATACATGAGAAATTTGAATTTGGATCTGATTTGCCTCCATAATCATCAGCGGGAACCGAGGCATTTCTGGGCTTCTTGGGCTACGGGTTGTGATCTTTAATTTGTTGTAAACTTGTGAATGCTTGACCTTAATCTTCATAGTTTATGGAAATGGTTAAGAGTCTTTAAAGAAGGTCGGCTTGAAGACATCTTGCCCGAGCTCGAGTGATGGAACCGAGAGGCTGCTCATTTGATGTGTCATTTGGAGCTTCGGTAGGTCTTGCTTCTTGATTGATCATAGGTGTGATCACATCACTATCATCAGCAGAAAATGCTCGCATACTCCTTACAGTTGTCACAAAACCCAAATGTATGTGTTTGTATCTTTACTTGTTATCAATGCACAACCCAAGTGAAATGAGTTTAATGTGTTCGTTGCACCAACCATCTCCAACAACACCTTCTCAGGCATGTGACCATTTTTTTATATATCAACAAAATATTTGTGTAATATAAAAAAAAATAGATTAAATATAATAACATAATACAAAGAGCAAGAAGAAACATACTTGTTTGTGCCATAGGTCATGTCCATCAGCAGTATATATGAAAACATCTTCCACAACTTTATAGAATCTGGTGGGAAAAAAACATGATCTCCAATACGACCCTAAGAGCCTAATATGGATTGGAACAAATATTATTTCTTACCCATCTCCGTCAAGAGGTACTGAGTCGGCGTTCGATCGCCCATCAAATTCTTCCTCATCCAAGCCCATGCACTATATATTTTTTCCCTCGAATTCACGTTTGTTATGAAATCATGACACAATTTAGTGAGCACATCGTTCAGCCTCGATCCTCCTTTAGTGCTATTTTTACGTCAACCAATTCTTTCAAATACCATGATCGGGTCGACAGGCCAAATCATGAGTGAATAGAAAATCAAAAACGTCTTTCTTTTATCAAATCTCAAGGACATGGTATAATCATGAGGTAGTATTTTATTATGATGTCGATCCCAAGTTTTTATGGATTCCTTATTTGTTACCGGGGTCAATCCCAAAGTTTGGGCGTGGAGAAGCATTGGGAATTAACCTCCATTTCTTTCTTCGGATCCCTTTCTTTTCTCGTCACCCCGCCCGACTTAAATTGCCCTACAAATGAATTACCTATCAACTTAGGCGGATGCTTGTGGTTGTGAACACCAACAATCACCTCGACATTCCAACTACCTTTTGGATACTCTTGGTCATGCAACTCAAATGGACATCGTTGTTTTTTAGTTTGTGTATCGAGATTGACTGATGCAGAACCATCTTCTACAACTCCAGACACGCCAATCATACTTGGAGAAGGACCTATGACTCGAGCCCGAGCTAAGAAGCTTCAACGCGACTCATTGATGTTTGTGAGTCATGCTTTGTTCTCGAGCACGGTTCAAATCCCGGAGCCAACATTGAAGACTTACATTTGTATTGGAATCCAAAAGGCCGAACCACCCTAGCTCTTAGGATTTCCGATTTTCTCTAAGTCTTGGAACCTTATGTTATTTCCAATTTTAGTAACTTTTCTACTTAAGTTATTTTAGGAAACTTTAGGGGTATTTTTTTATTAATTTATTTAAGTTGTTCTTTTCTTTTAATTCGGCCCATCAGCCTATGTTAAGGCCTATATATGCCAAGTTCATCAATGTAGAACACCACGTCTTTCATTAATGAAAAACTCTCTTTTTGTGTGAAACACATGAGTGCAAGTCGATCGATTAGAAGCAGGGCTCATCGTTCGCAAATTGGTATTGATCTCAGCTTGGTTTGCCTTGAGTTCATCAACCTCGCAAGAGCTTGGTGATCCTGGTATCCACAAGTCCCCTCCTTGTGCCTCCAAGTTATTCGCTTGGTTGTGTAAGGTTGTAGAGGCGGGCTTTGTAGTCGTTGGTGTTTAGTTCCTACCCTCTTTGGAGGTCTGGGTTCTTCATCTCGTTCTACCTTAGTTCGATTCAGTCCTTATCGGTCGAGTCTTTATTGTTTTATCGAGTCTTGCTTGAATCTTTAATCGAGTCTTGTGTTTCTTGTTGTCGACATCGAGCATCCTCTCGGATCTTGGTGTTATAATCGATATCGAGTCCAATCTTTAAGTTCTTGTTGCGTCTTGCTTTATTTCTTGGTCGATCTTGATCTTCTTGATTGAGTTCTTGCGTTCTTGTTTCGTTTCTTTGCTTTCTTGTTAAGTCTTGAGTCTTTCTTGCTTCCGTTCTTGAGTTTCTTGTTTGATTGTCGAAGATCGGGCCATCCTATGGCTAACCCCGTATCAAATTAGCACCAGAGCTTTGGTTTCCGACATCAAAGTTGTGTCTTTTCTTTTATTAAACACAAAAACCACAAAAATAGAGTCTTTTCTTCGTTTGGTCTTTTACTTCTTGAATTCTTGAATTTGATTGCATCTAACCTTATTTGTTTGTGATTGTTGTGGTTGCTTTAGCCCAAACACAAGCCTAGCCGAGACCTATTGGAGTCGACCAGCCCGCGGCACACCTTCTTGTGCAACCCTAGTCGACGGCACATTCTCTTGTGTCCCCATAGTCAAGTCGGTCGACTCCTATAAGCACACACAAACCCTAGTTTGTCTATCTTGTTCTATCTTTGGCCTATGTTGATCTATCTTGTTTTATCTGTTTTATTGCCTTATTAAAATTCTGAAATTTGTGGTAGATATAGTTCCTATTATCTATCATAGATTATAAAAAGGCTTAGATAGATATATCTACCAAAATTAGCCAAACCTCATCTATATATATTGCATTAGGGCTACAAATTTTATTTCATTCACCTCATTCATATTATTTTCGAGTCCTTCCTCATAGTTGTTGTTCTTTCTTGCATTAGGTTAAAAAAATAAAAACAGTCCGGAATATTCAAAAAAAAAAGGAGACCTACAAGCTTGGACCTATGAGGATAAAATTCACTAGGGGCAAAAGTAAGTTTAAAAAAAAAGATGTGTTGATCTAGTGCAAGAAAGTTCCCAAAGGACCAAATTTGGTGAATTCCTCATAGCCCTAGTCGACATTCCATCTATTACCTCCACAAAACACAAAATTGAAACCCTACCTTGCAACTACAACATCCTAACTTAAGGTTTCAAATCAAAAGAGGTGAATTTCCAAGTTTCTCTTCTTTTCTTTTATTTTTCCTTGTTATTTTCTCATTGTCGAGTACTCTTGCATTGTTAATTGGTTTTGTTGAGTGCTCTTGACCCCCGTCGAGTGCTGTGGTGTTAGTGCCGAGTGCTGATCTCCTTGATCGAGTGCTCTTTGTCCAATTGTCGAGTAGTTTTGTTTTGTGTCGAGCACTTTCTCTCTTTGTCGAGGGCTTCTTGCTTTGTTTCTCATTCATTCTCTCATATACATATCTTGATTGCTAGGTTTTAGCTTGAGTATTGATTTGCCCAAGGCAGATTGAAACAACAAGCGTGACATACCAATTAGAGAGGGAGTGTGAGTGAACCACTTGCGAGATTGTTTATATTTTCTTTAACCATCACATAGTTCTTTGTTTGTTTTATTTGCAATGTCTAAGCATGGAAACAACGAAGATAATGCCAACAATGGCAACAACGATAACAATTCTACCGTAACATCCACACTACAACCCGAATTGGTGGCCATGCTCAACAACATCAACCAAACCATGGTTGAGTTGGGAGCAAGGATAACGGCGGTGGAAACTAGACCGAGCGGTTCCAATACCGTAGGTGGCCGAGGTGATCAAAGGCATGATGATGCACCTCGCGATGACAGGGAAGTAAACAATCCTAACCCTAATCCTAATTTAGATAACCCTTTATTTGATGAGAACGAGTCTCCACGAGGGGAGAGGTATGGTAGAAATAATGGGTTTGCTAATGCGCAGGGACAAGGAAGAGGTAGGGGGAGAGGCCGACGGCAGCAGGATTATTATTACTTCTCGGAGTACGATGACGACTTCCAAGAAGAGGAGCATTAGGAGCAACGTCATAGGCGGAACGATAGAGGAGGTCGATACCACTACAGAGCACCTAGAGATCCTGACCAGGATGGCATAGGTAAGGTAAAGGTAAAGATCCCTCAATTCGAAGGTAAAACTCATCCAGATGCTTATATTGATTGGGAAACTAAAATGGATCAAATATGAAATTGTCACAACTTCTCCGACGCTAAGAAGGTGCAACTAGCTTCTTTAGAATTTCAAGGCTTTGCTTTAATTTGGTGGGATAACCTAGTTAAAGAAAGAAAGAAGAGACCTTGATGCGCCTATCGTTTCATGGGACCAATTAAAAGCACTTATGAGGAGAAGATTTGTTCCCCAACACAATGCTAGAGAGCTTAGATAAAGATTAGAGAATCTTAAACAAGGTAGCAAAACTATTGAGGAAACATTTAATGCAATGCAAGAAACCATGGCTAGGGGTAATGTAGTTGAACCTGATGAAGATACAAATGCTAGGTTTCTTAGGATATTACACCATGCCTTAGCTCGTGAAATTCATTATTTTCCTTATTCTACGCCTACTGAGCTTTTGCATTTAGCTATAAAGGTTGAAAGAGGAGCTAGATATTGGAACCAAGGTGGGAGAATGTCGAGTGGGCAACCTCAAGGGTGGCGCCAAGGCCGAGTGCAGCAACCTCAAGGCCGGTTTGAGGCGGTTCAAGGGAAAGACCGAGTCAACCTCAAGGAAGGATGGAGGGCCGAGCACCTCAACAGCCTCTCGACAAGGGCAAGTCGCCTATGTACGGACGAGATTCGTCTGGGTATCTACTGGCCCCAAAGGGAGTAATCCTAACCCCTCTACTACTAGATCTAGGGACATTGTATGCTTTAAATGCCAAGGTAGAGGTCATTATATGAAGGATTGTCCTAATAAGAAAACTCTCATGATTAATCACTTAGGAGAATATGAATCTGAAAATTCTTGTGATGAACATGAAGAGCATGCTAATGATAATGATCAAAACCTTAACCTTATTACTTATGATGATGATGACATTGATTATGAACATGGTGAATCATTGATTGTTAGGAGAGTTGTAAGTGTTGTTCCTGCACCTTGTGATGACAATTAGCGTGAGAACGTGTTTCATACTCGATGTTTAGAGCGTGTTTGGTTTATAACTAAAAACCCATATTGAAGTAGAAATTCCCAGGAAGTCGAAGAAATACATGCGTTTGGTTAACATTTTTGAAAGATGAAAATCCAGGAATTCCACTTCCCAAGAAGTTGAATTTCTCCAATTTGGAGGAAGTTCACTTACCTATTCCCCCTAGGTAAGTTCAACTTCCACCCTTTTTATATTTGTAAATTTTCAATTCCCCCTTTTATTCCTTTAAAACAAAAAAATCAACCAAACACATTTTCACAATTCTCATCAATTAGACTTCCCGGAAATTTGATTCCCATGAAGTAACTTCCTGGGAATTTCAATTCTCACATTGAACCAAACGAGCCCTTAGTTAAGGGAAAGGTTTGTAATGCGATCATTGATGAAGGAAGTTGTTGTAACTTAGCTAGTCAAGAAATGGTTGATAAATTACAACTTCCTACAATTCAACACCCTATACCTTATAGATTGCATTGGATGAATGACTGTGGTAATTTAAATGTGAATAGGCAAGTTAAAGTGCATCTTAAACTATGACATTATGAAGATGATGTTTTATGTGATATTGTGCCCATGCAAGCTTGTCATATTTTATTAGGTCGTCCTTGGTAATTTGATCGTAAGGTCTCTTCTTGAAGAGTATAAGGATATATTTCCCGATGACATACCACCAAGTCTACCCCCTATTCGTGGCATTGAGCATCAAATTGATCTCATTCCAGGGGCATCTTTGTCTAATAGGCCTGCGTATTATATGAATCCCACTGAGACCCAAGAGGTCCAATCCCAAATCCAGGAACTGTTGGATTTAGGGAAATACTCATTAGAGAAAGTTTAAGTTTTTGTGTTGTTCCTGTGTTATTAGTCCCTAAGAAAGATGGATCATGGAGAATGTGTGTAGATTGTAGGGCTATTAACAACATCACTGTAAAATATCGTCATCATATTCCACGCTTAGATGATATGCTAGATGAATTGCATGGTTCTTCCATTTTTTCCAAAATAGACATAAAAAGTGGCTATCATCATATTAGAATGAAGGAAGGCGGTGAATGGAAAACAACACTTAAGACTAAATTTGGTTTATATGAATGGTTGGTTATGCCTTTTGGTTTAACTAATGCACCTAGTACTTTCATGCGATTAATGAATCATGTGCTTAGAAATTTCGTAGGGAAATTTGTTGTTGTGTATCTTGATGAATACTCATTTATAGAAAATCTCCTAAAGAACATGAAGCACATCTTAGGGAAGTACTTACTACATTAAGATTAGAACACTTGTATGCGAATTTGAAGAAATGTGAATTATTTAATAAACAAGTGCCCTTTCTTGGTTTTGTAGTGAGCTCGAATGGACTGCGTGTCGATGAAGCGAAGATCAAAGCGATCCAAGAGTGGCCAACACCCACCACCATCAGCCATGTGTGCAGCTTCCAAGGATTGGCGAGCTTCTACAGGAGGTTCGTGCGTGACTTCAACACCATCTCAACCCCTCTCACGGAGCTCACAAAGAAGCGGTGCGAGTTCAAGTGGGCGTAGCTCAGGAGGAGGCCTTCCGAACGCTCAAAGAGAAGCTCACCCAGGCGCCATTACTCGCCCTCTCAGACTTCACTCGACCATTTGAGGTAGAGTGTGACGCTAGCGGAGTTGGCATTGGAGGAGTGCTTATGCAAGAAGGTAAGCCTACTGCTTTCTTCTCTGAGAAACTGAAGGGTGCTTGTCTTAATTACTGTACGTATGATAAAGAGTTGTATGCATTGTATAGAGTTCTTAAGACTTGGTCCCATTACCTATGACCTAGAGAGTTTATACTTAGGACTGATCATGAATCTTTGAATCATTTTAAAAGCCAAGATAAACTTGATAGGAGACATGGTCGATGGATGGAATTCATTGAAACTTTTCCTTATGTGATCGAATATAAAAAGGGCAAAGACAATATGGTAGCTGATACTTTATCTAGAAGACATGTTCTTTTAACCACTTTGGATTCTAGAGTCTTAGGCTTTGTTTATATAAAGGAATTGTATGAAAATGATGTAGACTTTGGGGAAAGCTTTCAAAAATGTCAAGAAAAAGGCCCAACCAAAAATTTTTATATCTTTGATGGCTTTTTATTTCGAAAGGATCAAGTGTGTATACCTAGATGTTCTCTTCGATTATTATTTGTTAATGAAGCCCATAGTGGAGGTTTAATGGGTCATTTTGGAAGGGATAAAACATATCATACACTTAAATCACACTTTTATTGGCCACATATGCTTAAGGATGTAGAACATTGCCTTAAGAGATGCATTGATTGTTTAAAGGCCAAATCTAAGCTTATGCCCCATGGCTTGTACACGCCACTACCCACACCCTCAACCCCTTGGAAAGACATTTCCATGGACTTTATTGTTGGGTTGCCTAGAACTAAGAAGGGGAGGGATTCTATATTTGTAGTGGTTGATCGATTCTTTAAAATGGCTCACTTTATTGCATGTCATAAAACGACGATGCTACTAATGTTGATAATCTGTTCTTTAAAGAAGTAGTTAGGTTGCATGGTGTGCCTAAAACCATTGTAAGTGATAGAGATGTTAAGTTCTTAAGTCATTCTTGGCGAACCTTAGGGAGCAAATTGGGAACTAGATTACTATTCTCCACCTTTAGTCACCCCCAAACCGATGGCCAAACTGAGGTGACCAATAGAACCTTAATCACTGTCCTTAGAGCCATAATTAGGAAGAATTTGAAGCTTTGGGAAGAAGTCTTACCTCATGTGGAGTTTGCTTATAATAGGACTATGCATTCCTCAACGAAAATCACTCCATTTGCATGTGTATATTGTGTTAATCCACTAACCCCTTTTGATCATACTCCATATCCTATGAGAAAGAAAGAATCATTTGAAGCAGGTAAGCATGTCGAGTTCGTCAAGGAGCTGCATGAACGAACACGTTAGAAGCTTGTGCAGAAGGCTGAGTACAACGCCAACAAGGGGCCCCGTTTGGTCGTGTTCTAGCCAGGGGATCTCGTGTGGGTGCACCTAAGGATAGAGAGGTTTCCAGAGGCACGGAAGAGAAAGCTAGCACCTCGAGGAGATGGACCATTCAAAGTTCTTCGTCAAGTTGGTGAGAATGCCTATCAGCTGGAGCTTCCTGGAGACTATGGTGTGAGCGCAACATTCAACGTCGTGGATCTAATCCCTTACTTTGTTGTGGACGAGGACTTGGATTCATGGTCGAATCCTTTCCAAGAAGGGGAGGTTTTGATGCGGGGCCATCTTCTACAACTCTAGACACACCAATCATACTTGGAGAAGGACCTATGACTCGAGCCCGAGCTAAGAAGCTTCAACGCGACTCATTTACTTGTGTATTGGAATCCAAGAGCCCGAACCACCCTAGCTCTTAGGATTGCCGATTTTCACTAAGTCTTGGAACTTGAGTAACTTTTCTACTTAAGTTATTTTAGGAAACTTTAGGGGTATTTTTATTAATTTCTTTAAGTTTTTCTTTTCTTTTAATTCGGCCCATCAGCCTATGTTAAGGCTATATATGCCGAGTTCATCAATGTAGAACACCACGTCTTCCATTAATGAAAAACTCTCTTTTGTGTGAAACACATGAGTGCAAGTCGATCGATTAGAAGCAGGGCTCATCGTTCGCAAATTGGTATTGATCTCAGCTTGGTTTGCCTTGAGTTCATCAACCTCGCGAGAGCTTGGTGATCCTAGTATCCACAAGTCCCCTCCTTGTGCCTCCAAGTTATTCGCTTGGTTGTGTAAGGTTGTAGAGGCGGGCTTTGTAGTCGTTGGTGTTTGGTTCCTACCCTCTTAGGAGGCCTGTGGTCTTCATCTCGTTCTACCTTAGTTCGAATAAGTCCTTATCGGTCGAGTCTTTATTGTTTTATCGAGTCTTGCTTGAATCTTTAATCGAGTCTTGTGTTTCTTGTTGTCGACATCGAGCATCCTCTCGGATCTTGGTGTTATAATCGATATCGAGTCCAATCTTTAAGTTCTTGTTGCGTCTTGCTTTATTTCTTGGTCGATCTTGATCTTCTTGATTGAGTTCTTGCGTTCTTGTTTCGTTTCTTTGCTTTCTTGTTGAGTCTTGAGTCTTTCTTGCTTCCGTTCTTGAGTTTCTTGTTTGATTGTCGAAGATCGGGTTATCCTACGGCTAACCCCGTATCATTGACACTTTTCTCATCACTATCCACCATCCACAACTTTGCGCCCCTTTAATTTCAGCGGACTCCGTAATTCTCACATGTTAAAATATTCTTCCAAATCTCGTATCGGAGCTAGTCCACGACTTAAAAGTCATCATTATAAAATTTCTTCTACTAGCTCTCTTACTCGTCCAATTATTCAACGAATTCATAGCCACACATTCAGTTGAAAAACCTATGGTGTTATCACTCCCTTCATTTATACCATCGCAGATCTACACAATATAAATAACCCTGGAAACTAAATAATTATACCAAATTCATTCTTATCTCTAAATTCTAAAAATATAAATCATGATCTGATCAATTAAAAAAATAATTCAATATCGGATAAATAATTATTTCATCTAATCTAAGATTCAATATCGGATAAATCATGATTTTATCTAATCTAGACTTCAATATCGGATAAATCATTATTTTATCTAATCTAAGATTCAATATTGGATAAATTATTATTTCATCTAATCTAGGATTCAATGGCATATAAATTATGATTTCATCTAATCTAAGATTCAATATTAGATATATCATGATTTCATCTCATCTAGGATTCAATAGCGGATATGTGCTACAGATTCGACACTGATTGTTATGTTGTATACTATAAACTTAAATTTCAACAACGAATAGATTAATCAAATAAACATACTCGTGCAATCTCGAACCCGCTATCGGGTCTATCTTCCTCCTCTCCAGACATAATGGATGGGTTTTTAGAGTGAAAAAGATGTAATATAACATAAATTGGAAGAGAGTTGTATAGCAATGTGTGCGTGATGCGGATCAAAATGGCCTTCTGTTGGTCAAACAATGATCTTGATCCATGCGAGCTCTCAAGACCGATTCAAGGGCCATTGATGGCAAAGAATGTCGTCCTCAATAGGAAGAAGAAGGCGCCACCGTGGATTGAAGAAAATATATTATTTAATTATTATTATTATTATTATTAGTTATTTCCATATTTAGTAACTCCTATTTAGTTAGAGCTGTTTATGGAATCTCTTATTTTAAGTAATACTTAGTTAGGTGAATAAAAGGGAAAAGGAAAGTTTATCTCTTCTAGATATTTTCCTTGGCCACTAAGTAGGAAGATTTATCTAGGATTATTATTAGGATTTAATATTTATTTATCTAAGCCAAAATTCTATCTTTTGCACAAGATTATATTGGTATAGTTCCTTATATAAACTCTTGTATTTTCATTGAATTAATTAGATTGAATAGAATTGAGGAACCCCTTTATGAATTAAAGGGTTCTTCGATTTCAATCTCAACCACTATCATTGCTCTTGTTCTTGTTTATGTTCGGCATACCATCACCATCACCGTACCTTTGTTCTTGATCGACCAAACAAACAAACACAACCAGAGTCGTCGCAATTTGAAACCCATAAACCGTCGCAGAAAGGAGGGCGAAGAACGCTGCAGAGGACTCGGCTCCTCTCCTGGCGGCGGCCGCGGCAATGCCGTTTTCTGTCGTTGTTTTCCTTCTGTTTGATGAATTATATAAGTGTTGTTCGTCGCTAGTACTGTCCTTACTCATACTTGATTAATTTTTTCCAATATCAGGAGATATCGAAGAGCATTGCATGATCGGGCAAATATACGGCGTGGTTCTTGATCTTGAGCCCACATGCGAAGGATCAGGTATCCCAAACGTATCAAGTGGTATCGGATTTCAGATTCATGCAAGCTCTTTACTCTTTTGATTCTTTAATTGAGTGATTTATTTCCGTGCCTTATTTTTCACCATTCCCGTTGCATAGAATTTAAATCTTTATCCACTACTACAATTAAGGCCTGATGTGGCAGTTCAAAACCGTCACATTAGGCCTAGAAACCGCCACAAAAGACCTATTGTGGTGATTTTTACCCGCCTCTGTTGCTCGCGTTGCATCAGGTCTAATGTGGCGGTTTATTATGGAAATTAAAAAGTGCCACAATAGGTAAGTAAATCGCCACAATAGACCTATCTAATGCGGCGGTTATTTCTTATCTATTGTGGTAGTTTCTTTATCTAATGTGGCGGTTTTAGAAAGCTATTGCAATGATTGTTTATGCTATTGTGGCGGTTTTACATTCTCACATATATTATCTACGGTTGCTGTTTTTGATATTTATGTTTCATAAAATAATGTGACTAACAATTAAATAAAATGTATAATAATAAAATCCAGAATAATTATAAAAAATATTTAACTAACCAAAATATATAAACCATCATATATATCACCATAATATAATCCATTACATTAAAATATTCACACTAAAGTATTAATATCTAAAATTCATTTACAAAACAACACATTTAAGTGTTATCCTAGTTCAATTTAACAAAGGCTTACTTTGGATTATTTGAAATGGAGAGTCCGTAAACCTCTGGCATGACCAATGGTTACAATCCCAAACGCTTATAAAGTATTAACAACACCATAACCCAAATATGAAGGTCAGTAGTCTAATCATGACAATTAGTAAACAATGGAACACTCCCCATATAAACATGTTATTCCCACCTCACATTGTCATGCAAATAATAGAGATAAAATTACCAGAATGGGAATCAAAAGATAGACTGGTGTGGAAACCTGAACCAAATAGAGCTTTTACCACTAAATCTACCAAAAGTCTAAAAGATACATCTTACCATACAACTCAGGATTCAAACTGGATTTGGAAATTAAAGATCCCACCTAGAATTAAAACCCTCATCTGGAAAATAATGATTGATGGCCTTCCGACAAAAACTCGTCTCAATAGACATATAAACAGAGTCCCTGCACAATGTGCCTTGTGCAATTGTGCAGATGAGGACTCCGACCACTTACTCCTAGGTTACAATTTTACCAGAAGCATTTTCTACTACTATGGTCAACTAAGAGGAAAATTAAATCTACTTAGGGATAACAACGATTATGATCTATTTAACTTTGTTGCAAAAGCTAGAAATAATAACGAAATCGAAGAAATTTCCTTTATTTGGAATACTATATGGGAAACTAGAAATAATCTAATTTTTAAACACAAGGAACCACAACCAATAAAAAACATTATCCATCAAATTCTAAACAATATAAGTATTTGGAAAGATTCTACCTCAAAAGAAACTAAAAAGAAAGCAACAAGGAAAATGACAAAATGGGAGAAACCTAATGGTGCCACCCACAAAATCAATGTGGATGGTTCGGTAAAGCCCACTGGCACTTGTCATGTGGAGGGAGTCGTTAGGGACTCCAAGGGATATATAGTTGATATATTCTACCAGGACGGTTATCCAAACGGAAGCAACTGCCATCATCCTGGGTATGCAATGTGCAACAAAAAGAGGATTAAGCAGAGTTATCAACGAAGGTGACAACCTAATAGTCATCAAAGAAATCAAGAAAAGAAGAAACTTCAACTGGGAAATTCAGCACCATGTTGAGAAGATCCACCGTATGATAAGCCAATTTGAAGAGATAGACTTCAAGCACTGTTTCAAAGAAGCCAACAAAGTAGCTGACTATATAGTTTGTAATGGTATTGCTTGTAATAAATCTACTCACCCTTTTAATAGGGACTTGTACTCCATCATCCTCAAGGATGATCATGAAGTAGGACTACAATATGTGTAATCCTTTCAAATGTTTGCCTACTAAAAAAAAAAGTGTTATCCTAGTTCAAAATAGATACACTAAATTCAAGACTAGCATCAGTTGTGTCCTGAAAGCATTAATCTGCTAGTAGCTTAGGTGAACACATCTTATAGTGAAATCAACACTTGCTGGTAAACTGTAGTTGCGGCCTACAGGATTACAAAAATAAATGGTGAAATAATTCCTGCAACATAAGGAGAAAGCAAACGAGCAAAGATCAGAAAACACAAAAGGAATTTGCAAAGGAGATAATTCCTTCTAATCTTTTCCCTTTCCATCCAAACGAGCAAATATCAGAAAACACAAAAGGAATTTGCAAAGGAGGCAATTCCTTCTAATCTTTTCCCTTTCCATCCAAACATAAGAAGAAAGCAAACGAGCAAAGATCAGAAGACACAATGCCAATGAAGAAACAAACAATTATTAACTTGAATTCTCAAAGTAGAATTTGACATTACACAACAGCTTTCAAAAACCCATTAACAACCCTACTTTACAAATCCTAATGTACTTTTTTATAAAATTATGCACTAACCTTTTATCAGTTTTGGAGATTCTCCAAATGATAGCAAGCAAAAATCATTAATTCATGAAAATTGCTCAAAGTCGGTGCCGCTGAATCTGTACACTTTTCATTAAATTCATCAAATATTACTGGGACCTTTAAAAATTCTTGTTGTCAATTATTCCAATTAAAAGTCCAGTCAAATTGGAAGTTCATTAATGCAAGCTCATTTACAAGTTTTTTAAAAAGTAAATTCTCAAGATTACTACCATATGACATGTTATAAATACTTATGGAGGGTAAGTCTAACCTGCATCTTTTCTTGAAGGACATTAAGACCATATTTCCCAACAGCTCGAGCACTTGCAATAGCTCATTTGCCTCTTACACCTTCAGTGATTCCAGTCTAACCCAGGACACACAAAACAACTTCCAAGGATAAGAAATGCACCAATCATATTCAACCATGGACATTTAATAAACTGATCTTACATAAGCAGCACAAGAAGTATCTGATGCACTGATTCTAACAAGACCTAAGTTGCTTAGTGTCATTTCACACCGATCAAGTGACTGCAGCCTGTAGGTAAGGATATGTCATGATTTCTGGACAACAAGAATTTTTTTTTGGAGACTTTACAATCAGAAACACAATGAAACCATGACAGAAGATTATCCAACCTGAGGGTGGCTTAATACACGCTTCAGCTCCTCCATTTTGACCCGGGTAAAGACAGAAGGCAGTGGTTTACATCAAGCTGAACTTCCCTTACTATATGTAGCCTATGGCGAAAGAGTAACTCAATAGTTTCGGTGGATGCTTCCACCTAAGGTATTCTCGAGAGGTCAAACATAAGAAGTGGTTGTCTATACATAGAATAAAAATAAACCTGAAAAATGGCCTTCATGTATATCCTATGGCGAAGGAATAACCCTCTATATTCTTCATCTAAAATAGGAATATGAAAGGCAAGGCTGACTATTGTTGGCAATAAATGAGAAGATGAGCATCAAAATTTATCTATAGAATAAACCCTTAGGATGACACAGAAGAAACTATGATAAGAGGAAAAAAAAAAGAGCAAGTTAAGCCGATACTCCTGCATAGGCAGAACTTAAAAGGTGTCCTTCTGTTGATGTTTCAGTCATCAATCATCATAGGATATACATGAAGGGTAAGTGGGAAAACCATAAACTCATTCATTCATTTTTCTTTTTAAGCAATTTCCAAGTCAAAACTTGCATAAGCAAGTGAAACAGTCTCTAATCTAACATTTTCAAGAGCAATTCACACTAACAAAGTGGCCATCTTTGATCGAGATAGGCTACATAATTCACACTTATTTCATTAACTCCCACCCCATGATCAAGCAATCAATCAAATAAAAACTACAAGATCAAGATTCAACTATAACAAAGATCAAATTAGTTCCTATTGAACAACTCTTCCACTGATCAAGTTCACATTGATCACACACAAAAAAAAACACACTAAAGCATATTAAAAAAAAGTCTGTATAGATACATAGCCAAATTCCGTTATGATATTAGCAATGGGAAATCAAAACCAATTTGCACATAAGCAACATCACAAGGAGAAACATGGTTACCCGAATTGACATATTTCTCTTATAATCGATAGTTTTCATGATCATACAATGAACAAAGAAAATTCTTTAGGTATGGATTTCTTTTATCTCTTAAATCTTTAGGTCTCGATCCACAAATGTTAAGTTTCGAATTTAAATCGAATGGGTAATAGAAACCTATAAATAAATCACACACAAACCCACAACAAACATAAAAATTCAAACCCTAGAAATAAAGAACGACAAATCCAACAAATCGAATGGATTGACTGAACCCGACCGAATGCAAAACAAACCAGAAAATCCAAACCCTAGAAATTAAGAAATAACAGAAAAATGATACAGAGATGGAATGGATTGAGACCTGAATAGACAGCGACAACAGTGATTTAGGATTTGGATGTTATTAGGGGCGGTAGACATTACAACAGCGAGAAAAGTCCTCCCGAGTAGTCTGCGCAAATAACAGCAGCGAGAAAAGTCCTACCGCCTTCTTCGATCTGAAAGAGGACACAAACATAAAAATCCAAACCCTAAAAATTAAGAAATAACAGCAAATCATACTAGAGAGGATTTGATTTTGGGAGAAAGATCTGCTGCTGCGCAAAGAGGACGCAGATCGAAAGCTATCAGTTCCCCTTCTTCGATCGAAAGCTATCAGTTCCCCTTGTTCGATCGGAAGCTATCAGTGGTGGCCTCTTTCACGATTCTCCGGTCGTTCGCACTCTTAGATGAGAGAAACACGCCTACGGAGTATAATCGACAAGAATATGGATTTTATTTTAAAAAAATTAATAAAATTTTCAGAACCGCTTCAATAGGGTTGAAAAAGACGCTTTCTACAAAACCGCTTCATTAGCCTAGTGAGACGCTACAGTAGAATAATTTAAACCGCCACAATAGCTACTTTACCCACAAATACCCAAAACTCACAAAAATCGTTACATTAACCGCCACAATAGATAAAACCGCCACAAAATCCGCCACAATAGAACAACCGCTGCAATCAAATGTTACAATAGACCTTAATTGTAGTAGTGTGCATTCACCCTAAAAATTGGCACTTTATTTTAGTTCTTTCTTGTTTTGATCTTTAATTTGGAAGATATTGAGTTTTTTATTGCAAGTTTTGATCTTTTATTCCTTGTTGCTACATATCATGTCTATTAATGTGATTCTTGGATTTAAGCATTATATGAACTTGCACCACTAAAGAACCCTAATTTCTCCAGTTTCTAGCCTATTTCCCTTATTTTCCTTATTTTTGTCTACTTTTAGATCATCGTAGCTTTGTTATTTTAATTTTCTCTTTTGCTCTTTATTTCTGTCACATTACAGCGGCTATTTCGTAGCCAAAAAAAAAAGAATAACATACCTCCTTGTTGAGTTAGTAACTCATTACATCTTGTTATTTCTTTTCTTTGCTACTTGTTAGATGATCTGTTTGGTTTAAAGCATTACAAAAGAACCCCTTTGTGTGATTTTGTGCTGTGCCGACACAGGAGCTAATGTCCGCATTTTTAGTCATATTTTGCATCATGTTTTTATTTCATTCAAGTCTTTTTATTAGCTTTTATGTTAGGAAAGTAAGAAAAATGTGTAGTTATACTTAATATTACAAGATATGGAGTCTACACAAGCTTTGGTGTGATTTTATAGGTTTTTAAGGTGATTTGAAAGAGTTTCGACGCACTTTAGAGCTTAATGAAAAATCATGAAAGCAATGGAGAAGCAAAGCAAAAAGGAAAAAGTGGTACAGCTGGAGAAAAGCCTTATTTTCTCCATCCATCACTTCGATTCAAGTTCTGGAGCCTTCAGGAGATTTGTAGTCCTTAAAAAGAGCTTTCCAAAGCATATTCATATGCGTCAATCGGATAAACGAGGACTTAGAAAAGTGCGATTGAAGTCAGAGTCGAAAAGCTGGAGAAAAACAGACGCTATTGCGTTCGAACATAGCCTCGGCGCCGACCCTTGCCCCCTTGATGCCGACACACAGCGAATTACAGTAACACTGTAAGCGAATAGACCCTCGGCACCGACACCCAGACCCTGCGCACCAGGAGAAGTTTTTGCGGGCTGATTTAATTGCTTAATGGGCTTTTTAGGATCTTTTAGTTAGATAGACTTGGGATATTTTAGTTAGATAGACTTGAGATATTTTATCCTTCCTTAGATAGATTATATTATTTTCCTAAGATAAAATCTATTTTCCTTGAAGGTTAAGTCTTAATTTCTATCTTTAAATAAAGCCAATTAGAGGCTAATTAGAATAAATCAACACACGGCTGAACGGACAGCAAGAGGCACGTACGTTTTGGAGTTTTTGGTTGAAGGTTTTGACATTGGTTTTGAGGATTGATTTTATGCAATTTCATATTATGTTTTATTCAATTTTCAGCATGTTTTTCTTAGCTATGAGTGAGTAGTTCCCCTTCTTCTAGGGTTGGGGTGAGCCCAACAATAGTCATGTATGAAAGCTTGAATCTATGATGTTTTTATGAGTTTATCATCATCTATCTTGTGCTTAAATCCTTTGCGAAAGTTGAGGACAAGTCCATGTTTATGATTATGAAGCGAAAGTGGATTTAATTATGAATTTGGATAGTAATTAGATGTTTATGATTATGAAGCGAAAGTGGATTTAATTATGAATTTGGATAGTAATTAGAAATCTTTGACAAAAGTAAAAGGAATCTAATTAAGAAAAGGATAGAACGAATAGGTTTTATGCGAAAGCCTCTATTCTCTATTTGTGAAGTATGCGAAAGCTATCTTTTGATGATAAAAACATGATCTTTGTTCTATGATTCTTGTGTGGTTCATGCATGGTTGTTGTTGTGGTTATCCCTTGACCTTGGAAGTTCTTTTTATATTGTTTATATCCCTAAAATCCCTTGTTACTTGTTCTATTTTGTTGCTGGAAAACAAACGATCACTCGACATTCATCACTTCTCTCGACCATCCCCTCGATATCGACCTCTCTAGTCGATATCGACCGCCTTTGCTACTGATTTTTGTGTGTTGTTAGATCACAAGAACTACTCTAGAAAGTGTTGTCCTCTCTCCAGTGGAACGATCCCGACTTCCGTTATCTACATAGTGGGAATTGAGGTATTTTATTTGTGGTTGATTTCCCATCGCAACAAATTGGTGCCGTTGCCGGGGAGGGTAACAATCGTCATCTAGAGTAGTTGGTTTTCGGAGTTGGGACTAGCCCACCTCTTCCTTGTTTTCTAACGCTACTTGTTTGCTTCTTGTGTTTGTTTTGAGAGGTGTATGTGACGCGTTGATCGCATAATAGAGTTTGAGGCTTTAGACGAACCGGAGCGTTACTTTCATCTAAGAGAAAGGCTAAAGGGAATCATGACCGACCGTGAGACCCTTGAGCAAACGGTAGAGAGGCTACAAAAGGAGAACCAAGAGGCCAATCTTGATCGAGAACAAGAGGCCGAGAGGGCACGTCAAGCGGAGGAACAACTTGCTAGGATTCCTCGCAATGATCGGCAATATATGCACCCACCTCTTAGGGTGCCCACATCACCTATTGTCTTCCCCGACGCTCCTACTAATTTTGAGATCAAGACAAGCTTCATTGCCATGGTCAAGAAGCTCCAATTTTCAGGGAAACCAACGGAGTGCCCTATGGAGCATGTGCACGAGTTCTTGGATATTTGTGACACCATCGCTCATGGTGACACTTTGGAGTATGTGAGGCTTAAGGCCTTTCGATGGTCACTTGCGGGAAAGGCACTTCATTGGCTAGATAGCTTGCCGACCCAAACCATCACCACTTGGGATCAACTACATGATTCCTTCTTAACCAAGTTCTTCCCACCCTCAAAGACATCGGAGCTACGAAAAAAAATCACTACTTTCAAGCAATTGAGGGTGGAAGACTTGGCGGCGGCATGGGAGAGATTCAAAGAGCTTCAACGTCAATGCCCTACACATGAGCAACCCGAATATGTGCTCCAAGAGATCTTCTTCAATGGGATGAATTCAGCAACAAAGGACCGGATTAATGTTCACACCAACCTCCGGTTCCTTGAGACGACTCCGGAGGAAGCATGGGAAGAGCTAGAGCGCCTAGTTGAGTACGACAACACCTATGGGACCTCCGAAATCTCTAATGTGATCCCCCCACCATCTATGGATCTCTATCAACCATCTAAAGAGATTGATCCGGATGTTCGCGAGCAATTTAGGAAGGATCAAGTGAGAAAGCTACAAAAGCATGCTCGGCATCTATCGGCAAATCAAGCATGCATAGAGTGTGGATCTACTACACACACCACAGTCCAATGCCCTCACGCCGATCAAGTACACCTAGCCGAGACATATGAGGATGCTCATTATGTGGGAGGTCTTAGCCAAGGAGGAAACCAAAACACTTAGGGAAATCGACAACCCCAACAAAACTATGGCGGACACAACTTCTATCGAGCTCCAAGCCATCCGGAGCGTGAGAAATCACGCAATGATATGAGCATGATCCTTGAGGAGATGAGGAGAAACCAAGCAAAGAATGACCTTGCTAACTCGGCTGTCCAAAATCAATTGCAAAGTCTCAATGCTCGCTTTGGGGAGATGGACATATGGAAGAGAACCATTGAGACCCAAGTGGGTCAATTGGCGGCTCAAATTCCAAAGCAACTCGGCACCCTACCAACCCAAACCACGGCTAATCCTAAGGGCCCTGCAACTGGGCATGTTGCTTCCATCAAGCTAAGGAGTGGACGCGAGTTACTAGATCAACACAACTCGCAAAAAGAAGAAGGCGAGCCCATAAATGCCCTCGGCGTCGACCCTTCCAGGGTCGGCATCGACTCCCTGACAGCTCCAAAACCTATTGTAGAAGTTATTGGAAGTGCACAGCCCCTCGGCGCCGACCCCCCCCCCCCCCCCCCCCGCCTCGACGCCGACCCCTGCTACAGAAAGAACAAGAGCTTCTGAGGTTGCTTCTAAACCTAAGGTACCACTCTCATTCCCCTCCAAGGTGCCGAAGGACCCCACTGATAGGAAGTTCAAGCGGTTCATGAAGATGCTTCAAGGCCTCAACGTTACTATCCCCCTCACCGAAGCACTTAGAGAGATGCCCGCCTATGTGAAATTTTTGAAGGAGATCTTGAGTAACAAGAGGTCTCTAGCGGATATTGCGGAGGAATGCAACAAGATGGACTTCCCCGAAAAGAAGGTTGATCCATGGAAGTTTGCCATCTCTATTGGGCTTGGAAATCATCGTTACAAAGTCTTGTGTGACTTGGGAGCAAGTGTAAGTCTTATGCCTCTATCTATTTGGCACCAAGTCAAGCTAGGAGCATTGGATTTGGTGGAGATGAAGTTGTTTATGGCCGACAACACATGGGTGAAGCCCACAGGGATTATGGATAATGTCCCCGTCAAGGTGGGGAAGTTCTTTGTCCCAACCGACTTCATTGTGCTAGATATGGAACCGGATCCCACCGTGCCGATCATTTTGGGTAGACCTTTCTTGGCCACGGCGGATGCGAACATTAGCGTCAAGAATGGCCTACTTACTTTCACCATAGCCGATGAGGTAATTGAGTTTCGTTTTAATCCGACTATGAGGGAGGTAAGGAGGATGGAGATCAATGCCCTATATGCACGAATGGACGTCATTCCATGTGAGGAGCTTACACGGGAAATGATAGCCAAGGATCCAACGCCCACGGAGGATCAAATCAACAACCTATTGGCTACTTTGGATAATGAAGAAGTGGAAATCAAGAGCACGACAACGGCTAAGTATGGGGTCTTCGATGTCGACCCACCTCTATCGGCATCGATTCCACACCATGCTGAAAAAGCTACAGATGCCTCGGCGTCGACACCCTCACCCTCGGCATCGACCCCCTGGAGGATAAAATGTTTCTGCAGAATGCTGAAAAAGCTACAGATGCCTCAACGCCGACACCCTCAGCCTCGACGTTGACACCTCCAACATCAGGACAACGTGAAGAAGATGGTTGTGCTACCATGGAAGGAAGAGTTGATGAGAAAGGAAAGAGTTGGGCCGAAGACTACCATCTCGGTCCCAACAAGGTAAGTCAAGGTATGAATTTCTCTTCCCCTATTTCCATTAAAAATATATCTATTACGAATGAAAGAGGTATGCCTTGGTTTGTGAGATTATGTAGGGGATGCAAAGTCACACTTCTCTTTTTCTGAACCGTGTTGCAAGCGTCAGATAATAGTTGACGGAGTGTGTGCATTTGTTTACCCTTGTGATTGCATTACTTATACCATCATCTTGTTCGATTATTTTGCATCACATTGTATTTCTTATTCAATAGTCGCTTGTTTATACTTGATATCCTTGATATCTAACTTGTGACTGATTTAATTTGCAATCTTGATCTTTACTTGTTGTCTTCAATATTGCAAAATTCTGTGTCCAGGGGAATTGCTTGAATATAGTGCCTTGTTTTTCTCGCCTCTTTGATTTCTAAAACTGAATCACTCTTAGAATCAATAGGGCTTGCATTACTTGGTTTCTGGTCTTTGCTTCATTTACTTGTTTCTCTTCTGATATTGTAGGAACATGTCTAACGACAGCGACCCCAACCCTTCCCCTACCCCTCCTGTGCCACTTACTATCGCCGACGTTCGGTCCCTCTTTCAAGCTGAAATAGCCCAATTAAACAATCGCTTATCCATTGCAAGAGCTCAAGAACGTGTTGATTTCACTACCCAGATCAACCAAGCCAAACGACGTGTTCTACCACTTCAAGAAGCGTTGATGGTTGATCAAAGGGAGTACACCTTTCACACCAAGTGTGTGGTCCAAGACTCCACACTCTCGGTAATCGTCAATGAAGGGAGCTCTTGTAACTTGATCAACGAAAAGGTGGTCGAGTACCTCCATCTAGCAACTGCACCTCGACTGCAACACAATGGTTATAACGGCATCACGGACGGTAACTCTGACCCTCTTGTTACTAGATAATGCTTGGTTTCGTTTCAAATGGGTAATTATTGTGATCAAGTGTTGTGTGATGTCGTTAAAATGGATTGTTGTCATATTTTTTTAGGCTAACCTTGGTTAAATGATCGACAAGTTCTTTATAATGGTCTCTTAAATACTTTTGCTTTTAAGTTTGTTGGGAGGAGATTCACCCTCCTACCCTTATCTCCTCAAGCTGTTTTGAAGGACACTGCGGCACAGACACCCATGATGCTAGGGCTGGGGAAATTTTCCCATGGAAACCGTACAAAGACGTACCACCCGAACCAATTAAATTGGTAACCAATATAATTGGTTACCAATTTAATTGGTACGGTATACCGTACTAACTTCCAAAAGTCGGCATGGTAATGGTAATCAAAACAGAAAAGTTGGGATTACCATTACCAACCGACTTCCAATTGGTTGGTACGGTAATTACCAACCAAATATTACCAATATATATTTGGGGTTTTTTAAATTATTTTTAAAAGCTTATTTCTATTTTTAAAAGCTTATTTCTAGACTTCCTACTGTTTGTTATTGTTGTTCATTATTGCTAATTTGCTATCTGTTATTACTGTTGTTCAACCTTTTTCATTTTTATTTCCTATTTTGTTCAAGACTTACAGTTTTCACAATTTGTGTGGTTTTTTATGCTATCTGTTATTGCTATATAGGAGAATCTTTTTATTGATGTTCATTATTTCTATCTGTTATTGCTATATAGGAGAATCTTTTTTTTTGGTGCAAGCTATTCAAGTTAATTAGTACTAATGCCTATTTCTTTTTTATTTATTATTTTGTTTTTGATATTAAGTAATAATTAATAAGTATTATCTATTAACTTGATTTCTTTTTATATTTTTTATTTTCAGAAAATGCTTTTAATCAAGGGAGGAATGCTAGCTCGGCTTCGGTTCAGACAAAAATCTAAATGTTATTCGGAAGCTAGTAGACATTTTATTTTGAATATTATCGGGTTTATTTAAGTCTTTATATTGATTTTGTGCTTAAATGTATGAACAATTTAAATATTTATGTTGCTACTTATAAATTTTAAATTGTAATTAAGTTGTATTGCCTTTGATTATTTGTATGTTTTTTTCTTCAACACAAAAAACATGGTAAATTACCATTACCAACATGTACCAACCAATTTAATTGGTTACCAGTTAAGTTGGTACAAGCCCTTCGGTGGTTGGTAATGGTTTGGATTTTAAGATTACCAATTAGAATTGGTTGGTACGTGGTAACGGCAAAAACTAATTGGTATTGTACCAATTCCACCCCTACATGAGGCTGCACCCGAGTCCATAACATCTTGCACCCCTGATCCAGTCGCGCCCCCAGCCCAGGATGAGATCAAAATCGTGGCCTAGATTCAACACAGCGCATCGAATTTGTTTCGCAAATTCCCGTTGACTTCGACCTCAGAATTGAGTCAACTCAGTCTTGTTGCGAAGTTGACTCGACGATCTTTCCAACGGTGGGTCACACGCTGCAGGACTCCTCCGGGAAAACCTCCGAATCTACACTGCAAGTGGACTACAGTGCTGCGCCAGATGTGGTAGTTGCTTCTGACGACAACGATGAGGACGTTGGGGACACTTCTCTTGAGTTAGATATTGTACCTCTTGAGAATGTTCCTAATGTTGAGACTTCTGAAGTTCATAGGGTTATTGAGACTAATGATATTGTTCTTCTTGATTGCTCAATGTTCCCTATGGAAGGTGTTGTTTTTGAGGTTCCTTTGCCTCAAATTTTGTTGGCGTCATCTCAAGTTGATTATCAAGGTAGTTACTTTCTGGTTAATGCTCCTTCCCCATTGCTCTTCAAGGACTCGATTTGAGGACGAATCGAAGCTAATAAGGGGAGAATGATGCGGATCAAGATGGCCTTCTGTTGGTCAAACAATGATCTTGATCCAGGCGAGCTCTCAAGACCGATTCGAGGGCCATTGATGGCAAAGAATGTCGTCCTCAATAGGAAGAAGAAGGCGCCACTATGGATTGAAGAAAATATATTATGTCATAATAATAATAATTATTATTATTAGTTATTTCCATATTTAGTAACTCCTATGTAGTTGGAGCTATTTATAGAATCTCTTATTTTTAGTAATACTTAGTTAGGTGAATAAAAGAGAAAAGGAACGTTTATCTCTTCTAGATATTTTCCTTGGCCACTAAGTAGGAAGATTTATCTAGGATTATTATTAGGATTTAATATTTATTTATCTAAGACAAAACTCTATCTTTTGCACAAGATTATATTGGTATAGTTCCCTATATAAACTCTTGTATTTTCATTGAATTAATTAGATTGAATAGAATTAGATTGAATATAATTGAGGAACCTCTTTATGAATTAAAGGGTTCTTCGATTTCAATCCCAACCACTATCATTGCTCTTGTTCTTGTTTATGTTCGGCAAACCATCACCATCATCGTACCTTTGTTCTTGATCGACCAAACAAACAAACACAACCAGAGCTTTCTCAATTTGAAACCCAGAAATCGTCGCAGAAAGGAGGACGAAGAACACTGCAGAGGACTCAGCTCCTCTCCTGGCGGCGGCCGCGGCAAGACTTGTTGCGCCCACAACAACCTGCGCGCTGGGCACTTCGCTCAGCGTCTCCATCGCTGCTTCTCTCTTCCTTTTCCTGTCATTGTTTTCTTTCTGTTTGCTGACTTGTACAAGTGTTGTCCGTCGCTAGTATTGTCCTTACTCATACTTGATTAATTTGTTCCAATATCAGAAGATATCGAAGAGCATTGCAAGATCGGGCAAATATACGGTGTGGTTCTTGATCTTGAGCTTACAAGCGAAGGATCGGGTATCCCAAACGTATCAGTGCGGAACTAGTCGTTTTAATGTCTAGTTTCAGAGGCTCCACAAGCATCCAGAATAGTTAGTTTCATTTTTTTTTAAAAGGGTCTATACTCTATATGCATCCAAGATGTGTAGACCCAGTGACGGATCCTAAAGCGATTAGTTGAGAAGGCGAAAAATTGAACTTTTTTTATAAAAAAAAACCATCAATATTCAATATTTGAAGTTTTCGGGTTTTAATTATAGTATTAAGAAATTTGACAAATGATAAGTATGATAGAAGTATGATCGATGTGAAAAGTAATTTATATTGCCCCAGTCGAGGTGGCCTAGTGGTAAGGACCAAGGGGAGAGGTAAGGAGGTCCCAGGTTTGATCCATGTCTCCGCCTTTTCATTGGATACCTTACTCCTTACCAGTGGGTCGAGCCGGTCGGCGCAAGCCGATTTACCTGGTATGTGACTCTTGCAGGTTCCTCGTCATAAAAAAATAATAATTTATATCACTTCAGTCTTGAAATGTTTATAATTTTTTTCTCATGTATCGGATTTGAGCTTATAATATATCAAATCGAAGCTATCGACGAGAGGAATATGTATATTAAATTTTATTTTTGATTGGGGGCGACTACCACCTCTGACCCTATAGACGATCCGCCCCTTTGTGGAGACCATATTTATTAGTTCGGCTCCATGCACCTATTTTATACTTCGTTTTTCTTTATAGGAAGACTCGTACATTCAAGACACGTGTGACCTTAAATGGAAAGCTAACACACTATCACAAGAAGGAAGGAGTATGCTAATCAAAACCAATCTACACAATGCAAAGTCTCCTACTACCCACTCATATCCATGAGGAACTAGATAAGGTTAACAACAAATTCTTTTGGAATAAGAATGATAAACATAGACCCTTAATAAATTGGGATGAAATTTGCAAATCCAAACAAAATGGAGGCCTCGGTATCAGAAAAGCTAAAAACATAAATATAGCACTACAACTAAAACTACTATGGAAAATTATAGCTGAACCAAACAATATATGGGTACGGGTTGTTAATGAAAAATATCTTAAAAACAAATTCATGTTTGAGTACTAGAGGAAATGGAATACCTCATGGAAGTGGACGCAATTCACGTCTCTAAGAGATACCTTCAAACAAGGGCTACATTGGAAAGTGGGGGATGGAAGAACCATAAGGTTCTGGGAAGATAATTGGATTCCACATAAGTCATTATCTTCACTTATCCAACAACAATGCAGCATCAACAAAGACATAACAGTGCAAAATTATATCAGACAAACAAAGCAATGGGATGTACATAAGCTAACTCGTGGATGTCAGCAACTATTAGGCTCAACTATAGTCAAGAATATTTGTGATATGTATACCTATCCCTACAAATGAAATTACGTACAGATCGTCTCTGCTGGGGACCTAGTAAAAATGGATGGTTACAACTTTAGCAGTTAATCTAATACACACGAATAAAGGACACCGAAAAACTCTTGTGAATGGCTATGGGACCTTGACACCCAACCAAAATTTTAAAACTTCCTTTGGAAGATCGATCACAAAAAATGGGCTCCCTACCAAAGCTAAACTTGAACAGCGACGAATTGCAGTGCCAATGCAATGTGAATTCTGCAACCACCCACGAGAAGATTTATATCGTACCATATCCTCCTGGAATGCCTATACACAAGATACGTTGCCAATAATATTGAGCCAAACATATGTCGGGAGATCAGTAATTATAGGTACCTTGACAAAAATCCAAGCGGATTACTAAATTAATGATCTGAAACTAACATTAGGTAGAGAGTCATTTACCACAACCATCTGGTGGAGTCTGTGGTACTTTAGAAACCAAATAATTTTTAGAAATGACACTGAGAGTATCAATTCCATGATAACTTTTATATATAAAAAAACTATATTGTATTGAATTCCTGTAAGAATGACCTCGAAGAGGATGAAAGGGAGAATCAAAGTAATAAGAAACCAATGACAGCTCGAAAAAAGAAAAATATCAAATGGGAAAACCCCCCCAACATAACTACTACTCCCTCCGTTTGAATATAATTGACGTTCTAAGTAGATAGCACATAAATTAAGGAAAGCAGCTACCATTATACTGTGTATGAATGACCACATTTTTTTTGATTTTTTTTATATCATATGTATACGGATGACTGCAAAACCCATTTGAATTACTCTCCGTATGAGGGAAAGAGCAATTATTGCTTTCCCAAATTACAGACATTTGGTACTACATATATTAATTTTTAATTGCAGGAAAAGAAAAGTACTCTGTAAATTTAAGGGAGTCATGTCATGTGTTCTCAAACGACATTTATTTAGCAACACAAAATAAAACACTAGAACGACAATTATATTCAAACGGATGGAGTATAAACTAAACTTTGATGGATCAGGACTCGACTCGGGAGGAAAAAAAAAAGGACGTGCTTGACCTTGATGCGGTGCCTGTGGATGCGTTTTAGGCGTGTAATTCACCGCCCTTGATCTTCCTTTTTCCGAGTCCGGTTAAAGAAAGGAGCGAAAATGCGGGATCGATGGAGTTGAGAATCGAGATCGCCTGCATACGTATATTTGCTCACTCCGACACTCCAAATCTCCAACTAAAAACCCTGCTCTAAAGTCTAGCTCATAGTTCAACCAGATTTCCCACCCTCGCAAGCTTCTGCGCATCTTCTTCTCCATCTTCCTCTCTGCAATGGAATATCGCAAAATCAAAGACCCGGTTCTCTCTCTCTCTCTGGTTGCTATTTCCATTTTCCTCATTTTATTTCTAATCTGGATGTTTCGATCCATTTCTTCAATGCGGAGCCTTTAGCTGCGAATTCTTTGTTATTGGTGGATCAATTTTGTGTTCTCATTCCTTTTAGGGTTGTTTTGTATCTTGGGCGTCGGTTATTTGGCGTTTCGATTTCCATTGTTAGAGATTCAATTTGTTTGTGGTTTAGGGATTGCGTTGATAGAGTGTTTCAATTGTTCTTGAAGAATATTTATAATATGCGGTTGCAAATCGATAAAAGCATATCCACGGCGCACTTACAAATTCACCATACACAAGGACATGATTGTGTTGAAGCTCCAGGTGTAATTGGCACGGTTATATATCAAATAGATGGCTTTTTGATCTGCTGTTATTGTGAAGGTTTTCTGTTATGCATATCTTTGTCTGTGACGAGTCATGATTATGTTTAAATCTTTGCTTTAGGACAAGGATGAAGGTAGTTCAGGTGATGATGTTGAGAGAGGGAAAGCTCAGTCAGGTTCATTCCTTCCCTAAATTGTTGAGTTTTCCAAGGGTTAAAATTCCTTAACCATCTAGGTCTCTACTGTTTATTGAAGTCTTATGTATCTATGGTTCAATAATGCAGGTTTGGTCAACAATCTGCCCATAATGAGCAGTGTCACGAGTAACAAATCTCAGTGGAAGCGCAAGTAAGAGCAGTCCAATGCATTGAAAATGTTACTTGATAGATGATTGCCCATTCAATTTCCTTGTTTTTTCTTTGTAGGTCAATTGTTACCCTTGCATTGACTATCCTTACAAGTTCGCAAGCTATTCTGATTGTCTGGTCAAAGAGAGCAGGAAAGTATGAGTATAGTGTTACAACTGCAAATTTTCTGGTAAGAAAGCACCAGTCACTAATCATAATGTAACAAGGAGGAATTAATACAGAGTTGAGAGTATTATCTTTTCATAATTTCGTAGGTGGAATCCAAAGCTTGCTTCAAAATTTTGAAAACCCTTCTAATCTGACCATTTAACTAATGTTGGTTGGTGATTGGTTCTAAAGTGTGGAACTAAAGTTTAGCCCTTTTTACATATAGGTGGAAGCTTTGAAATGTGCTCTTTCATTTTTGGCTTTGACAAGGATTTGGAGAAGTGAAGGTGTTACAGAAGATAACAGGTTTGTGACTTTTGTATATCTTGCTATACCTGCAGAATTGCTTACTGATGCCCACTAAAGCGTGCCTCTTATGAGATTTATTCTAGTTCAGAAGAATGGAGAGGTTTAAACTCTAAAATCATCCCCCAACAAACTGTCTTTATTATGTTGCCTTTCGCTTTTTTAGGACATGCTGCTGAATAAGTGTTCTGTCTTCTCATTTCTGCCAGCGTATGAATTAAAATATCAAATCTATAGTACCCTTATTATGTGAAATATTGTTCGTTTGCCATGTTTCTGCTTTGACATTTTCCCATTTATTCTTGTCTATTCTACCTTGGTTGGCTTGGTTTGATTAGGTTAAGCACTACACTGGCTGAAGTTAGTGTTTACCCAATTCCAGCTGCTCTTTATCTTATCAAGAACTTACTGCAGGTATCCTTACTCTAATTTATTTCATTAAAATAAGGAAACAGGACTGCAACTTTATTTACTAACTTTTGCTTTGTTTTCCTCTCGTTTTGGAAGTACTACATCTTTGCATATGTGGATGCTCCAGGATATCAGATATTGAAGAATCTAAATATCATTAGCACAGGTGTTTTGTACAGGATCATTCTTAAGAGACGGTAATGCCCCACTCTGCTTGCTCTTGACTATTTTTGTTTGATGACGTATTGGTACAAATTGTTTAAAAAATGAAATACTCTGTTCCTTTACAGTTTTGCTTTAGGACAGATTAATAGACCTTCCTTCAATATGGTTAAATGCTTTTACTTTGGAAGATCAATTCTTCTCAGTCTCCTTAATTGTTATTTTCCTCCCGCTGTATGATGGCAAGCAAAAGATATCTTAATAAAAATATCCAACTTAGGCTAAATCATCTATGTTAGATTTTCAGAAAGTTATTGCTACTTTTGGTAATTGCTTTGTAGAAGGCATTGTTATCTAAAGGAAGGAACTATCCTTTCAGGTGCTTTCTTGGCATTCTATAATTTCACATTACTTGTGTCTCAGGCTAAGTGAGATCCAGTGGGCTGCATTCATTCTATTATGTGCTGGATGCACCACTGCACAGTTGAATTCCAAGTAAGTGTGACCATGCTTTGATTATCTACCTTTATTTTCGATCCATGTGAAGAGGCAATCAGGTTTAAGTATAGGATTCACAACTAAACTCCAATAAATATTATGTCCACATCATACATGCAGTTTTCAATGATTCATGGTCTTCTCATTATCATAAAAAACATTAATTGTGAAGGACACCAGTCAACTATAATGCCAAGACATGCCTAGAGGTGTCGTTTATTTTAAAGTTCAACATCCTATCTAATCTCCCAATATAGAGATTGTGCACTTGTATCTGAAAATGATGCTACCTTAATTCCTTGCAACTGTATTATGTTCACTTCCATGCAGCTTAGACAATTGATATTGTCATGTTCTATGTTGCTTATGATGGATTCATTAACTTTCTATTTTTATTTTGTGCATTCAGTTCTGATCATGTTCTCCAAACTCCATTACAAGGTTTGGTGATGGCTGTGGTGAGTGTTTGTTTTGAAGCTGTCTTTGTAGTTTACTAACAAAACAGTTTGGGTATAGTTTGACGATTCTTAGTGGTTCAGTGTTGATCTTTGCCATATCAATACTTTAGCCTCTTGTATTTTTACAGGTCATGGCTCTTCTTAGTGGGTTTGCTGGTGTTTATACAGAGGTGTGTTTGCATGTCAATCGTTATTGAATCGATTGATTGATTATCGCTGTGATTTGGTTGCTGTTCTAAATTTGATTATTTTTTAAAGTTCTCCTCAAATCTGGTTTTTAACTTCTGTCCTTTCAGGCAATTATGAAGAAACGCCCTCAAAGGAACATAAATGTCCAGAACTTCTGGTTGTATGTTTTTGGGATGGCCTTCAATGCAATTGCAATATTTGTTCAGGATTTTGATGCAGTCATGAACAAGTAATCAACCCTTTTTCTAAAGCATTACTTTATCTCGTCAATCTCTTTGACTGTTGACAGAAAATCTCAAAGTTGAAAGCTCCATATACAAGTGTTATTTTTGGATACTCACATTGACAGAAGATCTCAAACTTGAAAGGTCCATATACAATGGGAGTGAGTTATATATGTGATCACTTCTTTTTAACTCCCCTACGGCCCTACCTCTTCATTTTTTCCCCTTCCTTTTGTTTAAAGGGATGGTTATGATAGAGATACAGAATACTATAGCGTCAAGTATATATCAATTACGGAGTATTCAAAACTATCAGGCTTGATGATTGATAACAAGCAACCTTAATTAACTTACTATACTGTATTATACTAGGTTTTATTTTTGGATACTCACTTTGGGCCAAAATAAGTTAATTTAAGAATTGTGAAAAAAAGGGTTAAATACTCAATGGTAATTTTGATTACATGTTTGTTTAGTGTTGAGTTTTGACCTTTCGATTGCTTGGGTTTATTTTCTCTCTTCTGATCTACAGGGGTTTCTTCCACGGATATTCATTCGTAACAGTTGTCATGATAGTCAACCATGCACTCAGGTATACATGTGATTATTTTGACTATTTTTCTTTCTTTCTACGAGCTCAATGGCGCTAGTTTGGTGGGTTCCACAGGTTGGGATCATGAATTTTGATCATGTGTTTATTACTAGCTAATTTCCATTTACACTATATTTCAAACTAATCATGCTTGCCACTTGATACGTCGATGGGCTTTATTCACCGGTGGTTTGACAAAATGTTGCAGAAGTATGGGATTTGTTGAACTGAATGATTAAACATTTTTTGTGAT
Source organism: Persicaria tinctoria (assembly GCA_037127255.1). NCBI lineage: Eukaryota > Viridiplantae > Streptophyta > Magnoliopsida > Caryophyllales > Polygonaceae > Persicaria > Persicaria tinctoria. The sequence goes on from JBANSL010000013.1 coordinate 17,252,920, forward strand.
ATGTAATGAATTATGTCTTTCTTATACAGCTTATTCTTTGGATGCTTGAAATTTCCGTAAATCAGATCCAAACAAACTGATTACCTACAGATTTTGTCCATCAAAATAAATAATATCCCAGAGTTGTCAAATGTAAAAGTCTACTTTTTTATGAAGAAAATTGGAAACATATAGCCATCTATGACTTGCCAGCATCGCATATTCATTTCATTTTTTCTGGGGGTGAGGAAAGGTTGGGTACATGAGGGCCATAAATAATCTTTCTTTTCGATGAAGATGGTGCTTTTAATATGTTTCTGACAAAGTGTTTTTTTTTCTGGATCTTTCCTATATAGTGGACTTGCTGTGTCTATGGTGATGAAGTACGCTGACAATATTGTCAAGGTATGACAAACTGCACTTTTTTGGTTTTCATTTCTTGGACTGTCTTTTTGTTCATTATATTTATGATAAATGTTGGATCCAGTAGTGAAGAAAAAAAAGGTAAGCGGTAACATTTCAAACTATACTATCTTGCTTGCCTGTCATACGTGTGTGTGCATTTTCTTCTCAAAGAGGGATTTATATCATTTGTCCGAGTCATTGAAGGTCATTTCCTCGTTGGTTGTTCACTCTTCTCAGATACTGCTGTCCATTCATAATGCCCACTAATACAGATAAAGAAATGAGTTCTCTGACAGTCCAATATGAATGGTTGTTATGGAACATGATTATGTGAAGACTGAACTTTGTTGTCCAAGTTCCAATGTTATGTACTTGTAGAGCACTAGAAATTGATTCCAGAAGAAGTTGCAAATCTTACTCAGCTATGCCTAGTATGTCTTGTTCCATTTGGATCATCATATGCATTATCCGGTTGACGGTGAAACTAGTTCACTACAAGCCATAGGGAACTACCATTGCCAAAAACTATGTTGCTGTGATAACATTACCATCCTCCATCTGTTACAAGTAGAAGTTGATGAGTGCTCATTTAGCTGCATTACATTTGCGCAGGTTTATGCCACATCAGTCGCAATGTTGCTCACAGCAGTGGTCTCCGTTTTCTTGTTTGGATTTCATTTGTCCCTTGCTTTCTTCCTCGGTTCAACGTAAGTCAACAGATTCTTCTCCCTTGATTTGATTACACATCGGCTTGATTTCATCAACCAACACCAATAACTTCGTGTTTTCTTTTTACCCGCAGTGTCGTTTCGGTCTCAGTATATTTGCACTCAGCCGGAAAGGCACAACGATAAACTCAGCCCCCTTGCTATCATATCATCTCTGACCTCCAGGAAACAACTACTGTACTATCTTATAAACGGTCTTGTATCAATTGGAAGCTGGCTCTTTTCAGCTACTTTGCCAGCACACAGGAGTTGTTAATTACGTTGAAACTCATGTAAATCATAGTACAATCGATTGGTTTATTGTAATAGTAAATTTTTTTGTGCCCATTTAGGCTGTATTTTATAATGAGGAACTGCTGTTTTGATTTATAATTCAATATTGGGGTTTAATTCAGTTTTGTGGTGGTTTGCTTTATTTATGGTGCAGCGAATATTTGAGGGACCATGTGGCCTCTGCTTATTCGGACTATTATATTTATCATCGGAAATACAACCGAGTAAAATACACATTTATCCAGTGCAGATCCTCTACCTCTCACGATGCACCACAAAATTAGTTAGTGTATAATTTAACGTCAAAAAAAATTAAAAAAATATATTTGTATTTCAGATACTTATATTTATGTATCTTTATATGTTTATAAATTTTTATCAATAAAAATTATGTTTTAGAAAAATATAAAAATTATAAACTAATAAAATCAATCTTTTAACTATATATATTTTAAAATATATTTTTTTCATATTTTTTTTTATAGATATGTAGATATAAGGGTATGAAACCTAAATATAAATTTTTTAAATTTTTTTTAGAAATAAAATTATACCATAAATAATTTTGTAATGCACCAAGTGTTGTAGGTAATCTGCATTGACATTTATCGGTCCAGGGGTCGTGGGGCAGAATATTTGCTGAATTAATGGTGTGTTGAGATGTAAAAGGATAAAAAATTATTTCATATTGAAAGTTTGAACAAATCAAACTTTACATATAAATCAGTGAACTATTTCTCCTATTGTCAATTGGTTTTAGAATGGAATTTTACCAGTTATATAAGCTAGTGAGTGAAAGGATCACTTCTTTAATAGGTCACACAATACCTAATTCAGACATAAAGTGATTAAGTCAATCGAATTGAACTAAAATTATAAAAAAAAAAAAAAAGTTTTCGACAACTTTTCTTATGAGAATCTTGAACTAGTAACCTAGAAAAATTAAACTTATAACATAAAAAAATTAAACGAAGAATATATTTTTTTTTAATATTTATGAATTAGTTAACTCGTAGGAATAGAATGTATTGAGATTGTTATTGTTTTAAAACCGATTGAAAAAAAACTATCAAACCGAAGTGAACACAGTATTTATCTAATCGTTCTAGAAATATTTTTTTAAAAAAATTCAATGTTTATTTAGACGGACTGAGGGACTATCGAAGTGAACAAGAGAATCCACATCCGGGTTCTGCAATCCCACCTTGCCACAAGGCATCCCACCCTAAAGGGCAAATCAGTAATTCAGGTCCCACACTAAAGGGCAAATCAGTAATTCAATCCTGTAACCAACCGCTTCAAATCCCACTCTGTAGTCTGTCCCCTCCTTAAACCTCCCCACCATCCCTCTCTATTCAAACTTGCCCACTCCTGAAACCCCAAATCCCCGATTTCTCAAATCAGTCAATCCCACCACCAACCCCAAATCCCCATTTTTCAATCAGTCGATCCCACCACCAAAAGAAAGGAATCAAATTCAGAGATGGATGATTCAGGGATGAAAAAGCTGGCGTTATGGCACACCCGAACCTTCAGGCCGATTATGACCCACGACGAGCTCGAACCAATCATGTCTACTCTAGGATTCGTAGGCCAGCCACCGCGCCAGGCCCCCAACGGCGTCGTTTGGAGGGATTACATCTACGCCGCCGGCGAGTTCCGTGGTAGAGAAAGATGGCTGACGTCATCGGCGGCGGCCGCCGAGAACGGTGGAGTCCCACCCAGGCCGAGGCTCCCATACCAGAGAATTGACGGGCTTCACGTTTACACCTATCGCGCCTTCCTCGATGCCGTCGGATTTTACCTCGAGATGGATGATGTCTCCGACCTCTTCCATATCCGGTAACTTGTTCGATTCAATTTTTTTATTATTTTCCTTTTTTGTTTGATTTCTGGATTTTTAAATGCAGGTTTCTATTTGAAATTAGGAAAGTGTAGATTTTTGGTATTCTGCAGACTGCAGCCATTATTTTTGAAAAATAGTAATTGCAAGTCTAAATCCCTAGATTAGTGGTGGCTGCAACCTTGATTTGTGGGCCAATTTTTGTTTTTTTGTTTTGGGTTTGACTAGGAAAATAATGTAAATGTTGTGACTTGGGTTGCCAATGAACTTCATATCCATAATCCATATGATTCACTTCCAACTTTAGATGATTCCTTCCAAATCATGCTGAATCAACATATCTATCCATATAATCTCAATTTGTTTTTAGTTTGGTACTCAATTTTTCATATAAAGTTATAATCTTTAAGTTACTGGCACAGTGTACATTACAAGGTAAAAATGGATGTGGGTGTTCAAATGCTTATCAGTAGATGCAATTATGTTCTGTGGTGAAATGGGTCAACAATTAGGACATTCATTTTGTGACATATGCTAAGGCCTAAGCCCCGGAAGGGGCCTGGTAAAATGTCGAGGATGGTCCATTGTATGACATTCACAAAATGCAGAATCGTGTTTGTAAAGCTTGATGCGAAACAAATATGTCAGTTTTGAATCCAAGGATACTGTTTTTTTGTGGGAAAATTTCAGTAGTGTCCAATTGTCCATAGCTGATGTTCCAGTTTAGTTTAACTCAGTTGATTGGATATCATTCGTGGCATACTGGCATCTGGTTCAGATGACACTCTCATGTACTGATTATTTGCCAGTTTTGAGTGATCATGTATAGATTAAAAGTTTAACTCAGTTTTGAGTGAGCATTTGGACTGTTATATTATTTAAACGACCATGCCGTTAATTATAATGAACTTTTTATGTTTAGTGGATTACCGCTTCATAGAATATATGACCGGAAGAAGAAATTCAGACGAATGGGAGCAGAAGAGAACGTCTTTGTGTATGTCGAAGGATCACTGGACCCATCTGCGTACGCACTCTATCATGTTGATACGAGCAACACTACCACCACCAACGCCGATGACAATAAGGCTAGCGGTTATGGCTCCGTTGTCATTCGAAGCAAGGACAATACTTCTTTTGGTACTTTTGCCCCCTTGAAAGACATCATTGTTTGAAATGCTCCTTCAACACATTTATACATAGGCACCAACGGATCCACCAGAAAATGTTCAATAGCCAAATTTGAAACTTTACTTCCTCAGACGTTTAATTTTTTTTTTAGTTTCTCATGCTTCTAGGTGACACTGAGCGAGATCAAGATTGTAACTTGGGGCAATTTTTTTGGATATGTAATGAGCAAACTCATGTACAGATTCAAAGAGGGTGTAATCACTGACCGGGACAAGTAATCTTGTTGCCCCCATCTTGAAATTTTGAAGTTTTTGTTCCATATCATATCATGGAAATTTTTGTTAATTTTGCACATTTTGATAATTTCCATGCCCTTGAAAACATGCCATTACTTTGTATGCTGCATTTCTCACAGTTTCAAGGGGTTGTGTAAGGAATGAGGCACTGTTTGAGACAGAGAACCACCATTGTGTTTTCTCCTTCAAGCCAAAAGATAACAAAGCTTAATTAGAAGACGACTATGCAAGCCAGTTTCATGTAACTGACCTCTTGGTAAGTAAACATCAAACAATCTCGCAGATGAAAGTGATGCACTGACGATGAAGATTACATTTTCCGTTACTTGGCTGCATGTTCTTTGCTAGGGTTTGTTGTTGATTCAAGCAGCATTGAGACTCATTTTCATCTTTTCAACCAACATTTATCATATATTTCGACATATACCCAGAATATGACTTCGGAATGCCCCATCTTGTTATCTTATCATAAGAATTTGACAGTCTATGATGAAGTTTGAAGGCACCACCAGTAATTAAGTTAATAAACATACAATCGTATTACTCAGGTTACAACAAACTTTTCTCTTCAGATTGATGATTATATGTTACAAATTACAATTGTTGTCTGCCATTTCATTGTTATAGATAAATTTACCTTCTTTTCTACAAGAAATAGCATCACCAGCAAATCCTGGGTTCATATGCAGATGCAGAGGTGAAAACCAACAAAACTTCCAATCACTTTGGTGTGCTGTAACCATTGCTATGGATTTCACCGAGTGGACGATCTTGCTACTGAATTGACAAAATTCAAGCCAGAACTTCTTCCTCCTCTAGAAAGTCCAAAGACCAGAAGATTTTGAGCGCTTCCTCTCTAACAATAAATGCAAGTTCCATTTCACTTTGTGATTCCAAATATTTTATCAACATCTTGAAGGTTGGCTTATCCGGACCACTTTCTAATGCTCTCATCACGCACATACACTCCAGTGCAAGACGAGTCAAGTTAAAGTTCAGTAAAGTTCTCAGCAAAGTGTTGAAGCCCTCTTCATCAGGTTCCAAATCACTTTCGTTCTTCAAAGTAGTGAAAACAAATTCAGCCTCTTCCAGCATTTGAGCACTCGCCAGAGCAGTAATCATAGCATTATACAGTAATACCCGAGGCTTATACCAGTGCTCCCTTCGAATATCCTCAAATGCCTAAATCAGAGGTCAATCAGCACAAAAATGAGAAAAATAGTTACTTCTACGATGACACACAAAGCTCATGCTGTGAATTTTGTGGCAATGAATTCCATCAAACACTCCAATTGCACAACTGAACAAGATAAAACCTTTCATACTATGCGATCAAAAATATGATTAAGGAAGCCTCCCAAATACACAGTGAATCTCAGATTGAGAAACCTGGACAAACATTTTGTGTTAAATCAACTTCATATGGTAATTGATAAGCACACAGATCTAGAAACCCCAACCAGCTACCTTGCTTCCAATTGAGATATCCCTAACGGTTGAATCATATCATTAAGTCAAGCAAATTGTAGAATTCAGCTAGTGAAAAATATCATGATTATAGTTTATAGCATCAATCCTTCAAATCATTATCAAGATACACTTGGGTTGAACCACTTCCAGTGAAATTGCAACAAGAAAATAAGTATCCACCGATCATTTTGCTTACCTGGAGACCTAATTGGCACTCTCCCTGCCTGATGAGCTCGCGGAGAACGGCCACCATGTCAAACTTCAACAGGCGCCTGAACTTGGAATCGAACACTCTCTCCAATGAATCGGCATTGGTTTTCGCCCTTTTGAGCGCCTGGACGGTCTGGATGGCTTCGATACTGAGGTTCCTGCCTTTCTGTAACGGCTTCCTGTTGTTGCTTCGGTCTCTCATGGTGATTCTGTTGTGCATGGGGTTTGAGCCCCGTCCAATTTCCCGCCATTTTCGACAATCTAATGAGCTTGGAAGAGGAAACTGGAGGTAATTCGAGGGATTTGGGGGAAATTGGTGGCTCGGTAAGTGGCTTTGGAGAGGAGATGAAGAAATCATTTGCGCTACTTGTAAAACTTCGGTATTCACTTCAATCATCACAAAATTCGAAAACCTGTATCCATCCCAATTAAATTTCCAGTACCAAATTGAAACCAGTTTCAATAACAGCAACATTATCAATACAGATTTATTGAGAATAACTAGTTAAAGGAAAGCTTCAAGTTTCTAACAAATTAAAAATCAGATTCAAATTGCATATGAATTTGGGGGGAAATACCTGTTATGGGATATGGTGGAGTGAAGTGCGTAGGCGTGGGCTGCCAAAGAAGCAGGCAAAGATGTAGAGAAGAGGTGGCGCCGTCGAGCATCGGAGAACCAGAGAGACACGGCGCCGGAGGTGGCGCCGCTGCGCGACGGTGGTCGGAGAAGCTTGAACGGCGGAGAGCGGCAGACGAGGGAAGCGAGGTTTCTGGTTGGTTGCTGGTCGTAGATCGTTCGCAAGCGAACTGAAGAAAGCAAAGGTGACCTAACCCCGACTCGGCACTTTTTTTTTTTTTTTTTTTATCGGGTAATAATTCGATGACTAGACATACCTGTTTCATCGACGAACCGTCAAACATATACAAAGACGGCAAACAAACAGACACTAGAAGAACCGACGAGCCTGATCCATAAAAGCTGAGGACAACGAAGATAGAACGGAGCCAAGCGCCATCAAGAGATAACACCGCTGTCCAGTGGTACATCAGGAGTCCCCCTGTGGGCGATGAAGACGAACCACCTAGGAAATTTTCGGAATACGGAGCCGCCTTGATGCACACCGCCACGACCCCAGTCAGACCCGACACCGGACGCACGAGCCTCAACTCAGATCAAAACCACCGAGAACAACCAGAAAACTGTCGTGAACCACCCTCGTAGATAGCGCACCTGCAAGCCCTTACGAGGATTTTGTCAAGACCCTTTCGGGATTTTATCAAACCCTTTCGGGATTTAGACTACCTTTTCAGGTGAATTTACACGTTATTGCATTTGCAAGCTTCTTTAAAATTAAATATGGTATTTTAAAATTGCCATAACCTTATCCTTGAGCCCGAAGGATTCGAAGCTTGGGCCCGAATGACCAAGAAAGAGAGAAAGGTGCGCAGCCTAAGGAGAACTCGGACGGCGATTTCACGCCAGAGGCGACCGGAAACCACGCGAACCACCAGAAGAGAAGGAGGAAAGCCAAAGGGAGGGGGAGGGCGCAAGAGGCTGGCGATGATCAGAGGCGGCTAGGTGGTAGCGGCGGAGATTAGACAGATTTGGATGAACAACCCCCAACAAAACCTAAATCAAATTGGGGGAAATAAAAATCAAAGAGACACCGCCGGTGAATAAGGAAGACAGGGACGGCGTCCACAAACACCGAAGAACGGCCGATGAAGGGCAACAAAGGCTTGGTTTTGGTGGTGGTGGTGGTGGAGGAGGAGGTTGGAGGGCAGCCCCAAGGACCCGAAAATTGTTGAAATCGGCTCCAAAGCACCATGAAAGATGATACGGAGAAGATGGATCCACAAAAGATCGTTAGAATTTGGAAGATTTGAACAAAATATAGGATAAATGGAGGATAGAAAGGAGACAATGGTGGATTGCTCATATAAGAACACACGCTAGAAAGTAGATTGCACAATTGGGGATTCTCAAATGAGAGTTTCTCTCTCCCGACTCGGCACCTTGTTCAAACAGTTCAAAGAATGAAAACCCATTATTTTTTTTAATATTTATAAAACGACATCGTTTTTGCCTATCGTCGATATATCGACGTTGTCCCGATATATAGCATTGACCGATATTTTTCACCCGATATCTCGATATCATATTGTTTGTGTAATTCTCTAAAAGAGAAAATGAATAAGGCACTATTCCATCCGCCGGGGTAATGAACACTATGCCCACTCCGACCTCTCTTCTCTTTACAACACCATCAAAGTATAATTGCCAAGATTTTCCTTCTACCACGAAGACTTCTTCATTTGGCAAATCATCCAATCCTTTTTGATATTCAATAATCCTAATCGAATCTCCTCGTTGTCGGGAGTAGGATGAACGACTAAGAAATCAGCTATGACTTGCCCCTTAACCGTTTTTTAAGGCACAAACTTGATGTCAATGGACTAAAAGCATAGCTCATGGCCAGTCTTCCTGACAACACCGTCTTGGCCAAAATGTATCGCAAGAGTTGATGAGACAAGAGGTAATGTCGTAGCTTTTGAAGATTGAAGTTGAAGGATATTGTCTGACAATCATTAGTGCACTATCTGAGGTTTCGAAGAGCATGGAGAGGTCGAGATGCTACTTTTGGACTCGTTGTTGATGCTTCGGTCCTTTAAGGTGGCGTCATGTTCCCACATATTCAAATAAGCCAACATGGTGGCAGATCGTGCGTCACCAAGTTCATGCTTGATTTGGATGCATCGATACGAACTTCAGATTCAGATCAGATTCAGAGTTTAACTCTCTCCTTCGAAAGGACGCACCTCGTTTGGTTAAACGTAGTAATTTCACTTCCTAGGAAATAAACTTTCTATGAATTTTACTTTTTGAGAAGTATAAAAATATATTTAGTTGAAATTAAATTAAATTCACATGAACTCAATTCCTATAATTTGTTTGGTTGAACATGAAAATCTCATAGCAATTTATTTAAAATTACTCTTATAGACTTTATTTATTAACAATTTAACACACCCTTCTCATTATAGGGATAAATTGAAAATTTTCTTAATCAAAATAAAAATAAAAATGAGATTCGGAAAAAAAAAAAAAAAGTAGATCTTACCCACCCCGCATGGTAAGTTGAATTCCATAGTTTTGTAAGAATTTCAATTCCTGAGTTTTTCAGTTTTAATATTTTTGTACTAAACGCATATATTTCCAATTACTTCATGAGTTTTTTAACTTCCCGAAAAGTAAATATCTAACCAAATCTTTATATAAGAGTTTTCACATAAGCACCCCTTACATAAAAAATTACAGAAAACCACACTTTAAATGAATTTTACTTACAACTCACCACCTCTTCATCTATTTTTGTTAATTTATCATTAAATATGTTATATTTTAATATTTTTAAACACAAATTTGATTATAAATATATTCAAAATTTGAATTTAAGAGCTTGATTATGCTTTAGGGATCATTTTAATTATTTTAAAAAATTCATAATAAATATAGCCTAGAATTATTAACATAATTTATATTTGATAATTTATAAGTTTTTTAAATATTATATAAATACATTTAATTTTGAGGTATATTTATTATTCTAGGCTATATTTATAAACTTTTTCAAACATGAATTAAGATAATAATTGTATGCTATATTTATTATTATTTTTTAAAATTAATAAAATAATTCTTGAAATATAATCAAATCCTTAAATTCAAATTTTGAATATATTTATAATGAAATTGGAGTTTAAAATATTAAAATACAACATATTTAAAGATAAATTAATGAAAATAGATGAAAGGGTGGTCAGTTGTAAGTAAAGACCATTTAAGGGGTGGTTCTCCGTAATTTTCAATTTAAGGTGTGGTTAAGTTAAAGCCCTTGTATTTAACGGGTGGTTTTCTGTAAATTTCCCAAAAAGTAGACGAGTGAGTTTATCCTGGGAGAAAGGAAGAGGGAGCGCACAACAGACGAAGTCGAAAATGGTCAGCGTTGTGGTCGGAACACCATGGGCGAGGATCAAGGTCTTACCGGTGCTCGGATCGCCCATATTCCGTCTATCTCCTCTCTACCACACCCCCTGCTACCGCCATTTCCGCCGGGGCTTCTCCTTGTCCGCTTCCCTTAACAACGCCTTGCCTCCGGGAGGCTCCGACGGCCAAGTTCGCGTTCGCTTCGCCCCTTCGCCAACCGGGAACCTCCACGTCGGCGGCGCTCGTACTGCTCTTTTCAATTACCTCTTCGCCAGGTGAGAGTGCAATTTCACCTCTTTGTTCTTGTTTCTACTTCAACGTTTTCGAGAATTTCATTCTTTGGTCATGTTAGGTCGAAAGGTGGGAAATTCGTCTTGAGGATTGAGGACACTGACTTGGAGAGATCTACTAAGGAGTCTGAGGACGCCGTGCTTCGAGATCTCACTTGGCTTGGCCTTGATTGGGATGAAGGTACTTGCTTTCACTTATTGATTTCTAAACTTATCGAAATTAGTGATGATTATTGTACTTTAGTAAAGCAAGATACCAATGACCTGCCAAAGCTGGGGAATTTAGTTTGCTTCAATTACTGTGTGATTTGTGTTTTACCATCTCTTTTCAAATATTGAATTGGATGGAAAAATGATGCTCGCCATGACATTATGGATGACTATTAGTAATGCCTTTAATACAATGGATGGAGTAATTAAAACAAAAAGGGTTGGTCATATATGATTCCCTTCATCTTTCTCTCGGGGCGAGGACCATTCCTTGACCAATTGGGTAGATCAAGAAAACGGCAGTAGCAGCCACAAGTCTTTAAGATTTTGATTTTAACTGCAAGGTCAGAAGATAACTGTTTTCCATATATTTTGTTCTAACTATGATAATGCCTTACATTAGGCCCTGGCATTGGTGGGGACTTTGGTCCATATAGACAGTCTGAAAGGAATGCACTTTACAAGCAATATGCCGAGAAGCTTATGGAGTCTGGCTATGTTTATAAATGCTTCTGTTCTAGTGAGGTATATAAGTTTGTTCCTTTATGTGAAATGTTGTTCCTTTCTATAGTTTGAAGTAAGCTGGTTTGACCCAAAAAAGAAGCTAGCTTTATACCCGTTTGGTTATAAACTATTGTTCCTCCGAAGGTGATAGACTGATAGTATACTTGATAGCAAACTTCTCTGTCCTGTTCTCCACATATTTCCTTCAAGTGTTATTATTCAAATTATGATTAGTGGAGCATGAAAATGGAGATGTCAAATTCAGGCGGTGTTTCTATTGGCCAAGCTATATTAATCTAGGAGTGAGGAAAATTGTGAATCCCATTTACTGGATAAACCTTCGTGGTTGTTTCGAAGTCCGATACATGATGTAATGGAGTTTTGGAGTACTACAATGGATCTTTTATTGGGTTTTCAAGATGATGTAGGCTTACAGAAGTCTCAACTTTATTCTTTTTCCGTTTTTCATAATCTACTTTTAAGCACAAAATATTGCCATAGGGGAATTAGTTGAATGTAAGACTAGCAGTTGTTATTGATAGAATAAGATGTCTTTTGTATTATCTATGTTAACATATGCTGTCTAATTTTCATCTTTGAAGCAAGTTTTTCTATTTGTTTATGGTGTTATGCTGTTAACTGAATTTTTCATGAGGTCTCTAGAGTGTAGTTCTTAATAAAAATGAGAATGCCTGCAATATTCACATATAGCTTTTATATCCTGAATGATTATTGCTTACCGTTGGATATTCATTGCTTTAGGAACTTGAAAGGATGAAGGAGGTTGCAAAGTTGAAGGACCTGCCTCCTGTATACTCAGGAAAGTGGGCTACAGCAACAGAGGAAGAAGTACAACTAGAATTGGAAAAGGGGACTCCTTTTACATACCGATTCCGAGTGCCAAAGGAAGGGAGTCTAAAGATCAATGATCTCATTCGAGGAGAAGTGAGTTGTTGTCAAACACAGTGAATTTATTTGGCGCTACATCATTCTACATTATAAGCTTTCCTTTTCATGACCTTATCAACACACATTATACATTATAAGCACCTTAGCCGCACAAACGAGTTCCTTATCATCTTCTTGTGAGCAATAAGCATAACATGACAAACAAACCCTCAATTATGTTTATTAGAGTCAGCTTGACAACTTTTAGATGATGGCATCACTTTTTTCAGTTGAGCAAGGGAAAAGAAGGATGACAAAGCTGGTTTTGAATTAACACGATCCTTGACATATTTAGTCATCATATCAATTTAACTTTAAGAAACATGATATCTATTGTGGTTTTATATCTTGTTATCTCTATTTGTCGGTTTATCCTTAACTTTTGGAATATATGCACAGCGTACAGTTCTACTCTTCTTACCCTTGACAAGCTTCTAATTTTGTATGGTTTTGATAATTGAAGGTTAGTTGGGGCTTGGATACTCTTGGTGATTTTGTTATCATGAGGAGCAATGGACAACCTGTATATAACTTTTGTGTCACAGTTGATGATGCTACCATGGCTATCTCACATGTCATAAGGTGGTCTCCCCTTCTGAATTTTCTGATCTTCTGTTTGTAAAGATTGATTTTTTTTCCCCACACCGGATTCTATTCTTGTAAGATTTCACTACTCCTTTGTTGTACATAATACATCTATTTCAATTTTCTTGTGCATATTATGTTTCTTTTAGGCCATATCATGTACTGCAATGTGGTTATTATTTGATTTCTATTTTGCTCAATATTGCATTTCAGAGCAGAAGAGCATTTGCCTAATACTCTGAGGCAAGCATTAATTTATAAGGTGATTTAATCCCAAGGAAATATGTTCTCCTTCTTTCACTTTCTACATAAGAGGTTGAACCTTTGTTGTTTCAATTGCTGCAGGCTCTTGGTTTTACCATGCCTTATTTTGCACACGTATCATTAATCCTTGCACCTGATAGAAGCAAACTGTCCAAACGACATGGTGCTACTTCAGTGGGGCAGGTTGTCTAGTATATTTGTTTCCCGTTAAGTTTTTCGGTTTCCTTTACACATGATTTTTAACAGGTTTGAACATGTATATATTGCACTTTGCAGTTTAGAGAGATGGGATACCTGCCTCAAGCAATGGTAAACTATCTTGCATTGTTAGGCTGGGGTGATGGCACTGAAAATGAGTTTTTCACTCTCCAGCAACTTGGTTAGTCCTTTTCTCCAAAGACTTCTGTTCAGTAGTTTACTGATATGTGATTCAGCTGGCTTTAAACTGCCATCGATTGTTTCAATATTTCTGTGTGGTTGGCAGTCGAAGCATTCACTATTGAGCGTGTGAACAAGAGTGGAGCAGTATTTGATTCAACTAAGTTGAGGTAATTCTCGCTTTTTGCCTACATTATGATTGAGCTTTTTCATGTTAACTTTCTTGTGTGCTTTTTTTTGTAGGGATGATTTTCTTGGTTCTCTATTTAACAGTGCTTGTGCATGCTTTAAATTTCTTGATTAGTATCTGTTCTCGTGTTAAGCAAAATTTTGACGCAAGTTGAAGAATGTATTTCAACTGCCTGCTGACCCTTTTTTCACATATTTGTTCATTAATTAAGGTGGATGAATGGCCAATATTTACGATCTCTTCCATCTGATGAGTTAACAAAACTTATTGGTGAGCATTGGAAAAGCACCAGCTTCCTCAACGATTCAGAAGGGCACTTTGTCGAAGTATGTTTTCATTTTCATGATCTTTGCTTTTCATAATTGAAGCATAGACATGAATGAGTGGATATTACCAGCTTTCATAAAAATTTGAATATACACAGACACAGTTATATAATGGAAGGGATAATGCAGAATGAGAGGTTGCTCTCTGTTTCTTCTTAGTTAGAAAAACAATACTGCAGAAGAGACAAGCAAATTTGATTCGTGTGCTGGGATAACATTTTCAGGGAGAAGGGGACAGGGATTGAGAGGGAGAGATGGGGAGGAAGGTCAAATCTGACCAAAACTGTAATCTTTGCCCTTCTAGATATTCACACATCACGAGCAAAGAATTACAATTTTAGTTTTAAATGATCTGGAGACCCGCATCATTCTTTAATGAGTCCTGAAAACCCGTATGCACTTTTTTCCTACAATTTAATGACGGACATATGTTTAGACTAGGTGTGAAATTAGTTTAACCTTTAAGCCTTGAAGGCACTTCACATGGTAACTGCCTTAACTCGAGCATGTTGTTATTACCAGATCTGTGTGGCAAAGGTATAGAATATGATGCAGTAACATTGATGTTTCAATGGATATTCTCAAGTTTTTTGCAGCTGTTAAATCACCCTACTTGTATCCATAATTTGGTGAAATTCATTGTATCCGCTAATACCGAACATTGCAAGTTGATGACTTGTTGAGATTTCTTGTTGTCTTTTGCTTTGTTTTACTTTCATATTCTTTTATCTGTAAAGAGGCTCCACATAATAGTGATGCTCATGAAGCAAATATTCCTTTGAATTTAGTTTACAAAATTTGCAATTTAGCTAGACTTCATTGATTCAGTTGATTATTATCGGTGATGTTAACCATATCATTATAGCTGAGAAAATGAATGTCCAACAGGAAGCTATGGCATTGCTTAAGGATGGTGTTGAAGTGATACCTGATGCAGAGAAAGTTCTTTCGAACTTGTTTTCTTATCCTTTATATGACACTTTGGCCAGGTAAAACTCTTGTGCCTACGCAGTTGCTTTCCCTGTTATTCTGTGTGGCATGAATAGTTCGTTAACTGAAAATCAAAGAAAACTTCTTTACTTCTTCATAGTGCTGAAGCAAAGCCCGTCTTAGAAGATAAGCTTAACGATGTAGCAGCCAGCTTGTTGGCTGCATATGATGGTGGTGAGATAATCGCAGCCCTTGAAGAAGGCCATACTGGCTGGCAGAAGTGGGTAAAGAGTTTCTCCAAATCAATCAAGCGCAAGGTTTGTAATTTTTTTAGCAATAAGAAGACTGCATAATCCTTAAATGCATCGACTGTATTGCTAACGAAATCTGGCTCTGCTTTAGGGAAAAGGCCTCTTCATGCCTCTGCGGGTTTTGTTAACTGGGAAGTTTCATGGCCCAGAGATGGGCTCCAGCATGGTTCTGCTGTACAAAGCCGGGACCTCGAACATCGTACATCCCCAGGCTGGATTCGTTTCCCTCGATGAAAGGTTCAAAATGATGAGAGAGGTTGACTGGGAGTCATTTACCACTGATCACTCCAAATCAGCTGCTCCCGAGACCACTGCTGCTGCTCACTAAGACGGCTGACCGATTTTGGCGATGGTAACCAAGCGAAGGTAATTTTGTTTCATGTCAACATAGTTCATTAGGTTAGGAAAATGCAATGGCCTGATAAATAGACGAGAGTGTCTATCTATTTGTACCGTGATGAATGGCCGGTTCTGGATTCATAATCTTTTGAGGTTGCTTCAAACAGATCTATCTACCCTTCAAATTATTCAATTCAATTGCCTACCATTTTAAAAAAATTGTTACAATTTGAGCGACGAGTTTATGAAGTCGAATGAACTTGCATCTGATTGATGTTCTGAAAATCGAGCGAGTGGGAGTTTGATTTTTGCCAAGTTTGTAGATGTGAGTCAAAACCCTTTAGAAATAATTTCTGCCAAAATACCAAATTGATTCTGTGTTGGAGAACAGGGTTGTCACACGACTCACACTAAGGTGGGTGGCCAAGAGAGGGATTTGTGAGACTGGTGAAGTTGAGATACTCTTCTTGTAAAGAGTGGGATTAGAGACCGAGTTGCAGCCTTGCAGTTGCAGGTGATAGATGCATCATAATCAGCTGCCATGGGTGTCTCAATTGGTTTGGAGTTTGGAGGAACTCATGCGATGTACAAAGTCCCTAATATGTTTAGTTTGGAAGAGTTGAAAGCCACTCTTATCCGATCCCGGCTGATTTCGTCAAGAAAATAATGTGCAGGCCCTAAATCCTTCACAGGAAATTAATTGACAATGAACATACAAAATTAGAGGATAAGGATGAGTCCGGAGAGATGCCTAAAATAGAGGATCAACATACACTAATACATTCACCCAGTGGTTAGATGAATTGGACTGAAAGGGGAGAAAGCACATTATAATCATATCAAGGAATTAATTCTGAAAACCAGCGCTGTTTTTTTTTTTTTTTTTTGGAAGTAAGAAAATAATTCAGTTCTGTCTAGAGAAGCCGAGAGACCGGACAAACTAGTAGATAGACTAATCATTATGTACAATCAAATTCAAATAAAAGAAGCAAACGACAAAAAAAAATGACACGAAGCAAATAATAGAATGAAAAATGCAAATCCATGACGTCTTCGGAGGACGCACACATATAACTCTGGGAAATAGTAGCGGACTCCGCAGATCCATCAGATGTCGATCGCAAATCCACGAAGTCTTTGGATACATCAAATCAACCACCGTTCAAATGAGGTCTGCATCACAACAAGAACAGCACAGCACAACACACCAGGCCGCAAATCCAACTCCAAGCTAAACAATTGTCCAATAAAAACCCCCAATCCGTCTCAATCCCTCGAGGACGATAACAAGATCGTGAGGCTACTAGGTATCTAAAATAGAGACGACTGAGGCGAGACAAATAAAAGAAATTGAAACAACAATAACAAGGCATGGAGGCGGAAAACAAAATGGTGACCTAAAAAGCTTTGTAGGTAAGGACTAAGCACGGAGAGTGAAACCAGTGCCTCGAGGAGCACAACAATGGTGGCCCTTGGACGAAATGATCGGATGGGGATCCATGGGCTTGCAGCGGTAGCCGAGGAGGAGGAGCGACCGAGCTGGAAGCTGGCGGAGGTGGGTCAATAAGGCGGTGGAGCGACAAAACAAACCGGTGTGCCGAGCTTGAGGCGATGGTGCAGCTGAAGGCGCCAGAGCCACTGGAGGATGGCTAAGTAAAGGTTCCAGGCTGCATAAGCAATGGCTAGGAGCCATGGAACCAACGATGATGCGCAGGCGATGGGGCGTTGTGTGGCGGCGGTGAGTCGGGATCGGTGGTGAGCCTGGAGCGGAGGTGAGCCGGAGTGGTGATGAACTGGGAGTAGGGATGGCAATGGGCGGGGACTCCCCGATCCCCACGGGGACGGGGATGGAAAAATTAAATAGGGACGGGGTGTCGGGGACAGGGGCCAAACAAATCCCCGCGCGTAGACGGGGATAATAGTCCACACCCCGATCCCCGCCCCCGTTGGGGATCCCCGTTAAAGAGTACGAAATCCCAAATTTTTTTAAAATTGTTTACCTAAGTTTACATAACTTTTATTTCACTTTAAAAAAATTACCTTATAATTTACATTTATGAAATATTATATGTAATATTTATATAAAATTTTTAACATAACTTTAATAATATCTTATATTTTTCTATTAAATGGGGGGAATCATGAGTTTTTAACGGGGAAACCCACGAGGAAAATTATACGGGGACGGGGACCTGTCGGGGAAGGGGACGGGGGGGAATTATTGTCCCTGAGCGAGGACGGGGACGGGGATAATTTTCATAAATGGGGACGGGGAGGGTATCCATCGCCCTAAACCCGCCCCATTGCCATCCCTAACTGGGAGGGCGATAGAAACTGGCGGTGAAATTGGTGGCGACGGGAGCGGAAAGACCGAGAGCACTTTGCTCTCTAGGTCAAGCGCTTTTGTGTGAACTTAAGAGGAATTTAAGTTCAGACAAAACTGAAACTCGAAGGCCGATCAAGCCGGCATACGAGAGAGTCGTCTACAAAGCATAACATACAACAAAACAAAATAGTGCAAAGTCAGGCAAACGCACTCTACAAAAAAAGAAACCAAGCAAACCTAATCCAAACAGGATATGGACGAAGCCAAGCCCTACACTGAAGCAGAACTGTAGGCCAGCGATACATCAGGATCTGATCATCCTGTGGACAGTGAGAACGAAACTCCAGGGAAGTAGTCAACCCGAGTATTGGAGACACCATGATACACACTACCACGACCCCAACCTATCCCGACTCCGACAGCCCGAACCAAATCCACGGAGAAGAATGCCCGACCAAGCCATCGCAGAGCAGCACACCGCCTGAATAAAGAGCACCCAGAAACCCTTTCGGGATTTAGTCAACCCTAACAGAATTTAGTCCATGTCCAGACAAGTGGGGTTTTATACCTTGCGATATAAATTTATAAAGTTTGTATACATAATTATTCAGAGTATATAATTAAGCTTTTTTTTCTTAATATATACTACCTCCGTTCGAAAATAAACGATAATAAGTATTACATTATGAAAAAAAATAATTAAAAAAAATAAGATTATATATAGTTTTTAGCTCCTAAAACTACGTGCCCAAAGCCAAAGCATAGTTTATTTCCGAACGGAAGGAGTATATTTCAGGCAGCATCGGGACCAAGGAAAGTCCAAAGGGCCCAAGAGGCAAGTTCTCTCTCGCTTGTAGGAAACGCATCCAACGAGAAGGCTAGCGCCAAACCCGTCGGTGGCCGGAGGCGGAGAAGGTGGTGTCGGCAAACCAGGATGGAGCTGGTGAGAGGCTGACCAGAACGAGCCAAGTAGGCCGACGAGGAGGGACAATAGACGGGATCGAACAGGGGTGAACAAAGATGGTTGATTTCTTAGCACGGCAAAGCACCCGACGACGGAGCTCGACTACTGTTTGACCGAGGCTGAGGTGACGAACAGAGGGGAAGGGGAGCGACCAAGGGCGGGTGGGAAAGCTCCATAGAAGGATTGGAGATGAGGATGGCCTGTAACTCGAAATAAACATGAGCAAACAAAACCAAAGTTTGAAATCCGGGATGTTGATGCACAAAATAGCAAGAGAGATTGAAGAAATGGAGAAAGGGAACAAGTAGCCCCAAAAGCCTCATCTCAATTTCAGTCAAAATCGAAATCCAAAGGAGAATTTCGGATTAGGGTTGACGGGAGAAGCTTCATGCGAGGAGGTGGAATGGTTGTCAAGGCGGGTTTAAGCGGCCATAGACGATATGATGAGGTCGGAGCCCAGTGCTAAGCGGCCGGAGCCGAGGGTGGCTCAGAGGAGGTGATGCGAGGCGGTGGTGGAGACTCTTAACATGAGTTAGACGGTTGGAATTCTACATTGATTGTGGAACCCTTACACAATACTTTAACATCCTCTTATATTTTAAAGCTGAGACCTTTAGAGAATAGGTAGCCTATCCACGTGGAGCGTCTCTTACTTTTTCTTTCTTCCTTTTTTTTTCCCTTTCTCCTTTTTCTCTTAACAACTGAACGAGCGGAGACTCTCTCTCCCACGATCTGAGGCTTTGATTATGCAGGAGACTCTCTCTCCCACGATCTGCACGGTCTGAACTCTAAAGCTTGGTCTAGGGTCGGAAAGTCTCTCTTGGATTCAACTCCTCTTTTTTTTCCAATCCAAAATTTCCATTCTCCAATCTCAATTCATGTGCAGAAGATCCCTTTCCCCAATCAACGTATACACATGTGTCATCCATCAATCCATGTCCCGTCCCAATCACCGCCCACCACCGTCGATCCCTCCCCGCTTCTTACCTCCTCGCGCACCCCCAACGATGGCAGCCAGAGATGGAACGATAACGACGGCAGCAGTGGTCGGAGCCCCACGCTCTGCACCGCTGCCCTGATACTTCGGCGAGCCAGCGGCCGGAGGTTGATGAGGGAGTGGTCTGTTAGGGTGCGGGAGGCCGCGGCTGCTCCAATCGAAGAGCACCAGAGCGATTGGGCCTACTCTCGTCCGATCGTCATCCTCGAAAAGGGCTTCTCTTTGTCACCATGATTTGGAAGGTATGAAATTTTTCTCACCATGATGTTGATGATGGAATTTGAAGGTTCAATCTTTTGCTTTTGTTTATGCCGATTCTGAATTAGGTTTTTTCTGGCTTTGCTGCTAGATTCTGAATTCGGAATTTGAGGTTCAATATTTTGCTTTTGTGATGTAAGTGAGGGACCATATGTTTGTATGTGTGTATAGCAGGAGATCTCAGCTCATGTAACTAGCTCTCCCCTCTAGTATAAATAAGGGAGTTTACTGTAATCGTGAGACATTCATTTCAGTTCAATACATTGTCCAATTCAGAGCTCTCTCGTTCTCTCTCTTTCTCTCCAATGGATGTATGATTGATCAATCACAGCTTGTCATCATGGTATCAGAGCAGGAGATGCTCTGAGGCCTCGTTTCCGCGCATCTGTCTTCATTCAATCCTCTGATCTCGCTACCTTCTTGGATGCTCAAAGTTCTGATCGAGATTCAAGAAAATGGCGGACAGAACTGGTGACCGCTCAGTAGAACGAAATCGTACGACGATTACAGCATCAGACCTGCAAAATCCTCTCTTCATTCATCCATCAGACAATTCAGGTATGATTGTCTCTACAATAAAGCTCACTGGTGAGAACTATCGACGATGGAAGAAGTCGATGGTTAAAGCTTTATCTGTTAAGAATAAACTCTAGTTAGTTGAAGGTTTAGATCTCAGAAATGAAGAGAATGGATTGCAGTGGATTAGGTGCAATGATATGGTCTGTTCTTGGATACTTAACACAGTTTCTAGCGAGATTTATAATACTCTAGATGAGTATGATACGGCTAGGGAAATGTGGAAGGATCTTAAGGAAAGTTATGGTCAAAAGAATGCACCATTAATTTTCCAGATTAAGAAAGAAATCCACAACTGTGATCAAAAGACCTTATCTCTAACTGACTTCTTCACTAAGATGAAAGGCTTATGGCAGCAATTGAGTGCTGTGTCAATTCCTCTGGTCTGCAAATGTGGGAAATGTGAGTGTAACCTGCAAAAGTTGATCAAGGAAGCTGATCAAGAAGATAAACTAATGAAGTTTTTGATGGGACTTAATGAGAAATTTGATATTGCTAGACGACAGATCTTGACGGGCACACCTTTACCCACAGTTAGCACTGCATACTCTCTCTTGATGCAAGGTGAAATGGGGTCAAAGGCATCCACATCTTTCTCAGAGATCACAGCTATGATGTCAAAGCAAGGGACCACTTCAGCACCATCATCCTCTAATGACACACGAAGAAGGGAAAAGTGTGGTCATTGTGGAGGAAATCACAAGTTAGAGAGATGTTGGGAACTTGTTGGCTACCCAAGTTGGCACCCAAAGAGCAAAGACAAGCCCAAGACACCAAGATCTGATGATCAGAAAAGGGTTGACAGGGGCACAGACAAGAAAAAAGGGGAGATGAAGTACTTCTCCAAGGCCAACTCAGTGGGGACCTCTTCTGTGCAAGACTTTCTGCATTCTCAAGGCACAAGCAAAGGAAACTTGTCTTCTGATCACCATCGTCTGGTAGCAAACTTCATTCAATTTCTTGAGCAATCTAACACCCCAAGTCATGAGTCACACCTTGCAGGTAAACTGTGTTTAAACACCTTTCGAACTGGTAATTTGTGGATCATGGATAGTGGAGCAACAGATCACATCACCTGTGATCTTTCTTTGCTTGAAAATCCCAAACCCACACCAAATACCTTTATTCATCTCCCTGATGGCAATATGCACCCAATCACTCACATTGGTAACCTGAAATTACCTCATTTCACATTCACTAATGTGCTTTGCATCCCAGCCTTTCACTTTAATTTGCTGTCTCTCACTCAATTGATCCTTGAAAACAAATGCAAGATTACCTTAGATGATGAGTTCTGTGTTGTCCAGGACTGAGCAAGGAAGAAGATGATTGCAGCTGGTAGGCTATGTGGCAGACTGTTCTACATGGATCCTGATCACTGCAACTCCATCCAGGCATGTCGACATGCTCATGGAAAGTAACATCTAAGCTGATCATAGTCTTTTTTGTGTTGAGATTGTACACTTTGTAACCCTTTTTCCCAAAGGGATACCCCACAAAGACACAAGGGTCAGCCCTTGGATCAAATTTCTTGACATTTGGATTGGTGGTGGTGGTGACAAAACACAGACAACCAAATGTACGCATATGTGAGTATGTAGGACTTTTGCCAAATAAGATTTCATTTGGAGATTTATTGTGTAGGAGAGGGTTTGGAAGACGGTTGATGATATAAGTGGCAGTAAGTATGCTATCACCCCAGAACTGTAGTGGCATAGAGGCTGCAAACACGAGGGAACGAGCAATTTCAAGGACATACCTATGCTTTCTCTCAACCCTCCCGTTTTGTTGGGGTGTGGCAATGCAAGAACTTTGATGGATAATCCCTCTCTCAGCAAGGAAAGAAGAGACAGACTGATTGAAGAACTCAGTCCCTTGATCACTTCTTATAATTTTGACAGTAGAGTTAAACTGGGTTTGAACCATGGTAATGAAGGTTGTAAGATGCATACTCACTTCACTTTTGTGTTTCATGAGAAAGGCCCATACCCCACGACTCTTGTCATCCACAATTGTAAGAAATAATCGAAAACCATTCAAGGTGGGGGTGACATATGGTCCCCAAACATCATAATGTAAAATCTCAAAAGTATGATCAGCATTAGAGATACTACCAGTATAAGAGGTTCTAGTTTGTTTTGCCAGAGGGCATACAGAGCAAATTTGCTTGACAATCCCAAACCCACACCAAATACCTTTATTCATCTCCCTGATGGCAATATGCACCCAATCACTCACATTGGTAACCTGAAATTACCTCATTTCACATTCACTAATGTGCTTTGCATCCCAGCCTTTCACTTTAATTTGTTGTCTCTCACTCAATTGATCCTTGAAAACAAATGCAAGATTACCTTAGATGATGAGTTCTGGGTTGTCCAGGACCGAGCAAGGAAGAAGATGATTGCAGCTGGTAGGCTATGTGGCAGACTGGTCTACATGGATCCTGATCACTGCAACTCCATCCAGGCCTGTCGACAGGTGCTTTCTTCCCCAACAATTGCTCATACAACTGCTCATCATCCTACACTGCCTCTTTTTCTGCCTTCTGCCATACCAGATTTTACTGCTTTATGGCATCTAAGACTTGGCCATGCTCCAGTAGCCAAGCTAAGACACATTACTTCTTTACATGATCAATTGTCAAACACTTTGTCTCAAATTTGCTCTGTATGCCCTCTGGCAAAACAAACTAGAACCTCTTATACTGGTAGTATCTCTAATGCTGATCATACTTTTGAGATTTTACATTATGATGTTTGGGGACCATATGTCACCCCCACCTTGAATGGTTTTCGATTATTTCTTACAATTGTGGATGACAAGAGTCGTGGGGTATGGGCCTTTCTCATGAAACACAAAAGTGAAGTGAGTATGCATCTTACAACCTTCATTACCATGGTTCAAACCCAGTTTAACTCTATTGTCAAAATTATAAGAAGTGATCAAGGGACTGAGTTCTTCAATCAGTCTGTCTCTTCTTTCCTTGCTGAGAGAGGGATTATCCATCAAAGTTCTTGCATTGCCACACCCCAACAAAACGGGAGGGTTGAGAGAAAGCATAGGTATGTCCTTGAAATTGCTCGTTCCCTCATGTTTGCAGCCTCTATGCCACTACAGTTCTGGGGTGATAGCATACTTACTGCCACTTATATCATCAACCGTCTTCCAAACCCTCTCCTACACAATAAATCTCCAAATGAAATCTTATTTGGCAAAAGTCCTACATACTCACATATGCGTACATTTGGTTGTCTGTGTTTTGTCACCACCACCACCAATCCAAATGTCAAGAAATTTGATCCAAGGGCTGACCCTTGTGTCTTTGTGGGGTATCCCTTTGGGAAAAAGGGTTACAAAGTGTACAATCTCAACACAAAAAAGACTATGATCAGCTTAGATGTTACTTTCCATGAGCATATTTTCCCATTTAAATCATCTAGCCTCAATCTTCCTTCTGAGCAATTGTCACCAAACATTCATGTTGATCACAACTTCCCATTTGACTTTGTAACAGAAGATGCCTCCTCTGAGGAATCTCCTACACCTGCTTTATCACCTACACCCTCTGATTCTTCCCAAGAGTCTACATTTGCTCCCACACCAACCCTACCCACCTCTAACCAATCTACTGAATCTCTAGCAGATTATTCCCCTTCACCAGTCAGTGTCTCTTTTGACCTTGCTCCTGCACCTGTCAGACAATCTACAAGGCCACACAACCCCCCTACATGGATGAAGGACTATGTTGGAACAGCTTCCACCATGCCATCCACTGTGACATCAACTTCTGCAGCTCAGGTTCACCCTTACCCTATATCTGCTTTCCTTTCCTACCATAATTGCTCTACATCCTATAAATCCTTTGTTGCCAATGTTGCTCCCTATACTGAACCCAAAACAGTCAAGAAAGCCATACAGGACCCACCTTGGTGTGATGCCATGGTCTTGGAATTGGATGCTCTTGAAAGAACAGGCACTTGGGAGCTAGTGACAGTGCCTAAAGACAAGTCCCTGGTAACTTGTAAGTGGCTCTTTAAGCTGAAATTCAAAGCAGATGGTACCTTGGATAGGTACAAAGCTCGGCTAGTAGCTCGAGGCTTCACTCAACTGGAGGGTATTGACTATAGTGAGACGTTTGCCCCGGTTGCAAGGATGATCACAGTTCGAGCACTTCTAGCTGTGGCAGCAACTAAAGGATGGGCAGTCAGTCAAATGGACGTCACTAATGCATTTCTACATGGTGACTTGGATGAAGAGGTCTATATGACCTTACCACCTGAATATCACTTCCTAAAGCAGTACAAGAATTCAGAATATGCAGCACCCAATCCTTCCTCTATGGTATGTAAACTAAAGAAATCACTCTATGGATTGAAGCAAGCCCCTCGACAGTGGTTTCTTAAATTCTCTCAGGTGGTACAAGCTGCAGGCTTTGTTCAATCATGTTCTGATTTTTCCTTATTCACCAACACTACCAATGGATCATTCACTGCCCTCTTGGTTTATGTTGACGATATGATAATCACTGGCAACAATCCTACAGCAATTGATGCTCTCAAAACTCATCTGCACAAGCACTTCCTAATCAAAGATCTTGGCCCACTGAGATACTTTCTAGGTATTGAATTTGATAGAACTGAGAAGGGCTTTCATCTCAATCAACGAAAGTACACTCTGGATCTTCTTCAGGAGGCAAGAATGGAGAATTCCAAACCTCTTCTCACTCCACTGGATGTGCATCAGAGGCTATCAAATGAGGGGGAGCCACTTGATGATCCAATCTTGTATCGAAGGGTTGTTGGAAAACTCATTTACCTGACTATCACTAGACCAGATATAGCATACTCTGTGCAGGTCCTTAGTCAGTTTGTACAGCATCCAACCACAAATCACTGGGTTGGAGTCAAGCATTTGCTTCGTTACCTGAAAGCTACACCAGGCCAAGGCCTCCTATTGGGCAGTAATTCCCCCCTACAGCTACGAGCATACTGTGATGCGGACTGGCAAGCTTGTCCCATGACTAGGCGCTCATTAACAGGTTTTTGCATCTTCTTAGGTGCATCTTTGATCTCCTGGCGCACCAAGAAGCAAGGATTTGTGGCCATGTCCACAGCAGAATCCGAATATCGAGCAATGGCAGCCACATGTTGTGAAATCAAGTGGCCCATTCGATTACTTGCAGATATTACAGCCATCACAAAGGCTCCTGTTGAACTCTTCTGTGATAATCAGGCAACGCTCCATATAGCTCGAAACCCGGTCTTCCACGAGAGGACCAAACACATTGAAGCCGATTGCCATTTGGTTCGAGATATGGTGCAAAGTCCAGAGATCAATACAGCATATGTTCCCACTGCAGAGCAACCGGCAGATCTCCTCACAAAGACGCTCTCAGTTGCTCAGATGACTAAACTACTAGTCAAGCTGGGAGTTGAGAATCGATTCTCCCACTCTCAGCTTGAGGGGGAGTGATGTAAGTGAGGGACCATATGTTTGTATGTGTGTGTGTAGCAGGAGATCTCAGCTCATGTAACTAACTCTCCCCTCTAGTATAAATAAGGGAGTTTACTGTAATCGTGAGACATTCATTTCAGTTCAATACATTGTCCAATTCAGAGCTCTCTCGTTCTCTCTCTTTCTCTCCAATGGATGTATGATTGATCAATCACAGCTTGTCATCATTTTGTTTCTGCCGATTTTGACTTAGGTTTTTTCCGGCTTTGCTGCTAGAGTCTGAATTCGAAGTCAATGTGTTGAATTTGAACTTGATTTAGAGAAGTTGATCCTCTATTCGACACTTCGATCTGGGAATTCGAAAGCGTTTAGCGGATAGAAACTATTAAACCTACTCATGATGCCTTATATCCTTCTCATATTTATTTGTCAGCAGTGAACTGATTTATTGTACAATGAATTATGTGAACCATCACATATTCACATATAATGGTTAGTTCAAGCTCCTGTCTTCTTTCTACAAACCTTTTCATTGCTCTGTCCACAACACATTCTAGCACATTGAATCTCCGAGATATTGCATTTCATGATTTCTTTGCTTATTTTACTTTTCTCTCGGATATATTTGTATCCTTGTCATCAAGGTTTCGTGCAGGGAAATCATTTTAAAAGTAAAGTAGTATTACCGGAGGCTTTGTTGCAAACACTGCAGTTGTTGTAGTATTGTTGCTTCCCTTTGCCAGAACTATCAAGGTCAATCACAAACATAATAATTATTTGTCTCTAGAAAAATAAGGTTTGTCAGTTTAGGGTTTTCTCTTTTTTTTTGGTGATTGTCTATGTTCGTTAGGGTGAGAACTTTTGTTTTTAATGGATTAATTGAAGGAGTTCTTCTGGTGTTAATGTTCCGCTATCATAAACGAGTTTATCAACCCTATTAGTATATACTCTATATTGCAACTTCTCCTAAGATATATCTTCTTTCACATTCATCTTAAACGAGTTCATCAACCCTATTGATCGTGTATGCAGCAACTGAAAATGCCTCTTATGGCCATGCTGTTCATATGTTCACATCACATATTGACAGAAGCCGGTGTTTTGAGGAGGCTCTTACTGGTAAGAGCGAAGAAATTCATTTGATCTATCATTTAAATGAGTAAATGTTGTTCTTCTATGGTTTGCTTGCATTTTTTGTTGAATGGCAATCATAGTTCATTTCTCGAATGGTCTACATGCTTATTTGGAGTTACAGTATATGGTGACTTTCTTCCACGGCATATTTTCTACCGCCTTCATGCTGTGTGCGCGTATCTGCGGTGTGTATCTTCGTTGCTCTTCGTGTAGTGTTCATGTGGTCATCCTTTGACATCATTGTAGGCGTTGAGTTGTGGTAAGTAGAGTTAGCTTTCTTGTGATGAGCTATTTAGTTTTTAATTGTCATTTTTGGTAGGCATAACCAGAGGTCTTTTTTTATTTTTTATTTTTTTAATTTCAGGTGAAATCTGGAACTCTGTTTTACAATGTGTTGGTCTGCGATGATCCCGAGTATGCTAAGAAAGTGGCAGAGGGAGTGTCATCCATATGTGCCCTTAATTTCTATATGGACGAATGGGGAGTGTAGATGTGGCTTTGACTGGTTCCAGAAGGCTCTTTCTCTTCCCACTGGGGTGGGATTTGTGTGCACGAGTCTAAAAGCTTTCGAGGCAACCAGGATCGCCAAATCAGTCAGAATTTTCTTTGTCTTAGCTGTTTGAGCTGTTATGTGGCTTTCATTTGCAATGTTCGGTTCTTATGTTGTAATTAATGGGTTGATTGTTTTAGCATGCCACAAGTTTGAGAAATTTCTCATCAGATTAGGATTATATTTGATTGCAATTGTCAGTTTAGGATTTTGAGTTGAGCTAGGTCAGCATCTGGTGAACTATTGATATGGCATTAGTTAGTGAGCTTTATGGCTTTGACGTTGAGCTTTACCAGATACTAGCTAGCATTTTAGGTGCAATTTGATTTTCTCATTGTAGATTTTCCATCTATTCCTCCATGGTTCAGTTTTCCACCTCTTTCTTCCTTAGGGCGTGTTTGCCAGTGGGTTATTTTGAGGGTTGGGTTTCGGACAAAATTGGTGATGATTGAGGTGGAGTCCTATACTGGGCATGCATGATTTAGTATATTAGTTTTTAGATGGAGCACACTAAGGCCTCGTTTGTTTAGATAACTAGGGAAAGGTAATATATTAAATTTTACACATAAAATGTATATGATCACCAATTTTTGTGAGCTTGGAAGAGAGGATGAAGGAGAATATTAGCCCATCCTAGAGGTATTAGTTACCCCTCAAAATTAGGGAATAGAAGGGTAACACATTTGTATGGAAAATGAGAGAAGGATGAGAATGATTAGAATAAGAATCAATGAATCTTAACTTAAATATGGACTATATTCATGAGGGTACGTAATCATTACTTTTCCCTACCAAAAAACAAACGGGGCAAAATGGAAACGTGTTTATTTCATGTTAAGTTAAGGATTCAAGTAGATGGAGCACACATGTGCACCATGCTGATTGCTTTTTTTTTTTTTTATTGAACCATGCTGATTGCTGGCTGAGGACTGATTCGTCTATCCTGAGCTGGGGGGAGGGGGTCTCTTGGAATAAGTGGTTGTGGACAAAGCACCCTTCTTTGAATGATTTTTTTTTTATCGTAAACATCCTTATTAGTATTGTTATCTTCTTTGGGAACTCAAATGGATTCCTGCATAACACTGTCCAATTTAAAGAGAACTCTCTTTTCAATAAATTATAGGATATGGAAAAATGAGAAACTAAAGTTAATTCATTGATTTAAGGATCATCGCATCTTGGTTCAAGAAGTTACATGAAAAATGAAAGGAACAATATTAAACTGTTAGGAGGAATCCCTAATCACTACTACAAGAGTAATTTTAGAAAGTAAACACCAAAATAAATAAAATGACATGTTTTTTCTTAATAAGAATTTACTTCTAAAACGGCGACATGTTTTTCTTAACAGATAAAGTATATTGCAATCTATTTTTATTTATACTATTATAAATGATATATTGCAATCTATTTTTTATTTAAAAAGAGAAATTAGGAAGGATCATCATATACTGCATATCAGTAGTTTAATCATCTTTTTTTTTTAACATAAAAGCATTACTTTTTACATAACTATATGAAATTTGATTATGGACATGTATAGTGTAATATATGCAAGACTAGTGATCAAATGCTAATTATAGATGAAAGGAGCATCAAATTCCTACTTCAGATACCGACAAGTGGACATGTTGTTAACAAGACACCTATAAAATTTTAGAACGGGGTATTTTATCTTATTATTAGAACTCTCTGACTACAATCAACTTTGAAAATTAATATCACTGACTTGGTCATAATTGTTAATCATGTTGTAAAACTACAAAAGAAAAAAAAGTGATACTTTTTCGTATAAGAATACATGTTCTTCTAACAAAATTTTCACTTTTTGAAGAGATTAAAATAAAAAAGAATAATATTTATCTTTTTAGCAATTTTTATTTTCAACATAACAAATAAATAATGTAAAGATCAAACAGGGTAGTGAACAAAGAAGAAGGATATGAGAAATTAGAGAATTAATAAAAAAAAATAATGGAAATCAAAACTAATAAATAAGATAGAGAATAAAATTATTATTTTTGGACATTAAATATATCTAGAAAAATAAGTGTTTTGATATGAATACAATGCACTAATAAAACACATCAATGTCAATCATAGTTCTAAGTATATAGTTTTTCTAACTTAGACCTTTGGGGCATAGATTTCTTGATGTCAATACATTATATTTAAGAAATTTTTTCCAATGTGGGTTTTTAACCTATGCCCTTAGAGAACATGTTAAAAAAAATCGATGATTTTTACGTGAGAAAAAATGTATATATTAAACTATGACTTATCGATATTCAAAGATTGAGAAAATACTATGTTTTCCGGACGAGTACTATGTTTTATACATCATTTAAAACACATTGATTAATATGATAACATTCGAAAAATAAGATGAGTGTACTTAGAGTAATTTTAAAATCCCGTGCGTAGCGCACGAGTTATAGACTAGTTTTATGTTAGAATGATAGATCCTGACTTTATAATAAAAAATAAAATTAAGCTGACACAATTCTTGTTTTGTACTGACAGATAAACACATCTCAACAAGATGGGAAGTATTAGTGAGTGTCAAGTATTTACTACAAATGGCAATGGTAATTGGTAATGCCAAAGGGATCCCCATTAACCCAACTAGTAGAAAAATAAATATCGTTTCCCCTATATACACCTCAAATCCTGTACGCCAACTCAGACATGCATGATTAAAGTGAGGTAATTAATTTTTTAAAAGTGCTAATTAATCAGAAAATCTTGCACGTTGAAATGGACGTGCATTTTTAATAGTGAATTTGCGGTGTATCTAAAAACACCCATAAACAACCCCAATGCTAAAATACTGACGAGTCTCTCCGGTCCCTAAAAAGCTAGCTACATCATTTGATTTCGTTACAAAGGTGGTTAGCTTGAAGACTGGAAGATGCTTGTACATTTTTGTAATCTTTGCAGAGACTTGTGCTCTTTGAGTTAAGAAAGCTTACCATATTCAATACGTATTCAGAATTTATAGATTGAAAGTGATAATGTTAATATTCCGAGGGAGCATTTTGGCTCAGACCATTTTGAGTTATTCTTGTGAGGTGGAAATGATTATCTCACTTCCGTTTGAATGTCTTGAACTTTTTAGACATTTAAATTTCGCATAGTTTCATAAAAGGAATTCGTCTGAATCTCATTTGTCTCTTTCAACGACACTTCCTCTCATTTTAAATTTCAAGTTTCCATCCACAAGGATACATTTAGATATACTACGTCTAGAATTGAATCTTTCTTAATCACTTTTCTTTCCCCCCCAAAAAATTGATGGCAAAAGACACCACCATCGGAAAACCCTTAATTTATATACCCACTCAAGGGCGGATCCTGAGCCGTCATTCCGGGGATACTTGAAGGTAAAATTTCCATCATTCCGATAATATTTAAGGGTAAAAAAAAATTATTTTGTAATTTTTTTTCCCGGATTGGGGATGCTTGACAGAAAATATTAAGAAATTAATACTAAATTTTTTTATTTATTTTTGGATGCTCAAGGATCCGCCCACCCACTCCATCTTTAGACCATCTCTATTTTTTTTTTATGCAAGGCTAAGTTTTGGGGGTGGTCAACCGCGGTTGAGCCACAACCCAAGAGCGTCCTTCCGGACGAGCTCGTCGACCACAACATCATATTTACAATCGTAAGGAGCCAGCAACAAACCAAGATGAGCGAGACGATCCGCAACGCGGTTGCCCTCTCTGAGGGTATGGGAGAATGACACACTAGAAAAGAATCGACCGATGGCGAGCGTGTCCAAAATCGTCATCTTAATCTCCCAAGGGCAGTTCCAAACACCCTTGACGACGTTAATAGTCGTCACAGGGACGGAGCCAGAAACTTATCGAAGGAGGGGCGTAATTTTGTACAAATTGTTCAGTTTATTTTCGATATATTTTTTCTAACTTTAGCGCATCAAAACTATGATATTTCAATTATGTTTTAGTTCAAAGCAATGTTTTTTTAGTTTAAAAAAATGATATTTTTGCTCGAACTACAGTGTTTTAGTTCAAAATGATAATATTTTAGTTCAACATTGTGTCATTAATTGTTGTATATATTTTCTTGAATTTGGTAAATAAAGAGCGATCATCCGGGGTTCGGACCGGGGACCTATGAGTACTACCCACAAGTCCTTTCCGATTGAGTCATTCTAGAATGGTTGTTGTATATATTTTCTCTTTCAACGAATAAAACGATGTAGTTTTAGTCTCTAACAACATTACTTTTCTCTAAAAAGACACTATTTGAAACCTTATGATTCAATATGTAATTTGTTGTTCTCTTATCATACAATAGCATGTAACAAGATATAAAAATTTTAAACTTGCATAACTTCTTATCTGATGGTTGAATTTAGTAATATAACCTCTTGTTTCGATGCTCTTGGGCTGAATTATATTATTAAAATATCAAGTTAAGTAAAATATAAAGCATTGTGGTTTATTAAAAGACATTTCAAATAATTAATCTGTGCTGAATTTTCAAACGTTCATAACTTTTTACTCGGTTATCGGATTAAGGCTTATAGTATATCAAAACGAAGCTATAGACAAGTAGAACAAGTATAGGTAACTCGTCGGATGAAAGGAGGGGCGTATGCTCCCCTTGCCCCTCCCTAGCTCCGCCTATGAGTCGTCAGGCAGTCCCCTTTCACCTCAAGACGAGGATACAAATATACACATTTGTATCGGGTGTGTTAAAATACACGTCACTTTTTGATATTTTATTACAGGAAATGTATATTTTGTACTCTCCTCAACTACATTGCACTCCCCTCCCTTGTCCTCCTCCTCCTCCTCAACATCGCCACCCCAGCCTTCACGAGTGCACGACATCGCTAATCATCGGAC
Organism: Persicaria tinctoria; assembly: GCA_037127255.1. NCBI lineage: Eukaryota > Viridiplantae > Streptophyta > Magnoliopsida > Caryophyllales > Polygonaceae > Persicaria > Persicaria tinctoria. The sequence goes on from JBANSL010000013.1 coordinate 17,285,658, forward strand.
TTCGTATATCAATCGATCGATCTCTCAAAAACAATATGCCCAAATTAATTGGTAATATGTAGTAGTTGAATTTTTTTTTTTTATTAGGTAAAAATTCGAGCTCAGACAAGCCTGAAGCTCGAGAGGCCGACGAATTGGCAGACGGACTAACCGTCAACATATAACCATAAGCAACACAAATCAACAAGGAAGAAAGAAAAACCCCAACAACCCATAAAAGACGTCGGTCAGTGGAGGAGTCGATGAAGATCCAAGACAAGCCACGAATGCCGAGAACACGGGCGAGTGCGACGACTCACACGGCGTCTCGACGCCGAGAAGGCGGAGAACAGTAACCCACCACCGGAAAGGGCGAATCCTGGGGATGTGCGGACCACCGACGTTGCCCCCACCTAGATGAGGGATCTTCGAAGACCACGAACACAGTCACGATCCTCTCGATCATACAGGACGCCCAATACTGCAACCCAACTCGAAACTAAACGCAACCACACCAAGGCAGCGACTCGAAGCCAAACGACGAAGTAGAATACGGGCCAAAACAAGGAAGATCAATCCTCCGACGAAAATTTGTGAGCATAAATCCCGGGACTAGTATAAAGTCCGGGGATAATTATTATTATTAATTAATATTAATATTTTTCAAGCCCTTTCGGGATTTTAGTCAAACCATTTCGGAATTGGTTCAAAGTAAAAATCTCAAAGTGAAAATCTATATATAAATATATATATATAAATTAGCACGATAAGATCTTTAAAAAAAAATTACGTTCCAATTTATTTATTGTGTTGCTTGGGCCCAAAACCACAAATAGGGTCACCGTAGGGCCCAAGGGAGGAAACAAAAGGCAGCATCGGAGACACCAAGTTCACTAGACACCGACCATGGCTTCCAAGGCGGCGAAAAGGGTTGGGGATAGCCGGAGATGCGAGACGGAGGCGGGGACCCAGCCGTCAGTCGGCACACCGGAAGAAGTTCCGCCAGCGCCGAACAAACTAGGCGAAGGAAAACACGCCCCGTCGGCCACATATGACGGCCTATGGCAAACGAGAGTCCACCGCACACCCGGCCATGGTAGCAGAAGAAAGCGAGGATGAGGGCTAATGAATCCGAACCACCGGGGCCGGTGGCGAGACTAGCGAGGAGGCGAACCGGGAAGAACAATCACCCGGAAACAGTATATGGAAGCCATGACGGGCCGAATAAAAACCATCCGACCAAACCTCCAAAGGGAAGAAAGAGGGATGGAGATGCTCGAATCGTGCCGATCGAGTTCAGATCTGGGAAGAGTAGACACAGATCTATAAAAGCCCCAAATCAATTTTGGGTTTTGATCAAAACCAAAACAGATTAACGAGGATATGGATATAGTAAACACTAAACATGATGTGCAACCGGTGAAACACCGGAGTTTTGAGATGGCGGAGCCACCAGAGTGTGAATCGGCCGGAGCCGGGGTGAGGACGGCTAGAGCCGTGGTTGGGTCTCTCCCTCTCTCTAGATTCTAGAGAGGAGAGAGTATGGGAAGAGTAGACACAGATAAATATTAACCGCCATTGATTTTGACGTTTAGTAAGAATCGAGTAGTATTCCATGTTTGATCAACCACTCATCAACATTATACAGTTGGAGGAAGAAGGGAGAATATGGGGTTTGGGATAAGTGTTAATAAATTGGTTTAATTATATTAATTACTTATTACGGTTTCAATCTCACCTAGAAACGGACGAGGAAGTAAAGCATGGGCTTCAAATGGGGGATTCAAATGCTTGTTATGATGATACTGGGATCAACGCTTTGTGGGCTTTGTATTTAAATCGCTACCTCCCACACAAGCTCTCAGATTGGGAGTCATTCTAGAGCTTTTTTTTTAGAGTAACCAAAATGGGGGACTCAAATGCTTGTTATGATACTGGGATCACAGATTCAGGTCAGTTGCTTCTTATTTTGGCATCAAAGAATCAACCTTTCTTTGATTTTTTCTTTTTGCTTCTGGAGAAAACATTGAAATTGTTCCAATTGTTGTGAAGAGCGTGATGAACAGCTGTATATGGAGCTGTGGAAGGCGTGTGCTGGGCCGCTGGTTGAGATCCCTCAAAAAGGGGAGAGAGTCTACTATTTCCCACAAGGCCACATGGAGCAAGTAAAATTCCCCAAACATTTGATCTGTTTCCAATTTTGGGTTTGTCAAATTCCCCAAACATTTGAACATTTTTTGTTTTAGTTGGAGGCATCAACGAATCAAGAGTTGAACCAGACGATTCCACTGTTCAATCTTCCTCCTAAGATCCTCTGTCGTGTTGCCCACATTGAACTCAAGGTGAATTAGCAATTTCCCTTCTAGGGTTTTTAATGTTCATCTTCTCCAGTGTTGCTGAATGTTGAAATCATGGTCTAATTTTGGGTGGAAATTTGTGGTTTTATTGTAGACTGAGAAAGAAACAGATGAAGTATATGCTCAAATTAGTCTTTTTCCGGAACAAGATGTAAGAAATCGACAGTGATGTTTCCATTTCCTAGTTTGACATAAACCAGTGTTTCATAATTGCTTTGCTTTCTTCCTCTTTTTGGTAACCATGTTGGAATTTTGTCCAGCAATCGGAGCCTACTAAGCCTGATCCGCCCCCACCTGAGCCTCCCAGGCTGGTTGTGCACTCGTTCTGTAAAGTCCTAACCGCCTCAGATACGAGCACCCATGGAGGTTTCTCTGTGCTCCGGAAACACGCCACTGAGTGTCTTCCTGCTCTGGTATCTATGTGATCTAAGTGTTGTTGCATTGTGTTTTGTAGTTTGAATGAGATATTGCTTTTATTTGGTTGCTAATTGGAAGATCTTAATGGCCTAACTCTTTTCTTTTAGGATATGAGCCAGCAAACCCCAACTCAGGAGCTGGCCGCGAAGGATCTTCATGGTTATACATGGCGATTTAAGCATATCTATAGGGGTATTGATCTCTTGCTCTTTACTGCATATATTGCAGTTCTTTGGTTTGATTTAGGCCTATTTGTTTCTTGTGAATCATGGTGAAATTCTGATTTTGTTTTTCTATGTTGAACAGGCCAGCCGAGGAGGCATTTACTAACCACCGGATGGAGCAACTTTGTCACATCTAAGAGATTGGTTGCTGGAGATTCATTTGTATTCCTCAGGCGTGTTTATCTTACTCTAATATTATCATCTTTCTTTTCAGTTTGAAGCTAATTAGTAGTGTTTGTGCAGAGAGGACGAGGGAGAGCTTAGAGTTGGCATTAGACGAGTGGCTCACCATCAGAGCTGTATGCCTCCGTCTGTGATCTCTAGCCAGAGCATGCACTTGGGAGTGCTGGCCACTGCTTCCCATGCCGTCTCAGCTCGTACCCTCTTTGTGGTTCACTACAAGCCTAGGTATTATTGATCAACTTACTGTGTCAGTTGCTGCAATTGCTGATTGATTTTCAGTTCTCTCTCATAACCTGGCAGGACAAGTCAATTCATTATAGGTTTGAACAGATATCTCGAGTCTGTTAAGAACAGTTTTGATGTTGGCATCCGATTCAAGATGAGGTCTGAGGGAGAGGACACACCAAAAAGAAAGTTCACTGGTACAATTGTTGGTGTTCAAGATTTTTCTCCTGAGTGGAAAAATTCGTCATGGCGATCACTAAAGGTGTGAACCTCTTTCAGTGCAATGTACTTAATTTCAGTGAACTCAAGCCTAAGGTTCATGGACTGCTTTTCCTTTGCAGGTGCAATGGGATGAACCAGCCTCTGTAGTGAGACCGGATGAAGTTTCTCCTTGGGAGATAGAGCCCTTTACAGCTACTTCTAGCCCTTCGAATCCACCTGAGCCTGTATCCGCAAAGAACAAACGATCTAGGCCATCCACTGGTGTCCCAATTCATGGTTTGAGGATCTCTATCTGTGACTACTTTTTATTTTGTGTGTTTCACTTCCTGATTCGATTTGGCCTATTCTCTGCCAAGGAAGTTGCTGGAGCTTCTGAAAACGGGAAGAAACATGAAGCTGTTTCGAGCTGCCGCTTGTTTGGTGTTGACCTAATGAAACAGGTGAATGAATGTGCTGTGGAAAAGGAAATTGGGGCGTTGAAGGAAGAACAGGGTGATAGTCCACAGTCACTGATAGACACACAACAGAAGTCTGACATGCCAAAGGTTTCCGAAGAGAAGCAGCAAGGATAACAACACGCAGGGTTAAGGCTCCTCTTCTGGAAGTCGGATCAAGGTACCGAGACAACCTTGGTTTCTATGACTCACCCTGAGCCATTAGCTTCGAGTAGAGTAGATTAGCTAATTCTAGGACCGGTTCACACTCATACAGATCTTGAGGCCTGCGTACCTCATTTTGCTAATGATCTGCCGATTGATTGAGTCTTACACTCTCACTCTATCCCATGGGTCCCTTTTGTAAATATTTTTGAATTTTCCAAAAAAATCAAAAGTTATTACGGGATTAGCCAAAATATGAAACTCAAGCCAGGGCTAAGTCGCTGTTCATAACCGCGACTTATCTATTTTGTTTGTGACAACACATCCGCCTCGTGAGCGCATCTTGGATGGTCTGTTACAACTTGTTGATGTCTCTACTAAGGAGCAATTGGCCGATATCTTGACTAAAATCTTACCCTCTCCACACAACATGCTTATATTCTGTCCAAACTAGGCATGTAATTCCAAGCTTGTGGGGGGTGGGGTGTTGGACCCGGTTTATGAGTATTAGCCTTAGATGGGCTTAGCGTTGTATTTTGGCTATAAATAAGACATCTAGTTGCAAGTTGAAACTACTTTCATTAGTTCAGTTGGAATAATAACAAACTGATAGTCTCCTTCATTCTCTCTGTATTTTGAGAACTCCATCAATGTAGGTTTGGCACGTTTATTCCAGCTGATAACAGGGTCCACTCGATCGAGAATTTTTTATATATCGCAATGGACGGAAGAAAAAGACAAACTGGAACAGGTCCTCTTGAACGAAGAAGGAGACAATTACGGACAGGGGCTGAGCTGAGGGGGGCCTAGGGGGTCACGTGTCTCCTCTCTCATTTGACGAACTATTTAGGTGTATTTTCCTCGTCGATAGCTTCGTTTTGATACATAATACGCCTTAATCCGACATCTGAGTAAAAATTTATGAATGTTTAAAAATTGAAGGTATATTAATCACTTTAATTTTATTTCAATAGACTACAATGTTTTTATATTTTACTTAAATTAACATTCACATACTATAATTCATCTCAAGAGATCGAAATGAGAGATTATACTAATCATTTCAATATTTAGATAAGAAGTTATCAGAGCAACAAGTTATCGTACTCGACTTGTTTAGTAAATGAACGAGCTTGAACTGATTTTTTTTCTTCCAAGTATTATGCAACTTTACTTGCTCATGACATAGTAGCTTAAAAGAAAATTTGTAAATTTCACAAAATTCGTGCTATTTGAGTTTTAATCGAGTCAAGGTGAGCTTTGAATCGAGCATAAACATGTGCTCATAATTAACTCATTTTGTAAATGATGGCCGAGCAACTCTTATTGAGGAAAACTCGAGCCAAGCTCTAGTTGCTTGGCTCATATAACAATCATAATCTTAACTTAATGTTTATTATATGGCGTTTCCTATACTTATTAGTTCATTTTTTTCCTGGATATTTCATTCATATATTTATATTTCATTTTTTTAAGTGCGAAAAAAATGATAGTGTTTTATCATAAATCGATGATATTTTATCTTAAAATAACATTATTTATTATAGTATTATATATATAATTCTTTATGTCAATTTAATTCCAAACTATGTCGTACATTTGTAATTGTGCCCCCCTCCGAAAATTTTCTAGCTCTGCCACTTATTACAAATGTAGGGTTTTTTTCCACAATACAACATGCGCTCACGCACATCAGTTGCGACTGTGCGAGTTCTAGATTAGTTTTCAATTTTTTTTAAAAACTCACGGTACACGTGGCAACATCTTATCCCTCCATTTTATTTTGATCAATGGCTCATATTTGCGTACAAGATACGTCCTAATAGGTGAGTACAAATTATATATACTATATATATAATTTAGATAAATTATGATGATATATTCTAAAAATTATATTATATTTTAGAAATCCCACGTGTTACGCACAAGTACTAAAACAGAGACATGAAAATCCTATGTGGCGGGCTTTAGTTGAATTCGCCTACGTGTCGATCTCTTGTGCTATCTGGTTCGGGTTTTTTTTTTATACGTCGATTAATGAGTATCCAATAAATTTAAGTCACATCAATTAATGATTTTCTTTTAACCACATATCATCTGATGTGTCCACCTTAATTGATAATTACAATTAAACAATTTTAATAAAAAAAATTTAAAATATAGTCATATCTTGATTAATATTTACCTAAAAGATTTATATCAACATTCTTAGCCTATAACGTTATTAATATATCAAATTGATAAAATTTCATATCTAATTTCAAACTTATTATTATTATTTTTATTATTTTCAAAGTTATTAATATGATGAAGTTTAACTATATTTATACTAAATCATATCTAATAAAAATATAAATAATACACGCGAGAAATTTGTTATCTTGTTCATGTTATCAGTTCTAAAATTTCAAAGTGTATGCTTTAAAAACAATATCAAAAAAAAATTACAATCTCATATTTAGTAGTGATAACTATAATAAAAAAAATATAATAAAATAATTTATATAATTTATTAATTAAGAACTCACGAAACACGCAGGTAATAAAACTATGAAGAAATTTGGCTAAATGTCTATTTTGTCAACCCTTTTGCAAAATATCCACTTAAAATCAGTTTTTGCTAAATGTGCTAAATTTTTTTGAAACCCCCATAATGCTGCCCCTAGCTTATGTAATTCAAATCCTAACCTCTTAATCTGGGAAAAAATGAATGCCTCCTCCATGGATCTCCTTCAATCTCGAAGCCTCCGTCTCGAGTAGTACTCTCGCTGAAAATCTCGAGACGATCCCTCCTGCTCCATGGTTCTGATTTGCTAAATGTCCTAAAAATCTCGATTCTCCGTCGCGACCTCCCTACAGCCGAGCAACCATGGCAGTTCTGATTTCGAAACTGTCACCGCCCATCTCGAAGCCTCCCTGCTCCTCGGCGATTCTGATTTCGAAAGATGCCTCTCAATTTCGTCGAGATGTTGGTCGATTTGAGAAGCGGCTGGTCTTTCTGGCTGGTTTATGTCGTGGATTGGAATTTCGAGCCGAATTTCTCAAAGTGCAGGCGATAATGTCGAAAATGGCCAGAAGGCGTTCTTCGATGCGTTTGCGGCGGCGATGCAGAAGCTCAGCGTGCTCGGAGTCAAGGCTGGGAGGCCTGGATGACGAATTCCATTCGATTTGACTCCGATCTCGCTCATATCCTGGTATTTATTAGGTTTTTTATCCTTAAATTTGTTGTTGTTTCAATTTCGATTCAACTTCGATAGTGTCTCTGAGAGGCGTTTCTTGATGCTGAGGATTTCCTTAACAGAGTTGAGACTCACAAGATGGATACGTGCATAGATTAAATTTGGATTACAATGATTAAACTTGTTGATTACAGTGTATTACAATTACGTATTTTTTCTGTTTCTGCAGCTAATAGTTGAGGCTACTCTTTCTGTTTATGCTCATTCATACTCTTTGGTGTTGCTGTCATAAAGGCACTGTTGCTGCTGCTCGTTTTTGTTATTTGGAGATGATGATGTTCGTTATTGCTGGTGGCGTTTTGTAGGAGCTGTTGATAATCGTTGTTGATGCAATGGTTTTGGTCTGTTTTTGCATTAGCTGCTGTCGTTCCATGTGCTGTTGCTATTGGAGGGCATGTTTGCTTGCTTGAGGCTTGATGTCGCTCCCTGATGTTTGCTGCCGGTGATTGCTGTCATTAGACGTTGGTGAAGGCCTCTTCCCGGTGTTTAATGGCTTTAGGTTAGCTATAATAGAAATTCAGATGATGATTTAATTTTGATATGGGCTGGCATGGGCATACTTTTTGGGTTAATATCGGCCCATTTAGTGGAGTGTAAGGGCCTATTCCTCTGTAGGCGGGCATATTTTATAAAGCATGTATTCACTTAATTAGGCATCCATCATCATGCTCTTTAGTTAGTTTATTTTATGTGGTTACACTTATTGTTACCAAAATAATGTTGTTCCCGCATGTGTCACCACTGACGATGTCACCATAGTGATCTCGTAAAAAAAACTCTTAAAACAAAGGCGTCACCATAGTGATAAGGGCGGTGATAGTGTTGACAACAATAGGGGTGGTAGTGACAGCGATAGGAGTGGTGGTGACAGCGATAGGAGTGGTGACAACGATAGGACGGTGACAAGGATAGAGGTATAAGGGTGGTGACAAAGATAGGGGTGGTGGTGACAATGATAGGGGTGGTGGTGACAGCTATAGAAGTGGTGGTGACAACGATAGTAGTGGTGGTGACAACGATAGGAGCGGTGACAACGATAGGGTGGTGACAGCAATAAGGGTGGTGACAACAATATGGGTGCTGGTGACAGCGATATGAGTGGTGATGACAGCAATAGGAGTGGTGTCAGCGATAAGAGTGGTGGTGACAGTGATACGAGTGGTGACAGCGATAGGGTGGTGACAACAATAAGGGTGGTGACAGTGATAGAGGTGGCGGTGATAGTGATAGAGGTGGTGGTGACATCGATAGGAGTGTTGACAGCGATAGAGGTGGTGACCGCAATAAGGGTGGTGACAGCGATAGAGGTGGTGACCGCAATAAGGGTGGTGACAGCGATATGGGTGGTGGTGACATCGATAGGGGTGGTGGTGACGGCGATATGGGTGGTGACAACGATAGGGGTGGTGGTGACAGTGATAGAGGTGGTGGTGACAACGATAGGGGGTGGTGACAACGATAGGGTGGTGACAACAATAGAGGTGGTGACAGCGATAGAGGTGGTGATAGCGATATGAGTGGTGGTGACAACGATAGAGCGGTGACATCGATAGAGCGGTGACATCGATAGAGGTGGTGACAGCAATAAGGGTGTTGACCACAATATGTGTGGTGGTGATAGTGATAGAGGTGGTGGTGACAGCGATAGGAGCGGTGGTGACAGCGATAGGGCGGTGACCGCAATAAGGGTGGTGACAACGATATGGGTGGTGGTGACAGTGATAGGGGTGGTGGTGACAGCGATAGGGCGGTGACACTAATCTCGTAAAAAAAAAAATTGTCACCAAAAAAATTGTTTATCATCATACATGTGTCACCAAAGTCATTGACCGGTGTCACCACTTATAAAGGTGGTGACACTAATCTCGTAAAAAAAAAAAACTAAAACTGTCACCAAAAAAATTCGTGTCATCAAAGTTGTGTCATCAAATTCATTGACTTTGACTGGTCAATGGTCAAAATAAAAATGGGAAGGAAGGAAGGAAGGGAATTAATTAAAAATGGGAAGGAGGGGTAAAAGTGTCATATTAGGACATTTTGTAAAAGGGAATATAAAAGTGGACATTTTGCAAAATGCCTCGTTAAAAATGGACACTTAGCTGGATGAAGATTAATGTCGACGGAGCCGTGAAGAGTTCTGGAGCTGCTGCTGCAGGAGGTTCCATCCGTAACGAGAAGGGTGACTGGGTGGCTGGTTTCGGACACAACATAGGATTCTGTTCGGTGGTGGAGGCCGAGCTCTGGGGTATAGTGAAAGGCGTGGAGCTAGCCTAGAGCATGGGATTTACGAAGGTGATCTGTGAGACTGATTCGATGCGCGCTGTTGATCTCTTGTCAAAACCAATAAGGGATTCTCATCCGTGTGCTAGCCTGGTGAATGTTTACCATGGCTTCCGTCGTAGGAGGTGGAACGTCCAGCTCCGGCACGTCTTCCGGGAGGCAAATGGTCTTGCGGACGGTTTAGCTAATTTTGCTTTTAATTTACAACTTGGTTTCTCCCGGTTGAACAATTGCCCTGAATGTTTATTACTTTGTGCTAGGAAGGATGCCATAGGTGTCACCATGCTCCGATGGGTGCCTTCCTAGTCTCGCCTCTGTTTTTTGCTAAATAAAGCTCCCCCGCGGAGAGGGGCCTCGCCCTGTTTGTCTACCAAAAAAAAAAAATGGACACTTAGCTAAAAAGTCCTAAAACTAATTACTCATTCCGTAACGAAATAATTGTCCTTTTGACTATTTTTTCTTCTGACAAAATATTTGTCCCTTTGAACCTAATTAATGACAAAAATTTTCAATTCTATCAATTCATCTCATTAATTGTATTTGATTTCCAAAATATTCTATTTATACTCCAACTTTCCATACTATTCTTTTTTTTTTTCATTGGTTCATTTTTTTTTCCACATTATTTATTTGCTAAATTTTTAACTATTCCAGGTTCTAATTTTAGATTTCTTAAGAAGTGTGAAAAACCCCAAAGGGACAATTATTTTGTTACGGAGGGAGTATAATGTAATCGAATAAATATTTATGCCAATGGTGTAATTAAATGAAAACACGAGAGACATCTCAAATATAATTGGTGAAAAAATCTCTACTTTACGGTTTAGTGAAATTTAGCCTTATCAGAATCATCCTAAATCTCAATAAAGTGCCTGAAATTTGCAGATGGGAACAAAAAAGAAACAGTGAGTGAAGGGCCCAATGGGTCAGAGGACGAGAAAGCCCAGAGTTTCCCCCACACACAAGAAGAAGAGATCACCCCCATCCTTTATCTTGGTGGCGTCTCAGGCTCGTTAATGGCGCCGCTGTCGTTGCCTCAAAGCAACCAGCTCTTCCTCCCAATCTCACATCTTCCATTTGCGCACACCACATTCCAACCCCCCTTCCGAATTCAACTCCAATTGAAGCCTAACCAGCACCTTGACATAAGCAAGAAGATCGAAATCCCTTGCAATCTCTCAACCTCTGCAAAGCCCATCATCAAGAAGAACCCCAGCAAGTCATTCAGATCCACCCAGAAAGCCCCAGAAGAAGAGGAGCTCGTAAGAGGGGAACAGTCTCACTCCGGCATTTCATCAAACATGTGGTGGGCAGACCTTAAATCGGCGGTTGGCCAGAGATTCAATCCCGAAGGGATTATCTCCTCCGTCAAAGTCGTCACCCAACAACCCCAATTAGCTCTCCCCCACGCCAGCGTCCCTGATATCCGGTGGATCGACTGGTCGGAGCTCCGGAAGAGAGGGTTTCGAGGGGTTGTGTTCGACAAAGACAATACCATCACCGTGCCCTATGTTTTAGCCCTTTGGGCGCCGCTTAGCCCCTCTATTGAACGGTGTAAGGCCGTGTTTGGCGATGATAATGTCGCCGTGTTCAGCAATTCAGCTGGGCTATCGGAATTCGATCCGGATGAGTCCAAGGCTAGGGTTTTGGAGGGCCAGGTTGGGATTAAAGTCATCAGACACAGGTAATTTATATCCCTGAAAACATAATTCCTCACTTGGAATTGCTTCCAAAAAGTACTGATTTTTTTTGATACATTATGCTGAAATTGGGATGAAATTAAGTAGTGTAAACCAGTTTTTGAGGTGTTAATTAACAGATTCAGTGTTGATTTTTAGGTTTAGATTTTTATGGGTTGGCAACTTTGATGAATTTGAGGAGCGTTGGCTAGTTTTTTAGGTGTCAATGAATAGATTCAATATTGATTTTCATGTTTAGGTTTTACTGAGTTCGGATCTTTGATGCATTGTGATGTATATAGGGTGAAGAAGCCGGCAGGTAATGCAGAGGAGATTGAGAAGCACTTTGGTTGCTCGTCTTCAATGCTGGTGATGGTGGGTGATCGACACTTCACTGATATCGTGTATGGGAACCGCAATGGTTTCTTGACAATATTAACGAAGCCTTTGAGCGTGACTGGGGAACCGTTCATTGTGAGACAAGTGAGGAGGATTGAGGAGTGCCTGTTAAGTAGGTGGCACAAACAAGGGCTGAAGCCATTGGATCATGCTAGTGGATTGCAAGAACCCCAAGAAGTCGTCTGTATGAAGGCTCCATTTACACAGTCACCCTCGTAAGACACGGTATGTTGGTGCCTATGGAAGTTCTTATTCTTGTTTGCGAGGATATATTGATTGGGAATGCTAGTATATTTTTTGAACCTTGATGGCCGATAAGATTATACTAGGTTGATTGCTATAGATATTGATTCAAAATTCAGATATTTATCTCTAGTATTTGTCTTAAGACGCCTGATGTTCAGGATTGGTACTTGGTAGTACCATAGGAAACATTTATTTGGCTATGAAGTCTGAAGCCTCTGCAAGCACTTCTAGGGTAGCAAACACTGAAGATGAATCCGCAAGGGACTGTCTTAAGATAAAAAATTGGAATATTATGAACATTAGGAGAGTTTAGAATGCAAATGCATTTTGTAGATAGACGATAAAAATCAGCTGTTAGCCATTGAAATGAAGACAGCAGTCTTTCACATTCTGCTATCACTCGCTTCTCGTTGAGCACAGACGTGTGAAAGGCCGCTGTCAAGCCTTGCAGCTGATCATGCAACGACTTCAGCTGGAGTTTTACATGGGCAAAGTAAAATCTTTAGCAAGATCAGGTAAAATGTAACGAAACAAAAGAAGCATATCAACCTTTCTTCTCCATCACCGCAGCAATTGTGGGATATCGCTTGAATGTTCAGGACTTGTGGGCTTCAAAAGGAATGAAGGCACCTCCATATGATTACCTTACCTCCCCCATTGTTATGGTGATTTTGATTTCTTTTGCTTAATCTTTCAACTTTTTCTACTGTTGATACCTCACATCAGAAAAAATTTAACAGGTCAAGTAAGTGCTGCAGTGAAGTGTTAGTGTGAACTTAATCTGCAACTGAAAAACATATAGCCTATTTATTTCTCTTGTTAAATTGATCAGGTGTACAAAATGAACCACAGTTTGTATTATAGAACAGATTAATAGATGCTTTAGACAACAATGACAGTAACTGTAATCAGCCTAGCAACGAGATCGTTGCAAATGATAAACCACCACGGGTGTGACAAATCGAATTGTTAGCCCAAAAGAATGAGGTTGTAAAGAATCTCGTTCCACGTATCCGGAACTCCTGCAAGACACCAATGGCTGCAATCCATGTCGAACTGTCCATAGACCGAAGGGTGACCGTCTTTCCTTAGCAACGACAACAATGTGATGTCTAATAACACGACTGGCTTTCTTATTCTGCTCAGCGCTCTCTTCACCGCTGCCACCGCAGGTGGTTCCCCTCCCGGGTAAGCTGAGCCTAGTATCGGCTGTGTTTGTCCCAAGCAACTTCCCTTATGCGAGTCATGCCAGTCACTAGCACTGAACCAGAAAACCGACAACAAACTATCACACACGAACAAGTAAATACACGCAAATAACAGGCAATGACGAGAGGCGATACATACTTGTAGTGCGACGGAGATATGCCTTGGAAGAACACCTTGGTTCTTGAAGGATCAATGTTTTGGTCTACCCAATCGCCCCATGTGTCTAAGGCCTTCTCGAAAGCTAAGACCCTGTCCATGTCTTTTCTTATGGCTTTACCATCTTTGATAAAATCCCATCTGTTACAAAACCGTATAAAATCAATCAGCAATCGTTAGCTCAACTGGCATTCAGAAGTAGGACTATTATATGAGTTGAGTAGCTCGAGCTCGACTCGATAAATGCTCGGCTCGAACTCGTTCATTTTCTAAACAAGCCGAGTATGAGCACATTTTTAAGCTCGGTTCAAAGCTCGGCTCATATCAATTTTTGCGAAATTTCTAATCCCTTCAAGTTATGATGTTAAGAGCAAATAGGGTTGCTCAATGCTCGGGGAAAAAAAAAAAGCTCTGCTTGAGTTCGTTCATTTCCTAAACGAGCCGAGTATGAGCACATTTTTAAGCTCGAATCAAAATTTAGGCTGGGCTTGAGCTCGGCTCATTTCTTAATGAGTTGAATATGAATAAAGAATATACTCATCTCGTTCGGCTCGAATAAGATCCTTATTCAAAGGGTAACAACCTAGATAAACTATTTATTTAGCTAGGTTGTGGACTTACGGTTGAGTGGGGCCACGGCGACTCCACCAATGCCACGTGTTGAAGATGAGCATGTCCATGTCTTTCCATATCTTGCCTCCCTCAATGGAGTCAAGCTTCAAGACTCTCCCAATGCTCTCCTCTACAACATCTACAAGAAAAACGGTGCGATCCAACATTATTTGCAATCCGTAATCCTGAAATAGAAAACAAGCAAACTATCAAATCAAGTTACATATACATGAACAAATGTAAGAAACATGTGAATGGATTCAAGTGATACCGGGAATGAAAACGAAGAGACGAAATCTTGACGAGTAATGTTGTATCTAGCATTAGGAACTGAAGAATGAAGTAAACATGTGAGTGACTGCCATTGATTTAGGCTCAAGGAGTCACCCACAAACATTATATTTTTGTTGCGATATCTCTCGAGAAAATCTTGGCCATCGAACCTACATATTTGTGTATCATAAGAAGATGAAAACAAATAAAATAGAGTTTCCCCTATTTTGTAATATTCTCTAAAATGAAATGATTATCAAATATTCGAAATAGGTAAACATAAACAATTTAAAAAAAAAAAAAATTTTCTCATTTTGAAGAAATTGTATAAGATGGTTTAACTCTAAAATGAAGGTTCCCCCTCTTAATATATGCACATGTTTGAATGTGCCTTTGGGGCACGCGCCGACAGAGATCTGGACCTCCTTATTTAGTGCCTATTTATCTTAATTTAGTTGGAAATTATACAAAACTACCCTTAAATTAGGAGAATAATACAAAATACATCTAAAATAAAAAAATATCTAAATATAATTATCTTAAAAAACCACTCATAAGTCTTTTATACTTTTAACATGTCACATTTATAACGCTATTTACAATGACATTTATGGCTATTTATTTAATAATAAGGTTGATTTTTTTTTTGAAGCAAGATAAAAAATTCAGTTCTCTAGATAAACCTAAAGAAACCGAGAGACCGGACAAGCCGGTGGATGGACTAACCATCATGTACAACAGAAGCAAAAACTGAAACAAATGACAGAAATACAGAAGCAAATGACAGAAAATAAAAACTAGGAATACAAACCATCATGTACAACATAATAAGGTTGATTTTGGTGAATAGAGCTCTCATCTACTTCATCCATTCAGAAAAATATACTAGTATATTGTTGCACATTATATTAAGAGACTAACAAATATACATATCCTCATTTAATATTTTTTTTAGAAAATTACGACGAAGAATTTATTATAATTACAAATGAAAGGTATATATAATAAATATAAAAATATATAAAATGATATTTTTGTTGATCAGGAAAAACACCAAAAAATAAGTTCTTTTATTAGTGGATGGAGTATTATTATTTAAATATTTTTAATATTAAAAGTTTTATGGGTGATTTTTTAATACAAACCTATAATTTATAGATGTTTTTAGATCATTTTCAAACAAATGATTTTTTAAAATGAAAATACTCTAATTTAAAGTTAATATTGTATAGTTTATCCTTCATCATTGTGAGGTTGACATTTGACAAACATTTCATTATGCCATAAAACTTTTAAATAAGTCTACTAAATAACTAGACTTGTCCTTTAGAAAAAATTTAATTTATGCAACACGTATAACAAAAGGGTAAATCGTCGATCTTCCCCATTTTTTTTTTTTTTTGACGTTTTCCCTTATTATTTCACTCACATGAAGTTACCATTTAACCCTTTAATTAAATGGAGTTGGTCGGCTTTTTAAGCCAATTTCACCAAGAACAATTCTCACTATTTAAAAAACATGATTTGTTTTGACTTAAAAGTTGAAAAAAAAATACCACGGATATGTTTGGTAAAAGGGCATTTGATGTGGTAGTTGAAAATAATTAGATAGCTGAAGCTGATTAATTATTTATGTTAAATATAGGTTGATAAGTTAGTATCATGTTTGAGAAAGCGACCTACTAATTAGATAGCTAATGGAAACTTGCGGATAAAGGTCAAGCTCCGAATTCATTTTGATTTTGATTTTCTTATTTTTGATGTATTTATTTCTCTATTTTTTCTGCTTTTTTTTTTTAGAAGATAAAAATTCGGGTGGAAGTTAGCCAACTCGATAGCATCCCGAATGATGAGATTACGAAGATCTGAAAGAAATACAATCACAGAATACATCAAAAAAACCAAACAAGCGGTCACAACATCGAGCGGAAGGAAACCCGGCGTGGAGAGATGGATAGGGAGCGTATAGGACATCACCAGCTGACACGATATCTCTATTTTTTCCGCTGTTTTCACTTCTAGATTACCAAAACTTTAGAATTATGAGAAATTCGATCGAGCTAGGTAATTAAAAAGGAGAGTCTTTTGGAACTATTTTATTTTTTATTTTAAAATTAAGATTTATTTAAAGTATTGTATAATACTAATTCGTCACCATTGTGAGATACTCCAACAAAAACACATACAATAGTACAATACTAATTTCGGTTCCTTAATTTGTCTTTTATTTCAAATCGTTCTCTCTTTCAACAATAAAATAAAATAAAATAAAAAATAAACAAAAGATGAGTTTTAATGTATATACGTGCCTTGACGTTCTTGGGTAGTGGTGCCATTGGGTAACAATTTTCTATGGCTAAATGACACAAATTCACCCCTCCTTCATGTCTTGTTGTGGTACTCCATATTTAACTACTTTTTTTTAATATATGTTTTATACATAGATCATGTATAAATAGTCCTTAATGTAATTTGTGAGCAAATATGAAGCGTCAGATTAAGAAGATCAAAGGACTGAGATTAAAAGTAATTTGTGAATAATGACATTATTCATAGGTACCAAATGATTATTCATATGTACATATGAATAATCCTAATAATTATACTTGTTTATATATACATACGAATAATTATATTATTATGTAAGAATAATTGCTTGATACCTACGAATAATTTCATTGCTTACAAATTACACTCTAAGAGTTGCTTGCACGGGATCCAACCTCTCTCTTTTTATATAAAATTCAACATTCTCGTACAATTTTTTTTTAAAATAAAACATTAAAACATACTCCTTATTAATGTATATTTAATATTTTGTAGAAGAGTAAAGAATGGAAAAGACATTAAACAAATTTTGTATATAAGAAATGAATGATAATCTATGGTTTTTGTGAGTGTAGAGAGAATTAAGATAGAAATTGTTAAAGTTTGATGATTAAGAAATGAAAATTAAAAATGAAAATGAAACAAATTTTATTTTAAAAAATTAGATGAAAGGAGAGCAATGTTTATAATTTAAATGAACCATAACTTAAATATGGACTACATTATATTCATTCTACCTATCAACCATTAACTTTCTCTCCTTGTAAATTAAAAATATACATTATATTCATATGTGATTAACAAAACATAGATTTTTCCTAAAAAAGAATGGACTGGCTATGAATGACTAAATTCAAATTTTTTTGAAAAGGGTGATTTTATGTCAAATTAAACTTAAACTTAGACTTAGAGATGACTTTGTATAGTTTAATTAATTAGCCACCTTTTCTTAGTTGAATAATGGTATGAGCTATAGCCTATAGGCCTATAGAGCATATAATATGAGACTATGCATTGAAAAAACATTTTATTCATTAAGAAAAAATATTAAAGATGAACTGACTTATAAATTACTGTGTTGTCAAACGTACAGAGTCACAGAGATGCATCATTAATGGAGTTTCATAATGCAGATTAGAAGATGAGGAAGAAGAGGAGGGCACCTGGATAGGTTGCAGGCAGAAGGTTGCCATCTGTAATGAAGGTAGAGCTCATCGGCGCGGCCATTTCTCTGGCAATTGAACAGCTTCTGAATGAAACTGCAGCTGCTTGAATTGTACAGTGGGTATGTACTGTTATCTCTTACCCACCTCCCCTTGAACAAATCACACCCTCCAACTCCATGCCTGCTTCCACTTGCAGCACTCCCCTTCTCCGATGCCACCACCGCCACCAGCACCGCCACTGTGGCCACCACCACGACACCAAGCGCCCGCCTCCGCCCTCCCGACGAACCCATCAGCTCTCTTGTTTTAATAATGGAACTATCCTCTCTTCTTACTTGTATATATAAAGGATGGAGAGAGGTGTAGGAAAGAGTTTATAAAAGAAAGGCAAATTGTGAGAAATAGTGAAGTTTGTGGGAATGAGCCAAAACTTTCAAAATTGTGAAAAATGGCACAATATCAACTATGATGACAATTGTTGAAGATGTGAAAGAAAAATGAAACCGACGGCAGAAACATGATGAATCTCGAGTCTAATATATAAGATTAATGGACTATTTCTTATATTTTCAATTGATCGATTTTAAGATGAACATTGTGAACTTATAATGTGCTATGACCCATCTAAATTTATCATGTATAAGAGCAATTCAGTCCCCTTAGCTAGCCTCAAGATCAGCTGGCAGATGGAAACAGTCTAAACATACCATAAAACTAGATAACGTGCGCATTGAAACAAGTAGAAACAAACTATGTCAGTCTGTCTAATCCAAAATCTTGAATGATTAGGACATTTTTAGCGGCCATCCTCAAAGTTGGGTTATTTTCTGTAATTTTTTCTTTTTAAAAAAAAAAAATGAAGTTGGATTGACAGGATGATTCCTCGTGAAATATTTAAGTGCCACCCCTACACTACACCATAAGATCCCCATGTTGTGGGGCCTACTTGCAAGTGAGATCTGTTTGTATCCTTTTAGTGCATTGTATTTATCATGGCGGTGGTGGGTTAGGCTAAATCAGCTTGTGATTGTCTTTGATCAGATCTTTGCCAGTTGTAATTTTATGACAATCTTAAAGGGGTAATGGGGCATTGTTCCCAGCCCCCAAATCGAACTGACTCGGTTGACAGGTCTTGTAACGACTGCACACCCGGTTCATACAAAGTTGACATGATGCTGGAACGTCGTCGCACACTCGCGTAAGATGCTTGTGCGCCGACGCCAGTCGTTTGTCAACAAACTAAATATTCACATTGTGGTAAAAACTAAGAACTGTTGTGAGAGTATGGAGGGGCTATATACAGTTTATGAAAGTTACAGAGGTGCCGGAGAGATCAAAACTCAATGCCACTGTTTAACTGAACGGAGAATGAAGGCCTCCCGGAATTGCCCAGCGGTGTTTCAGCTCTCAACACTATTCCGGAGCTCCCAACGTTCCCGTTCCACTTTGATCTGCCAAGCTGCAACAATAACACCCAAAAAAAAAACATTAATCCCCCAAGCTTGTCTGTGAAGAGCGAATCTATGTGTAAGATGAACTAATAAGAGATTATAATGGTTGGAATTTGTGGAAATATGCTAATTAAACCGAATTGTCGGTACTTAATTGCTCAACAACTACTTTGGTAACATCAAAACCACATGGGAGATGGAACCTATACCTATATATATCATGTGAGATCAGATAAGACGAAACTCAAAGCTCCGTAGGGGGGGATACTTACTGATACAGATGCAAATGCAGAAGGAAGAGCTGTGAGTGAACAGCCACAGATCAGATTAACTTGCTCCTTGACAGAGTGAATGACTTCAGCCTGTAATCCAGGATTGCAACCACCAAAAGTGGGACATATACTGCCGAAATAAGAACTGCGACATTAGCATCGCAAATAGAAAAATATCGACAATAAGGAGAGACTTTGACACATATTAGGCAGTTACCTTCAAATCAATTGTCAATGGAGAAATTAGGGAACAAGAAAGAGAAGTTATATTCATAAACCTAAATTACTTTGTAGTTCATATTGTTTCATTACTGATAAGTTAGATGATTGGAAGACACCTCCCCATTCCCACACTAGTGCAAGGGATCAAAACACCATGGGAATCATTAACATAAAGCATCTAAAAAGTGTCAAAAAGGATGGAGTCAAAGGAGTCTATAGTACGCAGCCATGCAGTGAGCACAAAACGAACTATTCTTTCGCCTTTTACTAAAGGAGTCTATAGTTAAACCGCTACAAATTGGCAAAGCAACCACCAGACCATATAAACACCTCTTTGCCTCATCCCACAAAGACCGTAGCAGATGGAAAATAAGAAAGCATAAACTGCACTCATAAACCGAGTGCAGTCAACGAGGAGTTCTTTTTTTTACCTTAATTGGAGATTTGGTCTCATCATGAGGCCAGATCGCTTCCATGCCAGGGCTTGTGTGAGCCCAAGTGAAAATGATCTATCAGGCCATTGCAATGTAGGGGTAATACGTGTTCCCCATTGATTCTGGACCATACGAAAAAGGGTATTAGTTTTGAAAAAATATAAAATGAAGTCCATAAATAATGAAACAAAGAGTTCAAAAAAGGGGACCTCTTAACTTACTTTACACGAGAAGCTGAACTTCATTTCTCCAGGATATTGACCCTGAGCTTGAAGTAAACCTCCGTTAATAGGAAGAAACGCGCTAGTGGTAAGCCCTTCCCCTGCTACATAAGTTAGCTGCCCATTCGGGAACTGCAAATCCAGGAATGACTGCAGCAGATAAACATTGAGAGTCTTAGCCAATCCATCACTACAAGTTCAGATCTGCCATTCTGGATATTAATAATACGTTAATCTTATTGTGAAAGGAGAACAATAACCACTTGGTATGATGCAGAAAGAATAAACACTCAACCCAAAACATTCATTTTCAATCCCAGTTTTTAATTTAATGAATTTAAACACATTGCTTATAGCCTTCTACTACAAGACGGTCAGGACCCACATATGTTGCAGCTTATGCGCGAATTTAGTATTCCGAACTTACACAGGCCAAGGGGTTGAGACATATCATAGACATCATCAGCCATCTTCTGTTCTTGGACCATATCGCTGGACAAAGGGAGTGCAATCCATGCTACGAACAATTTCAGCAGAAAATTCACACAAAAACAAGAAAAAAAAATCAGAATCATATATAGCCAAAAATAATGGAAACAAACATGGAAAGACAAGACCCTATTCTGCCATCATTTCATTGTTCATTTTACATCTATTTTGTATCAAACATTATTGTCACTGTACGGTATCCATTTCCTTGAATTGGTAAATAAAGAGCGGTCATCCGGGGTTCGAACCGGGGACCTTTGGGTAATACCCGCAAATCCTTTCCAGTTGAACCATTCCGGAATGGTTACGGTATCCATTTCCCAATCCCCAAAGCTCTAGTTTTATCCCATTCTTCAATATATTGATGCTTATCACATTTTTAGCTACAAAGAAACGTGTCTCACATTAGCGAATTGCGCGTTCACCTTGCAATATTGAAGTAATACAACTTTACTCGTAAGCCCGGGTAAGTTATCAAAAGCATACACATTTTATCATGGCTTACTATCACACACAAATCATGTCATTTCTAGTCCAGAAGTCGAAATGTGGCCTACCTTTCTATCATAACCATACCACAACAAGTGCTTCTTAGACAGGTGCACAGGCAAAAGAAGTGTTGTATCGCGAACAAACAGAACTGGTCCAAGCTGGACAAGGAAGAGAGATGAACTCTCACTCCCTGGATTAGAACTTCCATTAGATGCCTCTATCCTCCATAAATCTCCCCTTGCCACCATGGAACTTTCTATGTCTCGGGTTCTGCTATCGTAAGTTGCTGACATATTCACACTCCCCTTGATGAATCACAAACATAGCAATTCAGTATACAGATATACACAGAAGAGCACATAAGAAAGGAATCAACTTTTATGCATCAATCAAGATTAGCTTCAAGCTTCAAGCTTCAACTGTTCAATGATCATACCTGAGATCTACCAAAAAGCCCAGCTATCTTCATGTTAAACCCCGAAATTTCATCATCATTCATTCCATCCACATCGACATAGTCATCTTCAAATCCCAAATCGCTTAGCTGTTCTGTCAATGAACCGGAATCCTCTTGTCTGGGCAAACACACTTCGGCTGCATCTCCACCATTATTACCAGCATGAAGCTTCACAAAGGTATTATCTTTCTTCTGATCATGGAAAAACGGCAATCGGAGCGTCCGAAAGAACTGTTGGGCCAAGCCATTGACGCAGCCCCCAAAATCCGACCCTGCTTGGCCAATCTTATGGCCTATATCAAAGATGGCAGAGACTCCATTGATGCCTGAAGCATCGATTGCAAGGTTGAAATCCTTAGGGACGAGGTTTTGTGTGGGAATGGGGAACTCAAAATCGACATCGAAGAGATGAGGTTTTTTAGGGCTTGGCCATGGGAAGCTTGTAGGAGACATATGAGATTGGATCAAGCCGGTGAATCCCTGCGCTAATCGATCTGCCAAGTCCTGGCCGTGTCTCTGCACCTCTTCCCATGCTTCGAACGATCTCTCCGCCGACATCCGTCGTAGGATTCAATCGCACCTTTCCTCCGCCAAGTCAAGAAGAAGACAAACGAACTAGCAAACCTCAGCAATCGTGGAAATGAAAGCTCGATACTTTCAATCTTCGAACCTCCGAAAACAGTTTAATTGAATACTTCGGGCACCGAAAGTTCTCAATTGGGTTTCTGCGAGCTGTCAAAGGTGATGACTGAAGTCTGAAGAGGGAAGAAGAGAAGATAGATTTGACACGTTTGAGATCTTTTTTATTTTCATTTTTTTTTTGTTTGGGTTAAATTTGCGATAAATCACTTGTGGATGATAAGGATGTGTTTTATTCATGGCAGTCAAAATTCATACTCCGTATTCGACGATCCCGATCCGGTAGAGTTGTGGGGAAACTCTACCTGGTAGAGTTCATTTTCCCCTCACAAAAAATAATTAAAAAAAAATAAAATAAGTTGGTGGGCCTGGGCTAGTGGGGGTGGGGGAAGGAGGGGGCAAGATGTTGTCCGTTAATTTTTATTTTAATGGTCCAGATTTTGTCAAATCTATCCATAGAGTTTTTTTAAAACTCTACTGGAACGGAATCCGTATTCGATGGGTAGAGTTTGGGCGGAGTTTGGGAAAAACTCTACCATAGAGTTGGGAGCATCTCAACCCCTGATTTTAAAATCAGTGGTTAAAAATCCCCTCTCATTTCCCTCCCCCTACCACCATCCTCAATTTTTTTTTTCTTTTAATTTTTGTGAGAGGAAAAGGAAACTCTACTTGGTAGAGTCTATATAAACTCTTATAGTAATTTAGAAGAGTTTATTCTGAGATGTCAACATTAGAGAGATTTTATGTGTTTTGACCAATTATAATTTTCTTTTTTCTCTTTAACCGTTTTTTTTAATTCACTTTTTTTCTTCTTTTTCTTTTAATTTTTTTTTCTTTCATCCTACTAACTATCTATATCTATATAAACTCTTAATTTAGAAGAGTTAATGCTAATGTGTCAACATTAGAGAAATTTTAGGTGTTTTGACCAATTATAATTTTCTTTTTTCTCTTTAACCGTTTTTTTAATACTCCTTTTTTCTTCTTTTTCTTTTAATTTTTCTTTCTTTCATCCTACTAACTATTGGGCTTAATTTAAAACATTGAATTCAATCTATACTTATTGGGCTTGACTCAAATTCATTTACTAACTATCTATATCTATATATTATATTAATTTATGTCACATGTCCTCTCTGTGTTCAAAGTTATTTGTGGAAATATTATTTACATAATTTTATTTTATTATATGGTAACTATATTTTCTAATATTATTTTTTTGAAAAATATTCTAATATTAATTACCCAATGTTATTTGATGTTACATTTTCTAATCACTGGGATTAATTCAAAACTTTTATCTTTCACTATTTATTATTTATTTTTCTCTTTATCTCTTTAACCTAATTGTATTTTTTTCTATTATTTTTAACACATTTACTAATCATCTATATATCTATATAAACTCTTAATTTAGAAGAGTTCATGTTGAGGTGTCAACATTAGACATATTTTAGGTGTTTTGACCAATTATAATTTTCTTTTTTCTCTTTAACCGTTTTTTTTAATTCTCCTTTTTTCTTCTTTTTCTTTTAATTCTTTTTTTTTTCTTTTCATCCTACTAACTATTGAGCTTAATTTAAAACATTGAATTCAATCTAATATAATTATTGGGCTTAACTCAAATTCATTTACTAACTATCTATATCTATATATTATACTCCCTCCATCCAAAAATACATGGACTTTTACTATTCATGCACGCTTTTTTAGAGCTAAAAACTATATAAAATATTAACTTTTTTATTAATTTTTTTTAATAATTACAAACTTATTATCAATAAGTTTGTAGTTATTAAAAAAAAATTAATAAAAAAGTTAATATTTTATATAGTTTTTACCTTCTTAAAAAAGCGTGCGTGAATAGTAAGGGCAATATATTTTTTGACGGAGGTAGTATTAATTTATGTCACATGTCCTCTTCATGTTCAAAGTTATTTGTGGAAATATTATTTACATAATTTCATTTTATTATATGGTAACTATATTTTCTAATATTATTTTTTTGAAAAATATTCTAATATTAATTACCCAATGTTATTTGATGTTGCATTTTCTAATCACTGGGATTAATTCAAAACTTTTATCTTTCACTATTTATTATTTATTTTTCTCTTTATCTCTTTAACCTAATTGTATTTTTTTCTATTATTTTTAGTAGAAAAAAATATTATTTATAAAAAAAACGCGCCATGACGCGAGAATCGTACTAGTTTCCCTTGAACTCCACCGAAACAGCATACAATGAATTGTTGGTGCAGCTACCAAATGGTGTGCAGCTCAAAAACTACGGCGGTTGGGTCGAGTTTTTATTTATATTTTGTTTTATCTTTGTATTTTGTTTTGTCAGATCATTTTTTTAGTCTAGTTTGATTGAATTTAATGATTTTATATCTAGATTGAGATTATGTAATTTATGTTTACCAAAAAAAAAAAAAGTATTGTGTAATTTATTCAAGTAATTGACCCATAATAGATTAATGGACGGGATGCGCTCCGGTGAAAACCAAAATTGCGGTAGAAACCCGTGAGGACCGGCTTTTTAACTCGGTTCACTTGCTTTATAGCCCGTTTATGAAAAGAACCAATCTATAAAGGCATAAATTTTAGCCCGATTTTGAATAAAACCGAGCTATAAAGTCACTATGTAATTTTAAAACATTAGCTTTTTAGCACGATTTTTCGGTTTGACCGAGCTATAAAGTCATGTGTTATTTTAAAACTGGAGTTTTTAGCACGGTTTTTTAGGTTGAACCGAGTTGTAAAGTCACCGTGTGATTGAGGTTTTTAGCACGAGTTTTAAAAAAACCGAGATATAAAGTAGTCCTCACGGGTTTTTACCACAATTTGAGGTTTTCACCGGAGTCAATCCCAATGGAATATATATATTTATAAGATAATTCAATTCAAACTTTGAACCTTTTAACCGCTCAATTTAAAGGGTAAATCCTTTTAGATTTTACTAATCTTAAATTCGAGTCGAATTTCGTCAGGTTCTTTAGATAAGACCTTATCTTAAATAAATAAATACCATAAGTAAACTATGAGTAAATAACTACGTGTTATACCCAAATCAAATCATGTCGTTAACTATTCGTTAAGAATTGAGCATAAAATTAAATCACAATGGTCTCATTAGTTGAGATTAGGATGGGTTGTTTGAAACCATTTCGAAATGGTTTAATCGGAAAGGACTTGTGAGTAGTACTCAAAAATTTTCGGTTCGAACCCCGGATGACCGCTTTATATTTATCAAATTCAAGGATGGGTTGTTTGGAATATAAGAATTTTGAAACGGAATATTATGGATTGAGTAGTTTTGAATATAGGGTGTGTATGGGTGTTTATTTTAGTAGTTTATAAACTACTAAAATGAAGAGGTTAAATTATTAGTTGTGTATGAGGTTGTTTTAACTTGTTTATATGTGGGGTTTTAGTTAAAATTGGGGGTTTAAAAATAAGTCACATTTGATAGCTTATTTTGTGTTTTTGGGGTTTATTTTATTTGAAAATACCATTATACCCCTAATAACAACCAAATAAACTCCACTTTTTACAAATAAACTATTTTTCATCCCATACGGGGTTTATATTTCACACAAAATTTTAACCTTATTTGAGGTTAAATTTTTAACTTTAACCTGTTTATAATTTTTAGTCATTTTTTCAACCCCGACCCATACGGACCCATAAACTTGAAAAGGGGATCCTACCAAAAATAAAAACTTGAAAAGGAGTTCATTCCAAACATGGAACTATAGTGTGGGAGTACATTTTGGGAGTGGACATATATGTACTGTACTTCAAATATGACACATTCATCATGGGTGTGCACTAGACCTGTCAAACGGGTCATTCCGGTCGGGTTCGGGTCGGGTCACTCCGGGTCTCGGGTAAAACGGGTCCCGGGTAAAACGGGTTCCGGGTTTTTCGGGTTGACTAGAACCCGGGTTTGACCGGGTTTTTGGCGGGTTCGGGTCGATTTCGGGTTTGTTAATTTTTTCTTTTTTAAATTAAAAAAAATCATAATTTGATAATTTTGCGATAAATTTTCATTAAATATAAATTTTTTTAATATTATTTAATTATAAATCAACCGGGTCAATCAAGTCACCGGGTCAATCGGGTCAAAATTACCGGGTCAATCGGGTCACCGGGTCGAAACCCAGATTACCCGGAAAATTTCCGGGTTTTCGGGTTCGGGTCGAAAAAAATTTCCGGGTCAAAATTTCCGGGTCTTGACCCAAAAAATTTCGGTCGGTCGGGTCGGATCACCGGGTCGGGTTGTGTTTTGACAGGTCTAGTGTGCACTATACCAGATTCACAATATATTCCATTTATTCGATAAAACATGTTATTTAACGATATTATTTATATATGTTAGTATAAATTATTAGCTTTTTTTTATTAGTGTTAAATTATTAAAAACAAAATTTAATTAAATTATTAAAAAAAATTAGTTAATTTTTTTAATATTTTTTATAGTTTTCATCACACTAAAAAAAGTTCGTGAATACTTAACGATATATTTTACAATTTACCTAATAAAAGAAGTATAAAGTAGTATATATGGCTTTCTTGACCCGATTAACTGTGAAATATCCAGTGATTTATATGAAACAATCTAAAATATATAGTATTGTCGTCATGAAGATTAATCAAACATAAGTCGGATTTTTTTTTATATTTTTTAGTCGAATAAATTTAAAATGTCTTTGTGCATTACTATTTAAAGGAAAACAAGTAGCGATGGTTGAATTTGTCATGTTCGATGACGTCGTGGACGTGCGATTGACATCTAAAGGCTCTTCGAGTCCATAATCTGAGGTGTCCGCTGGTCCCCAGAGTTCGCCGTGTGCGTTGTCCCTTTGACCGATCTTTTCGTTCTTCTTTTGGCTTGTGTTTCGCAGTGTAGGATGGCTTGTACGTTCTTAGTTTTTTATTTATGTCATTTACTTATGTAATTTCATTTCTGTCATTTGATTCAGTTATTTGTTTCCAGTTGTACATGATGGTTAGTCCATCCACCGGCTTGTCCGATTTTTCGGTTTGAGAACTGAATTTCTTATCTTGCTTAAAAAAAAAAAAAAAAAAAAAGAAGAAGGAAAACAAGTAGCATCTATACTATGTGCATTAGTGTTCGCTCAATTCAATATCACGATCAATGCGTCAAATAGCTCAAGTGTGGAGAGACTAAAATAGATTCATGACCCTTGCTTTTTCCCCTTCCGAACCTAGATAGTACATTTTCTACATGACGTAATTACTTATAATATAAGTTTGGAATTCAATAATGGCGTGTTTTTATATCATTTTTTTAATACTAGATATTTAGTTTTTAGTTTTTGGTATACCTCAAGTTGAGTCGAGTTTACTTAGTGAATGTCATTAGAGGTATGTTTTGTGACAACAGAACTCAGGATTTTGGGATATTTAACTATGTTATAGAATTTTTTTTTTTTCAAGGATAACACATTCTAAGTTTGATTGTTAGAGGTCATTGCCAAACAAACTTTTCGCTTTCACTCTTTCATTTTCTGTGTATGATTATTGATTAGTACTAATGGCTGACACTCAGTAGCATTTAAAGGATAAAACGAGTATCCAGGTGACACTGCACCTCAAACTCAAATAAAAATCAATCCAATAATTCAAATAATTATTATACCTATTGTTTTTTGAAATAATTATCCCACCACAAATCTCTTTATATGTAACCTTCATATTATCACCAACTAAATAAATAAATAAAGAAATTCTACCTTTACCCAAAAAAATGTTCTAGAGAGGTATCAACTGATCATCTTTCCTGTGCTAGCATCTGCAACAGCAACATGGATCAGATGTTCTGAATCGGTAAATATATATATATAAGGTGGGTGTAACCAAGTTACAAAAACACGTCAACCATACCAAGGATCCCATGGAAAAATACAAAATTATTGCATCTCCCAAAATGCCCAGCTAACTCCTTTACAACGCGAGGCATCCCACAAAATGCTCGGTTAACTCCTACTCTCAAGCATCCAACATGGATCAGATGTCATTTTCAGGGGAAAAACGAATTTAAGAATCAATAAATTGGAACAAAAAAAAAACCAAGTGACAAACCAGCTTTACCTTGAAGACCAGATTGAGCAACCACTCCAAGTGGTGTTGAAATGCAGGTGGTTTCACTTCAATCGGAGGATGCAATTCACGAATGATCATCCCAGACAGTTCCCTTGTTGGGATGACAAGAGAATATGACGATAAAAGGCAGATTTCAATGAAATCAACCATCATCGGAAGAGGGAATTCTAGTCTATCTACGCCATCCTGCACCAAGTGGTAAAATCTTGTTGCCACACCCAACTCCAGCTGTCCAAAACCCCTGTTGCATAAATGACATCCCTGATTGGGTGACAGGTTCAGAGAAGCGCTGAACATACCGTGTAGATGAAAAGATGGGTGAGCTTAGAATTATGCAGGTTTAAGGATACTTTAGCCATTGGCTATTGGGTTAATAAGAACTCCACAAACATGTTCAATCAGCACATCATCTTAGTATCTTCATCGCTTTCCCCAATTCACTGCAAATGATGGGGGAAAAACAAGTATTAACACTCCTGGTACAGATTCCTTGTTTCTCAATCATCTCAAAATAGAAAGCAATACGGACATGATTGACTAAAGAATGAACACAAAAAAATTTAATGGGATACTAGGGCAACACAAATTACACAATGTTTCCTCATTTTATGCACTGTCCTGAAAAGTTGAAACTTCGCAAGTCAAGTTCCCTTGTGCTCGTTTAGACAAGGTCAAATCTCAAAAATATTTGGATCTGATCAAATCCTAAAATCAATTGTGCAGCAAGCCACCATGAACAAATGGGAAGCTATAATCAATGTAAGTATGCATATATGCAACACTTAAACAGTTAAATGATCATAAATCAACACAGAACCTAAGGGGAGAAGAAATTAAAACCTGTGGGGAAATGAAGGGATGAGTTCTTGAACTGCCTGAATAAGGATTGAACCATCCACATCATCAGTGGGCGTAGCCTGATTTCCATTTGATTCTGTGCCTGATAATGGACAAAAGCAATAAATACGACTAAAAAAACACGAGAAAGAATGTTCTAGGTGCATAAAGGCAAGGAAAACATTTTAAAGCCAAAGCATTAATTACTTCTATAATTAAAGGTATTGGAGGGAACTAACACCTTGGTGATCTGCTGCAAACAAATGACCGTCATTCAGGTATGAAAGCTGGCTTTGATCCAAATCTAATTCTTCGCTGCGTGCATACCCTTCCAAGACATGCCCAATAAGACGATAGGCAATCAAACTTGTTTCATCAGACGCTTGCTGGATGGCAAGATATCTATTCCTATGCACGCATGGATTTTCAGAAACAGTTGCCATCTTCCCACCAGGGAAGTTGGACTCACAATCTTCTGCAAGGTTAGCAGACCCGACTCTGCAACTGCTTTGAGAATGCTTATTCCCTTGTATGTGGTCATTTGGGGTTGAGGAAAGTGAAAAACGAGTAACTGTAGACTTTGTCTCAGCCATATTCTTGGATAGTTCTGCCTGATATAGTTTACTGTCCATGCTAGCTGTGTGGTGAAAAGATTTTGAGACTCCAAATGACGGTGTAAACAGCAATTCATCAGGCTCCGCCTTGATTTCAGTCTTACACCCAGATTCAGATTTTGCAACTGACCTGCTATTCGCATTCCAAGTAGGAGTACAATACAAACGACTACTATCTACACCATGTGAATCTGCTGTACTTCCAACTTCACTAGTATCATCCAAGGTATTTTTTACCAACCCTTCCTCTTCATTGTAATCATCCAGAAGTCCCCCATCATCACTTTCTTCTAGATCCTCCATGTACGCATTAGAAAACTCTAAATCAAGACCATCATCAGCCAGAAAATCCCAAAAGATCTGCTTTACTTGAGCACTCACATTCAGTATGCCCTCCACCTCTTCAGTGACCTCTTTTTGTCGCATAGCACGTCCATTTATAGCAGAAAGGGTATCTGACAATTCAACCGGGATTTCATCCATGTCACTGCATTTAAAGAGAAACTCAGTCAACATTCTCTTAATAGCCTTTCTCAAACCATCATTGAGTACCTCATATTCAGATCCAGGGGCCAACAATTCCTGCAAGCACTTTAGTTCCCGCACCTCAACCTTGCAGTTGAGTAGGTTGATAGCCTTCACTATCTCATTCTGCAAGTATTCTGTTTCTGGATTATGATTACAGAAGTTAGTTATGGAAGCATTCTGCTTACCACTTAGCTTGAATGATAAGTAAGCAATTTCCATAGCTTTGATTACAGGTTCTGGTAGCTCATCCAATTGGTCAAGATTAGATAGCATTTTGAGTGACAAAGTCTTCACACGTTTAACTAAGCGATCTTTAGTCCAGCCAGTTCTAGAGTAGTTCAAAGTGGGGAGACTACCCTTAAAACCTTCAAGTCTTCGGTACATAGCACCCAGCGTTTGTAGAGACATGTCCTTGAGACCATCAAGAACAATCTCAATTGCATCATAGTGAGATTGCACAGTGGGGCAGATGGTTGGGTTAGCAGTAAGAGCTGATATACAGTGATTCTTTCGAAAATTATGTGGATCTTTGAGGATTTGAGATAACTTGCTGTAGACCACAACATCATTATCATTGCATTGTTTCCCAAGCACTTTCGGCATATTTTCTTTAATAAATTTCTTCATTTCCCTCCTTGTTTTCTCAAAAATAACTGAACTTCCAGCAATTACCTTGGCCAAAAGGTATAGCCCATTGCTCGTGAATTCATCTAGTAAAGCCAAAATAGTCTTCAGCATCTTATGTTGCACAAAGGGTTCAACTTCATTAGTGGCGGGCAGCTCAATTGTTTCATGGCACACTCCAAAGCCTTTCTCAACATGTTTCTTGAGACTCTCATAAAATAGCTGGAATGAAATGGTATCAGTTAGCAAATATTTTCAATTTTCAATATAACAAAAAGGTGTATGCATAAATGGCAATAGGGGAAAAGGTCATTACTCCACAAATCCTATGGTATGTGAAATGAAGTAAGTTACACCTGTCTATACGACAAATGAGGCACCACAAACTACTATGATAGAAGTAAGTGAGAACCTATCACAAAATCATTAAACACATGCATTTTTCCTTAACCATTGTCAACAGCTATAGCCTATAGGTATGCACAATTATAGATCAATAGAACTTCCCAACTTTATTTTTTCTTCCCTTCTACACTTGCAAATTTTCAAATGTAAAATTTACAACCACTACTCCAAGATGCTCACAAAATTGACGTTTTATCGCTTCTAGAGGAATGAACTAGGTGAAATGCATTACTATATGCATCATATTAACAAGTGATGCCTCAAAATCAGCATAAAAATAATCTATGGGGGCATACTATATTAAATTAGATAGATCAGGAAAGATTGTTCAAGCTCTACATCTTCAATGCCAAGCATCATCAAAATTTGGCAATTCTTTTGATCTAAAAGGGAAAGTGGATCAAACGTGCATAATAAGAGGAATTGGAAACATGTTTATCTTACATCATCTTCCCTTAAGATTGTCTCAGGCAATACTGACCTGCAAAAAAGATGCAACAAAAATCAGTATAAATCGACAATTCTACTTGGTCCTCAGCCACATCAACACTGCTCAAGTAAGTAAAATCAGGCTCAAGACAATAAAACAAGATTTCCCATAAGCTTTCTATCACCCCAATTGCAGCAACACAAAAGGATAGAGGTAAGATAATAGGTAGATGACAACAATCAAGGAAAAGGGGTAAAATAGTTGGTTTGACAAAAGTTATAATAATGCAGGCAAATTAACACGACTAACCAATCCTAAGCCAATTCCATTATTGATTAGATCAATATAGATCATCTTTGATATCCTTTTGCAGGTCAACAACTATAAACCAACTTAAATATTACAAACCAGAAACCACAATCAATGTCCTAAAATATCAAAGTAACCCAATGGCTATCCCATGGACAAGCTCAGAACTCAGATTACGCCACAAAACATAGTAAACATGAAGAAACTCTTATCCTAGCGACTTTAAGCTGAGCACTCAGTCAAGCACACAAGCACAATCCTCAAAATAGGTTACTGAAGCATAAAGTTGCAGGAGATAAGTTTGAAAAATAAGCAGTTAAATTCTTATTCTTACTCCTCATTTGATTTCAATCTCTTTCTACTAGGGCCTGCACAGCCCATCAACCACCTGCATGATAAGAAAGAAAACAAAATTAAAAGGAAGAAGGAAGAAGGAAGAAGGTCGGAAAGCAGCAGCTCAAATAACAGTGAAGATCAGGTGCCGATCAGGATACAATTAGTAATTAAACACGATTCAACCTAATCACCGTTCAGGAATAGTATCAATCTCTACTGCTATCAAGCAACCCCACTTTTCAATTCGAAGGAACAAAAAAACATCAAAAAAGAAGGAACTGACTGTCTCTTGCGGCGTACATCTTTCTGTTGATTCTTCATGTCATACCAGAGATCTCTGACATCAGGAGGGAGACCGTCCATCGTTGCTAGGGTTTGGCCGGCAAAGAGTAAGTGGCGAAGTCGTCGGCCGGCTGAGAGGAACCGCCGGAGTGAGATTCGGCGGCAATTCGAGGGATTAGGGATTCGAGGCGGGGAATTGTTATCTGGAAACGAAAACCAAAAACAGAAACAAATAAAAGGCCTTTGAATTTTATCTTACCAAAAAAAAAGGCCTTTGAATTGGGCCTCCGAAGGCCCAACTGCTCAAGTAAAAGCAAAGCAACTGATCTCTCTCTCCCTTACAACTCAGCTGTCGCCCATTCCCACCTCCCTCCCTCTCTCTCTCTACTGGTTGCGGAGCGACGGCGAACGCAGATTCTCTCTCTGCTGAGCGAATCCCTCGTGCTGAGCCGATGTCCACCGGAAACTTGGAAGGTTATCACTTATCTCCTCTCTTTCTTCCTCGATTCGAATCGGTGTTTTTGGATAGTGGAGCTCGAGCATCTGTAACTGATTTTTCTGAATTGTGAACTGTGAGTTTATTGGTGAATCGCTGTGGTGCCTAGTTGTGGGGTTGTGAAAACCTCTGCTGATGGAATAAGGTCTGGAGTGAGTTTCTTATTGATGGAAGGGGTTTTGTTTCTTTCTCCGCAGGAAATGCAGCTGCTTTCTGCAGATTTGTGCCTTCATCCATCATATGATTTTGCACAAATTGGACCTGCAAGGAGAATCTAGCTCCACCTTCAAGTAGTAGCCAATTTTGTGAGTAGCCAATTTAGCTTTGTCCTCAGTTCCTTGTGAAATTGTTCATTCCTGCTCCTTATGTAATGTGGTAATGCAGTTGGGGAGGATCTTGAGACTGTATTAATCGGGAAAGGGGTGTTCTCATCATGAATATATTCAAGCAACTGGCACTAAGCAAGCGCAAGCCCCTTTCTAAAGGAATCTCGAGATGCTCAAGAGGTGATTCATTCATCATACATTGCAAACCTTCAATGAATTAAAAAAGCAACACAAAGATTCCATTAAGATTTGTAGGCAGCATGCGTAAATGTCTATTATTCACCTATCAATATGATGTATCTTTCGGACATCGCTTGTATTAACTTGCTATCTTCTTTGCAGCACTATCTTTATCCTTCCTGCATTCTTCATCGGATACTTCAGTAGAAGTTTGTTCCCAGGAGCACGAGGTTGTAATCGCCCTAGGAAGCAATGTTGGAGATAGAGTTAATAACTTCAATGAGGCTCTGACTTTGATGAAGAAATCAGGAATAAACATCACAAGACATGCCTGTTTGTATGAGACTGCGCCGGCTTACGTGACAGATCAACCCTTCTTTCTAAACTCTGCTGTTAGAGGGATTACGAAACTTGGACCCAATGAACTGTTAAGGGCTCTGAAGAAGATTGAGAAGGATATGGGTCGGACTGATGGGATAAGGTATGGACCCAGGCCATTAGACTTAGATATATTGTTCTATGGAAAGTTTAGGGTGGCATCTGAGAATCTCGTTGTTCCCCATGAAAGAATATGGGAGAGACCATTTGTGATGGCACCGGTGGTTGATTTGCTTGGGTCAGCTGTAGACAGTGACACTGTTATGTCATGGCATGGGATGTCAAACCATTCAGAAGATCTATTTCAAGCATGGGAGAAACTTGGTGGTGAATCCCTCATCGGAAAGGACGGGATGAGGAGGGTTTTAGCTGTTGGGGATCGCCTCTGGGACTGGTCCGAGAGAACATCCATAATGGGAGTCCTAAATCTGACCCCAGACAGCTTCAGTGATGGTGGAGAGTACCAATCCGTGGAGAATGCAGTTACACAGGTCCGTCGAATGATATTAGAAGGTGCAGATATAATTGATCTCGGTGCTCAGTCCACACGGCCCATGGCAACAAGATTATCGCCCCAAGAGGAACTAGACAGGCTGATCCCTGTCCTCGAAGCAGTCATTGAAATGCCTGAGGCCGAAGGGAAGCTGTTATCAGTGGATACATTCTACGCAGAAGTGGCCTCTGAAGCGGTCAGTAAAGGGGCACACATTGTGAATGATGTGTCTGCTGGGAAACTGGATTCGAACATGTTCAGTGTTGTGTCGGGACTCAAGGTGCCATACATAGCGATGCATATGAGAGGAGACCCGAACACAATGCAAAGCAGTGCTAATCTGCAGTATGACGACGTATGTAAAGACATAGCCTCCGAGCTAAGCACAAGAGTTAATGAAGCAGAATTATCAGGCATCCCTGCCTGGCGGATAATACTTGATCCAGGCATTGGTTTCTCAAAGAACACGGAACAAAACCTGGACATCCTCATGGGTCTGGCTACCATTAGAGAAGAGATTGCGAAGAAGAGCATAGGTGTTTCTCTGGGGCCTCTGTTGATTGGCCCCTCGAGGAAGAGATTTTTGGGCGAGATTTGTGACATCCCCAGAGCGGTTGATAGGGATCCCGCGACTGTAGCTGCTCTCACAGCTGGGATCCTGGGCGGGGCAAACGTAGTTAGAGTGCACAATGTAAGAGACTGCTTGGCTGCTACCAAGCTATGCGACGCCATGATTAAGCGAGTTACATCGACAACACGGTGAACCTTGTGGAGATAACACCTCAATCATGCATATCAACTGCTTGCTGCCTTCAAATTTTCATTGTCATTGCCATTCATCAGTAAGTTAGACTGCATCAAATATAACTGTTTTGAATGCCGGAGATGAGATTTTTTCACATTGGATCAGGAAAAATCGATTAACAAGCCTACATTTAACCAAAAAAATATTTTCAAGAGTTCATGTTCAAGAAAGCAAAAAAAATAATCATAGAGATGGAAATTAGAAAGACTAGTTTCATTAATCCATTAAAGAACACCAATGTAACCCTCGTCGGAATCTTGTAGCCTTGGGGCTTCCTAGCAAGTAGCACCCCTCTTCACTTCCTACCATTGATGCGTGGATCTGAAGTCTCTTCGAGGTTAACGAGACCGGAGTATCCACGACATAATTTGGATACGAGGAAGCTGAACCAAGGAATGACATTGAAGCGGAGTGGTTCTAAAACCACTAAGCTCCGACGACGTCTCTTGGTCTATCTTCCCCGTCTCCATAATATGTCGATGGTACTCCGACCTCGTCCTCCTCGGAGAAAATTGATGGCTCTACGCATCGGTGAGAGGAAGCAAGAAGGGTGCTCCTCCATGACAAGGCAATCGAATTACGAATTGCATTATGAGAGTAATCTATCTAAAATTTGTACCCTTGAATGGACTTCCCTAAATTTAGAAATAGATCATTTATAAAAATTTGGAAGTATTTAATATATCTAAAATTTATCAAATCATAGCGGTTGCAACAAAATCTCCTTATATAAATTATATCGATTATCTTTTATTTTACTAATTTCTAATCTTAAATATGATATCTTGATTTCATTTATTTTTTTAAAATAGATGAAATAAAATGTAGAAAACCTTAACATAATTAAGCCGATTTTCGACAAATTCCATTAAGATTTCCTTTCCTTAATATGATCTTATTGCCAAAAATAAATCATTAAATGTTTAGATTATGTCAAGTGGGGATTTGTCGTTTTATTTTCTTGTTGAATGAAATAAATATCATTATGGTTTGTTTATAACTTACGCTATTAGATTATACTATTATTAATTTAGAAAGAAAATCTTATATTTAAATATATGATTTTTCTCACTTATATCTTAAGGTCATAAATTAAACAAAGAAATCAACCCTAGGAAGACTAGAAAACGGACAACCAAATGGATTAAGCCAAGAAACAATTGGTATAAACTAAATTTCGATGGAGCTCTTTCCTCTAACAAAATAGGCTCTTACAGATTTCTTATCCGGGATAGTTCGGGATGTACTCTGTAGGCATAATCTGGTTCCTCCCCTCTTTCTTTCGTTATTGGATCAAAATGCTATGGTTTGTGGAAATGTGTGCTTAAAGAAGTGGAACTCAAGATTTCGCACATCTGCATTGAAGGCGATAATCTCAGTATTATCAAATGTCATAGCGCAGGGGCGTCTTGCTTTGGTGAGATAGAGATGCTCGTATCCGACACTCTGTGCGCCCTGAGAATGTTTTCTGAATTTAGATTTCTCATATCTTTAGAGATAGTAATCGAGCTGCTGACCGTCTATCTCACATCGGGATTGATTTCTCCGGCTTGACCTACCCCTCAGATGCAATTCTGTGTAACATCATCCGAAAGGATGCTCTTGGCTAGTTGGTTTTGCCAACAGCCAAATTCTTTCTTGTGAAAAAAAAAAAACAAGCACAGGTTCTCCAAATTGTTGTATAAATATTTTAATGAATATATATTATATATGTTGCGAATACACTAAACAATTTCCCAAATTGTTGTTTATATATTTTAATGAATATATATATTATACATGTTGCGGATAAACTAAGGTGGTGTTTGACTTCGTTCTTCGTCATCGTTCACAACTGCATGTTGTGAGTAGTTCTTCTTAGATCGTTTATATATTGAAGAGGTATTTTACCTTGTTTCATCGCACCGTTTCTATTTTTTTCGTATGTTTAGGCGGTTTTTGTATGCTGATCCGTCGGCCTCTCGAGAATCAGGCTTGCCTAATTCTCGAATTCTTACCCACTACTAATAATAATAATGGCTAAAGGCTGCCCCTATACCCGGTCTTGGTCAGGTTATGAACCCCGCCACCTTTCGGTCTATCATTAAGTATCGTCTTGGAATTGAGTTGTTCCAGGCTGGAGCCAAATGTCCTGCTTGTGAGAAGGGCATTTTGGATTCGTGCGGGGGGTCATGCCCTTGCTTGTGCTGCTGACATTGGTGTTAAACACCGTCATAATATGGTGCGAGATGCTTTATATGATGAGTGCTTGAAGGCTGGGATTTCTGTGCGTAGAGAGGCGTCTACGGGTATGACTGATGACAGGGGAGGTGAGCTCCGTCCGGCTGATATTTTGTTCTACAACTGGTTCCAGGG
The DNA here is from genome assembly GCA_037127255.1 of Persicaria tinctoria. Lineage (NCBI taxonomy): Eukaryota > Viridiplantae > Streptophyta > Magnoliopsida > Caryophyllales > Polygonaceae > Persicaria > Persicaria tinctoria. The sequence continues at coordinate 17,323,658 of JBANSL010000013.1, forward strand.
CAAAGACACTTGTGTTGACATCACGGGTACTTCTATCTTTAGCAATTCTGGTCTTTCAGGTTTCATCCCGGGTAAGGCGGCCAGGGTGGCTGCTGAGAACAAAAGGAAAAAGTATGAGAAGGTTTGTGGAGACAAAGGATATCACTTTCTGCCGTTTTCCTTTTCTACTATTGGTGACTTAGGGGATGAGGCCATGGGACTTCTCAAGCGGATATGTGGGGTTGCTAGAGGGCTACCTGGGTATAGTAGGGATACTTGTCATGTTTTAACTAGAGTTACCTTTAGTATTCAGAAGAGTTGCCTTTAGTATTCAGAAGGGGTTGGTAGATGGGCATTATAAGCCCCTTCGGTCAGCATATTTGCTCCTTTATTCGTGGGACAGGGGGCGAGACGTGTGTGTTGATCTGACAGGGTCCTCCCCCTTGACTCAGTCTGGGATGTCTGACTTTGTGCCCGGTCGTGTTGTGGTTGATGCTGCTCGACGTAAGTGTGTTAAGTATCGAGATTTGTGCACGGCGGCTGGTTATGGTTTCTTACCCTTCTCCTTCTCTTCGCTGGGGGAGCTGGATACGGATGCTGTTGCTTTGCTGAAGCGGATTCAAAAATTCTCAGTATCTCAGGATGCCGGAGCCCGTGCTGCAGTCTATATTTTTACTAGACTTAGTTTTGCTATTGCTAAGGGGGTGGGAGCCCAGATAGTATCTCGGCTACCCACTAATTTCTTGTAGTTTGAATTGAAAGTTAATAATAATAATAATAATAATAATAATAATAATAATAATAATAATAATAATAATAATAATAATAATAATAATAATAATAATAATAATAAGCCTCTTCGTCCGGCGGATTTGCTACTTTATTCCTGGGATAGGGGGCGGGATGTTTGTGTCGATCTGACGGGATCCTCCCCTTTGACTCGGTCTGGGATGTCTGAATTTGTGCCTGGTCGTGTTGTTGTTGATGCTGCTCGGCGTAAGTGTGCCAAGTATCGAGATTTGTGCACGACGGCTGGGTATGGGTTCATACCCTTCTCCTTCTCTTCGTTGGGAGAATTAGATACGGATACGGTTGCTTTGCTGAAGCGGATTCAGAAATTCTCCGTATGTATCTCATGATGCTGGGGCTCGTGTTGCCGCTTATATTTTCACTAGACTCAGTTTTATTATCGCTAAGGGAGTGGGTGCCCAGATAGTATCTCGGCTACCCACTAATTTCTTGTAAATAGTAATTGGTTAATAATAATAATAATAAAAAAATAAAAAAAATAAAAAAATAAAAATAAAAATAAAAATAATAATAATGATGATAATAATAATAATTATAATAATAATAATAATAATAATAATAATAATAATAATCTATATTATAATACTAAAGGAGAAGTCGCCTACGACATGTGGCGACTTCTCCTTTAATGTAGGTTTTTTTAATTAGATTAATTGATTTATGTAGCTTTAAAGGAGATTAATTGGTTAACAAATCTTATCTAATTTAAAGGATAAAATCAAATCTTAACTAATTAGAAAATATTATTAATCTAATTTTGAGGATAAAATCAAATCTTAACTCCTTAGAAAATATTATTAATATTATTAATTAACTACCTTATCTAAATTATTACGGAGTATTTGTTAGCTTTTTTATTTATTTAAGATTAATAATAAAAAAGAATTAGATTTAAAAATTAAATTACTAATTAACCTAATTGATATGCCATATCTAAAATAACTAACTAACCAAAACGTAATCTTATTGTTTGCATGATGATATATGCAAATCCAGAATCTAGAAACTTACGCAGATCTTATCACTTTTTTTTTAATCACCAATCTTATCACTTTGTAATGTAATCTCTTACTGTATCTATTGCAATCTTATCACTAAAATATTTTTTTTTAAAAAATCAGATTAGTCCATTCCAAGTTTTAGATGGTTATTAATCAGATTAGTCAATTTTTATTTTTATTTACAATTATTTATTAATTCAAAGTAGATATCTAAAATCAATGATCTCTGATTTGGTTAAAATTTTGAATTTTGAAATCAGTTTTTGTTTTTCTAATTCTTTAGATCAACTAATCTGATTTGGTTACCATTTTGAAATTTAAAAAAAAAAAAGTATTCAGATCGCCAAAATCGTAGTACTACACTACTACTGTTATAAATACTACCCTAACTCTTCCTGATTCAATTGTTCATGTTTTTACGGAGTATATTCATTTGCTTTTGTGCTGCTGTGTTGCTTTTATATCTTAATCTAACGTAATCATATTTGCAGTCGCAGATGCAGGTTATTGATTGTACCCTAATTTACTTGATTTTAATCACAACCCTACTTCCCTCTCTTATTGTCCTTCTCAGTTTATCCGATTAATTACGATTCCATTGATTCTACTTGGAATTATGTCCAGTTGTGCTTAACTACTCGGAAAATTGATGTGAAATCGATCGACTTTGTGTTGCTACGTGGAATCCTTAGTCAAGATGTACATGAAATCATTCAACGTAACACTAAATACTTCCAATTCGATTTGATTGGAAGTTATCTAATTAATCTTTTGGTTTCATCTTATAAATATAGGGGCAAACTAATGCGGATTTCATTTATTTTATTTATGGTTTTAGTTAATTAGCTTCATTCGTTCAAACATACACCGTATATTCTCATGGTTATATAATTAAATTTATGGAAGATTTTGCTAATTAATCTTTGAACCACTTTTTAATCAATAAATTTTATATTTTCAATTATAATTTAGTCATGATTATAAAATTAAATTTATGGAAGATTTTGCTAAACAAATCACTTAAGATATGATTTGTTTGTTAGTTTAGATATTCACTGGATAAGATCAAATAAAATCATATTTATCTCAAAAAAATCAAATTTGATTACATTATAACTTGCCATTTGTTCAAGAAAATATTTGATTCTATTTTTTTTGTTATATTTTTTATTCCACAAATTACTATAGAATATTTCGGTTTTAGTTTTAATTTCTATTTTTTTTAGATAAATAACTCAAAATTGATTCATTCATTTAATTTTGAACCATTGTATGTTAATTAAAAGATAAAACCAAATCTCATAGCCTCATAGGTTCTATTGTTTAGGTAATGTATCTTTAATTATTTTTATTTATTTCTTCTTCTTATCAGTTTGCTAAAGAAAATACATTTGTGACTCTTTTTTATACGGATGTTTTCCACCACATGTTATATACAAGAATTCAAATCCCTATTCATTTTTTTATGTAAGATTATTATCTCCATATGTATGTTAGATGGTTACAAGTAATGCTTACAAGTTTTGATATCGATGAAGAAATGATAAATGAAATTATATAAACACATATTTTTAAAAAAGATCCGTGCAATGCACGGGGTACTAAGCTATTAATAAGCTAAAGCTAGTGTTTCAAAATAATGCATTTAACCACATTTTGAACGACTTTTTTTTTTTTTTTCTAGTTATTCTCTATCTATTGGATTTGGTGGGGAAAAAACTCCCAACACGGCGGAGATGAAGAACTCAAGCTACGGTGGTGGTGAAAGGAAGTTTTTAGCCCTCGTGGAGTTTTGTGGTGTTAAGGTGATGGTTTGGTGTTGAAAAGGGTCTTCTCTTGGGTTGATACGGCGGTGACGAAGATCTCAAGCTCTGCTGGCGGTGGTGAGTAGGGTGGTGCAATGGAATCTTTAGCCCTCAAAGAGGATTTTCCAATTAATAGTTAGAAAGAAGTCAAAGAACCCATGCCCAACATTCTTGATTTATTAAAGAAAAATTAAAACACAATCATAAATAAATAAATAAATAAATAGAGATCACTAAGAACACAATTATGCAAAATAAATAAAGCACAGCTATGCTACAGCACATCCTCCACTAATTAACAAAAACATGAAAAATAAAATCCATGAAAAACCAGACGTGGGAAGAACTACCATCTGAATCTGATGCATTCAACAGGCGACTTCCCAGTTAAAACCTTTCCAACAGCTATCTGGTCGACCCGTTTTTCGACTCCTATATAAACATATGCCAATCCATGACAGAAGGTGTTTTTAAACAGAAACTGATAAAGATGGAGATGCAAATCAAAGCTGCAATCTATGCTGCCTGTTTCTGTGCATTTGCTTTAGCTGCCGAAGCTCAATATGACTATGGCTCCAAGTCCCCTCCGTCAACTGGTAACGGGGTTATATCTCATCCAACCATCGCAGTTTCCTTGATCGTCTTTATAGCGTATCTCTTAATGTAAGATCCATATATAGGATATCTTGCAACATTCAATGTCAATTTCCCAGTGTTTTTTGTGTGTGTAATCTCTGTTTCTGTAAGCTATATATGTATGAAACTCCTCTTGTTCTTGAGACCAGATTTCATTTAACAGAAGGCAACCAAATTACCAAAAGCATTATAAGAGCAATCACATTGAAATGTTGGATGTATGAGGTTTTTATAAGGAGTATATTGGTCTTCTTATCTTGACTATTTATAGAAATTTATAAGTATTACATCTATCTAAAATTTATCAAATCATGCATGAAGTATTAACTCTATCTAAAATTTATCTAATCATATTAAATGTAACAAAATCTCCTTACATATCTTTTAAATTTGTTTTATTTTTTATTTTACCAATTTTGTGACACATTACATTAAGTTTTCCTTTCCTCAAAATCTGATTACAAAAATAAATCATTAAAAGTTTAGATTTTGTCAAATGGGGCTTGATTTTTATTTTTCTAGCCAAAGGAAATATTATTATTATTATTATTCTGGAGAAAAATCAAAATTACAAGCCTACATTTAACCAAAAAAAGATTTCAAGAGTTCATGTTCAAGAAAGCAAAAATATATAAAAAGTCATACAACAATACAATAACAACCCAGTAAATGCATGCACTCCCGAACAAGTCGAGAGAGAATTTCCGATAGACCCAGAACAATAGAAGGAAAAAGAGATAGTAAAGAAGCCTGAATTATATATAAAAAAAAAATCAGAAAAGAAGCAAAGACAAATTAAAGGCAAACGGACACAACACCATAGCCAAATGTAAACCAATATCCTCTTGGTGAAACATGATCTACATCATGTTTGTTGAGACTGCTCAATGTAACCCTCGTCGGAATCTTGCAGCAGCGTATGGACCCAAAACTAGTATGGTTCGACGACGTCTCTTGGTATATCTTCCTCGTGTCCATGATATCTCAATGGTAGTCCGACCTCGTCCTCCTCGAAGAAATTTGATGGCTCTACGCATCGGTGAGAGGAAGCAAGAAGGGTGCTCCTTGACAAGGCAATCGCATTATGAGAGTAATCGCGTTGAGATTTTAAGTTTATAAAGAGTATATTTGTACCGTTCTATGGGTTTCCCTAAATTTAGAAATAGATCATTTAGAAGTACTCGGTGTATAATGCGCGCGCAGTGACCAGACAGCCTATCTCATCTCGCAATGTCCAGGTAGCCTAATCCCCTATCAACTCTCATAGACAGCAACTCATTTGAGGATGTGAACCATCATCAAAGTTTGACCCTCGCAGCCCCAAAACCGGCCACACCAAAGCAGCAACACAAATCAATAACTACACCACAGAGCAGCGAAGCAATTCAAGCAACTACCTCGATTGAAACCTCAACGTACTGAATGTTGCCAACTTCCATTCCTTGCAGCATCAACTTCTGAACTGAATTTTGCACAAACATAACAGCCCCCCAAACCTGAATTTTGGTGACATTGACGAGCAGGAAAATATAAAAATCTATTATCTTGTTATGCAATCATAGAAATCTAATAGTTACAAATTGTGAATTTCCGTTAGTTAGGCACAAGCCTAATTTGCCATATTCTTTTTTTGAACGATCATCCTTTATCAAGCTCCAGCTGAACCCAATCTTATAGGCTACTAACATCATTCCTTAGTTTGCTCTCTATTTAACATATTATATAGGAAACAAATAGCATAAAAGAGATAAAAATCTCACCAATAGATTTCCTGTTCTTTTTTACTTCATAAATACTTGGGCCATCTTTATTAGAAGCCAATATCCTAAATTAATACAGAGATCTTGAAGAAAAAAAACTAAGATAAATATTAGTTTACCATTCTTGCAAGATTTGCTAGATAAATACTTGGGGCATCTTTATTAGAAGCCAATATCCTAGTCTCAACATCCGAACTTCTAAGAAACATTAACAAGGATGTGAGACTGCCTGCATCAACAATTTTGCCCGGATTACTAGCTTAGCTCGTAAGGATGATATGTAGTGGCCAATAGGTCACGAGTTCGAATCCCCCTCCCCCAATATTGTAATGACTTAAGTGCCTACCTTTAAACCAAAAAAAAAAAAAATACTCAAAATAGCTTTGTGAACATGATTAAGGATCAGCAACTTGGAAGTAGTTCACATGATTTACCGGATAAAGAACAAAGGATGAACTAATATGACATTGTTGACGATGAAAAATGAACTAAAATATTCACCCCGTAAATTACTATAATAATGCATCTTTTATTGGTCCCTCAAAATAGATGTTTACTTGTTTAGACAGCAGGCACGGCTTGAATGAAATTGAATGGGGTATCAAAACTCAACAGCCTAAAAAAGATCAGGAATGCCATGGATGGGTTTTAAACATATAAATTGAAGAGATATCAAGAAATCAGGCAATACAGTGTTTGTGTTACTCCCAATCCAATGTGAAACTCTTACTCACTCTAAGAATCTTTAGATACCCATAACTCAAACACCAAGGGAAGAACAATGTTTGTGCAGAAAGTTAAGAAAAATCAGATGAACGGAGCTTACATTTCAGAGTATACAATCTTCTCCTGATTGATGATTATGTATCATCAATGCTGAATTTGCCCATGAATTTCCCGGATCAATAACTTGGAATTGTCAATAACTTGTTTGCCTTGATAGATAATATCAGGACATAGTACATGCCGTGGTTCTGGTTTAAGCCAACTTAGCTGAACAAGTGGGTTTGTTATGACCGACTCTTCGCATTTCTCCTTTGCTGGCTGCACATGCTTCCACCAGAAATCTGAGAGGGCTATCTTTAAAAGTGCCCAATACTTCTCATCTCGCTCTACTCTAAACAAACTGCTTCCATTAGGAGTCCAAACATAATAGTCCATCCATTCCCTGTCCATTATTTCCAGGAAGCCTTGTGCTTGTGGCACATAGTAAGGCGGAATTCGCTTCCATGGTACAGCCTTATAAGCACATCTACCAAAATAAGGACACTTGATCTCAAGAACACCTCTAGAAGGCAACTCATGAACAGGACCTTCAACATCTCCATCGGGTGAAGCAGCAAGCCAACTGTCTTCCGGGTTCTTCTTATCATGGACTTGAAACTCGGGAAACAAAACAGTATTTCCAGTAATGAGCTTGTATCTTTCCAATGCCTCATCTTCCTTGATATTGCTCCAGCAAGTAGACAGGTTGCTATTGGAGGGCTCAATTGCCCCAATCTTCTCTAACCAAAGTTGAACTCTCCTTCGACGCCATAGTCCAATGGCCCCGCCAAAAGTACTGGCAGTCAGCTTATTTATCATCAGGTCTTGCCAGTTCTTCAACCTGTGTTGTAAGCTGCTAGACTGCACTACTGAGTATTCCTGAGGGTTCCTATATCTGTGTAAGTATCTTCGAGCAAGCCGGTACCTATATCTGTGTAAGTATCTTCGAGCAAGCCGGTACCAATGTGCTGACAACTGGAAACTATTAACATTGATATTTCTGACTTCAAGTCTACATGAACAAGATACACAATCATTTGTGATAGGAAAAGAAAGGGTGGATTAGATTAAGCTCTTCCATTAGCAAGTTTAAATAATCAATAGCCGATAAATTTGAACCCTAGATGCCCCCACCGAGTACCACTACAATTCAAAAAATTCAAACTTGCTAATAAAAATGCAAACATATTTGAATGAGAAGGTAAAAAGCTACAATCCTGGTGGAAATAGAAAGAGATTTAAGTTCCAATATTTCGACTTGCAGCCAAAATTTTTAACTTTTTTATTCTTCTTTATGGACACACCACCGGACATCAGTATCTTCTTCCAAAAATAACATAGAGAAAACTTTTTTGGTGTTATTCTTTTTTTTTTTTATCTTCGATGTTATATCAGGCTAAAACATTAGCTTCTATAGCTGGACATGGGATTTCAGTCACAGTATTCAACTTCATGCCATTTTTAGCAGAAGTGCTGGTTGGATTAAGGCATTCACAATTGCCAAAAGATGATGGAATTGAATCTATTTGGTTCTTAGAGTTGGTTTAAATTTTTTTTTTTTCCATTTCCCATGTTAGGCCCTTCCTTTATGAAGCATTTTGTAACAGATTTCCAATCCAAGAAATCATGTGTATAGTTCTAACTCAACATGAAAAAAGTGATTGATAATTAAGGTCACGTAACGGTAATAAAAACAAATCAAAGGGAATATAAAATAGCGAGTCGTGAAAGAGTGACCTAAACACACAAGTAAGAAAACGTAATGGACAAGGGCAGATGATGAAGAGGATCAAGTAATCAAATCACCTTCAAGAAATCAAACCTTGTCCTTGAGAACTCTCACACATAAACTACCAAATAGACCAATTCAATGTAAACGGGTTCAAATTAAGGTCTTTAACCTTCACATAATTCCCCTATGAATGTGAAAAATAGTAGATTTAGGGTGTGTTTGGTAATGATATCTAGATATCAGATATCAGCTCCCGATATCTGATATCTAGTGTTTGGTAGGTTTAGATATCGATATCACTTTAACTGATATTGATATCTAGTGTTTGGTAGGCATAGTATATCACTTGATATCTGATATCTAGTGTTTGGTAGGGCTAGATATCGATATCAGTTGATATCTAGATATCAAATTTAGCCTATTTTGATATACTCCGTTTTTGGGAGGTATCACTTGATATCGATATCACCCGATATCGATATCTTGATATCGATACCGATATCGATATCTTAATATCTAGATATCGTTACCAAACACACCCTTAGGGTTTTCACTTTCCAAATTTGGTATTCTGTTTTTTTTTTGTGTGTGGAGATGTCTAGCACTGCAACTCTATTGATTTTATGGACAACAATGGATCGAGGAGAATATGATAGATTAGCAAAATTAGATTTGCTTTGGACCCACGGAGAAGGAGATGGAGGCAACAGATGATTTGAAAGACTTACCAGCGGCATCTAAAAAGGATGAAGATGCGGCGTCCGTGTCTTGGCTAAGGGCTTCTCGGACTCTCGGAGGGTCCGCCAAATCGATTTTAGGTTCCCGATTCCAAATTTCACCACTGTGATTTCAAACTTGGAAGGATGAGAGATGATTTTTGTAGGTGATAATCCCTAGAAATTGATGGAGAGTTTCTGTGAGATTTCTAACCGAAATATCGATTGCAAGTACGAAATAGATAAAGAAAGAGAAATAACCAATGAATAGGGTGGAAATGGAATTGGTACCTTACTAATTCATTTTTTCGTTTACATGCACCAACCAATATGAATGGATAATCGTAAAATCAATACCATTACTAAGCATCGAACGAGTTATAATAGGAAGGTATTATTCCGACTAACGCTATAGGTTTTCGTCTTGATCGAGGTCGAGTTAGTATTCCTACCTTGATTAAAAATATTTTTTGAAGAAAAAAAGAGTTAAAAATAGAAGAAGTTAAAGACTTTAAAAAATTACAAAATAAATTAAAAAAAATAAAAATAAAACTAGATATAAATGGTTTGGTAGGAAATGGTTGGTATTATCGTACGATTGGTACGGTAATACCAACTTTTCCATTCTCATTACCGTTATCGTACCAAGTTTTGGAATTTGGTTCGGTATACCGAACCAATTATATTGGTAACCAATATAATTGGTTACCAATTATGTTGGTTCAGTTGTTACATGTTGGTTTGGTTTTCATGGTAATTTTCTCCAGCCCTACCAATGACCTATCATTCCCTTTCTCCGAGATGGTGGACAAATGAAACCGATGGGCGATGGCGCCTGGTGGTTCGTGGCCTTGAGCGAAGGCAGTGGAATCGTCTGGCCGGCTAGACGAATAGAGAGCGAAAGCTGAGAAAGAGAGGGAGGATGAGGTATATCTCGATAGATTGGATGAAGAGCAGCGTCAGAGACGAAGCGACGGTAGATTGAGGATTGAGAAGAAAGAACTGGAGAAGGAATGAAGAAGAGAGACAAGGAGCATGAGCGTCTATTTAGATGAAAAGACCAAAACAACCATCTAAAGGAAAAAATGAACAATTTTAAATTCAAACTCTAGAGGGTGAAATTGTAAAGTGACCAAAACAACCATCATAATCCCAAAATGAGAGTAGCACAAGTACTAATCACGCGTGCAAAAACAATGGAACGTAATGTTGGGAAAAATCGGGTTTTCCCTCTTCGTAGGATTAAGATGGGCAAGACTCACTTTTGTATAAAAGTGGAACTTGTATTATATAGTGGAAAACTTTACAAGGATGTAACTCTCACTATATAATTTTTGTGGCTCACTCACACTCACTCTTACTAGGCTTGATCTCTCTACACTTGCTCTCACTTGAATTGCTTTGCTTGTGTTGGATACAAACCAAGGCTCCTTAGCCTATTTATAGGACTCCACCACCACCGACTTTCACCATCCCCTAAGTGGGAATTATCTAGATTATGCTAGACTTCCTATTTCTAGAATTGCCTAGATTAATTAATAAACCTCCCATTTACAAGAAAACTCTAGAGATCTCTCAAACACTCTAGTCTTCTCTTGTGCCTACCATTCCAATTTTGGGCCAACAATTGGTTTGGGCTTCATATGTACTTACCCACAAACTTAAGTCTTATGATGAGTGATTAAGGAGGGATCGACCCAACAATTCTCCCCCTTCCCGACTTAATCATGGGCGTGTCACGAGGCCGGATCCTTGACAACAAGCTTCAAACTTATTTGTCGGGATTACCTTGGTCATCATGTCGGACCAGTTCTTCTCCGTATGCACCTTGTCAAGCTGTAGAAGCTTCTCTTCGAGGATGTCTCGGATCCAATGATATCGGATATCGATGTGCTTCGAGCGAGAGTGATGGGTCGGGTTCTTCGCTAGATGAATAGCGCTTTGATTGTCACACTGCAAGACGTATCTGTCTTGCTCTACTCCCAGCTCGAGTAAGAAGCTCTTCATCCACAGCATCTCCTTGCAGGCTTCTGTGGCTGCGATGTATTCTGCTTCGGTAGTGGACAAGGCAACGGTCTTTTGTAACTTTGATTGCCAGGAAACAGCTCCCCCTGCAAAGGTAGTTAGATATCCTGATGTTGATTTCCTGGAATCATTGTCTCCGGCCCAATCTGCATCTGTGTATCCTTCTAACACAGGCTTCCCATTTCCGAAGCATAAGCACCGTTTGGAAGTACCCCGTAGATACTGGAGGATCCATTTTACTGCAGCCCAGTGTTCCTTCCCCGGATTTGCCAAGAAGCGGCTTACTACCCCGACTGCGTAGGCGATATCAGGCCTCGTACAGACCATTGCGTACATAAGACTGCCTACCGCGGATGAGTATGGGGTACTCTTCATCTCTTGTTTCTCCTTCTCACTTGTTGGACTTTGCTTCGAGCTTAGCTTGAAGTGTCCAGCAAGTGGCGTGCTGACCGGCTTGGCTTTGTGCATGTTGAATCTCTCAAGCACCTTCTCGATGTATCTCTCTTGGGATATCCATAGTAGCTTCCTCGTTCTATCACGAGTGATTGTCATCCCAAGGATTTGCCTTGCCGGTCCCAAGTCTTTCATGGCAAAGCATTTGCTCAAGTCTTTCTTTAGAGCAGCTATTTTGTTACGGTCCTGCCCTACTATTAACATATCATCAACATAGAGCAAAAGTATGAGAAAGTCGCCACTTGCGTACCTCTTCATGAAGACACAGTGGTCATTCATGGTTTTCTTGAAGTTGTGATCCGCCATGAAAGAGTCGAACTTCTTGTACCACTGTCTTGGTGCTTGCTTTAGGCCGTAGAGACTCTTCGTGAGTCTGCACACCAAATTCTCCTTGCCTGGAACTTTGAATCCTTCAGGCTGCTCCATGTATATCTCCTCTTCAAGGTCACCATGGAGGAATGCTGTCTTGACATCGAGTTGTTCAATCTCCAAGTCTAGGCTTGCTGCTAAGCCTAGAACAACTCGGATAGATGACATCTTCACGACCGGAGAGAATATTTCTTCGAAGTCGATGCCCTTTTTCTGGCTGAACCCTTTCACGACTAATCGAGCCTTGTATCGGGGCTTCGAGTTGTTGTCCTCGGTTTTCAACCGATACACCCATTTGTTCTTCAAGGCTCGTCTCCCTTTTGGTAGCTTTACCAGCTCGTAGGTGTGGTTCTCATGCAGGGATTGCATCTCCTCCTGCATGGCTCTTAGCCACTCAGCCTTGTGGCTATCATCCATAGCCTCCTTATAGCTTTGAGGTTCCCCCTCATCCGTGAGGGTCACATACTCATCTGAGCTGTATCGGTTGGAAGGTCGCTTGTCTCTAGAGGACCGCCTCAGCTCAGGCTCTACTGGAGTGCTTGATTCTGCTTCTGGCTCATCTGGGGCATCTTCTTGGTCATTCTGCTCTTGAGAATGATCTTCATCATCAGCTTCGTCATCGCTCTCGATCGGAGCTTCTTCTGAATCGTCCCGTTGTCCATTCGAGGGGCTTTCCTCTTCCCTCCTTTGTCTTAGTGTCGGCTTTGTTGATCTTCGGATATCTTCAAGCGTTTGATCTTCGAAGAATACAACATCTCGGCTTCTAATAACCTTTCCGGTAGCCGGATCCCATAGACGATAGCCGAACTCATCTCTGGGTGAACCAAGATAGATGCACTCCTTTGTCTTAGCATCAAGCTTGGCCCGCTCGTCCCTTGCAATATGAACGAACGCTCTGCTCCCGAACACCTTCAAGTGTTTGTAGGAGGCCTTCTTCCCTGACCAGACTTCTTCTGGGATATCTCCGTTTAGAGGGACAGAAGGTGTGAGGTTGATGATGTCGACGGCGGTCATCAAGGCTTCTCCCCAGAATGACTTGGGTAGCTTGGCATGAGAGAGCATGCATCGGACTCTCTCTGTGAGAGTACGGTTCATCCTCTCAGCAACCCCGTTCAGCTGTGGCGTCTTAGGCGGTGTCTTCTCAAGCCTGATCCCATAGGAGCTACAATACGCCTCAAAGGGTCCTCGGTACTCACCACCATTGTCTGATCGGACACACTTGAGTTTCCGACCAGTCTCCCGTTCCACCTTGGGATGGAACTCCTTGAATGCTTCGAGGACTTGATCCTTTGATTTCAACAAGCGCACCCAGACCTTTCTTGAGTGATCATCAATGAAGGTCACAAAATACAGTGCCCCTCCATTGGATTTTTCTGTCATTGAACACACATCCGTGTGTACAAGGTCTAGGATATGCTTCCTCCTCGTGGGTGGAGATGATCTCTGGAAAGCTACTCTATGTTGTTTACCGACTAAACAATCAGAGCATGGGTCGAGGGAAGTACCTTTCAGGTTAGGGAGGAGCTGCCTTCGAGCGAGGATTTGAATGCCCTTCTCGCTCATGTGTCCAAGTCTTTGGTGCCAGATCTCCATGTCAGTGCTGGCAACGTTCACCTCTCCCTTGCAGACCTTTGCTTCTGTCCAGTACAATGTACCTTCTTTTCTTCCTCGAGCCACGGTTAGGTTACCTTTAGTCAGCTTCCATTTGCCTCCGCCATTTTGACTAAAGTAACCATCATCGTCTAGCCTTCCAGTTGATATGAGGTTACGTCTCATATCAGGGACATGCCTCACATCTTTTAGAATGAGCTTGCATCCCGTGTTGGATGTGAGGATAATATCTCCTCTCCCCACGATCTTGCTCCATCCATGATTTCCCATCAGGACGGTACCGAAGTCTCCACTTTGGTAGGATGAGAAGAAGCTTTTGTGTGGGGTAACATGAAAAGAGGCACCAGAATCGACAATCCAGGAGATATCATTACATTCAATGTTTAGAATGTTACCTCCTTCAACGAGATATGAATCCTCGCCTTCATCAGCCATGGCGGCAGTACTCCTTTCTTCTCGTCTCCTCGTAGGATTGATCTGGTCCGGCTTCACGTTTCCGGCCTTCTGATCTCTCTTGAGGATGCGACACTCTTGCCTCTTGTGGCCCGGTTTGCCACAGTAGTAGCACGTGGCCCTGGTGCGTGACTTGGACCGCCCTCGAGACTGATCTCGGTCTCGGTTTTGCTTCCGTCCACGGACATCATTACTAGTTCGGTTGTCAAGGACATTAGCCTCGGAATGATTGGTTATTCCTCTCTCTTTCCTCCTAGCTTCTTCATTCAGAAGACTATCACAGACGGTATCCATGGTGAGCTTCCCGTCCGGTGATGAGTTACTTAGAGTAACTACCAGAGTATCCCAACTCTCTGGCAGAGAGGTGAGGAGTAGGATGGCTTGTAACTTGTCATCAAGCACCATATCCACCTTACTTAGCTGATTGACAAGCCCCTTGAAATTATTCAAGTGCTCAATCATGCTTTGGCCATCCTTATACTCCATCTTCACCAACCGTCTAGCTAGGAGGGCCATGTTACGAGGCGATTTCTTTTGAATCATGGACTCTAGCTTTGTCCACAATTCAAAAGCATTTGTATAATTAGAAACATGCTCAAAGAGAGTTTTATCGATATACTTACGGATCATGGCGACCGCCTTCCGATTAAGGAGCTCCCACTCCTTATCGCTCTTTCCTTGAGGCTTGTCCTTGTTGAAGACGGGTTCGTACAGGTCCTTGCAGTAGAGATGATCCTCCATCATCGGCTTCCAATAAGAGTAGTTGTCTGCCGTGAGCTTGAACATGTCACCCTCGTAAGTGACGCTAGCCTCCATCTTGATCCGCACGAGCTAACACCTTCCGACAATGAACCTCGCTCTGATACCACTGTTGGGAAAAATCGGGTTTTCCCTCTTCGTAGGATTAAGATGGGCAAGACTCACTTTTGTATAAAAGTGGAACTTGTATTATATAGTGGAAAACTTTACAAGGATGTAACTCTCACTATATAATTTTTGTGGCTCACTCACACTCACTCTTACTAGGCTTGATCTCTCTACACTTGCTCTCACTTGAATTGCTTTGCTTGTGTTGGATACAAACCAAGGCTCCTTAGCCTATTTATAGGACTCCACCACCACCGACTTTCACCATCCCCTAAGTGGGAATTATCTAGATTATGCTAGACTTCCTATTTCTAGAATTGCCTAGATTAATTAATAAACCTCCCATTTACAAGAAAACTCTAGAGATCTCTCAAACACTCTAGTCTTCTCTTGTGCCTACCATTCCAATTTTGGGCCAACAATTGGTTTGGGCTTCATATGTACTTACCCACAAACTTAAGTCTTATGATGAGTGATTAAGGAGGGATCGACCCAACACGTAACACTCCTAAATCAATTATTCCTCCATAACATTATACAAAAAATAACAAAGTTCAAATCCCGGAATGGGATATAGAGGATAAGTTGATTTGGAAACCAAACCCTAACGGATAGTTCACAACTAAGTTCACTAACAAAATAACAAGTCAAAGACATCAAGGTGATACTGAATACAACTAGATTTGGAAACTAAGAGCACTTTTAACGGTACTATTCAAGATGCTTATTTGTAAAAAAAATTTAATAAACAACTAACAATCCGGGTGTTTGGATGCTTGAAGGATGTAAAATTAGCATCGATGCTAATTTCCTTAACCTTCACTTCATTCATTGCATCCGTAAAGGGGGGGGGGGATACGTGTCATAATCTCACTGGCGGTGGGGAGGAACGACTGAGATTAAAGCAAACCAACGGTTGAGATTTAATCCGGCACATTTTAATTACATTCATATATTGTTATTTTCGCTATTTAAAATGTAAAAAAAAATTACAAAAAAATTACCATAATAATAGATTCATTTTTCTATACACGTAGCCATTAATTTTGAATATGTTTCAACATATTTTGAAGAAAAAAAATGATTTCGTTGGATATAATTATATCGCAATTTTTCTCGGTAAATTAGATATTGGGCGTTTGATGTCCGATTGCTTATTATAATACCTTTCGTATAGGGAATCTCAAAAGTGGATCATATATACTTTTACTTATTCATTTTATAAGTGACGAAAATTTTATAATTAAATTTGAGGAAGTAAATACTAATATAATATTATAATAATATTATAAACATGTTGTAAATAGTTATAGAAGGGTATATTTGTAAATTGAATTGGTTAAAAAAAGATGGGTTGTGGGATGCTAGATATGTTATTACTAAAGTGGAAAAAGTAAAGAAGGAATGCTATGCTGATGTGGCGGAGAGAGATGAATAAAAAAAATAGTATTTTTAGTATCTTGAATAGTACTCCCTCAAGTGTCGCTTGACTTTTTTCACGTTTTTTAAGGAGGTAAAAACTCTATAAAAATATTATTTTTTTAATCAATTTTTTTAAATAAATTGATACTTATTAGTAATAAGTATCAATTTATTAAAAATTAATGTGGATGATTCAGTTAGTTCCACTAGCTTGTGCCGAGTTGGGAGGGGGGGTCATCAGGGACTCCGAGGGTCAAGTTATTGATATTTTTCACCAGGAGACATGACAAGTTTCAGTTCTCCAAACAGAGGCTTCTGCCGTTTGTATTGGAATGCAGCTAGCAATCTCTAGAGGATTTCGAAATGTAATCATTGAAAGGGACAACTTAGAAGTTATAAAGGCAATCAAAGAGAGCGACAACATCAAATGGAAAATTATGTTTCATGCTGTGAAGATCAACCTACTAGTAGGTTCTTTTTATTATATTCAATTTAGATATTGTTATAGAGAAGCAAATAAGGTTCCTAATTATATTGCTAAAAGTAGGGAAAATTGTAAATTATCCACACTCCCTTTTAATAGAGATCTTTGTAACATCATGCGACATGATGATCAAGGAAGTGTGTTGTGTTTATAGCGGAGCCTTCCAACCATTTGCCTACTGTAAAAAAAAAAGGCAAAAAAAATTGAATCAAATCTCTAACTCACTTATAATAACAATTACGAATAGCTTCAAAGACACAAGTGTGAGTTGGGGCTAGGATCCTTTAATCTGTTTTTATGGCTTAATTCGGGGATGTGGGATTGTGTGACTGTGAATTGTGAACAATTTCACTCCTAGTGCTCGTTTGAGTGACCATAGAAGAAAGTGTCAATTTGAAGATTTTTTTTTTTTTATAAGGAAATAATTCGAGGCCAGACAGGCCCTACCTCGAGAGGCCGACAAGCCGTCTAAACATACAACAATTAAATAGAAAATATAACATAAAATACATCAAAAGAGCACCTAAAGTAAACCCGGAAAAAACCCAAGTCCTAAGCAAACTAGCAGACACAACATCGAGAAGAAGGAAGTCGTCGCGGAGAAGTGAATAGCGAGCGCATGGGACAGCTCTAGCTGACACGATGTCTCGCCGCCGGAAAGCAGAAATCCTCGTAAGGCAAGGCGACACCTGGGGAAGTGTGGATCACACGACGTTCCCCCCACCTGGATGAGGGATCTTCGGAGACCATAAACACCACCAACACGATCACGTCGATCAACCAGGGTCGCAGAACTGCTCCTCAACCGAAACTAACCACGAACCAACAGACGGACAACAAACCTCACGAGCAAATGAAGCACATCCGCAAGAAAGACGAAGAGCGCGGGAAGAATCCAGGAAGTACAACATAAAGGCCGGCAATGATTAATCTTGCTACCTTCCCGTGTTTCATTTTATTTTTATTAATTTTTTTTTATATTTTTTTTTATTATTATTTATTAAATTTAGGGTTGCTTTGGGCCCAAGGATTAACCTTGGGCCCAAAGAACACCAGATGGGCCAACTACGGGCCTCCCAAGCCCGAGGGCGATAGGAAGCAGGAGAAGGGTAAGAACGAAGAGGTCGGAGATGCAGCGCCGACAAGGAGTTGAACTTAGGGGATGACGAGGGTCTGGCAAGCAAACGGAGCACTGAGGAAGACCCATCAGCGCCGCCGCCACGACACCAGAACGCCAACGACCGCTACCGCTGCCCGGGGAAGAGCGGAGAAAACAACCACTGAGGGCTGCGAGTGAACGACGGGGCACTAGAACCGGACCAGCCGGCGGCGTACATGGGAACGGTTGAGGAGGGAGCAGATGGGAAGACGAAATCCCCAAAAAAGGAGGAGGAATCGGGGGTGGGGGAGGATGAAACCCGCGGACGGCGACGACTGGTGTACAAAGAACCCGACGACGGCGAAACAAACGCCGGTACAAGTTAGCGCTGAGAAACGGACCTCGATACCCAAGGACGGCGACCGGAAGACAGCAAATCCGGCCACCACACACCCAAGGAGGGAGAAAAGATGAAGATTACGCCCGAAAACGAGAGTCTGAAGGTGAGATTTGGTCTTCAACAGGGTTGATTTGGAGCAAGGGGGGTTTCACAAACCCTAAGGATGGATTAGATTGGTGGCGATCGGTGATTACAATAGCGTGGTGGTGGCTCCCGGAGGAGATTTGGGCTCCCGAAGGAGGAGTGAATGGCTCCCGGAGAAGGGGGATAAAGATGCCCAAAAAGGGTTTTTTTTTTCCGCTCTCAATTTGAAGAATTTAATTAATGGGAACTGGGAAGAGAACTTGTTAGGAATTGAATTTTTTAAGATTTAAGAAAACATGATTTAATAACATTAATTTTACAGGAATTGCAATTTCCCCATTTAGGTGGAATTGGAATTTCAGGGATTTGACTTCCTGGTTTTTTTAAACAAATAATTAAATGCATCCAAACAAGATCTAATTTTTTGGACAATTCCACTTCCTCGGTTTTTTTATTGTCATCCAAACAAACACTAAGGTTTCCAAATTGTTGTTTATATATTTTAATGAATATCTATTATATATGTTGGGAATAAGCTACTGTTTTGCATTTACAAATTTCAATAATATATTATCCTTAAACCATCTTTTTTTTTATTAGGTAAAAATTCGAAGGTCAGACATGTCTGACTCATCGAGAAGCCGATAAAGTCGGCAGACAACGAACCGTCTAACATACAACCTGAAAATACAGAAGAACAGACAACAAGCGAAATGAAACAAACAACAAAATTCTACAACAAGACGACCCTAGAAGACCAACTCCAAAAAAGCTGAGGAAGCCGCCGAATAACGAAGCCAAGCACCACCGGAAAGTGGCACCGCGGGCCAGCGGTACAGCAAGACTCTATCTTCTGTGGGTAGTGCAGACGAACTCCAAGAAAACTCAATCCCGGATACGGAGTCGCCTCTGAACGCACGACCACGACCCCAGCCAGTCCCGACTCCAGACTCCACGCCCCTCAACCAAGTAGAAGACCTCCTAGAAATGTTGGAAGTAGAGTCGAAAGCTGCTCGAACAAAACGCCAGTAAGATTTAACCTGCAAGAAATCGAAACCCTTGCGAGATTTGGTCATACCCTTTCGGGTGGATTTACTCAAACCCTTTCGAGATTTTATCGAATATTTATATATAAATGAATATATAAATACGTTTCTTTTTTTTTTAAGATAATATCCTTCCAACCTTGGCGTTCAAGGCTAAAGATTAACCTTGCACGCCAAGCAGAGCTTTGAAGCCTTGGGCAACAAGGACTACACCCAGGAGGCTGATTGAGCGTCGCTGGCGACGACCACCGTCTAACACCGGCGACGAAGACCACAACGACGGGACTCCATCCAACGGCAGAGCGACCGGAGGACGAATACACGAAACTCGCAGTACAGCCGGGAGCGCTACAAGATACACAAATTGGCAGCCAACAAAGTGTAATCGGAGGACAAGGACACGAAAACAGCCAAAACCAGGCCGAAGGTAGCTCGGGGAGAAGACCCAAGGAACCAAGGGTTCGGATGCAAAAAAAACCCAACTTGATTGATAAACGGGGGAAGACAAATCGAGGCGGAGACAAAGACGATGGTGACGCCACCGCCGCGGACAGAGGCCGGCCGACGATCGAGCCTAGTCCAGCGAGGACCGAAGCCGCAAACCCAACAGCCCGACCAGATTGGATCAATGAAGTGATGGATAGGAGGAAGATCTGAAACAAAGATTTAGAGGGACTGATTTTGGCCAAGAATAAGATTAGATTAAGGGAGGAAGATAGAAGAAAGAGGATTACGGGAGGAAGGGGATTAAGAAATTGGTTCACAATTGAAATCTTGGATTGAAGAGGAACTTTCGCCATTAGAGAGTACCCAAAATGGGGATTTCTCAAAAAGAGAGAAACTCCTAAACCATCTTTAATAGTACTATGAGTATCCTAACTAATTTAAAAAAAGAAAAAATAAAGTTAAATTTCAGAATTTTTTAATTAAACCAATGTAATTATACGAGAGGAGTATCATACATATGATACTCACTTTATAGATTCTCCATATTTTTATTTTTTTAATAGCTTATGATACTCAACTAAAATATCATCATTAAAGATTAAAGATGTTCTATATATGAACTTCTAAATGAATCACGCTCTGACATCGATAAGATCATAAATCATAATTTGATATGAATATTTTCACTAAACATGCCCAATACATCTTTCTATGATCATAAACCATATTCCCCAATTTCTGATTTTCGGCAATGATCTTTAAGAGGGATTCCAATTACAAGAGCAAATCAAGAAGAAAGCAGGACAAATGAATCTCCATCTATTGGATTTGGGGCATGGGAAAATACTCTGTTATCTGATATCCCCTCTCTATCTCTCTTGTTCTTGAGGCCTCTTGTAGACTTCTTGTTATCTCTTCCTCATGAAGTTGCAGTTTCAATGTTTGGGCATAACCTGACAACCACATTTCATTTAAGAGTCATCAATTGAAGACACTTGATCCTCCATACCCGCGATTCGCCCCCATCGTTTTCGTTCTCCTCTCGCTCCTTGCTAGCACTTGAACCTAAAGACTTGCAGAGTTGCAGATGGCTATTGAAATCGGAACACCATTAATTGAGATACAATGAAATTCGGATACTAAAACCATTATTAACAACAAATCATCATATACGAATTAACCACATATTCAAGAAAGGCATAAACAAAGGGAAATCAACCATCCGAATCTTGTAGCCTTGGGCCTTCCTAGCAAGAAGCACCCCCTTCACTTCCTACCATTGATGCGTGGATCTGAAGTCTCTTCGAGGTTAACGAGACCGGAGTATCCACGACATAATTTGGATACGAGGAAGCTGAACCAAGGAATGACATTGAAGCGGAGTGGTTCTAAAACCACTAAGCTCCGACGACGTCTCTTGGTCTATCTTCCCCGTCTCCATAATATCTCTGATGGTACTCCGACCTCGTCCTCCTCGGAGAAATTTGATGGCTCTACGCATCGGTGAGAGGAAGCAAGAAGGGTGCTCCTCCATGACAAGGCAATCGAATTACGAATTGCATTATGAGAGTAATCGCGTTGAGATTCATTTTTTTTAGTTTATAAAGAGTATATTTGTACCCTTCATTGGGTTTCCCTAAATTTAGAAATAGATCATTTAGATGTATTAAATCTATCTAAAATTTATCAAATCATAGCGGTTGCAACAAAATTTCCTTATATAAATTATACTATTATCTTTTATTTTACTAATTTCTAATCTTAATATGATATCTTGATTTGATTTGATTTAATTTTTTTAAAATAGATGAAATAAAATGTAGAAAACCCTAACATAATTAAGCCGATTTTAACAAATTCCATTAAGATTTCCTTTCCTCAATATCTTATTACCAAAAATAAATCATAAAAGTTTAGATTATGTCAAGTGTGGATTTGGCGTTTTATTTTCTTGTTGAGTGAAATAAATATTATTATGGTTTGTTTATAACTTTAAGCTATTATAATTTATATTATTATTTTTTTTTTTTGAGGAAATTTATATTATTATTAATTTAGGAAGAAAATCTTATATTTAAATCTATGATTATATCTTAAGGTCATAGATTAAAAAACCATACTGAGAAAGATTCTCCGTATGAATCTTAGGAAATCTGCTTAAAAAAAATGGCTAAAATAATCAATAGTTGGAGAATATTTCTAAATACTAGGTATGAACCGTGATGTTGCTGTTGTAATACTTTCCTAAACAATAAAGAGGACACTTGCACATCCATTAAGTTAAGGAGTCGACAATAATGATATGTTTGTGCACGATTCTAATGGTCATAAACATCATTGTGTACTTTGTTGGTTCTCCTCTTTTCCCACCTCTGATTATTGTTGCTCTACGTTTGTCCTGCCACCAAAAGCCATAAGAAATAGTATGAATTTTAGAGACCTTTATAGCTTAAAGGTCTCTAAAATTCCGGAAGATACACATAAGAGACGTTCAATCCTGAAGCTTCACCTATGTATGACAGAAGAGTTGCAATTCCTTGATCCCCAACAAGAGGGCAATCTTTGATTGATACCGACTTCAAGTCGGGGCAGAGCTTCCCAATAGCCAGCAAACCCTCATTCCCGACATTTTGGCAGGAATCGAATGTAAGAGAGGTCAACTTAGGACAGCCCTGTGCAATAGCAACCAACGCCTTATCAGTGATCATCGGACAATGAGTTAAGTCGAGCTTCTCCAATTGGTGGCTGGCAACCCTTGCATATTTCGATCAGACCTTTGTCTCCAAGAGATGGGACATTCCACAAGGCCGAAGAGGACCGTCAAAGATGAGCAGCAGCTAGAGACAACCCTCAAGCCGAGGCTCATCACCCCACGACTAGGGTGGCTTCCTGCGATAAACAATTTCCCAAGGCCACCACAAGGGCCAGTGCCGACTGCTCACATCAGTGGCCTTCTTCTCTTTCAAGGACCTGGTGAGGAACCCATCATCCTTCCCCGCATCCTAAGATTCAGATCTGCCGGCGCTCAGTTCCTTGACCTGAATGGTGCTCACAAGTGTGAGCCAGCGCTTTGAACCGAGGGCGCATAAGCTCCTTTCTTGGCTGCCTGGCAAACGATGAAGGGTCTCAAAGAAGCACTCATCAGGGAGGGCATCAATTGAGGTTTGCTTCTTCTGCTAAAAAAATCTCTCTCCAAAGGGAACGAAAGGGGCGCTGATCCGAGCCCTCTTGCAAGGGAAGAAGTCGTCAGCACAGTCGCCAGAAGGTATGAAGTATTCAACTCCCATGGGGTAAAACCGTAAAAATCATCATCTCTTGAAAACAATCAAACCCCCCAAAATCCGATTGAGATACGTAACATACGTTTCATAAGATTAACAATCTACCTATCCACAATAAATTAGGAATTCTAACCTTAAAATACACATCTATCAAGAATTATTCATTTAGATTTCCAATTAAAAGCTTCAATTTCACCAAACAATACCTATAAAACTAAAAAGGCCAACTCCAAAAGATTTCGACAATCTTACGAAGACCCGTTAAATTAAATGAATACCCAGTTCCTAGATAGATTAGATCACCCAATAAAACCCAAAAAGAATCCAACAAACAAGTTTACAGAAAAAAAAAAAAGAAAAGATTCCAACAAACATATTAAATGATAGTTTGGCTGAAATTTCACATAAGTCATTTTTTTTTGGTGAAATAGCTGGGAGATGGCTCCCTAAATAAAACAGCAAACTAAGAAGTACAAAGTCTTGCTACTGAATTCCTCAAGACATCACTCCGCAGCAATAGCCGAGTGCAGTCCGGGGGTTCCAGCAGCTCATAGCAACCAATGTTCAAAGAAAAAGCGTAAGAGGCTAGGCTATCCGCGACGGCATTAGCCTCTTGGTAAATATGACGTAATTAGACAAGCCAATTTCTACAAAGGAAGCCATGGCAAGAAATTACCAGGCTAAACAAAGGGTGGGTCGGTTTAGTTTTCTTGGTTAACAGATTCACCACCACCTCTGAATCTGTCTCCACCACCACCTTCTTGAATCCAAGGTTCCATGCCATTTCCAACCCTTTTAAAACACCACAGCATTCCGCCATTGGTATTGAGCAAGAACCCAGGTTGAGAGCAAAGCCTCTCACCCATTCGGCATTTGAGTCCCTTATGACTCCTCCGGCAGTAGCGCTCCCATCAAGCCTACGACCTCCATCGGTATTCACCTTCACCCACTCTAGTTGCGTTTTCTCCCATTTGATTCCTCGTATCATCTTCTCCATAGGATCCTTCTTGCACCTTCTATTAGCTATCGCCTTCTGGTACGTTTGGACCTCCTCGGAGCACATGGCTGCCGTGACCGGCCTTCCCGCTCCTTTTTGAAAAACCGCTTCATTTCTTCTCTTCCACAGCTTCCAAGTCGCTATAGCGAACATAGCGCTCCAGCTTCTTTCTCCTCCAGCGCTCCTAGCATCCATGACATTAGCTCTAATCCACGCAGCGAAAGGCAATCTCCATCTGTGTGCACGCCTCTCGTCATCGACTACCTGCATCCATAAAGCTTCAGCAGCACCGCAGTCCCTAAACAAATGCTCTAGAGTTTCCTCACAAGATTTACAAATAGGACAAGTAGCGGACGTACCTAAGCCTCTCCTAACCCGTTCCGTGTTGTTAAGGACACCACCTTTGCACATAAGCCAAATGAAGGAGCGAATCCTTTCATTTACATCAATCTTCCAAATAGCTTTGAAGAAGATTCGGTCACTATCCTGCCAATCATACCAACCCCAAAGGGCGTTATAACCGGAGTTCACCGAGTAGTCCCCATCCTTGGTGAATTTCCAAGCGGGCAGGTCTTCTATATCTGTAATTGCTATAGACACCAAGCACATCAGCGTCTCGGAAGGTATCTTATTCTCAAGCTCGTCCCACCGCCACCCTCTCCCTGGATCCCACATCTCAGCCACCTTCATTCCCGAACTGTGAACTGAATCTCCCTTCCTAAGCATGCTCAGTGGGTTGTTCAACAGCCACAAATCTTCCCAAAAGGCCACGCTCTCCCCATTGCGGATGTTCCATTTAAGTCCCGGATTGACAATCTCAGCCAAACTCTTGCGGATACCCCTCCAAACATGAGAAACCTTCGACGATCTACCGAGCGATGTACCCATGTATTTGCCGGAAAGCACCTCTCTCCATAAACCTTCATTCCCCATGATGAATCTTCACCCGAGTTTCGCCATGAGAGCCAGATTAAGGTCCTCCATGGCCTTAACTCCTAGACCTCCAAGCTCCTTCGATTTGATGACCTCTTCCCAAGCGACCTTATGAACCTTCCTTTTCGTATCCGTCGATCCCTACAAGAATTTCCTACAAAGACGCTCGATCTTGTTGCAAATACCGATCGGTATACTCAGCATCCCCATACAGTATATCGGGATAGTAGTGAGAACAGACTTAGTGAGTGTTATCCGACCAGCAAAGCTAAGTAAGCCAGTCTTCCAACCACCAAGTTTGGTCGAAAATTTCTCAATGATAAAATCGAAATCTGCGTTTCTAACTCTTCTATGTAGCAGCGGGATACCGAGATACCTTCCCAAATCGGATGTAACCTCAATCCCACTCTCCCTTCCGATCTTACCCTTAAGCTCCTCTTTGATATTACTAGTCAGATGTATCTTAGACTTCTCCAGGCTTACCTTTTGGCCAGATGCGCTACAAAATCTCTCGAGGATGTCCCTTATAATCTTCACTTGCTCCACTGATGCCTCGGCAAATAACAAAATATCATCTGCGAAGAACAGATGGGATAGAGGTGGGGCATTCCGAGCAAGTTTAATCAGTTTCCACTTGCCATCTTCCACAACTTGATTGATTAAGTGTGTGAGTCTCTCAAGACAAAGAACAAATATGTATGGGGATATAGGGTCCCCTTGGCGGATACCCCTTGAAGGTATGAATTGCTCAGACACTTCCCCATTCCACAAAATACTCATACGAGGACTTCTAATGCAGCACATAAGCCATCGAATCCATTCGACAGGGAACCTCGCCCAATTAAGCGACTCCTCTATGAAATCCCAACTCAGACGATCGTACACCTTCTCGAGATCAAGTTTCAACCACATCCAACCTTTTCTACCCTTCTTGGTTCTCATAGAGTGGATGACTTCTTGCGCAATCATAACATTATCATTGATAAGACTGCCTTGAATGAAACTTCCTTGCATCGGGCTAACGAGCTTACTCATGAGGGGCTGCATCCGGTTTGCCATAATCTTAGTTATGGCCTTGTACCCCACATTGCACAGACTGATACCTCTAAATTGAGATATTCTTTCCGGCTTCCCAGTTTTCGGAAGCAAGGTGATGAGAGTGTCATTCAGGCCTTCCGGGAGCACGCAAGAACTGAAGAAGCCTCTGATCAGCTCCGACGCAGATTGTCCAACCACTTTCCAGCATTGTTGGAAAAACACCGGCTGGAATCAGGCACCTTATAGGCCCCCATCGATTTGAAAGCTTTCCAAATCTCCTCATTCGAGATCTTTTTCCCAATTTCCGACCACTCCGCCATATTAATACAAGGGAAATCAGCCCCTTTCAGTCGGTTCATGCTCCCTTGTTTGTCTTCAGTATACAGATTAGAGAAGTAGTAGTCTACTGCTATTCTTTCAAGATCAGATTTATCCTCAACCCAATTGTCCTTGTCGTCGAAAAGACCCTCCACATGATTATACTTCCTCCTCACAACCGTGGTCGTATGGAAAAATTTCGAGTTTCTGTCTCCCAAGGCAAGCCAATCTTCTCTCGATTTCTGCATCCAGAAAGTCTCTTCTTGCTCTATGACCGTGTCCAATTCTTCCTTGATTCTTCTTTCCTGATCTTATGCAGCAACACTAGGGGCAATAAGTTGTTTCTTTTGAACTTCCCCCAGAGCCTCCATCAACAGCCTTTTCCTTTCAAATATATGACCGAAAACTTTTTTGTTCCAGACTTTCAAATCTCCGCTCAGAGCCTGCAAGGCCAGCTCCAATGAGCAGTCCCTTTGCCATTTAGATTCTATGAACTTAGTAAAATCCGGATGAGATAACCAGGCTGCTTCGAATCGAAACGGTCGTCGCTTCCTGTCCTTGATGATTTTAGGCTCCAGTTCAAGTAATAAAGGGCAATGGTAAGAGGAGTACCTCGGAAGATGTCTGACCCTAGCATCAGGCCAAGCCAGATGCCCGGACACGTTAGTAAGCATTCTATCGAGTTTCTTAGAAACCAATTTGTCTCCCATAATCTTTTTTTGCCAGGCTGCTAATCAGATTCCTGAACACATGTGAATCTTTGTGCAATTTGCCTGTGCCCCCTTGCGTTTCCTTCGGTCTAGTGATACAATTAAAATCACCTCCAACTAGAATATCTCTAGTAGCGTTCTTAAGAGCAGCCTCAAGATCCTCCCAGAATTGGACCCGGCGAGCAACGGACGGAGGACCATAGACAGCAAATAGGTACCTTTTGCACGTTCCTGCTTTCCACGAAACCTGAATAAACCTAGGGTTTTTACTGATGATATCCAGATTACCCGCCTTATCATTCCAAAATAACCAGATCCCGCCAGCAAAGCCTTCCGCCTCCACCCGGAAGAAGTTTTCAAAATTAAGCTTCCGGCACACCTTATCAGCTTTGTCGCCAGAAATTCTCATCTCGAATAAGACCAGAATATCAATCGAACAATGCCTACATATGTATTGGATTGCTCTCAAGAACGATTTTCCCCTGCACCGAAACAATTTCAAAGTAATAAGTTCATTGAACAAACCAAAACAAAAAGGAAACAAGAAAAAAAAACCGAGCGGAAAAATAAACCAAGGAACTCAGAATTAAAGATTTACTCCCTGATTACTCCTCAGAGTCTCTTCTTCGCATAATCCTTCCGACCCATCCCTTGCGAATGTGCCAGGGTTCTCTGTTTTTTCGGGGTTAGCCCAGAATCTGCCTTGTAGTTGATTAATTCCTTCCACAGAAGAATTTTGATTGTGTGCTATCACCATATCCTGGATCAAATCATCCTCCCCTGAATACCGATTTTCATGGTTTGAATCTAGTTCAAATTGCTTCTTGGTGTACTTTAGATATCGACTTTCTTTAGGAGCGTCAAACAAAGCTAAAGAAATCCCTTGGTTCGTGGGCTTAGATTTCTTCGTGGGCTTTTTCTTATTAACACATCTCTTCTTATTTGGGCCTAATTTAGGGTCCCCCTTCTGGCCTGTCACTCCAGACGTCTTCTTCTCTTGGACAAAATCATTATTTTCCTCATCAATTAAAACCGGTTGAGATCCGGAGTTACCATTCCCTTTTGCAATATCCACTTTCGAGATATTATCGGCCTCTGTGACAACCCCGGACATCACACTATCCGCCTCCTTTAGGTTAATTCTCTCCGCCTCATTATTGCTAGTTACATCCGCATTAATTTCTCTGTTCGCTGGAGAATTTTCCTCTGGGTTTCCCGCCTCAACGGTCATCCCCGCCAACTCTTCCGATCCCTGGTTTCCTCTGGCTTCCTTAGGTTTCTCCGTCTCGATAATCGTCTTCGGCGTAACTGGTCCCTGACCCCCGGTCACTTTCTCTGATTCCATCTGTGTCTCTGGTTGTCTCTTCCCTCTCGGCTGCTCCTTCTTTCCATTGTTACTCCAGTTTCCGTTCGAGCCCCTGGCATTCGTTCCTTCCTCCTTCCTGTTTTTCCCACTCCCACCTGTTGAGTTAACCTGGGCGCTCTGATTGCTTCTCCTTGCCTGTTTCTTCCTTTTCACCTTCATTTATTCCCCATGGCTACTATTTCCTTTACTGTGCTCTTGCCTTTATGCTTGGGAGCCCTTCCCTTTAGCCTCTTCTTTCTTTTCTCCAGGACCTTCGGGTTGAACCTCGCTCTCGCCACGCTCCATACGTCCCGGAGAGAATTGGCAATTAGCCCTGATGTGCCCCACCCGACCACATCCAAATCAGATGGACGGTATTCCCTCATATTCGACAAGGTATCTCTACCCATTTATGCCTATTGAGCCTTTTAGAGGTTCCTCAAGATCAACCTCAATAAAAACCCTCGCAAATTTCCCCCTACCTGTATATAAAGTTCTTCTGTCGACTCTGATCGGCGCACCCAATCCAGCCACGGCTTGCAGTAGGACTTCCTCTTGGTACAGGTGGAGTGGGAGATCAGCAATTCTTACCCAGGCAGGTGCTGACTTGATAGCATCTTTGGGTTTGAATTGCGGCGACCAAGCTCTCAGTATCAAACAACGACCAAAGACAGACCATGGTCCTTCCGTCATAGCTTCTATATAGCTCTTCTCCGATTCGAATCGGACAAGAAAATTCCCATAAGGCAGATCTATCACTTGAAGTTTTCCCAACCTATTCCAAATTTCCCTAATTTTCCTTTCCATCACTGGGAGTGGCAGAGGATGTCCGAGGAGTCTGACCACCGGGCAGTTCTTCCAAACGCTAGCAAGCGCCTCTATCACGTCGTCCTCTATGTGAACTTCTGGATCGCTTTCTTGGCCTGCCAGGAAAGTTATTGAGATCTTACCTTTCAGGAAATCGTTGTTAATGGACGTTCGATGTTGTTCCACTCCGCCTCCCACCACTGTGTCTTTCCATGATTTTCTTTGCTCCTGATGTTCCTTCGGAATCTCCTTCGAGATTTCTTTCCCAGAGGCTTCCACTTCCATCTTTTCACTCTTCCCGTCGGGTGGTTGGGGCGGAGGTTCGCTCGGCTGCACCAGACAGAGGAAAGAGAAAAAAGGTTTCTCAGGATTCATAATAAAACCACGCGTCGCGCGTTCTTTAGAGGTCATATAAGTCATTTGTAAGAACCTTAGGAAAGATAGAGAACAGGTAAAATGAACACATAGACATACCTTTTTTGTGTTCTAATGTCCATGTCTAAACAACGACTATAAGTCTACTGAAACATTTGAAGTGGAGATTAATTACACAAAGGACATTATGGTATTGGAAAATCATGGAAAAAACTTATTCTAAAATGCATTGGCATCATCAAGATTAATTACATGGCCTTCTTTGGATACAAAATTGAAACTACCTTATCAGTCACATTACGCGAGTGATCAATTTTTCATCTAACGAGTTTCACCATTTCCATTTCCCGCAAGAAGTCAAAGATTCCCGCCAAGTTTCGCAGAAGCTCTTCGTTTGCCGGCAAACCAAATCGTTGTCGAAGAAGGGACTTGGAGACCATCTTTGTGAGTTTTGGCTCCCTTTCGTTGCTCTATGAATTCTTCATTTCAAATTTCTCATCGCTTTCCTGCCAGATTTCTAGGGTTTTTCGTGTGTACGGGTAATTGGAAAGTGATCGTTGTCCAAATCCTTTCAAATTCACTTCTTTTGTGCTCCGCAATCTTTAATCTAGGTTTGATTGTTCTAATACCTGTTGATTTTGATCTATTGATCTCCAACAAGCTGCTTATTGAGGCAATTTTGACCAGCTTAGGGTTTTATATTTTTTGTTAGAAATGGATCGCCTAGAGTAGATTCAACTTTCAAGCACTTGAACAATGGTTTCCTAGACACTAACAAGGAAGGAAAGAGAAATGTTGTAAGCACTATTGATTTAAGTACCTTTGCAGTTTGAAATTATAAGCTTGTTAATGTGCTTTTTCCTTTCTAGTATAATACCAACTAGTACGATCCCCGCGCCATGGCGCGATTTTTTTATAAATAATATTTAGATATAGATAAATCATAGACATTAGATTTTTTTAAATGTTTTTAATTAAACCCATTGATTAGTAAATGTGTTAAAAATAATAGAAAAAAAATACACTTGGGTTAAAGAGATAAAGAGAAAAATAAATAATAAATAATGAAAGATAAAAGTTTTGAATTAATCCCATTGGTTAAAAAATGTAACATCAAATAATTAATTAATATTATAATATTTTTCAAACAAAATATTATTAGAAAATATAGTTACCATAATAAAATGATATTATGTAAATAATATTTTCACAAATAACTTTGAACATGAAGAGGACATGTGACATTACTTAATATAGTATATAGATATAAATAGTTAGTAAATGAATTTGAGTTAAGCCCAATAGTTATATTAATTGAATTCAATGTTTTGAATTAAGCCCAATAGTTAGTAAGATTAAAGAAAAAAAAAAGAATTAAAAGAAAAAGAAGAAAAAAGGAGAATTAAAAAAAAGATTAAAGAGAAAAAAGAAAATGAAAATTGGTTAAAACCCCTAAAATCTCTCTAATGTTGACACCTCATCATAAACTCTTCTAAATTAAGAGTTTATATAGATATAGATTAGAGATTTTTCTTTGGAAAGCCAATCTAGTTTATATCAATATCATGGAATGGAATATGTCTTGCCCTGCTCTTTATTTACCAATTCAAGGAATCTTATGATTCATTACATCATCTATAGTGAGCATATTCAAACTGAGGGTGGTGAGATATACTGATTTTATTTAGAATCTCTCAAATTGCACATAAATGTTTGTTGAATGTTTATCCTTGTTTAAGTTGATTTAATTTCCTCTATGTATTCCAAATCTGTTTGTTTTTTTTCCTCTCTGAGAAACACTCTGGTTTGCTTGCGTTCTATCTTGTTCTTCTCTGTTTTAGTCTTTTAGATATTTTTTTGCCAGCAAGTGGGTTTAAGACCAGTGATTCAGTGCAAGTGTGCAACCACTGATAGAAAGACCCAGTTTGAGGTTTGACAAAGGCATTGGATTGCTTTTTCTTCGGTTTGTTTGACTTAAGTTTGAGGTGTTTGTGATTAATCTGATTGAAGTTCCTGGCATTTGCATGTTTATATTAAGACTCGTATGAAGTGCACACAAATATCCTTAGAAAATTTTCATATTTGGTTTTGTTTGTTTCACTCCTATGTCCCACCCTGCTTTGGATGGATCCTCTTTTCATATTCTATATACTGATCTTTTCAGCCAACATGTGTAATCAATCTGGCAATCTGCTGTTAATTCCCAAGTCTCTTTGTTCAGTTTTGTTGTTTCATTGCCATGGTGGCTACTTTGAGCACCCCAGGATTTCTAACTATTCGATAACTGTAAAGTGTATCTGTGTATTGTTCTCCAGCCAGTTCAGTTCAATTCTATTTAATTCTAGTTTTTGAGTGATTGTGACCACCTTTTCTTTTTCAATCACGAAGAGGGAGTTGCATAGAAGGGAGCTGAAGATACTTTTCCTGTCCCACATCGCTTTGCTAGAATAAAATACACTGCTTTACATTGCCTAATGAAGCAACATTGATTGTCTCTTCGGAGACATCTGATAAAATTGGAACGATATAGAGAAGATTAGCATGGCCCCTGCACAAAGATGACACGCACAAATCAAGAAATGGTCCAAATTTTTTTTGCCTTTTTCGTTAGCTCAACTCGTCAACTTCTTTGCATTACAAGTTTTCCTACATGAATATTCATGATCATACTGTGAATGC
Organism: Persicaria tinctoria; assembly: GCA_037127255.1. Lineage (NCBI taxonomy): Eukaryota > Viridiplantae > Streptophyta > Magnoliopsida > Caryophyllales > Polygonaceae > Persicaria > Persicaria tinctoria. The sequence goes on from JBANSL010000013.1 coordinate 17,356,105, forward strand.
TTATAAAAACAATCCCTTGATTTTTTGTACATGCTTCTTTCATATATTGCTTAGTCAACATACTGCGTAAAGACCTTGACTGTGATTCTCATAATTTTCTCACTAATTCTCCAATTCTGGAATTTTTACATGGTTTCATTTTCTATCCGTATCCATTCCGACTAAATTCCCTTCTATCCTCACTAAATTTGCTTAGGTTGGTTCTTGCATTTCTTTATTTTACGGATGCTTGTAGCATGTTTTAACTCGAGAAATTGGTCATGATTTGGGCTCTTATATTCACTTTCTGCCTTCAAGTGTGATTATTTCAATGCTTGTAGGTGCTTTTTGAAAGTCTCTCTTTTAGTTGAGAGTCAAAGACAACATGGAGTGAAGTAAGGACTAAGGAATGTTAGGATCTGTTAGTATATATGTTAGCTTGGGTGAACTGCCTTTATAAACAGAAGAACATCTCATTGTAACAAACTGATTTTTCCTTTCCTAATACACATAGCTATTTTTCTATGTTTTCTCTCCTTTCTCAATCTTCGATTGCTCTACATCAACAGGATCGATAAATACTGAAACTGCATGTGAGAATCTTGTTGTGATCCCTGCTTTGTCGAGGTTATTGCTTTTTCTTCTCCCGCATTGATATTTTTGGCAAAATTGTAGATATTATTCTTTTTTTTTTGCATTAATCATATTCTGTATATGGTCAATTTCTTAGTTTAGTTGAACAGGAATAGTTTCAGGATTCAGATATATTCTTCAATCCACTAAGTAGATTCTAATCAAGATCAGTTGCATGTCCTTGTCTGCGAATGATTACCAAATGAAGATAGAACTCCAGTCTTTATAATATATTTAGACTTCCGAACATGCAACATACTGTGTTCTTAAAGGGAACTAAAATATCACTGAATTCAAACCATAATTGAATTATAAAAAGAAAAAAAATCTAGCAGAGCCGGTTTCGATCCTATTATATTCTGTATATGGTCAATTTCTTAGTTTAGTTGAACATGAATAGTTTTAGAATTCAGATATATTCTTCAATCCACCAAGTAGATTCTCTAATCAAGATTAGTTGCAAGTCCTTGTCTGAAAATGATTACCAAATGAAGATAGAACTCCAATCTTTATAATATATTTAGACTTCTGAACATGCAACATACCGTGTTCTTAAAGGGAACTAAAGTTTCACTGAATTCAAACCATAACTGTCTTTATAATATATTTAGACTTCTGAACATGCAACATACTGTGTTCTTAAAGGGAACTAAAGTTTCACTGAATTCAAACCCATAACCGGAAAAAGAAAAAAAACCTATCAGAGCCACAGAATTCAAACCACAGCTGTGTTTATAATATATCAGGTTTCGATCCTGGGACCTGTGGGTTATGGGCCCACCACGCTTCCGCTGCGCCACTCTGATTTTATTGTTCATATAAACCAACAATCAGTTCATAACTAGCCACCTTAGTGCCTTCATTCTTCCATTCCATTGTAAATTTGTAGAGCATGACGTGACACAAAAACACCCTATCTTAGCAAATCTCAGTTCACATATGACCACTTATGGAGACGGTGAAACGGAATTACAGTCAAACCGAACTACAGAGGCTGAATGTTGTTTCTTGATGTGCAGATACAAATTCCTTGGAGAACACAAAAAGTTACAGCACAATTGCAATTCTCCTAGTGTGAAGGCTTCAAATAAGTAGTCCTTGAATTTTCCAGCACAATTGCAATTTTCGTATTGGGAGGAATCCAATATGATTGAGCCTATTTTACTTTTGATAGCTTGGTTACGAATGTTGCTTTGCTTCTCAGCTGAAGAAGGACTTGCTATATTGCTATATGTCCATTAGTGCCCTTCGTTAAAAGTAGATTAAAAAAACAAGTACAAGCTTAAATATAGGAATTTAAACAAACTGTAAAAATTAAGAATCTATATCATCCAAAAGAATAAATGAGGGGAAACCCGAAAGGTGGGAATGGTTGAGGGAGGGAAGCGGCTTGGGCTAGTTAAAGTGAATGTTACAAAGTACCAATTACTGATTTGAATACCTTTGCAGTGGAGAAGGAAGCGTGGTAATACATATATGCTGTGCAAAGCTGTGCTGTTGAGAATTGATTAAACATTGTAGTTTTTCTGTTTCAAGACTTACATATAGCTTGTTAGAAGCTTAATAAATTTTGTGATCAGTGTCCTCTGGGATAAGAAAGCTTGCTAACACATATGATGTGCAAAGCTTTGCTGTTAAGAATTGATTAAACATTAGCTTGTTTTTATTAAGATTCATACAGATCGCACACAAATCTCCAAACTTTTCATGTTTCGTTTAGTTCGTATCGGTCCAACCCTCAATTGGATGATTATCTTTTCATGTTCTATATGATGGTCTTTTCATCCATGGCTACTACTTTGAGCTCCCTTGTTTTTTTTTTTTTTTAACTCCGTATCTGTATATTTCATTGCCAGTTCAATTCAGCTCCGTTGAATTCCAGTTTGAGTACTTGTGACCAATCTAATTTAGGATTGCTTTTCCTTTTTCAATCATGAAAAGGGAGTTGAGGATATCCCTCGTCGCTTTTCTATAATAAAACACTAGTTTGTATTGCTTGATGAAGCAAGACAGTTTGCCCCTGTGCAAGGATGACATGCACAGATTGAGAAATGGTCCAAATTTTTATTTTTCCATTTTCCAGCTCCAATTGGCGTGTCCTTTGCATCCCGAGTTTTGGTTTGTATATTCAGAAAATCAAACTGTGAAACACTTACAACTTCTCCCCTTTTTGTTTTTCCATTTTAGGTACTCAACATTAATTCCAATTTCAAGACCTCGAACAAGAATTGCAGGATCAATTTGATAATTCAGGTATTAACATTAACATTATTTGTTAAAAAAGAAAACACTTTCTAGATTAATAAAATGATTCTAACTTCTCTTTTGAATGTTTTTTATGGATTTTTACATTAGCTACTTTCCATTTTGCTTGGTTAAATAATTGAACATGATATTGGTGAGGTGCGACAGGCCCATACAATAGCGCAACGCATGGGCGACACATGAAGACCCAAGATAGCAAGCTATCTTATATGAGCCTTCCCCTTAAAAAAATAAATTTAATATCAAAGTGAACCAATGGTCCACATATCAGATATCAGATATTAAACTGATAAGAACAGATACTACACTTGATCTTAGCCAAAAGGCCGAGAAAGGTATGCTTAATCTATTCTTTGTTTGGGCGTTTTATATTCTCTCCAAACTTGTTCTTTATGCTGACAATCAATGTGGGATGAATGTCAGACCAATCAACTGGTGCTAAGTTGCTCAGATATTAACTGATATGTGGACACGCCATTGTTTGCCCCAGCTACAAGGTGACTGGACCTGCCTCTTTGTGCTTAAGGTTGTAGATTGCTTGGTCATAGTATAAGTTTCAGTTCCAGTTGGTGAATCCATACGCTATCTAATATTAATAAAAGGGAAAAGAGGCATGCTATTTTTGTCCCAGCTACAATAGTGGAAGTAAATTTGCTGGCCAAAGGAAGTGGTTCTTTTTACAAATGAAGAAGTCATCGCGGGTAGTTCATTTTTTTTATAAAAAAAATTGGGGAATTTAGATGTTTCAATATACCTTGTCTGAATTACTTCAGATTTATAAATTAACTAGTGCATTTCAAACTGAAGTTCAGTTAGTTAGTTGTTGTTGATTCCCAAGTCTCTTGGTTCAGTTGTGTTGTTTCATTGCTATGGATACTACTTTGAGCTTAAGTGTTCAAGTTCATCATGGTGTATCAGTTGTTTGAATCTACAAGCAAAAAGAGCCTGCAGCGTACAACAATACTCTCTTATTGGTGTCCTTGCCTGATTAGGTGGCAGTCACCACAGTGGTTTCAACCAACTTCTAGGTAAACTCTTAGGCGCAAATGAAACCTTTTTCGTCTAATGAATTCTGGAGTGTGCTTCTTAGCGGATGTTAACATTTTCGCAGAGGAATTGCCAGTTGTTGTCCCTGTTGCACCTGCCTCTCAAAGCCGAATCCCCTGGCCTAGCAGAAAACAGTGTCAGCTCCTCGTTACAATGCATCCCGGGCTCCTAAACACAAAGCTACTCCAGCTGAAGGTAGTTTTTTTTTTTTGCTCACTTTGGAGACCTAATTCATCTATTAAGTGAATCAAAAGTGTGCTGTTATTATGATATGCCAAAAAAAAGGGTCAAGTTTAGCACTTAACAATTTCAAAACAAGGTTGGAGCACGACTGAGGGGACCAAGTAGCATAACACAACCTGCGTATGGCTAAAAAGACGTATGTCTAAAAGTCTCTTATTATGGCATAAATCTTCACTAACAACAGTGGTGAGCTGACAAATGAGTGTACCAAAACAATGTTACTTATCTTAAAATGCAAGATGAGTAGAAAAAGAAAGAAGCAAAGATAACGCGGTCATAAAATGCAAAATGTAACAGGAAATCTCTCAGAAAGCACATGATACAGCATAAACTATAAAAACATGAAAAAAGAATAGCTGCCAGCCTGCCACCCTTGAAGAGGCTTTACCTAGAAAGTCCTCACATGGTTCCCTTTCCCTCAATATAAAATGATAAACCCCATAAAAAATATTTTAAAAAACTGATAAATCAGTGAATCTAATAAAAAAATCTGAAATTGAAAAGATTAAGATAATGCAGTGAAGAGCTGAAAATGAAGCAACTGGTTTCACAGTATCTGCAGGATGAAAACTAAATTAAGATAATGAAATTTTAATACTAAAACTGTAGGAGCCCTCCGAGGAGAACAACCTTCCAAAAATAAGGGTATGCCACTTAGAAACAGCAAACACGGTATTCTTTAGTAAAAGGCGAAAGAATAGTTCGCTTTGTGCTTACTGCATGGCTCCACAAATGTTACAATGCTGCTACTGATTGGACTTGTATGATTCAGTATGGAAGGTATTTCCACGCTTATTCAATGTGGGAATCCTTTGCACATTGGAGAATGGAGACTGCCAGCAAACTGCCAGTTGACATTTATACACAATAATACATGTTCCATTCCATGAAATTACAACAATACACAAGATGATTCAATTCATTAATCTTTCCTCACAATGATTGGATCTCGGTATCAATTTTATGGCTGCGTTAGTAGTTGTTATTATCATCATTACAATAAGAAAAAACAAATGGTTATGAAAAGAAAGGCAAGGTTTTCTGAATACGGATCTGAATAAATCTCCTGATGCCACTCTCTATCAAGATTCTAAAGATCGATCATACAATTCAGCTCTTGAAATGAATTCCAACTGCTATAAGAAGTTCCGATTTCATGGAATTATAAGCTCAGCTTCAGTGCAAAGACGAAGAGAATGAAATCTCTTATAAAATCTATTAACTGATCAAAAGTACATAAAGAGAGTAACACAAACTCGCTTTCATAGCAAAATCACACAGGAGCGACGACCTTTCATCATTATAAACAACTTCCCTCCTTCTCAATCTACTACTTCCAGCAACCACATTTCCATTTTCATCGGTTTACATAAAGAAAAAAAGAGTTTTCATCCTTTTTTTCTTTTTGGTATGCAAATAGAACTAGAAATGTCAATTAGAAAAAAATAAAAGAATGAGTGTTGATGAGAGCTCCACACACACCCTTTTTTGGTATGCAAATAGAACTAGAAATGTCAATTAGAAAAAAATAAAAGAATGAGTGTTGATGAGAGCTCCACACAGACCCTATGGATATACTGATCTGTGTAGTTCCGGTCTTCAGTTTGAACCCTTTTTCAAAAGGACAATTACAGTGAGTGGGTACCCAACCTCTTCAACTGGTATTGGAAGGCTGGTATTGGTGAGGTTTTTAGGACAATTACGGTGAGTCAGTAACCAACCTCTTCAACTGGTATTGGTGGGGTGCGTCAGGCCCATGCAGTAGTGCAACACTTGGGCGACACACAAAGACCCAAGATAGCAAGCTACCTTTAATGGGTCTTTCCCCTCAAAAAAAGATATCAAACTGATAAGAACAAATACTACACTTGATCTTAGCCAAAAGGCCGAGAAAGGCATGCTTTGTGTAGTCTTTCATTGGGCTTTTTATATGCTCTTCTAAGCTGCCTCTTTATTCTGACATTCAATGTGGGATGAATGTGTCAGACTATGCATCGGTGCTCAGTTTCTCACCATCAGATGCAATATTGCACATTTGCACGGAGTAAATGAAAAAGAAACAAGTTGTCAATCCACCATGGAGTGTCAATATTGTGTTTTGTTTATATTTGTCCATCGATCATTTCATCAATTTCGTTAGCAGGCAGGCCTAAGGTTTTTGTTCTACTTAAAATTCCTCCAATTTTTTTATATATTTATGTAGCATCTTGTGTATTGTTCAGGCGCAAACTAGCATATATATCAATATATATGAGCTCTGTGCCTCTTGGAATGCCCCTAGTCTGTAAGATCTGATAAGGTTGTTCCAAAATTAATCAAGTGTATGTGTATCATCATGAGATTTTTGTTCAGGTTTTTGTTTGACTCCTGATTCTATTCATAAATATTTTTCAAAATAGTTAAAGACTTATTTGCAATTTGACAAGAGATATCTTGTCATTAGACATTTCATATCTTGCCTATATAGTACACTTCCATTTTGAAGTCAGATGGTTTGCCTGACTAGATCATTTGATCATTTGTCTATAAATTGAATTGACCTCTTTATTATTATGATGATAGTAGAAGGAGGAGAGCAATGAAAATGCTCAAGGTAAAATATAATTAATTTTCATTAGTAATAGGGGTGTTTTAGTAATTATACCGTGCAAACCAAAGATATTCTAATTATAATTTATGGAAAATGACAATCTGAATAAATAAATAAGTATTTTATTATTTGAGGGATATATAACTTATATACTATTTTATAAATTTGAGGGATATATAATTACATTTAGAAGGATATATAGATATAGGTAATTGTCGAGTCAAGATCTCCCACAACTTAAGTTGCACTACTAAATTATTTCGGGTATAATTATATTTTAAAAAAATATATTTATATTCCATATACTTGTATTTACATTTTTATAAAAAAAAAATTATAAAAAAATTTATTTTAAAATTTTTTTAAAATTAAAAGATCAATTATATTAGAAAATAAATTTTATGTTTTTTTAAAACATGATTTTTTTTCCAATAAAAGTTTATAAATATGCAAAATACTTGAATGTAAATATACTTTTTAAATTTTTTTTCAAAGTAAAATTATAATTGGTGCTTGTTTGATTTGACGTGAGGATTGAAATTCCCGGGGATTTTCTTCATTGGAATTAAATTCCTAAAGTTCAATTCATGGGAATTCTGAAAATATGTTTTGTTGATTTTTTCTATTCTAGGGGATTAAATGAAGCGATTGAAAATTTTCAAATTAAAAAAGGTGGAATTGAACTTATCTAGGTGATTAGGTAAGTGAACTTCATTCGAATTGGAAGAGTTTAAAAACTTCTCAGGAAGTTGAATTCATGTGTTTTTTTATTTTAAAATTATCAATCAAACACATATTTTTTTCAACTTCCTGAGATTTTCTACTTCATGTGTTTTTAAGGGCCCTTTTGGTATTGGTATCTCGATATCTGATATCTAGTATTTGGTATGGCTAGATATCGATATTACTTAAAAGTGATACCAATATCTAGTGTTTGGTCTCTCCCATATATCAAGTGATATCTGATACCAAACGAGTCCTAATTGCCAACCAGACAAGCCCATAGTGTTTGGTATTTGATATCTAGATATATCAAATATCAAATATCAGTCCCCGATATATGATATCTAGTGGTTGGTATCCCTCAAATAGCAAGTGATATTTGATATCTGTATTTGGTATCGTCAGATATCGATATCGCTTGATATCTAGATTACTAGATATCAAATTTGGATTTTTTAAATTTGATATAATGATTTTGAAGAAAATATCACTTGATATCAAAATATTACCCGATATTTGATATCTTGATAGTGATATCGATATCTTGATATATCAAGATATCGATAACTTGATATTAAAATAGATATTAACTGATATCGATATCTTGATACCGTGGGTAGCACCGTGAGATGTAGGAGATGTTGACTCGTAATTGTCCCTTGTAGGCATAATTTGAAAACTTTGTAGAATTCCATAATATATAATTTTATTTTATATTTTTGGCAATGGGGAATTATAGTTAGGGTTTTAGTGTGGTTCAACTTTTGATACATAAGACTGTACTTTTGTGTTTTGGTGTATTCTCGGATCCTCAAAATCGAGGATGAAGACCCCTTTCAATCTCCCTTTAGACTTACTCAATCAGATTTTGCTCCTCCTCCCATTCGGTTCAATTCTTGATTGCAAGCTGGTGTCAAAGGAATGGAAGAATCTCATCGACGATCCCAAGTTTTTCAAGCTTTACTGCGACACATCTCTTGCCTTGTCCTATTTCAAAAACAGCGCCTACTGCTTATTAGCGAAGGATCAGGGTAACATAAAAATCAGCAATTTCACAATGAACCGCATTCCATTCGATCTGGAAGGTGCCGATGGCATCCGTGAATTTCTATCCGAACCATCCAAGGGGATTGCCTGTGTCCTCACCTACAAAAGTCACCTCCTTTGCTACAACTTGTTCACCGGAGCTTCCTACAACACAACGGATTTTCCGCTGTGGAAACACTCGGATATTAAGTCGATCTGTTATGGCTTCGGTTACGATTGTTATGATGACGATTATAAGATTATGTGGAAATACAAGCTAAAGAGAATTCTCGACGACGACGATGACGGTCTGTATTGGGTTTACAGCTTGAGAGATAAGGAATGGAAGTCCTTCAAAGGCTTCCCTTACGATGCATATCAGTGGTTGAGTTTGCTATCAATATTCAACCGAAAAGCTTGCTCCTTTAATGGTGTCCTCCATTGGGTTTTCCCTAACAGAGGTACAGGTATGACACCTGAAAAGTATGTGATCTTTACTTACGATCTGCATACTTGTATGTTTGGAGAAATGCCGCTGCCGACTGATCATAGTAATCTTCAACGTGTGCTACTATTTGAAGTAGGTGGACAACTTTGTTGCAAGCTCAAGTTGAATATTACTAACCACCTTACGGCAAGTGTTTGGACGATGAGAGAGAACGGGGTTAGTGAGTCTTGGGAGATGTTGTTCTTCATTAATGACAATCCATTGACATACTGGGTAGAGCCCGCACTGCTATATATATGAATGCCGAGATGGAAGAAAAGTAGTCTTGTTTTTCTATGGCTGGAACGGATCATTGAATGGGTACCATCTTAACAATGGAGAGTTGAAACACATACAGAAGATTGCTTGGGAGAAGATCAGGAGGATGCCAAAGGAGAAAATTACACTTGAAACAATGGAGAGTTGAATTGGTGCGACGATGCTAGCTAATTGAGGCAATGTCAGCATGTTTCAAGTTTATATATAGCTCCAAAAATCGCGCTTGGGAGCCACACAATGGCCTCCCTTATGCTCTGTCTAGTTGAAAAGGTTGTAGGGATCAGGTCATCAAGCTTGCTCCTTTAGGAACATTGTCTGGTTATGGTATCAAAAAATCGGAATAACAGGTGATCTGTAATGAACATTGTTGCTGTCATGGGAGTTTTCTTGTTTTTTATTTATTTATTAAAAGGGTGTTTTCTTGTTTTTGGTTCAGTATTAAGTTTAATTTACTTGATAGAAATTACATATACCTTCCACTTCAATCCCAAACTCAAGGCCAATAACAAACAGAATCGAGTTGAGAGAGTGAAAGCATAGGTTTGAGTTGAAAGATGAACACAAATTGCTTGTAATAATAGTTGAAAAGCATCAAATCAGGCATCAAATCTATAGTTTGCTAGGTTCTCAGCGCGCACGAATCGCCAAAATCAGCAACAAATAAACAAAAGTTTCAATCCTCAATGTTTGTTCAAAAACATAAATTGTGTTTCACTACTCATAACTAGAACGAGCAAAGAAACACATTTCACTACACATACATTTCCAATGTTTCTTGCATTGAAGGGGTGTGCATCGATTGATTCCTGTGCTGCTTTGGGAGCTTTTGTCGAGGAGATTATTGTTTGGAACACAAAGAAGTTTTCACAAATATTTTCAAAAAGAATGTACGCGCGTTGACAAGCAGAATTTATCGGAGGAAACTTGCGCAGGGAGTGTCTAGGCACTATCTTCAGTTCGGTGGAAATGTATATTGACAAGCGAGCTTTATTCCAGGTCGCCAAATCGTTGATAATGTAGTTATAGCCCCAGCTACAAGGTGACTGGACCTGCCTCATTGTGCTTAAAGTTGATGATTGCTTGGTCATAGTATAAATTTCAGTTCCAGTTGGTGAATCTTTGCTGAAATTCAAACTGAAATTCAGGTACAAGGTGATTGGAATAAAAGGGAAAAGAGGTATGCATTTCAAACTGAAATATTTGGTCAATATATGTTGATTTGGTGGAAAAATAAAAGATGAAGGCAAAATATGGAATTAATACCTAAATATTCAACAATATTAAAAAATTAAGTTTTAAAATTTTTTGTCGGTATGAATAATAATATTAGATAGATTTATCTAAAATGATAAGTTTTCTACCTAATGAAGATATAAAGTTGAATATTTAAGAAAAACTAATTAAGATGTAAGGTATATTGGATAGATTATTTGATCTAGAAAGATAAGTTTTTTATCTAACTATATTGCCTTATTAATTGATGTGACCCAAAAATATAATATCATTTTAATTCAAAATATGAAAAGTATGGAAAAATAATCTCATTTTAATCCAGAAAATTTCATGGACGCGATATATATAGATATAGATATAGATATAGATATAGATTAGATAGAAGATTAATAGATAATAGATAATAGATAGATTTTTGGCAATGGGGAATTATAATTAGGGTTTTATTGCGCTTCAAGTTTTTATACATAAGACTCTACTTTTGTACGTGTTTTGGTGCATTCTCGTATCGTCAAAATCGAGGATGACGACCCCTTACATCCCTTTATACATACTTAACCAGATTTTGCTCCTCCTCCCATTCGGCTCAATTCTTGATTGCAAGCTTGTTTCAAAGGAATGGAAGAATCTCATCGACGATCCCGAGTTTTTCAAGCATTACCGCGACACATCTCTTGCCTTGTTCTATTTCAAAAACAGCGACTACATCCCTCTGCCAAAACAAAACAGCGTCTACTGCTTATTAGTAAGGGATCAGGGTAATATAAAAATCAGCAATTTCACAGTGAACCGCATCCCATTCGATCTGGAAGACGACAATAGCATCCGTGAATTTCTTTCGGAACCATCCAAGGGGATCGCCTGTGTCCTCACCAACAACAATCGCCTCCTTTGCTACAACTTGTTCACCGGAGCTTCCTACACCACAGATTTTCCGGTGTGGAAACACTAAGAGGATATTCGGTTGATCTGTTATGGCTTCGGTTACGACTGTCATGATGACGATTATAAGATCATGCGGAAATACAAGCTTAAGAGAATGCTCGACGACGATCTGTATTGGGTTTACAGCTTGAGAAATAAGGCATGGAAGTCCTTCAAAGGCTTCCCTCACGCTGCATATCGGTGGCCGACTTTGCTATCAATATTCGACCGAAAAGCTTGCTCCTTTAATGGTGTCCTCCATTGGGTTTTCCTTAAGAGAGGTGCGATGAAGACACCTGAAAAGTATGTGATCTCTACTTATGATCTGCATACTTGTATGTTTGGAGAAATGCCACTGCCGACTGATGATTGTGATCTTGAAGGTGTGCTACTATTTGAATTAGGTGGACAACTTTGTTGTAAGATCAGGTATAGCCACAACCTTACGAATAATTTTTGGATGATGAGAGAGTACGGGGTTAGTGAGTCTTGGGAGATGTTGTTGAGCACTTACAATATTCCAATGACAAACTGGGCAGAGCACTTACAATATTCCAATGAATGCCAAGATGGAAGAAAAGTAGTCTTGTTTTTCTCTCTCTGGGACGGGACATTGAGGTGGTTTGATGTTAGCAATGGAGGGTTGGAACACATACAGAGTAGTGCTTGGGAGAGGATCAGGAGGAGGCCATTAGCTGGTTATGGTATCAAGAAATCGGAATAAGCAGGTGATAGGTGATGAATTGAAGTTAGGTAATGATGTTAGCAAGTACGTTTACGATATTGTTGCTGTCATGAGAGTTTTCTTGTTTTTGGTTCAGTATTAAGTTTGCTTGATAGAAATTACATATACCAGCCACTTCAATCCCAACTACTTTTGGGATATGATTAAACTCAAGGTTGAGAGTGAGGGCATAGGATTGAGTTGAAAGATGAACACAAAATGCTTGTAATAATAGTTGAAACGCATCAAAATCAGGCATCAAATCTATAATTTGCCAGGTTCTCAGTGCACGAATCTCGCCAAAATCAGCAACAAATAAACAAATGATTCCCAATTCTGTAAATTTATACACAAAGTTGCCTTTTAAAGAAGAACACCTTTGGATCTTAAATATTTCCTTCTATCCTGGCTCAATCCGTAAATGATTCTTTTTTTTTTAAACGGATACTTTAAATGCTGATTGTCTTCTATCATATATTCCTCTGCTTGCCTTCTATCATATCCTGCGCCAAGTCATCGCCAGACCATGCATCATCTTTTCCTGTTCTATATACTGATCTTTGCTGCCAATGTATGTATGTTATCAATCTGTTGTTGATTCCCAAGTCTCTTGGTTAAGTTTTGTTATATTTTGCCATGGATAATACTTTGAGCTTAAGTGTACAAGTTCATCCTGGTGTATCAGTTGTTTGAATCTACAAGAAAAAAGAGCCTGCAATGTACGACAATGCTTCTCTTATTAGTGTCCTTTCCTGATTAGGTGGTAGACTGGTAGTCACCACAGTTGTTTCAACCAACTTCTAGGTAAAACTATAAGGCTCAAATGAAGCCTTTTTCGTCTAATGAATTCTGGAGTGTGCTTCTTACTTCTTAGCTGATGTTAACATTTTCGCAAAGGAATTGTCGCTTGCTTTCCCTATTGCATCTGCTTCTTCAAAGCCGAATCCCACACCACAACAGAAAACAGTGCTAGCTCCTACGCACAAAGCATCCCTGGTTACCAAAATCTGTTCTAAAATGTACGTATGTACAAATTGTCTTTATCAGGTCCTACAACTTCTCCTGTTACCATTCAACAAAAGACAACATCTTCTTGGAACAACAATGGTAAGACCTACTACTGGCACTCCACAATTATGACCAACAAGTCAAGCAAGGTTCTAAAAGACCTCAAGATCTCAGTAAACACCCTCTATAGTCCACTCTGGGGCTCATGAAATCCGGTGGCTCATACACTCTCCCCAGCTGGCTCTGGCTCATCTCCTTGCCCACTGGCAAGAGCCTGTATTTTGTCTACATCCATGCTTCCTCTCCTGCTGATGTCTCAGTATCGGTCTACACTTTGACCTAATACAACCAACTATGTTCAACATGGTGTGAAATAGTGCAGTTCGTTATAGTAGGTTTTGGCTAGGAGTTCACATCCTCTTTTTTTCCTATCTTAAGAAGTTGTTTTGGTTTTTAGTTTGTGTGTCAAGTAGTAGGAGAGAGAAGTTAAAAAAAGGAAGGAATGAAGGTACAGGTGAAATGAGTTAAGAAGCAGATTCAAAAAAGTGCTCATTTAAGAAGCTGTTTTGGTTTTTTTTTTTGCTTCCTCAATTTGCTCATGTTGTAATGTGGAAGGAGTGTTTCTCTTTTGTTCCTTTGTTTTGTATGGAAGAAGAGATTTGGAAGAAGTGTAATCCTCCTTTGTTTTGTATGGTGCAAAAACTGCCTTTGCTCAGTGCACAAATAGATTGCTGAGAAAGTTTATGATTCTTGGATTTAGAGATCTTGATTGCCAACTAGAGGGGAATTCAGTGAATTGTGGTCAAGTGTATGAGATCATGACGAGATGCTGCTTACTACATTCCTCTTAATAGTTAAGGTTGTGATGGATGGCTTGTGCTACCAGGGGCTGCATCACTCTCTCAAGTTGTTTACATTCCATAGAAGTTAACACTTGATTGCTTTATCATAGTTACATCGGTTGTTTGCAGAATATTTACATTCTTCCTACAAAAGAACCCTCCTAGCAAACTCTACAGAATCCAAATCCTCTTGATTCGCGTCATTTGTTTCATCTGTCTCTTGAATTCTGCATGATCTGCTGAGGTGGCAGACGGTCGCTCTGATGGTATCTCATCTCTTGGATGCCCAAAGCCTTGTGCACCATCTGATGGTAAGCAATGATTAAGTAGTAACCAACTTTCAAAAGTGTGTTGTTATTATGATGTGTCAAAAAATGGTCAAGTTTAGTACTTACCAAGTTCAAAACAACTAACAAGGCCTGGAGTGCAACTGAGGCCGGGGAGCAAGTAGCATAACATAGCCTGCTTATGGCTAAAAAGATGCATGTCTAAGAGTCTCTTATGGCATAAATCTCCAGATACCAAAACAATTTTAGTTACCTTAAAATGCAAGACGAATAAATAGAAAAAGAAAGAAGCAAAGTTAACGCATAATAAAATGCAAAATGTAACAGGAAAGCTCTCAGAAAGCACAGGATACAGCATAAACTAAAGAGATGAAAAAGGAATATCTGCCACCCTTGAAAGGGTTTTACCTAGACAGTCGTCAAATCGAGTTCAAGACCATATTTTCAGTTAAGTTGCACACTAGAATATTGAGATTCTTAGTTTGGAAAATGGTTCCCTTTCCCTCAATATAAAATGATTAACCCCTTCAAAATATTTTTAAAAACTGTTAAATCAGTGAATCTAATAAAAAAATTCTGAAATTGAAATGTTTAAGTATTTAAGATAATGGAGAAAGGGCTTGGCAACAAGACTCCAAGTTACAGTAGAGCTAAAAATGCAGTGAAGAGGGCCTTGCATAAGCTTACTTAATTATCAACCTAGTGTGCAGTGAAGAGGGCCTTGCATAAGCTTGCTTAATTATCAACCTAGTGTGATCCACAATTGGTTTCACAGTATCTACAGGATGAAATATTATCAAATTTGAACTACCTGGAAATCTGTCACATACCAGAATCTTTTGAATTTGGCAATAGTCATAATGAAAATTAAATTAAGTACGTTATACTCCGAGGAGTATAAAATTTTATTACTAAAAACTGTAGGAGCCCTCCGAGGAGAAAAACCTTCCAAAAATAAGGGTATGCCACTTAGAAACAGCAAGCACACGGTATTCTTTAGTAAAAGGCGAAAGAATAGTTCGCTTTGTGCTTACTGCATGGCTCCACAAATGTTACAATGCTGCTACTGATTGGACTTGTATGATTCGGTATGGAAGGTATTTCCACGCTTATTCAATGTGGGAATCCTTTGCACATCTGAGAATGGAGACTTCCAATATTTATACCCACCGGCAAACTACCAGTTGACATTTACAATAATATAATCTTGAATCTTGCACAAGTGTTCCTGCGCCAAGCAACACGATTCATTAATCTTCCCTCACAGTACGTGATTGGATCTTGGTGTGAACTTTTTGGCTGTGTTATTAGTTGTTATCTTCATTACAATAAGAACAAACAAATGGTTATGAAAAGGCAGGCCAAGTTTTCTGAAGCACATTGAGGAGCCAAATTGATATGAAAAGAGTGCCAATGGGACCAAATGGATTGGAAAAAAAAAGGAGAATCATGGTTAAACAGTTTTCTTTCGAGGAAGCGTGCAACATATGCCATCCATGGAAGCGGAAAACGAAAGGATGCTTTTCTATCTCCTGTTTTGGTTTTCCATTCATATATTACCGTGAATGGTAATTAAGATATTTGAATTTTTGTAGTAGAAGATTCATTTAATGATAGATATCTCTCCATTATGCAATTAGGATTTGAATAACTCTCCTGATGCCAATCTCTCTACCAAATTCCAAAGATTATGCATTCAGCTTTTGAAATGGCCATCATCTTCATCTTGTGATAAGCATCATTCATGGATTTGTAGGAATCTTGCATTATAAGTTGCGGCTTCTCGTATGATGAAACCTCAGCCGACTTTGGAGCTTCTGAAGAATCCATATCCTCTTTGCTTCCCATGCTCGGTTCCTCAACAGACGCATCTTCCGGCGTTCTTGCTTCCTCAAGAAACCCCTGTTGTGATTCATGACGATCTCGATCTTTGCTCACCGATCTCTCATCACGATTCGTGGGTGTCGGCGTCGATCCTTTTTTGGCTAAGCTGCGAATCAGTTCACACAGCACCTCGAATGCGTCACCGTTTGCCATTAACGCCAATTTGATGGCTTCAAACTTTTCAGAAATTCGAGAGTTAGGTCACGAGAATCGAATTGCTCTGATACCAATTGTTATGTCCTGGTTGAGATTTGGAGATTGAAAGAGAAAAGAAGAGATTAAGGAGAAGAAGATTAGGGATTAAGAGTTGAAGGAAGAGGAAGGTAAGGGTAAATAGAAAGGGAATCAGTAAAGGGAGAGGAAGAGAGAGAGTAGAGGGTTAAGAGAAAAGGGTAATTGACATTTGATTCCTATATATGCCTTTTCCAATACAACCTATTGGTATTTATACTAATCCCACGTAACTTCCATACATGACACACGTTAAATTGCAAATAAACTCCAGCCCACTTACTTCTTCTTCGATGGTTTTTCTCTGAAACTTAAGATTTAATTCAAATTATATTAATGCTTCGATGGTTTTTCGATCTCTGACACTTAAGATTTAATTCAAATTATATGAATGTCCCCTTAACGTCACTCTTCCCCCCTCTATCTCCGTCTCTGTCTTATCCCCTATGTCCTTTTTTTTTCCGCATGTACTTAGATAGATAATCCCGTAAAATAAACGAATAATTTATATATATATACACGATAAAAGTTCTCTATGCCGAAATCGACAATATATATAACCATCATCAGTATATTTTAACTCTTTTTTTTTCCTGTTTCTATATATAACCTTCATCTGTATATGGACGACAATATTTTTATTGGTAATGATATATATATATATATATAATTGATCAGCATAAAAAAATTCTAACATTGAATATGGTTTCTATGAATATGGGAGCTCATTCAGCTTGGGGATATATTAAATACTTTCTTATTTTGGCTGCTGGTATTGCGTTTGTCACCGTAATTAATTACACTCTGGTTAGGAAGTTAACGCATGTACTTTATCTTATCCCTAGATGGCCTCAACCCGAAGGTGAAATTTCTTTCTTTCTTTCTCGAAACCAACCTTATACGATCATATATATAGCTTGTCGGTTTTATTTGACTTGGTGCTTCTTTCTTCTTCTTTTTTCCAGAGATTTCAACTAAAAAAACTAAGCCAGAAGAATCGAAAGAGACTACTAAACCCACAAACCCATAATGCAAGGAGTGTTCGACGACCCACAAGTGTGAGTCTTACAGTATCAGTGATGACAGATGTGTAGTACTAGTGCCCATCCCATCTCATTGGGGAGGTTACCCAACAAACAACTTTCGAGGTTATCCACCACACCCAATATATCCTCCATCTCATTGGGGAGGTCCCTCGTTTCGTCTTTGCGAAGGTTAATTTGACCAATCCTATATGCCAAGCACTTCCACCTAGCTAGTGTCATGGTGATCATCCTCAAGATTGTCCATAATGTATTCTACCACTACCTCAGATTGATACTTGGGCAATAAATGTTATTAGCTTCGTTGGTTGAAAGTCCTACAAGTGACGACCATCCCCAAGATTGTTCAATCCTAGGTTGGATTTCTTCGACTCATGTAAAGTTAGTCGCTTGAGATATTTAATATGCATGTGTATTCTATACTAGTTTCAATTGCCTTGTTCGATGATCATTACACCGTCCCACATCCTCCTCCTCCCAATTCATTATCATCATTTCCATTTTTTGACGCAACAGGAAGCGTGAAATCTAGTAAGTGCAAACTTTTAATAATTCAAGAGGAAATTGGGCCTCAATCAGTTAAATGTCCATTCGGTCACTTTTTGCTTTTACTGTATACGTCTTCCTCGTTTCTCCCTCGCTCCTCTCTCGCTCTGTCTCTCTGGTTTGAAACGATCATATGATCGTTTTGTCTTCCCTCACAGTCTCGATCGTTGTTGGCATTTTGATTGTTGAATCAAGAATGACATGTGGAGATTAGTTTAGTTGCAATGTGGTATCTTTGTTAGGGTTTTCTCGTTTTATAAATGAATCAAGCATGCATTGTTAAACTAACATAGGGTTAATTAATTTAAGATTTTTTTTATATATAAATATTGTTGAAGATTATTATTTAATTTTTATAACCTCCAGAACACAAGTCAGTAGCCTCAGCAGTCAAGATATATAGAGAAATTGTGCGTTAATAAATAGCATCGCACAACGGAACAAGATAGAAAGAACTTGCAATGATTCATCTCCTTAGTTTAGCCAACATGTTACACACACACACAAAAAAAACCAATATAATTGAAAATCAGATGCAGAGAATATGGCAATACAATTATACAAATGACTTGAGGCTTGAACCTCTTACAAACTAGACTTTAATTAGAATCATATATGCAACCTTCGGGCTTCGTAACAAGTAGCACCGCTCTTCACTACCGCCCATTGATGCGTTGATCCCAAGTCCCTCTGTGGCGGAGAGACCGGTGTACGTACGAGCGACATATATAATTTGGATACGAGAGCTCGACGGTACACCGGTCTCCTCCTCCACTGAGAAAATTGATGGCTCTACACATCGATGAGAGGAAGCAAGGTGGGTGCGACTCCATCGATGACAAGGCAACCAGATTACCAAAACTATTATAGAAGCAATCACTTGGAAAAGTTGGACATATCAGGTTTTATAAGGACTATGTATATTGGTCCTCCTATCTTGACTATTTATAGAAATTGTAGAACTATTAAATCTATCTAATGTTTATCAAATCATGCATGAAGTATTAAATCTATCTAATATTTATCTAGTTAATGTAACAAAATCTCCTTATATATCATTTTAATTTTTTTATTTATGCCCCAAATATAGGGATTCTTTCCTAGGGGTCTATGCATCCAAATCTATATCTATATCCTAAGGGTATAGGAACCGTTACTAAATTTATAACCTTAATATTGAGGTCTTATATGATATCTTCATCTGATTTTAACACATTCTATTAAGATTTCCTTTCTTTCAAATCTGATTTACAAAAATAAATCATTAAAAATTTAGATTTTGTCAAATGGGGCAATATAAAATATTTGGAACTATTGTTTCCTTTTTATTATAGATTTTGTTAAGTTCAATATACTAAAGATATAAATACTGAAATATAAAGAAATAATATTGTTTCCTTTTTATTATAGATTTTGTTGTTACTTTTTTTTTTTGTGTGGTATAATATTTTGTTATTACTCTATGTTGCAAATGAAATCCTGAATGAATTCTACGTTGCAATTGATAAGATCATAATTTGGTATGAAATATTTTCACAAAACAACCAATCTTTGAGATGACCAAACCAAATTTCTTTTTTTTTTCTGTCAATAAGTGACTGTTTTTTCTTCAAAAAAAAAATAGTGTTGTTTTTTGTCATACATCACCCAAACGATAGTAGTTTTTTCAAAATCACCTAAATTTACTTACGGTGTTGAAGTAAAGAGCCTTTGATTTCTTATAGAAATTGAACAAGAAGAAGAGGGAACAATGCAATGAGCAATTTGATTTCGAAACTCATTGTGATAGAATCTTAATATCTTGTCTGAATGACAATTAAAAACTCAATAAGTCATGCACTTCAAGTTCCCAATAACTTCAAATCCATCAAAATAGAAAAATTGAAATTACTATATGGGAATGGGTAAGATGAAATCTACGTTTAAAAAAAAATCTATTTTTTTCCCTTTTTGAATCACAGAATACTAATTTACCCATTTTTAATTGGTAAGAATAACCCCAACAGGTTCTCCATGATGGATTTTTGGAGAATATCAAATTATTTTCCAAAATGGAGAATGAGGAGAAAAAATGGAAATCTTTCTCTAAATTTGAGGAAAATTCTATATATTTTGGGGTAAACCCTAAAATGGAGAATCTGTTGGAATTCAGTTCAAAAAAATCCAGAATATGTGATTTATAATTCTCCATTTTGAAGATTTGTTTAGAAAAGAGGTTGGGCATGCTCTAATGATTATAATAATAATTTTACATAAATGTTCACAAAAATAAAAATTAATTTTACATCAACTTCTATGGGAAGAAGTTCATGTTTCACAAAACAAAGCACATTGTATTTTAATTCTGGAAAAAAATTAAATTTATCCAAACGTGTTTCTAAAATTCCAAAAATCATAATAATTTTTTTACATGAATTACTTCCTGAAATTTGCATTTCCTACATCCATCCAAACTACCCCAATTAAAAAGGCAAACAAGAAAAAAAGTTGTCTAAAGCAAATTAAAAGGAGGAAGACAACAAAGCAATTGAGCAATTAACTTCTGTTTTGTGTTCGTGAGCTCATCCGTCGGATGCTCTCAGATAATTTTACTCTATCTGAATTATTATCTAATTAAAAAAACTAACTTCTCTTGTTCTTTGAGGCCTCTTCTAGCTAGACTTGTTGTGTCTTCCTCATGAAGCTACATATGAACATTAAATTGGGCAAAACGCAGAAACCAGATTGAATCGAGAACCCCTGGATCGGAGTTCTACTCCATTGATATATTTACAGTTACAAATACTCAGTTTATAAGCATTTAATTAAGAATCGGATGAAAACCCATTATGAATATGAACTAATTAGTTTCTGTTGCAACAAATATAGAAACATACCGCAATTTATTGAAAGACTTGCAGCAGTTTCGATCATTAACCCATTGAAGAACACTGATATACGCTTTAGACAAAGAAACATGATCTACAGCCTTTTTATCAAGACTGCTCCCCAAAACCCTTGTCGAAATCTGGTAACCCTCCTGGTGAGTAGCACTCTTTGGTTCCTACGTACGCATCGCCGATCGAGAGGAATCAAAGTAGGTGATACTCGACGGGAGGGAACCAGATTTCGACAAGCATCATGGGAAGCGATCGAGTTGAAAAGAAGGAGAGGGCGTTTCTTTGCCAAAGAGTATATCTGTAATCTTCAATGTATTGGCATGGGTACTCTAATTTGTGTGTTGAAGGTCTGCCAATGTAGACTATTTATATAGGAATTCAAAAGCATTAAATCTATCAAAATTCATAACTTTATCAAATTGGGTAAAATCCATCTATAGTCCTTGAACTTTGATCAAATGTTCAAACGTGTCCCTGAACTTTATCTTTGTTCATTAAAGTCCCTGAACTTTGATACTTTGTACACATTTGGTCCCTTTATTAGTAAATTTGTAAAATATGTGTTAAATAATGATATAGAATCAATATATTTTGGTATTTTAATGGAATAAGTTAGGTTATACACATGTAATTGCTTGGTATTTGTTTTACTAAAGTAAAAATATATATTATATTAAAAATATAAGTTTTTAAAAAATATTTTTTATAATAAAAAAAACTTTCTATTTTCCAACTAAATGGTATAATTTTCCATTGATATTTTATTTTAAAGTATTTTAATGACCGAAAATTTCTTATTTAATTAAAAAAATTAAAATTTGTTTTGTTAAAAAAAATAAACTCTACTTTTGCTATAAAAAATAAATTCTATTTGTGTTAACAAAATAAAATCTGTTTTTAATTAAATAAGGAAATTTTAGTCATTAAAATACTTTAAAATAAACTATTATTGGAAAATTATAACATTTGGTAAAAAAAATAGAAAGTGTTTTTGATAAAAACATATTTTAAAATATTCTTTATTTTAAGAAAACTCTATTATATATGATGACTTTTGAGAAGAAAAAAGCTTAATTTTTTACTTTAGTAAAACAAATAACGGGCAATTACAATTGTATAACCTAACTCATGTAATTAATACAAAAATACATTGATTCCATATCATTACTTAACACATATTTAACAAATTTACTAACAGAGGGACCAAATGTGTACAAAGTATCAAAGTTCAGGGACTTCAATGAACAAAAATAAAGTTCAGGGATCCGTTTGAACATTTGGTCAAAGTTCAGGGATCATAGGTGGATTTTACCCTTATCAAATTATATAAAGGGTAACAAAATCTACAAGATACTCCGATCCGTATCTTTATCTCATTTTTATTAAAATATAAATCTATCTACTAGTATATATCTTCCTCTATATCTATCTAAAATATTATAAATCTATCGATCTATATATCTTTCTATAAGGGTTTATATACCTAAAAGATTTATTACAGATCTATTAACTATAAAAATTATCGAAGAGGGTCAAAATACTCCAATTGTCTCATGAGTGAGGCTAGAGTCAAGATGTCGGAATGACTATTGACAAGATAATTTCACCCAAATTACCACAAGTCATTTTCATTTTTTCCGAACACATTGCAAAAAGTCTTAAAACTCTCTTTTCCGAATCGAAACCTAAATCTATCGAACGAATTGTTTTGATTGAAAACAGCCTAAAATCGATGAAATTAATCAAAAGATCAATCAATCAACACACGAATTGGTATATCGCTCGCTTTACGTTTTTTGGTCTTCGTCCGAAAAAACTGTCGAAGGAAGAGCTCGGCAGATCGATACGAGGTGAATGAATAAGCTCGGCAGGTTTAGGTGAGGTGAATACGTAACCTCTGTGCATAAAAACGGGGTTATGAAGGAGCCTCGTCTACTTTTCATGAGGTATATAATGACCCCTTTGAAGATCTTATCTAAATCCTCGTTTACATAAGCCGAGCTAAATCAATAACCTCGGCTTCTGTTGTTGAGGTGAAGGAGGGGGCTCGACTTCTGTTGTTGAGGTTAAGGAGGGAGCTCGACTTCTATTGTTGAGGTTAGTATGTAAGCTCGGTCAATGTTGTTGAGGCTATAAAATAGCCTCCTTGACATTGCATAAATTCATTAATTTGTGTATATGTGTGATGGATATTGTTATAATGCAAACTCATATGCTTCTAATAATAAGACAGACTAAATGACTAAATCAGTTTAGAAAATGTTGTTTTCTCCACTTTTGATTGCGACTCTAAATGACTAAATAAATATCATAACTTTATCCAAATTAAACAGTAAATTAGTTCTTCTTAAGCAGACATGAAACAAATTAATACATATTTTAATGTTTTATCTTACAGTAATTGCTTCAAGTGCCCACTTCCCACTTATCCTCAACCTAAGGATTAATGGCGAGTCCGTCGAGCCAAGCGGTTAATAACGAGGGTCATAGGTCTGCCTGATGTTAAACTGGCATACGTCCAATCAAACATGAGCTTTAGAAGTGATGATCTTCAGTAATTTTTTCCTTATCCTTTTAATGCTTATATGGTTATATCCTTGGTACAACTTGTATATGACAGTTGAAAATATCAAATATCATCTTGTAAATATCAAAAATATATTTGCATATTTTTTTTACATTGTAAATATCAAATAACATATATATCTATACTTTTTTAATATAAATGAAATTTTTAAAAAATATTAAAAGAATCATTATTTTAGAATAATAATCATAATATTTATTACAAATATCATCTTGTAAGAAAAAATATGCAAATATATATTATTGGAAATGCACAATATAAATATAATTTTTAAATTATTTGTATTAATTAAAAGTACTCTAAATAATTCTGGGTTACACCTACATACAAAGTATTCAAGAATACTAATTTAAATACCTTGTAGAATGAAACAAGGTTGAATGGGTAGCTTGGGTGGTAAAGGGCCAGAGGCGTGCTGAATGCTGAACTGGTTTGGTAGAAGTCGCAGGTTCGAAACCCATTTCTATTTTATTTTCCCATTTACAACTCTTTTTTTCCCTGCCCCGTCTTCTTCTGTTCAAATTTTTTTTCAAGCTCAGCAGGCAGGAGAAAAGGGAACCGCGAGCGACCCAAAGGCGTGCTGAATGGTGAACTGGTTTGGTAGAAGTCACAGGTTCGAAACCCATTTCTATTTTATTTTCCCATTTACAACTCTTTTTTTCCCCGCCCCGTCTTCTTCTGTTCGAATTTTTTTTTCAAGCTCAGCGGGCAGGAGAAAAGGGAACCGCGAGCGACCCAGACCCTCCTCTCGTCGTCCCGCTCTCCGCTCTCCACCACCCGCCTCCACCACCGTCGCCGACAACCTTGCACCCAGTTCGGTTGGCGGCCTTCACGACTTGGACCGTCGACATTGCCGTAAACTCGCCCAACTTGGAATGTTCGATTCAAAGGTACATTAAATGCATATAACTTATAAAAGAGGATTTCGTTTTGCCCAGTAAATTAAATGCATTAACGAAATATATCCTTAACAATTAGGAAAACTTTTAGATTAAAAATAATAACAATATATCTATTTAGATTAACCATTTTACAATTAATATTTTAAATCATAATAATCATATAGATTGGCATAAACATCATTTTTTAATTAAAAATCAATATATTATCTCATCAGTGAGAAATATCCTTTTTAGATTAACATTACTCATTTATTTAATTTCATCATTTTAAAATTAATATTAGAAATCATAATATATCATATTAATTTGAATAAATAGAAGCAAGAAAAAGGTTAGTTGTATAATGTTTATGGTCTTAAATATAAATGTTAGTATGAAGCACGAACAACTATACATTTGATAACAATTTAGCGGTTAAAGTTCATCATAAATAACATAACTATATTTATACAAAAATATTTTTCCCTATCGATAATTCTTTAATAATTATAACATAAAATATTATTTTATATATAATTTATATAAAAAAAAATTAGACTCGTGCGTAGCACGGGCCAAAACACTAGTGAATAGATGTATTCGTCATGAATGTAACATCAATAGAGGTAATTTAAGATTTCAATATTACTTGTCGAACTGACATATATCAATATTTTTTGTTCATGAAACCATCGTGAATGCAACGTGGATGTAATTCCTAGTTGTTTTTCTATTGCTAATACATTAGATTTCCATAGCATAACAACAATCACTACCAATGGCTTGTTATTTAGATTAGTACAGGTAATGTAGCTTCAAGTAATTACATTTTTCTTATTTACATATAAGGTATTTTGTGTAACTGCAACCTGTATTAAAAAACGAGTTTAAAGCTACATTGGAAATAATTTACATACAAGGGAACGAATTCTTCATGACCAATGTGAAGATTCTCAACTTATCCTTGAGTTCTTCGTAGATCATTGCTTAATAGTGTGATTTTGTTCTCCGTTCTTCTCTCTCTATTTTTGTAATTCTGTTATTTTTTTACTTCATTAATTAATTAGCTTAACATGTCAAATCTAATTTTGAGGATAGGTGGAAAGTGGCCACTTGAAACAATTACTAGAAGATAAAACATTAAAATATGCATTAATCTGTTTCATGTCTGATTAAGAACAACTAATTTGCTATTTAGATAAAGTTATGATATTGATTTAGTCATTGAGAGTTACAATCAAAAGTGGGGAAAACAACATTTTCTAAACTAATTTAGTAATTTAGTCTGTCTTATTCTTATAGTCTGTCTCATTCTTAGAAGCATATGAGTTTGCATTAAAACAATATCCATCACACATATACACAATTTAATAAATTTATGCAATGTCAAGGAGGCTATTTTATAGCCTCAACAACATTGGCCGAGCTTACATACTAACCTCAACAACAGAAGTCGAGCTCCCTCCTTAACCTCAACAACAGAAGTCGAGCCCCCTCCTTCACCTCAACAACAGAAGCCGAGGTTATTGATTTAGCTCGGCTTATGTAAATGAGGATTTAGATAAGATCTTCAAAGGGGTCATTATATACCTCATGAAAAGTAGACGAGGCTCCTTCATAACCTCGTTTTTATGCACCGAGGTTACGTATTCACCTCACCTAAACCTGCCGAGCTTATTCATTCACCTCGTATCGATCTGCCGAGCTCTTCCTTTGACAGTTTTTTCGGACGAAGACCAAAAATCGACATTCGATAATCACGTAAAGCGAGCAATATACCAATTCGTGTGTTGATTGATTGATCTTTTGATTAATTTCATCGATTTTAGGCTGTTTTCAATCAAAACAATTCGTTCGACAGATTTAGGTTTCGATTCGGGAAAAGAGAGTTTTGTTCCTTTTTGCAATGTGTTTGGAAAAAATGAAAAGGACATGTGATAATTTAGGTGAAATTATCTTGTCAATAGTCATTCTGACATCTTGTCTAAAGCCCTTATGTTGTCTCATTTTAATATTTTTAAGGCAAAAATGTATAAAACCACCCATTATATATTCATTGTTGTTTGCAAATAATCACCCCTTATTAAAAAATTGTCAAATAACCACCCATTAAATATAGATTGTTTGCAACTAACCACACATACCCCTTTTCTTGCTAAACCTTACTTAATTTAATATGAAAAGACAATTCTACCCGAAAACTCAGAAATTTTCCGGGTAATTTGGGTTTCGACCCGGTGGCCCGGTAATTTTGACTCGATTTAGCCGATTGACCCAATGACCCGGTTGATTAATAATTATATATGATTAATTTTTTTTATGGAGATACAAGTTTAGTACATTTTATAATTACAATCACTTAATCTAGGATGATAATACTCCATTCGATCGATAGTATTTGATATTTTTTATCAGGGACTCCAAGGGTCAAGTTATTGATATTTTTCATCAGGAAACATGAGAAGATTCAATTCTCCAAACAGAGGCTTCTGCAGTTTGTATTGGAATGCAGCTAGCAATCTCCAGAGGATTTCAAAATGTAATCATCGAAGAGGATAACTTAGAAGTTATAAAGGCAATCAACGAGAGTGGCAACATCAAATGGGAAATTATGCGTCATGTTGAGAAGATCAACCTACTAGCAGGTTCTTTTGATTATATTCAATTTAGACATTGTTATAAAGAAGCAAATACGGTTGCTGATTATATTGCTACAAGTAGAGAATTAAAATTGTAATTTATCCACACTCCCTTTTGATATGAATCTTTATAACATCATCCGGCAGGATGATCAAGGAAGTGTTTTGCGTTTATAGCAATCCTACCGTTTGCCTACTGTTAAAAAACAAACAAAAAAAGATGAATCAAATCTCTAACTCACTTCCTTGACACAAGTGTGAGTTGAGGCTAGGATCCTCTAGTATGTTTTAGGGCTTAATTCGAGGATGTGGGGTTGTGTGACTGTAAAGTGTGAACAATATCATTCCAAGTGCTCGTTTGAGTGAACATAGAAAGTGTCAATTCGAAGAATTTAATTAATGGGAAGAGAACTTGTTAGGAATTGCATATTTTGGGATTTAAGAAAAGATGATTTAATAACATTAATTTTGCTTGCAATTTCCCCATTTCGAGGAAATTGGAATTTTAGGGGATTTGACTTCCTGATTTTTTTGAAACAGATTAATGCATCCAAACAAGATCTAAATTTTTCGGCAATTCCACTTCCTCGGCTTTTTATTTCCATCCAAACAAACATTAAGGTTTCCCAAATTGTTGTTTTTATATTTTAATGAATATCTTTAATTTTTTTTTTGATTAGGTAAGAATTCGACGCACCAGACAGGCCCGATGGGTTGAGAGGCCGAATAAATCGGCGACGGACAAACCATCAAATATGATGAAGACATAAAACAACATAAAAGCGGAATCACGAAAGATACAAGGGTGAAGTTAAAGACGAAGACTAGCAAAAATGATGAAGAACCGGAGTAGCGAACACAACTCATCCGTCAGTTAGTAGAGGCACGCAGGGAATCCCTGGGGAACTAAGTGGAAACCTTAGATTTGGACTCTGTCAACGAGCCTTCAGGTTTCGATCACGTCCACGACCTCTCGCACATCGACATATAAGAAGAACCACCACTCTAGAAATCACTAGCCTCAAACACCACATAACCCCAACACCAAGCACCTTAGCAACCTGCCAAATAAATCTTCTCCATATCATATTTCCTCTTCTTTTTTTTAATAAATTTCCCCTTGCTTTGGGCCCAAGGATAAACCTTGGACCCAAAGGAAATAGTCGGGCCCTGACTTTGGGCCAATCGGGCAAAGAGACAACCGAAGGGCAAATCAGGGGAAGATACAAGCCAGTCGATCGAACCCAAACTGAGCACCGGACCTACCGCCAGCCAACCAGCAAACCGACGAGTGGAGGAGGACGCAGCCAGGCGCCGATCGAAAGGGAGGAGACCAAGGGAACGTAAGCAACGGACCGACACAAGCCCGAGATCGGAATCATGCCAGGCGCAAGGAGTCACGATCGAAAGGGAAGGAGGCACGGACGCACCCAAATAGACGACGAGATCGGCTGAGGATAGAGGAGGCCACCAAAACCGACGAGACGAGGCCGGGACGGCGCCGACCATCCGGAAGCAAGGGCGAGGACGGGATCCAAACGAACGCCGATCCACAAATCAACCACCGAAATGGAGAGATCGGAGAACAGGAACTCAAAATCAACCAAGCACATGGTCGATGGGAGCACGAGGAAGATGGATTGTTGGCGATAGGATAGCCATTAGAGGCTAGGTTTTCATCGGATGGTTTCACAATGGGGTTTCACAATTTGGGAGTTTCTCTCTCCTTAGAGTGAGAAAACCCAATGTCCTCATGCTATATTTTAATGAATATCTATTATATATGTTGGGAATAAGGTAGTGTTTTGCATTTACAAATTTCAGTAATATATTATCCTTAATATTAGTACTATGAGTATCATAACTAATTTTTTTTTAAAAAAATAAAGTTAAATGTCAATTTTTTTTAAACCAATGTAATTATACGAGAGGAGTATCATACATATAGACTATAGTACCCACTTTTATTGATTTTCTCTCTTATTTTCATAATTTTTATTTTTTAATAGGATATGATACTCAACTAAAATATCACCATTAAAGATGTTTATATATATATATGAACTTCTAAATAAATCACATGTTGATATGGATAAGATCATAAATCATAATTTGATATGAATATTTTCACTAAACATGCCCAACACATCTTTATTGATCATAAACCACATTCCCCTATTTCTGATTATCGCCAATGATCTTTAAGAGGGATTCCAATTACAAGCGCAAATCAAGAATAAAACAGGAAAAATGAATCTCTATCTATTGGATTTGGTGGGAAAAATGGAAAATACTCTGTTATCTGATATCCCCTCTCCATCTCTCTTGTTCTTGAGGCCTCTTGTAGACTTGTTGTTATCTCTTCCTCATCAATCAATTGAAGACACTTGATCCTCCATATATACCCGTGATTCGCCCCATCGTTTTCGTTCTCCTCTCGCTCCTTGCTAGCACTTGAACCCCTAAAGACTTGTAGATGGCTATTGAAATCGGAATTAATACCATTGAGATACAATGAAATTCGGATGCTAAAACAATTATTAACAACAGATCATCATATACGAATTAACCACATATAACATATATATTCAAGAAAGGCATCCGAATCTTGTAGCCTTGGGGCTTGCTAGCAAGGAGCACCCCTCTTCACTTCCTACCATTGATGCGTGGATCTGAAGTCTCTTCGAGGTTGACGAGGCCAAGTACAAATCTTGGCTTGAGGCTTGAACCTCTTAAAAACTAGAGTTTAATTAGAATCATATATGCAACCTTCGGGGTTGGTAACAAGTAGCACCGCTCTTCACTACCGCCCATTGATGCGTTGATCCCAACACCCTCAGTGGGGGAGAGACCGGTGTACGTACGAGCGCTCGACGGTACACCGGTCTCCTCCTCCACTGAGAAAATTGATGGATCTACACATCGATGAGAGGAAGCAAGGTGGGTGCGACTCCATCGATGACAAGGCCGGCAACCAGATTACCAAAAGAATTATAATTTATAGAAGCAAAATCAATTTGAAAAGTTGGACATATGAGGTTTTATAAGGACTGCGTATATTGGTCCTCCAATCTTGACTATTTATAGAAATTTAGAACTACTGGGATTAAATCTATCTAATATTTATCAAATCATCCATGAAGTATTAAATCTATCTAATATTTATCTAGTTAATGTAACAAAATCTCCTTATATATCATTTAATTTTTATTTATTACGGAGTAATTTTTTTTTACTAATTTTGTAACTTTAATGTTCAGGTCTTGTATGATATCTTGACTATTTATTTTAATTTGTTTTATTTTTTATACGGATTTTTTATTCTATACCCCAATGGCATAGGATAAGGAGTCAAATTGGGAAATATCTCCACTAGATCATACACCCGGTTTAACCATTTTTAAATTATATTATGGAGTTCGCTCACTTACTTTTATAGTTTTCTTTCTCAATAAAATATTCTTATGGTGTGCTCTTGGGGCACACAATCGACAAACCATTTTTCATATTACTAAATTTATAACCTTAATATTGAGGTCTTATATGATATCTTGATTTGATTTTAACACATTCTATTAAGATTTCCTTTCTTTCAAATCTGATTACAAAAATAAATCATTAAAAATTTAGATTTTGTCAAATGGGGCAATATAAAATATTTGGAAATATTGTTTCCTTTTTATTATAGATTTTGTTAAGGTCAATATACTAAAGATCGATATAAATACTGAAATATAACGAAATAATATTGTTTCCTTTTTATTAGAGATTTTGTTGTTACTCTTTTTTTTTTGTGTGTGGTAGAATATTTTAATTGTTATTACTCTATGTTGCAAATGAAGTCCTGAATGAATTCTACGTTGCAATTGATAAGATCATAATTTGGTATGAAATATTTTCACAAAACAACCAATCTTTGAGATGACCGAAAACAAATTTCTTATTTCTCTCAAAAAGTGACTGTTTTTTCTTCAAAAAAAAAAATTAAGTGTTTTTTTTTCCATACATCGCCCAAACGATAGTAGTTTTTTCAAAACCACCTAAATTTACTTACGGTGTTAAAGTAAAGAGCGTTTGATTTCTTAGAGAAATTCAACAATAAGAAGAGGGAGGAGGGAACAATGAGCAATTTGATTTCGAAGCTCATTGTGATAGAATCTTAATATCTTGTTTGAATGACAATTAAAAACTCAATAAGTCATGCACTTCAAGTTCCCAATAACTTCAAATCCATCAAAATAGAAAAATTGAAATTACCACATGGAAATGGGTAACATAAAATCTACGTTTTTGTATATATAAAAAAAATCAAAATCTATTTTTTCCCTTTTTGAATCACAGCGCTTACTAATTTACCCTTTTTTAATTAGTAACGATTACAATAATAATTTTACATAAATGTTCACAAACATAAAAATTAATTTTACATCAACTTCTATGGGAAGAAGTTCATGTTTTACAAAACAAAGTGCATT
The DNA here is from genome assembly GCA_037127255.1 of Persicaria tinctoria. Lineage (NCBI taxonomy): Eukaryota > Viridiplantae > Streptophyta > Magnoliopsida > Caryophyllales > Polygonaceae > Persicaria > Persicaria tinctoria. The sequence goes on from JBANSL010000013.1 coordinate 17,387,560, forward strand.
ATATTTTAATTCTAGTAAAAATTAAACTTATTCAAACATATTTCTAAAATTCCCAAAATCTCAATAATTTTTTTTACATGAATTACTTCCTGAAATTTGCATTTCCTACATCCATCAAAACGACCGAAATAAAAAGGCAAACAAGAAAAAAATTGCCTAAAACAAATTAAGAGGTAGACGACAAAGCAATAGTGGTCTTCGAGACCTCATCCGTCGGTTGGGGAACCAGACATATACAACAATTTCTAGACTTGTTGTCTCTTCCTCATGAAGCTACTATATGAACAATATTATATTGGGCAAAACGCAGAACCAGATTGAATTGAGACCCCTGGAGTTCTACTCCAATGATATATATTTACACTTAGAAATACTCGTAACTAAGTATTTAATTAAGAATCGGATGAAAACTGATAAATCTCGGTGGGCCATATAACCGGGGTCACCCAAGCCGAGCACACAAGACCAGGGAGTGACCAATGAGGGGGCCAATTTTTTTATTTTTGTTTTTCAAGCACAAATTTATATATAAAAAAAAGCAATAAATTTATAATTTAAATATGCAATTTCTTTTAAAAAAATCACCGATACAAAATTTGACTAAACAAAAGGTATTAAGGTTTGAATCTCTAATCTCTAAATTAGAGTGGTTATCTTTTAACAACTAAATTATTTATTATTTTACTCTTTTACTACTAATATCACATATAATTACCAATATAAATAATACTAAATATATAATTACCTATACTACCTATAGGTTAAAAAAAAAAGATTGTGGGGGTCAGGGCCATCTCTGGCCCCAAGTAGTTACGCCATTGTATGCAAGGCTCGGGTTATCGTGTTTTTCGATGTGTGACAATCCCAATATCTCACAACAAAAACCCATTATGAATATGAACTCATTAGTTTCTTTTGCCATAAATATAGAAACATACCACAACTTATTGAAAGACTTGCAGCAGCTTCGATGATTAACCCATTGAAGAACACTGATATACGCTTTAGACAAAGAAACATGATCTACAGCCTTTTTATCAAGACTGCTCCCCAAAACCCTTGTCGAAATCTGATAACCCTCCTGGTGGGTAGCACTCTTTGGTTCCTACGCATCGCCCATCGAGAGGAATCAAAGTAGGTGCTACTCGACGGGAGGGAACCAGATTTCGACAAGCATCATGGGAAGCGATCAAGTTGAAAAGGAGGAGAGGGCGTTTCTTTGCCAAAGAATATATCTGTAATCTTCAATGTATTAGGTACTCTAAATTGTGTGTTCAAGGTCAGCCAATGTAGACTATTTATATAGGAATTCAAAAGCATTAAATCTATCAAAATTCATAACTTTATCAAATTATATATAAAGGGTAACAAAATCTACAAGATACTCCGAGATCCGTATCTTTATCTCATTTTTATTAGTAAAATATATAGGGAAATGCACAAGGTAACCCAAAAACCGAAAAGTGTTGCAAGGTTAACCCAACCCGGATTAAAATGGGGTGAAACCGGTTATCCGGCAAACCTGCCCAGCAGGTAACAGGTTGGGATAGTGGGGGTCAACCGTGACACCTCAGCGAGGGAGAGAAAAGGAAGGCGAGAGAGAGAGAGACGTCCATTGAGAGGAGAGAGGCAAGAGAGGGAGCTTTTGAGTTTGATTAGACAAAGAGAGAGAAAGGTAATTGAGTTTGACAGGGACTCTCTGAACAGTCCGGGGAAGGAAAATTCCCGCCAAACATTTGCGCCAAAAAATCCTGAAGAGAAAGAGGAGGGAGGAGGGAGGAGGGAAGAGGGGGAGAGTATATAAGCATTGAAGCTCCACCTCAGTCCAATGATTATTCCACATTAATGCACTGCAATAGGAGAATTAAAAGGAGGAAGGAGAAGCGCCGGCAAAGAGTGAAGGAGGAGGGTTGGTGGCCAATGATATGGGGATCTATATAAGGGAATGATGGGGGTGGCATTTAATGGGTACCAGGTGGAAAAAAATCTAAAGATTCACAGAGTAGCCAAATGTAGAAGAAGCAAGTGGGCCGGGGTTTATCTTAAAGTTGAAGCGTTACGAGTTAATATTAACTGGACAACCGGGAGAGAACAACGTGACAACCAACAGCAAACAACGTGACGGCTGGTGGAATAGACTGGACCGAGTTGCGACCGCCTGCAGATACAAAATGGGTAAGTAGTCTCTCAAGGAAGATGACGAGAAAAAAAACTTTGCTACAACTTAATGTAAACTTACTGTATCCCCTCTCTATGTAAATGAACAGGGGAGAAGACAATCGTATGTCTGACTGTGGTGTTCGGAGGATGGTGGGCTTGCGAAGAAGGCGGTTGGGTCTTCAAGGGGTCATGGAGCCAGAAGGCTCTGCTGGTGGACGAACGTATCGACTACGTTGCACTAAAGAAACTCGTGATGGAAAAGTTTAACGTCGATGGGAGAAGGCATGAGGTGGAGCTCACATATGAGAAGCTGAAGAAGGGCGGGTGCAGGCCATATGCAATAGGAGATGACGAAGACCTGCAGACCTTCAAGTTTGTAAACGGACTCACTGGAGAACGATCGTGGCATGTCGACCTCCATGTCTCCCTGCGAACCAAGCTTTGTGGCAGCATTGTGGCACCTACACAAGGATCGTCAACGGGTGGCTCCGGAGGGTGGGGTATCTCAGTGGCGGGAGGTGAGGAATTTATACTGCCATTAACTGGGCCGCCCGTGACCCAAGAAGATCACGCACATACGGGCATCCAATTGGCTGGCGGTGAAGAAGACGAAGTCCTGGTAGCCGGATGTGTCCAGGCAAAACAAACTGACGTCCAGTTAGATGCCCAATGCGTCCAGTTAGAAAACGAATGTGTCCAGTTACATAATAGTACCGACGAGTACGGGCGACATGAGGAGTTGGAGTTCGAGTTACGAAAGAAGGCAAAGAAAGCCGAGGAAATAAGACGTGGGAAGCAAGTCATTTCTGTCAGCAGTGATCCGGAAGATGAAGTTATTCCACCGGGTGGAGATGGACGGGTGCCCATTGACATCGGGAGCTCCCCTGACGACGATGAGGTACTACCAAATGCGGTGAAGATGGAGCTCGACTGCGCAGTTCCGACCAAGTCGTGGTCATGGGATACTGAGGCCGAGCAGGCTGTGAGGGAAATAGAGGAAGCATACACACGCAGAAAACAGAAGTTGGAACCGAATACGGAGGGTGTGGAAAGTGAACCAATGGTTGCGGTGAACCCATTGGGTCCCCGTCAGCACACGGGTGAGCTCCGGGAGGGAAAAGTGTTTCAGTCGAAGGAGGAGGTCCAATAGACAATCAAGTGGGCGACCCTATCTAGGTGTTTCACGACCAAGGCGAACAAGTCGACGAAGAGCTTGTATGTTGTGCGCTGCGGTGGTCCCAACTGCAAGTGGCTTTGTCGGGTTTCCACATACAAGAAGACGCGGATTTGGATTATCTCCAAGCTTGTGGACGAGCACACGTGCGACCTGACCGACATGATGACACAAAAGCGTCGTGCGACATACACCCAGGTGGGGCAACACATAGTGGGCAGGTATCTCCTTCGCTCTAACCAACCGAACTGGACAGTATGTTGTTTATAACTGGACGCTGGTTAAATATAACTGGACAGGAAATGTTATAAAACTGGACAGGTACTTCGATAAACACTAACCCAATGCGCCTGTCCATGTGCAGTTTCGTTGGTTCAAAGAAGGCCCTTGTGCCGGAGCAAGTGCAGGCTCTGACGAAATCCCAGCTGGGGGTGCCGTCCAGTTACTAGAAGGCCAGCTGGGGGTGCCGTCCAGTTACTGGACAGCTACGTCTTCGCCAAGCACGGCATATGCACATGGCACTTATGGCAGAACGTCCGGTTTCAGTTCAAAATCAGCGCTATGAAGGACCAATACTTCTCCATGGTCAAAGCATACACATACGACGAGTTCCAGTCGTTGTACAATGACTTCTGTGCGGTTTCTCCCGCCGCGGGCCAATACCTACGGGAGGCCGGATTCGAAAAGTGGGCAAGGGCGTGCTACCCGGGTAACAGGTACAACATAACCACCATGAATAACTCGGAGTGCTTGAACTCGGTTTTCAAGTATCCTCGGGACTTGCCACTCACAGCGCTGATGGATGCCATTCTTGAGACCGTCGGGGACTGGTTCGTGAAGCGGAGAGAGATCACCTCAAAACCTAGGAAAGTTGTAAGCGATTGGGTCGCTAATGCCATTAAAGCAAACTTCGCTGAGTCTATGTCGATGTTGGCCAGGCCGCTCAGCCCCCACGAGTTCGAGGTCCGCAATGGTCAGTCCACTTGGCTTGTCAACCTCACGGGACGATTATGCAGCTGCAGACGGTTCAACGTCGACCAATACCCATGTGCGTACGCACTGGCTGCTGCACAATTGCGCGGGGTGGATGTCCACTCACTGGTCAACGACTTCTACAAAGGAGAGGCGTAGCGTGCTTGCTACGCGGACGTTCTGTACCCAGTTCCGTCTCCAGACACATGGAGGGTGCCCCCGGAAATTGCCAAAGAGACCTGCCTCCCGCCCAGTGTGAAGGCCCGTCCGGGTAGACCCAAGACTAGACGTTACCCCTCGCAGTGGGAAAGGAGATACAAGCGCCGGACGAACTAGACAATATATGGGACAAGACATGACGAGCAAGTAGGAAAAACATGACGACCAACTACGATTAACATGACGTTAATGCATTTGTGGGTTTTGGGTTTTGGTCAGCTAGACTAGATTGCGTCTGTGGGTTTTGGGTTTTATTCAGATGCACATGAAGTCCCAGATGGGGTTACTACTGCGTCTTTGTACGTAAGTGTGTTGATATGTGGGTCGTCGTACCTTTTTGCTAATAACTGGTATGTCACTTGTTTCAAACTTGACGGGTAATGTTTAAGACATGACGGGTAATGTTTAAGACATGACGGGTAATGTTGTTGACATGACAATGTCTACGTATTTGTTGATAAGTTTTTCCTAAGTGTCTGTGATTAACAATATCAACAAACCTAAATAATCCATATCAAACGACAGAGGTAACGAAAGATGTTCAACATTAACGATGACAATAATCCATCTAAAACGACAATCTAAAACATCAATCCCAAACAGAGCAAAAAGAGGTAGAAATGTCATCAAAACATCGGAATCCAAAGAGAGTATTGATGTTAACGGCAACTACAAACATATAAACCAACAATGTTCACTGCTTCACATAATGACGAGGGGACTACTTAGGATCGTTGCTGACACCGAAGCCAAGGTGGAAGATAGAGACGCATAGGAGCTGACAGTATGCAGCGATGAAGTCGTCGTCCAAGCCATCGAAGACGCGGTCCCCCATAGCGAGCTGCTGCATGTACCGGATCGTGTACGGGCCACAGTCTCCACTGAACACGGTCATCATTTGCGTCAATGGATATTCAGTAACATTACAAAAAATGAGGGAAGCGGGACAAGTACTTACGATTGTTTGTTTTGCGGGATCCCCTTCACGCTGGTGAGGGTGAGGGGGCAGGCAACATTGGCTTTGTGCTTGGCATGCATCTCCTGGTGGACGACGAACATGGTGGGTAGGACGTGCGTCACGGGCTTCAGCAATTGGGTAAGTTGGCGCTCTCTTATCAAGTTCGTATCGGGGTCAAACACAAGCATGGTCCATTTGGCGAAGTTGATCTCTAGAGCCACCCAGTGCTCGTTCTTCAAATTCCAGGGGAGCAGGATGCGGTCCACGGAGGCCCAAGGCTTGGGAAACCGCTCTGGCAGTACACCATCCATGTACAGCTTCAGTTCGTCCTCGACCACCAAGCCTGTATGACGCTCCAGCAAAACCCGGAAGAAATTGTCGAGCACGACGACGGAGGCGAACATCGGGTCAGTGACTATGGCCTTGCGAAGGATTGCGCATGCCTGCTCGATGTGCTGCGGAACAGAACTCGCATGTCAGAGGTACATCAGGGGGAGTTGCTCGATATGTGAGGCAACAAAAAAGACTTGCGCGTGGAGGAGCTTTATCTCAGAGGTTACCCAGTTCGTCGGCGCCTCTAGATCCAGGAAGAACTTTTTCTCGAGGAGGGTACCCTCGATAGACCGTGTAGGACTTGTGCCCTCTTTCATCCAAGCGTCGTAGGCGTCCAGCTCTGCCCTAGTCAGAAGGCCCAGGTCAACGGCGTCCTTTTTGGTCTTGGACTTGCTCACCCGTGGCTTCTTCACAGGCTGAGTGACCTCGTGCCCAGCAAATGCAGGAGTAGCCTTACGGGCTCTCGTCCCCCTCCGAGTTAGCGGCTCGACCTGAGAGGTGTCCTCCGTGTCCATGTCACCCTGCACACACATGACAACGGGAATACTTGAACATGACAACATGAACATTTCAACATGACAACAGGATACTTTCAACATGACAACAGGAAAATTTCAACTGGACAATATTAACGTTCGGAGTGAGGTGACATACCTCACTTGTTTTCTGGGTGGGTGCATCGCCGAGGGCGGCCTTCCTCTTCTTATCCATGCGGCCACCTTTGGGCTTCGTCAAACCTTGGGCATCCCGGTCACCATCGTCCTACACACACGGTTGAAAGGGACATGACAATTGGAAAATTTTAACATGACACTTAACCACCATAACATGATATTTGAGTATCAATAACATGACAGTTGAAGGGAATTGACATGCCTCAGCGCTTGTCTGTTTGGGGACGTGGGCAACGCCGGCTGTCCCCTTGCCGTCCTTCTTCCCCTTGGGGGGCTTCTTGCCCTTCTTCCCCACCTTGGCCTTCTTCACCTCCTCGTCCTTCTCCTCCTTCCTGTCCTCAGAAACTCTGTCGGCATCCCCTTTGTCCTGGTTCTTGTTCTCATCCCCTTTGTCCTACTCCTTGTTCTCATCCCCTTGGTCCTTCTCCGTCTTCAAGGTCAAAGCTTTTTAGCTCGTCCTTCTCCTCCACCATGAGGTTGACGATTAACTCGTACTTGATGTTGTGCTCTTTCGACGCGTACCGCAGGCACCGAGGGTGGGCATTCACGTCAAGGACGGCAGAAAATTGGGATCGGATTGGATAGAAAGCTTCGTACGCCCACAACTACATAAACCACAGGGCATGGATGTCAATATCTGTCCAGTGTAAATATAAGCCTTGTCCAGTTTAAATATAAGCGTGTCCAGTTCAAATATAAAGGTGTCCAGTTAATTTCTAAGCGTGTCCAGTTATATTATATGCATGTCCAGTTGAAATATAAGCTACCTGAAAGGCAAGGGGGAAGCCAGCTAAAAAATATGACGGCCGAGGGCCCTGCACCCCATGCTGGAGCTTGCGCTCAACATCGTTTTTGAGGAACTCATGGGTCCTCTCATAGCAGTGCCTGCCCCACGGGAATCGCAAGAAACCGTCGACGTCGGCCACCATATTCACCACCCATCCATGAATGTAGTTGCGGGGATCCTTCTCAAATAGCACACCCTCAACCAGCATCAGCAACGCATACTTAAACTTCATCGCGAGCGAATGCTGTCTACCCTTCATCGCCACTAGGAATGCAACCTCGAACTCTTCCATCCTCATCTTCTCCATCCCAAAGAAGTCCTTGACGGCCGACCTATCCCCATCATTCTCCTCGGGCAGCAACATGAATGAGCACTTAAGCCCGGTCACCAGCGCGAACTCTTGGATGGAGAACCGAGCTATTTTTCCGTGTATCATGTACCAGCTCTCATGCTCCTTTCTCGTCCGCAGTTGGCGTTGCAGGACGTAGTGCATCAGTTGGGCTGAGAACTGGACACGGGAACCAAGCCTCGCAATGGCGGCCAATGGGCTTGCCATCAACTTCTTCCAATCCCCCTCGCTTAGGTAGTTGTCCAGGTTTGCAAGTATTGCCGGCCACCCGTACTGGTTTACACGACCCTTGTAGTGTTGGTCCTCGGGGACCGCATAGATGGCCTGCAAAAATAACGCACAACTGTCACTCGCACATCGACACTACTATATATTCCTTTGATCAAGACTATGCACACCGTACCTCGCCTGTTGTCTGTGAAAGGGGAACTCTTCTTACAGACCGGGAAGTCGACATGTTCGCCTGTCCTTGATATCCTGCAAAATTGGGAAGCAAAACCTTAGGACTATCAACAAACATGACAATAAATGTTATAAACATGACATTTCACTAGTAAGAACATGACATAATCCAAACATGAGATGTAATCAAGTCTCCCCTGAACTCAGTCCAATGTTGGAAGGCATCTCAAAAGTAAACATTTCGAACTCCCCTTGGCCCTATTTTCATAATACGCAAGCGCATTTCCCCAATTTCCCCAATTCCCCCAAAACCCCCAAATCTTCCAATGTCGCTAATTCCCCTAAATCCCCCAATTTCGCCATCCAACTAATTGTTGTTTTCCCCCAATTTATCCATTTAACCCCAGCCAATGTTGAAGACCAATTGTTATTTTCCCCCAATTTCCTTTCTATCCCCCTCGTCAATTTCCTTTCGGAAACTTTCCAGCCCTTGATGTGTACATGCCGATGGTTGAAACTCACATGACAGAGGGAACCTCATATACCTTTTCGCAACTTACTTGATTTCTACATTCCAAACAATGGCAAACACATTTGGATCTGCAACTACAGTTCTCACCCTAATATTATGTTCAATCGGTCATTATTCGGGGGCTTTAGGATTTAGGCTTTACTTACTTGTTGTCGTCACTTGTGTGCAGGGGCGTTAGGGCTTGATATCCGCTACTTCGTCGTCTCCTCTACCGCCTTGCTCTACTTCTTCTTCGAAACCCTTCCGCTTCTTCCTTCGGTTTTCACAGTTTGAAATGTATGAGAGAGATGAGAGAGATGTATGAGAGAGATGGAGAAACAATCGGGCTCAACTACCCCTTTAATAAACCACTCTCCTAGGCAGTTGAGGTGACAGTTTTTTTCAAAACTGTCAACTCTCTCCCCATCAACACGCCTCCCTTTCTCTCCTCCATCAATGCAACCGGTGTCTCTCCTTTGTGTAACCGATTGGGATACAAAATTAAAAGAATTTGACCTACCCTTTTGCAAATAATATGAAAAAGGGATAGAGAGGGCAACACAACCGATTTTTTAGGTTAGTTTTGCAAATACACCTAAAATATAACACCCCTAGAGAAGATAGTCATCGTCATTTTCAATATTTTTACTCCGTATTATTTTATTTTCTTTAGTGCAATATACAAAACAATGTTTAATTATTTTTGAGAAATAACTTCATTCTACAAGTTCAAGAATCGAATTATATATTCTTATATTTTATAATGTAGAATATTGGATTACAATATAACCGAGCACGGAACCATAAATTAAAATCCGGGTGGATTAGATAAGCTAAATTTTTCTCATAATGTAGTTTTTATGAATAAAACCCATAATTTAATAAATAAATGAATATTTTTTTACATATTATTTATTTTTGTAAAAAAGGGGCGAGTTGGAGCGAATCTCAGCCCGCCCCTCGGTCCGTGCATGAATATGACATTTATTCTATCATAATATAATATTTTGTAGTAGGTATTATAATTTACAGGGTAAACTAGATTTCGGATGTTCTTCGCCGCTACGCTTGTTTGAGACGTTTTATGTGTCCCACATCTTCAGGGAGGCGAATAGGGTAACTGATCGGCTTATTCATATGACTTTGGAGTCGTTTGTCATCTTGGAATTTTGACTTAGAGTTTCAAACTCTCGACCGGATGGACGTTTTTGGGTGGTGGTACAACTGTGGTTGACACTCCCAAATTCTCACCTTTATTAAAAAAAAATCACCCTTAAAATAAAAATTTATTGAAATTCACCCATAAATTTATTTTGATTTCAAAGAATTGCCTAACCATTTTCAGAGAATTTGACATTTTTGAAATACTTTTTATACATAAAAATGGTCATCGACGGTTAAAAATGGCCATCGAAGGTTAGTTGAAAGAAAATTAAATTTTTGGGTGGTTTTATGTAAACTTTATTTTATGAATGGTTTTGTAAAAACTCACTTATTTTAAGGGCGATTTTCGGTAATTTACCCTAATTTAAAGTACGACTGTATGTAATGTATGATAAACTTAACTTACCAGTCGCTCCCTTGTTCATACCAACCTTCAACCTCCACCCGATCCAAATTCAAACGCCGATTTCATTTGCAAGTGAAACCCAAAGAAACAAATTTCACACTGAAATCGAAATCAAACTCTGACTCAGATCAGATGTCTTCAACGTCCCTGCATCTCCTCCTAATCTTCTCCATCTCCCTTTTTCTCCTCCCGCAACCCTCCACCGCCCTCCTCCGCCACCGATGGGCCTCTCCCCCGCCGGAAAAGCTCAATTCCGCCTCCCCACCAACCGCCTACTTCGAGGTCACCCACCCAATCGACCGCCCCGCCACCAAGTCCTGCTCTTACGTCCTCCTCAGCCACGATTTCGGCTACACCTACGGCAAACCCCCCGTTTCTGCCGAGTACACCCCTCCCACCGATTGCCCGGCGAAGGAATTCTCCACCATCGTCCTCGAGTGGTCCGCCACCTGCAAAGGCCGCCAATTCGACCGGATCTTCGGCGTCTGGCTCGGCGGCGTCGAGCTCCTCCGCAGCTGCACTGCCGAGCCCCGCCCTAACGGGATCGTTTGGAAAGTGGAGAAAGATATAACGAGGTATTACTCTTTGCTTATGTCCAACCAAACCCTAGCTGTTTATTTGGGGAATGTTGTTACTAGCACTTATACTGGGGTTTACCATGTGGAGATCTCAATTCACTTCTACCCAGCTGAAAAAGATTCGAACTTTGTATCTGAATATGGGAATTGGGCGGATTTGATCATTCCCATCTCGAGAAATTTGCCATTGGATGATGGGATGTGGTTTGAAATTGAGAACTCAACTGATATTGAAACAAAGGAATTTGAGGTTCCACTCAATGTGTATAGAGCTGTGTTGGAGGTGTATGTGTCCTTTCATGAGGATGATGAGTTTTGGTACTCTAATCTCCCCAATGACTACATTGCTGCAAATAATATCTCGGGTGCAGACGGAAACGGGCCGTTTAGGGAGGTTATTGTGACCTTAGATGATGGTGTTGTTGTAGGTGCTGTTTGGCCCTTCACTGTGGTCTATACAGGTGGGATCAATCCACTTCTGTGGAGGCCGATTACAGGAATCGGTTCGTTTGATCTTCCAACTTATGACATTGAGATGACTCCCTTTCTGGGAAAGCTGTTGGATGGGAAGACACATAGGATTGGATTCGGTGTCACAAATGCGCTCAATGTATGGTACATTGATGCAAACTTGCATCTCTGGTTGGACAAGAAGAGTCCAAGAACCACGGGGCAGCTCTTGAGCTACCACGCTCCTGACCTGCAGGTTTCTGTGAAATCAGGTTTTACGGGCTTGAATGGAACGTTTGTAACGAGAGCAAACCGGTCTGTTTCATCCACCGGCTGGGTGACATCTTCCTACGGCAAGATCAGCACCTCCTTCACCCAAGAGTTTAACTATCTTAACCTTATGTTGATGGAAGACAGCGGAAATCTGCAGATAGTAAAGCAGTCCATTGAGTTCAGCACCGGTGTTTCTACCAAGACGCCATCTTCTGAAGTCGACACATTCCAATCACACAAAAACTTCTCTCTTTACATGTACTCCTCCGAAGTTGATCAGGGCACTCATGGCTACATTGAGGTGGCAAATGTGACACTAGGATTCAACGAGGACAGGATATCTGACTATGGTTCTGGGAACTCGACAACAAGTTCACTCAAGAACCTGCAAGATGCGCAAGGCATCATGGTTGTGCAGAACAATTTGGTCGTCAGTGGATTGGGAAGCACACAACAAGTATACGAATACGATAGCAGCAGTGAGGCCTGCTACTTCCGGAACATAAGCAGTTCCAACTATACGATTATCTGCGACGAAGTGAGCAGTGAATGCATCCAGAAACCAGGTGCTGACTTAAGTTCTGCTGTTAGCCCTCGGCCGAATTATAACATTGTAAAGAGTCAGCCGAATGCCTTGCCACTGTAAGTAGAGGAGTTGTTTGCTTTATGAACAATCTCCTGCTTCTTTGTTGTACTAATGATTGTAAACACCAAACTTGTAAATAGATTGTAATGTGAACGTGATTTTGAATGCGAATAATCAGTAATACTTGATCTCAAAAGGGTGACTGGTAGATCATGGATATGTGGATCTTAGTACCAATGAGGCGATTTCCAATTGCTCGAGATGATTGGGAACCTTAAGAGTTCATGCCCAAATGAGTTAAGAGTTCATGGATATGTACTAATGTAGTACAAAACCCACCGGTGGTGCAGTGAGATTTCTACTGCTTTTGCAGAACTTCAAAGTCGCTGATAGAGTTGGTGGTAGGGCTGATATACGAGCTCGAGTAGTAGGTGTTCAAGCTCGGCTCGTTTACAAACGAGCCGAGCTCGAGCTCGAGCCTTATTTTCTCGAGCCGAGCCGAGTCGAGCTCGAGCTACTCACAAAATGTAGATCTGTGATTCATAGTGAATGGAGTCCAAAAGGCAAAACGGCTGACAGACTCTTTAGAAGAAGAGGTTAAATAAAATCTAGGGACAGAACTGTAATTTCACTTACGAAACGAGATATACGCCCTATTTACAAGGGGTTAAATAAAACTTATTTACATAGGGTTAAATAAAACATAGGGGAGAACTGTAATTTCACCCATAAAATGAGTTATACGAGCTACTCGAGCCGAGCTCGAGCTCAGAATTCTGCTCAAGCTTGACTCATATTTAATTCGAGCGAACCCGAGTCGAGTTTTTTTCGAGCCGAGCCCGAGCCGAGCTCGAGCTACTCGGCTCAAGTAACATCCCTAGTTGGTGGGCTCCTCCATTCGGCCAGCCCACAAGCGGTGCAAATCCTCTACCCCAAACCCCTACCCCAACTCCCTACCCCACAAAATTATTTTACTTCTAAATTAATATTAAAAAAATTTAAAAAATATATATTTAGCTTCTACATACTTATGATAACATATTTGAAAAAAAAATCTTAAAAAATCAACTTACAAAAATTATAATAATTCACAAGAGATAGAAAGATTTTTTTATGTTTTAAAAAGATGTGAGTTTACTATATATTTTTTTAAAAAAAAATATAAGTTGATTTTTTAAGATTTTTTTTCCAAATATGTTATCATAAGTATGCAGAAGCTAAATATATATTTTTTTAATTTTTTTAATATTAATTTAGAGATAAAATAATTTTGTGGGGTAGGGAGTTGGGGTAGGGGTTTTGGGTAGAAGATTTGCACCGGCCCACAAGGCCACAACTCCTCTCTTTTCTGACACCAAGGGTCTGTTTGGTAGGGTAAGAAGGGGCTTTTGAAGCTTTGAAAACAAACAAACAAAAGCCAGTGTGTAGTGTTTGGTAACAAGGCATTTGAAAGAGATGTAGTTTAGGAGGTTGTTTGGATGAGCTTTTATTTTCTAAAATTTTGGATCTGGATAAACGAACTTTCGAAGCTTTGAGAAAGCTTTGGAATCAATTTCCCTGTTATACCCTTTTTTCATATATTCCTCTTTTTTTTTTTTATTGGGAGCCTTTTATTGTCATTTTATCCGAGAATAACTATTTATAAGCTTGTAAACACCAAACACTCTCCAAGATTACGTAAGGTTTCCAAAAAAATATAAAAATTAATCCATAACTCCTCACACTATCTCAAGCTCCGGCTACTGAAAAACCTTGTTTTTACTAAACACACCCTAAGCTTGATGTTTTTATTTACAAAGATGCAACAAGACCTGCATTCAATTGATAGTTAGATAAGGCCTAATCTCATCCGGATTCTTTCCTTTTTTGCCAAGCTTTATATATAAACTAATGAACTATTAATCATTTTATTATCGATTAATTTTAGAATAAAACTTCACTGAAGTAGTCTTGAATTGGAGCATAATACACTCCAATATGAAATCCTGAATGAGTTAATGTTGACCTTCCCTCTCGATTCGTCAAGAAATCCACAAGTGTCACTTTCTCGCTAAATCCCCTTGAATTTTTTGAATACTACCCGCAAGTTCTTTTCACTGAGCCATTTCGGAATGGCTCTCGCGCTAAATCCCCACACATTAACGTAATACATTCAAACTTAACGCCCACAAAATTGATGAGAGAGGTTGACTTTTAATACCTCAGTCAAACCCAAAGAAAATAAGCTAGCTGAATGCGACTTAACACTGATGAATATAGCACCCTGATATTCCAAAACCCCCTAAACCTTACTGCAAATGGTAATGTTTTATATTTACAACTTGACAAATTAAATTACATATATATTTATTTGATTTATATTCTTATTTTCATATCTTATCTCACAATCGATCAATTAGTATAAATAGAGTGCAAATTAAAAAACGTTATCATATAGCCACAAAGATCACAAACAAAACCCCCCACAATGTTCACATTAGCCCTAATCCTCTACTTCGCCGTTTCTACGACATCTTTTCCGGCCACCGAAGCCACGGTGCCGGCCAACGACACGTTCAAGTACTACAACCAAGGCGAATTCGGCATCTACGTCAACGAGTACGATGCCGACTACCGTGTCCTCCCCGTCTTCACCCACCCCTTCCAACTCGCGTTTTACAACACTACCCCCAACTCCTACACCTTGGCTCTTCGCATGGGCGCGACGCGATCCGAGTCCGATAGGAAGTGGATCTGGGAGGCCAACCGGGGCAACCCGGTTGGCGAGAACGCCTCCTTGACCTTCGGCTCGGATGGCAACCTCGTGTTGGCGGATGCCGATGGAAGAATAGTGTGGCAGACAAAGTCAGCAAACAAGGGCGTCGTAGGGCTCGACGTGCTGCCTAACAGCAACATCGTGCTCTACGACGCCCAGGGCCACTACGTGTGGCAAAGCTTCGACTACGCCACGAGCACGCTCATGGTGGGCCAGTCGCTGAGGCTCGGGAGGACCCCGAGGCTAGTGAGCCGGTTTTCGACGCAAAGCAACGTGGACGGGCCTTATTCGTTTGTCGTGGAGCCAAAAGGGTTAGCTCTATATTACGGCAACAAGACGCAAGGCCCGATGGTTTACTACGCGTCGGAGCGGTTGAGTGTCGATGGTGGGCGGAGCTCTATCGAGTCCGCCACACTTAACTGCTCGGCTTATGTGCTAAGCTTGGTTTATGGAGGCCGAGATGGGAAGGTGATAGGGTCCACCGAGCTTGCCCGAACCACGTATGATTGCAGCTTGTCGTTCCTCCGGCTCGAGATCGATGGGAACCTTCGAGTTTATACGTACGATGATAATGTGGATTGGGGAGCATGGGACTTCCCTTTCACCCTCTTTGACAGGTATGTTCGTTTGTATAATCATTAATTATAACTTATAATATCTAATATTATATTATAATATATATTATAAATCATAATATTGTGTATTATAAATCATAATTAATAACTATACACATGAATTCTAACTATTGGAATGAACAATTATTTCATTTTTTTAAAAAGGAAAAAAAATATTAGGGTGATTGCTTTTAGTCGCAAAAACTTGAGAAATTTTTTTTTTTTTTTTAAAAGGCACAAACTGGTCATTTGAATGGACTCTATAACCTTGTGGCTCTTAAAAAATGTGTTAAATCGGGATTTCCAATTAGATTTTAAAAAGTGTAAAAATCTGATTATAGAATCTAATCATGAGATAGATAGTAATGCATCAATAAATTTTATAAAATTACAAAAAGTGGTAAGATTTTGAAAATAAACTAAATAAAATATAGAATAATCTAATGGATGTTTTGCATGGATATACCAAATATTGGCCCACTTTGCAAAAATAATCAAGATCCTAAAAATTGGCAAAGGAATGACATAATGTCATTTTTGCAATTAAATTGGGCACCTTCACAGCCGGTGGAAGGTAAAGTCTATAGGGGGAGAGAGAGAGGGGAGAGAGAGAGGGGGGAGAGAAAGAGACTCATTTAATTGTTTTAAACTAAATTTCAGCCATTTTTATTTGTTAAAATTAAAAAATAAATTTATTTTTGAACTTAATTTAATTTTATCTATCTATAGACACCCGACCACTTTGTATATGTTTATGGAAAAAAATATTTCGAAGTAAAGTTTGGTCTATATCGCATCTCGATCTCAATTTGGAATATGGCATGGATAACCATTTGGATGGAAAATACAACAATTTAGCTGGCAAAGAAATTCACACAACTGGCAAGATAAACCAGAAAACCTGGGCAGAACCGACAATCGTTGCTCCGGAGATGAAAGGTAAAGCTCTCGACGTGGAAACGATTAAACAATTAAGACCTAAACCAAAAACTACAAAGTACTAAAGTTCCTAACCAATACATAACAAGTTAAGTACAGAACAACATAATGGGTAGAACCGACAATCGTTGCTCCGGAGATGAAGAAATCGATGTCGGAAGCGTCGGAGGACATAAGCAAGCGTGTGATGCTAAGGTGAAGAAATCGATGTCTAGTGGGATAACTCTTCTTCGACCCCGTTCTAAAGAGCGATTGTTGTAATTCCTTCTCTAGATTTACTTTCTCTCCAAATTGAAGCCCGCAGGGATTCCATTCCGCCGATTCCTTCTCCTTGCCATGTTCAGGACCCCTCACCGTCGACCGGCGCCGCCACTGCCAAGTCAAATGACCCACACAATCGCACAAAATTGCCCTCTTGTAATCGCCGACGGATTGGGGGTTGAGGAACTGGTAAAAGGATTGGGAACTCCGGCGTACGCGTGATGCGCAAACGGTTGAGAGGAACTTCGGCGAGCCTAGGTTTCCCCCTCCTCCTTTCGTTTTTCGGTCGGCCTGGATTTCTTCTTCCTCCCGTCTTTTCCTCCGTTGAATTGCAGAGCTTCATTCTGAGTTTTGGGAAGGAAGGGTAACCTGTGAAATGAGGTAATGAGCACCTGTTATTTCTGCCAATATTTGGGCCTATCTGCTACTTTTGCAAATCTTGAAGGGGGAGTGTCCTGTTTGCAAGAGGCCCAAGATTTTGGTATATTCCCTACCATTTACTCTAATCTAATATATTATGAAAATATTTGAAATTTCATATAATATACTCCCTCCATTCATTCAATAAGTGTCGTTTGACTTTTTAACACGCTTTTTAAGGAGCTAAAAACTACATAAACTATTAACTTTTTTATTAATTTTTTTAAATAATTTTGAACTTATATCTAATATATATAAAATTCTAAAAAAAATCAATTAAAAACTTTATATTTTATATAGTTTTTAACTCTTTAAAAAGCGTGCCAAAAAGTCAAACATCACTTATTTCTGAACGGAGGTAGTATATTTTTGCAGGGTCGTAAGAATTGCATGTAGGATCAGGGTCGTTCATACGATCTTGCCATTTTTAAATAGTAAGATTATACTTTCAACTAGATTTTACGTAGTATATAAGATTGCGATCGTTCTGCTATTTTTGGATCATTAACAGAAACGGATCGAGGGGCGGACTGGTGTCGGCTCCACCCCGCCCTATTTTTACGAAAATAAAATAATATGTAAAAAATAAAAAATAATGAATTTTTTTTTAAAAAAAAATATTTATTAAATTAAAGGTTTTATTAAGAAAAATAATACGTATTGAAAAATTTAGCCAACCTAACCCACTCGAATTCTAATTTCGTTGGAATTATAGATTCGGATGAAAATGTTATATGAATGCACAATTGTGCTATTATTATTTCTTTATTTTGTTAGGGAATCCACGTGGGAGACGGAGTGTCAACTCCCAGGGAGGTGTGGTGGGTTTGGGCTTTGCGAAGAAGACCAGTGCGTGGGCTGCCCAACAGAGAGAGGGCTCATGGGCTGGTCCAAGAGCTGCCAAGGCCCAAATGCGGGCAGCTGCAGGCCCAACAAAGTGAGATACTTTGAGATGAAGGGGGTGGAGCATTGGATGGCCAAGTACAACAAGGGTGGTGGGCCCATGAAGACGGGAGAGTGTAGAAGCAAATGCACCAAAGATGGGAGTTGCTTGGGTTACTTCTACCATGGGGACACCTCCCTGTGTTGGATCGCACGTGACTTGCACACTCTCACCAAGGTTGTAGATTCTACACATCTAGGGTTTATCAAGACTTGCACTCACTAAAGTTTTTGGGCTACTTTTCCATAAATCAATAAGTAATAATGTGTTTTTAGTAAGTTGTATTCTTTAAATATGTATTATGATCGAAATATTCCGATATAAATTGTGTTGCATTTTGAAAATGATGTCTTTTGTAATAAAATGATGGTTTAATGGACCTTTGATGTAAATTATCCGTTTCATAATTTGGATATCTGAGTATATTTTTAGGGAGCTTGCAAAATGTACAAAAAGATGTCTTAATTGGTGATTTATCCATACTTTGGAAAAAATTGGTAAATTGTCCACAATATAACACGTGCTCCGTCTCTCCTGCGCGCTCCCTCTGCTGCTCTCCTTTCGCCAATCATAGTGATTCCAACGCCGATCATCTCTCCAATCAAATCAAAACCGACGACTTTACCGTTTCTCCAATCGAATGAAGTAATTACAGCATTCCAGTAATGATTAGGTTCGAAACTGAATTGAAATCACAGAAAATTTGCGCATGAGTAGATTCTGAAGTATACAATCGAATCTAGTAATTAATGCATTGTAACCGACGATTTTGAAGTCTCCATTGATTCGTTGCTGATTTCGTTGCCGGTTCTTGTGTGCAGAAGGAGCCTGAAAAGCACGAAGGCGAGAAGAAGAGCAGCAAAGGCGCTGCTCCTGCTTGTGGGTTCCTATCACTAGAAATGGCGCTAGCAAGCTACTAGATTTGTTGAAGAAGCCTGAAAAGCTTCTGCCTGTTGATTTCGATCGATTGATAAAGAAATCGAACTTTGCTTCTGCTGAGCAATTCTTCAAGCAGTGTTCGTCTGATTTCCTTATCAATCGATCTCGTCTGATTCCTCATCTCTAGGTGCAGGGGGCTTATGATGCGTAGTCAAAGTAGTTGATGTTCTGTCTGAGCCACCTGGGTGCATATCTTTGCTTCTGCTAGTTTATGCTTGATGCTTGCTATGCTTAGTGTATTGACATGGTTTTTTTGCCCTTTGTACTGATTAGTGGTGAAGCCTTTAATTTGATCTCAACCTAACTGAAATGCACAACAACATTATCATTCAAATGAATGCTCTTGGTTGTTTTTACTTTTTAGAGATGATATATGAATTCTCCTGGGGTTTTGTGCAGCAAAGTGCTGACATAGTTCATATGTGAATTCCACTATTCTTAGTTATTTTGGTGTGAGATTCAAGGACTTGACATCATTTCTAGTGAAATCCACTAAATGTTGATGTTGTTGACTTGTACTTTATCTAATGAGTTTGAACATTTGATGAAACTGTGATGACGAATCAGTATTCTGAACCATGTTGAAATGATTTCTGTTGTGTCGGAAATCTATTTATTGATCATGGAAATAAAAATAGTGCATCAGTTTAGTAGTATATATGGTGTATACTAATAAAAAATTTAGAATCCAAGGAAAGTTTATGTGTGAGTAATGCGCTTTTGTATGAACTTTTATGACATATTAGTTGCATTACCAGTTGAACTGCTGAAGACGAAGCTGCAGCTGCACAAAATAGTCCCTAAACCCATCTCAAGATTTTCTCTAAAAAACAATCAAACAGCTTAGTCCAAAAACTGAAAAGGTGCTTACAAGATATACAAGGAATCCTCTAGTTAATGAGCTACCAATCAAATCTTATCAGATGCTTTGGAGGAGCTGCTGGATATGTCTGAAAGTGGCAATTTTGCTTTGTCAACTTTGGGAGATGTTCTTTTCTATCTAAGGCATGCCTTTCTTGATGAAGCATTGCTCAGATATGCGAAATATGAATTACTTCCATGTACCGAGTTTAAGGATGTTTTTGTGAAACCTTATATGGTACTAGATGCTCCTGCACAAGAAAATTTGGAGATATTTGAGAAAAGTAGGAATAGAGATTCTACCGGGTAGGTTTTTTTTAAAAAAAAATGTTTATTGGTATCAACACTTCACACTTTAATGTAAATTTAACACAATTGACTAATTTATATTTGCACTTTGCTATATATGATCAAAACTGTGCAAATTTTATTTTTTTGGATACTTTGTAATTCATTGATTATTTTCCTTCAAAAAAAACGTTCAAATGTATGACAAATAGTGAGTTGGGAAGGACTGAATGTGGAAATGCTGAGAAGGAGAGCTGCAGAAGGATCTGGGTAGTTTTTCCAGGTTATGACAACAACAACAGGTACTGATGGGCTTTGGGCTTCTCCATCAGGGAGGAAACGGAGGGTTGGGAGGAATGCTAAAGGGAAGAAGCATGAGGATTTGAGCTTGAGGCTTGAGGATTTGAGCACCAATTTGAAAGTAATTGGCTATCCAGAGGGCTTGTACTCCCCTTGGTTCCTTTGCTGAGCACTTGGCTTACTTTTGATGAAATTATGGTGCCTTGAGTGGTTGTCAAACTTAAGCGGTTATGCCCATTCACATGATGTTTTCCTTGTTTGGTAATTTTTTATTTTGGGATTATTGTTTCAGATATAGGAATTCATTATTATAAGTTTTTTTTAAAGTCTCACTGGTGTAACATTACGAATTACTGGACATTTCAGGCTACAGGAGTGCATGCAATGTCTTTCCATCCAGATGGGAGGACTCTTTTTGCGGTTATGATAATAATTTAAAGGTTGAGCATAATATCTATACATTTTAATACTGGCATTGCTTCTATAGCAGATGGCTAAATATATTGCGTTAATAACAGGTTCATTCATGGGAGCCTATCGTATGTCATGACGCTATTGATAAGGGATGGTTAACGTTGGGCGACCTTTGCGTTCATGAAAGGAAACTTATATGTTGCTCATACTACCGTAACTCAGTTAGGGTTTGGGCTGCTGATCTTTCGGTTTGTACCACCTTTTTTTTTTCAATATCAAGTTTGAACTCCGTTACCCACATCTAAAGTTTCTATATGCTGCCTTCTATTTCCCAGCTTATTCAACCTTATGGAACTGGTATCACACATGATGATGAGAACCTGTGGATCCAAAAGCTGTTACAGAGGATAGTGATACTTCTTCTGTAGGTGCACATTCTTTGCCATCAGATGATGCTAAAGAAATCAAGAATATTTATGTGGATTGTAATTACCTAAGAACATTTATGTTGATTCCGAATCTCTTTTTATTTCTGAATTTGGTGCTTGCAGAATAGTTTCAATTTTACCTCTAAATCTTTAGACACCATTTATGTGGGTGAAGCATGCACATCACCCAGACAGTCTCGGATGTTGAGCTGTTTTGCCCGCAAAATGCCCATCGTCAATAATAATAATAATAATAATAATAATATTGAATAATATAGTTGAGAAGAATACCGTATTCAACATATTATACAAATTAATGAATTATGAAAGCATTTTTCACTTTGCAAATTTATATAATAGTTTATTATTTTTATTTACGGGACAAGGCCAGTCCTGTCCCGATCCCGTCCCGTCCAGACACCATTCCGTCCCAAAAAAAAAGTGTTGATCCCGTCCCGTAAAAACTTCGCGGGACGAGTCCCGTCTCGACTCAATCCCGTCCCGTGCCCACCAATCATCTGTCAAAGCATGCACATATATATATGCTTTTTCTAGTGGCCTACTTGTATTCAAAGATCTAGCTATCACATCGTCAAATATCATATCTACGACTACACCCATCTATACAAATATTTTATTGTATTTCAATATTTTCAATTATATCGTCATATACGGAGTATTTTTTTTATTAGGAAAAAATTCGAGGTCAGACATGACTGAACCTCGACGGCCGACAAGTCGGTAGACGGATAACCGTCTAAGCAAATATAAAATAAAAAGTTGGTGCAAAACACATGCATGAACTCTACAAAGTCATATACGAAGTTATATACGGAGTAGCTGGATCTTTGCACCCCGATATGTTTTTTTTGACGCAATATAAGAATTAGGTCGGGTCAGCCGAAGCAAAGACCCTTCCTAACGCATCCTTGCGGATGAGAATAAGTACCCAGATGTTGTCTGGTTCGACCAAGATTTTTTATAAAAGTTTCATTTGTAGCGCTATATTCATAGACTAGGCTTTATGAATTCTCAGTCCCCCATTCATAGTGTCAACACAGATCTTGTCACAACTTATAAGAGGTGGAGCGTTCGAATTTTTGTTCCAAAAGAAATGTCCGTAAACCTTGTCCAGTTCCTGATGGATATGAGATGGTAGTAAAAAGGCTTGCATAAGAAATAACGGTTTGACACTTAAATTAGCTTTTATTAGGACCTTTTGACAGGCCTAATGTCGTTATGCCAAATCAAAGTAAATTCCTAAGGTGCAAACTATAACAAGTATAGTAGGTAAGTTAGGGTCGAACCCACAGGGAAATAGAATCAATTGTAAGAGCAAGTATTATTACCCAAAAGTAACCAATTCAAGGGGGAGTTTTGTGTGTAAGCAATAGTGACAGAACAAGTTGCAAATAGAGGTTGCGAATATATGATGGAAAAGTATTACACCAGGTAATTATCCGCACAACAATTGAGATGGTTTATCATCGAATTCTATAAATCTCAAGTTCTAATGTCCAGTAATTGTTCTCAATTCAGATCGTGTAATAGCTTTTAGTCCTACCAGTCCTAAAAGCGCTTATCACCAAATTACAAGGGGAAACCTTCACCGAATAATAAAGCAATAGCATTCAAACATGAATTATAATGAGATACAAGCGATTATAACAACCCGTTAAAATAGCATGTAATCGAATCTCCTTCACAATCTAACACAAGCAACCTACTTATGACGATTGTGTTTGCTACAATGGATCTACAACCCCAAACCTGGAATTGGAAACCCTAGCAATATGACTAGTATCGATAAACCTAGGTGATCAATCCAGATTAACCAATAATAAGCAATCAAGCAATAAGCTCAAGAGATCGAAACAATTAACAAAGGACGAACTAGAGTAGAATACTCACAACCAATTCAATCGAGGGCTTCAAAGAACCAAGTGTAACAAAGGAGAGTTAGTTCTCCATAGGGTTTGTAAGATGAAGAAGGGAAAAAATACGTCTCTATGGAGAACTAACTCTCCTTTGTTAGTTCTTCACTTCAACTCTTCTATAACTTGCATGATCCTATGATTTCTTCAACTTCTTCAACATGTTCCGAATCACCAAGTTCATACAAATATCCCTCACAATGACATGTAAATGATGACAAAAACTACTAAATGCGCTATAGAATATATCGCATATCACCTTTCGACCTTCACAACAAATGTCCGTAAATTGTTGTTTGGTTGTAAGAACTACTTCATTGAAGGTATCTTTGTTGACCCTACCATTGACTAAGGGACAACCCAGATACTTATCGAAATTATTTGCTTGGGAAATACCAAGAACAGAGATAGTAGCATTAATAGTTGTTGCTGCTGTTGTGTTGGCGGAAGCTTGAAAGCTGGAAACCATTCTGGAATGGCTAAACCGGAAGGGACTTGCGGATAGTACCCAAAGGTCCCCGGTTCGAACCCCGGATGGCTGCTCTTTATTTACCAATTCAAGGAAGCTTGAAAGTTGGATTTGTGCAGGTTTACTTTTTGTCCAGAGATCAGACTCCAAACAAGGACTAAAGGTGAGAGCGAAAGAGGGATTACCTAGCCTCTTTGAGGCTCTTCGGAAATCTTGAGAGAAGAGAGTCCTTGGGCTTCAATTCAACAAGATTCTGCTAGGACAAGGTCTAGGAGTGATAGATCTAGGTTAAAACAAGACCTTTACAAAGGTTTAGATCCAAAAAACGAGAGGATCTAAACAAAGCCGGACCTGAGATTTTAAAGGCCTGAGGCGAGATTTCAATATGGGCCCTCTTCATTGGCATCTTGATCATCAACCGCATTAACAATTTGCTCAAGCTCTTCATTAACATCTTCATTGACAGTTTGATTACTATTGAAATACTTCTTGATATTACCGGCTTGACTTTGAGTCAATGCATCTCGTCGCTCCTTCAATTTTCTCTTTTTAGATCCAGACAGATGCTTTCCCATCTTCAATTTATAAATAGTTTTAAGCAAATTTCAATAGACTATATACACAACTAAACATAGATAAGTAAATAACATTATTCAAGGCTGATTTTTGCAGCCAGAAATCAGCCATGGTCCATGGAGCAGCTAGCGTAGCAGCCATATTGCCAGAATTCAAGGTTGATTTTTGCCGCCAGAAATCAGCCATGGAGCAGCTAGCGTAGCAGCCAGAATTCAAGGCTGATTTTTGCAAGTGAAATCAATATTCAAACAGCAATTCAACATTAAATTGAGAACGAATTATCGAAAATTCAGGGCTGATTTTTTCAAGTTTATGACAACAATTAAACTGAAATCAAACACAATCTTCAATAGCAACAAAGACAGGCCGACAACAATGTAGCAATTCAGGTTTTTTCAAACAAATATTAACCTAACCTATTGCATAAAAGTGAGACCGATTATTGAAAACCCTACATTGAATCAAAATCAAAATTCAAAGACAACAAACATACCTTTAGGCGATCTCGGGGTGATCTCGAGGGTGATCTCGGAGGCGATCTCGGCAGTTGGTGATTGAATTGGAGCGACGTAATTGGAGTGGTGATCGGAGGCTCGGAGAGTCGATCAGAAATCAAAATTCAAAGGATGAGAATTGAGAACGATTGAGCGAAATTGGCGTGATTGCAAGGGTTTGCCGCGTGCCTGATTTTTTTTTTACTTTCGTTCCTTTACTGTGTTATGAATTCAGTTTTTTTAATATATATATATAAGGGTATTGGGCCCCTACGAGATGTGGGCCTGAGGCGGAGGTCTGTTGGGCCTCCCCTCAGGTCCGGGCCTGGATCTGAAGAGGGACAACTTACCATGCCCAAAAAACAATGAGAGATGAAAGAATGGGCTCAAATCCACTTCAAAAGTTCTCACGTACTCTTCTTGACCTCATAAGGTAGAGGAAAGAGTAAGGAACAAGTGAAAACAAACGGGGAAGAAAACGAAGTTAAAACAAGGGAGAACGAAGGATTTTACCGAGTCGACACTAGATCTGGGTGCTGAACTCACGGCGGCGAAAACACTGTTCGCGGAGGCGAAGATGAACTCGCGGCGGTGAACATGAACTAGAGGCGGCAAAAACGAGTTTCTTCTTCTGGGTTCATACTCGCGGCGGCGAAATCCCCCAGAATTATCTATTTTCGATAGAAACGACCTTCTAAATCTGATTTTTGGGTTATTTTTGTGAGAGGGGATCTTCTTGAGGGAGTTTTGAGGCTATTTAGGTTATGAGAAAAAAGAAATGAGAGATGAGAGGAGGGAGAGATGGATCAAAGGGGATAAAGGTGAGGTTTTTGGCTTTTGGGTTTTGATCTTCAATTTCTTGGGATGCTAGGGTTTCTTTTTTGTGGTGGCTCAAAATTTTAGGGTTGGAGATCCATTTAGGGATTGATGAGCATTTATATAGGAGAGGCCAAAGGCTCCTCTAGGGTTTCATGGGCTAGAGGACAAAATACTTAAGGAGGAGAGAGAAAGAGAGAGAGGGAGAGAGAGTGTGTGTGTGTGTGTCTTGCGTGAGGGAGGATGAAAGAGAGTGATGAGTGATTCCGCTCTTTCGACCTTGAATCCGACATCCCATTCCAACATCCGACATCTCGAAATCCCATATTTTAAAAATCCGATCGGAAATTCAAATTCATTTCAAACGACTTTCAAAATCCTCAAAATCGAAATCCGATAGATAAGGTTTAGAATCCGTCAAATTGAAATTTAAAAACATTTCGGGATATTTTCCAAGGACTTTCCAAAACATGCTCGAGGACGGGTTTTCCGAAAACATTCCTATTTTGGAAATTCTAAAATCCAGTCTTTACAAATTGTTCCAATGGAAGTGAGAAAGAAAGCCTAGCACATTGACAATTAACTGAATACATTAAGGGATCATTTGGTACAAGCATGCAAGGTAAATGGACTGGAACCAAATTTTGTATAGGAAAATATATCTAGATAAGAGAAGAATGCTATTTTTGTATGAAAAATAAGATAGGAGGCGTAATAATTGTTGGAATGTGGTTGTCCTACATTAGTAATATTGAGATTGCTTGAACAACGTATAAGGTTAGTGGACTACTTCTCTCATTGCCAATTGGTTTGGTATAAGTTGGAGGGAGGTCGTGTGTGCGAGTTCATATACGGGAGACTCGAACAACACATAAACCCAATGGGGTTCCATCTCAAAACCAATTGGCAATGACCTCAAGTGCAATGGCTTTAGCCAACGGGGTTCCATCTCAAAACCAATTGGCAGTGAGAGGAGTAGCCCACTAACTTTATATGTTGTTCAAACAATCTCAATATTACCAATGTGGGACAACAATATTCCAACAATAATTAGAGGAATATAGGGGATATTCATATGGTTACCCCTTTTTCAAATGAGTGATTGAAATAGGGAGGAACTTAACAAAACCAATTTGGTATGAAAAGTTGGGATGAGAGGGAAATGATTAAATTTTTCAAGAATGTATCTTAAATTATAAATGGACTACATTCATTTACTTTCCCTTTACCTTTCCAAAATTTAAACCAAACGAGCCCTAACTCTGAATACATTATAAAGAAAGCCAATTATATGTTAGACTTACCTCATAAATGCATTTGTAAGGTACCACGTGACAATACTCGTACACGAGTGCCATGTTTGCATGTTCATCACAATACCCGATTAGCGACACCAAATTTACATGATGAATCCTCGTCAAGAGTTCGGCTTGTCAATTTATCCATATTCATACAGTTTAACAACCAATTTGGATTTATCTAATTCACAGTGAGATTGATAATCCTATAAGAATCAATTAAGCCTTTGGATTATATTTGACTTGCCTCGGCACGAAATTGCTTCAGAGTGATTGTAGATGACATATTATTCAATAACTTGACAGCCACCTAAGTACCATCTTGCAAGACACCATGATAAACCGTTCCAAATCCTCGTTTCCCAAGCACTTTTCGGAAATTATCAGTGATCCTCACAATCTCTGAAGATTTGAACCGCTTGTTTTTTGGTTTAATGGATTCATCCACAAAGCTTTCTATATGTTGAATCAAAACAACATGACATAACACATTAATATTACTAGAGTCGGGGATAAATTAACCGTATAGCTATTCTTAAAGACTCACTCAAAAGGTTCTTTGATATCAAAGACTTGAGCCCTGCTCAGGTAATTCTTGGCGTAAGAATTATTAGAGATAGAGATAATTGGTAGATAATTTTGTCACAAAAGGACTATTTGTTGAAAGTGTATGAAAGGTATAAGACTTTGAATGCTAAACCCACTTTCATTCCCTTAGGAGGACATCTTGATCTAACCAGGCCAAGACCAAGATGCTCTACATAAGGAAGAAGATGAGCATATGAAATCTATTCCTTATGATGCAGTTGTTGGATCACATACAGGTGTCATGATTTGCACAAGACGTGAACTTGCTTTTTCTATTAGTATCTTGAGTAGATACATGTATAACCCTTGCGATCCACTACTAGAATTGTCTTGATAGACGTCGGTTAAAAACCGATGTAAAACAAAAAAAAAATCGACGTGTTAGTGGGTGGTGTTAAAAATCCCAACTTTACCACATCGGTTTATAACCGATGTCTATAATGATTTATAACACCGTTTCTCTTTGTAATATCGACTTAAATGCATGAATATAAATACATTTTGATAGATTCACCTCATGTTAAACCCTATTATTTTGCATTTCTAGTTATCTAAAGATATGTAGACCAATACAAAAGTTCACATTAACATCGATATTTTTTTCCAAAAACAATGTTGTAATATTTATTTACATCGGTTATATGTGGTTCATTTCATTTTTATTAACTTTCCCTTTGTATTTTGTCTTGTTATTTCGTTTAAAAAATAGTATACAACATTTCATATTTATAAAGACAATGTTATATGTATAGATTTAAATCGGTATATTTGAAAAAATTATGTCTAAAAAGATTATAACATCGTTTTCTTTATCTATACCAATGTATAATTTCTCAAAAGACATCATTTTATTTTTTATTCTGTTGTGTTTCAATGCATTTTTAAATCACTTTTTATTCTATTAAATGATGTGTCATTTTGTATTTGTATCAATTAATCGGTTACTTCTCAAATAATCAAAATAGGATCAAATCCATGATACATTATCCAAAATAGTCAAACACATATAATAAGGTGAAATACATCAATAATCGAATTATAAGTTTCTACTCTTTTACATAGTACCACAAAACAGATGTTCTCATGATGTCCCGATACATACATGTAACATTGTCTTTCTACATATTCAATTAGATGCCTATATTCCTGTTCAGGAGGGATACGATGTGGCTAGTATCCCTATTCAGGAGCAATAAATCAAGCTGCCTTTTGTCTCCTCTTCCATGTCTTGTTTCTATACCATCACTATCTAGCAAAGACAAAAAAAAATGACAGATGCAGACTTTATCTCATGATAGGAAATAACTCAAGAAACTTCAGTTGGCCATTTAAATATATTAATTCATCCAGGTCCTTCTCACCATTCACAACATACCGATCAACTTATAGATAGAAATATTAGACTCAGCACAAGTATAGAACGAGATAAGAAGAAATGAGGTCAAACTGAAGCAAAAAGGAGAGAAAACATCAATAAGTTATATAACTTTCTTAAGTCAATACCAATGTTGATTTATACTTGCAGAATCAATTAAAAGGACATTATAATGTTCACACCAATCAATCACACAACAAAAAAAAAGATCAGTAAAGCAAGATAGCACCCAGAGATATTCAGAGTAACATACCCACATCCCTCAGGCAGCCAGGTGGTCAGGCTCGGAAAACATGTGTAAGCAACCAACCAAAAAATCAGCCAAAGCACTGGTGAGTACTTCTGTGCGGAGTAGTCCTCTTAATGTCGTTCTTCCAATCATAGCAGTTGCTGCTAGGAAGCTCGCAAAGACAGGTCGGGTACATCAATACTAGACGGATTAAAATCATGGTAAGAGCTGAGATAGAATCATTTTCCCTGCTGCGATTCCCTGGAAGAAGATAACAAGCCTTGTTACTTTATCATGCATTATAAACTAGGAACAAATAAAAACACGACAGAAAAACATCATTACATGCTTTCTGCACAAGATAAAGGAAAATCAGTTTTAAAAAAATCATCACATAAGAGCTTAACTTAATGGTGATTTCCTAGGTTCTTTTGAATAATAAAAAGTCTTGTATCATTAATGGAAATGTTTTTCTACTCATAATAAAAAGTCTTGTATCATTAATGGAAATGTTAATAACAACGAAATAGATACGCGCAGGTGCAATACTTGAAATAAGTCTAAGAAAATGCAAGGTAAAAAATAAATCCACTGACAAGAAGATTTCCAGGTGCAATACGAGCAATGGCAGGAAACTGGAACGCCAAAAACTTCCACAGCAAAACAGCATGTATAATTATAATTGCATATTATCCTAGGATAGATGGCAAAATGTATTTTCCCTCGGAAGATTTCCTCAATATGCAGTGATATATTGAAGACAATATTTATAGATGAAAGTTGCAAGGGCCATTACCAATCATGTCAAAGAAAAGAAGAGAGGATGGAGTATTTATTGTCCTTTACACAAATAATTACTCATGGCGTGCATCATATTAAAATTATGAGAAATTTCTAGAAACTTCCAATTCCAATTATATACTCCTATGTGTGCACTAATTCACAATGGGTAAAAACTGTCAAACTAGAACTAATGCCTACTTACTCACTTTGCAATCGACTTTCAAAAGATGGTTACCTGCTATACTAAAGCATATATGCCCCTTGGGAAACTACATCATCCAATTCAACTGCCACCACCTGACATATATGAGAGCAAAACATGGATGAATACATTGAGGTTAGAAACCTTGTGATTGCAAGAGTCTTGAAAGATTGCATAAAGCTACATTCTCAAGTCTCAATCAATGTGCTATGCTGATTCTCAAAAGTAATTCATTTGGTTTCTACAGCAGAAACTATGGACCATCTTATAATAAAAAGCATACTAGACTAAGAAGCTTTTGTGCTTCTACAGCAGAAATTATTCACCATATATTAAGGAGACACATAAATGATAATCAATAGTAACAAATATTTGGTGCAAGAATGTCAGTAGAGGCATTTCAAGGGAGGGATGGATGGAGCAATTCAACAAGGCTGATTACAAGAATAATTCAAGATTCAATACAAGAATAATTCAAGAATAAAACCCTAATCTTAACCTTCATTTCAATTTCTGTTTCAAATTTGACTGGACTATACGACTACAATAAACAAGCAATTCAATACAAGAATAATTCAAGATTTCAAAACCTAAATAACATTAGGCAATAGGTGGAAAGTCAAGAGAGCCTTACTGGCACTTTGATAGAGTACCGGGCAGGCACAAATTCGACTCTTCAAGAGTTTGAGGACTGCCACCAAGAGAAGGCCGAGGGTTGCTGGCTGCCGCACTGGAGAAGGCCGAGATTCAACAAGGTTGATTACTATTAGATGCTTCAACCAAGAGAAGGCCGATAAAAGTGAGATCTAACCAGTTTGGTGGGCGTCGGGCAACCACGAGTTTTCGAAGAGTGAGATCTGAGAAAGAGAGAGAAGGGAACTGTCGATGGGAGAGAGGTGAAGTTTGACGAAAGGAAAAAACCTAATTCCTAAATCGAAGATGACAGGGAGAAGGATAACTTGCAAAAATTAAACCTAAGGGGAATAGACAGAGATAAACCTACAGCGAGCGTAGAGATGACGGAGGCGTGGTCCGGCGAAGGTGGGAGGAACAGAGAAATCAGAGGCTTCAACGTCAGCGTTGGTGACTATCGAAGAAGAGAGAGTGTTTCAGAAGGATTGAGAACAAGTGCACGCAACCATAGACCGGGTTGCGGAGCCTCTCGGAGATCTTAGGTCGAAGGGGAAGAGATCTAAACCTGCAAAAAGGAAGAGAACGAGAGACGTGAGGAAGAAGAAGGGAGATATGAGATCAAGGGGAGAGGGAGATTAAGAGGACGAATAACCAATGGAGATGGAGGTCGAGTACCATGGGAGGCGGAGGAACTTTGAAACAGATCAGGAATTGGGGAGGGTGGCAGACAACAGGCGCTGGTGGTGACGACGGGGGTTGCTGTGCTCTTCGGCAAGAGATAACTTATCAGTCAGATCTGGAGAGTGGGATGGGAGGAAGAGGTGGGGGATTTGGGGGAGGGTGGGTAGATCTGGTGGTGGCGAAGATCCCGACGATGGAGAAGGAGGAGGAGGAAGTGCTCTAGCATGGCGGCTAGGGTCTGAAGAGAGGAACATGGCGGCTAGGGTCTGAAGAGAGGTAGTGTTAAGAGGGGTTGTGTTGTCTGGAGAGAGGGTGATACGTTTGGAATCCCCGATCCTTCGCCTGTGGGCTTCAGATCAAGAACCACGCCGTATATTTGCTAAGATCTTGCAATGCTCTTTGATATCTCCTGATTGGAACAAATCAAACAAGTAATTAGAATTTTGATTTAGCGACAGAATCGACACTTGGAAATTTCCAGCAATATGGATTAACAATAGCGACAGAAACAAAGGACAGCGAGAGAGAAGGGATCTGGGGTGCGCGGATCACTGGGCACACAGGCCTTCGGCCTCAGGGTGTGCGGAAGCAGGCGCGCGGAACTCCTTCGCTGGAAGCGAGGTGACAGCGAGCGCGGGCGAGCGCGCAAGGGAGCGCGCGCGTAAGTCCTGGGCGCTGGCGAGCACTGATCGCGGGAGAGATCAACGAGGCTGGGCGAGACGCGGGCGAGGCCGAGGGCGCCTTGCGCGCTGGAAGCGCCTGGGCGGGAGCGACGCCAAGAGCCTGGCTTTCCTTGTTGCGACGGATCTGTTTTTAGGGTTTGTGTTTGGTTTAGGGTTGCCGAGTGAAATCAAGGTGATGGTGATGTTTGTGATTGCCGAAAACAATAAGAACATAAAGCTTTGGGATTGATAATCGAAGAACCCTTAATCCATAAAGGGTTTCTTCAATTCTATTTCAATCTGATTAAATCAAAGTGCATAACATGAATTTATAGGAAAACTATGAGAGATCTAACCAATCTTTCCTTGCAAAGGAAAGGGGTTTGGATAGATTAATTCTATCTAAAGATAAATGAAATAACTTTAAGATAAATAATTCCTAAGAAGATAGATATTCAATAACTTGGTGGCTAAGTAATATATCTAGAAGAGATATAATTAATTTCCACCTTATTTAACTAATTGCATAAAATCACAAATTAATTAAATAACTAATGTAACTCGGCCCACAAGAGATCACTCGGCCAAGGCTTCCTCTTCACTCGACATTCCCTTGATCCACTCGGCCGAGTGCTTCCATGGAGATGCCGAGTCATGATGAGTCATGGGGGATGCTGACGAGTCTTCATGAGCTCTGAGTGTGGACGCAAGCTTACTTCTGGTGCTGGTGGTGTAACCTTGAGCCAAGTGATCCACGGTGGCCTAAACCCTTGCTCTAAAGTTCCATGGTGACAGACAAGAAAGGCCTTAGTTGCATTTTGAATATTCTTGGCCCTTGCACGAGTGACAGGGCCATCAAATGGAACCTTCATGTTGTCCTCAATGTCACCAGGAGTCATCGATAATTGCACGGCATCAGAGGGAGAGTTCCCAAAATTATTTCAACATATTTGAGAGGGTTTTCGATTTTTTTCTAAGTGTTGGGAAATTTGAGATGAGCGGGATTTGACTTAGTTTAGATTTCAATCTCGCGCCTTGCTTTTTTTTTTTCAAAAATCACTTCTCACATCGGTCAACAAAATAAGATGATATCTATTTTGTTTTCAACATAAAAAATTTACAAACGGATGTTAAAAATCTATTTAACATCATGCGTTTTTTATACTGATGTTAATCACCCGATGTCTATGAACATAATTCTAGTAGTGAGCATTAGGCTACTATGAAGTATTTATTGAGATATGTTTCAGGTACATTAGGATATGGTCTCATTTATGGTAAGTATTCATCCAATTCTAATCCATTTGATTATGTTGATGTTGACTTTGATAGCAATAGAGACAATAGGAAGTCTACAACCTCCTACATCCTTACCTAGCATGGGAACTGCATATCCTGTAAGACGCAACAACAAGGTATAATGGTTGCTTTATCCTCAATTAAGGCGTAATACATAGCCATTGTTGAGGCCTCCAAGGAAGCAATCTGGCTTCAAGGTATCCTTGGTGAGATTGGAAGGAAGCATTATGTGTCTGTGTTGCACATCAATAGTTAGAGTGCAATCTATTTGTGCAAAGATCTTGTCTATCATGAGAGGACCAAATAGATGTCCGATATCACTTTATTATGGATAAATTAAGTGCAAAAAGTGTTCTATATATTGATTAAAAAAATTGATGGAAAGAAAAACCCAGCTGATTTTGGAACCAAAACTATGACAATTGACAAGCACTAGTAGAAAAAACACATGTTAGCATGTACATTATAATTAAGATAGCTCGGATATAGGAGAAATAGGATCCGTGCATCAGAGTGGTGTGATAATAGGTATAAAGGCCGGAACTAAAAACACATACCCGGGTTATTAGAGTACAAAACAAGGTAGTCTAAAAGAAATTTGTACTCTTGTTCCCCTTCCACCTTACATTTCTGCAATCAGTAGGAGCAGCTTTCCCCCTTGTGCTCTTGCCTACAACTCCCTGCATTAGGATTCAGAAGATTCCCTCATTTCCCCTTTGATTTGTTTGCTTCCACCTTGCAGACTGTTCAACAAATCAGACCCTCTCCTTTTTCCTTTTGACTTCAAATCTGCAAACCCCAACACAAAATCTCCTCTTTTCATCCTCTTTCCCTCCTTTGTGTTGCCGAGAGTTTCACCAACCTCTCTCACCTCATTGTCCTGATTAGTGAACACCACCCACAGAACCACCCCTGCCTCCCCTGCATTCACCATTGCCGAACACCATCACCATCTTCGATGCGCTCTCCGAGCCAGCACCACTGAGAGCCCGCCTCCGCCGTTGCTTTCGAAATTCCAAGCAGCAGCAACATCCACCTCTATCTTTCCCTTGCGCGTCGACGAGCACCCAGGTGCAGCCAGGCAACACCGGAGCGAGGGCGAGTTCCTCGATGCCCTGTCTTTCGATTCAACCCCGAGTAAGCTTCCTCTTCCTCCTCACTTCCAAACGGAGGAAAGGCTCCTCTTTTAACCTCCCTCTCACCTTCCTAGGCGAATCCCGACGAAGAACCATCTCCGACGCGCCCCCGAGCTCCTTTTTCCGGCAAAATCGTTCGACCTTCCCGGGCTCGAAAAAAACCCTCGGTGAGCACCCTCCTTCTCCTCCCTTCTGTCGATTCTATGTCCTGTGGTGTCGGGAACGGGCGGCCGGAGCTCCGCCATCGCCGGCAGGAGGCCCTCCCTTCTCCTTCCTTTTCCGGTGTGTATCGGTTGTGTAATCAGGAGGAAGATGAACAGTAATTCATCTAACCCGGTTTTGTTTTAGAAATGGGTTCGGATCGGATATTTCTATTAGTAAACCGGTTTCCTAAGATCCGGATTTGAGAAATGCATTGGGCCTTTTCTTTCTCCCATGGGCCTAAAATTCACTATAATTCATTTTGAATGAAAAAAAGGGGGATTTTAAGACAAATGTATTTTGATATAAAATATATTTAATAAATGGAATATAAAATATTATATGATATTATTAATGTGTTTAAAAATAAAATATTATTATTTGGATTTAAAGTTATAAAATCATTATGGTGATTTAAAATATTATATTATTGGACTTGGATTTTAAAAGAGAATTTGGAAAAGGTTTTAAAGGTTGGAATTGATTTGATAAATGGAGATTGATTTAATAAATTTAAAAAGAGGAATTTTGGAGATATACTAACCTTGTCGGATTTGTCTTGAAATAATAATAAATAAGTTGATGAAAGGGTAATGTTTTATAAATGAATTTTTTGGATGATTTGAGAAAACGTTTTGAACGGTAATTTGGTCTAACTTGATGTTTTCAAAAGAGTTTTGGACATTTTGGGAAAATGACTTACCTTGCCTAACTTGGTGAATAAACTTGATGAGTTGTGTGTGATATTATATGCTTTAAGTAACATTAGAAGTATACTTATTTATATTACTTATATACGTGTTAGGTGATCATCTGTGACATGTTGGCTTTCTATACCTAGTTGTTGCCTTTTGTTGTTCTGCACTTCCAGGTGAGTTCCTATATGAGCTCAGTCAGATTCGAAAAGAGATCTCCCTGCTTGTAGCCATGTGCATACTAGGTGCTTGCATTCATAATAAAGCATGCCATGTAGTATCCTGCTAGGATTGCACTCATGATTGAGCATTCGTTTACTCATTGCTTTTGTAAACAGAACGGCCGTTATCTGTGAAGTAACTAGAGTCATTGCTAGGGTTATAGGACGACCTAGTCTCATCGGGTCCCGTCCTGAGTCAATCGAGTCATGAACTTCCTTATATTATGAGATGCCTGCGGGCTTTATTGTGGATACGGGTTGGGCATGCGTGCCACCCGATTATATGGAATGCATTCACGAGCTGGCCAGTCTCCGCCCTATCGGAAGAGGGTGGAGGTAGGAGAGGGATATACCACTTGGTATTCGGTGCTAAGGCCTTATTATATTTATGCACTTGATCTTAGGACCATGCTAGTGTGTTAATATTCCGCCTTGCATCTAGAAGCATCTTTATTAGGACTAGTGTATGTATATGTTTGCTTGTTTGGGACTATATTGCGTAGGGCTTCGATCTGACACCGCCCCGCATACATTTTTTTTAGGTTTGTTTTGCAGCATGATTATTCCTTGTTTCCGCGACGTGGGAACTCTCTTGGGCGATCTCAAAGAAATGGTTTAACTCCACTAACATTGTATATTAAATTTCGATAAATACGCTTATTGATTTGGTTTTGACTCGGCTCTGCCGTGTCACCCTCTTGTATTACACCTTGATTCTACTATTTGCATGACTGTTGGTTTTCCACGCTTAGACTTATGACAGATACAGGGGACTTCCCCGGGGATTCCAACGATCCCTTCGAATTTTGGGTATGAAATCCCACTTTAAAATGTTAGGATAGAATTTCAAACCTTCAACCTGTACTCGGGGCGCAAGATCCTAACGAGGGGTTTCATCCCTCGAAACGTAACCCGGGAATCATAATCCCGGGCCGTTACAAAGATGGTATCAGAGCTCAGGTTATGCAAACCGAGTATGATAGATTGAAGTGGTTTTGAAAATGGCCCAAGGTTTTTATATGGTTTTTCAAAAAAAAAAATTAAAGGGCAAAATGAATTTAATATGGCTAACTCAAATAGACTAAATATGAACTTGACTCAATAAATCTGGTAATCAAACAAAGGGAAACGAAGGGGTATTGAAGGCGTTAGACCATCCCTATTGGATGTAGTTGGGAACAAGTAGGCAAAATATAGCTTGTTCTTTACAGATGGGCCTACAAGACTCCAAGGCTTTGCGTCGTAGTGGCTGGAGTGGCGAGTTAGGTAGAGACCGCGAGGTTTTGCCGCTCCGGTTAGTCGCCCCTCGAAGGGTGGCCCATAAGATAGCTTGATTGTTGATTGTTCTATGCTGAGTGATGTTTGCTTAAATTGGAGACCTGGCTGATATTTTAACTATGAAACATGTGTTAAATGTCTACTTGAATGGAATAGAGGGGGAGACCTTCTGCCATTATAGAGTCGGGATCCCAGTCCTTGTGGGATTGCCTTTGACCTCTTAAGCCTGACTACTTCCTTCTTTGGTCTTCTTTTCCTGACGCCACTAAACGTCTTTATTGCTCTTTTCTTGTGATGTCGATGTGATATACGGGTAACCACATTTGAGGTGGTATTGGAGTACGCTACTACCTGAGCCATTTGCTACCCCACTCGATAGTTATACGAATATTCCACGGGAAATGAGTCATGAAGTCAATGGGAGTGAGTCAGAGTCACCCTTGTATATTTCTGTCGGGTTACTTTAGTTGCTTCATCCATGGTTGTAGGATTCTATACATACTACCCCTAGACCTAGAGATTAATCTTTAGTGTGAAGTTATACCTATCTGTCGGGATGTCCATGTTTAGCCATTTCTTATGCTCGTGTTACATTTTATGTCTATATCATCCCAGCATGATCTACTTAGTATATGCATTGTTATACTAATGCTTGAATAAATGTGTCATATGTTAGGAAACTGCATGATTAATGCCCTCTCTGAAAATAGGCTCATGATAGTGTGCTCGTTCTATTCTGATATCCTGATAGAGTAAGTTATTTACTTGATGGGTGCGTGTTACAACTTGATGTTCAACCTGGTTCATATGACACCTAGTTTCCAACATGCTTACATAACTGGCATGCCATGATGATCTCCATGTTTCTCTCATACTTTCACGAATATATGACCTGACACGTCGCACGAGCACACACCACTAGCATTCCTGGCTTCGTATATGCATGACTCGACATGATGTGGTGTTCCCCGCATATATTATGATGATGATCCTTAATGTGGATTTGTGGTTGTATGCCATTATATATCCATTCTTGGCCACCTTGTTTAGATCTCATGTCATGCTTCGTTGTATTTCTGTCATACCCCTAGGCATGCGCAACCTGACTTCATTTGTTTCCCGCATCGTCATACTAATGATGGACTATTGATGGATTGAATGCATATGTCGCAAGTTACACTCTCTCATGGATTAGGATCATGATAGTGTGACCCTTAGCATGTTAGTCTCACTCTTGTTACTACTCGTGCCTCTATGACCACTAAACCATAGCATGCTTACCTTACTGATTTCCGTGATGTTTTCTCTTGCTCAGTGATATCATCTCGTATTTCCCTGAACGGGTGACTTAATATTTTGTGCATGTGCCGTAGATATTTGCATGGACCCGTAATTGTCTATCATCCTATCCATGCCTAGATATCTTGCTTTAGACCCATGTTATACTCCGTTATATGCCTGTCATACTTCTAGATCATTACGGTGTAGCTTATTTGACTCTTTGAAAACTGTTTTGCTAATCGAATGAACGTATGTATGACTCATGAGTTAGTATCATATTTTCACATATAAATGACACCTGAATGCTAGGGTGAATCTAGTCGAAATACCTTGATTGTATTCATGTTCGCTATGTGCCGGTAGTACCCTATAGAGCTTATGAATTCCAATATGACTTACTGAGTGGTAATTTGTCATGCTTGCTTCACCACGTGAATATGATTGTCCCATGATGTGATAGTTGATGTATCATTCCATGTACTCCTATGACGGTTCATTCCTAGCATGATTATAATATATCGTCTGTGATGTCCACTTGTTCACTCTGTAAAGATACTCATGTTTTATCATGTATCGCTAGCATCATGTAGGATCACGATGTGACTTGGTATATTCATGTGTTAAATACATGCCTTGGTTGTATACTGTCAATTTATACTTGTGCACTTGCATGCTTTATATTCATGTGAAGTCGTACTATCTAAGCTCATATTGTCGTTTCCGCCATGATTCCCCCTTGTCCTCATATGGTCACGTTACGATTAGTTGACCCCTTAAATGCATCCGTGCTAGTTGCCAAATGAACATGTAACCTATGCTGCATAGCCATGCATCTTATCATGTTAAAATATATCTTATAGGACCCATGAATTATGGCTTGTGTGTATTCATGCTCTATATGCTTTATGACCTGTTCTCACGTAGGATAGACTCCGTGAGGTCTTGTATTCTTCCCAACATCTTTGATATGCGATCCTTTAACTGTTTAGGAATTGATAAACCTAGTTATAGAGTTAGTGCCTATTTTCAACGCATGTTAAGTATTAAGTGATTATCAATGTGTGTCTATCATCTCATCACTCGATGTTGTTTCTGCATGTCCCCTGACATTCTTAATGCTTCCGCAAATGAATAATCTAGCACCTCGCATTTCCACACACACATCATGATAGCTATAAAGCACTCGCATGATTACCTTTGCATACATTATGCAGCTTACCGTCCCTTTGAAACATGATACCTTAGGAGCATTCTCTTGTTTCGCACTATGATATGTGCATGACTCCTTCATCAAAACTGCTTATATTCCTTTTATATGTGCTAATGATTGGGTGCAATAGTAGTCCTACTTAAACTTCTATGACTCGTCCTACTATTATGTGGAGTTGCTCGATGCATCTTATTCATATACATCTGTGATTGTCTTGTAGTATCTTGTAAAATCTATGCATGTAGAGATATGACTTGTACAATCGCATGCTCAACTTGCACCTCATGTAGCCACTCTTGTCATAGGTTATGATAGCCTTGCTATACTCTCTCTACATGATCTTTTGACTGTCAAAACATGGTAGATGCATATATACATGAAATGTATTTTGGTGTTAAATTATTCCTCAACGATTATCTTTGATTGCGTTCATTCTTTGACAATATATTACTAGTATCATAGAGGACTACTTTCCAACCATAGCTCATTATATGCTGACATCCCGCATTTATCCTATCATAAGAACGTTGTTGTTACATGACATGGTTTCTATATGGCTTTATATGATCCTTTCATGGCATTAGTTCGATTGATAGGAAACATCTCGATAAGTCTGCATATGATTCTACATTGATTAAAACCTGCCTATGTGTATATGTCACGAACAATTTACCCTACGTGTAATGCTCTATGTTGTCTACTAGATCTTACATAAGCTTTATGTCGCACAAATCTATTGTTGCATCCGTGTATACATGTCTCTTATACAGATCAAGCTTGTCTGATATATGAAATGAAAAGTTGCTAGCTAGTCTCTTATGCCCCATGTAGAACCCGATCATGTTTTTGGTTGCCCCTATTTGTTAACATCTTTCATCAAGGTAGGTGCATGTTAGTGTTCAGTGATGTGACTAGTTTACTCCACAATTTGTATGTGTCTTGCTTGCTGCACTGGTGACCTCGTAGAGTTCCATAAGGGCACCTTACTCTTTGTTGGGTTGGGATTTTGTTTCTTTTTTGTCGTGTCATCATCAGTTGGTCTGTGTTCGGTTTCGTGGGGAGTCCGGGTTGTCCTCTTTGTCTCTCCCCTATCTCCTTTAACAAAAAAATTTGCTTACAATACTTTGACGAACGATGGCGTAGAAAAGACCACGTTTAGCCAAATAGCACGGGAGCGGTGCAGCGGAAGCACGGTGGGCCCGTAAACCCCAGGTCCCAGAACTAACATATTGATTCTTTGAATGACGAACTGGTAGTGGACGTTACGTGGTTAACTTCTACTTATGATGATGAATTTTAGTGATTTGGTGTTCCTATGTGGTTGACCTTGTGATATGATTGGTGTTCTATGTTGGTAAGCCTTGCCTGTTTCTTTTACTCGTGGAATGTGAACCATACCTGCTGAGATCCCGATCTTGTGTTTAGTAATCATGATATTATGTGCCCCGTTAATATGTGACAATATGTTATTGTGATTCTGGCCTGATATTACCTTTGCTCGAATTATTATTAGCATGAGGTTATGTGGTAACTTGTTTTGCTATGTCGATACCTATTATTCTGCAATACTTGCGAAGCATGATAGTATATTAGGATTTATGACATGTTACTGTTTGAGGTATTGAGAGATAATGAACTATAAACCTAGTGTGAAATCATGTTATATGCTGATATGAAATACTTGGGAACTAAGTGATAGTAGAATGAATGGTTCATAGTATACGGATGCATGTTATCTTGATATATTGGTATGCGATGTCCTGTTAAGTTAAATGTTGCCCTGATTATATTTTGTGCTTGCTATGTTGTTAGACTTTGCTATTGCTGAACCATGAGAGCATGACAGATTCTATGATTGATAACTTGAACTTAATTTGCTGAAACATGATTGGGTTGACATCTCTATGCATTTCTATTTTAGAATTGATTTTCAGCTAGGTCCTTGGCTATGAAAATGGTGGGTATCTTGGCTTGCTGAATCTTGTTAAAATAAATTTTGTTGTGCTAACTTGCTGCCTTTCTATTAGATTGACACCCATTTGTGACAAATTCTGCTATGTTGGTAATGGTATGAAGGAAATCATGCTGATGTGATTTGCTAAGGTTGAGACTTGATGTGTTTGTGTGCTACTCTTTCAAAAATGACATTCTTGTTTGTTGCATTCTTATTTGTTGACACCTAGAACCTGAAATGCTAATGTCAAGTGTTGTCGTTTCAATATACTGGTGTGCGACAATGTTAGTAATGGCTATTCATGTTACGGTTTTGGCGTGGCCAATTTCAGTGGTTGGTTGTTTATGAGGTGGCATGTCTGGGCTATGTTGATTTTGATAATGGCTAGAGATTCGTATATTAGAATTGCTTTTGAGATTTGAACCTAGGAAGAGAATATGAGATTAGCCTTTAGAGGTGGATGATTCCACCTCTTGAATTCTGAATTTGCTTGACCAACTTGAGATTTAAAGGGTTTTGGAAGCGACCAACTCGGATTTTGAAAAGCTTTGGAATGGTTTTGAAGTTGAGAGGTTTGCTTGATTTGAAAGGTTTTGAACGGTTTTGAAAAAGACTAACTTGGATTTCGAGAGACCAATCACGTTTGAAAATTTCCACGATTTTGAGGCCAACCTTTTTTTTTTAAATTGTGGAATCCCCTTTGAAACTTTTCAAACCCGGGCAACTCTATGATGCTTCACAAAGTGGATATAAGCATCTTATGAGGGCGCTTGTAGGGTTCTTGCTAAGACCTAGTGATGGTATTGTGGAACTTTTAGAGTTGTGGTACTTCCGAGAAGTCAAAGCGAGGATGTGATAGGGGCGCTTATTGCATACTTGTCAAGGCTAATCGGAGATGTCACGACCGTGACTAGGATGTTGTGAGAATCCCGGAAGACGCAACCGAGATGACTACAAGATTCTTGGACATGGTCCTTGGACTCATCAATTTCAAACTTCATCCCCTACCTTGTTTTGGTTTTACTCTCGGGGACGAGACTTGTTTTTAGAGGTGGATGATGTAAAGGCTCGGATTTTTAAACACTAGTTTTCGAAAAAAAAAAATTAATTCGGATATTTTAAAATTTCTTTTAGACTACCTTGTTTTGTACTCTTCTTCCCCTTCCACCTTACATTTCTGCAATCAGTATGAGCAGCTTTCCCCCTTGTGCCCTTGCCTACAACTCCCTGCATTGGGATTCAGAAGATTCTCTCCTCTCCCCTTTGATTTGTTTGCTTCCACCTTGCAGACTGTTCAACAAATCAGACCCTCTCCTTTTTCCTTTTGACTTCAAATATGCAAACCCCAACACAAAATCTCCTCTTTTCATCCTCTTTCCCTCCTTTGTGTTGCCGAGAGTTTCACCAACTTCTCTCCCCTCATTGTCCTGATCAGTGAACACCACCCACAGGACCACCCCTGCCTCCCCTGCATTCACCATTGCCAAACACCATCACCATCTTCGATGCGCTCTTCGAGCCAGCGCCACCGAGAGCTCGCCTCCGCCGTTGCTTTCGAAGATCCGAGCAACAGCAACATCCACCTCTGTCTTTCCCTTGCACGTCGATGAGCACCCAGGTGCAGCCAGGCAACACCGGAGCGAGGGCGAGTTCCTCGATGCTCTGCCTTTCGATTCAACCCCGAGTAAGCTTCCTCTTCCTCCTTTTCTCTTCCTCCTCACTTCCAAACGGAGGAAAGGCTCCTCTTTTAACCTCCCTCTCACCTTCCTAGGCGAATCCCCGCGAAGAACCATCTCCGACGCGCCCCCGAGCTCCTTTTTCCGGCGAAATCGTTCGACCTTCCCGGGCTCGAAAAAAACCCTCGGTGAGCACCCTCCTTCTCCTCCTTTCTGTCGATTCTATGTCCTGTGGTGTCGGGAACGGGCGGTCGGAGCTCCGCCATCGTCGGCGGGAGGCCCTCCCTTCTCCTTCCTTTTCCGGTGTGTATCGGTTGTGTAATTAGGAGGAAGATGAACATTAATTCATCTAACCCGGTTTTGTTTTAGAAATGGGTTCGGATCGGATATTTCTATTAGTAAACCGGTTTCCTTGGATCCGGATGTGAGAAATGCATTGGGCCTTTTCTTTCTCCCATGGGCCTAAAATTCACTATAACTAGTCTTATTACCCGCGTGTTACGCGGCATTTTAATATATATTATTTTATTATATATATTAATTAAATAAATAACATTATTAACAAATTTAAAACTAAAAATAAATAAAATTGTGTTGCAAATAATAAAAATGTATAATACTTAATAAAATAAAATAATATATCCTAATATATTACTCCGTATTATTTAGTATGAGAAAATATGTACATAGGAATTATGATTGTAAAAAATGTTTAATTAAAATTTATGTCTTTTGTATTAATTAAGAAACATCTTAAACCAGTAATAGATAGATAGATGATAAATGTTTCTTATATTGAATAAATACTTGATTGCTAGGAAGTTCCATTTATTTTAATAGATTAGGTTAAATCAATAAAGATAGGTTAAAAATATCAGTGATATTAAATAAATACTTACTTTTTAGTATATTATATATATATATATATTAGAAAAGATATTGTTTGATTTTTTTTTTTGTTAATTTAAGTGGACTTTGTTAAATAAGGTGACTTAAAGATATAAAATCATTAATTGGTGTGGATAAAAAAAATATATAAATCTTTTATTGATGTGGTTAAAAAATATGGGCCAGATTACACCGAAAAATGACACATAAGTGAATTCGACCCAAGATCAACACGTGGACTCCAGTCCAAAGTCTCTTTTTAGTGT
This sequence comes from Persicaria tinctoria, assembly GCA_037127255.1. Classification (NCBI taxonomy): domain Eukaryota; kingdom Viridiplantae; phylum Streptophyta; class Magnoliopsida; order Caryophyllales; family Polygonaceae; genus Persicaria; species Persicaria tinctoria. The sequence goes on from JBANSL010000013.1 coordinate 17,431,563, forward strand.
ATATAATTAATATTATTTATATAGATTATTAAATTATATTAAAAAAATTAAAACATAATCGATATTATATAGTTTTTTTTATCTTCTTAAAAATTTATGTTAGAAAGTTAAATAATATAATATTTAAATATGGGTAATACGGTAATACCGTATAAGTATTTGTATATCTAGTGGCTAAATGGCTAAATTAATGGAGTTGCTTCAAAATATAAAAATAACATAGCCCTTTAAAATATAAAAATATTTAATTTAATTTTGAAAAGTATTTGTAAAATTAGGCTACCAAATAAAAAGTCTAACTTCATGAATCATGGTTGATTTGAATCCCCATATCAATAAATTATCGTGATGTGAATTTAATATATTGAGATGAAATCAAACTAACAAAAAGATCTATTTTTTAAAGAGTCCATATTAAAATCTATACAAAAATTCTACTTTACCTAATTCTAATTTTTTAATAGCTAGAACTTAGTTCGAAAGTTTGAAAAGAGGTAGTACTTAGTACGAAAGTTTTCATTTATTTTAAAATTTAAGGGATTTGTGAATATATATATATATATATATATATATATATATATATATATATATATATATATATAATTTTAGTGCTTTTCTATGCTACATTGATAAGGTTTTTTAGTTTATCAAAATTCATTAGATTTATTTAAATAAGTCAAAAAATTGATTAAAATATAACTAATCAAGATATGGTAAAATTTTGTTATTTAAATCAATTGTGATGGTTAATAACATAAGTTAAATGACGTGGCTAAAGATGTGAAATCCTTGATTGACATGGCTCAAAATTCGTTAAAGGATTAATCTTAGTTAAAATAGTTTACTATTTTATTTGTATTTGTACTGCAAGGTTTCGTGATTTTTTTTTGTTCAAAGGGTTTTGGGAGAATGATTTGATGGAAGAAGAAAAAAAACATTTAGGATCATATTTGTCTGAACAATATGTACGTACATAATTGTTTAAAATTTATTATTTAACTAATCGAGATATATATATTTTTTGAATATTTATATAAAAAATGATAGATTTTGTAACCGGTTTAGATATGATGTTGAATATTTATATTAAAAACCAAATTTAATCTTCAATTAAAATAGACACACATGATGACATGTGTATAAATAGATGAGGTTATCGTCTGACGTGGCTTAAATAAATTGGATCATCATTAATTGACGTGGCAAGAAACCCGGCCAGATTGCACCAGAAAAATACACGTAAGCGAATCGCGCCAGAGCCCGCCACATAGGATTTCCACGCTTCTGTTTTAGTATTATACTAGTTCATTACCCGTGCTTTGCACGGGTTACTGATTCTAAAAATATTAAAGATCTTCTTAGTGAAGATATAATAAATAAAAGTTTTTTTTCTTATCCTTTTTTTGTACCAAAAAAATTTATTGGACAAATTTCAACTTGAAGTCTAATTTCAACTTGAAGTATAATTTTACACAATTATAATTATACCCATTATTAACCAATTTAAAACAAAATAAGTGGGTAAATAATTGACCCCGCTCACTAAATTTCATATAGCCATGTCAAAAATCACCACAAACTAATCCAATATTTTGTTAGTTAAAGATTTGCCCTTGTCTCAAATAATTTCTACCACATGCTTAATTTACAATGTTGAAAACTAATCTCATGAAAAATTAGACAATGTACCCACTAAGATGAGGATAAAGATATTTCATGCGGTGATTCATGTGTCTCACTTATCATTTAAAAAGAAAATATACAATACACAGAGTAACAAAAGAAAATACATATTTTTATAATTACAGTAACTTCAAATCAATCTATTGTTACTCCAACCAAATACAATTTCAAAAGTAAATATAAGATTATTATTATTTCTCATGATATAAAAACATGCATCAATTGATTAACCAACATTGTATTTGAAATTTGATATGACCCTTCTCTTATATTACTAAGTTAGATGAGATTATATGGTTGAAATTTTACTACTCCGTGTATTACTAAGTTTACAAATTATTTTAGAATACAACTCATGACCCTCCTCTTATACAAATCAATGTATAGTAATATATATATAATATGCATATCAAGTATTATGTTGCGCGTGCCCGCGGGCTTCCCGCGTCTACAATACCAAGCGAGTTTGGACGTGAACTCTAATCTCTAGACCATGAAGCGGGCTCAACCCGGTCCGCACCATCATGACTAATTTGGAAAAAAGTCCGGCCCGCGCTCACATTTACCCGAAAATAAACTTTATTATAGGAGATTTGATCACTTAAATTTTTGTTCATGGAAAAATATTTCATAACTTTTTTTTTGAAATTTTCAAATAATTAGGTAAATATATAGTATTCAATCGATAGATAATTAAATAAATTAATTAAGAACTATAAATACATATATTGATAATTGACAAATAAAGAATGATATATTTACAAACAAAATAGAAATTAAATTGCAATATTCACCATATTGCGCGCCAAATTGGTGTTTATACATGTTGTATGTTGATATATGTGGAACTTTCCAAAAATAAATGAAATACTTTGATCTATATATAGTTTGCAGTTACAAATTTTAAAATATATGTACATAAAATATTTAAATAATGATAATTAGTATTGTAGAGAGGTAGACATTTTATATGAAACTCAATGAAACATATTATAGTATGACCTACATAAAGGAGGGAAAACTTTTCGCCACGATTGACATGTTACAATAATAATAAATATGTATACTTACCTTCGGAATTAGGATTCATAAAATCAATAATTCAATTAATCAAAGTATATCAAAAGGATACTTTTGCAAAAAAAAAAAAAAAAAACATATATGAAATTTTTAATATTTTAAGTTTTTTAATGAGATAAATAAAACATTAAAATATGATAATTCTACATAAAGAAAAAAAGTGGAATTATAGTTATAACAGCAAAACCATTAAAATTTTGAATAAATGTAATGGATATTCCTTTAAATTATTAAATAACAGTCTAATAAAGAAAATTAAATTAAAAAAATATGGATATTAATTATTATAAAATAATGAATAAAAAATAATAATTAAATAAAATAGTGATATATACTGAGTATGCAGATTTGGTAATATCAAAATATGTGATACTTGCCAATTATATATGAATATCAAATAATTAACGATAATTAAGTGGATATATTGTGGCATAATAATTGACAAATGGCAGATTATGAGTGGTTAAGTTTTGAGCGGGAAAAAAATTCACCGGAAGTTGACATGTGACAATTTCAGCTTCTGTTTTAGTATTGTTTAGGAAATGTTTAGGAAATTAGGAAATCATATAAAATATAAGATAGGATAAGAAAATATACAAGATACGTTTTTTTAATCAATTATTAAAAAATATAATTTAATTTTCAATAAAAAAAATTAAATTGAACGTGGTCATCTTTGTAAAAAAAACACATTGATATTTTGCTAACAAAATTATGATTGTGTTTATTACAAATTAAAAATGAATTAAATTGCATACAGTAAAATGAATATAATTGAAAAATTAAATAAGTGAATTATAATAGACTCGTTACTTATTTCAAAATTATCTCAAAAAGCTACCAATTATTATAAAAGATATGTATATAAAAATTATTAAAATAAAAGTAAAACATATGCATGAAATTACTTATTTTAAAATTATGGAAAAAAGTTACCTACTATAAAAGAATATTAGAATAAGGAAGTGTATGTCAATAAAAAAAATTATAATAATGGTATATAGAATATAATAAAAATAAAAAAATAATACAAAATTACAAAATCAACAACAATACACAATTAAAAAAATCGGCAATGAAATCACCATTAGCTAAAATATGATAGATTGGAAAGTAATACTATGTAGAAGATAAAAATAATATAGAAGTTATCTCAAATTTTCAATGGTATCTAAAAAATGATAGAATCAACCATATAAACATGGAAAAAAAAATTGATAGACAAAATGGGCGGGAAAATTTTTAACCAGAGCATGACACGTGTCCTAAACAGCTTCTGTTTTAGTATTGTTTAGGATATTGATTCATTTTGAATGAAAAAAAGGGGGATTTTAAGACAAATGTATTTTGATATAAAATATATTTAATAAATGGAATATAAAATATTATATGATATTATTAATGTGTTTAAAAATAAAATATTATTATTTAGATTAAAGTTATAAAATCATTATGGTGATTTAAAATATTATATTATTGGACTTGGATTTTAAAAGAGAATTTGGAAAAGGTTTTAAAGGTTGGAATTGATTTGATAAATGGAGATTGATTTAATAAATTTAAAAAGAGGAATTTTGGAGATATACTAACCTTGTCGGATTTGTCTTGAAATAATAATAAATAAGTTGATGAAAGGGTAATGTTTTATAAATGAATTTTTTGGATGATTTGAGAAAACATTTTGAACGGTGATTTGGTCTAACTTGATGTTTTCAAAAGAGTTTTGGAAATTTTGGGAAAATGACTTACCTTGCCTAACTTGGTGAATAAACTTGATGAGTTGTGTGTGATATTATATGCTTTTAGTAACATTAGAAGTATACTTATTTATATTACTTATATACGTGATAGGTGATCATCTGTGACATGTTGGCTTTCTATACCCAGTTGTTGCCTTTTGCTGTTCTGCACTTCCGGGTGAGTTCCTATATGAGCTCAGTCAGATTCGAAAAGAGATCTCCCTGCTTGTAGCCATGTGCATACTAGGTGCTTGCATTCATAATAAAGCATACCATGTAGTATCCTGCTAGGATTGCACTCATGATTGAGCATTCGTTTACTCATTGCTTTTGTAAACAGAACGACCGTTATCTGTGAAGTAACTAGAGTCATTGCTAGGGTTATAGGACGACCTAGTCTCATCGGGTCCCGTCCTGAGTCAATCGAGTCATGAACTTCCTTATATTATGAGATGCCTGCGGGCTTTATTGTGGATACGGGTTAGGCATGCGTGCCACCCGATTATATGGAATGCATTCACGAGCTGGCCAGTCTCCGCCCTATCGGAAGGGGGTGGAGGTAGGAGAGGGATATACCACTTGGTATTCGGTGCTAAGGCCTTATTATATTTATGCACTTGATCTTAGGACCATGCTAGTGTGTTAATATTCCGCCTTGCATCTAGAAGCATCTTTATTAGGACTAGCGTGTGTATATGTTTGCTTGTTTAGGACTATATTGCGTGGGGCTTCGATCTGACACCGCCCCGCATACATTTTTTTTAGGTTTGTTTTGCAACATGATTATTCCTTGTTTCCGCGACGTGGGAACTCTCTTGGGTGATCTCAAAGAAATGGTTTAACTCCACTAACATTGTATATTAAATTTCGATAAATACGCTTATTGATTTGGTTTTGACTCGGCTCTGCCATGTCACCCTCTTGTATTACACCTTGATTCTACTATTTGCATGACTGTTGGTTTTTCACGCTTAGACTTATGACAGGTACAAGGGACTTCCCCGGGGATTCCAAGGATCCCTTCGAATTTTGGGTATGAAATCCCACTTTAAAATGTTAGAATAGAATTTCAAACCTTCAACCTGTACTCGGGGTGCAAGATCCTAACGAGGGGTTTCATCCCTCGAAACGTAACCCGAGAATCATAATCCCGGGCCGTTACAAATAGGAAGTGAAGCTCCGCGATCAAAAGGGGGCTGGTTCTCCATGGATAGCAGCTTCATCGTCGACGACTAGCTCTGTGATCTCTAGGGTATTCATGGATAGAGAGGAGACAGAGAGCGAAAACAAGCGCTTTTTTTGGGCCGGTTTGCTTCCCCCTTTTTTTTCGGTTCAGTGCGGTTCATTTTTTTAATGGCAAACCCGTGCCAGCTTATTTCTCAATGACCCTCACTACTAGAATTCTGCTATTTAACATCGGTCAGCAAAACCTGCCATGTTAAACCGTTTTTTAACATCAGTTTTTAAATTTGCGATGTAAATAAAAGTATAAACATCGTCCCATTTATTCGACCGATGTTAAATATGTGTTTTAAAAAAATTTAGAAGGCGCGAAAGTAAACTTGAATTCATTTGAACACCCGCTCAAACAAATATCTGAACCATTTTAGAAGGCACTTCATTCTTCATTTGCAAAACCCTCCCTCCGTATTTCATTCATACATTCAACCTAAACCTCCTTCACTCTTCCGAGTCCCGTCGATGGAGCTTGAAGAACCCTGACATCTCCAATAACCAGATCTCGTCTCTAGCCTCTTCCTTCCATCTCGCTGTTCGCCTCCCTCATCGCTTCCCTTCCCCCATGGGCGGATTTTGGACCGACATTTCGGGGATACTTGAAGGTAAATTTTTTATCATTCTGAGAATGTTTAAAGGTAGAAAAAAAAAATTTCATAATTTTTTTTCCGGGTTGGGGATGCTTGACGTAAGATATAAGGAAATTAACACTAATTTTTTTTTTTAGGGGATGCTTGAGCATCCCCATTCATACAAGAGGATCCGCCCATGCCTGCCCCGTCTCTCTCGTCAGCTCGCTGTCCTCCTGGAGGCTGCATCTCTCCATCGTCGACCACCTTCGAAGGCTTCGTCCTAGCGTCACCATCTCCTTCCCGCCGCACCATCCTCTCGTAGTCTGTCTCTCACCGCCTTCTGTACCCTTTTCTATGGAGGTAACATATCTCTCCTCTTTCCTATCTGGGCTCTCTCTTTGCTTCCCAAATTCTAGGGTTTAGGGTTCGAAATTTTGAGATTCCAAACTCAAATTTGTTTATTTCACTTCCTGATTCAATTGATTTTTTATTGTGAATTGATTGTTTCATGTGGTCGTCTTCTTCTGAATCATCGACTTCATCCAAAGCGTGGATCTCGCTGCAGCGGTTGCAAGTAGGTCGTGTTCGCTGTTCTCACTGTAAGTGTGTTTGATTTTCGTTGTAGCAAGCAACTATATACTGATTTTCATGCTAATATGATGCTTGAAAGGGAAGTGAAGTTAATACACTTCTCGGATGAGTTCTGAAACCAGTTGTTGTGTTGTGTCAGTTGCACTATAAGTGGATTCAATATAGTAATTTCAAGAGTGAATTTGGGAGTTGGAAGAATGAATTTGGTTGCATAAATGAAATTTCTCTTTTGCCTGTTTAGTTTTGAATAGGCCTTAGGCATTTGATAGAGCTTCTAAATTTGTAGTTCTTTCCTTTTGCAGTACAAGGCAGGTTGTTGTGAACCAGTGAAGCCTTCGTCTATCCCCTGGACTGTAACTTATCAGGCTGGCTTGTCATTGACATCGAATTTCTTGATCTGAAGATCTACAATGTGAATGTGAGCTTTGCTGATCAACTTAGTTTACTAACTTGTGTTCCTTTTGATGCAATCTCTAACCCATGAATGTCAAGGTATTTTCTCTCCTCTCTTCCTCTTTCAGGTACCTACAAATTTTCAGATCCTTCAACTTTCAAATTCTTTCATTTTTGCTAATTGTTGCTCTAGTATGATCGATTTCAAACAATTTGATATGGTTTTCTTTCCCCTTCTATTCTGCATAATTCAATTTGAGACTCGTGGGAATGACCTCTCTGAAATTTTCCATTGATTGAGACTTGAATCTCTTTACATAGAAACAGACTCTCCAATGTACGAGGTATGTTTGTTCTCCCATCTTCAGTCGATTTCTCTTTAATATACTGGTTCCTAGGTCCTTCAACATGTCTAGGTTTATGATATTTTAATTTCGATCAATTCTCAAATGATAGGATTTGTTATTCGTTGCAATTTAAGATTTTCAATTGATTACATGTCTGATTTTCTATTTGCCCCTTGTTCTTATTTAACTGCATATTGCAAAGTTCACATTTTCTTTTCCTTCAGCTTGACCTTAACAGGGGCAGATAGTAAAAAAAAGCCAAACTCTTTGCTATATCGAACAACTGGGTGGTTTGTTTGCAATAGAGGTTACTGACCTATTTAATCATGCAAATTGCATCTAATTTTAGTGAGATGTCTTCGTTTGCTTTCTCCTTCCACCTAGGTTCTAGGATCTCTGTCACCTTTGTTCACTTGACATGTTTTCCTATTTACTCATGGAAATTGCATCTTATTTTAGTGAGATGTCTTCTTTTGCTTTCTCCTTCCACCTAGATTCTAGGATCTGTCATCTTTGTGCACTTGACATGTTTTAAAACACTACCTTTTTTTTCCTTATGTGGTCTGTAGATGGAAAAAAGGAAAGTTAAACTTAAATTTTGATGTTTTTTTATTCATCATTATTCTAATATACAGTAGGGGCAAACTTAACTGATGCTTCACTGTCTTTATGGATTGATGCCATTGGGAAATAACTGGCATGTAGTGACATAAGCTCTTGTAACTATCTTATTGAAATATACTTCAGTATTAATGCATTCATATTGTTCGAAAGACTAGATTTGTCATGAGAACATACTTCCTATTTAATGATAAAAAATGTAAATGGCATTGTTCCAAATGTGTAACTGGAAATTTATCTTCAACTGAAAATAATATATTTTTAATTAGGGTTTGGATCCCGTTAGGACCCCTCATCGGGTTCGATTCGTCGCCTTCTCAGACAATCAATGTTTCAGCCCGTGCGGTTAGGTGGCCACGACCCGCATCGTAGAGATGCTTGGTCGCCGACTCGCCATCGATGCTCACTGTAATCGCTTTCCGCCGCCTCGAAATAAAATTAAAGGCCAAGGATGTCGTCTGGAGATCAGTCGCCGCCGCCGCCGCTCTCCACAAGATTGCAAGACCACCGCGCCGCCTCTCCGGGCGGGCACCCTGTACATCGCGCCGCTCTGCAGTACCACCACTACCACCCCGTTTGTTATGTCCACGCCATCGTCGTTGGGCCTCCATCGAGCCTCTACCGGACTACGATCGGCGTTGATAGGTCAGGTGCGCCCGCGGAACCCTACGCCGTCGTCGAGGTCAAGGCAGAAGGAGGGACAAGGGGCCGAGGATGCCGCTTCAAAATCCGCCGCCGTTGTCTACGATTCTGAATCTGAACGAGGAAGAAGGACAATTAGGGCTAACTACAAAATTGGCCCGGAGTTCTCAACAAATTGCGAAATTGGCCCGATCTTTCCTAGTAATTACAGCAATCGATCAAAGCTTTCAAGGTTGTAGGTTTTTGTCCCAGCAGACTCCTATTTCCAATAAGAGGATTACCAGGGGCAAGACCGCATAACATTAAAGCCTCAAGTCAAGATCAGGAAGTTCTCAAAGACCTTTGTCTTTCTCCTTTAACAAATATGGCTTTATTTCATTTATTTACTTAATGACTTTTGTTAATTAAAGTATAGCGCTTTCATATGGCACAACCTAGCAAGGAGTTGCGAGGCATAAGGACCGTCAAGGCCAAGTGCAGCAGTCGTGTTCATAGTGGCCTCTACGGCCGGATCGCATTAGATTCATAATCGGATAAGTTCTTCTCCCTTTTGATATCATGTAGCCTACAATTAATACTTATATCTACGATTCGACTAGCACCTTAGAATTGATTTCTTAAAAGAAATTATATGAAATTTCCATCAAAGTTGCCAGAGTATAGCAGCAAGGGATTCGATTATGGGTCAACAACAAAGCGTCAAGCTCATAACCCAAGAGTCAGCCAATCAAGGCCAACAGATCGCCATTCAAGGCCAGAAAATAGCCAATCAAGGCCAACAGATAGCCAATAAAGGCTAGAAAATAGCCACTCAAGGCCAACAGTTCGCCACTTAAGGCCAATTCTCGCCACTCATAGGCCATTTAGGTGATCGTCAATTAGGACCAAAAGAAAAGCCAATCACAGGCCAAATGCGTAGAAGCCGCCAAAGGCCAATTATAATCCGTCACCGTTAGGGGCCGATTGCTTATGCCACTTAAGGCCAATAGTAACCGCTCATAGGCCATCAAGATGGACGCCATTTAAGGCCAATAGTAGCCGCTCACAGGCCATCAAGATGGACGCCATTTAAGGCCAATAGTCGCCATTTACAGGCCAGCTAATGGACACCAATTGAGGTCAATAGTCGCCGTTTGTAGGCCAAAGTCCCTGCACCAATTACGGTCAATATTCTTCAACCATGGGTGATCAAGAGAGTTTACGCAACTTGTTATCCAAGTACCCATCTACGAGATCAAGGATCAACTAAGTGATAAAGGGGAAAATCCAAGTGTAAGCATAAAAATTCCCAAGGACCGGAAATTATCGGCCTCCTTCAACACTGATAAGTGCTAAAGAAGCCCAAGGAGCAATTGAGAGAGCAAAACTAAGCGAGCCCATTAAGGCCCAAGGGCATTATTGTCTTTCCTACGGTAACCATCAAACCCTAATTTTGATTATAAAACATAAAATATGCCTCCATCAGAGAGGATGAATCAGAACAATACTGACTTGAGCGTCAGAGGGACCTCCGGGGAGACAAGCCCCGCCCCGACCTCGTTTGTTCTTGTTTCACAGGCTAGAGTTCGTGTTGAGATCACCATCAAGATCGGTCTCCATCAACAGTTATTGAGAGCAGATTTATGCATTCACACAAACCTCTCCAAAATAATTTTTATTTAAAAAATCATCACTTCTAATAAAAAAAATGTTACAATTAATTATTGCTATCTAAACCCATAGCTGAATTAATTATAAAAATTATCTCAAACCATATAAATATAACTTAAATTTAATATTTTAAAAAATTAATTAGATTATTTACATATCATTAAAAGTGAATAAATACTTAAGTTTCCACTTGCAATTGATTTAATAAGCAATTTAGGGCGATCTTCTGAGAAAAACTAGCAAAAAAAAGCAGTTAAGCATGCATTATATATTGTTTTAAACCTAACAATCAGTGTAGTTTGTTATCTATTGAAGAAAAAAAAGTGTGCATACATTATTCACCCAACAATGATTTTTATTTGAGCATTGAATAAATTGTGGGATGAAGATAAATTGATATTTTATTAAGAAAAATAAAGATCTTGAAATATTTTTTAATAGCGTTTTTTTAGGGCTTGTTTGGTATCGATTCCCGGGAATCAAAAAATGGGAATGAGAATGAGTGATAACGGGCATGGTGTTTGGTACTACAAAACCCAGAATGAAATCGATTACCGGGTAATCCTCTCATCCCCATTTTTGGGCATTTTTCATTCCTCACTGAAAGGTAGGGGATGAGCCATTACCGTTTTCCTATCCTCCCCAACTCAAGCCCTACAGTGCTCCAACCTCCTGTCGCCACTGCTCCCACCACCACCGGGTGCCGCCTCTGCCCACACCACCACCGGCTGCCGCCTCTGCCCACACCACCACCGGCTGCCGCCTCTTCCCCTACCACCACTGGCTACCGCCGCTGCCGCTACCACCACCTCCCTCTTTCATCTCTGCAAGCCTCGTCCAATCGCGGCACCACCACCTTCGTCCAGATCTCTCCCCCCGTTCAGATCTACCCTCGTCGCCGTCATCATCCGTCCATCGACAGTTCCGTTCATCTCCACAATACCGTCCAGTCCCGTCATCTTCCCTCCATCGCCGCCTTCGTTCATCTCCATGCTCTCGTTCAGATCTGCACTCATCACCTCCGCCGGCCTGCTTCAGATCCGCCTGTGTCGGCCCCTGTCCAGATTTGCCGCCCTTTTCCCTACCTGAGTCTGGATCCGCCTCCCTACTTGTTGCAGTCGAACACCGTCACCGCCCAATCCTCTCCTTGTTGCCCCTACCACCACTGGCTACCACTGCTGCCGCCACCACCACTTCCCTCTTTCATCTCTGCAAGCCTCGTCCAATCGCGACACCACCACCTTCGTCCAGATCTCTCCCCCCGTTCAGATCTACCCTCGTCGCCGTCATCATCCGTCCATCGACAGTTCCGTTCATCTCCACAGTCCCGTCCAGTCCCATCATTTTCCTTCCATCGCCACCTTCGTTCATCTCCATGCTCGCGTTCAGATCTGCGCTGATCACCTCCGTCGGCCTGCTTCAGATCCGCCTGTGTCGGCCCCTGTCCAGATCTGCCGCCCTTTTCCCTACCTGAGTCTGGATCCGCCTCCCTCTTTGTTGCAGTCGAACACCGTCACCGCCCAATCCTCTCCTTGTTGCAGTCGATCTCCACCACTGCCCAAATCTCCCTTTTTCCATATTTACCCAAATTTATTAAAATTTGTGTATTTTGATGATGAATTTATGTAATTCATAGGTAAAATTTGTGTATTTTTTTGTTAAATTTGAGAGATTGGATTTGAGTTTTTGAATTGGATATGTTAAATTTGGGTATTTTTAAGGTTGAATTTTCATTCCCGAATCATACCAAACAACATGCATCGGTAATGGCTTATTCCAATTTTTTATTTCCATTCCAATTTCCATGTAACACCCCTTTTAGCTCCCAAAGGAGTGTTGCAGCGCCAGTGAATCCGCAGACTTTAATGTCTTTGAATTCACCTGAGGCTTATAGGGACATGCAACCATGCTCCCATAAACAAGATGATAATTTAAATAAAATAAAATAGGCGGTAGTCAATTAAATATCCTACTTTAAAATATCCAATCACAATACATAAAAATACCAAAACCATAAAGTATGAATAACTTTCAAAATAGCTGAAATTCAAGTAGTGATGCGAAAACTTTAGAGGTTCAAAAGTTGTGGTAAAAGATTCAATAAATGATAGTCCGCTCTTCAACTCTCTCCTGCTCCGCCGCTTGCACTAGACCTGTGGAATATGGTCTGGTGTTTCGTGAGTACGAAGGACACCAACCATCCAATAAATAAGATGGTTAGTACAATTAAGACTGGCAAATGATAGGAAAAATGTTCAGACTTTAACCTTACAGTGACTATAAAACGGTATGTTATAGGTTAAGGGAAAGACACGAATGTTTAAAGTGGAAACTGAATAAAAAGGTAAAAATTCGCAACATAACTCGGATGATCATAATGATCGATTATATGATAAGAAAAGGAATTATACCCTAGACAGATGAGTATAATAACTGAAGTGATCACCTATTCAATAATCGATAATAACAATAATGTAAATAAAACAATATAAAACATAGTGACACGGGTCCAGACTCAACTAGGACTGCGACCTGAGACTTTGAAGTCTAATCGTACCACGAGTCCAGACTCAACCAGGACTGCGACTTGAGACTTTGAAGTCTAATCATACCACGGATCCAGACTCAACTAGGACTGCGACCTGAGACTGTTTGAAGTCTAGATATTCCATGGAACCTTTAAGATTGGACTTTACACTATTCTCAACCTGCGAGATAGACCTCGCAACTGACTTTAAGTCAATCCGCACCACGTGAGATGCACATACTAATTATAACGAATTTAACGTTAAATACTAGGTGGTCATAATAACGACATTAAACCAACAAGGACGTACAAGCACATATATTTCAAAGGATCTTAATATCGCATGCTATTAATTTGCATGAAACAAACAAGCAGAATTTCATGCAATTCGGAAGATGAAAATGGGCAATTTTCACTTATCTCGAGTTATAAACAAATAACACATTTAATACACATATCACTATAATTAAATTAATAATTGCCCATTAATTTATACTCATGCCAATTTATGAATAAGGAGATAAATTACATCAAGCAGACGGATATGCAATTTATCGAAACTGGCAAGGAAATTGGCCACAAGGCCGCATTCGACACAGAAGAATAAAAAGGCACACCAAAAGAAAATCACGAAGCATGCAAAGAACATTGAACGAAATCACTTGTCTTAACTTTCGATGATCGGCTGATGACAACAAGGCGAGATCTTAGCACCTATTGAATCCAACGGAAAAAGGAATATTTAATATTGATATTTTATATCATTAACTTTACTTAACTCAATTTGAAATTGAATTAATTCTATAAGTTAAATATCTATACCAATATGAATTCCTCGGGAAGCGGGATCCGGCGGGGGTGCTTTGAGATCTCTTGGTGTCGCTGAAACGGGCAAGAATCGAATAATTTAGAAACATTGACCGCATAACTTAATAAATAATTAAGTTGGGGTCAGAAGCGAAAATAGAATAAAACAAGGGACATTTCTGTAATTTTGACAAAAGATATTAACACTCTGATTGATTTCAATGGAGTTTACGTACAGAGACGAAGCGCAGGGGGAAGGTACGGGGCTCGGCACAGCTTCCCTCCGGCGTCGATAGTTAGCAGCGATCGCAGATGGCGACTCGGCGGTGCTGGGCAGAGGCAAAGCGGTGATGTGCGGCGGCAATCGGACAGTGTTGGCGGCAACAATCAAAGGCAGTGCGAAGGGCAACGACGGTGATGGGCGAGGCAATGGCAGGCGAATAGGGGCGCGGGCGTTCTACGGGGGCGGTCGGTTCTAGTGGCTCGGGACGCGGGCGGTGCTCAAGGGAGATCGGAGGCGGTTGCTCACGGCTATAGGTCACGAATCGGGAGTAATTGGGAGAGGAGACGGTGATCTTGATTGATGACGAATACCGAGGGCCTCCCCTCTATTTATAAGGTTGGAATTGAATAGGATAGAGAAGAAGGGATCGATCAGCTCCCAATTGAGAAGATCTTGGCTTGGTCGGTTAGGATTGAGGATAAACTCACGTGAGTTTATCTTGAGGAAAGATAGAACTTGGGAAAGAAGTTAAAGAGGTAAAAGAAAAGGGAAAATCTCATATTCACTTTTTACCGTAGTTTATCAAGAAGAAATAGGTGGGCCTCTTTGTCTCCACCAAAGAGGTAATCTGGGCTCAACCTTTGGGCCGACATGTGGGGCATCTACCAACCGGATTGGGTCGAAAATTAGGTCCTCTTTATTGGGTTTACAATTGTAGAAATACAATATGTATTTGATTATATATTATACATATATATATGGTGTATATATATATATATTAGCGGAAAGAAATATTATTTAATTTAACTTTATAAATTAAATAATAAAGATATTTTGAGGATTTATGAAATTAAATCAACTTATATATTATTTCCCTTTAGAATAATTTAATTATTCTAATTCATACCATATATCTTAGGTGAATTTATTAAATGACCAAATTCACAAGATATATAATATGGTTTAATCTAATATAAATTTATTTAATTAAATAAAAATGAGAAATAGCCCAAAAAATAATTTGGGGTATTTCATTCCATTCCCATTCCGATTACCACATTCATACCAAACGAGGCCTTAAATTATTTATTTACAAAATTTATAGGCCAAATAGGGTAGTTATACCCTTTTCAAGTTTTTTTTGTAAATGTACCCTTGAAGATTTTACGGAAATTTCGCCAGGTACCCCTGGGGTATTGCAATTTTCGCGAGGTATACAACTCTTTTGCATATTTCGCGTGGTACCCCTATAGTTTTAAAACATTTCGCCCCATGCCCTTTCCGGTTAAAGTTAACAGTTTTGTGTTTAATCCGTTAGTTTGCAATTTAAAGAAAAAAAGAAAAGAAAGAAAGGTCGGACAGGAGAGCGATACACTAGAGAGCGAAGGAGACGCGATACCCTGCTGCTCGAAGGCCGGCTCGGACCTGCTGCTCGGAACCACCGCTCGAAGGCTGGCTCGCTGCTGCTGCTGCAACCGAATCTCGAAGGCCCCTGCTGCAAGTGCTTCGACTGACTCTCGATTATAGTCAGGTGAGTATATGAACCTATAATCTAGGGTTTGGGGATTTGGGGGTTAGGGGTGAGGCAGATGAGGATTTGGGTGCCAAATCCTCCACAAATCGTTCTCCAATTGAAACCGAGGGTCTGTTTCGTGTTCAATTGGAATTGGAGCTCGAAATCTGTTTTGCGTGCAGTTGGAATTGGGGATTTGGGGGTTATAATGTTCGATTTGAATCTTTGCTTCTGTGTGCAATTGGAAGTAGATGTGTGCAATAGGGTCTGTTTGTTTTCGATTTGAATCTTTGATTTTCGATTTGAATATTTGGTTTTTGTTTAGACATCTTTGAGTTAGAATGCCGAAACTGAAAACTGAAAGCTTATAAGAAGGCATCGGCATCAGACAGTTGGAGACAATCCCTTTCTATTTTCTAGTACCTCAATCTTTTTCAGTACATTTTGTAAAGGAATGAATGAATGATTCCTACTGTTTTTTGTTTGCAGATTGTAAATGTGCCTCGTGGTGGTACCGTTCAATCCACAAATGATCAATAGGTCTTTGACAGCTATTTAAGTTCAGAAGTGGGATTTGCAGATTGTAAATGTGCCTCGTGCTTGCAGATTGTTTTTTGTTTCATTAACGAAATCCTACCTGGATTTTGTTATTTCCTTAACAAATTAAAGCAGAACTGGGATTTGCATGATTGAAACTGCTATTTAAGTTCAGTTTACATTGTTTAATGCCTATGTATTTGAATCTCCACAGGTCTTTGACAGCTGCCATCACATGTATTATTGGGCTTCAGTTTGATCATGTTCTTGTGCAACTGCAGGTCAGGATTCATGCTTATGTTTGGTGGAAAATGTATGCTATGATTGACTTGTGATTGAATTTCAGCCTTCTAAATAAAATGAAAAGATTTCCTTTACCTTGCTGATGTGTTGTTCCTTTATCACATTCTCTTGGTTTTTTTCTTCTGAAAAGAACACATCCTCTTCTTTTAATACAAAGCATATGTCTCCACTGAATTTGTTCCAAGTATTCCATAACTTGCTCATTTGTATCATTTAAACTAATGCTGAAGTTTCTGCAATGTGATTTAGATGCACAACGAGCGACTCTAGAATTGGTCCATATTATGTAAAACTTGTATAGTTCTTTGCTCTTGTAGGTATGTGCTATACTTATGTAGTTCATTCCGTCTCTTTTCCCGCTCTTCTAATATCATTGTTGACTTCTTCCTTTCCTTTAATGAAAAGGATAATCAATGAGATAACTCTAAACTCTGAGTTTATGACAAATATTATGTAAAACTCGTTGGTAGAAGCAGACTTGGAGACTACCTCAAAAAAAAGCTCAAGGCATCATAAGAAAATCATGGTTAGAAATGGATCTGTAGGATGAAAAATTGTGTAAACTTCTATTTGTGGCAGACTGGCAACTGTTAATTTCATTGCCTTTCAGTATTTCACTAGTTCTTTCTCTTCGCTTAGCATATTAGTAATGGTATTCAGTCACCACTATGCATCTTTCTTCTTCTTAAGTGAGCATTAGTTAGATGTGTGCTTGAGTTTGCCATGTTTAACGAGTTCAAAGGAATGGGGTGTAAAATAGCATTGTATCTATTTATATTTCATAATTTTTAAGCCTATTAGCTCAAATGGTAGAGCGATGTGTGCTCACACACAAAGATGTGGGTTCAAATCCCACAGAGGCTTTTAAATCTCATATAGTCTATATATAGTTGTTTTTAGTTTTTTCAAGTAACCAAGTGCACAAAGAAACTAAATGTATAAGAGCTCCAGGAACTCAAGAAACCATTTGTATAAGAGTTCTTGATCTGGTAAATTTTTGTTGTCTAAATCAATTAAATAGGTAATGCACATTAAACTCGATTATGTTTCAGAAAATTTGTTGCAATGTTAGTAGTTACAAGATGCCCATGATGGGTTTGCTTAATATGTATATAGGGTGTGGCAATGTTAGTAGTTAGTTAACAATCCATAGCTATTTTTTGCAAGAAACTAACTGTAAAGTTTTATGACAGCTCTAGCACACGTGCTAACTGACAGCAATAACATAAGGTCAAAGAAAAACCTATGTGGGATTCGAACCCACGTGATATAGCTAGCTAGATGATAATCAATTATCCCCATCATTGTAGCCCACCTTATCAAATTTCAAAAAATCAAACAAACAGTCTAATTTACAAGCTGCTATAAAGCTCAAAATCAGTTTAGTGTAGTTTTATGTTAAAATTTTACAATATATAAACTGAAATTGTCATTCTAATTTCATTTAAGAAGCTAAAGTATGTTCAAGTTAATGCATTTAACATACTTAATCCAATTTGGAGATGCAAATTACTTGATAATTGATGAATAAAATAAGCCTATGTGGGATTCGAACCCACATCTATGTGCATGGGCACATTGCTCTTCCACTTGAGCTAATAGACTAAATATCCAATAGAGATTAGTATCATCCACATGGATGTGCATATCATGGCCAATATTAGGCCCACATTCTTATATTAGTGCTAAGCATTATGCTCAATTGCCTGCTGGTGTGTTGGATGTCATTGACAATGGTTTAGATGCTCAATTGCCCGCTAGCATACCATAACAAGTCTCAACTGATTTTTAAATGTGTTTTCCTGTCATACCAAGGCAAGCCTTCTAATTACAAACACCAAAGCCTCAGCGGTACCATGAACAAGTGATGGGGCTAGGCAAAACATACACCTAACACTGATTTAACAGACACCTAACACTGATTTAATATGCAAATAAGTAATGAGAACCAAAAAAAAAAAAGAAACACAAAACATGGATCAACCCCACCAAGGTTCAACTTCAACTTCCTTTATATTTATATAAAAGAACCACATTAACAGAACATAATTGGATTATTATATCACATGGATCAACCCCCCACCAAGCTTCAAATTCAACTTACTTTGTAAGTGCAAATCGAGCTGCACAACATTAACAACAGGGAAGAGCGAGAAATATGTGTTAACAAAAGAAACACTAGATGATGAATCATATGGGGCAAATGCACATGAATTTTCATAGCAGTTTCTCTAAGAATTCGACTATCAAGTTTCAACAAATGTTTATCAGACCGGACTAAATAAGAGGAGACCAAAACAACTGCTTTACCTTGATTCTCTTCAAATTCTCATTGAGTGATCTCTGATCTTCCAATTTAATCCACATGGTATCTAATTCCTGTTTGGCAACAATAATTTCATTCAATCAGCTCAGCAATATATATATATATATATATCAAAAAGGAGAAAAAGTTGCCTGGAAGCTACCAGTGTATTTAAGCTCAGCAAATGGGGGAACTTTCTTTCAATCCGCATGAGATGAGTCCTCTCCTTCAAGAGGGAACTTTCTTCATCTTTAAGCTCAGCAAATGTCTGCTATAAACATAATTCCAATTGAACATTATAACCCCCAAATCCCCAATTCCAACGGCACACAACAGATTTCGAGCCCCAATTCCGATTGAACGCGAAACAGACCCTCGGTTTCAATTGGAGAACGATTTGTGGGGGATTTGGCACCCAAATCCTCATCTCCCTCACCCCTAACCCCCAAACCCTAGATTATATGTTCATATACTCACCTGGCTATAATCGAGAGTCGGTCGGTCATCGAGCACTCGCAGCAGGGTGCTTCTTCGGTTGCAGCAGCGAGCCGGACTTCGAGCAGCGGATCCGAGCCGGCCTTCGAGCAGCAGGGTACTTCTCCTGTTCGAGCAACGCTGGTCTCCTTCTCTCTCTCTTCACTAGTGTATCGCGTCTCCGACCTTTCTTTTTCTTTTTTTATTTAAATGCAACCTAACGGAATAAACATAAAACTGTTAACTTTAACCGGAAAGGGCACGAGACGAAATGTTTTAAAACCACAGGGGCACCACGCGAAATATGTAAAAGAGTTGTATACCTCGCGAAAATTGCAATACCCCAGGGGTACCTGGCGAAATTTCCGAAGATTTTATGTTTGTTATGACAGATTTGCCCTTGATTTAATTATAACAATTAATCGTAGAATCTCTAATTAATTCTAATTCCATTTACGCTCATCCCATTCCATCAACGCTCGTTCTTTTCCATTCCTCTCTTCAATTAAGCGACGCTCATTCCATTTCATCTTCCTTGAAGCACGATGATTGCGAAGACATTGAAGGTTGGTAAATTTGATTTATTTGTTTATGTAATTGTTACAGTAACTTCCATGGTATAGTAAACTCTAATTTGAGAACCCTAATTCAACCACGGGACGTTAGGCGCCCTGATATAGACACAAAAACTTGTCATCGCCATTTGTGATTTTCAAAAAAGAACGACGATGCAGGGTAGATGAAAGAACGAAGATGTAAGGTAGATGGAAGCTTTAGAGAATCGATATCTTACCTACGGATATTGTATGCAATTCTTGTTAGTTAGGGACAATATTTTAGGTTACAATAATCGTTATCTATTTTTACAATAATTGTATGCTACTTTAATTGATACCCGTCTTTACCAGAATTCAGTCATTACAGGAAATCATTCATAATAATTGTATGCTATTGTAGTTAGTTACTAGTGTAATACCCGTGCCTTGAAGGCACGAGAGTTTGATCAATTTTAATTTGAACATCATTTTATATATCTATATATATAAAATATATACTATATTAATATATATATTTTTATAACAAAAATATGTATAAAGTTTTTTTTAGTTTATAAATTAGTTGGAAAGAGATACAATACAAATTTTTAAAATGATTTAATAAGGTAAAGTAGTAATAATTATAATACCCAAACACACCACCTAATATAATTGAAATAAATATATAATTATTGTCATTAAGATAAATATAAAAAGGAAAATATAAGCTCCCATACAAAGATTAAAAAAATCATAAGCACATGATTGTGCGAATACTTTTTTTTTTTTTTTGAGCAATCGAATACTTTTGAAGTTATGTAGATATATATAACTTATTCATTATTTTCATTGGAAAGATGGCTAGAAAGAGAGGGAAATTAATAGTGAAAATAAAGGTAAGATGGTAATAATAAAAATACCCTAAAAGGTGGAAAAGTAATTTAAGAAACGTCGTCTAAGATGTAAAATAAGCATTAGTTGGAAAAAGACTATTTTTCCTAACTTCATAAAAAACAAACTTTTGCAAGCCTTAAAATATTGAAATTATAATAAGGGCCTTCTAGGTTGTATAAAATAAATATAGATGTAAAATATCATTTTGAATTTTTTTTTCTTCAATATTTGAAGCCAAACACCTAGAAATTAATCTTAAAAGAGGGTTTATTTATTTATTCAAATTTCACATTTGCCTTCCTAAAAATTCTTCAATTTTTGTATGTAGATATTAAAATGTTTTTTTTTTAACTATTCCTAATAGTCATTTAAGATGTTTAGAATAAATATAACTTCTATCTGAAAAAATCCTAGGTTAAGAATAGATGTCATGTTGAATATGTAGAGTTAGTATAGATTTATTCATTTTCGATAATTAGTTTTTCTACAATTTTTGAAGGATAACATGTGCAAAAATAATCTCTTCTTAAAATTAATAATGTTTCGCTTCCTTCTCCAAAAATATTTAAAAAAAATTCAAGATAAAAGATGTCTACACCATATAATATATAAATTTTGAGAAGAAATATGATTTTGAGAATCATTGATTTTTATAATTACTTTTTATTTTGACATTTGAATTAAATATCTATCCATTTTTAATATGACTAATAAATATAATATTGGAAACAAATATTTAAACTTCCCTTAATAATATCGATTAATAAGAAAAAAAACTTTTGATTAGTATGAAAATAGGAAACAAATATGTTTAAAATATGAAACATGTATTTTAAAGTTTCAGCAATAATATTGACCAATAAGAAAATACCATTTGAATAAAAAATTAAGTTTAATAGTGGGCGTGACATGTCAGCAAAATGCTAGCAAAATTATTATTATTATTATTATTATTATTATTATTATTATTATTATTATTATTATTATTATTATTATTATTATTATTATTATTATTATTATTATTATTATTATTATTAGATTTTTATTTTGACATTTGAATTAATTGTCTAGACATTTTTAATACGATTGTGATGAATATAATATAGGAAACAAATATTTAAACTTTCCTAAATAACATCGATTAATAAGAAAAGAAACTTTTGATTAAAAAATTCAACTTTAATTTACAGAGCGACATGTCAGCAAAATACTAGCAGAATTAGTAATATTAATAGATAGATAGATAGTAATGGGTATAAGAATTCGTTCATTACGGTAAATCATTCATTACAAGAATTGTATGCTACTTTAGTTGGTTATAGTGATTTATTGTAATACAACTCTACAAGACAAATGTGGGTATAGTAATGGGTATAAGATTTCATTTATTACAGGAATTGATTACATGAATATTATTGTATTACAGGAATGTGATTTCTTATAAGTAACTCATGACATTGTATTACATGAACATTATCGTATTACATGAATGATTAATGTAATGTTTACTTTTATTGTAATATATTGTTGGATTGTATGTGGAACGTATTACATGAATGATTAATGTAAGTAACTCATGGCATTGTATTACATTCTCCGT
Source organism: Persicaria tinctoria (assembly GCA_037127255.1). Taxonomy (NCBI): domain Eukaryota; kingdom Viridiplantae; phylum Streptophyta; class Magnoliopsida; order Caryophyllales; family Polygonaceae; genus Persicaria; species Persicaria tinctoria. The sequence continues at coordinate 17,453,836 of JBANSL010000013.1, forward strand.
TGATAATAATCTCTTCATCTACCAATTCGTCTGCAGTAATCTAACTGAGTAGTTTTTAAAAGGATAAAGTTTGTTAAAAATATCTTCATCCACCAATCCTTTTTAAAAAGATAAAAAAAATTTAGGATAAAAATTGATTTGTTAAAAAGATCTTCATCATCAATCATTTTAAAAAAGGATAAAAATTGAAAAGGGTAAAAATTGATTTTAAGGGTAAATATGTAATATATATCCATTTTTTTTTATCAGGTAAAAATTCGAGTTCAGACAGGCCTGAAACTCGATAGGCCGACGAATCGGCAGACTGACTAACCGTCAACATACAACATAATAGACACACAAAAAACACAGATGAAAGAAACAACCCTAAGAACTAGACCTGCCAAAATACAACCCGACCCGAAAAACCCGACCCGTATGCCCGGTTAATTTAGGGGCAAGGCCCGGGTTTTTTGACCCGGGATTTTTTTGACGCGAACCCGAACTACCCGGTAATTTTCCGGGTCAACCGGGTCCGGGTCGACCCGGTCGGGTCGGATTTCTTTAATGTGTTGCTCGCTGCTTCCTTCTAACCTACAGAGGAGCGCCTTTCGATCGGTCCCCAACTGGTCTTCCTCTTCGAGGGTGCGATTCAACCCCTCACCAGCCACCGTCGTTCCTGTCACCAGCCGGCGTCGTCCCTCCGACCAGAAGCCGGCGTCTTCATCGAGTGCAGGCCCAGAATTGTTGTCGCTACTTTCTTCTAACCTACAGAGGAACGCCTTTCAATCGGTCCCCAACTGATCTTCCTCTTCGAGGGTGCGATTCAACCCGTCACCAGCCGGTGTCGTTCCTGTCACAAGCCGCCGCCGTCCCTCCGACCAGAAGCCAAAGTCTTCACCAGTCGCCATCGTTCCTGTTGTCGAGTGCTGACCCTTCTCTCGCTATCGCTATTAATCTGCCCGACCAGATTTTTGATAATTGGTTAGTCCTAATTCATTGTTCTACTTCCAGATCTTACTCGGTTTTCATTTCGTTAAGATTCGTTCAGTTTCATTCAGATTCGTTCAAACCCTAGGTCTAGGTCCGTTTAATTTGTCTGTTCATCCTGATTAAATTCAAATTTCTCTTGTTAGGGTTCATAAGCGACTAGTTTCTTCTGATTCTCTCTCTCCGGACGATCGAGCAACTATCCTTACTGGTTAGTATCGTATTTTCTGAGGAATCGCGGCAGCGTAGACACGATATTGATTAATTTACAGGATTTTCATGCCCTCTGTTATGATTAGTCTGATGATTTTTCTCTCTCATCCTTTTCGAAATTCAGGTTGATAGATCAAAAAGAGGATTCATATAGCAACGGGTTTGATGTAAACAATTCCGGTCATAGGAAGTTTGATTTGGACTGCTATTGTTAAAGCTTTAGGTCGTGGCTTTACTGGTGAGTGAGTATCAGTTCTCGCTGTTTATATGACTCATTGTAGAGTATCTGATATCTGAGTTTGTGAAATTAAGACATTTGTCTCTTATCTTTACTAATCCTTTTGTCAATGAATCATGGAAATTCGGTAGTGTTATGTTGATTGTATCATAGTATTCTTCATCGATTCTGATTTCATCTAAAAGCAAAAATTAATTCTCCACTTAACCTCCACTTAGATGATCACAGGCCTATACCCCTTGGCTTTCATAGCCTTGAAACAATTAAACAACAACGAATCAAGACTCCGTAAACTATTGAGAATGATAGCCTCTTGAAAGTTGATTTTTTGATGTATGCCACATGTTACACACTTAGAAATTTTCCAATTGAAGCACAGTATGTTTATGTTATTGTTATGATTAGTGATCAGCAACTTAAGGCATACGAGTAAATGATTCTTGTTGAAGCCTGCTTCATAGGCATTAGAAGAGACGGCTTTTACTCCGTGTCATATCTCTTTTCTTTTTGTTTATTGTAATGTGGATATGTTGACTTTTTGGTGTACTGGCTTTCCCTCCACACAAGATGTATGAATTCTCTGCTGGCGACGGCTTTGTGGAGATAAGTGAATCCTTAGGAGAAATGATAAAGTACCTGGCGAATGAACCCTCAGTTGGACTCTACTATATCCAGCAGCATGCGCAGAATGCTGTGCCGAATGTCATCCATCTGAAGAACAATGTTGGGGAGAAGTCACATGATTCCGTTTTGCATGCAGAAGATCTGGAGGACTCAATTACTGCAGTAAGGTCAATGAAGGAATGTGGCTTCCCTATTGCAGAGGAAATGATCAGAGACATAAAGAGATCTCTTGCTATAATGTCAACGAAGCAACCCGTAAGAGGAGTAATCCAACCAACAAGCTCAAACTTCTGGACAGGAAGCAGCAGCTCTTGGAGACCGGCTACTTGGAACCGCAGTTCAGTCAATATTCAGGGTAACGGTGAGAAAACTGTGGGTTACTTATCCAATGTGATTAAGACTGCCAAACAGAAGGCTGGAAATTTGAAGTGGCCACAGCTTGATCTGAGAGAACTTCATGAGTTCGGAGCAGAAGAGAGGTTGTCTCACCCTGATTCATTGATACCACTCTCAGCACAGCAGGCCGCTTCAACTCATTACGAACGCGATGGTAATGAGCTTCGAGAATCCATCTCTGCTGATAATCCTGAAGAAGCCAGGGATGCTACGGTTGATGATAAGCCATCATATAACTATGACAGTTTCAAGGCCGCTAGGGAAGCAAACCTTGAGGACTGGTTAAAGGACAACGGGAATATGGATCAACAAAGAAGTGGGCAGTACCGGAGTACTAAAAGGCTCCAGCTTTGACAGGTTTCTTTGCTTCTCAACTTTGATCCTGCAAAGGCCTGGTATTTTTCAGAATCATGTCAAATTAATTCTTGCTTGATTGTGAATTAGGTTACCAAATATGTTGTGTGATTGTGTCCATAGAAAAGTCCACCCTTCATCGAGTGGCTTCTCGTTTATCCTTGCTTTCCGTTTCTTTGCAGGATTTGGTGATGGCACACTCTCCATCTTTAGCTCGTTGAACCAGTATGGGGTTTCGGAGTGGTTTCAATCGTTAGCACAGAATGCTGAACACTCCACTTAGATCATGTTTGTCATTCTATTCATTTAGCTTGAACTTGTTAGCTCTAAATACTCATTTGTGTAGTAGCTTACAAGTAATGAAGTTTATCATGCCAAGGGCCGACCACATTAGTAAAGCAGCACACCCACGCGTGCAATGGAAGAAAACCAGACCATTTCTGATGTGTGGAATGGAGTGTGCCCTACTTTGACATTATCCAAACACTTGCAAGAAAACCAGACCATTTCTCATGTGCACATTGTCTGATTGTTCATGTTCCGGAGAATTGTCCATGTTTGCAATGTTCTAGAGAATTGTTCATGTGCACATTATCCGATTCTTGTTATAAAAAAATATGCTAAATTGTTTGATTCTTGTTTGCAATGCACTGAGACTTGTTCTAGTTAAAAAAAATTACAATGGCTTGTTTGTAATGGCCATGTTAGGCTTGTTTTGACAGAAATATTCGTCACATATATGTTATTAGCTCAATGGGAGAGCATTATGGTCATGCACAAAGACGTGGTTCAATTCTCACATAAGCTTATTATTCATGAATCATTCAAGTTATATGCTTGTCAAAATTGGATTTAGCAAGTTCATTTTGATGGAGATTGTAGCGCAGCTTTACTGGATTTCGGTTTGTGTAAATCCTTTTGCTGATGTAGCATTTTTGTTAAATTGATTGGTTGATAATCACTCTCTTCAATATGGGTTGTACAATCCTAAATCCTTTTGTTCCTGGTTTATTTTTGTTTAATTGAAACAAAAACACATACTCAGCACTATAATACAAATTGTAGCCACTAATAAATTGAAATTGAAATTGAAACAGTAAGGCACATCTAAAGGTTAAAACAAAGCCAATTGAAACAGAAACACATGTCCAGAACTGGAATACATGTACCCAACTTACAAAATAAGTTATTCAATAGACTCAAATGAAACTTAAGAAAGCCAAGTACCCACAAAAATCATAGCAGTAGGTATTCAAACAAAAGTACCAACAATGTTTCTTAGCGGGCAAGAGGTCTGGTTGTGAGCATCTTTTTTCTCTCTCTAAAATTCCTTGTAATTTGCAATTTTTTGCCCAAACTTTACACCAACAATCATTTACTCCCAAATTGGCAATTTGGTTAAAATGCGAAAAAAATAATAATTAAAACACCAGGGTTCCCTGACTTCCTTCGCGATTTCCCAAATACTTTGGTTACCTCGCGGATTAGACAAAACCCTAGGATTGGCTGAATTTCCGTTTTCTCTTTGATCCTTTAAAAGAGCGATATTTTATCAATGCATTGATGCAATGGCTGCACAATCACGGTGAAGATCACCTGTCTCCTTCCTCTCACCGTCTCCCTCTCCTCCTCACATTTTTATATATTAGGTAAAAATTCTTGGGGACAGCAGGGAGGGAGCACATTCAAGGTTGTGGCGTTGTGGGCCTTGAGGCGTAAAAGCAAGCCCAACCGTTATGCTATATCAAAGTCCGACTCAGACCGATAACTGGGGGTCGTGTGCACGGGCACACATGCGCTAGTAGCCTAGCATACAAGCCGAGTGAGGTTCCATTCTAAAACCAATTGGCAATAGAAGGAGTAGCCCGCCGACTCATATACTAGGGCTTGTTATTTTCAATTTTCCGATGTGGGACACTTTTGGTCTCATTCACATCTCTAACACGCCTCCTCAAGTCCAATTAGGAATGACCATCTAGTTGAGACTTGGACAAGTGGGTTACCCAGACCAGGATCGAAAGACGGGCCGTTAGGCTAACCGCTCTGATACCATATCAAAGTCCGACTCGGACCGATGACTGGGGGTCGTGTGCACGGGCGCACATGCGCTAGTAGCCTAGCACACAAGCCGAGTGAGGTTCCATTCTAAAACCAATTGACAATAGAAGGAGTAGCCCGCTGACTCATATACTAGGGCTTGTTATGTTCAATTTTCCGATGTGGGACACTTCTGGTTTCATTCACATCTCTAACATGCTAAAATAGAAAAAATGGGGGATTTTAGAGAAAAATGTCATTTTTTTCTCCATAACAGATTCTCCAAACACATCTCTAAAATAGAGAAAGAGATAGAAAAGGGAAAAAATCTCTAAATTTGCAGGAAGAGAATTTATTTGTATAATTCAATGTGCACTCCTCCCTATATTCAATATATTGATGGAAATCCTTCCACTTGTTGCTTTTGAATTTTTTCTTGTTTCCGAGTGTTTTGGGATGAATTTCTTTTGAATTGCTCTTGTTGCTTCTGATTTTTGGGATGTTGCACTTTTTTTTTAATCTAGATGAAGAATTTGGGATGTTGCATTGTTCTGAATTGCCAACAAACATTTGGGATGTTGAAATTTTGGGTTGTTGCATTGTTCTGAATTCGGTCGTTGTTTTCGAGAGCTTCTGACTTTCTTCTTCAGCCATTTCTTGCTTATTTCTTGCCACTTTCTTGATGTTTTTATTGTCATTCAGCTTCTGAGTGTTGTTTCTTCTTCAGTTGCTGTTTTTTTTTATTTCCATTCAGCTTTTGAATGTTGTTTCTTGCTGATTTTTCTTGAGTCTAAAACGGGAGTGCTTAGTAAAAGGGGTTGACGGGAGCGGAAATGAGTAGTCTCTTTATTTTTATATGAACTATAATGTTCTATTGTTTTGCTATATGAAGTTGAAGTTTGATTTTTGTCATTTCGTTATGTTGTGTGTAAAGTGTAATGGACAATTACCATATATCGATTAATATTATGCATGACTTTATTTTTACATTTCGTTAGAAATGTGAGGCTAAATGTTAGAATTATGTTTAAAAGCATTTTTAGAGTTGTAGAATTAAATATCTTTAATAAATACATTTATTATTATAGTATATAATAAATGTAAAAATCTGTAAATTTGAAAACCTGTAAGAGTTGTAGTGAATTTTTTTTTAAGATTCTGAAATTTTTTATGGCAAATTTGCTAAAATGACCCTCTTGGGTGATGACCCTTGCACAACTAACCTCATCCGGAAAAAATTTGCTAAAAGAGGATATCCGCTTACAAGTGTAGCCGGTAACAGGTGAGATTGTGGGAGACAACTGGACAAAAAGCTGACAGGGAGAGAGAGAGATGAGAGAGGAAAGGAAAAAGGGAAAAAGAAAAGCATGTGAGAGAGGGAATTAATGAGAGGAGAGAGAGTCCTGAGAGGAGGAGAGAGAAAAAACAACCCACTTTTTCATAAAGTGCCGAGAGAAAGAGAGAGAAAAATCAACTCACTTTTTCAGAAAAAACAACTCACGTTTTGCCATCAGCTTTTATACATGTCACCCGTTTATGTCAACATTCCAGCCTCAGCGTTTGTACATGACACTAGTTAATATTTACTTGCCAATCTTGCTACGTTGCTAGTGTAATTAGGCTTTCCCATGAATCCTGTGTGTGTGCCATTGAATAATCCCTGTCATGTTAATAGCATTACCTGTCATGTTATTTTCTTTCATTAAGGAGAAGATGATCGATTCGCATTACCTGTCATGTTAAAGGTCATGTTATTTTTTTTGTTTGTTTCTAACTCAACAACAGAAGATATAGAATTATGCCTAACTCACATTTTTGTCATCCATTATAGTTATTAAGTCAATTTTCACACTTTTGTCATCCTTTATAGTTATTAAGTCAATTTTCACTACTTTCTCTAAATATTAAGTGCAGGTGTCATGTACAAACGCTGAGGTTGGAATGTTGAAATAGACAGGTGACATGTACAAACGCTGGGGTGTCCATCAAATACGAGATTACGATAAAAAACACCCTTTAGCTATAAGAAAGTGCACATGTGATTTCAAACAGATAGAAATATGATCAAAAACATGATCTGAGACCTATTTTTATACCCCTTTTGTCAGGCGTGCGAGGCCGCTTCGACCATTCGTTAGAGGAAGTTGTTGACCTTCGGTGGTAGATGACATGGCATAGGCTTGAGAACCTGGTTTGCAGGCATCCCGGGACCATCGGTGAGCGATCGAGAGGGGCGGAAAGGTGTGTTATTTGACACGTATCACGTCCATCCTTTGATCTACGTTGAAGATCAACTTAGCGTCACATGGGTGATTAATGGAGCTGCTGGAGAGCGCATGATGTACCGTGTAGCCGATGCAGGTCATCGAGGGGGTCCGATGAGGGTTGTTGGTCCCTGGAGCAGGCTCCGTTGTATATCGGACTTTGGAAATGTTTGGTTAGAAACTACTACTGTCGATAGCAGTCCTCTTCTACATCTTCGGTGTTGAGTGCTGCTCAGACCACCCCTCCTCCGGGAGCTCGACAACCGCCTCTCTTCTTACCGCCGTCAAATGAAGCCTGTTTGGCGGTGTAGAACGAAACTGAGTATATTGGTGTCCTGATTCTTTTTCACGGCACGTCTTGTGGGTTGAATCTAGTTTCAAATTCATTTTGTGAAGCGACAAGCTAAAATTGCTCATTGTATAGATGAAGATGAGTTCTTGCGTTGTCATGTTGGATGAAAGTCGTAGCCCTTGAATCCTCCCTTGGCCACATAGATTGAATCGCGGGGATAACTATTTCAATTATAAAGGTCCGAATCAACATATAATTACCCGTCACCCATATTGAATTTACATGTCACTCATACCGGATTTACATGACACATAGTGTATTTTACTTGACACGTGAATTTTTTACTTGACAGGTGAATATATTACATGACGACTGTAATATACTACCTCCGTCTCATATGACATGACGATTGTAATATACTAACCCTGGCTCAAAATCTTCTTTCTCCCTTCTAACTTGATCAAAATCATGGGACTCGTCGTATGGTTCCATATTTCCTTGTAATTTCGTTACTCTATCTATATATTTACCTCTTCAAAAAGTGCTTTTTGTTTGTAATTCAGTATGTAGTTAGCGCATTTTGTACTTATAGGAAATTCGAACATGTCAGCCAACGTCAATGTACATGGCATGTAATGCTATTAACATGTCACGTAATACCTTTGACATGATAGTTGATAGTTTTGACATGAAGTGCGCTATGTTCGTCTTGGTCGACTGATCGGTGCGTTTTTGTGTCACTTATGATGCACTTGGAAACGTTTATGCTACATAATGAGTAAATGACTATACGGTTCACACATTTAGTAATTAGGGGATCGGAAATTCGAACTTGTCATTCAAAGACGATGTACATGACACGAACTTCTATTAACATGTCATTCAAATACAATCTACATGACACGAGAAAAGCACATACCTATTCCTGAAAAACCTACAAGTAAAGTTGCGGCAATCCATCTCAATGGTCGAACGATTTTCAAAGCTAAACATATCTACGGTCACCCTATTCTTGAAAAACTTACAAGTAAAGTTCCACATATTCAACCCTTAATTTTCCATTTCTACATGATAACCACACGTTTGAACATGTCACATGTTTATTCAGACATGACAAACAACAAAGTTGACAACAACACGTTACAAGTAAATGTAGGGTTGATTAAAAAAACACAAATCTTGTCAACTTTGGTATCAAGAAATCTCAAGTTTACACAAAGGTGAGTAGGTGCAATAGCCTTCATACTCACATCATTACCATGTTCGATCGAGCCACTACCCTCACCTGTTGTATTAGTCTTAGATATGGTCTTCTTGGTCCCATCGTTTGCGATCGACAGCACCGTAGTCGCATCCAAAGTTGCTGTCAGCGCATTATTATCACCCACAGCAGCGCTGCCACCTTTTATCTTCTTTGCAACCATTGTTGACCCATCCACGGCCTGGTTGGGCAACGAACCACTAGCGTTTGCCCCCGACGATGGAAACACACCATCACTGCCTCCTCCCTTAGGCTTGCGAGCCATTCACAACATTCAAAATGCAGCGAACACCGCCCACAAATCAACAAACAACGAAGGAATGGAGTGAACACTGAAACAAATAAACCCTTCTAAGATCTTCACTAATCCGTCCAATATTCAAATCAAACTAAATTAATCCACCGAGATTAAATAATTTAACTTTAATCTGATCGAAACCAGTTGGAAATTAAATCCAAAAGACGGTGTTGACTTTTTTATGCAAAGGGCAATCGAATGAATCGAACAACAAATTCAATTGAGAATAAAATATTGCTCCACCAATCATGAATCAACCTCGAGAGGATGATTGATCATGACATTGACGAGCAAATTCTTAAGGAATTCATTCCTCATATGGTCCCGGGTCCGAGTATAGCACGATCCCGAGTAATTTCAACGGTCTTTACAACACTGAACCCAGAACACGATCCGAAAAAATCTCCAATTGTTGATCGGTACTATGGCAGATCCCCCAGCCACACACATAGGACCACCAGCTTGTATGAAATTCGACCTTAATTTCTGAAAATATACATGAAAAAACCTAGATCTACAAGTGAAAAGAGAGGGAAAACCGAAAGAATACTTACCGTCGGAGGATGGGAGCGTCGGCGCAGCGACTGGCGGTGGCAACAGGACTGGAGCGCCGGCTGTGGCGAGTCTGGAGACAGGTGAGGCGCGACGGAGGGCTACCGGCGAGCACAGGGCGCCGTCGCGCCGAACATATCAATAGAGGAAGGTGGCCAAAAGGTTGCAATTGGAGATTCCCTTCCTAAAATCTTGCAATTGGAGATTCCCTTCCTAAAATCGAGGAGGTTCTCCGACGGAAGTGATCCAATTGAAGTTGCCGGTCTCCTGATTTCGATTTGGGAATGAAGCTTTCATTTTGATTTGGGAACCCTCGAGTCTTTAATTTCTCTAGTCTTTAATTTTCAGATCTGAAAATCCTCTCTTGATTCATCGTTCTCCTCTCGTACTTCCCTTCCTCTCTCACCATTGCCGCCATTGAAGGCTCTCGAGAGCTTCCATATGAGCTTTCTAGTCCTTTCACAAATTGAAGGAGGAGAAGAAGGGGTTTGGTGTGTGAAAGAGACCGCTTGTTACTTTTTTTCTCTCTCTCCACCGGTTGCAACCAGTCTTTTACCGGGAGATGTAGTGACCCTTTGCAAATTTTTTTTGCAGGGGTTAGTTTAGCAAAGATAACCGGGTCAAGGGTCATTTACTTACATTCCCTCATTTTTTATCTCTATTTTAGAGATTTTTTTTGCAAAGCCGTTGGGGTCACTCTAAGTGTTTCATTCAGTTCATTCCCGGAAATCAGAAAAGCTGCGTTTTATTCATTTTAGATTTCCAAAAGTTTTACCTGAAACACTACAAAGAGGGCTTTCCTGGCAAAAGGCAATCTAAAAATCAGTCTTCATATTCAATTGAAATTTCCCAACTGCTTCAGATTTCTCCATTGCAACTTTTTCTTGATGTTGAGAAACCATCATCGCTCTTGCAGTTGGACGTAGGAACTTGGACGACCTTCATAGCCTTCAACTTCGACCAGAGATGGCACCTGGCGGGTTGTATGTTTCCGTTCTCCGCTCCACCCATCTGGTTGTAGTTGTTCACTATCTTTTGGTCTAACTCGAAGTAGTGTTCCATCCTGTCCAGAGGCTTCAGATCAAGGTTGATGAAATACGCCTGTGTAAGATGCAGTTCATTTCATATGAGATTGACTGAACCGAAACAAATGCTAGTAGAAAAATAACATTATTAAAGCCATCCATGGGAAACTCCGAGCAGTTGAGGTGAATATTTAGGATAGCCCTAGGTGCACATTTTAAGTTATTGTAGCTGTTTCAATTGAACCGACTCGATGTTCTGACCTAAAACAGGAATAGTTCAAAAAAACAAATAAACAAGTGGAAGTACAATGCCTTGAAAAAGAGATGAAAGGATATGATAGCAATCAGACATCAGTTAACTCCATCTAAATCATTTTGTGTTTCCAAAATCTAAAGCCTCAAGTCTTTGCACAGCAATGCTTAAGATCTCAATTCATAAACCAAATCGAAAGAGGTAAAAAAAAACTTCCCGGGTTTTGTTTTACTATTTTATCCATCAACTTGTTGAGAAAGTATGTTCAGGCTCAAAAGATATAAGAACAAAGGTAAGGATATGAAGGGGCTCATACCTTGTAATCAAACGTTTGGCCTGTAGTGTCAAGGTAGATATTACCATGACAGGATTTTGAGTCATCATCTTTCTTCAGCCGGAAACAAATCATTAAACTGCAGTCCTTTGCAGTTGCAGATATCAAGAAGTTCTTAATAATATTGATGCTCTCCTCCAAGGGAATAGAATGCAATGGCTTATACTTGCGTAGTTGTGCCTGGTCAAGATTTCTCCAAGCCATACAAGGATGGGCAATTGCGTCATAATATGCATGTATTGCCCCTTCTATATCAAAATTGTCTAGCTTCTGTACTTTAAGAAGTCTATCCATCATCCCCAGCTTAAAAATTGTCACCTCCCAAGCTTCCATATACCAGAGAACCATCAAGAAATACACGCAAATTGTTCTGAGGGACTGCAAAGAGTGCATTGACAGCTTTATGTATCCCATCCCTAGTTCCAGAAAATAGGTCAAGTGGATCATATTCACTTGATTGCAATATCTAAGATACACACGTAACAATTGTCAAGTTAGAGGTGAAATAAACAGAAAATGCACATTAAAGCAAAAGAAACTTGTAGCAATCAAAGCAAGATGGTTACAAAGGTTCCTTCATCATAAAGTGGATACTCACAATAATTATTGATTTGCATCATAGCATGACCAGAGAAATACTACCTGATGCTTCTGCAGTTTGAGTGCTTGATGCATCTTGAAACGGACCACTTTCTTTTTAACTGCATTCTTCTCAGAAATATACCTTGATGAAGGGAGAAACCCACACTTTGGCTGTTGAGGGATAAAAGCAAGTGAAACAGAAACGAATAACTCATAAGACGTCGGGTTCAGATATTAACAAAACTGGACAACAGAATCAGGGTAAAAATGTAAACAAAGAAAGTGAGTAAAAGGTTTGAATGCAATACCTTTATTTCAACACAGATGCATGGACCCTCTTTAGAGTTACCTGAAACATGGAAGTCACTATAAGATTGCAAATTTTCTCTAATGGGGAGAATACCCAGAGGCAACTCATACAAGCTGAACAATGCAAGAGTTTAAATGAAGTCATCAGAAAGACAATATTGAATAGAAACTCCTGATTCTATATCTGAAATGATATCAAGAAAATTGACTAATTGTGGGTTGAAAAATATAATAAACAACTAGAAAGACAGTCATGTAAAAGTACAATCTATCATCTGAGAAGATCATGTAAGCAGTGACACAGAGAAAAGTCAAAGATCCATAAAAAATAATGTGCAGACAACTTGAATCCATAATCAAAGGAATCAAAGCATGAAATGCATACTAGCACTCACCATACAGGAAAACTGAATGATCAGACATCAAAAGCACTGAATCACTGGAGGTATTGACCTTAGAAGCAATAACCCGCCAATCAGGGCGTTGGTTGAGGACGTTTCTTTCAATTGACTCCAAGAACTCCCTTGATACAACATCATGCCTCTATAAATTGGGAACAAGAATAGTTTTAGTATGTGAAGAACTTACATCAGAGAATACTCCCAGAGGAAATGGGCAAACTGACATTCTCTGGTAGAAACCATAGTTAAAATTTACACAAGGAATGCAATTAATGCACTCCAAACACCACTTGCATGCAGAATAACAATTATAACAAAGAGAGTAAAATCATTGAAATTGTAAGGCACAATAAAAGCTAGAGAATCACCCCGGCATCAACATGATCAGGTCCTAATAACGGGATCATCACGCACTGCAAAAAGAACTGATCTGCGACCTCTTTGGTTGGTGCTGTCAACATAGAACCAGCATCCCTCCATAGAATTTTTTCATGCTCAGACCAAAGTCAATGTCCAGTTTCATACAGTGATCCATTATTTGAAACCTTTTGCACTCTTATGGCTTTGCCAACCTAAACAAGCCACACAGATCAGATCAATGAACTTCGGTATCAACCGTAAGTTTCAACATTTTATGTTCTCTGTCCAATGACAGAAGATACACACCAGCCCTTAAAATTCATTTCAGTTGACAAGAAAATACAGAACCGGGCTTTGATTATGATTGATACTTGATAGCAGATGGGAAAACAAAAATAAAGAAATCGGCCTCTTAATTATAAACAAAAAAAAAGGAAATAATTATTGGAAAAATGTAGTTTTTTTTTTTTTTTTTTTTGATTGGGTAAAAATTCGAAGGTCAGACAGGCCTGACTCATCGAGAGGCCGATCGAAGTCGGCAGACAGCGAACCGTCTAACAGAGCAATTTAAAAACATAAATACAAATAACAAGCGTAGTGAACCAAACAGAAATAAACTCTACTACAAACATTCCAGAAAGACCAAACACCCGAACGCTGAGGAAGCCACCGAAGAACGCAGCAAGCACCACCGAACAGTAGCACCGCGGGCCAGTAGTACAGCAGGACACTAACTCCTGTGGGTAATGCAGACGAACTCCAAGGAAACTCTTTCCTGAATACGGAGTGGCCCTGAGCGCACCACCTCGACCCCAGCCAGACCCGACTACAAACTCCACGCCCCTCAACCAAGCAGAAGATCTCCTAAAAACATCGGAAGCAGAGCCGCAAACTGATCGCAACAAAACGCCATCAAGCTTTCACCTACAAAAGTATCGACAAGCCCTTGCGGGATTTTCTCAAACCCTTTCGGGTGGGTATTGCAATTTTTAAAATTTAGATAAAGCCCTTTCGTTTTTTTTAAAATATATTTTAACAAATCCGCAAACTTGGGCCCGAAGGACCCAAACTTGGGCCCAAAGGACCCAAACTTGGGCCCAAAGGACCCAAACTTGGGCCCGAAGGACCAAGAGTGAACGTGAGAGCCTAGCCAAGATCAAGGCGGCGGCACCACCGAGGACCACCGGAGAAAGGCAACTACGATCGAGCACTGAGAACGGGATCGCAGTGGGCAAAGGAAACCCAGAAACACAGGGGATTAAACACAAGCCCACATCCCAACAAAGAAGGATGGGGCAGGAGGTACGCTGCGCCGGCAAGGAAGGCGATGTACGATGAAAGGGGTTTGAGCCATCGACGAGCAACCGACGATGGCGATGGTGAGGCAAACGAGGGCCATGGCAGCTGGAAACATGGCATCGCCCCGAATCGAGGCCGATCTACCGGGAAGGACCGCTACCGACCCAGCCGGAAAGATCGAGACCCAAAAGAGGCGAGGCAAGGACAGAATCAAGGATTTGGGAAGGGGATTCATAAAGGCAGATAGAGGACACTGGAAATCTGATGATTGAAAGGTTAATTAAACATTTAACCTGTAAACAAGTTGGATTTGGAAGAAAGGGGTGATGGAGAGATTGGATTCTCTTTAATTTTTTGGTGCTCAGGGAGTAGTTTGTCTTGATGGATTTTTCCCAAAGAGAGTTTTTGAGAGAAAAACCCTCTAAACCAGGAAGAGTGAAGGAAAAATGTAGGTTTACATGTAAACCAATATTTTTACACTTCCAATATTAATCTGCCATGTGGCATTTAAATTTAAAAAAAAAAATCAAAAGATTATCAAAGGACTGTTCACTTCATCTTCTTTCTTTCTACTTGTTTCCACACCCAGATCTAATCAAATCCCCCTACTTTTTTTTTATCTTCAAATTACAGTTATCATAGAACTTGCATAAGTACGCCATATCACCTCCTTTTTTTTGGGGGGGTGAAACCATATCACCTCCTATTTCATCTTCCTATAATATCAAGTCTCAAACGAACCCAACTTTTTTTTCAAAAAAAAAATTCAATGAAGAGGAAGAAAGAAGAAAATCTGAATCGGTGGTCTAGATAGCCATTGCAAGGCTCAACACAGGCAGAACCGGCCATCGCCGCCGCGCGCCAAGGAGCATGAAGACTGAGATTGCCATTGCGTAGGAGGCCGAGGCGGAGATGATTTGGGTGGAGGAATTAAGAGTTCGCTCGGAGAATGAAACGGAGGGGGAGATGATTTGGGTGAAGGAATTATAAATTTGTAATGCTGAGATTTGGGGAGGAAATAAAAAGAGGGAATTTTTCACCTGAGTTGAGAACCATCTGTGTTGAGAACCCAAAGGAGGAGGCCGGTCCAGCAAAGAGGATGGGGAGATGAAAAGTTGTTTTTCCCCCTCTGTTAACTTTATTACTGTAATTATTAATTGTAAATCGTGACACTTGTTTTAAATTGATTGGAGTGTAAAATTAATATTTTACACCTAGTGTAAATGTATCAAGGTCCTTTTTACAATGGTTTGAGGGGGTTTAAATAGCCAAAAATAATAATTGATGGTCTCAAACTTCAAGTGGATGCAAATTATTAAAGGAAAATCAGGCCAATTTTTTTTTTATATATATAAAAGGAAAAAGGAAATTTGTTGCGGAAATTCAGCAGGTCGCCATCCCAAGGAAGGAACAAGCACTACAAATGATCAAATCTCAACTAGATAACTGGAATAGAACGTTTGTACGAGAGATGGAATTTGAGGAGGAGCTTCGCCCTACCAAGCCACATACGCCGAAAATAAGAAACAAACAACGGCCCATCCAGTGGCGGAAGCCCCCTAGGGGTACGTACAAACTAAACTTCGATGGCTCATCTCTTTCTAATGGCGACAGTACTGCTGGGGCCATTATTAGGGACTGGGATGGTCACCCTACTTCCGTTCTGCACAAGCAGCTTGGAAAACAAAGCCCTCTCAAAGCGGAGGCATTAGCTCTCAAACTAGGTATACAAAAAGTCCAAATTTAGAAAAGATCCACATTGAAGGTGTATGTAAGATCATTATTGACCACTTACAACGGAAAACTTCCTGTCCATGGGAAGTCGAATTAATCCTCTCGGATATCCAACTCCTGGTATCGACGGTGAAGGAAGTAACCTTCCTTCATATCCCTCGCATGGGCAATAGAATGGCTGATAAGGTTACACACCTTTGTCACTCTGCCCGAGGGGCCGATATAAACAATGATATTGGTCTTCTCGACCTCATCCGCAAGGATGCCGCCGGGTAGGGTGATCCCTCCCGAATCCTTTCCTTATCAAAAAATAAAAAAATAAAAAAAATAAAAGAAAAAAGAGTATACTCGGTAGTATCTTTTTCAAAGTAGCTTTGTTTCGTCTGTTGATTGCCCAGCCGAGCTCGAGGGTCTGTTTGCAGGAATGCTATTAGGCGGTGGGTCGATAAAGATTGATCATCTTAAATTTTCGTCTTGTATAAAAAAAAAACAACGTCGGTTGATTGCCTAAATTATCATATACGGAGTATTCGTTTTATAATTAGAAGTATAGGATGTTTTTTGTTCTCGATTATTTTTTCTCGATATATATGTCTGACTTTATTACTAACTAGTATTCGATACCTGCCCCTGGTGCGGTTTCTTAATAAATAAATTGATATTTAATTTATATTTTTTTTAAAAAATTTTAAAGGTTATAATATATATAGTTTGGTTGAAAGCTTTGGATTTTTAATAACAATAAACTAAACTAATGGTATGTTTAGTTCATATCAATATACATTATATATATAGAATATATATATATATATATATATATATATATATATATATATATATAATAGATAAATAAATTATGTTTGATTAAAATTAATATACTTAAATTTTTCTTAAATAAAAAAATAAGATTTGTTTAAAAAAACAAGGGGCGTTTACCATATAGGCCAAAATTTTGGACTATATTAGGAATGTATCTCCCAACCTCTCCATATTTGGGATTTGTCCACCGATTTTTTCAACATGCTGAAACCGAAACCCACCGAAAAACTTGCCACACAAGCATCCTCATCTTCATCATTCCTGCTGTAAATTGATCGTTTTTTGCCTATCAATCAATCTATCTGCTATAAACGATCGATCTGTTGCTCAATCGAAAAATATATTGCTGAATTGCTTCAACTACGTACGCATATCAACAGAGTAAGCATTATCGCTCATTTTTTGCTGTAATTTTGGACTATTCTTCAGCAATGTTCTTCGAACTTTTGATTATGCTATTGATTCATTGCAGATTTGTTGTGATCGTTGAAACTAACAGATTTTCGGTTTGCTGAAACACGTATTTTCGATTTTTCTGCTACAAGTAACGTTGCAACAAATTTGTTGTGATCGTTTATATTGTTTCTGTTGTGATCGCTTATAGTTCAATACTTTCTATCAATTGATTATGATTGTTGATGTGAAGGCCCAAAGTTTCTACGAAATTATTTTGATTTTGCACTACCAGATCTGTTGAAACTAACAGATTTTCAGTTTTTTTATTGCTACTAAAAGTGTTTCTATAGGTATGTGTTTCGATTTTCTATATAACATTAGCATGTGGAATGAAACTATCATTTTTTATTGCTGAAACTATCGAATATTGATCTCATGTGGATTGCAGTTATCTGTTTTTGAATTGTTTCAGCAGCTCCATTTTTTGTTGCGTTGTTCGTTTTTGCGGAAATGCATTCAAATTATATTTCAAGTACTTTAATACTGTCAAACAATGAATTGCAGGGATAGGAATGTCATCAAACATTGTAACTGTTGTGTATGGGGGAAAGTGGAAAGTTGTTGAAACAGGATTACTGTTCGATGGAAACACTACTTCAAAAGCTTTTGTGCTAGAGGATTCAATTAATCACTTTATTAACCTTGAGGGACAAGGTTTATAGCATATTCAATGTTGATGAATCAGTTGAATTGGAATTCAGCCATTTGCACCCCTTCAAGACATTGAAAGCACCGCTTAAGGTAGATTTTGATGCTGATTTAAAAGAATTCTTGTTGTTGAGTAAGCTGGATGGAGTGAATTTTGCTGTAGAGTTGTGTGTCACCAACACCTTGCCATTGGATATTGTTGTCCATGAATTTCAAATTCGTGAAGATGCTTCTGCCATAAATACACTTATTGCTGAGCTTGCTGAAAGTGATGACAGATATAGCAGCAATATGGATATAATAGAACATATCTCTATTTTTGATGAGATTCAGGATGTGCCATAATACGATATGGATGCTGATAGATTTTCATATTCCTCTAATGCTGAAAACAGTGAATCATTTTCAGATAACTCCAATGATGGGTATTGGAATGAGCGTTATGCCATGATGAAAAGAAAAGGGAACACAGTTGATGAAATGGGTGCTGGAAGCTCTATCACGGACAATATTGTCAACCGTGTCACTCAATGCCCAAGGGTTATGTATGTTGGAAAAACATTTGAATCTAGACAGGCAGTAAAGGATGCTCTATACATTATATCTATGACGAACATATTTGGATTTGAGGTTAAAAAATCAATACCAAAATATTATAGAGCAATATGCATAGACAGAAATTGTGATTGGAAATTGCATACAAAGAGAATTTCAGCTATTTTTCATGAGGTGATATTGTATAGAGATATACACACATGCACATGGGATACAAGAACAAGACACTGCAGGCATGCACCATCCAATGTTATTGCCAGCCTCATACAATCAAGGTGTATACTGTTTCAGCAGTTAATTTTAGCATATTTGTTTTTTGTTTTTTTTTATCATATTAATTTCAGCTTTCATTTCAGCACTATATTTATTGTTAGTTTAAGCAAACAATAAATCAATTTAATAAATCAATTTAGTCAATCACTGTTAGATCATTCATAGTTTTATCAATCTGTTTCAGCGTATTGATAGTTTTAGCAATCATTTACTAATTTCTGTGTTTTCGACAGTGGATACAACCCAAAACAAATTATTGATAAGATGAGAACGGACCACAAGATCTCAATTACTTATTGGAAGGCATAGAAGGCAGCACGAATAGCACAAGTGAGAGAAAAAGGGTCACCGAAATCAAATTTTGCTGCCTTGCCGTCATATTGTCACATTCTTATGGAGAAAAATCCAGGAACAGTAGCTCTCATTAAAACAGACAGTGCTGAAAGGTTCGAATACATGTTCCTGTCTTATGGACAATCCATTAGAGCATTCCCCATCTTAAAAAAGGTATGTATATATACATAATCATTTATAATTTAGCTATATATACATAATCATTTATAATTTAGCAAAATTATGATGATTTCAGCATTTAAATTGTTCTTGTCTTATTTGTAGGTTGTTGTAGTAGATGACACATTCTTAACAGGGGAATATAAGGGTACATTGCTTGGATCAGTTACTCAAGATGCAAATATGAAATTATACCCGCTAGCTATTGGGATTGTTGACACATAAAATAATGCATCTTGGGAGTGGTTTTTTCAGCAACTCAGTAAAGTTATACAACCTACAGATGATTTGGTGTTTGTTTCTGATAGGCATTCCAGCACTGCTAAGGCTATCAAAAAGATATACCCTAATGCTACCCATTGCGTATGCATGTGGCATTTGAAGCAGAACATCCATGCAACTTTCAAGAAAAAGCATCTTGCAGACATGTTCCAACAGGCTGCTGAAACCTACACTGTTGGTGATTTTGCCCACCAATTTGACCGTATAAAAGAAGAATGCCCAAGCCTAGCAACCTATTTGATATTCGCGGGGCTGGAGAGGTGGGCAAGAGCACATGCAAAGGGTAATCGGTATAACATGATGACATCCAACAACGCTGAAAGCTTAAACTCTGTTTTGAGTGGTAAAAAATTTTTGCCCATTGTTGCACTATTGGAATTTTTTAGAGATAAGTTCACAGAGTGGTCTCAAGAGAGAAGGCAGTCTGCATCACTGAATACACAAAGAATCGCCCCTGCAATAATGAAAATGATCCAAGAATTACAAAAGGATGTCGGTGCATACACTGTAAAGCACTTGAATGAGTCTGTCTTTGAAGTTACTGGAGAAGGTACGCGGACTGTTGTTGATCTTTCAGCAAAAAAATGCACCTGTAGGGTGTTTGACATTCAAAAAATCTCATGCGTACATGTTATGTCAGGCAATAGTGACTAAAAGGCTTGATGTGTCACATTTTGTTGCTAGTTTCTACACAAATGAAGCTTGGATTTTGGCACATGCTGAAACCACATATCCAGTCCTCCCTGATGATGAAATAAACCTTCCTGAATATATTAAACAGATTAAATGTTACCCCCCCCCCAATGTAAGGAAAAGATGTGGTCGACCTCCTTGTAAAAAGAAAATTTCCAAAGGAGAGTTTGTGAGAAAAGCAAAATACAGTAAGGAATGGCTTCAAAGGGAGCATGGGAAGAATTCAAAAGCTCAACACCAGCTGGCTACAGAAAAAATATGATGATTTTAATTTTTAGTTCATTTTTACACTGTTTCAGCAATCAGATATGATTTTTATGAGATGCTTTGTGTTTTTTTTAATCAGTTGTACTCTGTGTCATTGCTTTACTATATCGTATTATTTTTAGTTCATTATGGTTACCATTTGTTGCTATGCTAAAGCTTTGATCTAGACAATCCTCTCTGTTTCAGCATGAAAAATGTGCTGAAAATAACATCCTGGCACAAAATGCTGAAAACATAACTTGAACGAAATATGGCACCTTAACAAACGCAATAAGTCCCCTCTTTGGAGATTATATTTCTGTGTTTCTCTAAAATATGGCAACTTAACATTGTATGTTGGTGTCAACTTGAACAGAATGCTAAAAACATAACTTGCTGAAATAAAATGCTGAAACAGGAAAACTGAACAATGTACATTATATCATTAACTAAATGTCTATTTAATAAGCTCAACACCAGATAGATACAGACAAATAATGATGATTTTGATTTTTGGTTAACTTATAAACTGTTTCAACAAACAGATATGGTGAAGTATTTGCTGAAACATTTGTTGAAACAAACTTGCTGAAACAGGAATGCTAGCACAATTTACATTAAAACATTAGATAAATGTCAATTTCACTGGCTTCAAAGAGTGCCACTGAAAATGCATCGAAAATGCTACAAAGGCCATCAGTTGTCCAGAATATTCCACGGAAATACATCTAAGCTACAACTACATTAGAATGTCTTGAAATCCCTAAATCTGATAGATGGTGTTGCACACAAGATGCTATTAACTAGAATTTAAAGCTCCATTTCTCTTTAATCAAGTTTGAGACCATAAGTTCTCGATATCGAAAGTTTCTTTCATTGGTAAACTTCCTGACATCTCCCCAAACACCAGTGTTTCAATTGCTTTCAGTATAAACACCCACAAGATGCACTGCAAAAAATGAAACAAAACATATTGATAACAAGCACAACAACAAAATGCTTCTAAATGACTTTAAAAACATTGTAAATGTAGGTTTCCATACCCAGGTTTATCGTGCACTAGATTAGGGACCTTGTTAATGTGGAATGTAGACGGTTGAAATTAAAATTTGGGATCACACCAGCCTTATCCAAGTGAATTGGCAACCACTCAGCCATCGCGCGCAGATGATCAACAAGCTTTTCAGCAGACACAATGTAGTGGTTGAAGTCATATGCATTTATAACCTTTTCAACAAGATTTATCTCCAATGCAACCCAGTGCTCATTGTTTATGTTGAATGGGGTGTAGACCTTTGTTGCAGACTCTCAAGTCTTGGGATAATCGCTAGGATATAAGCCCAGGAAGTAGCTAGCAGTGAATTGTTCAACAGGGGTTGTTTCTTCGTAAGATGACGTGCATTCTAGAAGATATTTCTGATGAAAAATATGATCCATCACGACAATGCCTTCAAAGCTGCTAGGATCCTCACCGACTCTCTTCCTCATGTGAACCAATCCAGCTTCAAGGTGCTGAAACAGTAAACAGTGTAAGGTATTTGTTTAAAGCAAATCCTACTAACAGAAATACATACATAGTTACATTTACTCGAAAAGATGCTGAAAAGAAAAACAGTTTCAGCATACTTACATCTATATCAAGCCAACCATCCTTCCTAACAATGTTTCTAAAAAATGACTTCTCTTTTCTAGCTCCCATTAAAAGTACTGAAAAATCCCTGCACATATTATTACAAGATTAAAAAATCAGGTCAGAATATATATATATATATATATATATATATATATATATATATATATATATATATATATATATATATATATATATATATATATATATATATATATTCTGACCTGATTTTTTAATCTTGTAATAATATATATATATAGTATGGATCATATGTACTCACCTCTTATTGAGTATCAAGTACACAAATCTAGGCCATTCATTTACTTGATCGGATGACTGTGAAAAATTGGGCTTTATCTGATTTTTTTAATTAAAAAAACGTGGGGCCACCTTGGGTATTGTGTTAATTGCCCAGACTGGAGCGCGTGTACCCACCCACCATCCATCAGTTGGCCATCACGCTTCACGCTTTACAGAAAAGAGAAAGTCGTTTGAACTTACATATTTTTGAGGAGAGGAAGTGAAGAATCGCCATTGGTTCATCGCCATCGCTTCATCGCCAACCCTTCAAAGCTTGCACTTCAATGGATTCAGGTATAGTTCTATCGAAATTGAATTTAGGGTTCGGTTTGTGGTTGTTGAAGTCAATCGTCGTTTGTCTAGGGTTGAAGTTTCGATACTTGAACTGGGCGATTGAATTAGATATTGCTTAATTTTAATCTGTAATGAAGTTTCAACTCTCCCCCCCTCGTTGTATATCTCGCCGAGTTGTTCTTCTTGTACTGTGCGATTGTTCCGAGACGGGAGATTAGGTGAGTTTGTAACGTGAGATAGGGCAATCGATGATATTTCGTTTTTGATTGAGTACTGTGAGATTGGGTGAATATGTAGATTGGTGTGTAATTATGGTACACGCAGTTTTTTGATTGAGTACTATGAGTTTGTACACGCAGTTTTTGATTGAGTAATGTAGATTGGTGTTTAATTATGGTACACGCAGTTTTTGATTGAGTACCGTGAGATTACTTAGCATTGAGTATTCAGGGGTACAAGCAGTTTTTTTTTTCCCTATATGTATTGACTTAGATTTTTCGATGACGGATTGACCAATTATAAATTTTTATTTTCGTTGATTTAGATGGTGACAATGGACGCGATTGGGATGTCGACAATATTGACGGGAAGGATGAGATTGATGCTATGGAATTTTTGTTTGAGCATGCAACAACGGATGATTTGCAAGTCGGTTTCGATCAAGCACAGTCCCCTGGTAAAACGAAATATTGGGTTCCTACTTGTGTCGAATCAGTAAAACCATCACTGGGGAAGAGGTTTCCAACTGTTGAAGCAGGGAAGCAGTTTTATAAGAAGTATGGTGCTCTAGTTGGATTTGACGTGAAAATGGCTGGATCACGGGATGCTGATGACGGGACTGTATTGCATCGATACTTGAGGTGCAATAGGTCAGGTTTTGCTCGATCAAAAAACCTACAAGGAAAGCGGAAAAGACTATCTAACCGGGTAGGATGCCGGGCTCACATCTATCTAAAGTTTAAAGGGCTTGATGGGTATGAAATAACCGGCATGGAGGATCGTCACAACCACGAATTAATGCAGCAGGGGTCTAATCAGTTTCTAAAGTCACATCGAAAGTTAGATTTCGGGCATCAACGATTCATGGTCAATTGTGCTAGGGCAAATTTGGGTCTGGCTATGGCTCATCGCTTAATGAAGGAAGCAAGGCAAGGTGCCAGCCATGGAGGTCCAATGATTCAAGATTTGAAGAACTTTAAGCGCGATGTCATGGCGTATATCTCAGGAGCT
Organism: Persicaria tinctoria; assembly: GCA_037127255.1. Taxonomy (NCBI): domain Eukaryota; kingdom Viridiplantae; phylum Streptophyta; class Magnoliopsida; order Caryophyllales; family Polygonaceae; genus Persicaria; species Persicaria tinctoria. Next base: position 17,477,570 of record JBANSL010000013.1, read on the forward strand.
GATGCCCAAATGGTTATTGATAGGTTTTTGTTGAAGAAACAATCGTCATCTGCATTCTTCTTCGATCACGCTGTAAACGAGAAAAATCAGTTGGTTATGTTGTTTTGGTGTGATCCTATTGCCAGGGCAAATTACGCTGCATTTGGTGATGTGGTGTCATTCGACTCAACGTATCGATCGAACAAGTAAGATGATACACCCCCTATACAAAGTAGTTTAATTTCATGAAACAAATTTTTTGGTGATTTCTATTTACCAATCGTCATTGTGTACCATACAGGTATAGTATGGTGTTTGCACCATTTACGGGCATGGATAATAACCGCAAATCTGTTACATTTGGGGCTGGTTTATTACTGCACGAGGACAAGCCCTCATACAAGTGGTTGTTCGAGAGGTTCCAAACGGCAATGGGCAAGGACCCCCTGGTGATTGTGACCGATCAGGATCCATCCATGAGGGAGGTCATACCCGTTGTGTTTCCGAATACGCGTCATCGTTTTTGCATGTGGCATATAATGATGAAAGTACCAAAGGAGGTAAATATTTGTTCATACAACCCCTTTCAATTAGCTCTATATATCATCAAATAATCTCGAGATACCATCATATAATCTCGAGATACCATTGAATAACTGCATCATACCATCGTATAATATGTACATACTATTGAAGGTTCTCATAATACTATCATCATTATCTCGACATATGTACAGAGTATTCATATATGTGTTATGTACATTTATTACAGGTCCCAAGAGAAGTTTGTAGTATTAAGGAGTTCCGCCAGCAGATTAACAAATGTGTGTGGAGCTACGAGATCACCGTTGCAGAGTTCGAGGAAATGTGGAATGCAATGATATTGGAGTTCGCACTAGAGAAAAACAGTTGGCTCGCTCTTATGTATAAGGTGAGGGCCAATTGGATCCCAACGTATTTTAGAGATGTACCAATGGGCGGCTTAATCCGGACAACTTCTATATCCGAGTCAGCAAACAGTTTCTTCGGGGGTTATTCGAGCAGACATTTTAGTCTTGTTGAATTGATGATGCATTTTGATGGTGCTATGGACGCTCAGAGGCACGCTCAAGCTAAGCTAGATATGGAGACAGCCACCTTGGTTCCTAAGTTTGAGACGCGCCTTCGAATTGAGAAACATGCAGCATCAGTGTATACGTTGACGGTGTTCTCTAAGGTCCAAAAAGAGATCTCTGATTCGGTGACTTATTGCAATGTTTTCAATGAGGTAGCTGATGGTCAAGGGAAAACACATGTTGTGGAAGAGGAAGATGTTGGTACCTTTCAAGTGTCATATGACTTGGTAAGCCAAATTTCTACTTGTAAATGCAATACCTTCAACCGGGTTGGTATCCCTTGCGAACATATATTTGCAACATACAAGTACATGGGTTTTAAGAAAATACCGGATGCGATGGTTAAAGCAAGGTGGACAAAGCAAGCAAGAGCGTTGGCAAATGCTTTTCTTGATGATGAAGTACTAAAACAATCAGCAGAGATGGAAGCAAGAAAAGGCTCTTGTCAATAGGATGTGGGGTAGCATATACTCTACCGTTGGCCTTGTTGAGGATGATATGGATCTTATAAAGGATTTTATGAAACTTATGGTAGACAGGAAGCCATATTACATGGAGATGCTGCTGAGTCTTCAGCTACTGTTCCGGACAAAACGGGTTTTGTTGAGAAGTATGTTGGGGTGAAGCCGCCCAAGGAAGTCACTATTGAACCCCCACTCCAAGCAAAGAACAAAGGCCATCGATTGAAGGGGTCACTAGAGAAAGCGACTGAGAAGACTTCTAAGTTGACTTTGAGGAAGTGTGGAAGATGTGGGAACATGGCTTACCATGATAAGAGAAATTGCAAGGTCAAACTGTCCGGCAAAGGGAAGGAGAAAGTTGGGGAAGTTGAGGAAGAAGAGGAGGAATTTATGGAGGCATCGACTGATGAAGATTCCGACGACGGTAGTCAGTGACCGTGAAGAATGTTTTGGATGGTGGATTATATTTTGCTAGTGTCCTTTATTAAGTGGTATTATATTCCTAGATTTGGTAATTGCACTCGGATTATATTTTGCTAGTTTTCAGTACGATTATTCGATGGTATATTACGATTATTCGATGGTATACTCCGATTATGCTATTGCATCCTAGCATTTATGCTATGTTATCATGCATTTTTTAAAGACCACTTTTGATTATTAGATGACATTGGTTGCTCATTATTTTATTATAAAAATGGATTATATTATATTATCTAAGGATTACCACAACTAGTTGTGGTAGATGCACCTGTAAGATGCTTTGGAGGGTGGATTTAAACACATTTAAAGATTATGCTATGGTATTCGATGGTATACTACGATTATTCAATTGCATATAAAGATTATGCTATGGTATCGTAGTGATTTTACCAAGGATTTTACCGATTTGCCTGATGCTAAGGTTTTTTAAGCTAAATGAATTGCAAATAGCACTTACCCATCATTACAAAGCTTCATTACAAAATTTGGCAAACTAATATCGATTGCCCATCATTCTGTATAGTTAAAGCTTAAAGATTCATACTTACCCATCATTACAAACTAGACAAAATTGGCAAACTACTATCGAGTGCCTCATAAAACTAAGGAACTGTTCGTGGGAATGGTACCGTTGAAGCCCCCTACTGGATGTACTTGGTCTACATTACAAAACCCAACATGCCATAATAGATACAAAACCCAATGCAGCCGACCAAAACGATAATAGATTTAAAACCTAACCAGGCAATCTTAGAGAACTAGTGCCCGGTTTTTCACCCACAACGCTCTCGTAGTTGATGTACGTTGCCCCCTTCTGGAATGCATTCATGACTTTCTCTCTCTCGTTGTTCAAATGCGAAGTCAGCAAGCAATGCACATACTTCGACCGCAAAGAGTTTATGTTCTTCCGACTTCCACCTTTCAACCCGCATTTTCAGGACAAGTCCCCCTTGTAGGTCTCCATGTGCCTCATCGCATATAATCCAGAATCCTTCCCGGCCTTATTCACCATCCAATCCAACTTCAAAACCTTAGGGCAGTTAGCTTTGTTGGTTTTGTTGCATAGTGCGATCTGCCCATCTTCACGGAGGAGGTATACCAAAAGTTTGCGCTGCATCACAAATGTATTCGTGCATTAGAGTATATCTTATAAATCTTCTAATATCATAATACTATAAATCTTATAATATCATAATACTATCAAATAATATCGAGTTACACTTGCATAATTTCTTAATACTACCGAATAATCTCGAGATATCATCGAATACCTGACTCCACATACATACTTACCAGCCTCAAGAACACATGTAGGTAGCTTTTATCATATTCAGACCCCCTTGCCTTCGAGCTATCTAGTATCTCTGCAGTGCCTCATTTGAGATGGAAGCATATCACATAGTATTCCCCTTTGTCATAAATGGGGAACATTATCTGCGTGTATGTCGCTACTGATTACCAAATATACGAATAAAATGCAGTTGTATCAATGGTATATATATATATATACGATCGAATGATGTGATATAAACATACCATATCCAGGTCGCTATGGTTCAATTTCTCATTTGGGACTGCCTCGTAGAATCTCATAAAGAACTTCGTTTCCAAGTTTTCATCCACATCCTCGCCTGGTGGTATGTCTATGACTGTATCGTACTACAATATAAAAGTTCCACCATACATTAACATTGACGTTTATATGGAATAGAACATTTCGGAGGGAAGACATATTAATTATTCGAGAGTTTACCGTCACACTTGGCGGAACGAAGTATATATAAGGGGAATTGGGACTTCGCCTTGACTCTTCATGATTCAACCTTAATGCCCACACATCGAGCACACGAATTGGTATGGTGTCTTCTAGCAGCGCCATCATATCTTTACTCGTCAACGTAAAGTTTATCCACACAGTGCCTTCTCCTTTAGAGTGCGCGAACAAGATTTTCCTTTGGAACATCCATTAAATATCATATAATATTCATATATATACTAATATAATTAACAACATATAACCTAGTACATAATTGTGTAGGCACTCACTCATTCTGTATTTCCTTTAGTATGTTTACCACCATATTCTGTTCTTTTGTGTTTTTCTGCTCGGGGTCAACATGTCTGCGCACGTATGGGCTGATCTCAGTGATTGACGGTTTAACCCCTCTCCGTGGCCTAGGTGTGGCGAAGTCCGTTACATTTGGCGGAACGAAGTATATATAAGGGGAATTGGGACTTCGCCTTGACTCTTCATGATTCAACCTTAATGCCCACACATCGAGCACACGAATTGGTATGGTGTCTTCTAGCAACGCCATCATATCTTTACTCGTCAACGTAAAGTTTATCCACACAGTGCCTTCTCCTTTAGAGTGCGCGAACAAGATTTTCCTTTGGAACATCCATTAAATATCATATAATATTCATATATATACTAATATAATTAACAACATATAACCTAGTACATAATTGTGTAGGCACTCACTCATTCTGTATTTCCTTTAGTATGTTTACCACCATATTCTGTTCTTTTGTTTTTCTCTGCTCGGGGTCAACATGTCTGCGCACGTATGGGCTGATCTCAGTGATTGACGGTTTAACCCCTCTCCGTGGCCTAGGTGTGGCGAAGTCCGTTACATTTGACGTAAGTGGAATCAATCTAACAGGCTTGTCAACTCTTCCCCCTTCCTTTTCCTAAATAAAAAAACCGCAATATAATCGAATAACCCTTTCTATTTGATCGAATAATGTACCTATTTTATGGCATGAATATCCAAATTACCTTATGGTTGGAGGGTTCACCCCTCGCCATGTTTTGGGTTGTGGCAGTTCAGCTCCACTTGTATGTTGGACTTCTTTACCCTGTCAAACGCCCAACCACCAACCACAACATTATTCCATTTCAAATATTCAATACCAGTTTACCTATTATATAGCATGATGATCTAAAGTACCTTATTGGTAGGAGGGTTTACACCTTTCCATGTTTTGGGGGACTGAATATCAGATTCAATTGTAACCGTGACTTCTTTACCCTTAACCTGCCAAACGATGAAGCATTACATGACTCTCTTCACTATATATTCGCATCAAGCAAACAAGACACCACATAATATTTGAATAATCTAAATTTGAGATTATTTGATAGTATCATGAGATTATTCGATATTATGAACAAATTATTCGATAGTATATACAGATTATTCTACACTATGTACAGATTTTTCGATGGTACAGATTTGTAGTTTTTAAATATGTTATAATATTGAATAGTCATAGTTACCTCTCCCTTAGTAGCCACAGTTGTTCTATCAATGCTTTCAATGTTTTCAGTCGCCTGCAATCAAGAGAGACATTTGTTAGATATTCCACTCTAATATCTTGTAATTTCAGGTTGGGAACTCCTAACGAGAGACATTTGTGTTTATAATTTCATGTGGGAAACTCATAACTGGTACCTCTTGTGCAGGAGCGGGTGGATCATCAAGTCCTTCAACCAGGGGACCCGTCGATTCCATATGCTCCCTTCTCAGTTGTCCTACTACAACGGACACCGGATCCTCGAGTTCGATGTCACATCCAGGAATACCCAAACTAAATGATGGCCGTCCGTTCCTTTCCGCTACTAGTTCAGCCCTTGCTTGTAGTGCATCGTCGATGAGTTTCATAGTTTCTATGAACTTTGGATCATTGAAGAAAGATTGGGTCCCTTGGGTCAACGACCTTGTCGCAGGGGGGGTTGAGATTCCATCTAGCCCTGTCTCCTCTGGGTAACCTCTACCTACGATAGTTGTCCCCAATTCATAGCAAGCATGGATCCGGGGATCTGACATCAGCTCATTTGGAATGTTCTTCAACAGCTCCACAAACTGCTTCATCTTTATGCTCAATTCAACGGCTACATTGACCAACTGCTCGTACTGTACCTGTAGGATAAACTCACTTCAATAATCGAGTAGATGTATATGAATAATTCTTCATTACGTACCGAATAATAGACATGTCACACCTAATTCATTGGTAATGCACATCATAGTCCCTATTACTAACCATGGAATAATGTAGTAATATATTGAACATTTGTTTCAAATGGATTCAGTTTGTTGTACCTCATTTCTGACAAAAGAACCCTCACTTGGTTGCACTTCAATCGGCGTCGGCGGATCAAAAGAACCCTCAATTGGTTGCACTTCCATCGGTGGATCAATTCGGCCTTTGCCGAACCCACCACTTTCCATTTCGCCTTTTTCCCTTGTTGACAATAAGGTGTCAGTCCATCCTTTCAGTACAGGTATGATTCTAGGAACATGTCGTTCTTCTTGATTGACTACCTTGTCTGCGTACAATAGCTGCGATTTCACATATAATGAATTGGTTAGTTTTACATAATTTATACTTCACATAAGAGAATGAATTTACATAAATTATACTTCACATACCACTAAGAATATAACTTAACCTTCGAAGAGCCCCTTCCTCTCTGATCCATATTTCAATTTTGCTTTAACCAAACTGGACAGCACAAACTGGCACCAATTCAAACCCTTCACTGAATCAACACTATCCATGCCCCTAACTAAACGTTGGGTGACTCCGCCACTCTGCTGGCTGCTAACTAATGTGCTATCAAACAACACCATGAAATTTTGCACGAACTGCAACCCCCCATCAACCATACTCAACATTGCATTACCTACTAATGCAGGCCTCAAGTATGCATATTGTTGTTCGAATTGCGATCTCCATCCCTCAAGTACCTCTTTGTTCTCATTCTGGCCCTTCAACACAACTGGTTTGCCTTCTATAGGAATCCCCAAGCATCTATGTACGTCGACATCGGTAAGTTCTATGCTTCTTCCATCATCAAACTCAATGCTGCACTTATGCGGGTTGAAGTGGTCGACTACCCAAGAAGCAAAGGAAAGTGGTTGCTTCTTCACCTCTAAATCCAATAGTGAGCTGAACCCAATGTGTTGCAATGTCTTTAGTTGTCTCTTATTACCATCTTTTGTTTTCAACTTATGTATTGCATCGACAAACGTGCTTGGCGACGATCTTGTATCCAACGGCTGGTACATCGCCATTTTCCCCCTTGTATTCAACCTTGGTTTTTTAGTCACTTCGGGCTGTGTTGTTTCAGAATCTGGGGTTGTAGGTACTGGTGGTTCAGTGGGTATCTGGGTATCGGTAAGTGTTATCGCAAGAGGAGCATCTGCATTAAATATAACAAGTTTATGCAATGCTTCCATATTAAACAAATTGAATTTATAAACTTTTCCATGTTGGTGGTCATGATATACCTTCGACTAGTGTTGCACTTGTCCGTGCTCTCTTTGTCCGTGCTCGGTGTCGGGTCGATGGTCCGGGGTTGTTCTTCTTTGCATGCTTAGACTTGCTTGCCTCGTTCACAAAGTCATCCTCGCTATCAGCTGCATAAACTGCCCTTTTCTTAGTTGATCGGTCGGAATAGGAGTCTGACTCTGAACTCTTTCCACCTCTTGGGGTGGCCTTCCCCTTTACCTTGCTTTTGGTAACTTCATATAAAAGACACAATCAAGATCATCAATTATCAACCCAACTAAACATACACAATGAAGATCATCAAACCTCCAAAACTAAACATACGTATGCACAAACAACCATCTACAACTGCATAATATGGGTTCACACCGGAATACAGCTTCAAAGTCAATCAAAACCCTCCCAATTAAACATACTTACACATTACCAACCAGCCAAAAACATCCATATACTACTGAATTCACAACCACATACATCTGCATAATCCTTTTATGTCAATAAAACCCACGTTTTGCCACTATCACACAAAAACATGAACATTTTTTGGCACTTTCAACCAGAAACTCATGGAGTAAACAAAACAATATTCAATCAGAAACACAAGGAGAAATCAAAACACAAGGAGTAATCACAAAAATAGTCCATAAGAACCACAAGGAGTAATCAAAACCCTAAATCTAAACCCACAAGAACACCGATGGTAGAAGCAACTAGCAAACACGGAGTAATCAAAACAGTAGAAGCAAAATCGACAACATCCAAGAACAACGAAGGTGGAAGCAACGAACAACAACTGGAAAATGACATTTTAATACCACACTAAGAACAACTGGAATCATCAAATCCCCAAAATCGGAATCATCAAATCCCCAAAATCGACCAACCACGAACAACAACTGGAAAATCGACATTTTTAATAACACACTTACCCATTTCAGAAATCGCGGGATGCGGATGAATACGGACTGCTACAAATCGTGCCTCGCCGAGCTTGAAATCGCCGACACCAGTAGCTCCTCCACCAGGGCCGCGCTTCGATTCCGACTTCGGCTCCCCGGCCAGTCGCCGCCGGTAGCAGCTCCTCAAAGGATTAGGGTTGGGGTTCTTGCTCTTCGAATCGCCGATGACCCTTCGAATCGCCCTTCGCGCTCTCTCTCTTTCTTCTGGATAGAGAATTCGCGATAGTGGGGCAGGGTTTGGGGTCTTGCTTTCACGCGCGGGGGTTAAGACTGGTTTTCTATTTTGGGGGTTTTTTATTTTTAATCCTAGCCATCCGATTCAATATAATCAACGGCCTAGATTTGAGTACTTGATACACAATAAGGGGTGAGTACTCCGGAACCAACCCCTATATATATATATATATATATATATATATATATATATATATATATATATATATATATATATATATATATATATATATATATATATATATATATATATATATATATATATTGCTAGAGCACTCAAAAACACCACATGAAAATTTAAGATGGACATACCTTGAGCCTTTAACACATTGATACATGAAGTCATGATCAACCTTGCTGAGCAATGATTTTTTTTCAACATGCTTCGGGATCCTTACCTTTTCAGCAACAAACGGGCTTAACAAAAAACTGCTTGCTTTTGGAAGACGCTTTGAACGCCTGAAATCTTCAATTTCTTGCACACATTTAGGATTTTTGGAAATTGTATCCCACTGAGTGCGTGGCTTCTTTACCAAGTTGTCATCATCACCTTCGCCATCACTTAAATGTATTGTTTTTCCAGGGGTGGGGTCATTAAGTCACCAACAGCATCTTTGCTTGCATCATCTTTTGTTGCATCAGCACCACCTTCACTTTCAAGACATGCAGGTTCATCACCATCTTTGACTACTTGGCCATGAGTCGATGCAACTTCAGCATCAACCATTTCAACATCTTCTATTTCATCAACTTTGGCTTCAGCATCTTCTGTTGCATTAACCTTGATTTCAACAACTTTAGTTTCCGCAACTTTAGTTCCAGCAACCTTCACTTCAGGACCATCCACCACCTTCCCCAACCCGCCAGAAATGCCATCATCTAAGCCCTGTTCCCCACCCTTCAAATCAACATCAGAGTCACGCCCTAAGTCAACAGCAAATACCTGCCATGAAGATGAATCTAATGACTTCTGCCCTTCAACAAGTGTGATAGGTATAACCTCATTCACAGATGCTGAAACATTTGTACCAATTGGTTGACCTAGAATCTCAGTAGGTACCTCTTCCCGAATTTCATCCAACACCTCATTCACAACCTTTGAAATCACTGGGTCACAAGGTGCAACATTGGATGACTAGGTCTTAAACTGCATTGACTCTTGCATTGTAAACTTATTTTCTAAGGAATCTACCTTCTTCAGCAGATCATCAACAACATCCACCAATTTTAAACATCCTGACAAACGTTTCTCAAGCATCTCCACCCTCGCAGACAAATCAGAAACTCTTTGAGGAAACTCTTCAAACTTATCTAACCTCATCTGTATTTCTTTCAACCAGCTAGGGTGTCCCCCTTATTTGCTGAAATCATCAGTCTGAGCACCACCCACATTCTTTCCCGCTCCTTCCAAGTGATCATCTTTGACAACGTTCTTAGTGCCTTCATTGTTTAAGTATTCATCAGTTTCAACATTCATTGCATCATCCCCTCCTTGAGCCACATCCCCAACAGAACCCTCTGCTACTCTATCATTAGCATCATCATTCCCATCCTTAAATAACAGAGAATCCTTTGCAGGTGCAGCTTCGATGGGCGGCCTCAATACAGTTGCAGCAACTCGATGAAAAGATGGATATGCAACTTCAATCGGCATAAGCAAATCACTGGAATCTTCAAAAGCAGATTTAGCTCTCTTGCGAAATACAAATCTAGGTCTCGCAATTGCATCTTCAACGGTTGGTGGTTTCTTTGCAGCTGAAATTTTCTTACCCTTTGTCTTTTTTTTTTAGTAGAACCAATTTCACAGGGTGGTTTGGAAATGAGATCAGCTTGTTTAGCTGAAACTAAACCAGCAGAACGACCGCTCCGCGTTGTGGTAAGTTTGCTTGTTTCAATCTTCTGTTTCTTCACCAATGACAGGACTTTACTCGTAGACTTTCGCTTCTTCGAACCTGCAGCACCTCCATTTTCATTGCCATCCGACTCTTCATTGACTTCTTGTTGTTCTTCACCTTGGGTTTCAGCAGAAGGTATATCCAATGATAAATCACCTTCTGCAAAGCAATTGAACCGTCTCCCATATGCTTTTCTCCTAAGTCTCCAACAATCATACAGCTTATCTGCCTCAGGTTGTGAAAATACAGGTTCAGTTATGTGATAAAAAAATGGGGTGAGCAACTTCATCTTTAAAGACCATCCCTGGGGACCTTGCAAACTCCCCAAAAGTTGGGAACATGGGCGCCTACGCAACCAACAATATTAACACACAATAAGACAACTGAAATTATAAAAATGAACTTAATAAAAAAAGAAGATTGTATGAAGATAGAGCTGAGACAAAAATTATACCAGATCACCATCAAACAACTCTTGTGCTTCAATATAAGTATGTCGTAACTTAAACTCCCAACGAAGAGAGTATGGATCACCCGCACGAATCTTGAAATCGCAAAGAAACTTATCAGAAAGCACTGGGAAAACCACTAGTATCCAAGCCTATAAATATAACCAAACAAACAGATGCTGAAACATACAGATGCTGAAAAACAAATGCTGAAACAAACAGATGCTGAAACATATATGCATGAAATTAATTACCTGAAAAGCATAAATATATCCAAACAATTCATAAAATGGTCTCGGATCTGATCAATCACAAAGCAGAACCTTCTTTAAATACTTCACAACCAAAGAATAAGACAACCTTCCCCATGGATACAGTTCACATTTCGCTGGATTGCATACAAGAGCAGCATGATCTTTCTTAACACTTTTTGAACGCTTGAACAATAACATTTTCTCGATAATCAACAACTTTGCCATCTGAAGCTTCTTTTCAGACGATTTTCTACATCTTTTAAATGCCTCCAACAACTCATCGTACGTACACTTTGACTGATTCTTCCCAAGAAAATACGACCACACGAATTTCCCGGGTGGTTTAACTGAAGTATCTATAACGGGAAGCCCTGTAATTGCATGAAACTCTACCAAAAAGAACCGAGCAACAAGACCATCAACCTTAATCCACAATTCATGCAGCTTATCAATCTTAATCATACGAAGCATCATTTGATGAATCAGCTGAAAATTAAGTTTCATCTTATTTCATTGAACAAAAACCCATCCAAAGCAACTTCTCATCAACAACTCAAAATCAGATTTAGACAGATGTTCCTCTATAACATCACAGACATCTGGAGCGCAGTAAACATTGGATTTTGCACAAAATCTAGCCTTTATAGGAATGCAATACTTCAATCTCTGTTAAAAAGACACATTCATAAGCATGAATAAACATAAAAACACACAAAATGGGGAATAAGGTATGAAAAAAAATATAATCACATCAAATTGGCATTTATATTCTTGAAGATCACTTACAGAGGCATTATCATCTAAAAAAGACACACAAAGAATACACAACAACAGTTTCAGCATGAATAACAAAATATGTTGAAATAGGTCTTTTACAGATTATCCTGAAATAGGAATTTATGATAAAATCAAAGAAAAAAATACCAAATGCATGTATACATTTGATAGAAAAACACAATAAAATCCTAGAAAAACATGAACACAAACCCTTAGAACAATAACAACACACCTCTGCTTGAAGAACCGGATGAACTGCTACCTTCAACTGAAGGAACCTTCTTAGAAGAACTTTTCTTCACTGCAAATCGGCGACATTAGATATCAAACACAGTAATAAGGTGCAAAAAACGAAAAACATGCATAAAAGACATAAACACATAACACAAACCCTTATCTGACGAATCGCTTCTAGTTTTACTGTCAATCGCAGCAACATCAACTGCCTTCATTTCATCGGAGTCCTTGTTCTCTGAAATTCGACAAAAATAGAAGAGAAATGTCGGTTTCAACTTCAAAACAAGTATAAAACTATAAACACAGATAACACACCGCCATTTGAAGGATCGCTTGAATGTTTATCGTTGATTGCAACAACAGCAGGTCCCTTGATGTCGCCGGAGACTTTGTTCTCTGCCATTGGAATAGAATCGAAAAGGAACCGCCGGTTTCAACTGCAACAATGGCTTCGAAGAAGATGGAGAGAAGAGAGCGAATCCTCTCACATACGCAATCGGAAGAACAGAGAGAGCGGTTTACAGCATAAACCCTTATGTATGGAAGGGCAATTTTGTCCAAAAAACTTTAGGTGGACAAAAGCCCAATTTGACGGAGTTGGGGAACAATCACTAAATTGGGGAGAAAATTTGCGCCTTCGGCACAAATTTCTTTCATACTAAAGATAATAATCAATCTAAACTTCAAAATCTAGGAAAAAACTAATATAAAATAAGTTAACTTCTAAACATACAATAAAATCACGTGTATATTTTAAAGGTTATAGTATATAGTTTGGTTGAAAGCTTTGGATTTTTAATAACAATAAACTAAATTAATAGTATGCTTTAATAACAATAAGCTTTATACTCTATAGTAGGCCTGCCCACAGGTCATGGGTCAACCCGTGACCCGATGGGTTTGTCAGGTCGGTGACCAGGCGGGTCATGGACCCGGCGGGTTCGGGTCAGACAGGTCACGGGTCTTGGCGAGTTACAGGTTCGGGTTAGGGTCGAGGGTTTTTGAACCCGCCGACCCGCCGGGTCAACCCGGCAGGTCGGCCCGTGATCCGACGGGTCCGACCCGTGGACAAGTCTACTCTATAGTTAACTTTATGGAGTATACAGTTTCACTTTATTACATTCTCTCAGGTAATACGTGTTATACATTTATATATTGATTAAGTTAAACCAAGTCACCGCCTACTTAAACAAATCCAGAATGATGTTTAAACTTGTGACTTTAAGATATATGTTAAAAATATCACCCAAGGTCCCAAACTTATCAAATACAGCAATATATATTCTAGCTAATAATAAACATCACCCAAACTTATCGATCAAATACAACGTTATATACTCTAGGGTTTACTTCAAATGTAAAAACTCCTTAACGTGTAAAATTTGCTTATCGCATAAAATTAGCTAATGGGCCTAATTTAATTACAAATGGGCCTAATTTAATTACTAATGGGCCTAATTTCATTAGTAGAATGTCTGCCCCCTGCCCATGCGTGTGCCCCCCCTTCTCGGATCAGATTTTTTTTTTTTTTTTAAATTTTTTTTTGGTCCCAGATTTTTTTTTTCGTGTTAACACTTTCTGCTGTGCAAGTATAACTTGCTTTTGTGCACATAAAACATCTTATTGTGCAAATATAAGTTTATTTTGTGCAGACAAATAATTCATTATGGAGTAAATAGGTAAATGTGCCTATTTCAATTATAAAAATTTATAATTGAAATATGTTTAATTTATGGGTAAATTGGTAAATATGTCTAATTTTATGGGTAAATGCACTTTTTCCCGTTTTCGATACCTTTTGTGCAACTGTGAAGTGCATTTGTGGAACTGTGAAGTGCATTTGTGCAACTGTGAAGTGCAGTTGTGCAACTGTAAAGTGCAGTTGTGCAACTGTAAAGTGCAGTTGTGCAACTGTAAAGTGCAAATATAAGAACATAAAGTGTGAAAATAAAATTGTAATGTGCAAATTTAGAATACAAGTGTGCAAAAGTAGGATACAATTGTGCAAATTTAAACTACAGTTGTGCAAAAGTAAGATACAATTGTGCAGATTTAGAATACAAATGTGCAAATGTAAGATCATAATGTGCATTAATAAGAGAAAAGATGTGCTTTTGAAATCGATGTTTTAATTTTGTTTTTGTTTTTTTTTATACTTTTGAGAGTTTGGGTTCACCTCTCGGATAATTTAGGTTGATAGATGTAAGTTTGAAATCGATTTTTTTACGCATAAGCTTTTAAAATTAAAGTGCATAAATAAGATTAAAATGTGCATAATTAAGGTTAAAAAGTGCATAACTTAGATTATAATGTGCATGATTAACAATTTGCGATTGTTGCGCTCTTGTCTATTATGTAACCTATGTGGGATTTGAACCCACATCTTTTGTGCAAACGCACATTGCTCTACCAATTGAGCTAATATGCTAAATTGTGATTTTTATGCTAAAATAGAAGAACCTAATCGACCTAAAGCATATTGTAATAAAATTCTAAAATTCAATTAGCTCATGATTCACAAACAACTTGACAATGCTATAAACACGAAATTAGCTCCAAATCAACTCAACAACACAACCATATCATCAATTTCAGTCAATTTGGCTGTTGGCAAAAAACCCCAAATTCTAAAGCATATCGCAATATAAAATTTCAAACTTCAATTAGATCATGATCCATAAACAATTTGACAATGCTATGAACATGAAATTAGCTCCAAATCAACCCAACAACACAACCATATCATCAATTTAAGTCAATTTTGCTTTTGGAAAAAAGCCCCAAATTCTAAAACATATCGCAATATAAAATTCTAAAATTCAATTAGCTCATGATCCATAAACAATTTGACAATGATATGAACATGAAATTAGCTCAAAATCAACCCAACAACACAACCATATCATCAATTTCAATCAATTTGGCTTTTGGCAAAAAGCCCCAAATTCTAAAACATATCACAATCTAAAATTCTAAAATTCAATTAGCTCATGATCCATAAACAATTTGACAATGATATGAACATGAAATTAGCTCAAACTCAACCCAACAACACAACTATATCATCAATTTCAATTAATTTGGCTTTTGGCAAAAAGCTCCAAATTCCGCTCCTAAATCAAACCCTAGGTTTTCAATCTCAACCTAAATCATTCAAACAATCTAAATAGTTGTAATAAACAAGTTTAGGGGTAGAAATCATACCAAATTCGAGTGGAAACAAGGAGCAAAATCGGGATTTCGAAGGTATTCCAAGCCAAAAGTACCGATTAGCGTTGTTAGGGAAGATGGGCTCGGTGTGGGCTCGGCTGGGCTCGAACCATGGGGGTTCCGGGCTCGGGGGGTGCGCCGTAGGGAGGGGGTTCGAGCAGGTGGGGGCTGGTGGCCGGAGGTGGCTCGTGGGTGGCGTGGGAGGCCGATGAGCCAAGATGCGGTGTGAGACTTTGAATGGTCGAGGGGGCGCGTCTGGGCTCGAACCAAGCCAAGTCAGGGCTCGGGGGTGCGCCCAGGGGTTGGCTCGAGCGCGTCTAGGCGGTGGTGGCCGGAGGTGGCTCGACGACGTGGCCGGAGGTGGGTGCGGGGCAGCGGGAGACCGAGAGAGAAACCACTGTGAGCGCGCGTTCTAATTCAGTAAAAAAATAAATTTTACACGTTAAGCGGATTTTACACGTTAAGGAGTTTTTACATTTTAAAGCTTCCCATATACTCTATACTCTTTAAAACTAAATAATTTTTTTTTTGGCCTAAAACTAATTTAACTTTTTTTTAAAAATAAAATTAATATTATTGTAAAATTGATATATCTTATACGGAGTATAAACTATAGTTCATCGTTTAAAAAAAACCATATTTTATTGAAGATACAATATGTATCAACCAATTTTTCAACTTGGATATAAGCTAAATAATTGTAAAGTTTAGGTTAGGACCGATCAGGAATGAATGTGCCCATGTATATATTGTGTGATTTAGTATCGATCATAAACCCATTGGTTAGATTAGTTTATTGTATAAATATTCAATCTCATATCTTAAATGGTTACAAAATCTTATTATTAATAATTATATATATACATCTTTAATTTTAGATAGATTTCTTTTGTCCTATAATCATAATTAATTTCAGTGATCTAGAAAGATAAATTTTTTACCTAACTATAATGATTTATTAATTGATGTGGTCCAAAAATATAATACCACTTTAATCCAGAAAATGTCACGCAAGCAAAAATAATCCCGTTTAATCCAGAAAATTAAATAATTGTAAAATTTAGGTTAGGACCGATCAGGAATGAATCTGCCCATGTATATATTGTGTGATTTAGGATCGATCATGAACCCATTGGTTAGATTAGTTTATTGTATAAATATTCAATCTTATATCTTAAGTGGTTACAAAATCTTATTATCGTATGAGATATATATCCATACACACATAGATATATTTTATATACAATCATATATAGGTTTTCTACCTAATTTAGATATAAGGTTGAATGTTAATAATAAACCAGATATTAAATAGATTATTTATTTTAAAAAGATAAATATATATATATATATATATATATATATATTCAATTTCATCTAAAAAGGATAAAATATAAGTTTTAACTAATCTCAATCACTTTATGATTATATTTATGGCTAAATCTATCTTAAAAAATCTCACTCTAAAAATCCTATGGTCTTATTGGAATAACTTATCCCTAAATAAAAAAAGACTACATTAATTGAGAAAACTTACAATGTATTTGTTTATACCATTGAAAATAGAGTTTTTTTGTAAATAATTTAAATTATTATATCAAAACATTTGATAATAGACTACATATGGGCATGAAGCACGTCAAACCAATTTTTTAATAAATGCATCATATTTATAAGAAATAAATTATTTTATTTGTGATTTAAAGATATATTCCGGTTGAAAAAAATAGTTTGATGTGGCTAAAAGATGAGGATTATGTTAACTAAATGATAGGTTTTATAGTTTTATAGTCACTTAATATATATTGGTCTAAAAAGATAAGTTTTTAGCTAATTATATTCGTTTATTAATTGATATGGTCCAGAAATATAATACCGCTTTAATCCAGAAAATGTCACGCAAGCAAAAATAATCCCGCTCTAATCCAGAAAATTTCGTGGACACGAGGTCGCGCCAGTGGCTTCTGTTTTAGTATTTTACTAGTGTAATACCCGTGCCTTGAAGGCACGAGATCTTGATCCATTTTAATTTGAACATCATTTTATATATCTATATAATACTATATATATATATATATATATACACGTGTTTACAACAAAAATATGTATAAACTATTTTTTTATAATTTATAAATTAGTTGGAAAAAGATACGATACAAATTTTGAAAATGATTTAATAAGGTCAAGTAGTAATAATACTCAAACACACCATCTAATATAATTTGAAATAAATATATAATTATTATCATTAGCATAGATCTAAAAAGTAAAATATAAGCTCCCGTACAAATATTAAAAAATCATAAGCACATGATTGTGTGAATAATTTTGAAGTTAAATATGAAGATGTACATAACTTATTGATTATTTTCATGAGAAAGATGGTTAGAAAGATAGAAAAATAAATAGTGAAAATAAAGGTAAGATGGTAAACAAAAAAGATCCTTAGAAGTAGAAAAGTGATATAAGAAGCCTAATCCAAGATGTAAAATAAGCGTTAGTAATGCTTGTGAGTCTTAAAATATTATTTATTTTTCGATAGTCATTTAAGATGTCTAAAATAATTAAATTATACAAAAACACTTATTTGGCTCTAATTGATTTTTATAATTAATTTTTGAAATCGAATATTTACAAATTGATTATTACATGTTCGTTGCATGTAGACATTGTGGGGAATATTGCAATCGGTTAAAAATGATAAATCAACAATTTCAATATCCAAGAATAAAATCAGCCAAGAATTGACGAATGTTCAATGTACGTAGACGATTAAAATAGATCACAAATTGACATACAACATATCAAATTAAATAATATTTTAGTATAAAAATAGGAAACAAATATGTTTAAAATAGGAAACAAATATTTTAAAATTTCAGCAATAATATTGACCAATAAGAAAATACCATTTGAATAAAAAATTCAACTTTAATTGTGGGCGTGACACGTCAAAAAAATGCTAGTAGAATTAGTAATATTAATAGATAGATATATATTGCAATCGGAAAAAAAAATGGAAACATGTCTCAATATTTACGGCAATATAACCGAAAATAAAAAAAAGGAACGGATTCAAATCATATTTAAAATAGGAAACAAATATTTTAAAGTTTCCATAATAATATTGACCAATAAGAAAATCTCATTTGAATAAAAAATTCAACTTTAATTGTGGGCGTGACACGTCAGCAAAATGCTAGCAAAATCAGTAATATTAATAGATAGATAGATAGATATATTGCAATCGGAAAAAAAAATGGAAACATGTCTCAATATTTACGGCAATATAACCGAAAATAAAAAAAAGGAACGGATTCAAATCATATTTAAAATAGGAAACAAATATTTTAAAGTTTCCATAATAATATTGACCAATAAGAAAATCTCATTTGAATAAAAAATTCAACTTTAATTGTGGGCATGACACGTCAGCAAAATGCTAGCAAAATATGTAATATTAATAGATAGATAGATAGATATATTGCAATCGGAAAAAAAATGGAAACATGTCTAAATATTTACGGCAATATAACCGAAAATAAAAAAAAAGAACGGATTCAAATCATATTTAAAATAGAAAACAAATATTTTAAAGTTTCCATAATAATATTGACCAATAAGAAAATCTCATTTGAATGAAAAATTCAACTTTAATTGTGGGTGTGACACGTTAGCAAAATGCTAGCAGAATTAGTAATATTAATAGATATAGATATAGATAGATTTACATTTATGTAAATTGAGGTAAAATAATCATATTATAATTAATACATTTTTTAAATCAAACACACATATACTCTATCGATTTTTCTATCTTATGTCCTAAGGGCATAGGAGTCTTAATTTAGAATTATATTTCTGTAAGTGCATAAATCTCATTTTGTATATATTGAAATTCTTAAGAAGTCAAGCTTTTGAGTTTTATAGGGGAAAAAATGCAACAAAACATAGATATTTATATTGTTTTATTTTTATTTTATGTATTACTCCGTACACTACTAGAAAACGTAATAAAAATCGACGGTTTGCTCTCGACGCTTTCACTATGAGTCGAAAATAAAATTAGTGATGGGTGCCATTCTCGACATCCCAGGGCGTCGGGAAACTTTTCGACTCTGAAAGGCGTCGAAATGGGCTAATATTGAAAATAAAAGCTATGGGCTCCAACCTTAATTAATTACTATTTGTTTAACGAAAAGCGTTTTCACTTTTTACATTCCATATCCATTCTCCATCAAACCCTAGCATCCACCGCAGTACCAATGGCGAAATCACCGCCTCACTCCTCCACCATCCCCGATTTGTGCCAAACCCTAAGTCTTTCAACTGGTGCGAGATCTCCTTACTAGCGGTCGGTATGTGAGATCGTCTTCAATTGCGTCTATACAGTGAGATCTTCAATCGATGCCGGAGCGAAAACAATATTGAGGCCGCCGTGGCTAATACTATCCCGAGAAGTAGAAGAGCCTCCTTGGCCATCACCTGGATATGGACGAGTTCAAGAAGGAAGGGAGTGATATGGATAGAGAGGAGGTCCAATTAAGCGAATGGAGAGATCACTTCAACATCACCTCGCTCCTCTGCGTCGAAGACGGTGAAAACGAGAGGGAGACCAGATCTGAAGTCTCGAAGATCCATTCCTGCTCCAATTTTGGATCCTCATCGTCAAATTAGTCGTCGATCACTCGATTGGACATGCGAATAAATTTAAGACCGACGAGGTGACAAATGTGGACGACAAGTCCCGAGATGGAGCGGCGTCCTCTATTGGCTGGGGCAATGGCGGTGTCGACTCTGCAATTGAGGTGTCCGACATGAAGATGGTGGTTAGTCATTGGTGTTTAACTGTTTTTAAGATTGGCTAATTCCTTAACTTGTTATGGTGATTTTATTTTTCCTCACCTTGTTTCTCCAATCTCACCAAACTGGACGTGAGGAATATAGTTTTATCTTCTCAATTGAAATGCATCTTGCTAAATTGTGTTGTAGAGATGTAGTCTTGATAGATAATAATTTGTGTTGTGCAGACATCCAAGGATTAGGAATATGTCTGACAAAAAAAAAGGATTAGGAATATGCTACCCGTGCTAAAGGATTGGGCACTAAAGGTAATTATATCTTTGTAATTGCTTACTCATAATACAACTCTTTAAACTTGAAACCTAATCTAAATTAGGTAATAAATACTGCATTGGATGACTTGGATCTAGCAGTTATATGCATCTTTTAAACTTTTAGTATTAGAAGTGTTTACATTGTCAATTGAGTTTGCTGTCTATATCTAAATTTTGTTATACATGTTGTGTTATTTGACTAGCTAGCATGTGATTCTTTTATTTTTAGAGGTGTTATGGTTCTTTGATTTCTAAATATTAGTATGTTGTGGTTATTGGTGCTCAAGTGTATTGTGTACGTACGTATATGATAAATGAATGTTTCGAAAGGGTTTATTTTGCTCTTGCTACCCATACTCATGGTTTTATTATGTATGTTAAATGTTATAATATATATATATATATATATATAATAAAAACAAAAATATAAATATAAGCCATTTAATATATATGATAGAAAAGCGAAAGAAAAAAATAAATAAATATAAGCCATTTTTGACGTCTAAAAGCGTCGAAAAAGGTTGGTAGGTTAAGTAGTGACATAAGCCATTTTCGACATCCTAGGGTGTCGGAAATGGCAGGCCAATCTCGACGCTTTTAGGCGTCAAAACGGGTTCCGACACAATTTAGCGTCGAAAATGACACATTGCCATTCGTGACGCAAAAAATACCGACACTTTTTAAAAGCGTCGAAATTGAATTTTTCGACGCTTTATAGCGTCAAGAATGGCTTTTTTAAGCGTCGAAAATGGTCCTATTTTCCAGTAGTGGTAAAAGAAAATGGAAGGGGGTTGTTGGAAGCATGTGACTATGTAAGAGAGTGAAGAAAATTCCAACCGTCCCTACTCCCTCCAGCTACTAAGTGGTAACCAGTAGACACGGCCACGGGTCGACCCGCCGGGTCAGGGTCTACGGGTTTGAGAGCCAGGAAGGGTTGAGGGTTAGGGTTAGGGTCTAGTGAATGGGAACCCGTGACCCGTCTGACCCGCCGGGTTGTGAAATTTGAAAAAAAAGGCCGTTGGAAGTGGGGCCCACCATTTGACCGTTTTTTTTTTAAAATTATAGTCGTTGCTCGGGTTTGAACGTAGGCTCGAGCCTATAAATAGGCATATATTCTTCCCCAATTCATTTTCCTTACACATCAATCAATCAAATCACTCATATTTCATCCAATCCCGTCGTAATGGCCAGCAAAGTAGGCAAAAGCGGATCCTCGACACCGAGCTCCTCCGACTTGTTCGATCATCATTTCAAGAAAGTAGTCCAAGCCCCGGGAAAGACAGAAGCGCCTGTAGCGGAGTGTTGCTATTGTGGTCATAAGTACAAGATCACTAACAACCTCTGTTATGGCAACTTGAGGAATCATCTTGCCAAGAAGCATCCCGAAAAAGAAGTCCAAGCATCGGGATCGTCGGGTAATAAGTAATTAGTATTTTAGTCTTGTGGTGTGTTAAGTTTATCATGTTCTTCAAATATGAACGTATGAAGAACTTAAGAAGTAAATAAAGTAGAAAGTAAGTTCGTGTTTTAGGTTGTAATGTCACGCATGACGTGATGAATCGCCAAGCCCGATATCGACCGGACAATGAATCCGGTACGAGTTTGTAATCGTTGTTCGGGTTGTAATAAGATTGTGTTATGTGTGTATTATTTTATTTTTTAACTAATCGAACATATAAATTAATAAACCTAAAAACGGCTAAACATATCAAAATAACAACCTTTGAATTTAAAAAAATACTAACACATTTTATATGATACAATGACAAAAGGAAATAATTAAAAAAATAAAAAAAATTATAAAAACCCACCCGGCCAGCCAAGCCAACGGCTCCAATTCACCAAAGTCCAACGTTCGGGAAATTTAAAAAAAAAAATTAGAGGCAACAACTTTTTTTGTTTAAAAAAGCAATGGCCGACCCGGCAACAAGAGCCCTGGAAAATCTTCCCCGATTATGATAGAAGCTCTGACTCTTCGGGAAGGATTACTCCATGCCATTCAATTAAAAATTAATCGAGTAATCATTGAAGGGGACTCCCTGACAATAATCCGGAACCTAAACCGGGTGGATACATGTCCTTGGGAGATAGAGCTTATAATGGGAGACATTAAATGGCTAACCACATCATTCCATAGTACATCCTATTCGCATTTGCCTCGGGAGGGTAATGTGGTGGCTGATAAGGTTACTCACCTTAGCCACCCGTTCCCCGGGATTGCGCTTGAAACTCACAAAGATCTTTCTGATCTCATTCAAGAGGATGCTTGTAACGGCCCAGAATTATGATTTCCGGGTTACGTTTCAAGGGATAAAACCCCTTGTTCGGATCTTGCAATCCAGGTACGGGTCGAGGTTTCAAACTCATTTTAAGATTTGTAGAAAGGGGGATTTCAAACCCTAAAACCTCGAAGGGCCGTTGGGTACCCTTAACCTGTCCTAAGACTATGTCGCGGAAACCATTTCAACCGGAAGTAAAGCGGAAGTAAAGTACAAATACAAGTGCCACGGCGGAGCCGGGTCAAAACGGAGTCAAAAGTAATAATCCAAAACAATATAATCAGAGTCTGATGAAGTCTATAACTCCAGCGCTCACTCTCCGCCGACAAAATGACCCGCGCAATAAGCAAACAGCACCGATAGGATGAACATAAATAATTCCTAAAAAAATTGATTTGGAGCGGGATCAGATCGATGCCCACTTAACTCTGCATCCCAACCATAAGCACACATATACGCCATACCTAATAAAGATGCTCTAATGCAGTACGAAATTCAAACACACTAGCATGCTCCTAGTTCATAATAATGTGCAGAAATACTGTAAAGGGCCCAAGACAATGCCAAGTGGCATATCCCTCTCCTACCTCCACCCCTTCCGACAGGCGGAGACTGGCCAGCTCGTGAATGCATTCATTCATAATAGGGCGGCACGCATGCCTAACCCGCTCCACAATAAAGCCCGCAGGCATATCATAATATAAGGAAGTACTCGATTGACTCAGGGTACCCGATGAGGCTGGGCTACCCTATGACCCTAGCAAAGACTCTAGGACTATCACAGATACGGCCGTTCTGTTTACAAACACATAGAGAAGTAGAATGCTCAACGATCAATGCAACCTAGCATGGTACTACATGGCATGCTGATCATGAATGCAACACCTAGTATATCATGCACTTAAAGCAGGGAATAGCTCTATTCAATCTGAGTAAGCTCCGAAGAGACTTACCTGGAAGTGCAGAACAGCAAGATAACACAAGCAAGGGCCCAAATGCAAGTCCAAAGCAATCCAAAAAGCAATACACCCTATCATCAAGTCATTTCCATAAGCTACCGATCCACATTCATACACACGAACTCAAGTTCTCAACATCCTCAAAACCAGCCGATAGTAAAACCATTTTCAAAACCTTTTCGATACGATCAACATCAACCAAAATCATTTACTTCCAGTCAACTCATCGATAAAATCGTACCAACCACATTTCCAAACTTCCTTTTTAAAACCAACATCATAAAACCAAGACAAAGAATCTCGACATTAACCATTTAAATCTTAAAACCAATACCTCAAAATCATATTATAGAATTAATTCCGGCAATTTGGTTTTCCATCTCAATCCTTTAAAAGACATTTCCGAAACTTGAAAATCCCCTTTTAAATAATACTACCTTTAAAACAATATTGAAATATATAATAATTTCCAGAAATTATACTTATCCTAAAATCTCATAATATAATACTAATAATGACAACACCAAGATATAATTATGAGTAACACCACAAAATAACCAAGTAACATACTACATCAATTATTGCGTAACATAACATATATAAAACAACACCCATTTAACTTCTTCAAAACCGGATTCATTTTGTAAAAAAAATAGGCCCAAGGCCACTTTAGAAAAATAGGCCCATTCCTCTCTTCAATTTGGAAATCCGAAATGGGAAATGAAGTGGGCCCCATGCACAAGCTGATTGAGGGAGTGGGACCCGCCAGCTCAGGAAACGGGGAGATGGAATGTTACTGTTCCTCCATCTTCAACCCCTGTGTTCGAGAAAAGTGAAGGAAAGGAGGGAGCTTTTGAAGCTCGACGGTGACAATGGGCAACTCCGATCACCTAAACGACCACCCGACATCGATGACAAGGAATTGACAAGAAAGTAGAGAAAAGGGGATCCTCACCGAGGGTTTCGTTTCGCCGGACAAGCGCGAGAAATCGCCTCGATTCGCTTCGCCGGAGACGGGAGATCGTCGGAGATGGCCTAAGGAGAGTGTTGGGGTGTTAAAGTTCCACCTTTATGCCGCTTGGAGCTGAATGGAAGGGAAAGGAGGGAGATGGGGGATCTTACCGGTTTCGAACCGAGACAGAGGAAGAACGACGGTGACTGTTCTTGGCCTCCGGGGAGCTCCTGGGCTCATCTGGCTGCCTGCGGATGTCGAGGAAGACGGGGATGGTGCTGCTAATCGACGAGGTTGAGGAGGAGAGGGGAGCTGGTGTTGATCGGCCTCGCTTGTACAACGGAACAGGGGAGGATGGAGCCGTTTGGATGCGCAGAAGGAGGAAGATGGAGGTGACGGTGGTGGCGGCGGGGAAGACTGGTGGGGAGATGGTGGTGACGGAGGGGTGGTGATGTGTGGTGGTGATCGGAAAACAAGACCAAAATGGAAGCTGTTTGTGGGTGGTTCTGAAATTCAAAGAGGGGAGTAGAGGAGAGGGAGAGGGGCTGAAGACCTGAGATTTATTGTGAAGAAGAAGGAACTTGTTGTTGAGGGTTCAGGGTAGAGAGGTCTCCAATTGTAGGGCAATCGGTACAGCATTGGGTCTAGTCTTTTGTTTTAAAGAGGGATGGGGTGGAGTGCAGCAAACTTTGGTCAAACAAGGGGAGAATTGCAGGGATGTTTGTCCTCTTGTATTTGTATGGATGTGAAAGAGAACCCAATTTTTAATTTTTAATGGGTTAAAGAATCTGTTATTTTTGTGAAGAGAGAAATGTTGTTTGTTTTCAAAGAATAGGGCAACCCCTCAAGGTGAAGGGTAAGAGTTGGTGATATAAGGCGAAAAGACGGATTCAATCGTTAAAGTTAAAAATTGTGCTGGAATTCGCTTTAAGAATTTCAATTTTGATTTAGTAAATTAAAGACGAGTTTTTTTTGAAGTATCCGAATTTTTATTTTATTTTATCTTATATTTTTTTTTTCGACTTAAATCCATTTATATTATTTATTATTTAAAAATTCGAGCCTTTACATCATCCACCTCTAAAAACAAGTCTCGTCCCCGAGACTAAAACCAAAATAAAGTAGGGGATGAAGTTTGAAATTGATGAGTCCAAGGACTATGTCTAGAATCTTGTAATCATCTCGGTTGCGTCTTCCGGGATTCTCACAACATCCCAGTCACGGTCGTGACATCTCCAATTGGCCTTGACAAGTATGCGATAAGCGCCCCTATCACATACTCGCTTCGACCTTTCGGAAGTACCACAACTCTAAAAGTTCTATAATATCATCACTAGGTCTTAGCAAACACCCTACATGCGCCCCCGTAAAATGCATGTATCCACTTCGTGAAATATCATAGAGCTGCCCGGGTTTGAAAATTCTCTAAAAGGGATTCCGCAATTGAAAATAAAGATTAACCTCAAAATCGTTGAAATCCTCGGTAACGTTTATCCTTTAAAACTCCAAGTAATTCATTTTCAAACCGCTCAAGATCTTCAAATAAGGCGTTTAACCAAGCAACTTTACACCAAAACACATAAAATCCATTCGAACAAAATTTCGTCAAAATCTTCCAAACCCAAATCAGTTTCCCGCATATCAATCAATCAAATGCAGAAATCAGGAAGTGGAATCATCCACCTCTAAGGGCTAATCCCATATTCTCTTCCTAGTTTCCAGAATCAAATCAATCCATCAATCTCCATTCAAGCAAGATTCATACGTCATAACAAATGCATAACAGCTTAAACCAACCAATCTCCAACCAACACATCATACGACAAGTCTCAACCATGTACCCACACAGTGTCACAAGATCACATCAAGCATCTCGAAATCACACTAAAGGTTATAAACATATCGAGATCATAACAACGTCTCGACATCACACCATAAATCATAAAAGGTATCTCACTATCGCATATCAACACCGCAATCATAGTAGGGTCAGTCACAACGAGGGATCTCATTTAACGCATAAATTCACATAGTCATCCTATCCAATTTCTATCCAGCATTATCATAACAGATTTATCACATCAACATTTGTATTTGCAAGGTTAGCCACAACGGAATTTCATTATAAGTCAATGAAACAAAACTAATTATAACCACATCCATACAAACAAGGTCATGCTATTAAGATTCACAAAAGGGAAGATCAAGCAGTATATCAACATCAAAATGTCAACATGCTCTCCAGATATCATCTCAACTCGTCACAACACCATATAACGATCATTTAGTCATTAGGCAGAAATGCACTATTATCTCATATATATACAAGTCATATTCACGCTCTAAGTCATATTCATCATTTAATATATCAATAATCATGCTTGCCAACCATATAATAACACAACGTTATCTCATGTATCATATCACAACACATCCTATCATGCTTCTAAAACAACATAGCAGAGCAGCAATATATCATGATAACATCTGTCACTACCAACTAAATCTCAGTATTGTATAACAACATGTAATATCATTCCATATCAGATGCATCATGGTTATTGTCTAACATCATGCCAACAAATATAAATACATCACATCATCAAGAAAATCCTCACATCATACCGGTCAAAATAAAACAGAATCCCCACTCGCCCATCTTCACTCTTAAACCAAGACAAATCCCCTTCTAGACCCGCCAACCCCATCTTAGACAAAATTTTCCAAAGAAATCTCAATTCATCCCGATGCTTAAATCTCGCCCTCATTCCACCAAACCCTCACACACACCATCCACCTCCAAGAATCCAACTCCTATCTCTAACTCCACACCCGAGTACCCTCTCATACTATATCCTCACTTCTCTTAAGGCCATTTCTTACACTCCCCACACTTCCCAAGATATCACCAACATCATGTCTTGCAAAATTCCTAAAGCTCACTCAGTCTTACCTAAACCAACATGTCTCTCTTGCGACATCTCATAACATCCTCGATCATCCTAACCACTCAAGCTCTTTCACCACTCTTCTACCACGCTACCAACGACCTCACCCACAGGTTTAAGGAAGAAGCAATAATTAAAATTATCAAACATAAGTTCTACATCATGTCAACTAGCATTTATAAACACAAAATCATGGGTTCAACAAGTCTCAGTTTATCATTATGCTCAATAATCATTGCAAACATCATATACGAACATACTGAAGTCAAGCTAACATGTTGCACTATAACCTTATCAGATACAACTCAGGTCTCTTAGCATATGTAGTTCACATTTTACAGGCAAAGGAATTCAATCAGGCTTAGCAACTTAGAGTAGTAACACGTCACGACACCATGGTACATTAGATCCATAAGGCATCACATCATATCATCATAGACGACAGGCAATCAGACAATAGTCATCATCAAGTCAGCACATCAACACATAAACGTCACCATCAAGCATTGCAACATGGTTATCAACATATTCAGAAAAGTTAGCAATTCAAACGGAGGACACTCCCGCCTGCAAGTCATATTGTACACAGTAACCGTGATTCTCGATGCGTGCTCGTCCCGCCGACATCATAGATCCTGAGGCCCGTGGGTTATGGGGCCACACTTCCGCCACACTGCTCTATCGCTATGCAACCTCTTCTCTCTTTCAAGCAGTCGCTCACCCAATGTATCGCGCATGAATCCAAGTTAGCAAAGATAGGGGAGTGACAAGAGCGGACAACCCAATGTTCCTTTCGAAACCAACATAGACCAAGGCTAAGAACGATAAGACTAAAGACAAGACTTCGACCCGGGAATAGCAACGATGCCCTTATGAAAGTCTATTAGGTTATAATCGCGACAAGTAACACGAATTCATCATGGAACGTATCAATTGCACTAATCCACACTAACATGTACCTATCTCAAAGGGGACAACGCTCGCATTCATTTTCAAAGGCACAATCGAGTACTACAACATACATGTGAGACAAGCTAGTAGCATATTATTCCACGAAACGGATAGGCTTAGCAACTTCAAACAAGTCATCCGAAGCTAGTAATGATCATACAGGGTCCGAGTTCATGGGAAATTTAATGAGAAAGACAAGTGTTATATATATGAACGAATGCACAAGCATGGTACACACATCAACAATTGAGTTCAAACATAGCATGACGAGGTATATCACAACAAGCAGATGAAGCATCATACGAGAACATATAAGAGCATTATAGTAACTATCTCATCTTAACACATTGGTCATATAATAGGTCAAGCATGACATGTAATTATACGACAAGATACATTTAGGAAGCACATGTCCTACGTGATACTAGCAACACATGGTGTGATACAAGCACAGTTAAGAGTCATTAAAAGGGGGTTAACAGGATGTTCACAACACATCAGGAATCATCAAAAGTAACAAGAAGGACGTCATGGACAATAGATTATAATCATGCTAAGAACGAACTATCATAGGACACATATAAATGTACACTAGTTATCACATCATAAAACAGGTACAACATGTAATCATTTAGCGAGTCATTTTGGAAATCATACGCCCTACCGGATACTACTAGCACATATCAAATCATGGCCACCATCAAGGTAACTCGACTAAATTCATTCTAACATTCACGCGTCATGCATATGCGAAATGATATAACGTGGTGTGTGATTATACGAGGTGCCAAGTCATACATTTATACAAGCATGAGAGGTTATCATAGCGTAATGTGAAAACACTACTGAACGACTATATGGTAAGCATGCTAAGACTGAACATTATGGGAAACAAGTAAATCATCGAATCTAACATCAATCTAAACAGGATAAACTCAACCTTTTAAGAGAATAGCGGGAGGGGAGAGTCACACTATCAGGGACCTATCTCAAGAGGGAATCAACAGTAAGGTAGGCAAGGTACGTATGGTCCACATAGGTCGCAACCAAAGGTCCTACATGATGCTAATGGCATATCATAACATTTAATACATGCACACACTTGATTGATTAACACAACAATACCCAAAGACACCGCATTAACATAGTCCATCGATACAGAGCATGGGAGGAATGTAGCACGCGTAACGCAAGCCTATATAACAGGGCAATATAAGTAAAATCTGAGGCATGTGTTCCAATTCAATAATATTAAATGAGACACACATTTATCAAGACATTTCTTCGACCGCATGGTCACAGATGGAGCTACTAATTTATTCAAACAAAGCCAAGGGCATTCTTCTCACACTATCATGGACCTAATCCAGGAGAAGACGACAATTATATAGACTCATATCATGCCATTCATGCTTCTAATAAGTCGTTAGTACTACCAATACAACATGTCAATTAGACTTGCGAAGACAACATATACTCAAGACAAGAAGGAAGATGCAACACGAGACCTAAGCAATGGGGCAAGCATGGGTACAGAATGTCGTACAACCACGAATTTACATTAAGGATCATCACAATAACATGTACTAGATTATATGTTGACATCAAGTTGTAACACGTATCAATTAAGGAATTTGCTTCATCAAGGTATCAAAATTTAACGATCACACTATCATGAACCTAATAGAGTAAAACCATGCAGATTCATTTCATGCAGTTCACACTTCCATTCAATCCTACGATCAATAGGCCAAGTAAACATGCTCTGACAACATATAATCATGGTAGAAGCCAAGACATAACACAAGACCTAAGCAATGTAACCAATCATAGATGCAACAACATGAGTAGCTTTTTACCAATGGTCATTCACATGGTACATGCCAAAGATTACAAAACTATATCATGCAATTCAGAGATAGTCATAATTACAACCGGACAGAGATCCCTAAGGGCAACCATTGACTTTCCCAACCGACTCATCACCCCTCTTTCCCGTGGGAGTTTGGTACGACTCCTCGTGGTAAGAAAATAAAGGTTGATCCTCATATGAATAAGGAAGGACAGCCCCAGGAACACCTTACTCCTAACTCAAGTGACATCTAGAACTTCCAATACTCACTCAGACAACCTTAACATCCAACCATGATTTCCGACACAATGTGTTTACCAACCTAATTTCCCGTGAAGGACATTAACACCCAGAAGAAGATTCGATAGACCCGGAAAAGGCTTAACATAGTGGAAAAAGGTGTCCCACACAAGCTAGGCTTGACCATATAAGAACAAGGGTACTCCCACTATCCCGTTTGCACAAATATGTCAATACACAACTCATTGTTAGGCATACCAAATCAGATCTCTAGCATAGCAAGCACTCAACACAGAATCAGTTAATAACACTCATAATGCTCTCGTTAGAAACTTCCAGACCCATCTGTAAAGAGCAAGCTAGTATTTTGCCTACCGTTCCCAACTACACCCAATAGGGCGGTCTAGCGCCTTTACCACCCACTCGCGTCCCCGTTAGGTCGATCTTCCTCTTTTATTACAAGTCAAGTTCATTACTTAGTCCAATTTCGGTTAGGCATCTTAAGTTCATTTTGCCCCTTTAAAACGCTTACAAATCCTTTGAAATTCATGGGCGGTTTTCCAAAACATACACTCGACCCTTTTGTACCCGAATTGCACAACCTCAGCTCTGATACCATCTTTGTAACGGCCCAGAATTATGATTTCCGGGTTACGTTTCAAGGGATAAAACCCCTTGTTCGGATCTTGCAATCCAGGTACGGGTCGAGGTTTCAAACTCATTTTAAGATTTGTAGAAAGGGGGATTTCAAACCCTAAAACCTCGAAGGGCCGTTGGGTACCCTTAACCTGTCCTAAGACTATGTCGCGGAAACCATTTCAACCGGAAGTAAAGCGGAAGTAAAGTACAAATACAAGTGCCACGGCGGAGCCGGGTCAAAACGGAGTCAAAAGTAATAATCCAAAACAATATAATCAGAGTCTGATGAAGTCTATAACTCCAGCGCTCACTCTCCGCCGACAAAATGACCCGCGCAATAAGCAAACAGCACCGATAGGATGAACATAAATAATTCCAAAAAAAATTGATTTGGAGCGGGATCAGATCGATGCCCACTTAACTCTGCATCCCAACCATAAGCACACATATACGCCATACCTAATAAAGATGCTCTAATGCAGTACGAAATTCAAACACACTAGCATGCTCCTAGTTCATAATAATGTGCAGAAATACTGTAAAGGGCCCAAGACAATGCCAAGTGGCATATCCCTCTCCTACCTCCACCCCTTCCGACAGGCGGAGACTGGCCAGCTCGTGAATGCATTCATTCATAATAGGGCGGCACGCATGCCTAACCCGCTCCACAATAAAGCCCGCAGGCATATCATAATATAAGGAAGTACTCGATTGACTCAGGGTACCCGATGAGGCTGGGCTACCCTATGACCCTAGCAAAGACTCTAGGACTATCACAGATACGGCCGTTCTGTTTACAAACACATAGAGAAGTAGAATGCTCAACGATCAATGCAACCTAGCATGGTACTACATGGCATGCTGATCATGAATGCAACACCTAGTATATCATGCACTTAAAGCAGGGAATAGCTCTATTCAATCTGAGTAAGCTCCGAAGAGACTTACCTGGAAGTGCAGAACAGCAAGATAACACAAGCAAGGGCCCAAATGCAAGTCCAAAGCAATCCAAAAAGCAATACACCCTATCATCAAGTCATTTCCATAAGCTACCGATCCACATTCATACACACGAACTCAAGTTCTCAACATCCTCAAAACCAGCCGATAGTAAAACCATTTTCAAAACCTTTTCGATACGATCAACATCAACCAAAATCATTTACTTCCAGTCAACTCATCGATAAAATCGTACCAACCACATTTCCAAACTTCCTTTTTAAAACCAACATCATAAAACCAAGACAAAGAATCTCGACATTAACCATTTAAATCTTAAAACCAATACCTCAAAATCATATTATAGAATTAATTCCGGCAATTTGGTTTTCCATCTCAATCCTTTAAAAGACATTTCCGAAACTTGAAAATCCCCTTTTAAATAATACTACCTTTAAAACAATATTGAAATATATAATAATTTCCAGAAATTATACTTATCCTAAAATCTCATAATATAATACTAATAATGACAACACCAAGATATAATTATGAGTAACACCACAAAATAACCAAGTAACATACTACATCAATTATTGCGTAACATAACATATATAAAACAACACCCATTTAACTTCTTCAAAACCGGATTCATTTTGTAAAAAAAATAGGCCCAAGGCCACTTTAGAAAAATAGGCCCATTCCTCTCTTCAATTTGGAAATCCGAAATGGGAAATGAAGTGGGCCCCATGCACAAGCTGATTGAGGGAGTGGGACCCGCCAGCTCAGGAAACGGGGAGATGGAATGTTACTGTTCCTCCATCTTCAACCCCTGTGTTCGAGAAAAGTGAAGGAAAGGAGGGAGCTTTTGAAGCTCGACGGTGACAATGGGCAACTCCGATCACCTAAACGACCACCCGACATCGATGACAAGGAATTGACAAGAAAGTAGAGAAAAGGGGATCCTCACCGAGGGTTTCGTTTCGCCGGACAAGCGCGAGAAATCGCCTCGATTCGCTTCGCCGGAGACGGGAGATCGTCGGAGATGGCCTAAGGAGAGTGTTGGGGTGTTAAAGTTCCACCTTTATGCCGCTTGGAGCTGAATGGAAGGGAAAGGAGGGAGATGGGGGATCTTACCGGTTTCGAACCGAGACAGAGGAGGAACGACGGTGACTGTTCTTGGCCTCCGGGGAGCTCCTGGGCTCATCTGGCTGCCTGCGGATGTCGAGGAAGACGGGGATGGTGCTGCTAATCGACGAGGTTGAGGAGGAGAGGGGAGCTGGTGTTGATCGGCCTCGCTTGTACAACGGAACAAGGGAGGATGGAGCCGTTTGGATGCGCAGAAGGAGGAAGATGGAGGTGACGGTGGTGGCGGCGGGGAAGACTGGTGGGGAGATGGTGGTGACGGAGGGGTGGTGATGTGTGGTGGTGATCGGAAAACAAGACCAAAATGGAAGCTGTTTGTGGGTGGTTCTGAAATTCAAAGAGGGGAGTAGAGGAGAGGGAGAGGGGCTGAAGACCTGAGATTTATTGTGAAGAAGAAGGAACTTGTTGTTGAGGGTTCAGGGTAGAGAGGTCTCCAATTGTAGGGCAATCGGTACAGCATTGGGTCTAGTCTTTTGTTTTAAAGAGGGATGGGGTGGAGTGCAGCAAACTTTGGTCAAACAAGGGGAGAATTGCAGGGATGTTTGTCCTCTTGTATTTGTATGGATGTGAAAGAGAACCCAATTTTTAATTTTTAATGGGTTAAAGAATCTGTTATTTTTGTGAAGAGAGAAATGTTGTTTGTTTTCAAAGAATAGGGCAACCCCTCAAGGTGAAGGGTAAGAGTTGGTGATATAAGGCGAAAAGACGGATTCAATCGTTAAAGTTAAAAATTGTGCTGGAATTCGCTTTAAGAATTTCAATTTTGATTTAGTAAATTAAAGACGAGTTTTTTTTGAAGTATCCGAATTTTTATTTTATTTTATCTTATATTTTTTTTTTCGACTTAAATCCATTTATATTATTTATTATTTAAAAATTCGGGCCTTTACAATGCTATCGGCTAGGCTGCGCCAGCCGAAATCTTACCTTATCAAAAAAAAAAAAGGCCGACCCGACAGTCCGACCCGCCAGGTCAATCAACCCGCCGACCCGTCCCAACCCCGGGTCAGGGTTAGAGTCACCCTCCCCGGGTTGTCGACCCGTGGCCGTGTCTAGGTAACCACTATAACCAACAAATGGATCCCCATTTTGCCTTTTTTTTTTAAATTTAAATTAAACAAATTCCAGTTTGCAGATCCCGTATCGATCGTACCATAAATTACAGTTACCATGTCTTTGGAAAGGCTTTACAACTCATTCAGACAGCTCAACCTTCACAATGTAGAGCCCATTTCTAACAGCTTGGATCAGCTGTCTCCAAAGGCCCAGCCCCGTGCTGTGCCTCCCCACCCAGCCTGGAAAAAAAAAGAATAAAATTTGAAGAAAGAAAAAAAAAAATAATGAATGACGATTTGTGTGAGGAGGGACAGGGTTATAGGGAGAATCTTGACTCTTGAGACAACAGATCCACTCTCCATTTCTAAGCAATTTAAAGCTACGATTATTAAAAAACAAAATTTCACATGAATGTATTCATTCGCAAAGAAGCAACATTTTTAAATCAATTAATTCATGCGAAGGCGCAAATTTTCTCTCTAATTTAGTGAATGTCTCCCAAATCCGGTAAATTGGGGTTTTGTCCACCTAAAATTTTATGGACAAAATTGCCCTTTCATATATAAGCGTATATGCTGTAAACCGCTCTTTTTAGAGATCTCCATCCACCGTTGCTCTCAAGAGTTGGCCGCCGCTTCTCCCACGTCTCGCTCTCGACCGACCTCTTCTCTTTCCCATGGCGGCGGAGGAGAACGGAGAGGAGCAACCTAGATCTGAGTCCGCTTGACATCCTTCAACCTAGATCCCGATGAGAGGAGCGGAGGAAGTCCCCTGACGGCGGAGAAGAACGGAGATTCGGCTCGAATCCGAGGAGATCTGCCTGAAGAACCGTAGATCTGAGTTGCAGCAGATCGGATACAAGCAGGAACCAGAGGAGACGAATTCGGCAGAGGGATTCCTTGATCACTGCCTCCAGTCCTTGTCGATCAATCGATGATGTTGAATTGTTGGAGGCGGCGTTAATCGAAACCAGAGGATCACCTTCGATTTGATGATGGCGGTGGAATCCGACAGTGCCGACGAAGACCGAGGATCACCTTCGAGATGAATCGGACAGGGAGATGGTGAGGTCGGCCCTTTCATGCCAATCCCAGTCAGTGGTGCTCCCGGGGATCAGCCAGGAGGAGTTCGATTCCAAGGTCGCCGCCGAATCTGAATCCTCTGATTACTTCCTCTGCTGGCTCTAGGTATGATTCGGGCTCTGGATCAGGTGGAGGGATGCGTGCTAAAGGTGCTGAAATTGCACTCTCACTTTCAGATCTATTCTCTCATCGCTTTCTAAGTTAGATCCGCATCAATTTGTGGAGATTTTCGCCCTGTAGATTGCACTTTCGAAGGTGCTCATACAGATCCTTCTCCACGGTTGCGCATACTCCTCCTGCTTCATCAATCCCTTAATTTCAGCACATTAAAGATTTCAGCAATAGCAGAAGATATGAAATCGGCGTTTGCGGCGGAGATGTAGGCCCGGTGCCCGGCGGAGCGAGGATCCGGCAATCGTCTTCATAATCTATAGAAGAGAACAGAGGCGTTCCGCGTTCGTTGTGAAAGGAGAGAGGATAGAGAAATGGCGGAAAAGTGCTGAAATCATGTGTGGAGGTATCTAAATATTTATTGCTGAATGAGGTACTTGAGAAATCAAATGATGAACACCAGAAGCGAATGGCAGGAATGAGACAGGCTGAGTCAAGGTTGATGGCGACGATAGAGATGCCTTCTCCCTCACCGTCGCTCCTGAGCATCGTCGGAGCAAGGTCTCCTATCTCTCCCTTCCCCTGCGTAACTGTGAATGTCTCTGTAACTTGATTAACAATTTCTCAGTCTCTAATTTCAGCACTCCAATTTCAGCACTGGCAGCTCCTTGCTATAGCATCTACAAGAGTGTTCATGGTTGTCTCATTTAGGTCTGATTTCCAATTGTCAATCTTGTTCTTGTTGTTGTTTTTTATTGATGTATCTCTGATCTGAAATGTAGAATTTCGCTGAGCTTGTGTACTGCACTTCTAATTTATAGCATCTACAAGTTGTGTACATTTTAGGGAATTCAGATATGGATTATGATAAATTCCACTCAAGGTTTCACAATTTAAAAGTTTTTAAACTGAGATTCAGAATTTTCTTCAGATGGATTTGGACAATGATTACTGGTTTATTGATTTTCCTTCAGATGGACTTGTTTATGGTTTGTTGACTGCACTGCTAGCATTAGTCTTAAGTCTTAACAACCTGTTTATTTTTTTGACCTTGCAACATGGGAGGACTGAATTGTACGAGGACTGAACTACATAGTACATACCTCCCTTTTTTTCCCTTCAGGATAAGTATTACAAGGATTGAACTATGTGAAAGAACATGTAGATGCATACATTTTCTATTAAATATCAATATCCTATACATTGCTAATCTTTCACATGTCAAAAATGAACTTGTTTTGAACCGTTGAATTTGTGCTGTGCTTATGCTTGTATTTTATTTTATTTTTTTCTGGTGTGTGGTTTCTTTACATATATGGTCATTGTTTTTGCTAGTAGAAAGTTTTGTAGATTTAGATGAAATGTTTGGGGGTGATCATTGTTTTTGCTACATGTTTATAGCTCTGTTTGATTGTGTGTATTTGCTATGACTACCATGTACTGAGAACCCCGGTTTCAACATTTCAGCAACGTCGGTAGAGCGAGGAAGAACAAAGAGAGCATGACGAAGCCCGGTTTCAGCATTTCAGCAGGTAGAGCCAATGTTATTAATTAGCTAATGTAAAAGGCCGGTAGAGCTAATGTTATTAACCAAACCTGTAGACCTGTGGTTAATGAGTTTTTCATCCTAATTATGGTAATGTCTACCAACGGGGAAGTAGCTTTATTAATTGGCTTGATGTTTTAAGAGTTTTCTTGTGGATATTTATTTGCTTATTGTATGAAGAAGCAATGTTTTCACCTTGCAGTGTCAATTACGCATCATTTTGGGGCTAAGCATTGCTGAAAGGGATTAATGCAGCAGTGGTAAGTGATTCATCATTCCAATTTTTCATTAGTTGTTTTCACTTAATTTATGCATAAATTTCTTGACCCTTCGGATAGATATACTTGATTTGTTGTTAAGCGGGATTATATCGATCCATGTTCTATAGTAGTTTTTCTAATTGGGGGTTATCTTGTTGAATTGGTCTTTCCAGTGAATTGTTTTGATATAGATGTTTTTTGTTCTGCTGAAACCGATTTGATGATGCTGAAATTGATTTGCATTTGTAGAATCGATTGAAATCGACCCGCTGGAACGAGTTCTGGATAAAGGCGAGATCCAAGCAATTCGAAGTCTGAGAAATTTGCAAGAAATAAGAAAAGATGGTAATAGGAATTCTAGATCTCACAGAAAACTCGACGATTTCTAAATCATCTCTTTATCCCGGGTGAAGGCCCTCTTGGATTTAGCATTTAGAGATGATTTGTTTGATATTTTTATGTGAATTGGTTAGTTTGCTACTTTGATTGAGTTTGCTTTGTTGAGAGTTTGGATATTGACAATTTCAGCAAAAAAATTTTGCCTTGCTGAAATTGATTCTTATAAAATTCTATGAGCTACTATATCTTACAAGCATATATGACAACATTTCAGCCTTTCAACATTTCAGTATTTCAGCATTCCAGTAGCTTGTATGTATAACATTTTCAGCAGTGTCAGCAATAACCATTTTAGCATCAACAACGTTGCTGAAATCGGAGTTTTAGCATCAACAAAATTGATGAAACTGGGGTTTCAGCATCGACAACGTTGCTGAAACCGGAGTTTTAGCATCAACAACGTTGCTGAAACCGGGGGTTCAGCATCAACAACAGTGCTGAAATCGGGGTTTCAGCAACTCTGGAAACGCGAAAAAAAAAACGAAAAAAAAGTAATGCGAAAAAAAACTGCTGAAACAGAGGGTGGCACAGGGGTTTCAGCAACTATCGAAATGCGAAAAAAAACGAAAAAAAAGTAACGCGAAAAAAAAAACTGCTGAAACAGAGGGTGGCACATGAGTTTCAGCAACTCTGTAAACGCGGAGGGAAAAGGTTGGGTATTAGAGTGAGAAACTTGAGAGAGAAACTGTCTTTTGAGGGTTTCTCTTCTCTTAGTTTTCTCTACTCGCTTTGGCCCTCCCTCCGCCTCCCACCCACGATTCTTAATTCTTTTGGGTTTGTTTTTCCAAATTCAAGCTATTTGGGTGGGTAATTTGTGATCTTTCGCAAGGAATCTTCACTGTTGAGATAAGATTATCACGAGGCATATGGTTGTGGTTTTCTCATGTGCGTGCTTGGTTTTGTTGTGCCCTCTCCGGGAAACTTTCCGTCATCCTCTGTCCAGTTATTGGGCGGATTTTCGGAGGTTTGGGATCTAGATCTGTATATTTTAAGGCGTCTCACTCTTTCTCAGATCTGGATCTTGAATCTTTGTTCTCTTGGGTCGGTCCTGTACTTGGATCTGTTCGAACGCCTCATCGGATTTGTTCGGAATTGTTCGAGTGGTTGAGGCGTGTTCTCGGCGGCTGTGGGAGGCCTAGATCTGGGTTGTGGTTGACGTCTTGGTGTTCAGATCTGAGCGCTCATTTGTGGGAGTAGTTTCGGGGTTTGGATCTACGTATTTGCTCGTCTTCTCTCCTCCCTTTCTCCGTCCTGGCCGGTGGGGGTGCAGCCAATGGTGGATGGTGCTTCGTCGGAGTAGATTCGGACTTGTCTGTTCAGCTTTCGCGGTTTGGTCCGGATGGGAGATGGGGCGTGTAGGCTGGCCTTGGGGGTGACCTGTTGGTGAGATGGGGCTGCTGCGTTGGGCCCCCCAGGTTGCGGGTTGGCTTCCCTGTCGCTCGTCCTACTGAGTCCGGGTCGGGCTTTTCTTTCAGGTTCGTTTCTCCTCTCCCTGGTGCTCGTCCTGGCTGCTTTCTTGTGCTCTTCTGCCTGGGTTGGAGTATCTACTGGTTTTTCGGTGTTGCTGAGTGCTCAATGTGTGGCTGTTGGTGATGATTCCGGGGCTTTTTGTCGACGCCGTTGGCCTGGCGCTTTGGTCGGGCACAGCTGTAGCTTGTGGGTCAGGCCGTGGTGTTATCACATGTGGGTCCGGCGCCGGTGGCGCATGTGGTGTTATTCATAAATTGGTGTCAGGAACGGAGCGTGTTAGTTGATCCACAATATGATGCGCGTGGGTCTATTGTGGTGAGAAATGTTGCTGATGTTAGCCTGCAAAGTGGGGCCCTCCTTTGGCATGTTTTTTTTTTGACGCAAGATAAGGTTTAGGTCGGGTCGGCCGCAACAGATGCCCTTCCTAGCGCATCCTTCCGGACGAGAACTCGCACCTCTGGATCATTCTCACAGCAGACGTCGGCAGGGGAGACATGGGCACTACGCGCAAGGTAGTCAGCCACAGCATTCGATTCCCTGAAAATACGACGAATAGCAACATGAGTAAAGGACGAAATATCAGACATTATATCCGCTTGTAGCATCTCTATCGACCAGGGACATTTCCAATCCCCTAGAAGTACTTTTATCACCAAAAGATTGTCTCCTTCGATCATAAGTGTAGACAGGTTCAGCTCCTTAGCCCTTGCCAGTCCCATCCTGAGGCCGAGATTTTCGGCATAAATGACCAAGATATTTGTGCAAACAGATCTGCCAGCCGAGACAACTGAACCACGAGAGTCGCGGATGACAAAACCATAAGACGATTTACCATTCTGGATCACCGAACCATCAAAATTGAGCTTGTAGCAATTCCTCGGTGGTTTGTCCCACTTCCCGGACCGATCCTGTGGCCTGGCTTTCGACGCTTTAGCTTTATATGGCTGATCGATAATGCCCCTACGACAGCTATGTAAGGGGGTCAAAGGGCCAGACGGATCATCATCTAAGAGCTTTGATTGTTTCCAACAGCGAGTGGTAGTGCTGTGTAACAGTAGAATTTCATGAGCTGTTACCTTTTTCGTGTGATCGAAAACAAGATGATTCCTGAAGAACCACATGGCCCACCAAGCTAAGGCTAGTTTGGCAAAGGAGTTAGACCCAATCGCACATCTAATAGCAGTAAGAGGGAATACATTACCCATGCCACCAGCAGAGATACGCCTTGGGATTTGGATATTTAAAGCTTTAAGTACAGCAGTAGCCATAGGACAACGAAGGAGAATGTGATCCCTCGATTCATTTGTATTGTCACAGAAAGCGCAACCAACAGGTACAGCGACATGCAACCTCTGTAGTCTTGTCTTAGTCGGTAGACCGTCCCTGGAGATTTTCCATAGAAAGTGTCGCACCTTAGGGGGACCATCGAGGCACCAGATCCACGCGCAATCGAAATCTGGCGACCCGGTGTGTGCAGATATGAAGGAGTTGGCGGAGGCGGTTGAGAACCACCCATTTTTGGTAGGCCCCCAATACAGGCGGTCTGTAATCGGATTACTTGGTAAGGTTATGCCCATGATATGGTTAATATCATCTTGTTTCAGCAAGTTCTGTAAGGCGTCGTTTAAAAAAGGTTTATTCCACTGTCTGTTTGTGATGAAATGAGCCATCGAAATGCCCGCCAGTTCAGCGGGTATGGGGATCAGTGTTTTTGAAATACCCTCGTATTTCCGTTTATTTAATTTTAGAATTTAATTAAATAAAAGTCGGAATTACTTCTTATTTCTATTATTTTAATGTGTCCAGTTCGTAAGATAATTATTTCACATTTTATAATGTGAAATGTGGGAAATTAATTTATTTAAATTATTTAAATAAATTAAAGTTTTACAAATAATATTTATATATTATTTATGGGTAAATTAGTGGGTAACTAGTTGTATTTATTTATCTATGTATATATATGTTACGTGTATATGTACAAGTATATATACTATATATGTATATGGGTAAGTATATACATATGTATATACTCAAATCCTACTCAAAATGGAAGCAACCCACAACGGCCCAAGTCTTCAACAGCATTCCGAGCCAGCCCAGCAAATTCACGCCGCATGCCACACGGGAGAAGAAGGAGATCGGATCAGATTTTTTTTTTTAACAAATTCTATCTTTAAGTAATTGATAACTAGTGATCTTTGGCCAGATCTTTCAACCTCAAATCCCTATCTTTAGGGGATTCGAATTAGGTCAAATTGAAGGAAACGCTGCATACTTCTATCCCAGTTAACCCTCTTACCGGAACTCTTCCCCATTCATTCTCTACAAACCAACAAACAGCCACCGAAGAGCACAGAACACCAACTATCTCCGATCACCCTCGACCGCGATTCCGACGACACCAGGGCTGAAGTCCGCCCCGACGCAGCAGCTCACCGGAAAGACGTCCAAATCGGCGTCGGAAGTTGCTGCAGAACACTGTTCGACAAAGCCTACTTTCCGGCTTTGCCACCACCATCACCGTGGTCTAAAGCCAGCGACGCCGACTGCATCAGAAATCTTGCAACACCCTCTGTCGAACCCATCTGTTCTTTCCTTCATACCTTCTTTCAGGCGATCACACAACAGCCTCAAACTTGACTGGTGAGCAGTGTTTCTGTAGTTCAGAAAAACGTGATTTATGTTCGTTTTTCTTTCTTTCCTTCAATCCAAAGGCTGTTATCTGACCAAAATTATTCCTTTCAGATTCATACCATATCCAAGGGTTCATAAGCTCGAAACTTGGACGTTTTCGAGTTCCGTTTGGGTAAGATCCGCTCTATTCATCGCAATTTGTCGAATTTCGAATAAGTATGCGATGTTTAACCTAACCTACCTACTGTTTTGGAACAGTTTACAGCCTGTTTAGCCCCTGAGATTTTGTGAGTACAGGATCGAGTTGGCTTTGGAAAAGCAAGGGTAAGTTTTGTACTTTTTAAAAGTTACGGTGCCGTTTCCGTAATTTCTGAAAAGTTACTAATATCCTATTTATTTCTGTAAAATCTCTGGTCTGTTATAAAATTATTTTGCTCAACCACGAATAAACATTTTGTCGGATTAAGGCAAGTAGTTTGGTTCAATCAGTGCATTTCTGCAAATTTCGTGCCTTTTACGCAATTATTGGTTTTTTGTGTCCTTTATAAGTTCCATGCTATGAGTTTGTGGTAAATATGCAAGTTAGTTCAATTTGTTGCTATTTATCAATTCCTTAATCTCACATAGCATGTCAACTCGGGTAATTATAATTTGACCCTATGGTTTGAGAAAATTATATTAGATGCCCAAACTTCCTAAAAAGCATGATTTGTCCATTTTGTTCCTTCGTGCTAGTTAAGTATGGTATATTATTGGTTTTGAATATCCATGCTTGTCAGTTATATTATTTCGTGCACTTTATAGATCTAAAGTGTACATTATGCTTTTGTGGTCACCTAGGATTTATTTGTGGATTGGTACTTATACGAGTTGTGTTATTATAATTGTTGTTGTTGTTGTTGTTATTGTATTATGATGTGTCTTAAATAATGGAAAAAGGGTAAAGTCAGGTCAAGGTTCGGTTATACCTTGCTCTATAAACGTCTCATGAGATGCCCCTTCGAAATTGCAAATCTCTCGAATGGGTACATCTACCTAAGGGTAGTAGGTCATCCGCCTAGTATATGCGGCCGAGGCCGGTATCACTTGTCCTAAGTAAACGATAATGTTGTGTATATTGTGTTATTACTATTATTGCGTTGTACATTACTTACTAATAGGTGACCCACTTTCAGTGACGTTATATCATATTCTTTCCGTACTCGGAATATGATTCCCTAGGATCTCCGGATCCGCATCCCATTCAAACACTCGGTCCTTTTGGATCATCCTGTTATTTTATTTTATTTTAATCAAACGAGTCAGGTTCCACATAAATATTTACTCCTAATTCATATTTTAGTCTACAATCACCAATACCCTTTTATGGTCAATGGGTGGTAAACGGAGTCTTGAACATTTTACTTTCTGCTACTTGCTAGTCGTAAAAAGACTAACCGCCCTATTTTTCTCCTTTGCACGGTTGGGGTCCTTGGTCTGCATACTACACCTCAGCCGTCGATCCACAGATTTAAGTAAACGGTCTTGAGGCGCTGAAGAATAAAG
Organism: Persicaria tinctoria; assembly: GCA_037127255.1. Classification (NCBI taxonomy): domain Eukaryota; kingdom Viridiplantae; phylum Streptophyta; class Magnoliopsida; order Caryophyllales; family Polygonaceae; genus Persicaria; species Persicaria tinctoria. The sequence continues at coordinate 17,521,052 of JBANSL010000013.1, forward strand.
GATTTCATTGTTTTCAGTTTTATTGTGTTTTGAATTAAGGTACAAACTTTTAGAATTTATGGGATTTATTTTATTCATTCCGCTGCTACTATTTGAATATTATTTCCGCTGTTATTATTCCATTATTTCAGTTATTGTATTTGGACCCCTTTGTTTTGGGTAACTTATTTTATTTTAGAATATAACTTTATATTTAAGTCTTCCGCTTATTTAATATTTGTATTTTATCATCTTGTTTATGGGAGCATGGTTGCATGTCCCTATAAGCCTAAGGCGGTTAGAAAGACATTAAAGTCTGCGTAATTGCTGGCGCTGCAACATCTCTTCAGTGTATTAAGAAGGGGTGTTACAGTTTTGGAACTCAATGGCGTTTCAAAAGCCCAATTATGGTCCCAGAAATCAATAGTTTCCCCATTTCCAACCCGCCATTGAAGACCTGGGAGGAACTGATGCCTGATGGACATAAGGCGGGACCATTGCCAAGAGGTATTACCCTTTTTGTTATAGCTATAAAGATCGTTCCCTTTTAGGTATTTATGTGAGATGACTCGAACCCAGATGTTGTCCGGTTCCGCAATGATTTTCCAGAGAAGCTTCATTTGTAGCGCTATGTTCATAGATTCTGCCTTATGAATCCCCAAACCACCTTTAATCGTGTCTGAACAGATTTTGTCCCAACTGATGAGCGGCGTAGCTTTTGCGGTTTTGTTCCAAAAGAATTGTCTATACACTTTGTCAAGTTCGTGAAGAACGTGAGAGGGTAGTAAGAAAGCTTGCATTAGAAAAATTGGTTTGGCACTCAAATTTGCTTTGATAAGCACCCGCCGTCCTTCTGCAGACAGGTTGGAGGCTTTCCATTTTGTGAGCTGGTTTTTAGTCTTGAGGACCACATCAGCGAAGGTATCCCTATTGGTCCTACCATTGACTACAGGGCAGCCCAAGTATTTGTCAAAATTGTTAGCTTGGGGAATACCAAGTACGGCAATAGTCGAAGCTATTGCGGCAGCTGTTGTGTTTGGGGATGCTTGGAAGCTGGATTTGTGCAGATTTACCTTTTGTCCTGAAATGAGACAGTATCTGTCTAAGATAGTCAGTACAGAAGTACATGCCGATTGGGAGGCTTTGCAGAAAATGAGAATATCATCAGCAAACGCTAGAAAAGGAATCTTGATACCCGGCCGACCAAAAGAAATGCCTAGGTCCTTACTAGCAAGCCCTTGGTTGTGTAGTGTACGTGCTAGTACCTTAGAGGCTAGGATAAAGAGAAAGGGAGAGAGTGGGTCTCCTTGTCTTAAACCCCTAGTGGGGTGAAAAACCGTGGTTGGTTCATCATTTACGAGGACCGAGTAGGATACTGTTGAAACACATTCTTTTATTTTGTTAATAAATAGATCATTGAACCCGTATTTGGATAAAACTTTGAACAGAAACGGCCATTCGATGCGGTCGTATGCCTTTTCCATGTCAAGCTTAAGGGCGACCATGCCCGTTTTGCCTTTCTTCATTCGAAACGAATGCAATGCTTCATGCGCAATCAGAATGTTGTCCTGAATAGCTCTCCCTTTTTTGAAGGCCCCTTGCAGGGGGTGTATAAGCTTGTCGAAAATTTTCGTTAAACGTGCGGAAATTACTTTTGCTATGATTTTATAGATAGTAGAGCATAAGCTGATTGGTCTGTAGTGGTTTACTGCAGTCGGCACCTCAAATTTTGGTAACAGCGTGATAAAGGTATGGTTCGTCTGACGTAGTAACCTACCACTGGTAAAGAAAGCCTTAATTGCCTTCGTTACAGAAGGGCCCACAGTGGGCCAGAACTTTTGGTAGAAACCGGCTGGGAACCCATCAGGGCCCAGCGCCTTGTCTAGGCTCATGGCAAAAACAGCCGCTTTTATCTCATTGTTTGTAACAGGTGCAGTTAGCATGTCATTGTCAGTCTGAGTAACTAGTGCTGGGATAACCGATAGGTCTATAGACAAGTCCGGAGCATTATTCGAAGATGCTCTGAACCGAGCCTTGAAATCGCGAACAAATTCTTGTTGGATTGTGTGGAAATCAGTTGTGGGCTGACCACCAGGCAGCAGGATAGATTTGATTATTTTCCTGCCTCTCTTTGCAGTAGCGATTTTGTGAAAATAGCCTGAATTGGAGTCATTTAGTTTTGTATGTTTAACTTTTGCCCGCTGGCTCCAGTAGCGACGGTGAAAGTCGAGCATGCGTTCTCTTTTGTTGAGTAGTTGTTTAAGGATTTGGGCATCCTGGTAATTGTAATTAGAGATAAGAGACGTCTGTAAACTAAGGAGCTTTTGATCCGTTACAAGTATTTGGTTGTGAATATTGCGTACCGTATTCTTGTGCCAAGTTTTGGAAAGTCTTTTAAGAACTTTTGCCTTTTGAAGTAATTTAAACATCAAGGAACCTTGTGGGTTTGCCCTCCAAGCCTGTGAGACTATGTTTCTGTAATCGGCCCTAGAAGCCCAAGCCAAATCAAATTTAAAAGGTCTATTTTTAGGCTGAATGTTGTGGCGAAAGTCTGTGGAGATCGGAGCATGATCAGATCTAGTAAATGGATGTATCTGAGTACGCAGTGAATCGAAAATAGTAAGCATGTCCGTGTGGATTAGTAGACGGTCAAGTTTTTCCAGGCAAATGATCACATCATTCGATTTCCGTTGCCAAGTAAACTGGCCCCCACTAGAAGGTACCTCTAGTAATGAAAGGTTGTTCTTGAAGTCTAGTAATCGTGTAAAACGGGCGTTTGAAGGGTAGGCTTCTCCAAGTTTATCTACTGGGGTGGCTATTTCATTAAGGTCTCCCATAATACAGAATGGAATAACAAGTGACTGGATATAAAGGGAGAGTGTACTCCAAAAGGCTGATTTACGCCGCTCATCCGGAGGGGCATAGACCAACAGAAAAGCAAAAGAGCGCTTCGTAGCATAGTCCGAGTAGTTGAAATGAATGAATCGATGTTGAACCGAAATAAGCTCGATATGGAACCTTGTGCAGCAGAGAAATCTTTCCATAGAAGACAGATTCCCCCAGAAAAGCCGATTGCTGGATCAAAAGCTACATTCGTGAACCCATACTTACGCAGTATGCTTTCAGAAAGAACCTTATCAGTCTTGGTTTCTAGAAGAGCTACAACGTTTATATTATTATTTTGACAGAAAATATCCACATTTGTCCAGAAATTACGGCTCCGGATGCCGCAGGAATTCCATGTACAGATATTCATAAAAACCTTATAGGGCGAACAGTTTGTACTAATATAGAAGTGACTGGCTCGGTCTTTAAACAAGAGACCATAAGAGAGATGGATCGATTGCAGTAAACGCGATGTTCAAGTCCAGTTGTGGTTCTAAAAACTGAGAATGGGGGAATCTGTGTAAGGGAATTCTCGACTAGAGAAACTGTGTTTGTTGGTAACAACATTAATTTTAAGCATCTCGTTGGGTATTGGTTTACCGAACCGGGAATGCACATAGCTCATGATGGGAGCCAGATGGTCCCTAGTGACCAAAATTGATGGGTTGTGTAAGACGAGATTGGGTTTCCCCATAGGTGACGTACTATCTGAGTTCATATTGAGTACAGAAGCGTTGACTAAGAGGTTAAATGTCTTAAAGATTGTTCTCCGACATTTAATAAGATAAAGATGTTTTATTAAGACCAAATTCCGGAATTTGTATAATAGGTGGTTGTGTAAACCCAACCAGTTTGAGATAATCAATCTGAAATCTAAATTAAAACCATCGATTTTGTATGCTTTTACAAGTTTGGTTATACCAAAGAACCCAATTTTTTTAGTGATAAGTAACCTTTGTAACACATAATGGGTATAGTCCATCGTGATCAGAGAGACATAATTATTTGTGACAAAACCAAAATCCCTTCGTCTATGTTGGTAGCAATGTGGAGATAAGGGTGATGTGTAACCTTTGTATGTATAAACACTATGAAAATAATGTTGAAAGTAAAAACTTGGTGGTAAGCAGTAGTATGTAGGCACCCGACAAAGGCAAAGAAACAACCAACAAGCAGTAGTAAAAACTTGAGGAGTCAATGTTTGACGTGGGTTATTAGGAATGGGTGGAATTTGTTGCGGGTAGATTTTCAGTGTGGCAATGTGGTCTTTTTTTGCTGGCGTAGTGGCCTGTTTGGTTGTCATGGGGAGAACTCGCCTGTTCTACTTCGGTTCCACATCCCCACATCGGCAAGCTACATTAGATGAAGAGATTAAAAATCATGCTTGTCCTGGTGTGGATTGGGATGTGGGATCGGGGTGGATTTGGTCTAGTTCTTCCCCCACTACGACTATTTACGGGTCGAGTAAGGTATTTTGCGGATGTAAGTTGCGGGCAGGACTTTTGTGAGTAGTATCACCTTTTTCGTAAGACTCTTGGTATGGTCTTATTTTATGTTGCTCTTTGGCTTTTGCCATCATCTATATATTTACCTATTCGGAATCTGTAAACGCGAAAAAAAAAAGCGAAAAAAAAAGCAAATTTTTTTTTTGCTGAAACAGAGGGTGACACAGGGGTTTCAGCAACTCTGGAAACGCGGGAAAAAAAAAACAAAAAAAAAACTGTTAAGGGGGGGCACAATTTCAGCAAGTTCGTTTCAGCAGTGTCAGAAAATTGGTGGACATCTTCCTGCCAGCTAGGCAAACATGCCAGACTGTCGTTCCAACGGTCTTTGACCTCTACCCTTGCTCCCTTTGATATCATTCATAGTGATATTTGGACCTCTCCTGTGCCTAGAAAGGAGGGTCACAAGTACTACCTCTTGTTTCTTGATGATTACACTCATTACTTATGGGTCTTCCCGTTACATTTCAAGTCCCAAGTGTTTCCTGTCTTTGCCAGATTCCATACCTACATCAAAACACAGTTTTACATATCCATCAAATGTTTCCAATGTGACAATGGCCGTAAATTTGACAACAAAGACTTTCACTCTTTCTTTGCCCCAAACGGGATCTCCTATCGCTTGTCTTGCCCCTATACTTCTCAGCAGAATGGCAAGGCAGAAAGAATCATCAGAACCATTATCAACATGATGCGCTCTCTCCTCTTCCACGCATCTATTCCCCTTCCCTGTTGGCCTCACGCCTTATCCACCACATGTTATCTCCTAAACATTATCCCTTCCACTACCCTACACCATCGCTCGCCAGCTCAGACACTTTATTACGCCGTGCCTAGATATGATCACCTTCGCATCTTCGAGTGCTTGTGTTTCCCAAACCAGTCATCCACGGCCCCACACAAGCTTCACCCGCACTCCACTCCATGTGTCTTTCTTGGCTACCCGTCTGATCATCGTGGTTATCTCTGCCTCGATATCAAAACCCACAAGCTCATTCTATCTCGTCATGTCACCTTTGATGAGTCGTGATTCCCCTTTGCGTCTCCGTCAGAGTAAGAGTCAGAGTCACCTTTCCCGCACTTCCTTTTTCCCCAGAGCTCTCCCGGTGCTCCTGCCTCTCCCCCTCCCCCACCCCCACCACCCCCTACCACCAGACCACACACCCGCAGCGTCTCCGGTGTCTTCCGACCCCGTCAGATCGTCTCCATGGCCACAACCCATCACCCCGCTGGCCTTCCTCATGGCCTAGCAGCGACGTCCCCTCGCCAAACAGCCATGCCGCGGGCGCCGCACGATACTGCGCCCGCAGCCCATCACAAACCCATGCCCCCAGCCTCGCATCACCTACTGGCGGCGGCCGCAGCAGGGCATGTTGCGCCCGCCGCAACCCTCGCCGCCTTTGCACCCCTTGCCCGCAGCTCTGCTGCGCCCGACGCCTCATCCCCATGCTTAGCCGCTCTTGCCCCCGTCCTTCCCGAATCCCAATCACCCTCTGCCTCCACCCAGACCTCCCTCTCCCTCATTCCCACCTCCCACAAAACAGCCCTCCTCGACCCGAATTGGCAGGCGGCTATGCTTGACGAATACAGGGCACTTACGAAGAATGGTACTTGGGTTCTTGTTCCTCGCTCTCCTGAGGCGAACGTCATTCGTTGTATGTGGCTCTTTCGTCACAAGTTCCGCTCTGATGGGACGTTGGAGCGCTACAAGGCACGTCTTGTGGTGAACGGTAGATCTCAGCAGGCAGGTATTGATTGTGATGAGACGTTCAGCTCAGTGGTCAAGCCTGCCACTATCCGAGTGGTCCTGAGTCTAGCTTTGTCGCGCAACTGGGCCATCCATCAGTTAGATGTCAAGAACGCCTTTCTGCATGGACATATGAAGGAGACAGTTTACATGTTTCAGTCGTCGGGGTTTGCTGATGCTGAGCGTCCAAAGCATGTCTGCCTCCTCAAGCGCTCTTTGTATGGTCTTAAACAGGCTCCGCGGGCGTGGTTTCAGCGTTTTGCCTCTCATATGCTCCGTTTGAGTTTCACTGGCAACGTCTCCGCCGTCTATCTGGCCAACAACCCAGTCCAGCATCAACGCACGAAGCACATTGAGCTTGATCTACACTTCGTCAGGGACAAGGTTGCCATTGGACATGTCCGCGTTCTACATGTCCCGTCCTCTTATCAGTACGCTGATATATTCACCAAGGGTTTACCTAGACATTTGTTCATTGATTTTCGTTCCAGTCTCACTGTACGGACCCCTCCCGTTTCGACTTTCGGGGTTTGATAGATTACATAAGTCTCCTATTGTATAGCGGGCTAAAAGCCCGTTAAGGCCCAATACCCTTGTAACCTATATATATGTTTATCAATGAATGGAAACTCTCAAGAAGGACATTACAATCAATCTCGTGATCTCACAAAAAGAAATGAAATTGAATACTAGATCTTGCAAAAACTCTAATGTGGTGTGTTTGGGAAAAATTTGTTGATTGTACGTAAAAAGCTCGATAGGTCAACAGATCGACATATGGACTAACCATCATAATATAAAATAGAGATAATCTAATTTGTTACATTTTTATTCCCTAATTTGAAGAAGGATAACTAATACCTCTAGGATAGACTAATAATCCCCCTCATCCTCTCCTCCAAGCTCACAAAAAATGATGATTATATACATTTTACGGAAATTTCATGAGGTACTCCTGAGGTACTGCTTAATTCACGTGGTGACCAATTATTTTACACCTTTCACGTGGTACCCCTGAGGTTATATATCTTTTCACCTGGTGCCCTTATCTCTAGTTTTTAACAGTTTCCGTTAGTTAAAAATTAAAAAAAAAATCAATTTAATTAAAAGAAAAGGGGGAAAGAAGACACGACTGAATAGGGATGGCAATTTTACCCGCACCCGACGGATATCCGTCTCACCTGACCCGAAAAAGTGGGTGAAAATCCGAAATAAAAGGATATTAAATAGGTGATGGGTGAACGGGTGATGGGTCGGGTCGGATTCGGGTGAAGAAATTCCCCACCCGTCACCCGACTTATATTATATAATTATATTTTATATGATGAAATTACTAATATACATATCTCCTAAACCCCAATTCAAGATACCTATTAAACGATTTTCAGTTCAATCCTTCTCTTCAGACTTCCTTTCTGCCGCTGTCTCCCTGAGTCTCCCTCTATCTTTTTCTCTCTCTCTCTCGTGTAAGAACTTGTTTAAACCTCGAGCTGTAATTGTATTTGTATACATGTATTAGAAAATACTTTCCAGTGGTTGCTATATCCCTAGTCAGTAGTTGCTAATTAGATAAGTAATTATTGAATAATGAATATACATACTCATTAAAATGGAACGTGAATGTAATTGGCTTAATTTCCATTAACTTTATATATACACCTACTCTATTTGAAGGCAATTGACTCATGGAAATGTGAATGCAATAATTTTCCAATAATTTTTTTTTTTTTATCGAATTTGACTATATTTGGTACTTGCTTATTCGTCGATGTGTTCGACGTATGTTTTTCAATAAAAAATTTGATGATTTTGATGTCTTGTATTTCACCCGAATTATCACCCGGTGGGTAATGAGTGGACGGGGCGGGTGAAATATTTGGTGGGTGATGGGTCGGGTAGGGTGAAAAGTTTTGGGTGGTGGAAGTAGATCATCCACCCATCACCCAACCCATTGTCATCCCTACGACTGAAGAACTGAACGGTCTAACAGGGGGAAGACGCGCATAAGAAGCCGAAGTTGCGGGTCGCCGGCGTCGGTTCTGGTGGGGGACTCGGGGGAGGCGGTGCTGACCATAGACTCGACAACTTCTAACAGATGAATTAATCTCAATCCGATTTTCAGATTTTACCGAAAATTAGAGTTTAGGTATGATGATTGTTTTGTGCAAAAATTTGGTATGCAAGTACAGAGAATCGCAACCCCACACCTGTCAATTTCCCTAATGCAGCGTCGAATTATTCAATTGAGCCTGTCAATTTCTTCTTTCGGTTCGAAGGATGAACAATGGAGGAAAGTAAAAGGAGAAATTGATGCTCTTCATTCACCGAGGATGACGATGCATGGTTAGGGTTCAATTTGGGAGGATGAAGGGTGAGCATACAAGGAATTAGAGCTAGGGTTAGGTTTAGAAACAAACCAGATAGAGGTTAGGGAAGATGAAAAAGGAGGCTCGTTCCCACACAAAATTTACAAAGCACGATGAAAACAAATCAATCCAATTTCACAGTGATAGAAAACCCCCCAAAAAATCTGCAAACACTGGATGGAGGGAGCTAGACGTTGGATGAATAATACTCTGGGGGCGGGGGTGGCTTGGCGTGGGGCGGAGCCGGCGAAGGAGGAAAAGACACGAGGACGACACGGTGGCGCAGGGAGGGGGGGGTAGGGGCGTCATAGACCTTGGAGCGGGCTGCCGAACACCAGCAAGTCGTAGCTCCGGCTTCTTCTGTTCGACGTTCTTCAGTCTTCCGTTATTGGTGTCTCCTTTCCTCTTTTCTTTTGATTTAATTGATTTTTTTTTTACTTTTTAACTAATGGAAACTGTTAAAAATACAGTATAGATAAGGACACGAGGTGAAAGGATATATAACCTCAGGGGTACCACATGAAAGTTGTAAAAGAATTAATCACCACGTGAATTAAGTGATACCTCATGAAATTTCCGTACATTTTATGTGTAAAATTTAATATATTACATTTCCATTCCCCTTTATCTAAACAAACTAGCCCTAAATGAATTCAAATTGAATCCAAGTGGAAAATAATGATCCACGTGTCCAGAGCAGCTTCTTGGAGTTTTCCTTTTTTTTTTTTTGTTTTTTTGCCCTTCTCTTCCCCCTCCTTAGAGTATCCACAACAAGGGTTTTTAGTGGGAGTTTTTAACTCTAAATAACATATTTTATTGGGGAGATGGGGATTGGAGGTTAGAAATGAGGGTGACTATTGCTTGGCTAGAAACTACCCAAAAACATACTATTTATGGTTTTTTAAGTGGAGGGAGAGACTACATACTCACAAATTCCATTTTAATGTATAAAATGGGGGATGCACAAATTAATTGTAGCATTTCACATGCACACATATTCACAATTTAATTGTTGTGTTCGGCCAAAAAAAAAATTTTAAAAAAAAGATTTTTTTATAAAACTTATTTTTTTTTATCTAAACATAGACCCTAATATCATATATGTTAAATAAAATAAATTAATTTTTAAACAAATTATTAATTATTTATCAGTATTATATTATTTTATGTGAATTATAATTTATGTATACATGATGCAAAAATAATATTATTAAAAATATTTTAATATATAATAGATGGTGAAAGTAAAGTTAAGAAATTAAGATGGGTTTTAGGGACGTGGGTAAAAAAATAAGTTGAGTTTTTTAAGGAAAGAGAAAGTGATAAATTGGTGTTAAGAAACCTTATAGGGTTTTACTGATGCGGATGGTCTTAACCGCTCTCCTTCTCTACCCCTCTCTCTTCCACGATCGATCCAAATCTACTTGATCTCTATAATCTCAACTGCTTGCAATCGCAGTTCAGATTCAATTCAATGAAAATGCGATTTTTTTCCTCCGCTCTCCTTCTCTACCTGCTTTCTCGGTCTCCCTTGAGGGAAGGAAGAAGGAATTTCAAACCGGTTTTGGAGTTGCCGGTGGCGGATGTCACTACTATAGTTGTCGGCGGCGGCGGTGGATTGGAGCGTCAATGGTTGAGTGCACCTAGGGTTTTCGTCGATGGTGATGGCGGTGATGGCTCGAATCCGGATGGGGGTGGAGATCTTTTTTCCTCCATTCCTCTCCGATGGACACCTGCTCTCTCTGTCTCCCACAATCTGAGGGAAGGAAACGAATTTCAAAACCGCTTTTGGAGTTGTCGGCGGCGGATGCCGCTACTGGAGTTACCGGCGGCGGTGGTGGACAGGAGCGTCGCCGGTCGAGTGCACCTAGGGTTTTCGGTGATGGCGATGGCGGTGATGGCTCGAATTCGGATGGGGGTGGAGATCGAGTAGAAAGACGATTGAAGCAATTCTGGAGCTCGGTGATGGCGTCGCCGGTCCGGAGCTCGGTCTCCTCCTCTGGTAATGGCTCTCCTCCAATTATCTCTCTCGATCTCTAAGTGAACCTGACCTCTGATTTGATGAAGACGATTGAAGCAACTCTTCTACCTAGGGTTTATTTCCGCTCATGGGAGTGATGCAACTGTATAACTTCCTTCTTGTATATGTGCTTTGATTAACAGGAAATCGATCAATCAATTTTTCCTACTCAAATTCAGGTAATATGATTTGTGAGCTAGGATGGTCTCATTTCCTCTGTCTTCATTGTGGTCACAATCCCCTCTAATATTTTTGGACCCAAATTGAGTTTAGATAGATCAATTGCTACTCTCTGGCGGTTGCAAGCATCGGAGGGTGTTGCTGGAGTTGCCGGCGACGATGGCAATCTCTAATATCGACCCTTCAATTTCTTCATCTTTTTCTATTGATTGGGTGAATTTCAAGATTTTTTGGACTAATTTACTGCTTCTCTATCTTGCCATCTTATTTTCGAAGCCATGTGATTTTTTGGATTCAGTCCCAATTCCACGGGCTAGGCAGTGGTTTTTTTTACTTCTCCATCTGACCATTCGATTTTGCGATTTCTTATTTTTCTCTACTCTGTCTCGGTTGATTAGGTGTTTCTAGAGATCCAACCGGATCCGAGTGTTCCGAGGCCGTCGAGTTTACAAGGGAAGAGATCGATGCCCTGTTGAATGAGAAAATCAAAGCAAAGAAGTTCAATACAAAGGTGAGTTTGTAGTTTTAGATCTGTGCTTATTTATCCTTAATATCAATCTAAATTTAATTTCAATATCCCGTCTTCAAACTCCATTTTTGAATTTATCAATGGTGCCACTTTATGCTACATTGAGATTACTTTGCATTTGCATCGAATTTCGCTCTCTCCCTTGCTCAAGAGGAAAGCCTTTCCCACTCTTCCGACTCCATGGCAATCATACGCTTCTCTCTCCTTGACCTCTTTGAATTTGATTATCGCGATTCGCAAAAAATAACTTTGTTGAATTGTTCAGATTATGCCACCTTTCTTGAGAATTTCAAGTTCTTGACATTTGGAGTTGTCTTCCTTCTTCAGGAATTATATCTGCCACGAACTTAATTACCATGCTGGACTCTCGAAGCTGGAAGCCAAAGAATACGAGAAGGCACGTGAACTTCTGGAAGCAGTGTTGAAAGATCCTCTTATATCGAGTGCTCATGTAAGAAATCCTTGATGTTCCCAGCTAATGATCCATTGATTGCAATTGCATATTTGCATATATTTGACGTTAATAAATCTGGATCCTTTTTTTTTTTCCTGCTTTATCTATTAGGTGGATAGTGCTTTTTGTGATAGTCATCTCTTACAGCTTGGGTGAGAAGTTCTAAGCTTCATTCGTGCATGTTATTTACTTAGGCCTCATGTGCATGGGTAGTTTTTCATTAATTTTTTTGGGTGGGGTTGGGGTTGGGGTTGGGGTTGGGGTGTTTCTGTTGAGCTGTATGTACTTGCTTGGAAGTGTGCTCAAGATAGAGTTTCATTTGTTTATGATTGTCCCTGCAACTAGAACTCAAATTTCATCTGTGCTCCTCTTTTTTGTGCTTTAAAAGCTTTCTTGTGTTTACAGGACACAAAATCCATCACCAATATGGGATAAACTGGTGCTCAATAAAATAAAGGAAAAGCTTGGTGGAAGAGTCCTTATGATTTCAAGTTCTGCACATATGTCACTTGATATGTTGGAAAAGCTTGGTTGAATTGACTTAGCTTTTATTTAGTTAAAGATTATCCAAACTTGTGGCCTATTGATCCAAAATGTTATTTTGATGCATTTCCAAAATGTTCCAAATTTAATGTTATGTTCCAATTGCTTTTTGGGTTGTAGGCTAACTAAGAAACAGATGAGGTCTACGCTCAAATTACCCTCTTTCTTGAAGAAGATGTAAGGGATTTTCAAATGATGTTTGTGTAAGTTCCATTTTTATTACTCCTTTTTGGCCTTTGTGTAGATGCTTCATTTTAGTATAGGTTTTTTTTTTTTATGGGTGTAGTGTGATGATTTGTACCGCAAACTGAGCCTGATAAGGCTAATCCGAGCCCAGTTGATGCAACAGAGCTGACGGTGCACTCTTTTTGTAAGTTCTTCACTGCGTCGGATACGAGCACTCATGGACGGTGCACTCTTTTTATGGGTGTAGTGTGATGGATCGATTTCAGGTTCTACATCTGTGATATTTGCTTTCTAAATGTTGCTGTGATACTTAGGCTGTGTTTGGCACTAGATGGAGATTAATGGGATTATGAGGATTTCAGTAGATTTTAGGAGATGGAGATTATTTTAGTAGATTAATGGGATTGTGAGGATTGAGATTATGGATGTCGGAAATCTCGTAAAAGGTGTTTGGTTGGTATGGGATTGTGGTGTATTTTAAAGTAACAAAAGGTCTGAAATGCCCCTGAAAAAAAACCCTCATACCCCTCCTCCTTCCTCACAAAACCAAACTGCGAAGAATCTGAGGCGCCTATCGTCAGTTCGACAATGACACTGCGACGCTGCCTGGCGATTTCCGAAGACGAGGATCGACAGCTGCTGCGACGTGAAGCGCCCGGTGAGTATCGGCAGTGTCGCGTTGACGAAGCCTCCTCGCCCATCCGCGCACCGTGACGTACCTCCCCTGTCGGAGGAAGATCCCTCTTCCGAGACACCCGTGGCGCTCGTCGGAGTTTCCCAGGTATGTGTTCCTCTGAAATTTGAGTGTGTTCTTGAAATTAGAAGTTGATATGGGCATATTGTTGAGTTTGATTGTTCCTCTGAAACACGAAAAATCAAAATGGAATTGGGGAGGTGTAGTCGCCATTTTAGGGATTTGAGTTAGAATAGTATGTTGAATTGGGGATTTCCACACAACCACCTAATAGGGCACCTTAGTGGTTCGGTTTTTCGATTAGTTGGCTCCCGACCCGATTGAACCCTATCAAGTTAGCTTGTGACGGTGAGAAAAGGTCGAATTTGGAGGAACCCCCAACAATCGGACTTCCCTTTCGTTGTCGACTGCTGATGGTGCACTCTTGTTGTTTTCGTTGGGGGAGATCAGTTGAGGACGATTTGCTAACATGTCATCCGGTAGCAAGCCCCTTGTTCCTGACAAGGGAAAAAAACCAAAGGCCTCGAAAGAAACACCTTTTCAGTGGAGTCCGACGCTAATGAAACAATACTTGGAACTGCTTATTGGGTATCAGCATAAATATGGCCGCGATCAGGGGTTCAGTTGGGTGGTTTTAACGACACGGTTCGAGGAGCAGACAGGGCAGAAGTGTGGAAGCAACACCCTTAAGAACAAGCACGTGACAATGAAGGAGAGGTGGAAGGCTTGGAAAGAGTTGATGCACGGCGAGACCGGATTGGGGTGGGACTACGAAAAAGGGTGCATAAAGGCCAGCGATGAGTGGTGGGAGCGGAAATGTCAGGTACGCTATCGTCTGCAAGACGTTTAAGTTGTTGTCTGATCATGACGATTATCAATTGTACTTTACTTGGTTTCGCATACTCTAACGCTTTCGGTTGGACTGATTTTGCAGGAAAAGGCAGATTTTGGCAAACTGAAGAACAAGTGCATTCCTCTGGACATTGTAGATGCCTGGGACCAGATTTACGGAGGCACCGTGGCCACCGGCAAGCACTGCGTGTCTCCTAGTATGGACCCCGTCGACAGCCTTGTGCCGATGTCCTGTACGCCTGACGACGGAGATGACGATCACCGCCCTCAGCCGACTGCTGCGGATGTTAACCTGGGGGATGATGTGGAAGATGTTGATCATTTCGACCTCCGTAGCTTCCCGGAACTAGTCTGAGGTGCCACGCAGTCATCTCGTGTCACTCCCGTGGAGGTACCCCCCACTGTTACCCCTGGATGTAGCACCTTCCCCACTCGGTCTGGGAAGCGTGCGGCTAGCTCCTCTGCGACACCGTCGGGTAGGAAGCGAAGTGCGCGAAGGTCATCTGGGTCAGTTGCGTTTGATAGGCGAATGGATTATGTTGAGGAAACAGGTGAGGCTATTCTCCAACTCGTGCGTGCTGAAGACGATCTGTCCCGAACTGAAGCAAACCGGGAGGTGGAGGTGGTGAAGATACTGGACCAGCTTGTGGCTGATGGAATGATAGAAGATGAGGGCCCGTTGTTGTGCTTCGCAATTGAATTCCTCACCGCCCCCGAGAAACAAAGGATGTTCCTTGCGCTTAGTAGGAGCAACGTTGTGAGGCTAGCGTGGCTGAAGTCGTGTTTCCGCCAGAGCGGTTGTGACGCGTAGGTCGGGTTGAGGTTAATGTTGCACAACTGGAGTTCCCTTTACTTGTGTTTTAAGTTGCGTTAAGTGGTTTGTTTGGAACTTATGTTTGAACACTTGATTTTCAGGATAGTGAGGTGTTCTTTGACAATTGTGGTTTTAGACATCATTTTCGGCTGCTGTTGTAGGAGTTGAGATTGGGTAATTATGTGTAATTTGATGTGTGAATGCATTTTTCATACCTCATTTCTATGCGTTATCCATCGAGATGTCATTGTTTTTCATAGCCTATTTGCATGCTTGTTTCATTCTTTATACCTGATTGCATACTTACTTATATTTGTATATGTGATCAGCATCGTACCTGCTCCTATCACTTGTAGATGGAATGGATGCCTTGGCAGGTCGACGGCGGAAAAAGCAGAGGCACAAGCGCGCTATCCTAGCTCACTGGTATCTCGTACTAGAGGCAGTGCGACTCTCATGTCACTACTACAAACACATACACAAGGTGCCGTGCTACACCTCTGCGTACACCGGAGAGCAGTGATTCATGACATTCTCGCCCATGAGACCGACCTCCGTTGTGTCCAAGTGTTTAGAATGCCGAAGCACGTCTTCACCTCCCTGTGTTCCACTCTTTACGATAGATACGTCTTCACCTCTCTGTGTGTTTATATATAATACAGGCAAAATAAACTGGAACATTGCAGCTGATACTGAATAACAATTGGAAAGCAACAAGACAATGAATACAAATTGGAACACTACAAGCTTGTACACTGAAACTTACAGTGAACAAAAATGGGAACATTTGGAAAACTGGAACATTGCAGCTGACAATCAATCAAAATTGGAAAGCAAGATGACAATGGTACATATAAATTACAACATGGTAAGAACTCAAAAATGTCAGGTTTCTAATATACATTGAGTTGAGATTTTAATTAAACCCCCAAAAATGACAATCAATCAAAATTGGAAATCAAAATTGGGCACTATGTCGTCTTAGCTTTTTAATATACATTGAGTTGAGATTTTATTTAACCCCCAAAAATGTCAGGTTTCAGTCCTTCTCCACCGCCGTCGGTGGGAGGTGCCTGCGCGGTTAATCTCCGCCGTTGAGAGGACCCAAAATAGGCCGCCGGTAGGAGATTAGGGTTTTGAGCCGTGTAGACGACCCAAAATAGACACCCTCCCCAAATCCCCCTTGAGCGTCGATAATCTCCTCCAGAGGAGGAGATCTCCGCACCGCCGATGGGAGGTGGCCGCCATGACCTTCTACGCCTTGAACACGACCCAAACGAGGCCGCCGACAGGAGAAGAGGGTGGTCCTCAGTTTCCCATCCCCAAATCCCACCTCGACATTGGAGAACAGCCTCCCCTGGAGGAGATCTCCGCCGCCGGCCCCCAAATCCCACCACGCCGACTCCGACAGACAATGAAAGAGATGAGAGAGAAGGATTGTACCTTACCTTGGTGGCGGTGGTGGCGAAGTGGCGATTTCTCTGGCGCGGCTCTCCTCTCTCTCTTCTTGCGCACTCTCAGATCTGAAATGTGAAGCATAGAGGAGAAGAAGGGGCATTTTTGGATCTCATATAGTGAAATCCCACAACAATCTGCACAATTTTGGGGGAGTAGATTGTGAAATGATCTCCCAGAATCCCCATAATCCCCATCCTAGATTCTCCACAATCTTACTGCCGAACACCATCGCCAACCCTCAAAGCTTTTTTGTATTTTCTCTTAATCTCCACAATCCCTCCACAATCTGTTGCCGAACACACGCTTAGTTGAACTTGCATTCAGGTTGTATGCTATATTAAATTTGGCCGGGAGTGTGGATGGTTTGATGAGTAAGTAGAAGAACGATGCTTTATATATTAATATATATTTGCTGGCTCTCGTATATTGATATATATATTTTTATATAAATATATGTCAATATATAAGCTTTGCTTGTATTTAATTATATAGAAGCGGGGGTGAGCAGTAGTGAGGATAATGAATGCGGTGGGTTTGTTTGACCATGTTTGACTCTTGCGGAGGTCTTTGGCCTCTTTTGCCTTGTAACTTTTGTTACACTTATCCATGTATTTATATCGATTCAAGGCACAATGTGTATATTACGTGTAATGTACTTATGTGTGAGCATTTTGATATATAAAATTTTATTCTAAGTGTTTCTTTGAATTTCTCTTTGCAATATTAGGATGGAGCATCTAATCATCAGCTCAATAGCTGGATTTGGATCCCATCCCTGGTCACATACTCACATGTGTCATGGTCGTATCTATTCTTATTAATTTCATTTTCGAAAATTAGGGTTCTCTACTTCAAAGAATGTTAAGCTAAATGGTTACCACTGGATTCGGAAAGGACAATTTACAACTGGATCCCATGACTATTATTATGCAATGGATGGATTGACAATTGACATGTAACATTTCTCTTTTCTTTATCTTGACCTCTTCGTATTGATCATCCATGTCAATTATCATGATACATGCACAAAGTTATTTCCTCTATTCTTCTTATTCTTAATTAGAATTTGAATGAGTTATGATCATGCTCTTGTATAAAGTTTAGATTGAGTTGGACAAAGTTGAACCTAAATTAAAAATCTTTTACTCTCTGTGTTTTCTCTACATGTATTTGTTTGCATAGTTACTATGTTGTCAATGCAAACTTTATGAAATAACATATCTTTTCAGTAAATAAAAAATGAATTTTCTATCCTATGCCCCAAGGATATAAGATAAGAAGCTCAATTGAAAAATATTCCAATTAGATACACCTGATTTAGCCATTTTTAAATTAGCTTATGGGGTTCACCTATTTCATGCGTAACTTTGCTTAAAATATTGTATAAATTTCATGCGTGAGGCGTGAGTACTATGTTTCATATCCATCATCTAAACTGCATTGATTTATACGATAACATTTAAAAATTATGATTAGTGTTAATAGATAATTTTTTAAAATCAATTGAACGAAAGTTGGTTCCCATGTGATGGATAATAATTTTAAAAAAAATTGCTGCTTCCATTTTTTTAGGCTTTGTGCTCTATGTATTGTAATGTACCACCACTAACCCTTCTTTCCAATTCCATGTGCAGGGTAGGTGTGTTTTTAAAAAACAAAATAAAATAAAATTCCTGTCCACTTTTTAAATAAACTCAGCTTCATTTCTTAATGTTGTTACCTTAGGCAATGTATTTTTTTTAAAACGGAATACTGGTTTATTATTTCAATAAATTGAACTACATTTCAATATGCATCCAACCACGAATATATTTGCAAATGACCATCGTATATGATCTTCCATTATAAATATGAATCATATTATCATAATAATGATTGGTTTCTAAAGTGTGTATTTACATCCGTTTCACAGTATATGGTTTTTTAGATGATAGTTTGTAGTATTTCATATATAATACTTCGTAGAGGATCTTTTATGTTTTCTAAGTAGGGAATTTTAATAATTTGTATGTTGTTGACTTTTTAAAATATTTTAATTGGTTAAAATGTGTAGTGGATATTAAAAAATAAAAAAAATTATAAAAAAAAAATAGTGAAATGATGATGTTTTTTTAAATAAAGTATTTTATTAAAATTTGTGTAAATATCTAATAGACCGTTATAGAACAGAGAGAGTATAATATTTGTAAGTTGATAAAAAAAAATATGGTTTAAATTTGAGGGGGGAATGTTTCATTTTAAAGTCTTAAACAACAATTTTTGAATGATAGATTTAAGACTAATCCACAAAAGTTACCTTTTTATGGCGCAGAAAATAATCTACTGACTTTTTTCTACTATTTGAAAAATAAAAATGGCTTTTTTTTTAGGGGTGGGGTATTTTGGGTGGGAAAAGTTGAACAGTTGAAGGGAAAATCTTTTTATTAAAGCAAATTAGCAAACAAACCATCAAAAGAGAAATAACAAGTGACATGAAATCATGAATGGATCAATCATGTAAAGTAAAGGAAATCTCTAAAAGTAGTTTTAACACATTTTTACCTATTCATCTTCAAAAAATGGTGATAAATTCATAATTTGATTTGTGAAATTTATGTCATTAGTGTATAAAATAAAAAGTCGAATTTAGAAAAAAAAAAAAGTCAAATTCAAAAAGTCGGCGGTAAAGGTCACCCGAAGGTTCGAGCTCCGCAAAAGAAGCCAAAGTCCGCTTAAATTGATGATATAATCCCACAACGGCTATACCAACTTGTGATTACCCATAACTTTAAAAAAAATGCAACAGCTATTGCTTGGGCTTATAATTTCCTGGGCCCAAAATTGGCCCTATTGCAAGCCCACAATCGCCAAGCCCATAAAAATGAGCCCATCAATCTTGCACAGTTTAATCATCAAACCAAAGTGCAGACAGGGCACACAGAGGAATCACCAGACATTTTATAGAAGGAAACAAGAAGCCACAACATAAGATTAAAGATGGAGTGGCCATGAGATAAATAGCACAATCCATGGCCACGCGCGCAAAGCGACTTACAGCGTCTCAATTTAGTTTACAACCTGGGAAGAAAACCATTACCAGAGAGCATCACAACAACATAGAGATAGATATGTACATCTTAGAGAGTTGGCAACATACATACAAAGCTCAACATAGTACAGGCTCTATAAACTTAAAAGGATGTTAGTCTCATCATGGATTGGCAACATAACCGACTAATGCATGGTGCCTGAGGATGACAAGATAACAGGAAAAGCGAGGAGAAACTGAGTAGGACGAACCTTGATGATTATGGTAACCGTGAGGATGGAGTAGATAGCTATCAGCAAACATCCATATTGGTGCCTTCAGCTTCCGGATGGTAATGGATGATTTCCTTCCACATCAGCTCTCTTATCATTTGCTCATCAATGTCCTCGTTAATGTCAAGGTCGATTGGGAACTCTGCAGGGGGGTCTGCGCGGGGATCATAAAGTGGGGACATGTAGGGATGCTGGAGTGCCTCGGTAACACTAATCCTCTTTGTCGGGTCAAAAACTAGCATCTTTTGCAGCAAATCAATGGCCAAGGGATGGGCGTTGGGGTAAAGGCGGGAGAAGGAATTGCCTCCCGAGTATGGAAGGGACCTGATGAATCTCTTCGCCTTTGGGTTGTCAATAAACTCAAGATCCGTCTCCTTCTGGCTCCCAAGGATGCTGATAACCAGTTTCAACTGATTGAGACACTCTGTACCGGGGAAGACAGGTTTCCGACCAAGCAGCTCAGCAAAGATACACCCAACAGACCACACATCAATAGCAGTGTCGTACTTTTCGCAGCAAAGGAGAAGCTCAGGGGCACGGTACCAGCGTGTCACCACATACTCAGTCATGAATTGTCCCTGGACACTGCTAGTTCGTGCCAGTCCGAAATCACAAATCTTAAGATCACAATTTGCATTGATCAGAAGATTCCCAGGTTTCAAATCACGGTGGAGGATGTTTGCTGAGTGTAGATGCTTCAGACCTCTAAGCAACTGCATTAATCATTAATCAATTATATTGGAGTTTAAAACAATGAAAGAAATCTTAAAAATACTAAATAACTTGTACTGCTTTACTCAAACTGTGACTTGAAACACTATCTCAAAGTAAGTTACACGCCTACAAGTAAACCCACATGGTAAAATTAAACCCACAAGTAATAAATACAAGTTGGTAACAGGGAGATGAGCTATTGAACAGCATCACGATAGATGAGTGGAATCTGTCATGAAATTGACTATAACACATGGTATACCTTCAAGAAAGACAAAAACCAAAGGCAGATTCTCGCAGACAATGTAATACTGGTAGAGATAAGGAATGGACACAACTGCATGTGCAATTCATTCATAGCATGTGCAACTTATTATGGCTAACTTTCATTGATCAAAGATGTGTGTGTCGCAAACTTTTGTTTCAATATTCAGGGATCAGTAAAATTTTATGAAACACAGTGAAAAAACAATGGGATCCTGAATTCTCATAACATTGCAAAGATTCATTGCAACAAGTAGCAAATGTTTAAAATGGAATATAACTAATCTCTCAAGGAATATGTCTCTAAACTATTATACAGATTTAAGAACCATAAAATTTCAATGAAGACAATGCAACTAGATGGGAAATGAGAGTAAAAAAAAATATTCGTGATTGAAGTTACTTTAGAAGCGAAGCGAATTGCAAGAAAGAAAGAAAGAGAGCTTGCCTGAAACAGGAAATACTGGCAGTGATCATTGGTAAGGGCCTGAGAAGACTTTATTATCTGGTGCAGATCCGTATCCATCAAATCATAGACGAGGTAAACATCCTTGAAAGTCCTGCTGCTAGGCAGCATGACATCCTTTAAACCTATCACATTTTCATGCCTTAGATGACGAAGAAGCTTCAGCTCACGCAGGGTCCTCAGTGCATCAACACGATTCTCAAACACATTATTTATCCTCTTGATGGCAACTTTCTCATTCGTCTCCCTGTTGATGGACGAGCAAACAACTCCATAAGCTCCCCTACCAATGGGTTTGATGGGGACGTATTTCGTGTCTATCTCAAACAATGTTTGCCACATTGAGAAATAATGCTTCTCTTGGTGTCCAAGGCCATTCGGAGGATCAACAGGAGTTGCCATTCACTGTTAACCATAATCAAATTATGTCCACAGCGTTAGAACCAATCACAAAAGCTGTTGAATATCTCATCCAATTAAATGGAAATAATCAAGTACCCATGACAAATTTACAACAACACATGAACACAAAAAAGTATTCAGTTAAACTCAGTGGAATCAAGGAAAATATATTTTTAACATTATATTTGTGGTGCTAAATCCCAATATATCTTAGATCAGCTCTAGACCCTACTTCCTAAAATCATACATCCTGGTTCATTTTAGGGGTTTCTGGTGGATGGAGAGTCAATTATCCAATCATTTGACATTTTGAATTCATTAACAACGAATTTCCCTTTCAATTAAGCAAAGTAAGTGCTTTGAAGATGTGAAAAAACTTCAAATTGAAACTCAAAGGGTGGTAATTCAGCACTACTTAGGCGAACTCGGCCAAAGGTTTAAAGCTCTAAAGAGTGGAGACCGTATACTCGTGCAATCACAGAGAAAAAAGGAAGCAGAGAAAAAGCAGAGGCGAAAATAGAAACTAAGGTTTACCTTTCAAGCTTCAAGTAATCTGAATTCGACTACCAACCAAAATCGCTTTCACTTCCGACTTCAAAGCGCCATCTTTATCCACAATTTCCACAAAATACTCCCTTTCCGATTTTCTCTCCACTCAAATTCATAACACACGCCGAAAAAATAAAAAAAAACCTAAATTGACCGCGATTCCCAATTCCAGTACCACCTGACCCCCGCGGAATCGGCTCAAATTCGCGGGCGATCAGATCCTAACAATTACTACCAATCGACAACAAAAGCACAAACCGTAGCGAGGAATTACAGATCTAGAGAGCCGGAGATTCAGCAAAGGCAGATCTAAAATCAATAAGTGGCAGCGCTAGGGCTAGATCTAGTCATGTACGGGGCGAGAGAGAGGGGGAGGGAGAGGGGGAATGTCGTCATGGCGTCGGTGTCAGTAGTGCAGTGGTAAACTGGCAATCAATAAACGCCAAAAGGGAAACCACTGTTTGTGATAATTTATTTATTTATTTATACATTTAATTTCACAATATTATAGGGTAGGTTGGTGACGATGATGAGATAAATACCGGCTTTGACTCGGACTCCCTCTCTCGTTGGAACACGTAAGCTACTATACGGCGTCGGCGACGTAGTAGCCCAATTAGGTACAGAGTTGGTTTTTGACTTCGGAACGACGTCGTTCAATCACCATTCAAAGTAAGAATATTCTGTTTGTAGATTCTCGCTCTAGCCCAAAAATCCAAATACTTAAATCTCGTTGGTTGGGAAACTTGGGATGCAACGCTGCAACTCTTACTCTGCAACGAGTATATCTATATTATCTATATCTACATCAATATCTAATTAAATTATAGTATAATTCTAATACGTGTCTCCTAATTCCACCTCAAAAGATTTAATTTGGGCACTCAAAAAGGTTTTATACTTTCGTGCCTTGAAAACGGAAGGGTAAATGAACAGTTAATTTATGTCTTCCGTTTTTAAAACACGGGAGTGTTAAATATAAATTGTATTTCCGTTTTTGAAAAACGAGGGTACAACTTTTAGTTTTACCTTCCGTTTTTAAAAAACGGGAGTTATAAAACTGGGTTGTACTCTGTTATTTAAAAAACGGAAGTACAATTTTAATTACACCTCCCCTCTTTCAAACACGGGAGTACAACTATTTTATAACTCCGGCTTTCTAAATACGGGAGTACAATTTTTAAAGTATTTTGAAAAAACAAACGAGTTTGATTTTAACTTTTAAAAAAACACATAAGTTTAATAAATAAATTGTAACGGTTACCCACGTCCTTGCGCGTTTTGTTAATAAATTATATTTTAGTATATCATATAAGAGTAAGTACTCTTCTTTAAATATTGTTTAATATTTTTTCATTTATTTATCCAATAAAGAGTAAATAACCAAATTTATTGCATAAGTTACGTTTTGATATCCTTTAATATAATGTTTTATAAAAATTTGTTAATATAATTAGTAAAAAAATCAAATAATAATATAAAATAAATAATAACTAAAATATAATAAAATACTTAAAATTCAATTAGTTACATTTTGATAATTATTTGTGATACTTTACAATAACATATATATTGATCCGAACAAACTCAACCAAAATTATTTTAAACTTGTATAAATTAAACTCAACGATCCACAATACTAAACCATATTAGGTGTCTTAAGTTTAGTCATTCACTTGGATGAGAGATTTGTTGGTCGGTTGTCGAGATGAAAATATTGGTCAGTCAAGTGTCAAGCCAACTTCTCCTTATGACTAACCCATACAAGGTACAAATACTCCATCAAACCCCACCGTGTCCCCCAACGACCCTTCATCTCTTCGTGACGTCGGGCGAATGATTGGCTTGACTTAGATCTGAACAATGCATAACAATCTCTATAAAATTCCTTCTGTATAGACTCCTGGTTATGGGACTTCCTGTAAACATTTTCTTTTATGTTACGATGCATGTGAACCTCGCACAACATGTGATTTGCATCCCCAAACACTGTAGCAACCGCATTGATAAGAGCACCATCCTTATCAGTCACTATCACCCTTGGACGGTTTGGACACCATCCTTCCACTTGTCGCAACACCCAATTGTATGTATTTTCAGTTTCATCACCCAAGAATGCAAATCCCACATTAAACGTCATCTCAGTGCTTGTTAGTCCAACTATCTTAAACAACGACAAATCGTACCTACCTGATAGTCATTTTCTAAATTAGTTGATTCAATTACAAACAATAAAATTAGAATAATGTCTGCATTACCAAAACTTAAGCTTACCTATTGGTCTTATAGGTTGCGTCCATAATCATGACGTATGTGAATTTCTTCCACAACTCTAGTAAATCCTTATGAGCAAATGTTAAGTCTTGCAAAGACCCATCGGGACGAAGCCTGTGACTGGAAGTGAATTTTTGATACGCGAGCATATTGTGGAGGTGTTGCATTGGGGTCATATCTTGCATCTCATTCTTCTTGATTCTCGCCCTTGCACTATAAATTTGTTGTCCTGTGCTCAAATTCTCATTGAAAGTATTTTTCAATGTCGCAAGAAGGGGAATTGGTTTTACCCCTCCGATTGTCAAATCTTTCACTAGTTGTATCTCCTCATTCGTCAATCGTCCCACCATCTGATGACCTTGCAGTCTAGGAGGCAGTTTGTGGTTATGCATACCAAACTCCACTCTCAGCCGCCATACATTTTTTTCGGCTTCCCAACCATACAACAAAAATGGACAATTATTTTTTTAGACCTTCCATCCCGCGGGACTATTACTGGTACATCAACACCTCTGATTTTCTTCTTACGATTTCTATTTTCTCCATATTTTTCACATCCAAAATATACTGAGCTGTATCGGGTTGCAGAGCTATTCCAAGATTTTACAATTGTGAGAACAAAGTTGTTCACAAAAGCAATCTGACGAGCCCATTATAACATCGATTTTCTATCCGACCAGTAATAATTATTCGCAAAACAAGGCGAATAATCGAATCCAACAATGTTCATTCTATCAAACTGAAAACAATTGAAATAGCGTTGAAAATAGTCAAATTTCGCGATTTGAATCAATATTATCATTAAATTTCACGAATTGAAAACAATTGAAATACCTGAATATTATTGTTGAATCCTTCGCTACCATTGGATGCGTGGTTTGACATTCTTCTATTCAATTTGGCGCAACTAGGGCAAATACCGGTTATGACTAGTATATTCGTCCTATTAAGAAGAAAATCAGACCCTTTTTTGACGCAAAAAAAAAAAACAAAAAACATACCCTTCCGTTTTCTAAATACGGAAGGCAAACAACTATTTTGTACTTTCGTATTTAAAAAACGGAAGGTAAACAGCTATTTTGTACTTTCGTATTTAAAAAACGGAAGGCAAAAAACAGCTTTTCTCTCTCGTGTTTTAAAAACGGAAGGTATAAAGTTGATTTGACCTTCCGTTTTTCAAACACGGAAGTTATGTATAATATTTTCCAAAAAATAAAAAAAGAAATAATTAATATAGCACAACTTCCGTTTCTAAAACACGGAAGGGTATTTTGTTTTTGGGTGCATCACCAAATTTTTTATGGTGCGGTTAACAACTCCTTTCTAATATATCATTCTTAACTTATGTTTAGATACTAGGGGTGAACCGTGCGGTGAGTATGTGGTTGTTAACTTAATATACATACATCATTTGAATAAAGTAAGCGCAGCCAACGATCTCAGTCTCATGTGTTAACATCATTTGAAGACATCGTTACACACCATGTCAAAGTTGTCACCGAGCTTTCCTGATTGGTGTTCTTGCTCCCGCCTTTGACAAGCTCCTCCTCTTCCTCTTCCTCTTCCTCTTTCTCTTCCTGGAGAGCGAATCTCCTCTTCCTCTCCAGCACAGTCAGAGTCAGAGAATGGGAATCGGACAAATAGTCTTCGAAATATAGCGATCGGGGTGAGGTACGGACTACGCTTCTGCGATGTATCCCTTACCTTGTGAAGCTTATTCGAATTTTCCTCGAGCCGGCCCTGGAGGCGGAGACACTTGAAGCTGAGGCAGCTCGTTATATAATGTATGAATGCATCCTAAGTGATCGCAATCCAGAGAGAGCATTGTGGCAGCCGCCTCAACAGCCTTCCTCCACTGATCTGCCTGCACCTTCAACATCCTCATCTCGGCTTCTAGTTCTGCATTCGCAACCTGTGTCACGTATAGATGTTCCGCAAACTTCTTAGCTCTATGGCTGCTCTTGTCCTCTGCAACTGCTTCTTTCACCTTTTTCAATTTTCCACCAATGCCGCCTCCTTGAGGTTTGATTCTGACTTTGCTCTCTCCACAGCTTCGTAAGCACTCATGATTTGAAGTGTGCTTTGGATATATTCATTCTGGTACCTCGCCTCAGATGCCTCCAATGCCAAATTCAACTATCCTGCCTCGAGTTTTAGCGAATCAATCTCCATGTTGATCTTGTCTGCCTCCTCAACCTCATGATCATCAGTAGGTTTCTTGGAAAAATGTTGCTTCAGTTGGGTCAGAAGCACCTCCAATGTGTTCACTTGCGTCTTCAATTGCTCTAGTTCTGAAGCTAGGGTGTTGTATCCTTCCTTTGCTTCCCAGCTATCTGACCGAATCGCTTCCACAGCTTCAGTGGCTGCTTTCAGCTGCCTTTGAGTGTCACCGAGCCTTTCAAGACCGCGAGCTTCGGATTCCTTAGCATCCTCCAGCAGCTGGTGCTTCAATTCCTCGACCAAGTCTAGAGTTTCCGAGAGCTCAACTCTTAGGCTTTGGACCTCCTCATGTGCAGACTCAGCTGCTACATCAAGCTGCTTCTTGAGCCTTTGGACCTCATTCATGGCAGACAATAGAGCCACACTGTCTGCAGCATATTGCTTCTAGAGAGACTCTAGCTCGGATTGCCATGACCGGTCTCTTTCCTGTGATATTGTACGAAGCTCATGGAGTGTAGCCTCCTAGGATTCAGAGAGCTCAATCAGCTGCTTCTGTGACTCTTCTAGCTTAGCTGACAAGGATGAGGCTTGCTCTTTATTTGTTACTGTCATAAAAACTGAACAAGACCTTCTGTAAAGGCTTCCTGTAATTATTACAAAATATTTTAAGAAATAATAATAATTAAGAGACAATAATGATAAGCTCTTAAGTTTGAATTGCCAATTTAATAAAGATAAACAAAATGGAAATTTTCTTACTTTAAAGAAGTTCAAGACAATAAATAATTTTCATGAAATAAATCAGAGCAAATAAGTCAAGTTTTCCATGAAATTACTTTTTTTGCAAATACATTTCATCTCCTGAATTCAAAAGGGTTCACTTCTGCTAAATTAAAGGAAAAGGTGAACAACTGGCAATCTATTTCACAAGCATAACACATGAACTAATGCACATGATATGAGCCAAATATTTTGAGTAACTTGGATTATAATAAAACATATCTATCTAGAACATCTCATTGACATTAATAACAGTTTCAGCTGAGGTTTTCATGAAGAAGAGGATATTCTCCTCTGCATAACCACGTTCTTCCTGTCAAATCATCAATTTAAACGATGTTAAACACCTAATTTGGAAAATCAGTTGCCAACCATAGGGTGCAACATACTATTCCAAAACAGGCAATTAGGTGGTCGAAAAATTTGTGACTTCTTATATAATAAAAGGAGGTGTTATTCATTTATTTTGTTTGGAATACATAAAACCTAATAAGATAGAATGATTATTTTGTTTATTATATTTTTCTTTTATAAGAGAAGAAAATGAAATAAATAAACTTCTCATCCTTTCCTGCTTCTCCATGGACTCATATGAGTGGAAGGATCCAACCTTCAATTGTTCATTGTACCATTTTGCAATAAACAAGAGGCCTATTACAGAAGTATCAAATCCTAATGAAATCATATTTATGAGAAAACCAATTATACTCTATAGTTCTTCACTCAATAATTTTTGAGACTGTACATAACTTCAGGTTCCTTTAGTGTTCAGTTGTGAGTAGCAAACAAGTATTACATCATCGTGTGCAAATAAAAAAAGAGAACGTTATAACTTTAGCAAACATTTAATTTCAATCATCCATTGACCAACTAACACTTCCTTTCTCAATTTACAGTTTTAAAGCAAATAAGAACTGAAGAGACCATTAAAGAGGGACATGCATTGTGAAGATAAGATAACTAACAAATAACAATGGTCAAATTATATCAAAATTGGTTTTTTTGGTCTAAATCAATATATAATGTTATTCACTATAAAAAGTTTCAGATAAAGTGGCTGCCAAAAATAAATGGAAACACAATTTCCATTGGTCACATTTGATGATGGAAAGGAGCTTTGAATGCAGTAGTCAAATGTTTAATCAATACTCAGGATGGTCTTATTCCTTAAGCATATATCGTAAATGGAAACAAAATTTCCACTGGTCACATTTGATGATAGAAAGGAGCTTTGAATGCAGTAGTCAAATGTTTAATCAATACGCATATATAGTGACATTTGACTGACCTTGTTTTCACTATCTCCGGTAAATGAAGCACCGTCACAATAACGGATCTGAATTTGATTCTAGTTGTAAAAGTCTGAGAAGGTATGACAACACATGAATTAAATTTTGATGATGAAAATCATATAAGTGGGAACAAGGATGGGCGTAGAAATATCATGGCAGGATTTTCGTTGAATTTATTGCTCAATATCCCGGTAAATGGAATATGATTTTCCATTGAGGAACCATGGTGGGTGTTCTTCCTATAAACACAGTTCCTTATTGAATCACACCAACCTCCTCCCTGTTAAAATAGGGAAAATTTCCCCTGGCCCGTTTCCACAATGAATATGATAAGTTGGCCAGAAGTATGGTAAATGCCACAAGAATAAAGGGCGCTACTCTGTATCTCAATTCATTAGATTAGCAATAATCATATGATATCTAAATTCCTTCGGATTCCACTTAATTATTTGAGTAGGTTCATCTACAACATAAACAAACACATGGGGATAACATCAATATTCCACATAGCAAGGATAGAATGAAGATATATATATTACAAGCTTTAAGTGGTACAATGCACTTACATCAACATGCACACTCCTCTTCTCTTCTAAATCAGCTTTATTTCCAGCAAGTGTCATTACCATGATTTGATTTCCTGGCATGAAAAACATGATAAGAAAAGGTTCACTGTCAAAAATGCATACCTATTCACCCCTATGCGATACGTTTCAGCAGTCACTTCCATGGGCCAGCTACAAATTACTCTTGGAAGTACCTTGCTTTTGCAACTCCTGTACCCACTTCTTGGCACGAATAAAAAAACTCCTGAAAGTAGCAATACAATTAGATTGACAAGATTCCAAATTCAAATAGTACAGAATACCTAGAGCATGCTTAGCTAAAGAACAATGAGATTGTAACTAGAACAGGGAAAAGAATATCATTTACCAGTAGCGCCAACCAAGCAATAAAGCACAGAAGGAGGATGGCTTATGCCACATAATACATTAAGCACTCCTCTTTTGCAAAGTAGAGATTTCATCAATCATACAAGCTCCATTCATCAAACAAGAAGAGAAAAAACTACCGTAACTAAACAATAGCTTAATACCATCAGCCGTGTAATAATAACCCTGAAATGTTACGGTTCTACAATTTCTCTTCTAAACCACAACATCGTCAACATGTTGATGCATAGATTAAGTGACAATTACAATAAAATGAAGAAGTGAATGAGGGGGAAAGAAGAATATAACCCATAATCCTCAATTTCACAACCCGATCCTTAATTTAAAGGTACTCATCAATTTAAAGGCCTTGATTCTCCATTTGAAGACCATAACCCTGAATTTCATGATCTCAAAACTCAAAGACATCAATATAAAGCTAAAGGATATGCAATATCAGCCACAAACCTTTAGATCAAACCCTAATTTCCAATTTTAAGATCCTAATTTGCATTTTCAAAACCTGTAACCTTCAATTCAAACTCCTGCAAAACTCTAATTCCGAGACCCTAATCCTCAATCTCACGACTATAATCCTGAATTCAAAATCCCCAATTATCAGATTGAAGGTCATAGGCATCAATTTGACAACCTCGATCCTCAATTTAAAGGTCCTCAAACTCCTCATCATCCTTGACTCTCATTATCCCATTAAACGGCCTAGACTGAATACTGTTTCATGTGTTTCCTTCCTCCTGATAGGCTTTCATGAGTTCACTACGAACATTCCCCTCTATGATCCAGAAGGCTTCTTCCAATAACTATGAAGGTATAGATGTTCTCAACCTCCTACATATAGTCAGGTTAAGATTTATCTCCATTTACCTATAAGTTTCATCCTTTAATATTGATACGCTTTGAAATCCGGTTATGTCCTTCAGTTATTTTAAATACAGGTTTGGCTTGATTATGCAGTGATTCAATGTTGAAAGTCTTGATCGTTGTCCCTTTGACAAGGCAAAGATTCAACAACACCCCAACTCAACAGATCCTTTAAGATGAAAACATCAAGGCCTAGATGCGTCTCTGTCTCTATATAATAGGAAAAATTTGCAGTTTAGATGGTTTCCTTGTATAATAGGACAACATAAGGTTTTTTCCATTGATGGGAGCACCAGCTCGTGTCAACACTTTTGACCCCTTCCACACCTACCAAACCAACCCAGCTTTACATTCTATTATGATCTCCTATAGAGTTTCATTGGGAATTTATCTAGAGGAATATGATCATACCTAATTCCACCTACAAAAACATCTTTACCTTACCCAAAGGAGGAGGTGAGATGTTCAAAGTTCAAATCATGGAAACAAACCGACTACCGAAAACCAAGCCTCTAAAATTAAGCACAAACAACTCGAACTACAAGTCCAACCCACTTAAAAAAAAATTATAAACCCAAATCTCAACAAGAATGAAGAGGGGATGGAAGGTTGAATTAAATGAAGGGAAAACAGTACCTAACGGTGGAGATGGAAGACGACCAAGTACTGAGTGAAATGAGAAATTTGAAGCCCCGTACCAGAAAAGAAAACCCAACTGAAACAAACCAAAAGGATTAAATGTTCAGAAGAAATAACATACCTCATTTATGAACCTATACCATAGACAAAGCTCTGAGGGTAAAAAGGCCTCCCCAGAATAGGCACAAGGAAGGAATAGAATGAATAGAATGAATAATGACGGTAAGTTTGAATAGAATGAATCATATGAAGCAGCTGAAATTGTCTTACTCTAATACTCAGTTTGTCGAAAAAGATTACAGGTTGGCGAATATCGTGATTAGGGGTTTGTTGAAATACTGGCCTGTCATTAACTGCCAGAAGGAAGTTCTTTTCTTAACGAAGTTGGAAGCAGTGCTAGAAGTGAAAGAGTCTACGAAATTTCAGCACTGCATTATTCCTCTTTTCAGGCAGATAGCTCGTTGTCTGTGCAGCCCCCATTTTCAGGTTCGAGAAGTATTGGTTATCTAATCCCTTATGTACATGTTGCTTTGGTGATTTTGGTAAACCATCAAGTTCTAAAATTGCATAATTAAGTAAAAATTTCTTTTTGCAACTGATCATGAAGTTTCTTGCTTCCACTATTTTCATTTAGCTTTTGCCTCTAAACCTGTGGCTAGTTCTGTATCGACCTCCTCATTTTCTCTATTTGGTTAAATCTTATTCTGAATCTACTGTTGGTTGCTTGGTATTTTTACCCGTAACATTAGTTATAATAATTTTACACCATTTTTGTTAACATTTCTAAATTATATACTTACTAACATGTCATGTTCTTATCTATTTCAGATGTGTGTCATTTCTTTCACCTCTTTATCTCTTAGCATATCATCTTCTTCCAGTTTCAAAATCTTCTTTACCCATATCCAGATTTTCAGTAGTCCACCATCCTTTCCTTTCAACAAGGTAATCGCCCTTTTAAATTTCTAATTGCTTCAATTAGGTAAGATTAAGGATATCTTTTTAATGGGCCATTTCATGATTTATTCCAACTCATGTAACGAGATAAAATTCAATTGAAAATGGTAATTTTCCAAAGTGTTTGATTATTAAATTTCCACATTTCAGAAAGTGACTTATATGTTAAATTTAAAGCTCAAATACTACTTTTTAATGGACAAGTGGTTCCTTAAGAAATATTGATGTTTACTTTGTGATGTCATCACTAAATTGATATTGTTAATTTGTTGCATCTCATATAATCTAATTGTTCTTGATGATAGGCAAGCAAGAAACTTTAACTTAAGTTATTTTCATATCATAATATGTAAACTCTTAATAGCTTCACCTCATATAAAAAAATCTAAGGTTTACACTGAGTGCAAGCATATTGTAATTAATTCTTTTGCTCATCAGGTACAATCTAAAGCAAAATTTTAGTTATTTCAACAATCTCAATTCCTATAATATGGTATTTGCTAAACTCAATTTAACCATACATGATACTTTTAAACTCTGGTCTTCTTATTAACATTCACTTTATTTGTATTTAGTTTAAAAGTACTAATTTGTTTGTTTAGTGACAAGATAAAATTCAATTGAAAATGGTATTTGGGGATAATCTTTCTTACACATGGGGATAATCTTTCTTACACATATGAACAAACATCTTGAGTGCATCAACTCACATGTCGCAATTCGAAATTCTAAACAACCACTGAATGTAAGTTTTGGGATAATCTTTGTTAAACATCTCAACAAACACCTTGGGTGCATTATCAACTCACTTGTGTGAATTCCAAATCATCTCAAATAAGCCAGATGAAGGGCTCCTAATAACTCACCAAGAACAACTGAAATGGTTTATGACGGTGTGCAGTAAATGTTCTACTTTCGACAGTCATATCAAAGACCAAATGAGAAAACATAATTCATTGAGTTTGAATTGGTGCTTAGCTGTTGAGTTAAGTGGACGATTAGGGAGTTGAATCCTAATTTCGAAACCCTAATTTTTTAATCCTAAGAACCCTAGCTAATTGAAGAGAAGGAAGCATGGATTAGAGGCAACAACAACAACCTACCTAGAAGAGAGCACATATTAGAGGCAGACAAATTGTAGGTAATAAAAAAAAATCTGCATTGAAAAGATAAAAAACTAATTGAAAAGCACAGCTACAGAGGCCTAATTTCTTTATTCAAAAGAGCACAGACAAAATAAATTGCAGAACCTAATTGAATAAAAGAAAGCAAAAATCAGAGGAAATAAGAATATACCTGGACCCACGATCGTTAAATAAACCAAAGATGAAGATGAACAAAGGAAGAACCAGAAGCTCGGAGAGACAAAGACGAAGATGGACAACAGAGGAGAGAAGCCGACATCAAACCGTAGGGCAGGGGCGATATTCGGTGTGAGGTTAGAGTTCGCCTGCCGATTCAAAGCTCGGCACCAACAGAGAGCGGGAGGAGGAACTGATAGGGAGGGTTAGGCGATGGAGAGCCGAGCACAGTGAAGGAAGAAGAAGGCAGTCATAGGAGACGAAGAAAGAGTACGAAGAAGAAACGGTCAGAAAAAGCGGCTGCAATTACGTGAAAAGCCGGATACACCCCTCTAAAGAAAAAAATAAATCATTTTAAATTCAAACTTTTGAGGTTAAATCAGTCATTACCTTTTCCATTTGATCTGAACCTTCCAATTCAGCTCAAACTTTACAGAAATTTGAGTGAAGGGGTGGGATTCATTTAGAAGGAAAAAGGAAATGAAGCAGGTGGGGAGGTGAATAGATATAGGCCGTAGATAATTATACATATAGTAAATAAAGGGCTAGGATTGTTAAGCTCTCCCTCGTCTTTATAGTAGTATAGATCTGAACCTTCCCATTCAGCTGAAACTTTACAGAAATTTGAGTGAAGGGGTGGGATTCATTTAGAAGGAAAAAGGAAATGAAGCAGGTGGGGAGGTGAATAGATATAGGCCGTAGATAATTATACATATAGTAAATAAAGGGCTAGGATTGCTCAAGCTCTCCCTCATCTTTATAGTAGTATAGATATAGATATAGATTTCAACTAATCACTAATTTTTATTCTTTTTCATTTTTTTTATTATTTAATTAGCCATTAACCAATCTATATATCTATATCTATATAAACTATTAAAATAAAAGAATTTTTTTATTATGTAGGAAAAATTGAAAAAAATAACCCAACCCTTTGGGATTGTTGCGCTTAATAGCCTGAACTATAAAAAATGCAGAAAATAGACTCAAGTATTTACTTGGTTACAGAAAATAGCCTCAAGCTACATTCCCATTCAAATAATTAAAAAAAAATAGCATTAGGTTACCTTTAAATTCAAATTAAATAAAAAACATATCCAAAACAATTTTTATTTAAAAAAATCATCACCTCTTATATAAAAAATAGCCTAAATAATTTTTATTCTCAAAATCTACCACTTCTCATAGTTTTTTTTATTAATCATTAAGTCATTATTAGCTAAATTCATCATTGAATTAATTATAAAAACTACCTTATACCATATAAATTTGAGGAAATTGGGTGGAGTATACCATTTTCAAGTTTACCATTTTCAAGTTTTTTTTAAGTAATTGTACTCCTTCAATTTTGTTTTAAGTAATTGTACTTTTTTTTAAGATGGATATATATAATACAAATCTGTTTAAAATCTCACCACACAAAAAAACTCTCTTCTCTCTCTACTTTTCTAGAGAGAGGGAGCACAACCACTGCCAAAGGCGGATTCACCCCGGCTTCGCCGTTTCACCCCATCCCGACCAGTTTTCTGGCTCCGGACGCCTCGAACCACAGTCTTCAACCTACATCAGCGGGTCTCTTGCTGATTTTGTATATGCCCCTGTAGATCCATGGGTCCGTCTAGCATTGGTGGTGACTCATTCTCATCTTGCCCGTCGCTTGTCAGTGTGGTGGGATGCTTGTGTCGTCTTTCCATGGCGGTTTCATTGGTTGCCTAAGTGATTTTATCCAACCTCCTTCCTCCTTAATCGCTCCTCAATCGGGGTGTGTCATCTTCCTCCTAGTTTCGGACCCCTCTTACAATCAACCCCTTAATCGTTCTTCTTTTGGGCTGTCGTCGTCCTGTTCTCGACGCCTGGTTTTCATTCTCGATTGTCTGACT
Source organism: Persicaria tinctoria (assembly GCA_037127255.1). Taxonomy (NCBI): domain Eukaryota; kingdom Viridiplantae; phylum Streptophyta; class Magnoliopsida; order Caryophyllales; family Polygonaceae; genus Persicaria; species Persicaria tinctoria. The sequence goes on from JBANSL010000013.1 coordinate 17,556,054, forward strand.
CCTAATTACTGTCAATCCTCGCTCTTGGTGGCCGGACTGCTTCTGTAATCCCTCACCCTCTTCAGCCCCAAACATCATCCATGTCCTCGCCGGTGGTTCGTTGTTCACATCCCTTCGTCGGCGCCGACTCAGTCTCCTCCTCCCCCTATCGGAGCCTCCAATTTTCACTAGGGTCCCTTGATTTGAGCCCATCCCTTCCCTTCAAAACCCTCGGCCTTCGCTCGATTTAGCCCGCCTTTTGCTGCGTGGGTGAGCTCGCCTCGGTTTGTCCATCCCTTGGTTCACTCTGCCTTCGCCGCCTCTTACTTCGTCGACGATTGAATCGACCTTCCTTGGGCTCCAAGGAGATCCCGGTTTTCCGGGATTCTTCCAAATTTCCGCTTGGGTGGCAATGCTTGGCGTGCAAGAGTTATGTTTACCCTTGCATGCCAAGTTCGATTTACATTATTTAAAAAAAAATCATTTCTTTTATATATATATATGTCAAAATTTTCGAATGGGTTTGATAAATTCCCGAAAGGGTTGGATCAAAATCCCGAAAGGGTCTGCGAAATAATTTGATATTACTGTAGTAGTTTAAATAATTTCTTTACACATTTTTCGTCGGATGTTTAGTTCTTCCCTTTTTAGCTTGTATTTGTTCCCTCTTTTGGCGTCGGGTCGCTGCTATGGCGCGAGTGCGTTTAGTTCCGAGTTGGGTTGCAGTATCGGGCTTCCTGTATGATCGAGAGGATCGTGGTTGTGTTCATGGTCTTCGAAGATCCCTCATCTAGGTGGGGGCAACGTTGGTGATCCGCACTTCCTCAGGTTTCGCCCTTTCCGGTGGTGGGTTACTGTTCTCCGCCTTCTCGGCGTCGAGACGCCGTGTGAGTCGACGCACTCTCCCGTGTTCTCGGCATTCGCAGTTCCCCTTGGATCTCCCTCGACTCCTTCACTGGCTGACGGTTTATATGGGTTCTTACTCGGGGGGAGGGGGGGCATGGGACTTCCCTTTCACCCTCTTTGACAGGTATAGGTATACAAAGGATTTCTTCTGTCATAGTCTTTAGTCTTAAGGGTCCGTTTGTATAATGATTAATTATGACTTCTAATATCTAATATTGTATATTATAATACAATATTGTGTATTATAAACTATAATTAATGGCTATACAAACGGACTCTAATTTATTAGAATAAACAATTATTTGATTTATTTTTTTCAAAAAAAAGGAATTTTTTTTTTTGCGTTTAGTCGCACAAACTTGAGAAATTGTTTTTTTTTAAAAAAAAAAACATAAACTTGTCATTTGAATGGACTATATATAACCTTGTGGCTCTAAAAAAACAGCACGGATCACCTGTTACACTTTTTGTGTTACCCTCCCTATTACACTTGTTAAATTTGATCTAAATTATTAATCAGATTATGATATGACATCTTAGGTTTAAACATATATATAAATCCTAGGTGGTTAAAGCATAAAAAATATATTTTCCCTATATATTTTAATATTTTAGCTTCTTAGGGTTTATACTCACATTCATAGGGTATTCTTTTATAAGAGGCTAAAAAATTATAAAAATACATATTAAACATCAATTTTTTTTAATGCTTTAGCTTCTAGGGTTTAAAGATTTAAACTTAAATATCTTTTTCCTCAATTTTATTTATAATTCATATCAATTTAAGAGATGTAACACGAAGTGTAACACAAAAAGTGTAACAGGGGATCCATACCGCTAAAAAAATGTGTTAGAATCGGAATTTTGAATGAGGTTAAAAAAAAAGTGTAAGAATCGAATCGTGAGTATACATCAATTAATTTTATAAAATTATTAAGCTAATTTTTTTATTGATTAAACATTAAGTTAAATCACAAAAAAAATACTTGTAAGGTGGTAAGATTTTGAAAATAAACTAAATAAAATATAGAATAATATAATATATTATGAAAACATTTAAAATTCTTATAATAGATATTTGGCCAAAATGCATAAAACCACTTATTATTCACCATTGTTTTCAATTAACCACCCCTTATTTAAAAAAATTCACTTAACCACCCGTTATAACAAACTGTTTGCAAGGTAGTTAAGTGAAATTTTTTTAACGGAAATTTCGCGAGGTACCCCCGAGGTATGGCGTATTTCACGGGGTGTACAAAAGTTTAGACTATTTCATGTGGTACCCCTGAGGTTTTAAAAAATTTCGCAAGATACCCCTCCGTCAATTATACAAACAGTTTCCGTTTTCTTATGAAGAAAAAAAAAGTGTTTGAGAATATCAGATCTGCGTCACATAGTTGGGAAGAGGAGGAAGACGACCGGACTACCAGACCGAGGAGGACAACGCAATGACCCATGGTGATGGTGGTGGCTTTGGCGAGCGTGGGAGGGTAGCTCGAGATAAAAGGCACGGAGGAGCGTTCACGGCGAAGGTAGTGGTGCCGACGAGCTTGGGTGTTTTGGGATTTTGAAGTTGGATTTGAATGATTGTAATTTCAAATTTAGGATTAGAGATTGTTATTGCAACTCTTATTAAACAATCACTGTACTTTTCTCAAAGCTTTTTGACCAGTATTTGGCTGAATTGATTTTCAATTTGGAGCAAGGATGTGTGTCACTGCATCGTATTCGCCATTACATCAAACAGAGAAGACAAAATCCAGCAACGGAAGTCTCTTATGATTAGGTATCATAGTTTAGTTTATCCTTGAAGCTATTAATTGATTCGAAGGCATATCCCATCCGAATTGAAAAAAAAAAAGTATAATTAATGGAGGAAGAATTTGAACACACATCCTTAACTTCAAACAAATAAACACTAAAATTTTGAAATTTCAACTAAATTCAAACAAATCTATTAATATTACTAATTCTGCTAACATTTTGCTGACGTGTCACACCCACAATTAAAGTTGAATTTTTTATTCAAATGAGATTTTCTTATTGGTCAATATTATTATGGAAACTTTAAAATATTTGTTTCCTATTTTAAATATGATTTGAATCCATTCCTTTTTTTTATTTTCGGTTATATTGCCGTAAATATTGAGACATGTTTCCATTTTTTTTTCCGATTGCAATATATCTATCTATCTATTAATATTACTAATTCTGCTAGCATTTTGCTGACGTGTCACGCCCACAATTAAAGTTGAATTTTTTATTCAAATGAGATTTTCTTATTGGTCAATATTATTATGGAAACTTTAAAATATTTGTTTCCTATTTTAAATATGATTTGAATCCATTCCTTTTTTTATTTTCGGTTATATTGCCGTAAATATTGAGACATGTTTCCATTTTTTTCCGATTGCAATATATCTATTAATCTATTAATATTACTAATTCTTCTAGAATTTTGCTGACGTGTCACGCCCACCTTTTAAAATATCTGTTTCCTATTTTAAACATATTTGTTTCCTATTTTTATACTAAAATATTATTTAATTTGATATGTTGTATGTCAATTTGTGATCTATTTTAATCGTCTACGTACATTGAACATTCGTCAATTCTTGACTGATTTTATTCTTGGATATTGAAATTGTTGATTTATCATTTTTAACCGATTGCAATATTCCCCACAATGTCTACATACAACGAAAATGTAATAATCAATTTGTAAATATTCGATTTCAAAAATTAATTATAAAAATCAATTAGAGCCAAATAAGTGTTATTTTATAATTTAATTATTTTAGACATCTTTAATGACTATCGAAAAATAAATAATATTTTAAGACTCACAAGCATTACTAATGCGTATTTTAAATCTTGGATGAGGCTTCTTAGATCACTTTTCTACCTTTAAGGATCTTTTTTTACCATATTACCTTTATTTTCACTATTAATTTCTCTATCTTTCTAACCATCTTTCTCATGAAAAATAATCAATAAGTTATGTATATCTACATATTTAACTTCAAAATTATTCCCACAATCATGTGCTTATGATTTTTTAATATTTGTACGAGAGTTTATATTTTACTTTTTTAGATCTATGCTAATGATAATAATTATATATTTATTTCAAATTATATTAGATGGTGTGTTTGATTATTATTACTACTTTACCTTATTAAATCATTTTCAAAATTTGTATCGTATCTCTTTCCAACTAATTTATAAATTATAAAAAAATATTAAATATTTTTGTTGTAAACACGTATATATATATATCAATATAGTATTATATAGATATATAAAATGATGTTCAAATTAAACTGAATCAAGCTCTCGTGCCTTCAAGGCAGGGGTATTACACTAGTAAACACTAAATTTGAGCACACAACTCCAATCAACTTCAAAATCCCTAAATTCAAACAAATACAGCAAACACTAAATTTGAGAACATGCTCACCGGCGCCACCGCCTTTGTAGTGAACGCTCGTTAGTGCCATCTATATCGAGCAACCCTCCCACGCGCGCTCTCCGACACCACCGTCATCGCCACGAGTCATCGGCGTTGTCCTCCTTGGCTCGGTACTCCGCTCGTCTTCTTCCCCTTCTGCCTTAAATCTGACTTTTCATTTTCCTTTTTTTAAAAAGAAAACGGAAACGGTTTGTATAATTGATGGAGGGGCATCTTGCGAATTTTTTTAAAACCTCAGGGGTACCACATGAAATAGTCCAAACTTTTGTACACCCCGTGAAATACGCCATACCTCAGGGGTACCTCGCGAAATTTTCGTTTTTTTAATAAGGGGAGGTTAATTGAAAACAAGAGTGAATAAAGGGTAATTTTATACATTTTGGCCTACATATTTTGTAGGATCGTGAAAATTGTTCATAAGATCTTGCCATTTTTAGATTGTAAGATTATACTTTCAACAAGAGTTTACATAAGATCGAGATTAGACTTGTCAAAACACAACCTGACCCGGTAACCCGATCCGACTGACCCGAAAAATTTCCGACCCGAACCCGAAAATTTTGACCCGAATTTTTTTTCCGACCCGAACCCAAAAAACCCGAAATTTTCCGGGTAATCTGGGTTTCGACCCGGTGACCCGGTAATTTTGATCCGATTGACCCGGTGACCCGTTTGACCTGTTTGATTTATAATAATATATAATTAAATTTGTTTATATATAATTAAAATTTATCACAAAATTATCTAATCTTGATTTTTTAATTTAAAAAAGAAAAAATTGACGAACCCGAAATCGACCCGAAATGGCCCGAAACCCGGTCAAACCCGGGTTCGAGTCAACCCGAAATACCCAAAACCCGTTTTACCCGAAACCCGAAGTGACCCGACCCGAATCCGACCCGAATGACCCATTTTACAGGTCTAATCGAGATCGTTCCGCTATTTTTGGATCATTAGATCATAAGATCGTTAGAATTAATGTTAGAACATATGAATGCATAAATATGATTATTATCTATATCTATATCTATATATACTCTTAATTTAGAACATTTTAGGCTTATGTGTCAACTTCTCCTTAATCCTCTCTTTTCCACCAATCATGTTTTTTTGTCCCTTTTTTAATTATTTATTTTCTTTATTTATTATTTTTATTCTTTTTTCTTTATCTCTTTACACTAATCACATGTTTTTCTTTTATTCTTAACATATTTACTAACAATCTATATCTATATATATACTCTTAATTTAGAACACTTTAGGCTTATGTGTCAACTTCTCCTTAATCCTCTCTTTTCCACCAATCATGTTTTTTTGTCCCTTTTTTAATTATTTATTTTCTTTATTTATTATTTTTATTCTTTTTTCTTTATCTCTTTACACTAATCACATTTTTTTTCTTTTATTCTTAACATATTTATAACAATCTATATCTATATCTATATCTATATATACTCTTAATTTAGAACACTTTAGGCTTATGTGTCAACTTCTCCTTAATCCTCTCTTTTCCACCAATCATGTTTTTTTGTCCCTTTTTTAATTATTTATTTTCTTTAATTATTTTTATTCTTTTTTCTTTATCTCTTTACACTAATCACATTTTTTTTCTTTTATTCTTAACATATTTACTAACAATTGGGCTTAATTTAAAACATTAAAGAAAAAAAATGTAACCATTGGGCTTAATTCAAAGCATTGAATATAACTATTGGTTATGGCGTCACATCGCATTTAAAGAAAGTTACAATGATATTATTATTATTATTACTGAGTGATTCAATCTATATTTATGTAATATACTTTGCATGAGATTTTTTAAAAATATTTTTTCCAGAGCATTATAAAATACATTTGTGGTAATGATTTTTATTTTAGCTTTTATTAATATTTCATAATATTTTTTTTAATATTGCTAAAATCTATATTCTATATATCTATATAAACTCTTAAAACAGAAGAGTTTTCGCTTATGTGTCGCATCCACCTTAATTCTCTCATTTTTAGCCAATCACTTTATTTTCTTTTTTCATTTTTTCTTTTTACAATTAATTTTTCATATTTGAAATAACCATTGGGTTTAATTCAAAATATCTATATATCTATATCTAATATCTAATATAATACTAAAGCAGTTGCAAAAGATACATGTGGCGGCCTCCCATTAAAAGTGCCACGTGACAGCTATTCATTTAACCTACCCCATATATATTTAAAATAAATTTACTTAAAATTACTTTTTATTAATTAAAATATTAAATTTGTTGACCAAATCATAACAACTTCTTCAAATTTGCATATTATTTTTCATCCAATATTTTTTGAAGCTAGAAAATTTTAAATCAATAATACATTTCAACTTTGTAAATTGTTTTAATTTTTTTTCATATGCCCTCACATGAAGTAGCGAGAACGACTCGGAAGTCCCCAACATGTAATATGTTACTCCTAATCATTCAATAGGTTTTAGTGTTATATTGTTTTTGCATAATTTTTGCTTTATTTTAATCCTGATTATAATTTCCCTTATTCTAAACATGAAGGGCTTGGGCTACGCAACCCTAACTTTAAAAGTTTTATTAAACTAATTGAATTCAATGATAAAAAAAAAATAGGCGAATTAAAAAAATACATAAAGATTTATTGCTAACTTTTTAGTTAAGTTTCTATAATCAAATCTTAACAAGGTAATCTAGATTTATCTTTAATCAAATATTTAGATTAAAAAAAATCTTTGATAAAATCTTATTCTTAATGAATTCAATCTTTTAAATGTTTTTTTTATTGTGCACGTTAACCGATATTATCCACATTATACTGGGAGTTTTCTAAGTTACTTTTTTTTAATCTTGATAAATTACTTTTTGTAATCACCGCTTAGGTTAAGGTGCACATCCATATTTGATTTCTTTTGTCGAATCACCCTATTTGACTATTTGTATGAATTTCCTTATGAGGTAAGATTATCAAATATCTTCATACCTGTTATATATATAAAAAAAATAGTTTAATTTAATATTTATCTTACACACCTAACCTATTAGGTTTGAATAGTAAATTATATATGAATTTTGAAAGTATTTATACTTTGTACATTTGGCTTATAACTTTAAAAAAAATTAGTAATTCTTTAACAATTGTGATTGATAGAATTCCGTAAATTAGTAATTCCTTGACAAATATACACTTTGATTAAAAGTATATTTTGAAAGATGGTTAACACAAATATTTAAAAGAATCTCTTACGTACTTATAAGTAAAAACATATTTCTAATAAGAGTTATGAAACCAATAAGAGTTTTTTTATGAGTATGTAAATAATATATCCCTAATACATAAATTTATATAAAAAATTGTTTATTATTCAGTAAATATATATAGATGGACAACTAAAATGAACTTAAATTAATTTAATTGAATATTGATTTTAAAAGAATAACTAGCCACCTATAAAATCTAGGTTGTTTTCATAGAGTTAATGAATGAAGAAAAAACTCTCTAAATATGAAAATTCGGATTATTCTCATGGATTTTAAATTTGAATTTTTTAAATTATTTGAGCATTTTAGATATTTTCACAACTTTACCATAATCAACCATTCCAAAATTTCGTTATCTCAATTATTATTATTAATTTGATCATAAATAAATATTCAATTGATTTAATTTATTACTAGTGTAATTCCCGCGCCATGGAGCGTTTGCGATGGGAAAAAAAAGAAATAAAATATAAAATATTTACTATAAGGAATAACCAAATAAAAACCTAACAAATGTGAAAAGTTTAATATATTTGTTCGGGGACGACATAAGTGTTGGATGAAACAAATTAAGCATCCATTGAAGTTAATGAAATATACATAGACATTAGGAGAATGCTTAAGAAGCATGTTCGGGTGAGTAACTTCAATAGCATGTTCGAGTGAGTTAGTGACTCCTAGCCAATGCGCGTTGTTGAACAACTGAATCAACTGAGATGTTCGGTTTGGAGGTGTCGACAGAGGAATGTCGCGACTCAACTTCACCCTTAAATAATCTTGTTGATGAAGGGTGTGAATCGTCGAGGATGAGGCCGCAACCAAAAAGCCCTACATCAATCTTAAGTAGAAGCAAAAGTGGGATAAAAAATTGCAAAAGAGTAATCAAAGAGAGGGGGGAGAAGGAGGCGGCTGGAGGAAGGAGGTTAGGAGGCGTGTGAGACGGATTCTAAGGTACTCCGTAGGTTTTTTGTTTGGAAAATAGAAAAAAAATAAAAGAAAAAAGAGAAAATATTT